>CM041043.1:18021951-19436951 GCA_023078785.2 Hyles euphorbiae
CAGTAAATTTGGAGTATCAAAAAGAAAGGCCGTAAAAATCGTTCTAAATTAAATATTAATTTAACTCAATGTACTAGATTTTGTCTTAACGGTGATAAGAGTTCGTTCCTTTTTACACTAAACTTTCTGTATACAAACAAGCAAGTATTTTGAAAATCGTGAGCGACGACTAATTTTTACACGCTTTATATTAGCTTCACTTGTATGTTTGTATGTTTGTATGTTTGTTTGTAACCGACTTCTTTGGGCGCGATTTTGACCCACTTTAAACGGCCAGATTTCGTTCAAATTTTGCACACCTGTCAAAGACCGATGACAATACAATAATTCGATTAAAATATATAATTATCCTGATTAGATTCGCCAGGATTAATTATTCTTATAATTGATGACGATTGCTACATTCATCGCTAGATGGCGTTAACATTGTATTCTTCCAAGAAGCTTATACCCAAATGGAGATTGCATTCCGTATAAAACACTGAAGCACAAAAATTTGACCTTGAATGCAATCGCTGTTGCCTGCTATCCTTTTCTTTAGAGTGACAATGAATGAAGTTCACGTGAAGTTCATTCATTGTTACGCTAAAGAAAAGGATAGCAGGCATCAGCGACGTCATTCAAGGTAAAATTTTTGTGCTTCACTTTTATATACGGAATGCAATCTCCATTTGGGTATAAGCTTCTTGTATTCTTCAAGTGTCAAATGTTACTACTGACCAACAGATGGCGTTATTGATTGGAAATACAGCCGTAGATGGATGTTTTTAGTCAAAACAATTATATAATAGTTATACTAAAATATTAGTCCATTGAAATGTTACAATTTAGGCCCTGCGCAGACGACAGACTATCCGTGACGCACTTTTTAGTCTGCGAAAATAGAACCTATGCAACTATATGCAGTAACGCACACGACGCGCAAAAAGTCCGGCGCACAAAAAATCCGTGTAATTCGGGCAGACCGCACCGCGCCGCGGCGCGCCGCTCCGCACAAAAAGTGTGTGAAGAAAATTGAACGTTTGCTTCAACGCGCGCTAACGCAGACGGCGCACTCTTTAGTCGGCAATGTGCATTTGCTAGGGGTGGGTGGACGTAACGCACGCGATCTATTATCATGGCGCCAGAGGTCGATGTAACTATGTTAATTCAAGAAATACAAAACAGACCAGCAATTTATGATATTTCTAAGGCAGAATATCATGATAAAAAAATAACCATGATTAATTAACCTAACCAAAATCATGATAAAATAAATAGCAACTCATCAAATGTAGGAACAGACATTTTATAAAACTTGAAAAAAATTGCCGGATGTTGTTTCGGAATTGAATGTTTAGTATGGAACTGTCCCTTCAGTAATCTTTCCGAAAGTATAGGATGTACCCAAAATTCTCTATTTCTTCTTCTTTTTCTGTACTTCATGTACAAAATAATACTTCGCAATCTCTGCACGATTTCCATAGCGTCTACGTCTCTACAGCTCTGCCGACAAAATGATCGAAGATGTGCGTCGTGTGCGTTGAGTCTGTGAAAAATCCGCGACCGACTTATTGCACGCCATGCAGACTTTTTGTGCGCCGCAGACTCCATCGCACAAAAAGTGTGCCGTCTGCGCAGGGCCTTAATGACCGAATATTGCATTTCTTAGAGGACGCAATTTTATTTTTGGGACATGTTTGGGGGGTCAATAGAAGTTTAACCTCAAGTTTGTGGGGTCGCCACCCTTGTCCCCCGGCCGCCATCTTGGAAAAAGGGGTGAAAACACTTTTTTCGCGATAACTCGGAAACTATGCGTCTTAAAAAAAAATTGTAAGGACATAATTTGTAGCAAATTGTTTTGTCTACAAATATGTTTATATAACTTTTGCCCTAAATTAAAAATTCTAGAAACTATAAGCAAAAAAGTGAAGAAGAAATTTCTTAAGGGAAATCTTCCCATTTCTCTTAAAAGTAGACTCGTCGACTTGTATCTTACCAATTCTCACATACGGAGCTCAATCCTGGTCTTTGACCGAACTTCAGAGGTCCAGGCTCGGGGTTTGTCAAAGAGCTATGGAGCCCAGCATGCTAGGCGTAACACGCATGGAAAGAGTGCCCAATAACATCTTGCGCTCCATAACCAGAGTCAAGAATGTTGCACAGAAATCGGCTAAACTAAAGTGGGATTGGGCGGGCCACGTCACCCCGATGCACCCGAAGAGGTGGGAAAAAATTGCCACTCAATGGGTGCCTAAGGATGGCGAGAGGTCACGCAGCAGGCTTCGGAAAAGGTGGCGCGACGATCTCGACCAATTTAGCAGCACTTGGATGGCATCAGCAACTGATAGGGATAAGTGAAAGGAGTTGAGGGAGATCTTTGCCCAGTAGTGGGACAGAATAGGTTAATAAAAATAAAAAAAAACAAAAAAGTGAGATTTTTTTATAAAAAGTTACAGAACAAGTAAGAAAATTTTTATAAAAATTTACTCACTTTTTTGCTTATAACTTCTTTAATTTTTAATTTAGGGCAAAAAGTTATATAAACATATTTGTAGGCAAAACAATTAGCTACAAATTATGTTTTACAATTTTTTTTGTAAGACGCATTGTTTCCGTGATATCGCGAAAAAAGTGTTTTCACCCCTTTTTCCAAAATGGCGGCCGGGGGACAAGGGTGGCAACCCCACAAACTTTAGGTTAAGCTTCTATTGACCCCCCAAACATGTCCCAAAAATAAAATTGCGTCCTCTAAGAAATGCAAAGCTCATGTAACATTTCAATGGACTATATGCCAAATATCGGAATATAGCCCTCACGTAACAGAAGTTTTCAGACGAATCGTTAACTGTTGTTTTTCCATTTGGAAGCCAATATTTTCACGCTATACATTAAAACGCAATAACCCTATAACTCAGTCTCTACTCGAAAAGCAAAAACTGCAATTTGAAACAATCGCTTCACTTCATTTTATGAAACTGTTTTCTAATGAAATATGACCCTCTTTATTTTCAATTCTCTCATAAAGTTGATATAATCCACTGATAACAAGTCCAGGCAGAGTATCGAATGGTATCAGACGGTAGTCCCATACCATTGGATACAATTCTGCCGGCCTGCTGAGACGTCTCTTCGCACTACGGCGGAAGGACCGATCGATGGAAAAAAAGGGTCGCGTTTTAAAATCGCCTTCGTGTGAACAAACTAATGCCTACATTTGTTTAATTGCAACGTTCGGGTTGAAATAGCTCCCCTGCGAATGGGGTCTTAATCTAAAACTCACCTGAACATGCATCCCGGAACGTGTCCCGCGTAGTTAGGCAGCATGCCGACGTGCTTGTGATAGATCTCTGTCGGGTTGATGGATAGGGGAGGATCGGGTCTGGAACAGGAGACAGGGGAATTGGTTGCGGTCAGGATTCAATAACAATATGTAGCATAAGTCAGAATACATTAATTTAAAATATGTATTTATTGCTTAATAATTAGGTACGAAAAAAATGTGATTCGTAAGGTATTCAAATATAATAGCAAAAAATTCTTCACTTAATTTTCCTCACAGCATAGGTGTTAGTATATCATTTCATCTAAAGTAAGCTTTTCTGGATAAAATAAAACCTGAAAGAATGAGGATTATAGACAGAAGGTAAATAAATTGAAACAAAACATTCATTGTAAATCAACCAACTTTATTGTTTCTAAAAACTTGCAATAACTAGAACTCGAAGTTCCGTTTGAACTAAGCGAGGCCACTTCTACGAGCAGCTATCTCTCTTCTATTCTATTCAACATTAATGTATCACTGTTATATAGCTATATAATATAGAATAATCATTGAGTTATTATACACGACGAAAAATCGCGACCAAAATATTTGTAACATTAGAGCGGTATCACACCCACACCGCTATGTCTATCACTGTCGCTCCTACGTTCTTCAATATCTTCCCTCTCGCTTCACTGGTTTTGATACGCCAATTTTGTTCACAACCTACCCTCCAGTATATTAACTCAATAATAACCCAATAACTACGACTACTAACTCTCTAAAATCTATTTTCATCGGAAATTGAGCAATGTCTTTATATGGCAAGTGAACGGTACTGCGTTCATAATTTTAGTGCGATGCAGATATTTTTGAAGACAGGTGAAGCTCAGTTTTAATTATCATCACACAAAAAGCAAAAACAATATTTCTCAATTCAACGGTCCATAGACCCGGGTGGTAGATTTAAAAAAATACTGAATCTTAATGATGTTGAACATTTTAATGGATTCGTTAAATTATTTTCATTTTATTATCCTTACTAATATTATAAAGGTGAAAGTTTGTATGTATGGATGTTTGTTACTCTTTCATGAAAAAACGGCTCAACAGATTTTGATGAAATTTGGTATAGTGATAGCTGACACCCTGGATTAACACATAGGCTACTTTTTATCCCGAAAAATGTAGTGTTCCCGTGGGATGAGTCAGGAAACCAAATATACATATTTTCTACTCTTTCAAATTCAAATTGTTGGCACGGGATGTCCTCTCCTACAGAAGGGAAATATAGTCGACGGCACGCGGGAAATATAGTTAGTAGACACGCGAAATAATATGTTCTTGATGTGGATTGGACTCAAAAACTATCTGCACCCGGGCGAAGCCGGGCCCGACAGCTAGTATTTCAATAAAATGGATAAGCGCTGGTATCCAAACGATTAATTATTGCGCAATAATCAATATTAACCTTACATGGTCAATAATATTGCACAATTCATGATATTGCACACAATTATTGTGCGTCTAGGGGCCGCCTTGTTGGTAAACTGGCAAAAGCATGGCTCTTATTTCTTTGTAGATCCCTTTCATACCCTCGATATTACCGTGTGACTATCTATATCTATTTAATATAATAGCACAGCAAAATCTAGATCTACTAAATTCTATCATATGGAAACTATGGGACCTACTATATAATTTAATATTACTGTGTATAGGGTGTAAGTTTAAATGAAGGACCTAAATGAGATATTCCATTTTCAACTTTTATTAATTTTTCTCTCTCTCTTCATCCACAAATATAGCTTCACTTAATAACGATTTTGCATATTCAAATACATTACTCTCAGATTTTCCTAACGATACGGCCAGTCAATACAGCGGTCCTTAAAACATATACACGCATTGTGTCGCATGCGCCGGACACTAACTACGGGATGGGTAAAAGTGTGCACGCGCGTAGTTCATTGACACCTTTGCAGTTCATTTGACCTTGCAGTTCATAAGATATCCACATGTTTTCTATAAGTGTTTTTTGTTCGTATTTTTAATTAATTAAATGCAAATATTTAAATAAGTCCTTTGTTCAACCTTACACCTTGACACAAGACCCTTGCTCATCGAAGCGGCCACTTCACTAAACAACACATTTAAGGCTTTATTTTCTACGTAATAGAGTCCACACGACCATCATATCCAAGCATACAAAAGACAAACTTTACATGAACACATCTCTATTTACGCGAGCTTACTCCTACGGAACCAGCGAAGATACGCAGTCGTGTGAATCCCTTTAAATGCGTAACATTTGTTGGTAGACATACAGCCGTTCTCTATAATCGATCTATCTTTAACAAGAGATTTCATTACATATTTCGATGCATTTTATGTTTTAGATACTAAAGATACAAAAGTATACATACATATTATGCATATATTTATAGATAGATAGTTAAGATAAATATATATATATATATATATATATATGTCAACCTTTGTTTATTGAAGCATAGAACTCTATTGACAGTAATGGTAGCTACTGTAACCTCTTGTTACAGATAGATAGGATATAGAGAATGGTTCTTAATGAATAAATAATGCAACAATAATCGTTGTGCAGTATATTTTCTCCTATATTGTCTATAGCATCTTGACCATGTATGGTCCTTCGAGGTGGTATCCGATCTTGGCATAATAGTTTCTTGTCCCGACACCGGATATAACGGCCATTTTGTCGGAACCGTGCTCCTCCCTAGCTATTCTTTCAGCTTCCTCCATCAGAAGCATACCAAAGCCTTGATGTTGGAACTTGGTTGGGTCACGAGCGTTGACCTGAAATTAATATTTTTTGGGATTAATAAATGTGCCTGGTTGGAATATAGAATGAATTTTACGAATAAATAAGAAAAAGTATCTAAAAAAGGTATTCTAGACTATGATTGTATATCCTAGTCTCACATTATGTTACATGTCTTGTGCATATTGTATCCTGAATTGGAAAAAAAACACACAGTCGAAATGAGAGCCTCCTTCCTTATTTTGAAGTCAATTAGAAACAAATATTTTCAAAATCAGTGGTACTACTCTAATAGATACAGCTTGTTTCACTATAATAAATATTATTGAACTCTGTTGTTCTTTAAAGAAGAATTTCTCATAAATATTCATACCGGTACAACAGATCCATAAACATGCAACTCCCTCACAATGCTGCATTGTTTGAAGTTAGCATTTGGCCCTGGCTTCAGCTCAGGTCTGTAAGTATCAGCCGCGCACTTCCTGAGCCTCAACAAACCGACCAAAATATCCTGATCAGGGTCTTCGTAAGACAGGAATGTCTCCCAACCACCATTAGCTACATAATCACGACGTATCAGCTCTATCTGAAAAACAAATAAAAGCAGAAAATCTATTAGGCTTTATATAGATAGCGAGGTTTATTGATGGTAGGTCTCTCATATGTGAGAGGCTGCCTGGGTGGGTACCACAATGTCTCATTCTCCTGCCAAACAGCAGTTTAATGCACTGTTGTGTTTCAGATTGAAAGACATTGTGCTAGAGTAACTAATGCGCATATTGAGAGTTTACATCTTATGTCTCAGTATGGCAATCGCAGTGGAATGACAAGCATTGCTTTGTAATTCAAGATATTGTTTGGTTTTGGCACTGTTCTTAAGCAGTCGTAATGCTTACCATCATGCGAACGGCATGCTCGTCTCGCTATTCATTGCAATAAAATAATAAATGTAATAAATTGTGTAAGTATTCACCTCATATGGCCTGACGCGGTTGTGTATTTCTTGAATTCCGACTTCCCTAGTTCGGACATCCCGGCAGTCTGTTCCCAGATCTGCCATACGAGCCAATGCCAGCTCTCTCAAGTTGCCGTGCTCCACTCCTGAAGACACCAATGGCATGGGTATGTCTCGCTGTACCCTGGAAAAATATGGAAATAAACCCTTAGAAATCGATCATCATACGAATCGCACAGCAAAATTGCATGATATATGCAGAGGCATTTTTTTTTAACAAAAAGTTAGTGATTATACATAAGCTCGGGTATTATTGAAAATTGATAAAATTATAGCTACTAATATTATTATGAAATACATACTAGCTATAAACAAGTAAGCTAACAAATAGAGTCAAAAGTGGTGTCGCCTTAAAATGTTATAGCGACGCTGGCGTTCAAAAGGTTAAAATGAAGGATAAAAGCGACTTTACATAAGTAAAAATAAATTATATCTAGACTTTATAAAATTAATCAGTACTTCAAATAGAAGAGGACGTAAATATTATATATTAACAACCAACCTGTAAACCCTGGTCCATGGTGGCACCAAAGCCAGGATCTTAGCAATCAGATCAACCAGGGTTGAAGGAGGGTAGCTCCTGTACCTTCCAGTCTTCCACAACTCATAAAGGCCAGTGCCTCTTATCACCAATGTGGGGTAAATTTTGAGGCCATCAGCACGGAATGCTGGATTTTCAAAGAACTCAATAAATTGTTCCACATCACGCTCAAAGTCAACATTGGGTAGATCAGGCATCATGTGTGCCACAATCTAAAAAAGAAGATAATTGTAAAGTATTAATATTGGCACAACCTATATGGCTTAACCACTCTCAATCATACTCAATGCAAATGTAATGTATATGGGCTGATAAAGAATATTGGCACTAGATGCAAATGCATGGCAAATGGAAATGCATGGTATGTAAACCTAGCAACAAGGTTTTTATTAAGTCTGTCCTCAGGCAATCTTTAAGATTCGTAATACTCAATATAAACTAGGAAAATATTTATATACTAATAAACTAGCCGTATAGTCAGGCAACTTCTTGTCTGCAACATCAATTGGTAGTCATATCAAATATGTATTTAAACAAACAAACTGGGCAAGCTATATAAAACCATTTAACAAAAGAAATAGACATTTAATTACCTTGTATCCTGCATCTTTAGCCAAGTTAAAGTTCTCACAAACAGCTTTTACAGTGTGGCCTCTGTTTGTATCCCTTGCTATGTCCTCATACACAGATTGTACACCAATCTCCAACCTTAAACAAGTTAAATGTTGTCTCAATCAGTTTTTTTACTCCTTTGTTTAATATTGTTGGGGAGTGGTTTTGTTTTGCTGTCTACAGATCTGAGCGGTATATATGGGCTAACTTAAATGGCAAAGTAAGAGGTTTTAATTATACAACAGCCCTAAATTTATCAATCTGTTTATCCTTAAACTATAGTCATTACTGCTTAAATTACTCATTTCATTGAGTCAAAGCAACAGTACAATTATATTTTTTTGATTACTTACCTTGTGCATCCATAGTTAAGCATATCACTCATGTGCCTCTGCAGACAATAGTCTGGCCTGGTCTCTATTGTGATGCCAATGCACTTAGTCTTGGCTTTTTCAGAGTACTTCACTGCCTCGGCTACACAGGTTGATGTGTGACCGGACAGAGCATCATGCAAGTTCCTAAAATAAAACATATTGGTAACATACCATGGTACAACTTGGTTTGTGTTAGTCTCACATACATTGAACTGAAATAACACTTCACATCTTGTGTGCTAACACTAAAATCTGATAGTGCTGTAGACATAATTGAGAAATATATATTTTATCTCAATTTATGCATTAGATTTATTTTGAAAGAAACTTTCCGACTAAATTAATCAAATACATTAAATATTTTTAAAATGCAGCTTTCAAGCCATAGCTGGTATGTGATGTTAAGAACCTACTACAATATAGTAAAGTTAACGGGACAAACAAACAACCATAATGCATTAGTCCTACAACTGCAAGATACTATATTTTTCAATTAACCAAAACTCACATACCTTATAAAATAATCCCTATAATCTTCAGGCAAGCTCATAAATGTGCCACCCATCACAATAAACTCAACCTTATCCACACTATGGCCGAGTTGTTTCAACTGTTCAACTCTATGACGCGTCTGCAAGTACGGATTGTACCGCGCTCGAATAGCCCTCATAGAAGTGGGCTCATACCCAGTGTAGCTTTGAGTAGAGTACTCAAAATCAGAGTCCGGCCCACCGGGGCAGTACACGCAAATGTTCCCCGTGAAATTAATGTGCGGGCAGCGGTGAGGTTTGCACATAACAGCCACTACAGCGATACCTGACGCAGTACGTATAGGCTTAGCCTTCAGCTTCGGAAGAAGTATCTTCTTAGCGTCCGCCGGCACTGCAGCGATAATATCAACCAGTCTCGGCGATGTACCAAGGCCGTATTTTGCTGAAATACGCGTTTTCATCTTGTTGAGGTTAACATCCTTCCCTTGACGATGGGCCATCAACAACTCCTGAATGATCTCGGATATCACAATCACCATCTTCTCCTCTTTAGAGAGGTTCGACATCGGTTTCTTCTTAGTCATTGTGCTGTTGTTTTCCTTTCAATTTTCGTAAATTTTTGCACTTGCACAGATTTTTTGCGACAAATTGAGCGTGTTGACAAACTGTCAAATTTGACAGCTGTCAAAATAATAGATGAAACAAAGTCTTATAAGCAATAATTAAACGTGTATTGATTACAAAAAAATATACATGAAATATTAATCAATTTAAATTATACTCTTCACATAATAAAAACACAAATATTTGTATAGATTAACTAAATAAACTACCGTTACTACTACTATGTTCTTCTTCAGAAATCGGAGTATTAGGAGCATTTTATAATATCTTTGATTATAACCACTTACTTGACTACGTTCACAGGCGCCCATTCTGTGCTCTGTCTTCTTCTGTAATTGGAAGAGAAGTCGCATAGAGCGGAGTTTGTCAATTTCTTGGATGAATCGCCAAAGCGTTGGAAGCCGTAGGGCACGTGACCAGCAAAACCTAAACGTAAACAATTAATTGATCAATACGTAATATAGGCAATGTTAATTTGCTTTTAACCCAGTAATTGGTACTTCTTCCAACTCAAACATAGTGAGCATTGGTGATCGCAAACCTGCGCAAAGATTAGTAATATATATAAATACAAAATCATTAAATACATAAGCAAATAAATACACAATCACATAAGTACATAGTCCTGACCCCAACTAAGTTCAAATCTTGTGTTGTGGGTATCAGAAACTATGAGAGACTTTTCAGTCTCACAAACTCCCAGAACCGATACAAATGCTTGTGGTTCACCCAAACATTTATCTAGGTGCGGGAATCGAACGCGGGGCCTCTCGTTACACAACGGACGTCTAACCAACTGCGCCATGGAGGCTGTCGAACTAATATTTACAAATAGATTACTACGCCCTATATTAATATAATATTTTTTATTTTATTTTAATAGCTTCGTGCAGAATTTACAGACAAAACAATGGACAAAACTCTAAAAACCGATTACTTACGCACTGATTGTGAAGGATTAAATCCCCATATTTGGTTCCTTACAAACGACGCGTGAATTTTAGCATACGACATTTATACAAACACAATTTTTGCCAAATATTAATATGTTTAATAATATCTAACAGACTTAATTAATTTTATACATTCCTTTGCAAATCTTTTGAAATAACGTGTTCTGAAAATCATGCAATGTCACTAGAACCCGTCAAAATTGTTATGCCTTTTAAAATGAAAACATCCCATTTCAGTAGTATATAACATGAAGGTTTAATAAATAATAATAAAGTAAAATAAAAACAGTTTTCCCGGTAATATTAACATTAGCACTAATAAAATATTTTCCTCAATACCTTTCTTGATAAATTTGTCGGGATTGTCGTTTTCCATGAAGTAAGGACTGACGGAATGTGATGCAGGTGATAATTTTGGCTCGTCCATAGGTAAATCCCGCAATATACCAGCGCATTCTGGCCGCACCACTAACAGCGGTAGCTTGAATTCCGCAGTTGCAGACTAAATAGAACAAAATATCATAAAGAAACAACAATATTTTTGATATTCTGCTAAATACTTTAATATTTGTGGCCAAGTCATTTCAATGCTTTCATCAGCACCATCCCTTTTTCATTTAAAACTGTTCTCCATTCATTCTTCTTTCTTCATTCGTCTCCATTCGCTGCCATCGTATTTTCTATTTAAAGCATCTGATTAACATTTCTAGCAGTTCCTTCACATCCAATATTTTCTTCGTTACCCATTATTCTCCTTTCAGCTTCTGCCATACATGTTTCCATCTCTGATCTTCAACATGTACTTACGAATCTGTCGACCAGGTTCCAGGGTTGTCCCTTCCCTGCTTGCAGGTCCACCACTCTCTCCAGCTGGTGCCTGGCTGCTCGTTGGTTTAATTGCAACCTTTGAAACTCTGACAAAGCTTCTGTAGCCGCGACGGTGTACCGTTGACCATATTGCGCGTTCAAACGTGGTAGGAAACCTATATTGATGGTATTAAATTGTGGTAAATTACTAAATGATGACTTATTTTTTTATAGTTTAGAGATAATATCGCCAATAATTGAATAATTGAAATATTTACGAGGCTTAGGTATTTTTACGAAATAAACGCCATCCAAATAAATGTAATATTATAACTTTATGTATTTATTCTAGGAAGCTAAGAAACACCATACAAATAAAAATAATGCAAAACCTTACTTAATGTAGGTGCAGCTCTACAACTATTAGCATTAAGGAATTAGAATCACCAGGACCAATTAGTTATCCCAATAAATTGTTAAATATCCCGTGTCCCGTTGGTTTGCGCAAGCGCCCAAGTGCAAACCATCTGATATCTGGACATAACTAGAGCAGATAAAGGACAAGTACCGTTTTATTGTAAGATTACGCGCGTAACCACAATATTCGAGAATTGCGGACATCTATTCAACTTATTCTGTCCCACAAGAAACTGACAAGTTTGATCGAAGCCCGCTTAAACGTGCCTAGGACCGTTATTCATCCTGTTTTGAAAGTAGAACGAAGAGTTGCGTTCTCCGTGGAGATTATTAAAAAAACATATTTTTTTACCAATATCAGCCAGTATCTAACTGTAATTAATTTATGCCTAGAATCTTTAAAAAAAATATATCTTATCATGAAAAGACATTGTAAATGGGGGGCACTCGGTAAAGATAAAGTCATCCATTAGCTATAAAGTCGGTCAGATTTTATTTTTTCAACACAGTTTCTATAAATTGAATAACTTTAATAACGTATTTCATAACTATCAAATACATTGTAAGTGCTAAAAGCATCGATGTATCCATGACTATTGCTAAAAGATTTTTATTGCGACCTTTTGAGAAATAGTATTTAAGTGTTTTAAAGGCATTACCGCGAGCAGTGTCCATGTAAGGCTACACTAGTGAGTAAAGTAATGTGCATTGAACATTAATCCCCTGTGTGTCGAAGCACACACGGCACAGGAAACGCAGCGAGCATTGGTCCATTACACCCACAAAGCAACCGTTATAATGATCGACAAATCAAGATTATTGCGAAACAAAGCCCTGCGGATAACACCTTTATGTAAATTCAGAACTTGATGCCAAGTACGAAATGATTAATGTATCGCTCGACTTATTATTCATTTCGTAGAAACAGTTCATTTCAATATTGTTTAGAGCGATATGTGCACTGGGGTGCGGCGATTCAGAATATGTGGCTTAATATAATGGTCCAATGATTTATAAGTTAAATAATAAAATACAACCAACAGTCACATACATAGTCCTGATCCCACATTAAGATCAATTAGGTCAATTAGAGACTTTTTGGTCTCACACAAACCCAGACCCAATTTGTTCACGGTACTCGCAGGTTCGAATCTCAGGGCACACCTCTGACTTTTGGGAGTCATGTATGTATTGATAGTTAACCACCACACACTTTAAAGGAGAAGCAAAACATCGTGAGGAAAACTGTATAGTGTATACCACAGCATCTTGTAAGAATTTATATGTTATGTATTATCCGCCAACACGCATTCAGCCAGCGTGGTGGACTATATGGCCATATAACTAACTTAATATATAACCACTCTCAATCGTCCTCTAGATTGTAGAGGAGGCCCGTGCCCTGCAGTGGAACGTACATACATATGGGCTAATAAATATTACAGATTTCTAAGTTTGTTGTAGACTGTTGTCATACTGATATTAGCCATCTGTCTACATACTGTATTTTGAATATTTTGAATTGTAACAGTATTTATGGCCAGACTAAGTATATCGGCTTGATAAGGATTATGTTACAATCTTGCATAAAAACAACATAAAATTATTTATTTTTCCGTAGTACTATTTTTAAGAAGAGTCGATGAAAAAAATCTTTACTTTCACACCATTATCAAAAACTGACAAAACGATTACAATTCCTCAGAAATTCTTGCACTCTCTATGCTATAATAATTTAATATCGTCAGCTGCTTGCTATAGCAAATATAAATCTTAAATCACGAGTGCCTCTGTGTCTCGCAGAGCACATTCCAGGTTTTTGATAAATGTCAATAAACATTGATCAAGTCAAGCTCACTGGTTCGAAAAATCCAAGACTGGATGGACCACCCGTTCTAAAAACAACAGTCGTCCGAAAAACCTGAACCCGTTCTATAAACCTTTTTATAGAAATGCGGAAAGACTTCAGTTGGAAATCCATTGCGTATCAGTATATAAGACTGTGAATAATTATAAGCGTGCATGGAAATCGTATTGTACGGTAAATTAATTCGGTTTGTTTGGTTATCAGGCATCTTAATATCGAAGGAGTAGTCGAATCGAGGAAGAATTTAGATGTGAGTATAATTTTTCTTCAAGTATCTTGGGGTCGAAATATTGATGTTTATTATTAATATTTATTATTTCTTTTTAAAATTATGTTATACATCACTCTACACCACAAACAGCATATCCCCATACAAACTAATTTGTTCCTTATACTAAATCCCATCCACCACCTGCAAAATCGCATCGAAGATTATTTTAAATTTTTAATCTCACCGACTTTAAAAAAAAAACTAAATTGACCTTCCAAACAATTTATTAAAAAACAGTTCCTTTCGTTTCAACTGTCATGTTAACGGTCTTGTATTTTTTTTAATCTGGTGGAGGGTAGTTAGGTATCGTAGTTATCTTGTGTCATCTTGCTGGACTAGTAGTTCAGTTTGTTCTGAATGCTTGCAGAAGCAAGACGCGTGCTCCCTTACCGCGCGAGAGTTGTTGACTAATTTTAATTGTTTTGTGGACAATATAGTATAAGTGTTGTTGAGTGCTACAACGCTCTCCGTCTTTTTCGGTGTCGTCCAACCAGCTGCAGAAGCGAGATTCCGGTAAGTGATAAATGTTTACTATATTACTATTATCACCTATTATTTTACCTTAGACATATAAATTAAACAGGTTTTCAGTGAAACAAAGAGGTATTTACATGGCCCAACGGGTTAGTAATCACAGAATTCAACTTTTGAGTACATTTCGGGTTGCATCAACCATGTTTTACCACTTGACTCTACTTTGTGTATTTTTAGATTTCTTTAAAAACATTTATGTTTGCTATGAATTAATTTATTTAAAGCTTCCTATACTGAAAGTATACAGTCTACCTAGGTGGTGAAGAAATGTAAAAATAGATACATAGATATTATACATAACACATGGATTACATCAATAACTAGAAATTTAAATCTTGGTTGATAACGGTCACATATAAAATACTATTAAACGTGTTGTTTCATTTATAACTCTGCGTGTTAGGGACGCAATTGTAAGTTTATTGTGACCAAAGTCCTCTTTTCCCAATACATCCATGTGACTATTGTAACATAAAAACATAATTGCTATCAATTATCTTCACAAAAAGAAGAGCTATTTGTCAGTTTTTCCACACATTGCAACATAACATTTTGCTGTATAATTCTTCTGCTCTTTGTAACAGCTTTGTTTGTAAATAAACAATGAAATGTTCACTCAATTATGTTATTCACGGCACGAGCCTTTTCTTGTTCAAGTGTTGAATGAATGAGATTTTTAGAGGCAGGGGATAGGTTCTGTGTTTCATATTATATTTGTGCAATAATAGAAACGAATAGTTGTTTCTTTGCTTGATGGCCTATTTGAGATATATTATGACTTATATTTATGTTTTTTTTTTTATTTTCCTAAAAGTTGTAACTGCGTCCAAACTATTATAAGGATTGTGTTAATAATGCCTACCAAACGGCTAAGTCTTTTTGAATTGAAACCTTAATATTTTATCTTGAGGCAAACACGTCGATACTCGACATAGACACCAAACTATGCGGTAGAGCAAAAGCGAAGAGCGCACTGAATTGCCGAGTTCTTTTGTGTTGTGATTGCAAATAAAACATTTTTTTGCTCATTATAGTTGATGGGCCTAAGCCCTTAAAGCATTATGTATAATGCACTACTTTTTTTGAACGATTTAAACACGAATCGGACCCATATAACATTTATACGTTCCAAACTAAACTAATCAACTTGACGAATAAATATAAGCATCACAATCCTCCCATCTACCAACCTAAACTCAACAAATGAACACATACCTGCCAAGCTTAAAGGAACGAAACCGCAAAATTACATTAACCTAATTGCAATCTATATAAAAATGTCTCTAGGACTTGAGACCGAGGACCGGTGCGGTGACTCAGAGGCCAAGACGCGCCTGATTCATCGGCATCCAGTTTCATTTCAACATATTTGAGATTCTTACTTATTTTGCTTTCCTTGAGATGTACGCGAGATTTGGCAAACTCAAGGCTCATTTATTTTCGGCAGGTTATGCAAGCTTGTTCAACTTGAACATTCCTTGATTTGTAAGGAGGAAATATTTTTGTGTTTAGATAGTGGATTAGGAAATATGACATTGAATAGATATTTTACCATTTAATACTATAATTGTCTCTAGTTTTTTAATATTCTTTTTATTTTGTACTATTTTTTTAGATTGCAGTAGGGCTTTTGCTTTTATATCATAAAAATTGTAACACTATTTACATCTACAAAGGCTCATCACCTTGTACGTATAAATCACAAGTAACATGTAACTTCATGTGTATCTACGTAATAAACAAATATATTTATGGTAAAGATATGATTTGGTGGTATGCTATGATATGATGGTGAAGAGACTGCAGTTAACGAAGCCGTAATACACAAAGTGAATTTCGCGTGGTCATTCTTTGAAAATGGTCAGAAAGGGAATAAAAACATGTTTCCGGCTTTGGTTATGGAAATCTTTTAACTTGACGAATAACATTAATATATAAGGGACATAAATAGGTATAAGAATTAGAACGTACACTAATAATTAAGAAGCTAGATAAAAATAGCTTCAATAAAATACAGATGCATAGCAAAGGACGATATTGTAAAATCAAGGTCGGTGATTGGAAGATTATAGCGATAAGAATAACGTACAAAAAGCATACATATATATAAATAAATAATTAACTGAAGGGCAATGACACACAGAGAGCAAAAGCTAGAATGAGTCAAATAATAATTGGTCTACCAATATTTTGAAACAAGGCTAACCTGTGGTCGATTTGTCACAACTTTACTGAATATTGAATGACTAATTGTTTGTTTAAAAAACATTTTCTTCTGGATACAGTAAATGTTATGACATAGGTACTCCCATTGCATTTGTGTCGTGTTGTCAGACATGTTTCTGACAATGAATATAAAGAAAGTTTGTTTTCTTCGTGATTTAGTAAAGAAAGTTGACAAGACTTAAATCTTGTTGTATGAATAAACGCCAGCATTTACATACGTCGGCCTTATTCATACAGTTCATAATCCTATTTTAATAATCGAATCTTTTGTCTTCTTCGCACAAAATGTATTCAAAAGTTGTTAGAAAAGGACAAAACATTAGATACCTAAAGTAGGTTTATAAACTACATATCTATGAATAATAAGTTTAGAGGACTTTACATTTTCCGTAAAAATAGGCATAATTTCCATTTATTAATTTTCTAGTAATACAATATAGCATTAACTTCACTCCTTGTACATTTTAACATGAACATTTTGAATGCATTACTGTTCTTTGTGTGTATAAATATGAGTAATCAAATTATTTCACGATCTAGTCAAATTTAGTACAGCTCTACCTCTTGGGAAGGAATAATATAAATAAATAAATACACCAAATAGTCACATATATAGTCCTGACCCCATGTTAACATCAATTAAGCCTAGTGTCTTGGGTATCAGAAACTACAAGAGACTTTTCGGTCTTACAAACACCCAAACCATAGACAAATATCTCACAAATATGTCTTTTTTTTATATTTGAAAAAAAAAACTAAACCACTGCAGATATTTAAGACTAACTATGAACTAGATATTCTATAAAGTATTTCCAAAATCCTCATATCTGATCACATCAAAGGTCTAGTACAACTGATTGAAGATAATAGCAATTTATAATTGCAACGCCACGTTTCATCACATACCTTTTAGTTTCGACAAATTGTGCATTTGTCCCAAATATTAAGTGGTTTAGGCAATCGTGACTCCATTTGAGTAATCGTTGTTGGCAAACTTTTCTTTGTGATTGGAGATATGTGGTAGAATTCACATGCAGTCGAACTGTTTCTGTTTTACTTTCAAATGGTTTTAGTTGATAAAAACTATTACAACTGGCTAAAAATACTGGACTTATTTCTAGATTCCCCACAAATTCCCAATCATATTGTATTTTACTAGTGACCCGGTCACTCTCTTAAATGGTAGAACCATGGGCCCTACTATATTCATCCGAAACGAAGTTCGAAACATCGGACGATCGAAGTTTATATACGATACGAATGTATGTACTCTGTAAAAGTTCAAATTTGTATAACGTACATCGTAACTATAAGTCTATGATTACGACCATAAGTCAATAACGGCCATAAGTATATGTAGGTACATTCGTATCGTATATAAACATCGATCATCCGAAGTTTCGAACTTCGTTTCGGATTAATATAGTAGGGCCCCTAATATCGCATATGTTCATCATATAATACCTACATTATTTCTCCAATAGAATCCTAACTGTAATGGAGAAATAATTTTTCATCATCATTACAGTAGTTTTAGAGCTTATTCAATGTAAGCAAACATCAAATCTTTCGTCTTTATAATGTTAGTATAGATATAGATGTTATACTCGATTAGTCACCATATTGTGAGCATAAATACTTCTAGCATAGCCCAGAAGTATAATATTGAGTATTACTTGAATTAAAGGGCACTGTTTCACAAAACGTGCGATTAGTGAGATCTCCAGATACATAAATATATCACTACTTTTCTTTTATTTCAATTCCATACGTGTTCTCAGTTCTTACAAAGAATCATTTAGTAATACAAATGGCCGTTTGCTTATTCAAAACTAGAAACACAAAGCTAGAATAGCTTTTAAAAATGACTGCATAGACATTTGACATTGACCTTAAATACTTAAATGAACAGTAATAATATAAATTATCCCAACCCCATACTAAATGTCTCCGTATTGAATAACAGGGGTGACGTTTTCATAATTGAAAAACCCCTCAGAACTAAGAGAAAAATACCCCACCAAGATACCTCCAAGTCTTACAAAGGTAAGAAACTACAAGACACTTTTCAGTCTCACAATCCAGACCTGCAACAAATATTATTCGACCACATACACATTTCGAATCTGCGAACTCTCCATTCACATCCGGCTCTCAAACAACTACGATAAAGAAGTTGTCATTTAACCTACACGTTATCCTTTGCTTCACAATGTCGCTCAAGTGGCCTGCCTTGCTATTAATAGCTGGATTATACACCCAAGGGATAGTAATTATTGTGCTTCCTCAAACAAATATAGTTCAGTTGAATACGGAACACACTTAGACCTCTAGAGATTTTAGAGATCATTTAGGGAAAGGTGTTTAATATGATAGACTACTAGGGAAACAATGTTTTCTATTCAGTGATAATTTTAAATTATTTCTAAATTTTATAGTATCAAAAAAACTATATAGATAATGAAATTAAACTATTACTAACGGATTTTATTGTTATTTTTGTTTAATTTTTACATTTTTTAACTTACCGGTGCCTGTTCGATAGGAATAAATAATAATAGTTCTATTACAATGTGTAATAATCGCGTAAATCTAAGAAACCATTAGCTATATAGGTACTTAAATGAAAGAGTAAAAAAAGACAATATAGAAAGATTGTGATGTAATTCGTATTTATTTTAACCGATACTTGTTTACGGTGTGTGTGTATTTGATAAATGCCATTTAAAAAACCAAGACATATAGCTTTCATTGGTGTTTTTACCTAATTAAATATCGTCTCCAATTTAATATCCATTCTGGATTCGAATGCAAATCAGTCCGGCGTAGTAGCAGATCAAAGAATTGATTTACCTACCATTTGAACTGCTTCGCGCTTTCTCATTACGATAAGCTGCGGTATTTGATTTAATTTAAGTAGGTAACTCATATTTTTTATTGCTACAAACGGCGAGGCTAGCAAGCCATTTGCCTAACAGTGAGCGAAACGACCGCTCAGGTACAGAAGAATCGCAATGAATTACAAAGCAATGCTTAGCATTCCACTGCGCTCGCAATATATTTATGTTAAGTCTCAATCAAAATGTCCAGGCGTTACTCTGGCTACAATGTCCTTCAATCCGATATATAACAGCACATTTACACTGCTATTTGGCGGGAGAAATAGACATAGCAGTAAAAAAATGTGATTCATTTATCTCACCTTCATATCCAGGTATCATGGGATGTTTATACACCGGGTCTCCGTTCCGAAACCTCGCGTTCACAACATCGATGTCGGTTTGTGGCGGGCGATATATCTGCATGATAAAATTAAAAACCTTTAGAAATATTCCTAATTTCTATAGCCTATGTTCAGTGGACTTCCTATGGCATTCAGCCACAGGAAGCTTCTATCTTTGCAGAAGAAGACTATTTCTTAGTTCTGAAATACAACTTAAACGTTCTTTGCGGTCGCACAATTGGAGTTTTTACAGGGCTAAAAGCTGCGATTGTGATCCTCGCAAAAGGGAAATATGAAAGAGGCTTATTTTAGTTTCAAATAAATTGTATCAGCATATGCAAGCTTAGCTTAGCGTAGGATAACCTTAACAAGATTAAACTACTTAAATTATGTTAATGTAAAAGGCTCTACCTTAATTTCTTAATCGAATTATATATTTTTAAAGTTAATTAATCACCTGGAAATCATCAGCAGTCCTGTCAGATAATACAAGTCTCTCGGAGTGTTGTACACTTGGATCCAGAAGGATCTTGTGTGTTGTAGAGCCATAGGTATCACCTATGCGGTATTTGTACTCCGGACAATGACCTGTATAGCTGTAAAGACAATAATTAAATCTGACGATTAGATGATTCCAGAATCAGGCATTAATTGTTGTTTTACAATATATTTACACTGGATCTACTAACAGTTGCTAAATATAATTTAAAGTAGCAAAGACACTTGTTTGTCTATAGTTCTCAATTAGTTAAGAAAAGTTAAGGTTGACAGATAGTACAAATGCTACAAATACCTTATTCGCTCTTTGCAAGCGTTGATATTTTTTAATAAACTTATCCCAGCTAATATACAGTTAGCACGATTTTGGGTTCACTACCACTTTCGAACCAAGGAGTTACTCTTTAAAAACGATACGAACTTCGATTTTGTAGAGTATCTCACATAGGTGAAGTTTTACGTACGGCAACAGAACATTCGAAGTACGTATCGTCTTTATAGAATAACCCTCCCATGACACTCATTCGTTTCATACATACATGATACATCCCTATAATGAAATAAAATCTTTAAAGCTACGTACAATATAATGACAATATCATAGGTATAGAATGCGTATGTATTGCGCGCGTGCCCAAGTAATTTAGTAGCTAATCTCAAGGGCTGTATAATACAACATTCCTTTGCGTTGTCCTTACTAAAAACATTCCTTTCGTTAAACCAGCTATCAACGAATTAATTTATCACGTCTCGACGCGGTGGAACCGACGCTGTGGCCTAAAAACTTTATTGTCGTCGTGCCTTACACAATAATCCTTTTTAAATGGAAAAGATTCATCAATATAGAATTATTGCTACACTGGGCACACGTGATTTACCGACCGTTAAATGTTTAAAGCAAACCAGTCTTACATAATTCGATATTTTGCAATGTGTACTTTGCTTTTTTTGCTAATAAAATAGTACAACCTCTGCGGCGAAGTTGGTTAGACGCCGGTTTTAAAACGAGAGGCCGTGGGTTTGACCCCTCTATCGATTTTTTTTGTAATCCACTGGTATTTGTTTCGCACTTGGGTTTTTGAGGCCGAAAAGCCTCTTGTAGTTTCAGATACCCACGATACAAAACTAGATCTTAGTGTGGGGTCAGAACTATTAATGTGATTGTTGTGTATTTTTTTTTTTTTTTTATTGCAATGAATGACGAGACGAGCAAGCCGTTCGCCTGATGGTAAGCGATACGACCGCTCATAAACAGTAGCAACATTCCACTGCGCTCGCCATCCTGAGACATAAGATGTTAAGTCTCAATATGTCCAGTAGTTGCTCTGGCTGCAATGTCCTTCAATCCGAAACACAACAGTGCATTTAGGCAGTGTTGTTTCACGGGAGAAATAGACATTGCGGTGGTACCTACCCAGATGGCCTCTCACATATGAGAGACCTACCACCAGTTATTTCATATCGATCCGAATGCCATTGTGCCGAGGGTGGAAAACCCATCAAAAACCCGTGCTATTATAGCGTTTGCAGCCTGTCAGTTGTATATATTCAGTTTCGAACATCCCGACAAAATTGAGTCGATTGGCGAGACATTGCCATCCAAGCACAATGTGCATTGCGATTACTTTGTCGTGCTTTTATTTAAACAGGAGTACGTTTTAACATAATTCACACAGTAGGTACTATCGTACACAATCGATGAATACTTTGATTATATACTTGTCTATATAATCAAATCGATGGATACTACAGCAATGCCTTCGATTCAGGCCATGTTGCTTTTTGATTTTCTCTTTCTACAGCCCCTATAAGGCGTACGCACATTTTTCTTTCTCTGACCAACAGGTATGAAGCCACTTTCATCGCTTTCAGATATTTCGATCTCAACGAGTAGCATCATCGATAGGAAATGTTGTATAGGTATTAAATTATTATAAATTACGAACCCTGGTATATAATGGGGTTGTGCTATACTGACTAAATCCAATGCCATGGCTTAATTTATTATTTGAACCCGTGGAAAATCAACACATAATTTTAAAATATAAATCCAAAAATCAGTATTTTTATGAACTAATCGCTGGTGGTTTGATTAGATTGTTGTGACATTTATTTATTGTCAGTATTTGGGAAATATAGCCAGTAATATCCATTTTACATGAACTCAGAAAAGTATTGTAGGTATAATAGTTTCTTAGATTTACGCGAATGTTACATTGAAATAAAACTTTTATTTACGGATTGTATCGCTGATACGATTTAAAATTGAAATAATAGTTTTATTTCAAAGTGTGATTATAATTTTAAACAAATAAATAGGCTTTGTAATTTATAACATAAAACTAAATATTCAAAAAACGTCTTAACGATTTTGTTAAGTGTAAAGCCTTCAATCTTAAAACAAGTTATGACCTGATGAACGAACGACTACGAAATGCATTCGATCGTCACCGTTCGTTTCGTACGTTGCCGAACCCGCCATAATCCATATTGAATTCAACTGCCGACGCGGTTGGACGTGCGGTCCGCGAAGTGCCGCGTAGTGACAGCCAAACAACGATGAAATAACTTTCAAAAACTTTGTGTTGACCAGTGTTATATTAATTCAACTTTATTGGACGAAACTATACAGTGCCTTCGTATATATCACTAATTACAGTACATTTAAGTTATTTAAAACCGATCGAGTGAGTTGAAATGCATGCATTCCACCGAGACTGTTGAACTTTATTTTTTTTCTTATGGTGTACATTTTGATTTTTATCAGGTAAAATTCAATTTGTAGTCATGTGAAATTATGGATGTACGATTTTATTTCATAATAATTGATGTGTGTGATACAAAATCAGTAGACTGTGTTATCTAAGTTTGCATTATCATTGACGAGGATTGCCGAAACTTTCAAGGTAAGAATAACATGTCCACAACAATCTTTATTTACAGATAAACATTGTTTCCTGGTTTAGCTTACGAAATTTTTAGCATAGCACAAGATAGTGCTTACCATAGACAGCTTATCTTTTAAATTTCAGATCCTTGCGAAAGGAGTTTGATGTTGGCTCTATCTTGTGCGAGTAACCATAGAGAACACGACAAATCTCATAATTTTCTAAACTTTTCAATTGGTTTCAACCGACCATCGATAAACAAAATTGCGGTGATCAATTAAATTGTGTTAAATATATAAATTAGCACGTAAACCCTCATGAATCACATACCTACACTGAATGTCGCTTTATTTCACGTGCCCCTATGCATTTATCGGTTCTACATAAACATGTGACATTGAAATATAGAGGCATAAATTACCTGCATTTATCGTTTTACTGTTATCAAGGAAATACTTGAGTGATTCTAATCGGGCTGATTGCGAGAATGCAATGCAGAATCGAACTGTTTCAAACCAAAGACTGCTGACGTAAGAACATTAGGTTTTAATGTATGATCCTCAGGCTTCAACTGCTATGATTTAAGTAGCAGCAGCTTCAAAATTTGGTTAACGAAGGTAACTGAGTTTTTTAATATATGCAACGAGATGTCAGGAAACTCTTACCAGATGAATATTTTCAAAATTAGTAGATAATGATATCACGTGCAGAACACATCTCGAATATCTGAACATCTTAATGAAGAGTCTACACATCTAAAAGAAATATGCATGGAAAACATTTTAATGTACAACATTTTCAAGCAAGTTTGATTAATACCTTAATATATCTGTAATCTTCTAGTTTTTTAGATAAGATTAATGGATGATTAAATAAATGTACATGTAGGAATTTTGTTAAAGAAATCACAATACAACAGTATTTGTTTATGAAAATGGCGATCTTATCACACTAAGGCAATTTTACCAGACAATCATATAACCATACAATATTCTTGTAGTTAAATACTTTATTAGTCTTTAATTAAGTTATTTACATTCAAGGTATCTAATTAATAAAGCTACCATTATTTAGATGCTAACAAATAAAGCGGATGTGCACATAAAACCATTCCATTAAAAACTTTCATACAATGGGTACATTCAAAAATCACCCCAACCAAATGAAATGTAACACGTTGCCAAACAATGAGACAGGACACCCATTCAGACTCGGAGTAAAACGCTTCTAAAGAATCCAGTTTCGTACCGGAGAGAAACAAAACTTCGATACCTCGAGGACATTGTTTGAACTAAACACCAACCCAAGCATTTTCCACCTTATACATATGGAATACGGTTAGAAATCATTTGGGTTTTAAAAAAACATTCCTACAAATCCCATTTATAGAAACCCAGTTGTCTTTACTTTTAGTCAATGGAAAATATTTATCTCTCAGTCATAACTTACAGCTCGGCTTTCAACTGAACGTTTGTCTAAAATAAAAACGTTGTCTTCGAACATTAATTCCGTTAAAGATAAGCGGAGGACCGAGAAGCTCGTTTAAATTATAATTTGTGCTTAAATCACCGAATTACATGTTCACGAACTCATGAATTACCACTATGTGACGTCCAAATTAACAGCGAACCTCTTTTATTAAGCGTAAAGCACACAGTCGTGTGGCGAGGCGGCATTAGGAAGTTTCGGTCGGCCAACCGGTTCGTGGATACTTCGTTTGCGATGTGAAAAAAGAAGACCCCTGGCGGTTAATATTCGAGGTCGTAACCCAATTGAGACCAGTCGCAGGTACACCTTTGTAGTACACTTTCTCCGGTGCGTGACGCGTCCAAGCAGACATTTCACCGTGGAACATGCAGGTGCTGAATCCGAACTCTGCACTCGAAAAATGGCGGAATATTTTATGATTTACGAATCTCATGATCCAAGTTACACTTTCACTGTAAACGAGGGCGCAAGTGTTTGCCGTCATAATTGCACTGATGTGTCATGCGTATCAGATCGCGATAAAAACTAAGCTGAATCTTCGTACGCTTGCGAATTACATTTTTCACAAATTTCACAAGTTGACGTGAATGTATCTGCGAAGTAATTAGCATTAGAAGAAGGTGCTGGCTAATAAGTGGGTATTGGGAACGAAATTCTAGAATGCGAGCCGCGACGAGTGTGCATTGGCACGGCTAACTTCTGTTAAATATCATTGACCTCAAGTCGTAACATGTCTCTGAACTGCTTACAAATGCCTTTTCTAAAATCTTTGTATTTCCACTTCTTTTTTTTTTTATTGCATTGAATGGCGAGACGAGCATGCCGTTCGCCTGATGGTAAGCGATGCGACCGCTCATGAACAGCAACACCTTGAATTACAAAGCAATGCTTGGCATTCCACTGCGCTCGCCATCCTGAGACACAAGATGTTAAGTCTCAATATGTCCAGTAGTTACTCTGGCTACAATGTCCTTCAATCCGAAAAACACAACAGTGCATTTAAACTGCTGTTTGACGGGAGAAAAAAACATTGCGGTGGTACCCACCCAGGCAGCCTCTCACATATGAGAGACCTACCACCAGTAATATATGTGTTGTATGTTATGGGCCAAGTGATTAATTTGGCATTATTCATAATGCCCGGGCAATATGAATAATGCCCAATAAGAGCGGGCAATGTGATTATAATCAATCGATTTATCACATTGCCCGGGCATTATGAATAATGCCAAGTCTCTATTGGGCAGAGTGATGTAAAGCGAATCAAAATGAATCGAAGTGGTAGAATGTAGAATAGGGCAGCACGAGGGGGTGGGTTGAGAGGAGTGGAGGTGGAGGGGGAGTATCGCACCTCCCATGGTACCACTCCCATGAAAAGGTGACGCACCATTCCTGAGAAATATCTATTATAGCAACCTAACCCTTAAAACACTTGTTGTCAATACAAATTAGCTTCTGCATCGTCTCCGGCGCTACGGGAAGTTCAGCCCCTTCGCCCTTGCTTAACAAAAGATAGGCACCCATGCTCACCTTCGCAGCTTCGGCTTGCTGGTCGCCTCCGGCGACCAGCCTCAGCCGCTGCGGCTCGCACGATTGCCTATCCTTCGTTACAGGGGGCGGGGGCTGCTCTCCCTCCGCGCCTCCGGCTTTTTATATACACTCTAGGGTCGGTAGCCAAAAGACTACATGAAGTCGGGGTGTTCCGAGTCGGTTTTGGGGCACAGTCGACCTAACTGATCCATAAAGTGGGTACACTAATTTTCTTCTGAAGATAATATTTCGGACGTTAAAAAACAACTAAATATAAGCAGATCAATTCAACCTTTCTAATTTATGGGTCTATCGCAGATGCGACAATGCGGCAGCGCACCACGTAAAAAATCACCTACTAATCACACTGCCCGATCATCATGTAGCCATATTCATAATGCCCGGGCAATGTGATAAATAGGTGAGTTTAGATTGTAATTAATCACTTGGCCCGATACGGCTCTGCTATATTCATACTGCCCGGGCATTATGAATACTGCTCGCATTAATCACTTGGCCCATAACATATATACCAGTTCTTATACATATGTAGATTCTTTAGTTAATCATTGACCGAAAGATGTTGGATGAATAGGGTCGTTTGCAGTTATTACTTTCAATTCAACATTGCACTTTAAGGTTTTTATCATTTGATTTATTTGATTACATCGTACTGAAACAATTTTAATGCAATTTATATGATTAGATAACAGTAGCAAAGTACATTCAATTCACAATATGACTCCTTTTTCCAAGAATGTCTGCAAAACTTTAATAAGACTCGTATATCATATCGAATAATCTGGAGTGTAAAGCATAATATAAGCAAATATCTTGATATTACATTTGACTGGTAGCTAGATATTCGCTAAATATTCGTTTTTACGTAACTAATACTCAATCGGCAACGATTTGTCGGGCCATTATGCATGTGTAAAAAATACATTTCCTTGTGTATTCGTCACAATTCGTTAGCAAACAATTATCGAAACAGATGACGAAAAACTGACATCATACTTTTGAAATAATATACAACTCACGACGCATCGGCCGCGATGACCGCTAGTTTCAGAAAAAATGCAGTTTTTACACGTTTTCGTGACTCAATCGTTATGTATTTATTTTTGTAAATATTATCATCCTTGTTTTTATAAAGTTTAACAACTGATTTTACGTATTTTGTGCTAGACTTAATATCTTGTGGAAATTTACAACGTTTTTGTCGTAAAATCCCTAATTCCAGCACAAAATAAAATGTTTAAGCTAATTGGTAAATAGCGTGACAGAGTCTCTTTAAACCCATGACGCGGTTTCTTTTATCTCAATTAACAATTTGCCTCACAAAAGTAATACTGCATTTGACTAAATGAGGTTGTTCGAATTGAGAAGTTTATATTGTTCAGGGCATGTTTAATACCTCTATACTAAAAACATACTGACAAACAGCGCGAGTATTAAAATAGTAATAAATGATCGGAAGAACTCTAGCCTTATTACTTATATATTACATTTTTAAAACTTATTTTACTATAAAAAAAAGTCATTCCAAAGGGACTAAGCATTCGATAACTAAAATAGTTTTTAAAACTGTCTATGGCCGTAATGATAAGATGCTATAATCTGCCAAAACTAAACCCCAAAAACATGTCACTACACGCTAAACTTGACGATATTGTGATAAGACTGAGCTTCCTTGCCACCCCAAACTCAATGCCTAAGTGCCCTTTCATTCTGAATGAGCAGCTGAGACAATAGCCACCGGAAATCAATTGTCCTCAGTACCATCTTTTACAATATACTTATCTTGCATTTTATCTTTCTAAGAAATCGACAAAACGTGCGATATTTCTCGACTTATCGACACGGGGATGATAATGCAAGAATTTAACACTTCGAGGCTAAAGTGTTTCTAATGACCATTTCTAGACGGCTTTTAGCGGTTGTTAAGCTGTTTCGCACGTTATTTACAAGCGAAAATTGGGTGTAAAAATATTTGCATTTGATTATCCAGGAAGAGGAAGATAAATCTTTGATAGTTTAGGTTTTTGTGGCGATTAATTTTACAACTAAATGGGAAAATTATAGCTTAAATGTTTATTTTCGGTAATTTGCATAGAAATCGCGAATATATAATATAGTTCAGAGTTCGGATCAGATGAAGATTATCTACATTAGATATCGTTAATACAAAACCATGAGGAACATGATATTATCACTACACATAGTAGCTGCGACTCCTGTATAATCATTATATCGTTAGCTTGTTTTAAAAAGTGCAACGCAAGAGTTGCTTGCCCGTTCTTCTCTTGTGAAAACAGCCTCGTGAACGGAATGGTAGATAAAAAAAAACTGCCGAAGTCTTAATAATGTACCTATAACATTTTAAAGATTCAATAAAGCATTTTTAATTTTTTTTTAAAATTTCAATTACCTATAAGTTGCATATCATCCATTCATGCAAAAATCTTTACTGCTAGGTATAAAATTCTAGCCCAGAAATTATCTCAGTAAACGGAGCTCTTGTTTGAACCAGTATTCATAAAGACATTACCTCTATCCAAAATATCCATACATAAATAATTTTATCTGCCCACATACGACCCACTGCAGTGCACAGACCTCCTTTGCGGTTGATAGGGCTTTAGATAATTTACCTATCACACCAGCCTGTTACAGCTTAAAATACCTTTAAAATTCTTGCGCAGATTTCTCAGGTATGTCTCCTCACGATTCCTTCTTTTTCAGTAGAACTTCATGCCTATGTTTGTCAATAATGAGTTCTATTCTATACTGGATTTCGATCGAGCCCCAATCGACACCAAATATTTTTTTACGAAACATCAAACTAAATTATCATAACACGCTTTAACTGTGAAGGACATTAATGTGAGGAAACCCGAATGTCATAAGAATCTGTAGAATAGATTTGCCATCAACAATGTTGACACTGCTCTGATAAAAGATTAAAAATGTCAATGACCTTGGCTGTTTCGACTTCCCAAGATTCAGAACTTTCTCATGTTAATAAAAGTTAATGTGGTTTATCTTAATAAAATACAAACCAGCTAATGGTGTTTTTATAGAACAGGTATAGAAAATAAGACATAAAATTTCACATATTTAATTTCAAGGAATTTAAATCCAAACTTATATTATAGACTGCGGTTATCTTAGTCTAATCCACACTCAAATTCAACGTTAAAGGCAATAAAATTGGTCAGCTATCAGCCGTTTTAACCACAGCCGAAAAAACCTTTATTAGGAACTCTAAAATCAATCGTAACCTGGACAATAAACTACAAAAGTAATGAAGAACATTTTATAAGCCAACCATCTAGCTTTGAAAATTCTTAATTGATCATTTTTGTACATTACATTACTTTCTTTATCAAAACGCGACGTTCCATTTTCAATCTCAATGTGTTAGAAGCATTTCAATATTCTACTTACATCCGTATTGCATGGCCGAGTAATCCAACATTCTACGCAAACGTGAAATAATCACATGGTTTTGTATTACAAACTATAATGTTTCAATCCCTGCCGGCTACCAACTTTATTTATATGTACGTCTCTAGCCCTGCTGTCGTAATTAGGGCCAAGAGCGCTTTGAGATGAAACTAATACTTTACATTCCAATTTTAACACCACAATTTTTGTTTCTTTTACTTAGAAAAACGTACAAATTGCCGGTATGCTGGTTTAAGTGTCAATTCTTATGGCGAAGGAATGCCGTAATTGTCACATTGATGGAACGGCGATGAAATTATGCGGCATCAATTACACTTGTTTTTGTTTAGTTTATACTTTATAGATGAGTGATGAAATAATTTATTATGTTTTGTACACTTAGTTCTTGTGTAGGTTACTATTACAGGCTGGGAAAAAAAACCAAATCGAGAGATGAGATAATTAAAGGTCGTCCACGGTTTTTTTGGTGTGCGAAGGCATGTTTAAGATGTTTTCTTAATATAAACAACAAGCATTTATACACGTAATCTAATAGTATTAAGATGTCCAAATAAAATCTGAAACGAGAAAAACTGTTCCTGATATTTTGACAACAGCATGACATTGACCTCGCATTCGCACTCCAGAAGACCGTAGACGATCTATAACAATTAAGGATTGTCGAAGAACGGTGTAATCAAATCGTGATCAAATATACGCATGTTACGCGCGTCGCGTAACAGGAAACGTTACATATTGAATGCTAATTCACATATTGGACAAAATCGCCTCAAAACTAGAATAGAAAGAAATTTCTATTAACAAATCGATTTCGAAAGGAAAGTTTTATAGTTCAGTATCATGATAAGTTCGATCAAAACACGTTGCGCAACGAAGAAAATAGCAAGGCCGATGGTGAATTTCAACTTCAGTGTCGACATAGGAATGCGAGACATGTGGGTACCTCAGTGGATACACTCACGGTCTGAACGATCACGATCTGGATCCGATCAGTTGCGAAATGACCTCTCTCGTGTGACCCCGCCTTGAGCTTTTTATACCCTATATAGGCAGGCTTGTTACACTTATGAACATCATTGTTGAGATATGATCTTAGACGTATAAGGATTTGATTGGTATGATTATGAGTTTGTGGAGTTTATACGACGTATTCTTGTGAGTTGCCTTTGAAGGTTTGTATGTATTAACATTATTCTCGTTGAGTTTTAAGGAGAAAGACTGAATGTACAGATGTACGCAAAATGAAAACATAACAATTTAGTCTCTTTGAGACAAGATGTCATTATTTTCCAAAATAAATAAGTTAATAAAGACACAGATAATTACAATATTCGTGATCATTTAGTAGTTAAAAAATAATTGATCTTTTCCCACGCATCAAGACCATTTTACGACAAACACACAGACGAAAGTAAGTCTCCGATAAGGTTATGACTTTGAACTCGATTTTAAATAAATAAATACTCAATATATTAGACACTGAATCTGATATATTTACATTGGAACAACGGACAGAACCAGTTGCTGTCGTAAAATTTCTAATATATTTGTTTTGTATTTTAACATTAACAATTTCTTATTCACGTAAATATAGATTAGAAGACAGTAAGGCTTATGTTTTGCTAGAAAGATACTACAACGCTTTCCAACATGTTTTGTAACAAAACAATCAAATCAAAAGCTTTGAAGAAACTCAAATCAAAATAATTAATTACTAAATGAAGCCTATTAATATTGCAGATGAAAGTAATAGTTGCATAATGTTTAATTATTATAAAAGCGCGAAACGCCTTTGATTATGTTGAAATATTTGACGCCCGAATAGATGTGATAGATTTATGAATTCAAACATTAATTAATAGCGTATCTAATTAATTATAATCAGTTAATTTGTATGCAATATATTAATATTTTGGATATAAATCATTAGTTACGTCAATCAACATAAGGCACGAGAACTAATTAAAACATATTCTTATGTAAAATTAGCTAACTTGTTTTGTTGATTAAGGCTCAATTGCACAAACTAACTTTGCCAATACCTTTGCCCTTGAAACTGTCAATTCCATACATTTGCAAGGTCAAATACATCTCAAATGTATGGCGATGACATTTTCATAGGCAAAGGTATTGGCAAAGTTACATGGTGCAACTGAGCCTAATTCTTGTTAGAAAATATTTTTCTGAAGAACTTTGTTAGCGTTGATAATGTCAGGTGAAACGCAAGGACGAATTCTTTGCGAGTTAATGATGAAAAAGTCAAAAGGATTTATTATAGGCCACTTAAATAAAACGAATTCAAAAAACGACCTCCGGTTGAAAGACAGCTGAGGATTAAGAGATATAAAGAAAAACTGGCTGATTGGCGCGGTCTTGAATTGTCTGATTGTGTGACTCAACTTATAGTTGTGAATTTTGTTTCTTTGAGATTGTAAAGAATGCGCAAAGCTGTATAGATTCAATCAATTTGTATGTTGCTAAAAATATTTGAGATATGATTTTGAGTCTGATCTTAGATCTAGATCTTAGATCTATCTTAGGTTTAATTAATGAAAATAGAGGATGCTATAAATATTTTCTTGCTACTTCCTTGGAGCATTAAACATTTTGGAACTACACACGAGATTTTTTAAATTTATAAAACCATGCAAATATGTAAAACCATGCAAATATGTAAGTGCGTGGTGGTAAACGGATCCAACATGGCTGCCAATAAGTTCACGGTGGTCGCGGGTTGGTATCCCAAGGCACACTTCTGACTGCAGTCTCATGTGTGCATTGATAGTGAATCAACAGCCACAATAAAGGTGAAGGAAAACATCGCGAGGAAACCTGAACACCATGGCGATTTGTAAGAATTTGTATGGTGTGTAAAGTCCGCCAATCCTAATAAGTAATAAGCGTGGTGAACTATGCCTAAGCACTCTCTATCGTACTCTCAATTATAGCGGAGCCCCGCGCCTTGCAGTGGGACGTATATGGGCTGATAATCACTACATAGTATAAAACAAAGTCGCTTTCTCTGTCCCTTTGTATGCTTAAATCTTTAAAACTACGCAACAGATTTTGATGCGGTTTTTTTTAATAGTGATTCAAGAGGAAGCTTTATATGTATAATACGTACAATGTACATACATATTATTGTACAGAAATCTTTTTGTACCCGGGCGAAGCTGGACCGGGCCGCTCGTGTACAATAAATTACAGTAAGTATTCCGGCATTGTAATTTGTTTACCATATTTTACCGCGTGTAACTCGCTAGTGAAAAGCCTTGGCCCACCCATTCAGACAGGCCGGACGGTAATCTAATTAAATGGCGACATAAGAAGCTTAGCAAATGCTCACTGTAAACATTACTCCGCACAGGGGAAATACTATTAGATAAAAACGGATAACAAAGTAGGCAACTTTTACACTTAAACAACGATGTTTCTGTTTATATTTTTATTTTGTAATAGTTAGCAGAACCGGTAAATAATTGAGAGACAACGTTGGACTTATTTGTATACGTATTACCTATATAGATAAATGTTTATTTTTATTGCATACCTATTATTCATTTATACTTTATCCTACTGGTACAGCATAAACTGCCCTCTGTTTTCCTTTACTTAAATTCATCCTATGTTCGGTAAGAGATTGCCTTGAGAGATATGATTGCATCTGTATTCTGCATTGTGAAGTAAATTACTGTTTAATAAGTGATTGTTAAGATTTACTGGTGTACAAAAAATAATAAGTTTTTATAAGAAAAATATTTTGTCAACTTTCCGAACGTTCTTTGGTTACTTAAAATCACTCAAACAGCATAATAATAGATCGCCATGTGGTAGCTTTAATCTTTTTATGTGTAAACAGAAAAAAGGGATCAGAATACTGACTGAAAAAGTTGAATATTGTAATCCATAATGGATTGTATTTATCATGATAAAATCAATGCTAATTCTTAAAGGTGCATCTATTATAATATGATTCATTTGAATTAAGCGACCTTTTCATATGACAATGATTCTGCGTTTTTATTAGCTCCACAAATGACTTGAGACATTTTGTCCCTTTTATAAAACTTGAATACATTATAAAAAGAGATTTAAATTTTCACGTCTGTTCATTCGAGCAGGAAAGGATTACATATCAATTTTTAATTCATTGTCCAATAATTTCCGTCCTAACTTCTCTTCAATACATTTACAACGTTTACAAATTCATTTTTTTTCTAAAGTAATTAAAAGTAGCTCTCAGCTAAAGCCACGTGTTTTAAATATACACAAATTAAAAAGTCCTTTTTTTTTCATAATAGCATTCAACAACATTTCAACTACTTGACTTTTCAATAGCTTTTGACCGGCGCCATTTTGAAACTTCAAGTGGTCCAACTCTAAACTATAAGTTAGTGAAGAACCGTGTATTCGCTTTTTGTTATAGATTTCTAGTGAGATATTTCGGAATCTCGAGAGGAAACGTTGATAAAAAATGGTACGGCTACAAAAAATGTTGATTAGCTCAAAGTTAAATTAAATGGACCATCTGTTGGAATACTTATTTTGTAAGGTAGTTATTTCGAATTCTGTTCCATGATATTTAAAAATCAAAACGAACCTCTTTGTCACTCTCTCTTTATTTATTTTTGTGATCTGGATAACATCAACTGCATCAGTATAAAATAAATAACAAATATCGAGTATATTAGCATTACCTTAATAGCATATTTTCATACCTAAATCCAGTCCTGAGTAAACAGTCTAGCCTAGTATCATTAGTTATCGCCATAAATCATTGTATGAAGATAAATTTATCTCTGTCTCAATATTACTGTATTACTTTACACCGCGGAAATCAACTTGATTGTATGGCTAACGAGGTGTATTGATATAATTTAAAATAATTATACAAAACACATTTGGCAAATGTTTGTATGATCAGGTAATATTTATTTTTGGTTTTAATAACAAGGATTGGTATTGTAGTCAATAGAAAGAGTGGGTAATTGTGACTAAATTCTGATAAATAATGATACCATTTTAATTGCCGTTGTTTTTTTTATATTTTTTAACTTGAACTTCAGTTTTTTATATTTTTAATTTAGTTTATAGTTTTATTTTCATCAAGTTTTATTAGAAAACATGTTTTCTCTGTAAATCTCCACGATTTTATGTTACTTTAAAGCATATCTTTGCTGTTTCTCATTTATGAATAGTTTAAAGCACGGTATTATAGTCTAGCTCGCGTGCTAGTAGCCTGGTACAGAGGACGAGGCTAGTGACGTCACAACGGCTGTGTAAACAATATTTTTGCGCAGCCCCGACGCGACGGCAGTTGTTGATTTAACAAATTCTTATCGTTATTGTTTTGAATGGTGTTAAAGCAGCAACAATGTGCGGGAAGCAAGATTTTAAAATGACTTTGTTTCGTAAAATAATGTATATTTAGTGAATAGTGAGTTTGGTGATAATATTATAGCTGAAAAGAAGGTTGGTTTAAAGTAATAATATAAAATGTACATAACCTTAAGTTTGACTCCTAAAGAGTTGAAAGTACATTAATTCCTATAACATCTATTGGCTCTATAGCCAATCGTCGTATAATAAAAAGTCAACGGATTTGTACATTTTATATTTACACACTATTAAGACTTCAAGAATATTATTTTGATGTTTTTAACTTTCAAATGTATTACAGTTTCTGTATAACATTTCTACAGAGTGTTAATCGAATTTTTAGAATAGTATATGTGAAATTATAATTAATACTGGTAGTCCAAACATAAGTAAGTACTTAATTACTTATAAAACTATATGATAAAGAAAACATTTGTATTCAAAACAGTTAAGATTTGCATAGCAACAACGTCCTCACTCCAAAATAAATCCTTAGGTAACATTATTAAAATACAATAATTCGTTACAAAATGACATTCTAATCTACTATTTGACATTTAAAATCGTTTCATTATGTTACTATTTTCGACACACAATTATTTGTCGGACGGCTAATTTGTTTTTTTAATTTAATTGCTCTATTAATTAAGTATTGATTCGCTTCGGTGAATCGACTGATTTTCTATTATGTTTCTCGCCTTATCCTTCAAAGGAGTAGAATGCATAGTCATTTGTGCATCGTGGCATGTAAGAACATTTTTTCTATCGTCAACATCATATGTAGTTTTTATCTTCATTTTTACTGGTTCTTAGACCTTAGAGTATATATTTAATATAGAGGGACCGCTGCCATTTGCGTCTTCAAAAACGTAGATATTTTTAGGGTCGTAATGTTGAGAGTGAAAATATAACTAATTATGTGACAACAATTTCCGTTGGTAAACGAAAGTATATTTAAATATTATCAGTCTAAAATGAATTTAACTGGAATTCAGTAGCCCTAAACTACATTTCTTTGTATTTCTTTTTCCATATAATTCGTCATTCGTGCATGTTGGACCTGTTAAATTTCAGCCAGCCATCCTTCCTGAGGCAGTAAAAAGTGGCCCGGCAGTCGGCACCACCATTTTTACCTACGTTTTTGAAGTACCAGTGCTCCTTCTGTATTATAAATACTCTAAGGTCGCTGATGATTGCATTACATAACAACTCTATCAAGTTCATAAATCCCTCACATTCGCTTGGAATCTAATTACATTTACATTAAAAAAGTTGATATCACTAACTACCCTCTATTACAATTGGATCGTTTTCAAGCTTGGAGGGTTACTCTATAAAAATGATACAAATTTCGAATGTTCGATGTCCAGAGGAAGATATAAGATTTTCAGTTCTGAAAATCAATACTATTCTCTATTTACTTATCATTTCACCGAACTTAGTCTATAGTGGCGACGTGCGATAGAGGAATCCAACATTTTTTGCACTATCTAAACACATTAGTGAAGTTTTATGTACGGCTTCCGAACATTCGTAGTTCGTATCGTTTCAAATAACCCCCCTGGCCGAGGATAGTGCATAGTTGCAACTCAGTATCAAAACTAGGCGATAGTCAATGCTCATAGAATCTTAATGGCGTCCCGAGAGCGGGTGGAATGTCAACACAGAACACCGTAAAGGTAACAACGCCTGACCCGTTTCCACATGTATGGATATCCGGTTGGCTTGTACGCAAGAATAACGCTCGACTTGGACGGAATTGGACATTGGTGTCGTGAAGTTTTTAAAACTTAAAACTGAATGCGATACTGTATTAATACAAGCTATGCATTGGAGGGCTGGGATTATGTCTTTTTAATAAAAAATAACTTGGGGCTCTTACACAAAAGATCCTATGCCAGCCCTATCATAGCATAATATTACATTGCGAGTAATTTTAACTGGACCTTAACAGTTAACTTATTTATTTGGATAGCTGAGTCAGACAGAAGTTTCGACAAAATACTCTGGTACAATACCAACATAGATGTTGCGTTAAAATGTTAGGTACTGATTTTTAGGTTAAGTTTAACAAAAAAAAAATTAAACCAATGTCTACATAACATTCTGCTTCGAGAAGTTTTTTATTTAATTTTCGGTTAATTAAAAGTGGAAAGAATAAATAATACCTTCGTGATTTTTTTAAAGGTTACTTCGCTTATGTAAACCTACGTCATAGCTAGTAAATGAAAGGAAATTGTCAACAATGATAAGTGACCACTTATAACTTATGACACAAGACGTAATCACCAATTATATTATGTCTGGGAAATACTGCGAAATACCGTACTCATAAAAGCAACAATACTTAGCTTTAAAGGCTCTAACGTTTCATAATAACAAAAATAGGTCGTTAAGTCAATGTCCTGCATATATTAAGGAAATAAGCGGCAGTATATTAAGAGGCATTTAGCCCTTTGAAAACCACAAAAACCTTACGGTACTTCATTGTGATTGAATTTAGGGCCATTCTGGCTCGCTTCCAGAGAAAGCCGTTACATCCACGCTTAGTTTAAAGAAAGGTTGTCTATGGTCCATTATTTTCAATAATTAACAAAGAGTTGAGAGACAAGGAGTATGATTAATTGACTCGACGCGACGTTGTGATGCAATGTTTTTTTGTGTGTTTCAATGCTTTATGTGATGTATAAGGACGTGTCAATAAATATTTTTAGCTGTAACTGGTTATTTAACCATGCAGAGATTATGATGCCATAGTATTGGATTGTAAATGAAAGAATTTGTTTATTGCTTCTCATTTTATTAGCACTGAATGCTCACTTATAAAACTCAAGATTTGTAACGGATTTTGATCGTCATTGAATCAGATATTTGTTATTTTGGGTCAAAACAAAAGAGCCTATTTTACCAAAATTAGTAAAAAAAATACTTTTTTTCTATACAGCTTGAAATTAGAAACTGTTTGAATCAAAATATACTCAACCAAATACGGCCCTTTTCACTAAAGGCGTTTTGCTAGCATATACTTTTTAGTCTATCTAGCTTCGCAACAGGCATTGTCTCGTTTTAACTTTCGAGAAACAATACAATTACATTTTACGAACCAATATATTGTACAATATAACCAGAAAATTACTAGACAAGAAGAACATCGAAAGTTTCATGTAATAAACGATAAATCAAAAATCCAATCTATAAGTAAAAAGTTCACTAATAAATATCACTTTCAAAAACCGTTTAGAGTTAATAAATATGTAGTTGCACTGATGATATCGGCGGAGTTAGTATTGCTTACATCTCAACGAGTTAATAGAAAACGGAATCGAAAGTTATTAAGTTTTTGTATCCTCTTGAAACGCTTAATTCGTGTATGTTCATCCGTTTTTACATTATGTCAGATAATTTTATAGTATAAAATAATTAATTTTGTACTTGCTAGAAACAGAACAGAACGCAAGTATACACGTAGCTATTAACGTGTATGCCTGAAAATAAAAATATCTTTAATTACCCATAAAACCACAGAAATAAGCATGCATTTGTGCGATTGTGTCAGGGAAGATATTCCTTAATTAACACTAGCAAGAAGAATATTACATCTGCCACTAACGCCCGAATACTGGAACGCCATTCAAATAATAAGTTGTTCTTAACAGCGCACGGCCCACTTACGGCTGATCTCAATATCCTAATCTATATTTAACAAGGGGTTAAAATAGCTACCATGACTGTCGGTACAATACTACGCTTCATAAAATAAAAATAGGCATATATATTTATATAATTTAGCTATCTATAAATATATGCAAAATGTTCCTACCTCTTTATCGCTGTTAACAGAAACATAAAATGCATCTAAATATCTAACGAAATCTCTTGTTAAAGATAGATAGATTATTGAGAACTGTTGTTAGCCAGTATAGTTAAACTGGATTAACATAGTTAAGCGCAACTTATGTTTAAGTTGCGTTCCAGTATTCGGGCGTGAGAGCATTATTCATCTAAGTTCTACAAATATTGTCCTCAATGGCATCATAGTTCGACATATTATTTATCTGAACAAATTCGTGATCCATTCATAGGATTAGTTGAAGCACATTATCCCCTCGTCGTGACATCTCCGCCACTAATCTCGGACGCGTCGATCTCCCACGAATACATGACGCCAGATAAATGCTACACCGTCATCTCATTAGAATAACAAATACTTATGGGATAGTCTCCGCAGCTCATTACTGGGACGTCGAGACGGTGTCAGACACTTATCGGGATGTTTTGAAGGCTGTAAATCTAATAATTTCGTTCTGTAACGTTCAACGGTATTAAGGGTACGATGAAGGTAATATCCTAACATCCGACAACGATAAGGTATTTACGATGGATTTCGTTTCCAGAATCTACGAGAATTGTATAAATTCATTCAGAATTAGGCAAATATGTAACCTGACAATGGGGGGAAGACAAGAAGCCAAAAAATATTGGTATTGCACGCGACGAAGAAACCATTCTGCGGGCGTGCGAGAGAGAAGTGAGGTGCAGCCACTTGTTCCCAGTATTAATATATTTTGTCTTTACATATGTACATAAACCGACGCCTTTTTCCCAGAAGGTAGAGGTTCTCCTGGTAGCAACCATCGCAATACATGACACGAATTTCTGGCTCCGGGCTGATAATTAATGAAAATTCCAATATTACTTTTCCCGATCTGACATTCGAATTCGAACCTACGGCTTTGTAATCGTACAGTAGTACAATTGCACCACCTTGGCAGTCAATAAAATAACATATTTTGTCTATATACTACCATTTACTGGAATCTCCCCTATTGCGCAAGTTTTTTTATTCCCGTTGTCATTCATCCTCGCTAGCGTCTGTATTGTTTCGTCTTTTAAATTCCTTTAGTCGCTAGGAGGGTTGTAAACGAAGCTGTCAGTCTATAGCTGAAAATGCAGGCGTCCATGAATGCAGGTGATACAAGATGCATAGTGATGTCATAAGTAATGTTTGTATTGCGTCATTCTACTCATAATTGGTGGTTTAAGCACTTTATCTATAAATGATAATGTCGGGTAGAGTTTGAAGATTTTATGTATGTATGACTTTATTGCTATATTTGTGCATGTCAGATTTTATGACCACATAATTGTTAATTATTATGCAATTGCAACAAAATATCCATGTTGTTTATTTGGTTACTTCTGTTTCATATATTCATTGTTTTACTACCTTGGGGCTACATTTAGTAATTATAATAAGGAGATTAGGCTCCAGTCTATCTTGATGTCCAATTTCATCTATATAGTCAACAATGCCTGACTGTGTATCAAACATCAAAACGTTACAAGCACAGACATATATCGAGTTTCAAGCTTACATAATATTAAGAGGATTAAAATCTTTAGCTCTTTTTTCAACTATTACTAAACAATAGCAATTATAAATGACTCATCTTCGAAACGGCCCAGCAGGCGTGATAAATATATCTTTCTGTATCATTAATTTCACAGCTTTTGTACACGAACAAAAAATGGCAACTCCCGCATAGAACCCGAGATAACAATACGTGTATGGGATCTAAGGTGCAATATTAGAAACTTGGAATGTCCCAAATGAGGTATAATTGAAAATATTCGTGGAATGCCATGCGGAACAGGTAGTCGAACTTCGAGGAGGCTAATTTTTTTTATGTTGTTGGTGATACAAACATGTTAGAAGCAAAAATTGTTGTACGCGAGATTAAAGACATTTGATGCTTTAATACAACTTGAAATGTATACTCCTTAATCCAATAAATAGTTTCCAAAAGATTCGAACTTGGTCTATGCAGGCCACCAATCGAAAAAGCACAAGCCGAAATCTTCTGCACAATATGAAAAAATAACTTAAAGCTAATCAGTGTGTTGAGAGCTTATGAAAGATGATAAAACATAATACCTATCAACCTACTTACATGATCTGACACGTTTTTTTTTCATATAAACATGAGAGTATCTGTATTATTCGTACACCTGACGCTGCCCCAACTTTCGTTCTATTCTCTGTTTGTCAGAATTTGCGATAAGACTGCCAATTGTAATACATTTTTCTGCTGATCGTTTGAGTTTTTGTTGTATATCTGGTTTACAATAAAGCTTTAAATTAATAAACATTGACCAGCTCGAAAATAGATTGCATTTATCCCTCAGTAATTCATCCATATCGTATAACAAAAAACAAGTTATCAGTCAGAATTGTAGCGTCGCAAGCATTTTGACTCCAGTTGACAAGAACAGGGAGTGACAGTTTACTGTGTTCTGCCAACCGTGTCTGCCAAGCGATGGACGTGGATGTTATATTGTTAAAGAATTCGATAATTTTGTATTCTTTGCATATTATTTTACTGTTTATAGAGAATATGATGTACAAGTCTTGAGTACAAAGAAAGGAATGAACAAAACGTGGATGTGATTTTAAAAACTGTTTGAAGCGATGAAAATTTAGGATTATCATTAAGGATTAGAAGCGCACAATTAAAAAGAAGGAATCGTGTGTCTTCTACACAAGAGTTTTACACATGCCGGTATCAACAAATGATCTACGAATAAAATAGAAATAAACAACTACTTGATTCAATTATTTAGCTATCAGATATTGATATTAATATAATAAGTGATAAATAAACAAGATAATATATATCCCTAGAAAGCTTACCTTGAGAGTTTATGCAAACGAGACACTGATTGAAATTTTAATAGACCTCAATAATTTAATGTGTCTTGTCACTACGCTAACTTATCAAGATTAAACGGCAATTACAAAATTAAAAAGCAACCCGCACCTTTGTCTCGACGAGTCCTTGAGCCGCAAATTAAAACCCCAATCCATTTCAACCTAAAATTGTATTAAACTTGATTGTAAACGTTTTAATGGTTGGTCAAAGCCAACGCTGTACGGCAGCTGGCTCAAACAAATCAACCGTCGAAATAATTACCAGATTAATCTTAATATGGCAAGTCGTGACTGGCTTTGGCTCAAGGCGCTTGGCTATCGAACGGATTTTGACAATGTCCAGGACTCAAGGGTATGATCGTGTTCTTTTAAGAGCAACGTGTTGCTCGTGACCTAGGCATTTGGACCTCCATATGGCACATAAGCTTTGTTGTTGCTACGGTCTTTGTCTGCGATGAATTCACTGATCCGTAAACTGACAGCTATACTTATTAATTGCCCACCATAAAATTGATATTTTTATTCATATTTTTGTTAACTAATCCGGTCGACATGTCGATAAACCTAACAAACAAGCATTCCTATAATTCCATCGTAATATTATTAATTAATATTTTTGACAATTAAGTTTACCAAATCATCAGGCCTTTACAGTCCAATGCTGGTCATAGGTCTCCCCCAAGGTATGCCGCAATGTCCGGTCTGCTCCTTTATGCATCCAGTCGCTGCCAGCCCTTTTGTGCAAGTCATTCCGCCGTTTGCCCTGAGTGCGTTATAGTTTATAGATCAAGAGAGAAAAAGGGGGTTCATACCAGCCGGTGACCCTGCCATGATTCTACGAACCATTGACTAAAATTACAATATCATGAAGTTATACCAAGTCTCAGTCCGTCAACAATCAGACAAACTTTCAACATCATTATATCTGTATGCAGTCGTCGTGAAATGGCATGGCCCGTATTGTCAGATCTTTGTCGCGTATCAGTCGTGAAAGATCGATTGGTTCCGAAGAACAACAACCGAAACACGACTGTGACCGATAATTGAATCGTCCGTGAATATTTCGGCATTCTTTTAAAGTTTAAGCGATCACGTCTTAATTTTGTTTTGTTTCGCAATGGTGAGTTTATAGACCGTGATCTAGATAAAATAAATTTACTTTTGGCGTCTCTTCCAATTCCAACGATACTACTTATTTTTCTGTTGAAAAAGGTAGGAGTAATGAACTAATCGCAGTGTTATTGGGTTCAATAATGCTATGACTTAGTTAAGTAAGACAACCTATTTATAATCTCACTTAAGCTAACATACATTATTATAAACCGTAAGGAGCATGTTTTATCATTCAGTTACCACTCAAATGAAAGATCCGAAACCAAATAATACCAAACAAGGCGGGTTACTCTATACTTCGACACAATCCCAGGGCACACCTCTGACTTTTCGGAGTCATGTGTGTATTGATAGTCAATTACCACGCACTAAAATGGTGAAGGAAAACATTGTGAGTAAACCTGTATAACATAGCGATTTATAAGAATTTTTATGGTATGTAAGTGTGTCAACCTGCACTAGGCCAGCGTAGTGGACTATATGGCCTAACCAATCTCAATCTTACTCTCGATTGTAGAGAAGGTCCATGCCCTGCAGTGGGACGTATATGGGCTGATCCAGTACTTATTGGTTTTTAAAAGCGGAAACCTTTTGTCTTATATGTTGACATTCAACGTCCGAACAATTTTCGGAAATGTCGTGTCGGAGTATAGAGCGAAAATACAAAGAGACCAAACTGTCCGCGGGTAATACCAAGTTTTTACAGAGCAAACATTAATACGCACTACTCGCAGTAAGCCCGCCATAAATCACAATGAAACCCCGTACCATTTTTTGCAAGATCTTTATCCTGACTGAACCGAACCGCACACGACGACTTGCTAAATATCAACCAACTTGTGTTTGCGGCTTGTGAAGATATCATTGTCCGCAGAATCTTACTAAAGTCTATTGTCTAGTTTTTTAACATGGACAAATGTAATTTTGTAATGAGGTCTGGAATGGAGTTCGAAGAAAAAGTTCAGTGAAGCCTGTTTTTGAGAGCTGTACACGCTTTTAAATGCTTATGTTTTAAAAGTATGGACATGGAGTAATAAAATTCACTCAATGACTTAGTAATGGCTGGATAAATTAAGCTGTTTTGGAATAAAGATACTTTTTATGCAGGCGCATAATGTATTATCTTACGGTATATATGATTTAACGCATTGTTCAATTGCACTTCATATTTTTTTCTTTTTTCCTATCATTATATAGGCCAGTCCTATATAAGTTTCGCCGTCCTTCTAAACCTTCTGGATTTCACCTCTCATATTTCCCTTGACAACATCAAGTAGTGTTTAGACCGACTTCAGGGTCTTTTTGCCAGTTAGTTTTAAACTCATCAATATGCATATTTTTCAATAAAAATAACACAATAATATATCCACGATTCGGTATTGTTGTTTCAAAAATCTACACTTTAAACAAGATTTTATTATATTTAAGAAAAGTCGAAATGAAAGCAACCAAGATCCGTCAACAAAACACATGCATACGTAAACCACCCACCGCACAGGAGAAATACGGGTTTTTATAACGTGTTTGTTACAATAGGCACGATAGCAACCGCTTTCAGTAAACTGTGGGCCCAATATGAAACGGTACCGTACCTTAGTACTGTTAACGGTAAGCTGGCCGCCTCGTTACCGTAAGGAGATAGGCGCAATCAATCGACCGAACAGTGAATGTAGTAATCCAATCTCGAGTGATTAATGCACCGAATTAACTCGTTAGATGCTTTCACAATGTGCAGCAGTATGTTTGGATATATTGCTGAAGTTCTGATTAAAGGCCTTGAATACTGCTAAATAGTTTTTATAAGATTCTTCAGAAATATGTTTACTCATCCTATGAGATCAGGACTCAGGTTGATTATTCTAAGCTTTATATTTGTGGAACTTGTGGAAATTCAAATATAGATTTACCTACATGATTAACAAAGAGTATAGCCAATAAATCAGTAGTTTTACATATCAATTGCTTCAAATTGTATTCCTTGACCAAAACCCAAACTAATCCAAACTTAATAGCGCTCTGATTCACAATCAAGTTAACATATTTAAACACACATGTCAGCAAATAGGAAACACTTGAACATTTGAAAAGTCCTTAAATACGTCCTGTTGTAATTCCGGCTATGACTTGCCTGTTTACGTTTTCGAGGGAGCGGCCACCGGCCTTGCAAAAATCCGATGTGTAGGCGTAAGTATAACATAACCACGGAATGCAGGCCCTTTATCAAAAGATCGGTTGCGTTATGTGAGCGATATTTTTGTACTCAAACACATGCCGCGTTTAAAAGAACGTTGCTTGGTTCAAATTATCTTGAATACTCCATCAGGTCAGAGATAAAGTTTTGTTGTTCTGATTATTTCAGATATAAATGTCTTAAGTCGAAAATCGTGGTGTGTGCTTTAGAAACGTTATGGGAATACGCGAAATCTGTTGATCGTAAGTCTTAAAATAGAAATTTTACCTGTCTCTTGGTCTGCAAATGGGAGAGTATTTTAAAATTCATCAATGTGTAAATTGTTTTCAATTTTCTTGTTAACTTACAGAAACTTAATTGTCTGTAAATCCCAAACGCGGAACTGAAATTTCAATTTCAAAATTCACCGTTTCTGAATCAATTGGCATTTAATAAATCTATCCGAGCACAATGTAAATGTTATAAATTATGAATTGCGAATGGTCAACACACTTAATTCAGAATATTCAAATATTAATGCAAAAACGTGTTTGGATATTTGCTGGCCGGCCGCGGTATAACGACTAAATCAATTAAGTCGAAAACTGGAAGGACCGAGTATGTAAACCAACCGCACTCTCGATTTAAATTAATCGTTTACGTGCCTGATATTAAATATTAACCGAATTTCGACCACGTTGCTTTATAATCATTTGTAACAGACCTACATTGTGAGGAAGATTATCAGGGTTCATTGATTCAATTTGTTTTATTTTAAAACATGCGCAAATCCACCCAAACCAGAATATTGTAACGATCAAGAGATTTGTCCAATTGATTTTCATGTTAGGTATAATACCATCGCTGTTAAAAGTTGATCTCAGGTTATGAATATGGATCTACGTTCAATGTATCTTAGTCAAGACTTGTAAGTTTCTACAAAATTGCGAAATTGATGCTTCCACCATATATTTATCGTCATCATCTTCAGCTACAGGAAGTCCATTGCTCTCTATTGCATATGTATATCTAAACTATATGTCTAAACATAATTTGAATCGGTCACCGTCAGCCTGTTACGAGGCCACATTTCAAACACGGATCCTATTACGGAACTAGATGTAATGTTACGAGAGCAATAATAAGCTGTCTCCGTGAACATCTGGCTCAAACAGCTAATAACACGCTAGCAATCGAGCTAAGGGTGAATACGCATGAAATAGATGGTGTTACATTTGTACGAGGAAATACCTCGGGGCTACTAAGTATATTCGAACTTGTTTATAATCATTCCGCAGTTGGTTTTGAAGTAGGCGTAGGGAAGCTGTCACTGTTTGGATTATAATTGGAAATGTCCATTTAATTGGAAAAAGTAATTCGAGAAGGTTGATTGGAACTGAAGTAGATATTTAATGGTTGGAGTTCACAATATAACCAAATATTTTTGCAAGCTTAAAGTTTAAACCTTTTAATGTTTACTAAGAAGACAATAAAAGTGGAGAGCATCTCCCGAAATGTCCACAGAACGAAGACGCAGCCATTTAATAATAGCAATTAATGTTTACGACCGAAAATTAGATATCGCGGAAATTGACGACGAAGTGTTTTTTTAACATGCACCTGACCTCGGCAAATGGTCGTTGAACTTAAATATAAGACTTCGGCTCTCGAAGAAAACATCACGTAGACCGAACGGCGCTACTTCACGCATCGACGAAAAATAAATTTAAAAAGTAATTGATAAAAAAATTGTTAACCGGAACATTGCTCCCGATGTTATTCGGGTTTTTGTCTCAACACCAAGGCCTCTCTGTGGTCTTGGTTGTTGTAATAAAGCACACACATTAACAATTGTATATAACAGCGATATCCTAGTGTGATAGACTAGTCTGTCAATATTATTTTCATATTTTTAAACTACAGAGCCTAACCCCAAATAAAGCAGTAAAAATAGACTGAAATATGATTTGGTGTTATAAAAATATGATATTTAACTTGGATTTAGTGGTTACGCACCAAATATTTCAAGATTCATATAAACATCAAAATCCACTAACGAAACATGTTTTGTAGAAGCCATTATAGAAAGCAAAATCTAAAAAATTGCAAAACTGCTGTTTCATATTCGCAGCAATCTAAAATGTACTGGTATTTCCGATAAAAAATATCCGTTTATGCAATACGTTTTATAACACAATAAATCTAACACCTTATCAAGGCCCGAGTCGGTTTTAGTAACAATCTTGTGTTTACAGTAATTACCAGTACCAGTAGTTGTGTAATTTCAATTCCATAGATGATAATTTACAATTTGCAACGGCACGTTTTGTTAATTACTTTCGTTTAGACTAACGGTCCTCTGAGACCAATAATTCGAAATTAATTGCCTTGCTTCTTTGGATATTGTTGGACGTTGAGTACATCAAATGGCTGGTTGAAATTTGTTTGGATTGCGCACCTACTTATTTAATTGCGTTAGACTTCTTTGATTGCTAATAAACTAGATATTAACAGTCGATTTGCGCGAATGAACTGGCTTCTAAACTGCTAATGATTGCTTCGTCATTTAGAACGATCGACCAGGCTTTATTAACATACTAAACATTTTTAATAACGATAGTAGTTATGATCCTAAAATGCCCCATTACGCTCAAATTGCAACCTTCATATTCATAAATTGGCCCAAATAACATTCCGTGCCAAGTATTGCCATTCCAATTATACTCAGGTTTGCCAATGTTAAGTACAGAATAAAATATACTCCAACGGTTTTAGATCTAACAAATTAATTACAAGCTTCTAAAGTCAAAGTACTTGAAGGTAAATCTCCAAGTCGCACCGTTACAGCAAATTTTGGATTTTCTCGCGCAGATTCGCGTGTTGGGATATCATTAATTTGTATTTGCGTGCTGTTCCGATCGATTGGCTACAATCTCGACTGGTCGCACCGCGGAGCTACATCGTAGGAAACACACGTGTACTGAATCTGCATGTTCTGTTACTTTTTACGGTAGTGCTGCTAAGGTATTTGGAACGTGATTTGCTTGGTTACGTTTGTCAATTGATATGTTATTCCGATATTTTATTTTGTTACATAAATTGCCAAGATTTAAGGCATTGATTTAGTACAAAATACATTTCTTTATATTAGAGTCCGCTTGTCAATCTATCGAAAAATATTTTTGTTGGGAATACGAGGTGTGTTCAAAAAGTATCGCGACTTATGTGTTTTTTCAAAAATTATTTATTTATTCATGAATATCTATTGTGACCCCTTCAAAATAATTCCCATGAGATATTATACACTTGTGCCAACGTTTTTTCCAATCTTCGAAGCACTTCAAAAATCAATTTTTTTTTTACTTGTTCAGCTCCTCCTTCGATGCCGTCTTTATTTCGTCAATCGTAGCCTAGCGTCGTCGTTTCATGGGCCTCTTCAGTTTTGGGAACAAGAAAAAGTCACAAGGGGACAGATCTGGGGAATACGGTGGCTGTGGCATCATTATTGACTTGTTTTTGGCCAAAAAGTCGCGCACAAGTAACGATGTGTGAGAAGGGGCGTTATCGTGGTGCAAAAGTCAATTTTTGTTCTTCCACAAATCCGGGCGTTTCTGGCAGATAGCTTCGCGCAAATTGCGCATCACTTGCAGGTAATATTCCTTATTGACCGTTCTACCCTGTGGCAAGAACTCATGATGCACCACGCGCCTGCATTTGAAGAAAACGGTAAGCAAAACTTTCACATTCGACCGAACTTGGCGCGCTTTTTTCGGTCTTGGTTCGTGCGGCAGCTTCCATTGAGATGATTGAGCTTTGGTTTCCACGTCATAACCATAAACCCACGATTCGTCACCAGTTATGACCCTCTGGAGCAAATTTGGGTCGTCGCGGATAGAGTCTTAGCAACGTTCATGCGATGCTGTTTTTGGTCGAAATTGAGCAATTTTGGTACGAATTTCGCGGCAACCCGTCTCATGCCCAAATCATTGATAAAAATTGAATGGCACGAGCCAATCGATATGCCTAGGTCCGCAGCAACTTCTCTAACGGTGATTCGGCGATTGGCCAATACCATTTTCTTCACTTCATAAATTTTTTCGTCTGTTGTTGAAGTGCTCGGGTGTCCGGCACGCTTTTCGTCGTTCACATCTTCTCGGCCTTCTGAGAACATTTTATACCACCGATAAACGTTGCTTTGGTCTAAGGTAGCTTCTTTGTATGCCACAGTCAACATTTGGAATGCATCCGTACACTGAATTTCGTTTTTCACTCAAAATTTGATACAGGTTTTTGATCCATTTTTTTGAATAGGTAAAAATCGAAGATGAGCCAAAACACATGCAAGCAAAGCCGCTGTCAAAAATTAACTGAACATTCAAAATGGCCCAACTTGGCGGCATAAGTGAGAGACATGAGTACCAACATAACGCCACAAAAAAATCGAAATTCGAATATATGTAACCCTAGAAAAATCAAAATTCGCGATACTTTTTGAACACACCTCGTAGCTGCTGTTTTAATTTCACGAAGCATCTACATTGACAAAGATTTGTCTTTGCTTTAAGAGTGAACTATAGCAACCATTTATTTATTCTTTTAAAATTATACAGCCTTGACCCATCTCATCGTCTTAATTATAGGAACTACTCAAAGGTGTATTAGCAAAGGTTAAAGTCATAAACCTTATTACATATAGGTCGACCATGCAAATGGACATCCTGCTAACAAATCACGCGGCAGTCATCACTTCCTCTATAGCATCGCCTTGCTAATCACTAATAGATTCCATACGATCGCGTGCACATATTGTTTTCCTATTGGGAAAGTGGAACATTATCATATTTATACAAACGTTGCTTCCAGAAATGCGCCAGTTTGACTTATGACCGTGTTTGTGACGTGTTATCACTAGTGCTTAAGTTTTTTTGTCTACGTCTCTTATCAAGTCTAGCTTAGATTTGATAGAGATAGATTATCACTGAAAATGGTATAAAAGATAGTGATTTCAGGTCAGTGAAGTTTTCATTGTGTTTAGTATGTTCAGCTTCAGCCGATACAGCAATAGTTTAATTTGTAATGATGAAAAATTCTGTTCCATTCTAACGCTGCGTATTTAATATCATATAAGCTAACTATACATATAACAGCTAAGTAGTGCCAAAATATTACATTTGCTAACTGAATACTAAATTTAGCCCATATTAAGCAGCATTCAGTGCGGTACTTTCTATCACTAAACTCAGTTGAAATAAAATTAATGATAGAAACGTTAAAATGAAATAACTTGTCACTTTCAACTGTAGCACACCTTCAGCAAACAAGAAATGATCTTTCGATTACACTAGGATTATGTAACTGTAGATACTTGAAATCCCATTTCATCTGGCATCGAGATAAGATTGAAGATAACAATCAGACGTAGTATAGAGAGCTGTCAATCAGGCACGTGATAAGGGTATGCTGTTTCCTCTCGGTGTATTACTGGGTCAATTGATTATTGCTATGTGAATGAGGAAAATTCTAGAATAAAGCCTACATTGTTTTTCACTACAGTTACGTAGAAAAAAATAAGTACGAGAGATACCGAATTTCGTACATTTTGATGTAGAATTTTAGATTTATTCACTTTCATAAATGTCATAATTAAATATACCCAACAGTCATATACTCGTACATAGGCCTGACCAAACATTAAGATCAATTAAGTCTTGTGTCGTGGGTATAAGGCCGAATTCGCACCGCGACTTATTTATGCTCCTACGGTGCGCACGCGCACCACACTCACCAACCCACAGCCTCTCATTCAGTGTTGTAAAAAAGCTCGAGTCGGCGCTTAAACGCTCGAGTCGACGCTCAAGCAGATTGCTCGTGCTCGAGTCGGGACTCGACTGAAGCGCTCGACGCTCGAGCAGTGGCTTGAGCGCTCGGCTCGAGCTTGAGAGCGCGCTTAGATTACATAGTTAGAGAAACTGTAAAAAAGATCTGTATCTGTATCAGCCCATATACGTCCCACTGCAAGGCACGGGCCTACTCTACAATCGAGAGTTCGATTGAGAGTGTTTAGGCCATATAGTCCACCACACTAGCCTAGTGCGGGTTGGCGGACTTACATACCATAGAATTTTTTATAAATCGCTATGGTATGCAGGTTTCCTCATGATGTTTTCCTTCACCGTTTTAGTGCATGGTGATTGACTATCAATACACACATGACTCCGAAAAGTCAGAGGTGTGCCCTGGGATTCGAACCCGCGACCACCGTAAAAAAGATAGTATAATTGAAATAAGACAATTTCAATTTTATTTTTAACGATATTTATATCATAATAGTAGAAAAATACTTATTTATTATTAGTATACAATATGCCATATGATCTACGCCATAAGGCCCAAATTACATTACAAGTGTGGTTTAGCTTTTTGTTTGTTTTTGGTTTTTGTGTTTTACTGGTGGTAAGTCTCTAATATGTGAGAGGCTGTCTTGGTGGGTACCACCGCAATGTCTATTTCTCCCGTTAAACAGCAGTTTTAATGCACTGTTGTGATTCGGATTGAAGGACATTGTAGTCAGAGTAACTACTGGACATATTGAGACTTAACATCTTGTGTCTCAGGATGGCGAGCGCAGTGGAATGCCAAGCATTGCTTTGTAATTCAAGGTGTTGTTTGGTTTTGCTACTGTTCATGAGCGGTCGCATCGCTTACCATCAGGCGAACGGCGTGCTCGTCTCGCCATTCAATGCAATAAAAAAAAATAGCTGAAGTTTCTGTACAATTCCTGACTACCTACTGATTTTTCTTAGCAACTAAGTTAAATTAAATACCTACCTAAAATCATCACACACCTTTGCAACACTATAATTTTTTTAACCATGAGAAAAGTCACATACTGGCCTGTATATTTTCGTTACTAAGTCTGTTCCTTCTTTTAGTTATGACTAGCTGAGCCCGCGACTTCGTCCGCGTGAAGTTTAACAAAAATGTTAATTAGTTCTTTTAGTTATATTTTAAGTAAATGAAATTTTCTACAACAAATGTAGCCTAAGTTACTCCTTATTATATCAGCTACCTGACAAAAAAAGTCCCGTCAAAATCGGTCCAGCCATTTCAGAGATTAGCCGGAACAAACAGACAGACAGACAGACGGACAGACAGACAGACGGACAGACAGACAGACAAAAAAAATTTAAGGTCATTTTCGATATAGGTATCGTGTATACAGGGTATATCAAGACTGCTACCGAAAATGAAGCCGGGTGGTAGTTTAAGCGACTTTAGACACAATGCAACAGAAAATGTTGGAAAAAAAAGCGTCAATTTTTTTTTGGTTATTTTTTTCCTACGGTCGTATTTGGGCGAAAAATGCATTTTTCCCTAAAATAATAGTGAATACCCTTTTATTTATAAATACTCTAAGGTATAAAAGAGTTTAAATTATTATTTTAGCAATAACTATGGATTTACCACCCAAAAATGATGATATTTAAAAAATCATTAAAAATAATTGTCGCGTTTCTTTGCGAAATTTTTAGTTGCATTGTATTTGTAGTCACTAAAACTACCACCCAGTTTCGTTTTCGGTAGCAGTCTTGATATACCCGGTATAACGATATGTACTTGGACATTTTTATTTATTTTCAATTTACAAACAGACACTTCAATTTTATTTATATGTATAGATAAGGCCAGCTTATACGACCAAAGTCAAAAGATAAGTAATACTCACCATACCTACCGCCCCCCACAACTCGCTAACATTTTTATTTATCACAATTGTTTCATCTATCCGTATTTAAAAACTACAACGCTTGAACGCTCGAGCGCATAACTCGAGCATGAAAGTCTAAGCTCTCAACGCTCGCAAGCCTTAAACGCTCAAGCGTTTAACGCTCGAGTCTAAAACGCTCCAAAGCGTCGACTCAGCGCTCGACGCTCGACTCTCAGCGCTCATTTTTACAACACTACTCTCATTTCACATGCGCCGTCTAATCAATTGCACCACGTCAATCAATTCGCTGAAAATATCTTAGAAAATACTACTGTAGTCTTTTTCTGAAACCCAACTTTAAAAACTCTTCAATTACAATACTCCAAAGCAACCAAGACCCACAGCCTTGTCAATATCTAACATCTTTCCACTACGTGAGAAATAAAAACTACAATTCTGTCATTACATTCATAGTAAAGATAAAAATCATGGTAGTTAAGTTTGTACGCATCATAATTATAATTAAATAAGAAGTCCAGAGATTTCTTTCGGTTAGGTTTTTCGGAAATGTAATCTGTGTTTCTAGAATACTTTTCCTTTTTATAAGCTTAACATGAATATAACTCGTTAGAACTATGTAGGTAAATATGTTTAAAATTGTTCCCACACTGCGAAGTGCTAAGTACGCCATTGTCACAAGACTCACATAATAATAGACAGGGTTGCCATGCTATGATTATAATTTCAATATTTTTATTATATTTTTTTGTTAAGATATTCACATCATTAATTTTTAACTTTCATGTAGGTTAGGAACTAAATCAATATCTTTTCATTTATTTAATGACAGAGAAACATTATTTACTTTTAATATCATAATAAAACTCTCAAGTGCGTGGTGGCCTGTTGGAAAACGGACTAGACGCGGCTGCCCACATGTTCAGGGTGGTCGCGGGTTCGAATCGCAGGGCACACCTCTGACTTTTCGGAGTCATGTGTGTATTGATAATAATCAATCACCACGCACTAAAACGGTGAAGGAAAACATCGTGAGGAAACCTGCATACCATAGCGATTCATAAGAATTTCTATGGTATGTAAGTCCGCCAACCCGCACTAGGCCAGCGTGGTGGACTATATGGCCTAACCACTCTCAATCGTATTGTCGATTGTAGAGTAGGCCCGTGCCCTGCAGTGGGACGTATATGGGCTGATACAGAAAACCCTCAAGTGGCTGCTTCAGTCGCCATATTTCCGATTAATGTACATTTAATTGTTCATGTGGATTTGTTTTAACCGTAATACGTACCTTATCAATAAAACACTTAACGTGACAATAACTACTTCAATTTATCAGCGATACATCTCTTCAACAATTTCTATTCTTGTAGATAATTGAAATATTTAAAGAAAATCATGCATCACGGAAATTTAATCGATATCGGCTGAGATTTGCTTTCATGGGTCCCTCGGTTAGTGTGCGTTTTCGAGAATAATCTTTACACATTATAATTGCAGGTTTTTTTATGTGCAAAGTTGTAATTTCCTTAACATAACTTCTTGGTAGAGAGAATCCATAATATAGGAGCAACAAAGATACTAAAATTGTTTATTTAGAATTAATCACCAGACACTATATAGTGAAGGAAAACATCGTGAAGAAACCTACATACCATACCAATTTGTAGGAATTTCTATGGTATGTAATGTCCGCCAACACACAATAGGCCAGAGTAGTGGACTATATGGCTTGATTCGTCTCAATCGTACTCGATTGCTTGATTGGCCCTGCAGTGGGACGTATATGGGCTGAGAGACAGATACTAAATTATACCCTGTCCCAAAAAAACAATAAATTCTTCATACAATTATAGTCCAAAACAACTGAAATGATAATGCCTTCCTGACATCCATAAGTGATGTCAATATATCTCGCTTTAATTACTTCTGCAACAATACACACATTCTCATACATTTGTAGGAGTGTGTTTTACACACGGTTTTCTTTGTTCCACGAAGGACGCGCATTATGTTTCTCGAATGGACGCATGTTTATGACTAATGCTAATCGAGAAATAGCTTTGGCGCATGAATAACTTTTATTGTACCCTACTGTTGAATGCTATTGTGTTTCAGGGCTCGTAGGTCAGTAGACCACGTTCCATATACTGATGTAGAACTCTTTCTTTTATGAGAAATTCTTAAACTGCAAGATATTGGTTTAAGTATTTTTGCTCATGGGCGATATTACGTAGAAATGCGGACACTATCAGCATAAAATATTAGGTTGATACTTGATATACATTCTGATACGGCTTCTCATAACAATATACTTATACAAATGTTGATATCGATATTTTCATGTAATAACAACCTTCAGATGAAAGTAATTATCGTCACCATCCCACTCATTTATTGAAAATTGATAATCCTTTATTAAATTATTGAATACCAAAGCAGTTCCGGAATAAGACTATGAAATATCACGCCATATGTCTGGTCACATGAACAAAAGCCATTTAAAAAATCACAAACCAGTCCGATACAATATGGCGAATATTGTATCGGACGGTTCCGATCGAAAGAAAGCCGCTGCGATTCAAATTAGAAAGGTTTAGCAAAGATTTACAACGTGCCTTAACGTCGAGTGATAGTAAACTGAATTCACTATCCACGCTCGACACAATGTGCTGCGTTTTTTTACAACGTGTTGGGTAACCATGGTCATCGGCCGGTAGTCGCTTTGATTCGAGTTTTAAAGGTAATTGCATAACTGTTATCTGTACTTACGAATGAGCATACCGGTGCGTCCGAATCAATAGCATCTTTATTTTAATAATGATAGGAACGAAGTTTCCTTGCTTGTTGAAAAGGGAGGAAAGCGCACAACAATGCAAAGTGGTGTTTAACATTCCACAAAGAGATCTAAATTCGAAACTGGCGTATTTACTGTAAAGGCTACTGTTTTATATGGCGCCCGTGCACTGGCATGCTAGTTGGTTACGATTTTCTACGTAGGATAATGCATAATAGTTGCTTGGTTTTGTTATTTAACTCTTCTTGGAAGAGCTATCAATTTTAAAAACAGTATTAAGCGTCTATGTTGTCATCTACATAATCTGCGTATCAAATCGAGAAATGCAAGTATGTGAAAAAAATGGAGGATCCCACACAACCACTACTTAGAGGATATTTTTCTAAAACCAGAAATTATTATAAGTTCTTAAGCTATACCCGGAGATCAAACCATTACATAGAGCGTCATTTCAGCGCACTATCACTTCTACTGATGTCGCTTAATGACTATTCCCCTTATACCCTTCTTACCTTGAAATATGAATAATTAATTAATGTTTCTATTTCAATCTGTTTCCATACAAATAAATCAGATCTTAAAAATCATAGCTTGGAAAATGAAGAATTGTTACGGCCTATCGGAACCACACAATCTGTACGAGCGGAATAATTACACCATAGCAAAATTATAAAGACATAGCATTCGTTGCACGCAAGGCCTTCGGTATCATAAACTATATCTTTAGTGGTTTCAAACTATCTATCAATACAGCGATCTTATCTGTATCGCCTCGTCCTTGGATTTCAACACTTGATGTATGGACTGGTTTAAATTCGTTCATCGCTGTACCATTCGCGGTCAGACCATCTTTTGTTGTTTTTTGCATCTTCATTTATCGCAAAATTAATTTTATTTAGCGTTCTAATTAGTTCTCAGGTAGCTGTTACTTTTGGAATGTGCCTCGGGCTTCCGTTCTTATTTGAAACAAGTATTGGCTCCTTAATGTTTCGTTAGTTCGTTTTCCTTCTCCGGAGCTCGGTGTCAATTCTTTGTGTGCCACAGGCTGTCCTGGCCGACAGGAGTTGCAGTTGTGAGTGTGAGAGCGGGAAAGTCTCTTTAGTTCGTTTTAGTGATAGGTAACTTCACATTTTGAGCCATACATTCGATAATGGAGAGTATTTAAAATGTGGATGGCTTGTTGTTATTGAAATAAGATCTTATTGTTTCTGTTCTATTGTTGGTATTTAGTAGAAATCGATGTTTCTTATACCCATAAAGGTAGAGTGTGTTGTAATTTACAATTATTTTAAATTTGTATAAAATGTACAACTATTTAAATACTTGATCATTCCGAATGGTTTAACCTCTAAGCGCAGAAATGACACCCACAATTTCTAATCCTAATTTACAACAGGATATCGAAGTACATAAACGGTTTCATAGCGAATAGCTTATATCACGATTGCACTTTTTATATATTTATTTCTTTAATTGCTTCCGTGACTGCGTGTGTGCGCAGTGCGGCAGTTGTCGCAAATAGAAATGATTACATTAGTCATGTGCATAATTTCTATAACTTTTAATAACACTGTTAATCCATTCAGAAGGTAAATTACACGTATAGTGAGCTATTGCTCAAGAAGTATGTAATTGCAACGAACGGCTTCATCGGAATCATGTTGGTTATTAGTTTACTTAGATTTAAACATAGTTTTAATAACAGTATTTGTGGCATTGTGAGAATCCAGCTGTGAAATAGAACAAATGTTTGTGGTGGTCCAAATATGATGTAATTTCTGATACCCATGACACAGGCTATTCTCTTGGTGTCGCTACTATACAATATTCAATTATGACTTAGTAGTTATTACCTCACAATTTATATCTGAAGTCATAACGGTATTGTGTAGTTTAAAGCATTGGCTACGTCATGTACAACATCCCACGCAAGTTTCGTCTAGCTGTCCAATATAGTTCTAGACGTGATAACTGGCATATCTACTGTCTTATCCGGCATCGGCTATAAAGTCTGTATCATTTCATAACATAGAAATTATTTTAATGCTTTATTCTCTCACTTATACCTTTTTATTATCATCAGTCTAGCAGTTCACTTTGAAATATAGCTCTATATGGTTTTCTAATCTGCCCTACCAGTTACTATGCGAAAATGATCACTCGGGCATTCTATCTTTTGCTTGTTATTTTATTATCACGTTTGTAAGTTTTATAACGGAAACACTTGGCCTACGTGGTGGACTTTATGGCCTAACCGATTTTATAAAAAGACCATGCCTTACAGTGGAACGTATACGTGCTGATAGGTACAATTCCCATTAAATCCTAACAAAGCTAATTATTTTGTTTTCATCACCAACTAATCATTCAACTATATTTTAATGTCAAATGATAGACTGTTGTTGTCCATATGCAATTATTTCGTACCAATAAAGATTTATTATAATTATTGTAGTGCCCTTTTTTAATGCATAAAAAAGTTAAGCATGCATGTCCACATGTAATTTAAGTTAAGTTAAACCTAATCATCCCATCATTAAATTTAATCTCTCTCTTTCCAGGCTAAAAATCGAACCACTAACCAGACTCGACACAACACCGGGCTGTCACCGACGGCCGCGCGGGCTCGTATTGCGGCACCTGTGTGATGTGCCGGCAACATCGCATGGCAGTGCATGTGGACGTGACTTGAGACCGGCTGAACCGAAAGCGATGAAGTTCTCGACGGGATCGAGTTCGAGCAGCCTGGCGAGCGACTCGCTGTCGAGGAAGTCCACACTCTGTATATATACCGAGGTGGACGTTCCAGCGGTGCCGCCGCCTTGTGAAAGGGTATGTTTATATTTAAATAGTAATAATAACAACACCTCATAGTTATTACAAAAATAAAAGATTGAGCAGAAAAAAAAGCGGTAAAGAACGACAGTCTTGTCGCTAAAAGTGATTTCCAGACAACCGTGGAAAAAGAGGAGATAATTTGTTAAAATAGACTGTGCCTTTATGACACTATATGATGAACTTTCATAGATAATACATCTAAATATATCCTTTTTATAAGACAAATACTTTTGGATTACTGTGGACGGAAGCTAAAGGAGCTTGGTTGCTCTAAATGAGAACGAGAAATGTATTTCAATGTAACGTATGATTATGAAACACTATTTGAGGATGGGAAACTTCTACTGCGCCGAAGATTATTTTCTTTAAAATCAAACTTAGTCAAAATGTTACTGGTAGTTTAGTCAATGCGATGCCGTGAACTGCGTTATAATTTCATCTTAAAAGATTCAGCCACGGTGATGAAATTTTGAAAAAGTTAGACACAACATAAAAACAATTATGTGTGTATCCTAAACAGCTCATGCGACACAATTTGCTATCGATTGCAACGTGCACAACAAAAGGCAACCATAAAAATGCAAAGTTTTTACGCATGTTGCGCGAGCAGACGTCCAGGATATCGTAAAGTTAAGCTGGATTAACTTAATACGTTGCAAAACGCATTCCTCGCCACCTCGCAATACATTCCGATATTTACTACCATAAGTATCGCAGAATGTCTGCCCGTTTGTCACTAAATCACCAAAGGCTACACTGATAAAGCTGTTAACAAAAAACAATTGTCTTCGCACTGAAACGCGGTCAACGACCCATTGTCTCGTGACGGTGATTTTAAAAATATCTCTCAAATCCAAACAAAGCAAAAGCACAATATATGACAGGTTGTAAAATGCCAGTTTATCACGCTATTAAAGTCAATTAACCGTTAAATTACAACCAGCATCGTTCCAACAAAATGGCTCTTGATACACCGAAGACCCCTCGAGCTTTTACTTTTTAACATACTAGTCGGATACATTGTAGGATTATTGCCCGATAGCCATAAAGCGAAAGCGTCATCTGATAAGGCGATGCAACCTTAAAATCACGACAAATTGCTTTCGGTTTTTCACGAGCCGGGTATAGCACATTAACTTTCGGTTTCGCGCGATAATAACGATAAAACATTAACAAAAACAATGAAAAAGTGTTGCGTCCGGGTTCGAGTGTATGGAGAAAGTATCGTGTCATCTCTTGTTCGGTGAGCCTTGCCATTATTTTGCAACGCCTTGAAAATTTTTCATTGGTCCACTCCTCGCATCTTTAGTCTCGCAACACTCATTTACATCTTTTAAACGTTGGCCTTTGACCGTGTTACTTTCTGCGACAGTCTCGATTCCTTCTCGGTCAACATGTCTGTTGAATAAATTTGTACGCGCGTGCAAACTGTTTGTGTAAATAGTAAGATCGATGACGCGACTTTAACAAAGATTATGTGCACTTACGTTCGTGAAACTTTTGCCAGCACGTAATCGAACATAAATCTTCTCAATCGGACACTAATTATCTCATAATTCATGTTGCGCAATCGTCGACCTTGATAGTTTTCGAACGTTTCACCTTCATGATTTATGGATTCGAGTTTTTATGCTACAAGAGGATTTAAAATAAGCCGTTGATTGATGAGTGCGGCGTCCTCATGGTGTTCACTGGTTGGCCAAGTGACTGTTGCGTATTTTATTGCAGTTCGGGACATTGTTTGCCGGATCTTCGTGCGGTGGCTCAAGGCCGTTATTGTTTTGACTATCGCACATGACGATCTCGGTTATGGCTGATGCACTTTCACGCTTCTAATAAATACAATGCAATTATTTCCACATAAACGTACACTACGTCTAAACAATGAAATCGTGTTATAAATTCTGCAACATCTTGACTTACTTTTTAGAATTACTTCACTGCTAATGACATTATCTTGGAAGATTGTTGATTGTTTCGTTTTCATTTATAGAGTAAACTTTATGGTACTATTTATTCCATGGAACTACAAAGTTGTTTAGATTTGTAGAATTTATTCACAACAAATTTTAACCTCATTAAGAATCTGTATTATAAAACCTTTTATTTTGTTTTTCATAACTGATAATCAAAATCATAACCTTAAAAGAAAAAAATCTTAAAGAAACAGTTATTAACAGTTTGACAGCCTCCGTGGCGCAGGCGGTTAGACGCCGCCTGTGAAACGAGAGGCCGCGGGTTCGATCCCCGCACCGAGAGAAATGTTTGTGCGGCCCACAAATATTTCTCTCGGGTCTGGGTGTTTGTGAGACCGAAAAGTCTCTCGTAGTTCCTGATACCCACGACACAAGACTCGATCTTAATGTGGGGTCAGGACTATGTATGTGACTGTTGGGTGTTATTTATTTATTTATTAATAAACAAACCATGTCTTAATTTGGAATATCCGTCATTGTTTTTCTTATCAAAGACGTGTTGTTTCCGTCCGTTATCACGGCTAAGCCCACAACAAACATTATCATCGGCAAATGTTTGCGCAGCCACTTTTTATACCAATAATCATAGCCACGTAACACAGTGGTCGAGATTTCAATTATTACATACGACAAACGAATGACGTGCAACTTTCGCCTTTAAATCTCGTAGGCGTTCAATCATCGGATCAGCAAACTATTAATACACCCATTGTTCTGTCGACTAATGAACTTTTACCAACGAATTATATGAAAGTGAATTTCTTAATGGTCGCGTTTAGAAAACCGATCGGTTGTAAACGGACATTATCTTTATTGATGACTCTAGTCCGCGGCACGGCCTCATTGACAACGATTAAAACGAAGCGACAGCCGGCAATTCTTGTTTTGTGTCGGCTCTCAATTTATCGTATGAGATTTAGGAAGTTAATCTCTACATATCAATCAATTATATCCGTTTTCTCCTTGTATTTATATGAGGTGGGCCAATTGATTTGAAACTATTATAGGCGGACGTCAATTTAACATGTATTTTAGCAGCTGATCGTACCCAAGATCTTAGATTCCTTGGATATATAGATCAATTTTCTTTGTAAAAGCATTTCGATGACAAATATTCAGTATTTCCTGGAATTGCAGATCCCCGAAGTTTTGAGACGATAAAACTTATTTTTAATAAAATGAATAAACACACCTATCAGTCACATACGTAGTCCTGACCCACCCTTAGGTCGAGTCTTTTGTCGTGGGTATAGAAGACTATAAGAGACTTTTCAGCTCCTCATAAGACATATAGAGATTCTATTTTAACGGTGTTTTATTAAATTACAATGTTTGTAGCGTAAAATAAGTATGAATAAGTTTGTGTTTCGCCAAGCGTTAAGTAACAATACGGGATTTTGCATTTGTTTTTTCACGGTTCTTAATTTGGTCTGTGGCAACGTGAAAATCTTTCCTCGCGACCTATCGCGCCGCTTGTTCAACGGAGTGTGCATGCACGCTCCTTTTATTTTCACAGTAATACGATACGAATTATTTTGCCGGCCTTATGTGGATTGCGGTTATGGTTCACCACATTGTGCTATTGTGTCGGCAATGTCGGCATCGTTCTGTTTATGTGCGGTCTGTACTGTACAATTTTGATGCAATTGTTGAACTTATTTGGGTTAGGTGTTCTAGTTTATATTGGTTGTCTCCGTTGTCACCAATCAAACTATAGTTTCCTGATGTGGTTTTAATGTGTTACTGTTGTTGCTAATTATCCACCCTTATACCGCAATGTGGTTGGAGTATCACATTTCTACGAATATTTGGAGCAATGGTGTTATAGTTGGCAGTCTTATATTTGTCTTAAACATTGTTTCCTTAACTATAATCATTGATATACTTCTAGGTTCATCTTTAATTACATTGTTTCATGTACAAAACTGGAATGATTCATAATTTGATAATTACCTTAGATTGCAACTTTGCTACTCAATGGTATTAACTCTAGTTGAGACAAAGAAATTTCATCGATTTTGCATTATTATCACATACTCAGATTACTTGATTAGATAACGGATAAATGCGGTTATTTATATTATATTAGAAAATTCTGGAATTTTGTTATCAACATTCTTTACTTTACTTTTTATAGGTTCTAAATCGATGTAGATCACGTATTGAAATCTTTGTATCTTTAATCGCCTTTATAAGAGAAATTCCTTAATCTTTTGCTGAGTACTAAACTTAAGTACAAAACTGGACTTCAACAGGTTTAAGAAAGAATTTCAAACACACATCAACCCCTCAAGGCTCATCCAACCTTTACGTCAGAAGGATAGATTGATATGTCCCCGCCAAACCTTATACATATAGTCGTGTCCATCAATTATAACAACACTCATTACAACAGAAACAGAATTGTGACCAACATTCCGATCCCACGTACCCTGGACGTGAGTAAAAGAGCAATTTTTCTCAATAACACCGCTGGACGAGTAATTTCGTTTAAATGCATCCACACCTGGCGAACAGGAATGTGCACATTCCTCATTGTAATCTCTAATTCTGTACGTCTTGTTATTATTTTAATGGGCTTTTAGTTACGGATGGCGAGTGGTATCGAAGTAAACGTGGCATTTCATATGTTGCAAAATCTTTGAATACACAGAATATCAAACCATATTAGTGCTGAATTAGGCCTCCTATTTTGTTGAGTTAAAGGGATATTTAAATATTCATTCAGGTTTTGGATAGATTATCTACACATCATTTTGAAAGCCTCCTTGGCTCAGTTAGTTAGACGTCGGCTGTGAAACGAGAGGCCGCGGGTTCGATCCCCGCACCGAGACAAATGTTTGTGAGCCCACATGCATTTGTCTCGGGTCTGGATGTTTGTGAGACCGAAAAGTCTCTAGTAGTTTCTCATACCCACGACGCATGGCTTAATTGATCTTAATGTGAGGGCAGGACTATGTATCTGACTGTTGGGTGTATTTATATAATTATTTATCCTACCTGAAAACCTAGGCTTTCACTGAATCTTCTACGTTCCCATTAAGCAGGGGGGGCAGCTGTAAAATCATTTTACCTAATAATTTCCAGAAAACCTGATGCACTTGACATCAAATACGATTAGAAATCATAAATTAAAAATCTAACATCTCTCTACAATGCACGTTTATGTAAATTATCACTTGGATAAGCAATAAATCATATAAATTGAATAAACAACGTTGATACCACACTCGCGTGATTTTCCTCGCGTTGCGCGCAGTCTCGTGTTTTTGTAACTTTCGTCATAGAATTCACTTCATTGGCGTAACACTGGAAATTCTACGAACATCTGCTTCATATTTTCTTTCATTGTATCCCGTTTTCCATAGTTATCGCGGCACAGTTGTTTAAGCCGCGGATAAAGTTGTATTCATGTTAATGAGCGTTTAACCTAGAATTGTATAAAACGCCGGTGACAGCTAATTACTTACCTTTTTTATATTTAAATACATAAAAATCCATATATTGCTTTCTTACATCAATCCTCAACTATTACTTATGTTGTTAAATTATGTAGAAGGCAAAAGGAGATGGCTCAGCTCGTGCAAACCTGGACATAGATACCGACCAGCGCTGATTTTCAGCCTCTCCTAATTTATATTTACTTTGATAGCCTCTGTGGAGCAGTTGGTCAGAAGCCTGTTATGAAACGTGAGGCCGCGGGTTCGATTCTCGCACCGAGACAAATATTTGTGTGATCCATAGATATTTGTTTTGGGTCTGGGTGTTTGTGAGACCGAAAATTCTCTCGTAGTTCCTGATTCCCACGACATAAGATTCGATCAGGAGCCAGGACTATAAATGTGACTGTCTTTTATTTATTTTATATGAAAGAGCATTAGGCATTTCATGGTATTGTAATATTTTTGTTTTTTAAGAAACCAGAGGAGCCTTTTAAATAAGAGTCAATCGAAGAAAGGGATTCATAAAAATAGCTTAAAAATATTAAAAAAAGACGCTTTTCATAGTTTACAAACAACTACAAAGGAGGCTAATGTTTATCACGTTTCCCATGAACTTTGTGAAAGCATAATTGCAGAATGAATAACATTGACCACATACCGACCTCGTAAAAAGGTTTTACGTGCTAAGTACTGAACTTGCATGATAATATGAATTAGCTTATTACTTATTTGGTATTGCAATACATTTGCGTTAAACTCTTAGTTTTGCAATTCATATAAATATTTGTTGAAAAATAGGGTTAATATCATTTTAATGAGCAATTTGTACTTAAAACCTTAAGGTTGTATAACTTGGTTGTGTATATTCTAAATACGAACATAAATTATGGCGACAGGTGATGAAGATAACATTATTTTACGTAATCGTGAACTCAGAATGTAAAATATGATTTTAAAGAGGTTTTTTTCTCTTATAATCTTAAATCATTTAAAAAATCTCAAATATTACTAAGCTTGAAATCAGAGACAGAGCGTCAAGGTTTGAGTATTAATCACATAAACAAATACATTTAAAGTTTATTTTATCGACATATCTTGTATCATCAAAATAAAAGAAGAGTGCTGCATTATTCTTTCCCAGCAGATTTCTCGAAGCGATAAAACACCCACCAATCAAATCTTTTGACCCAATAAATGTGTCAATTAGAAATTTGATCAAACACCCACCAATATTTGATCAATCTCGAGTTTCGTTTGCGAGTACACGAAAATGTTCTTATTCCTTCGATGTTTATCGATGCTTTCATCAGCTCGCGACCTCTCATTACACTTGTACATCGCACATATGCGTTTATCACGAGGTATATATGCTTTTGAACACTTTCTCTTTAGTGAAGATTATCTTTTGTTTACTTTTCAATGTTTACGCTTTTTAATGGTGAGATGTTTGTTTCAGCTTGTAGTCAAATTGTAGCAGATGTTAATTATTATAATTATGTTTTGCGCTTATATAATGAAAGTGTTGCAAATTTATTAAAAAGTTCCATACGTGAGGCTTGTGATCTTACAACAGAAATCTAGCCTCGTCCGATTTCAACCTTTAGTAAAATTGTCTGCAAATCGCGCTTTTCATTTGTCTAAAATTTTACGTCTAACGATCTTTAGATTATTAACTAAAACATAGATCAACAGCGTTCCATATCTTATTTAAACACCGCGCTATTTTGCCCAAAAGCCAACTTGATCCCTAAACCAATCATGTTAAATTATAAGTAAACGCAACAGTCACATACAGGTACATATACCTATATAGTCCGCAGTATTACACCAGCCATAAGACACAAGATACAAACCTTACAAGAACCTACAAGGGACAATGTCCAAACACAGACGTTAACAATTAATGCTTAATATGTGCTTGCAATGCCTAATGCGTGTACTGTGTAGTAACTATCAAGACACATCGTGTTAGTAACACTGATCCAGTCTTTCCGGTACATAAATAACTGACTCTCACAGCTGTATTTTGTATGCATATTATCGTAAATGACATGTATTACTTCTGTGGTCTAATTCCTTCCTAGATACTTGAAAGCTTGAGCTAAATTTCTTGCTTACGTATTGTTTTTATAAATAAATAAATAAATAAATAAAATGTAAGTATCTTAGATGTTCCAATCATATATTGTAATTGCAATTATATTTACATAAATTGTGTATAATATTAAAATGAGTAAAGTATACAGTATGATGGCATTAGGATTAAAAAAACAGATGTTTACCTTTCGATACTCATGACAATTTTTGAACGATTTTTTTTATTTCTTTATAAAACAATAATATTTTTGATACCTTCTATACAACATTATTTATAAAATAATGTACCTTAATGTAAAACAAACCGATAGGTATAAGATCGTTCCAAAATGGTTTCATTTTATAGTGGTAGTATAATGGACAAAATTAACACTTGTTTAAAGCAGAATTTCAATCAAAACTATCAGATTTCGATGACATTAAAATAACCTCTATCTTTTATGACAGGTAACACGTCATCGTAAACACCTCGTTAAACCAAGTCAACTTACCTTCATAACTTTACTCACAGAATACAATCTTTCACCAACTTATCACTATCACTGTTTAAACAGTTTTTATTTCCCAACGCTATATGCAATATCACAATGTATGAAGAAACGTGGTTGGTAGCCCAGATCTATCTTGTTTCGAGGCAATTTCATGCGAATTTGCATACGCGTTCGCTAAGCGTGCGGACCAATAAAAGTTAAAGACTTTGATGCAAGGCGTATAGCAATTTACGCACTTAGAAAGTAGATCCTGGTTGTGGGAATGTGTGCATCTTGCTTACGTGAACTTGATTTGATATTAATTTGAAGTAAACTTTTAATTTTTACTTCACATTCGCGTATTTTCAGAAAACCAGACTCTGGTTTTCTCGATACTTCTACCTGAATCAAGTTTTCAAACGGCCTAAAAAATATTAAAAATATATTCATGTGTCTAAGCCTTGCAGGCCGGTCTATCTATTGAATATTTTCAAGTTATTATGTTCATCGCCGCATAACGTCAGTTCCTTTACAGCTCAAATAATATCGTATAGCATCATCAGCACATATTTCACGGTCTTTGTTCTCTTTGATAACTCAACTTCGTTGATTTCCATTGAAACATTTTAAACATATAACATACGGCTATCGCTATCCTAACACGACCATTTAGGTATGATTTTAAACCCAAAATTTACCCAATATATCACAGAATTCAAAGTCTGCCGAGTATGAGTAAAGCACCGGCGTTTAGTAATTAGTCACGCCGCATGCGCCGAGTATTAGATCTGAACTGGTTAAGTAATTTGGATGTCTGAGTTCAAACAAAAAATCCCGTTCCGTCACGTCTCACGGCCAGCTTGGCGTAATATTTGGATAAACAAGTACCGAGTACAGATCACTTGTTTCCAAGTTCATTGTTCCAACAGTGTCTATGGTACTCTAGTATTTTTAAACCTTGTTTGTCCTTAAACCCGTTTCTAATTATCTTGATTTACGAATGCAAATAGTCGCTGGTATTTAGGTTAGTTCATACAGGTACTTTTTTGTATTTTGGAGAAACCTATATTCAGCAGTGAACTTCCTGTGATGTATTGATATAGTTTTTTTCTAAACATACTCATCCAGATTTTCTGGGTCGTCTTTACTTCAATGTTATTTCTTATAATGTCTTTTGTGATAACCGTATTCCATTTTAATCGGGGTCAGGATTATTCAAATATTTTAATTACCGTCTGATGAAACGCTACAATCTCGTCTCATAATATCAAACAATAAAATTGTTTTGGCCTGACGTATATGAGTTGATAAAAAAAGATTATCCGAATATAAGAGGGATTATTCGTATCGAATCCTGTCAAATCTTCGTAACACCCTGGACGTCTCGTTTCAAACTCGTATTTTCATTCACTATGCCGTGGTGGTAGTTATGTGGCATAGACGTCTTCTCCAAATTAATTATTTACTAAAGTTCCATTCATAACTGACTTCCTTTCAATACCTGAATAGTCCATTAAACCATTGTAAATAAATTTTCTCTCACACAAAGTCTAGCATTAGCCGGATCTGGGCCCTGAAACCTACATACCCGCTGAGCTAAGAAGGCCGCTGTCTCCACGCGTGGCGATCGGAAATCATATTCACAAAGATTGTCCGCCATTGACGTTGTGATGAAATGTCCATCTTATTTTCCGCTCGAGAAACTCGCTGCGGCTTGTTGGGTGCGCAGTTCGATTGTCAGCGATGCCCAGCAGAGCGGTAACGGTGACAAGTGAGAATAATGTCAACTTGGTTTCATTGTTTTGTGAGGTGTACAGGTTTTGTTTTGTGGTTTAGTATCTAGTGTTGGGGTTTTTTAATATCTTAAATTTTATGGTGGCATTGTAAGAGTACATTGCATTTTTTCGTTTCCAATATGGCTTAATGAGAAATCACCTCCCATCATTTGATACTATTGTATCGGCCTGTGAAGTTAAAAGGAATTAGGAAAATGCCCGTTCATAGTATAGGTAAAAATATTGTTGATCCCGATATCGATAATGCTTAAAAGTTGTTTTGTCCTTAAAAGTTTTTCTGTTTTATCCCAGGCGACAGATATTTATAAGAAAAAGTAATTATTATCACATTTAATATTTTGTTCACAAAGCCATGCCACCACGCCAGCGAACCTACAAAAAACATTACAAAATAAATAATAAAATCACAGCATGGCTTTGACCTACATACACAGGCCATTTACACCTAGCGTTACGTAACAAAATACCACAATAATAGGGCCATAATCCAATAAAACTAAATCCCCGCTCGCAGTGAAACCCCACAGCAACGACAGGCGCTACTTATATCGTTTTTTTTTTTCTAAGTGAGGGGTAAAGTATGCGGTCTGGTTACATTTTTTCGTAGAATTGATTTCTAATGCACAAAACTCGTTTTCTTATGTTTTTATGCACATGTTGGAATTAAATTATGATATTTACATACTTATAGACACTTAACGCGGTACCCGACGGGATAATTGAGATTTTATTGCACTTGTATGTGGAATTAGTTTGAAATTTTTATTATTGTCGGATGGTGGAGAAATGAATCTTATAGAATCTATACTTATTGAAGAAATAATTGTGAAGAATCTTCGTGAATAGTCAATGAAAAAAACACACACTTATTACTATTTGAACTTGTGCATTCGTAATCATTTTCCTAAATCGATAACGTTGAATGACAATTCACAACATATAAGAAAAACTTTATAACTGATAGTTATTCGCAAAAATATCAAAATGTGTTAACCCAAATTAGAACAGAGTAGTAGACTAAGATCTAGTCCTTTCTCCAGCTAACAGCTAACAAAGGTTGCTATAAATCAATGAGAAAAGGTTCTAATATTTATCTTTATAAATAGTCTGCAGTTGGACATAATTTCCACTCGTCTCATCCAATATCGCTCCTAGATGTGTCGTTTTTCAAAAGAGGCTTGAAGAGAGTACTCTCCTTAAGGTAGGCAGGGACCTTGTTGCTGGTCCCCTGGCACTGCAGAGATGATCTGATGATGACTTAGATCCATGAGCAGCGGTGGCCGCTTACTATCAGGTGGGCCTATACAGACTATAGAAATATCCAGCAATTCTACAAATATCACTAAAATCTAAACAATAAAACAATAATCACCAATTAAATTTAACATTTAATTAACAAACGAAACTCGAACACGCGATACAGCAGTAAGCGACACCTATCTGTGTCAATAGGTTTATTTTGTGTCTAATTTTATGCCGTGGTGTAACGTGTAACAGTGACGTAAATCGATGGAAAACACGATGAAATTTATTGAAAATACTTCCTTGTGTACATGTGCAACCGATTTATATCGGTTATAGATAATATTTAAATAATAAGCTATGACATTATGCAATATGAAAAAATAATATAGCATTGACTCTAAATATTATAAGGTATTTCAGATGCAGAAATATTTTATTTATTATATTTATTTATTATACATATACCGGGTATCTCAAGACTGCTACCGAAAACGAAGCCGGGTGGTAGTTTTAGTGACTACAAACACAAATCAACCAAAAATTTCGAAAAGAAACGCGACAATTATTTTTTATGATTTTTTAAATATCGTCATTTTTGGGTGGTAAATCGATAGTTTTTTCTAAAATAATAATTTAAACTCCTTTATACCTTAGAGTCTTTATAAATAAAAGGGTATACACTATTATTTTAGAAAAAAATGTATTTACCACCCAAATATGGTCTTAGGGAAAATATAACAAAAAAAAATTGACGCTTTTTTTTGCAACTTTTTCTGTTGCATTGTGTCTGAAGTCGCTTAAACTACCACCCGGCTTCGTTTTTGGTAGCAGTCTTGATATAACCTGTATGAAAGTATACCATGCGGACTTATTGCCAGTGGCATTATCTCCCAATCGACCTATAGGCAATGCAGAGATGAGCTGAAGTATGTGTACGAAAACTTCAAAACTTGTCGTTCGGTCAGCTAAAACGTAAACGTGTTTTGAAATACGAAATCGAGTTCGATTTGCAAGCAAAAATAAATCAGTTTTGACGAGTATTTTAAATCAGTGTATTTAAGATCCCACGATACTTCGACCTTAGCCCAATTAAATATGAACAAATTAGTAAAAAACACTTCAAACAATCTTTGTTTTACAATGTACATTACGCGCTTAGCAACCGAGTTGTATCGCGTGAGAAATTAAATGGAATAGTTGCAATACATAATACATAAATGTTCCACAATCATAAATCATAATAAAGTCGTTTCACATCGCCGGGTCGCGGGTTCAAGTCCCCGCGCGGACCTATTGCAAAAGTTACGGTAAATGAAAATATCGTGAGCAAGGGTCATTGTAATCTATTTTATGATAACTGCGTAAATCTTTTCCGACGTTAAAGGGCAACACTAGAGTTGCAAAGATCAACACGAGTATTTTAAACATACTGTTTTCTAGTATAATGTGCCTTGTGGTCGCCTTTGTGGCACAGAAGGTGAGAATCCAGTTGTGAACCGAGACCCCACATAAAGATGTTAATTGTATGATCAAAATTAATAATCTAAACATACTTGATGCTAGACCTACTTTGAGCAGAGGTCTTCCTATAGCTGAAGAGAGAGAGAGAGAGATGACGGTAACAAACTTCATAAATGTGATGTGTGTTCATGATTTAAAGGTCTATAACAGTTTTTATATCCAAATATCTTCCATTGGACTGCTCTTATAGTCATATTGTCGCTCCAATATAAAAATAAGAGTAAAAATCTAACCTGATTGCTAACTGAGCAAGCATTCCACGCCTTTCTACTTATTAATAAGCGCTCCGTTTTTATACGAAAGCTTTCTTAAAAGCAAAAGTGTTGTGTTATCTATCTGACAACGAACTGGTACCCACGACATTTTTGTATAAATTTATATTACACTCCGCACGGAATGTAGAAAATACAACTTGTCAAAGATTGGTATGTTGTAGTGATATAGTGAATAATGTGTAAGTTTTTTAGGTTTTATTGCCAATGAAAGTTTTATTTTTTGTGATTGTGCGTTCAGAGAAAATGGTCTAGTAATATTTTTAGATCTTATTTTGTATTAGATGATGTCAAAAGTAAATTGAGATCGCATACATATTTATTTATTTATCCTTTTTGCACCATACATAGAAATAGTTACATTAAAGAAATAATATAACGAAAAAGTTCAAAAGGTCTTTCGCACTGGGAAATCTCTTCCACGCAACCTTGGGATGGATATAATAATAGAAAAATGAGAAGGTAGTCTAAGGAGTAAATAATTAGCCGGCATTAATAAAAAAACCTTATAAATAGATAATAACAATACATACAGCATTTTGAAACTAGATTAAGCATGTGTCTAAAATGTACAAAAAGAACAGAATGTATTATGGGCGGCAGCGATCACTTACCATCAGATGACATCTTATTTATTTATTTATTTATATTTTCAACACAAACTTACAGTTTTACCAATGCGTTTGTGTTGTTAAAAACAAACATTTTTAGCTTACAAAATATTTAAGGTAACAAGCATAGTAAAACAAAACAATTAAATATTCTAATAAATAAAAAAATCAAGTGATGAAAAAAATAAAAATAATTAATTTTAAAAAAATAATTAAGTAACGTAAATTAAACTCGGAATAAACATACTAACAATCAAAGTGCGACAAAAAGAATAAAGCAGATTCGTAAAGTTCACCCAACCTATGATAGAAGATGTCGACATCTTGGACATGTTTACTCGTTTGTCGGGACTATGCAATAAAAAAACGAATTCAATATTCAATGCATGATAGTATCAGAAGTCCTTAAATTAGTTGTTTTACATTCACATAAAAGTATAAATTTACATGCGTAATCTGTTTGTCATATATTCCATTGACTGCAATAGTGTCATGAAATGCATATTCAAAATATCTATTGGCTTTCATTAAGTCTTGGTTTACTCAGGAAAATTTCGACATAATCAGCCATTTAAAGGCACATATACAGTACTGGTAAGAATTATACCGTATAACTTCCCATGAACAGCTCAATAGCTTATTGAATTTAGTGAAAACCTTCCGATGAAAGTTACATTGAGAAACCGAGTGAAACATGCTAAGATTAATGTGACTGTCTGTTTGTCTATTAGCCAACTTGTATACTTTGTTTAAAGTTCCTACTAATTACATGCACTGGCATTTAAACATGGTATAAAAAGAAACGACTTTAATTATGCGAACTTAGTAAATAAATGAATCGAAGGGCCTCAAAGGAAATTCTGAGGAGAAACTATATCGATTAAATAGATTATCTTCTCCAAAAAGGGCGAATCATGAGTGGCGAGACATGAGATATAACATCTTATGTACCAGAATGCCAAGCGCAGTGGAACGCCAAGCATTGTAATTCATGGTGTTTCGTTTTGCTACTGTCTATGAGCAGTCGTATCGCTTACCATCAAGCGAATACCATGATTGTCTGGCCATTCACTGCAATAACAAAAAAGATTAAATATGGAAAAAGAAATAGTTGTTTTAAGATAGTACCTTATGATATGTATAATCTTTGCTATTCTCATGAGATAATACTTTTTTACTAAACTCACCGTAAATTTATTTTCCCCTTCCACCTGTCGCCTTTTCCCCAGGAGAGTCTCGAACGAATTTGTCATTCTATAGTACTATTCCTTCAACAGCTATTTTCGTCTGAACAGTTCTATGAAACGAGAGTACTTTCACAAATAGACTGGTTAAGGAGGTTGTACACAATAGATCTAAACTGTCACCTACAGTCTCGACATTGTCAGTTTCAATTGAGTTGAAACAGGTTGATTGGTCTGTGTGGCGTGGGTTGAATCTTAAGCCGTCTTTGTATTGTTTATTTACTTATGTTAATTTGGAGATAGAGGTCACAGCGATTGGAGTTTCAAGTTCTTAAAGTATACAATTTTAGTTTCTGTCCTTCTTTCACACTTAGGTTGGATACAATATGAAACCTTAGAAAGTATTAGATTTTTCTATTTCTGTACCCCAAGCAGGAACATTTTGAAGTATCGTATAGTAATAGTATCGTGACAACGATTACTATACTATTACTACTCCATATCGGTAGCATGAATCGATTAACCATACTCTCGTGAACTCGATACTATTACGTTACGATAGTGACAGATAACCAGTGGCGTAACAATAGGGTGGCATAGTGGGCAAAATGCCACGGGCCCCCGACCTTAGGGGCCCCCAGCGGCCCCACCCTCAGGCCCGAGAGGTCGTAAGCAGAGAAAGAACCTAGCTAATTCATTACCAACAAAATTGATACTCAAAAATTATTTTCTTAATTATTATTAAAGATATCAAGGTTTATTTGTGATACATAAAAATAAAAATGGTTCTTTAGAGTTTATTTTACTCCTTGAAATAAAACTATTATTTATAGATAATAGCGCTGATCTGGTTTTAAAAAGAATTACACTTCAATATTAGGCTTCTGAGGGGGGCCCATCACCATTGCTGCGTTTGGGCTCCAGCCACGTAGTAAAGATATTATGTCGACTAATTGGTCTTGTTGTGGAGTTCTTTATATGGCCAGCAGGCATACGAGCATAGAGACCGCCTCACGGTCAGCGGTCACCGCCGCTCATAGACTTGCAGATCCAGGGATCCAGCAAAATGAAGTCGCTTCCTACCGTAAGGAGAGCACTTTCTTAAAGCCTAGTTTAAAGAAGGATAGGTTATAGCGGTCAGGGAATACCGAAGCAGGGAATTCATTCCAAAGCTTTCATCTGCGTGGTAGAAAAGAACACAGGAAACGTACTTTCCGGGAAGGGTTAGTTTCCAGGTAGTGAGAATGAATTCTACTGCGGTGACGGGAAGTGTTATGGGAGAATAGCGATAGTGGCACCATCTTCCTCAGAACACTTTCCGTGGAACAATTGATAGATTACACAGACAGACCCTAAGTTTCACTGCAATCCTAAAGGCTCCAAATTCTCCATGAGATCGGGATTATCGATGATTCGAAAAGCTCGGCGCTGTAATGAGTCAAGTGGGTCTAGTTGGTATTTTGGGGATTCTACCCAGAGGTGAAAGCAGAACTCCACGTCGTGCCGGGTCGTCTTATTTATAGAGCAATAACCGATAATCCGACCAAAAGTACCGCTTGTCTCTGTTGAGAATCCTTAACTTTTTGCTGGCTAATTTGGCCTTGCCTTCCAAATGACACCTAAACTGCAATTTTATCAATAATTCGGGTCAATGAATACTGTCGGATGCTTAGAGAGAGTGTCTCCATTACAAAATTTGTCTTCTTGGTTGTAAAAGAGCAAACTTATATCTTCGAGGGGTTAAATTATGCTATGTTCAATTTACCCCGTTGAGAGGCCTGTCCCAGAGAGGTCTCGATTTCCGACAAAAATTGAGACCATCGGTCCTTAACGAACTTGCCTCACTTACATTAGCATCTGCATAGCTATGCCAGCTGGTGATAGACAACATGTCATTGATTTGCAGGGTAAACAGGGTCGGCGAAAGCACCGAGCCTTATGGAACATCAGAATTAATGGTCTTGGTTTCGATGCAAAAGCCGTCCAATACGATTTTTATGCTGCGATCATCCAGAAAGCTGGCGATGTACTTTCAGAGTTCCTTAGGTTGAAATACCAGGCAGGTAGCTTCCCCAAAACGACGCCATGCCACACTCGATGACAATTTCAAGGCCTACCATAATCGCCTCACCCCCACTATCCAATACCTCCACCCGAAGGTGGGTGAGATAAACGAGAAGACCACCATCCAAACGACCCTTAGTTGATGATCCTCAAGATACATCAAAAGCTGCATATTTATAACCCGCGCCAAGACCTTGGCGAGTCAGCATGTGACAGCAATCGGCCTGCGATTCAAAGGATCCGACCGGTCACCCTTCTTGGGATTGGATGAACATGGGTGATATTCCATGAAGCCTAGGTTGTTTTAATAGAAAAGACGCGTGAGTACTGGGGTTATCTCAGGGGCGGACATCTTAAGAATCACTGCAGGGACACATTCCGACCCACTCGACTAGTAGATGTGCAGTACCGCCCGAAATGCGCAGGTCAGGGTTTTATTCGGTATGCTAGCGCAGATTTTTGTTAGGGACACGCCTCGGCCGCTATTTACTGGCAGGCCAGTGACACTGATATATTCGTTTCGGTCTTCTCCGGGGTACCGGAAAATAAGCTTAACAGTTTTCCTCTCCATACAAACAAGGGGGGCCCCCATCCGATGATTTTGCCACGGGCCCCAGATGGTGTAGTTACGCCACTGCAGATAACCTAGGGTAATGAACGAATATTATTGAATGATTCGTGCGGAATTGTCGTTCACTACGTTGGTAAATTAATTTATTATTATTATAAAATAACAAAAAAATATAAAACATGCATTAATGTCGCGTAGCAAGGTTAGTGGAAATAAATTAATAAGCAAATACATATTTCTTGCTTTTATTCCGCAATATACAAAAATGACTCCAATTAATTATGCGTTTAGATTTCCGAACGTAGCATTTTTTTATTTTATTAGTTGTCAAACAATTAATGCAAATTAATAACTCTCATATTTAAGTTATAGATAAAGATATGTACATATTATGTTTTATAAAATCCCTCTACATTTTTAAGGAGGAGAGCTTTATGAAAGTGTTCTCTATATTTTTGCTCGTTAAGTTCCTCGGCAATTATTTTCACATATTATATGCTCACACTTCTCTGCCCTAAGAACTTGCTCGACTATACATTGACTTATAAGCTTATAAGTATAACATAAAATGATTAAGTAGGTACGCAAAACGAAAATCAAAGTTCCATGTAAATATTTTATTTATAAGTTTTTTTACAGTTTTAGGTTAGGTATGTTTTTAACTACAATAAATTCCAGACTTTCTATATCCTCATACTTGTTCGCAAGATTCCCAAGTTCGTTGCTCCGATTCCAAACAGTCCATAGTCTAAGAAATAACCTTCATATTTGAGTTAGGTATCACAATAATTATAACTTCATATCGCAGCATTGAATTTCATATAACTAGCGAAATACGGAGTAGATAATTACACACAATAACACTAAGGCATCGGGAAACACTAAGCATGACCGTAATTAACACATTTTTCCTTAATTCGATGTGTAGAAATACAAAAATATACTCTCGATAATGTTCTCACGGTAAAAATGTCGGTGACAAAACAATCGTATTTCTCGATAGTAAATTGGCGATACTATACGTCAAAAATTATTCCTGCTGCCACTTTTCATACATTTGTATAGTAAAACTATCGTTATTACCATACTATAGTATCGTAAACGTTTCCCGCTGCCATAAATTAGTTCCAAATACGCTCACAATGGCGCTGTTCAAATTCCCATACAAAATTTTACTATTACGATTACTATACTATAGAGCCAAATGTTCCTGCTTGGGGCACAGTTTCCTCTATTGTTCCTTAGTTAGTTAATACTATAACTATGAAAGTCTTTTTTTTTGACAAATGTCTATCGAAATTTGTTGAACCTATATTATATCTTCCAGTATATTATTATTCGGTGGTCGTGAGTTATTACTATTCGGTCGTCGTGGATTCAAACCCCAGGGCACACCTCTGAATTTTCGGAGTCACGTGTGTATTGATAGTCAATCACCATGCACTATAACGGTGAAGGAAAACATTGTAAGGAAACCTGCATACCATAGCGATTTAAGTGAATTTCTATAGTATGTATAGTCCGCAACCTGCACTACGCCAGCGTTGTTCACTATATGGCCTAACCACTCTGAATCGTACTCTCGATTGTAGAGGAGGCCCGTGCTCTGCAGTAGGATGTATATAGGCTGATACAGATATTACTATCCGAGCTAATGGCTACAAGACAATTTTTACTAGTTCTTCTTGACGATTATATCTATCTGCCTTCAGATCAAAGCCCAATATATGTAATTCCAAAAGACACGTAATGATTTAAAAGCGAAACGTAACAACTCTACCGAGTAGCGAGTACAGATAGAATCGGGTGTAATTTCCCGCGTCTTGCGCACTTCTGCCTTGTTGTGCAAACTAAACGCACTCGCAGTTCACGCACTGTAACGCGCGTCCGGTCCGAGGAAGTTTGTTTTATTTCTATAAATGGCCAGAAGAGGTTGCCACGTTTACCATCACGTGACAACATCTTCGATATGACCGCTCATGGACAGTAGCAAAACCAAAGAACAACACTGTGAATGACAAAGCAATGTTTGGCATTCCATTGCGCTCGCCATACTAAGAATTATGATGTTAATTCTTAAAATTACCAGTAGTTACTCTGGCTACAATGTCTTTCAAACCGGAACACAAAAGTTCCTTTCGCAGTGTAAAGCACTGAGTGTTTGGTGGAATAAATAGACATTGCGGTGGTACCTACAACGGCAACCTCTCACATATGAGAGATTTTCCACCAGCACTACATAGAAGAAATTTATCTAAACCAAATACAGTATTAATAAAAGCCACTCAGCTCCTTATCATTATAATCCGGCAACCGATAAGCCTACTTTCACCTTTATCGGCAATGGAAAATACCTTTAATTGTATACTCTATGTTGCTAGGTAACAATCGATCGTGTACTCCAAGTATCGAAGTTAACCCTCGTTCGTGAGTCACGCGGTCTCCGTAACCCTCCAGTGTTAACAAGCTCCGTTAACGCCTGCATACTACACGCACGGTTGGTCGATTGTACCATTATGTTTTTGTACTGGTTGCCACGCGTCCGTTTGTGTGCTTTCGTTGAATTTTTAATAGATTGCTAGATAGGGTTAAGTCACGATTTTTATGAAGTAAGGATAGTGCTTAGGGTTGAGAAAAGGTAGCCGTTGTTAATTGTTGCCATATTGAGCTATAAAAGTCAACTGCTTAATATTGGCTTTCCCTGAAACTTTACATTAAGCTTCCAGCGAATTCCTATATATGTCTTTAACTGTTACTCAATAGTAAATGATTATGCCTATGAATCTCAAGAATGTATTGTGGTTCTTGATGGAATGTTTACGATATTTAATTGAAGATCCTTTAGTCGATCTTTCTAAATCATAATCAGTACCTATGAAAATTTCGCTGAATTAAGCTAAGGCCACCAATTGCTATGTATACTAAGTGATGAAAACTTAGCTTCAGTCTTGTTGTACCATAAAGCAATTGTAAGATGATATATGCCAATTTTTTAGAAAGCAAACTTGAATAGAATTTATATTTAAAAAAACTCCATATTTTGTTTAACGTTATAAGTTCAATATAAAAAAAGATTTTACAAATTAGCTTTTATCTTTCCCACCGACAAAGACACATATAAAAACGAAAGCGCTTGCTTATCCGATACTTGCTTAATGGTTACCAAAAAATAAATTATACCCTCCCTAAAACCACAAATAAGATAAGATCGCACCTGGTCGATATGGTAATGCACTAAACCCATAATTTTCGTGTTATACTCTTTTTATAAGGGACACCTGGTACCATTTCTACGTCTTCCCAGCTGTTACTTAGGGTTAAGTTATAAATAAGTAATTAAATAACTACGTACATTACTTCCTCGTTTTATAGTGCATTTTATAAAAGCATTATAATAAAAACTGTCATATTTGTAGAGCAGATGGTTTTGCAAAAGTCTGTTAGGAGGTTGATGACTGAACTTAATTAATTGCAGGGTCATAGAATATATCAGTTTTTTTAGATTCCTTCAGAGGTGTTCATGTTTCCATTGATAATTATTTTTATAACTTTCTGTGTTGATCGATATATACCTTTACCTGTAAATAGATCACTAGTTCTTATGGTGGAATTCACTTATCGTTCATTGTTAGCTTATTTTATTTTTGCCCATCGCGCACGGAGCTTGGGTTTTGTCTACTAAGACGAAATCAAAATTACATTTTTTTAAATTTGGTAGGTAAATAGAATGCATGTTTTACAAAATTAATTTATAGAAGCAAAGGCAACTAGCTTTAACTATTCTTTAAAAAGGTTTCATTTATCATCCACTGAATAACTAAGGGTGGCTGTTAACCTGCACGTTTTTTCCTACCAACCTTTTTTCTTGAAGATTATCGGTTGCGATGGGCGACCGCGCGTGCCGCGTGACCTTTTATTTTTTGCGCCATCTACCGTCAGTCGGGCTGATTTAATTAACATTCCGCCGCTGGCCACTGGCGCCTGCTCCCCGTCTAACGTCTTACCTACGCGATAAAATCTGTTATTAAATAAATACTCGAGTCTTACCTAGGATAATGACGATAGAGTAACTGAGTATAGAAGTGATTTGATAGAGTTTTGTAGTCGGCAACTTCTTATCAAATAGATAGATTTTTAAAAGGACTAGGAAAGACGTTAATCAGTCAATAATGTACGGAAAAATATATAAAAAATGTAGATATTGTATGTCATAATAATTGAAAATTGAAATCAATTGGTCCACAGCATAGATTATTTGAATTTCTGTGAATATTTTAATTGATATATTTAGATTATCCCTAATGATTATATTATATCAATGAACGACGAGACGAAGATGCTTTTTGCTTGATGGTAAGTGATACGACACCATGAATTACGAAGTAATAATGCTTGGATACCAATGCGCTTGCCACGCTGGGATATAAGATGTTAATCCTCGACATGTTCAGTACTTACTCTGGCTACAATATCCTTCAAATCACAACAGTGGAATAAACTTCTGTTTGGCAGGAGAAATAAACATTGCCGTGGTACCTAGTCAGGCAGCCTCTCACATATGAGACCTGTCACCTAACACCAACGAAAAATTTTGTAATTATACAAAGGCAATTATCGGTAGTAAACTCCTTAAACGCACTGAACATCGTCCATCACTTACTATGACAGTAAATAAATACAAGAGTAATCACATGAAGAACGAATATATCACCATAAAGTTACGATTGCGTAAAATGGCGAGGTCCAGACTGACGATTTTATTATTTTATGAGTCAAACGAGATCCGATGTAGATTGTTCGGGCAAATACTATTACCTACAGCGACTTGTATAATGCATCACACACGTAATAAATGTAGTATTGAACGTGTCAGTCCGATATTTCCGGAAGGAAAGAAACTGATAGAAGCCGAGTTTATTTTATAAATATTCACTTCTGTCAATTCTGCTAACAAGAGTGTTTTAAAAGGAAGGAAAATTGTTTTTGCAGACAGTACAAATAAATATTTTTGTTGTACATACAAAATAAATGAACCTTTCCAATTTAAAGATATGTATTTGATTTGAAAACATATCTTCTAGAAAAGAAGAATTGTGTTGTTTGGTAGTACTGACAATGGTACAATCACAATGATTATCATGGATGACCTTCAATAAAAGGCACTAACATGTAAAACTATGGAAAATACATTATTAGTGAGCCCGCATCATCGACATAAATATTTTGCGCTACAATATTTTACGGAGCATGACTCACCCGATAACACGTAGGTTGTACAGTAGCTGATTTTTGATAACGTGGGTTTATCGAGAAACACCTAGTTTGAGTACTAGCTATATAGCAACATGTTACTGTGCTGAGGTTAAAAAGGTGGCTCTGCCAGCATAATATCCATATTTCATGGTCAACAAACATGAACGAAGTTTCGTAAGTCAATTCCATCCGTAGACCCTTACTATCCTTTTTACATTTACTCTCAGGCTTTCAACAATTAAAGTATCATTTCGGGGGTAGCGGATGTCATTTTATATTAGAAAAGTCATTTGCTCGTTTACCGGTATTGTGATAGAAAAATAATTATTGATTATATCGCGAATGACGATAGGGCTCGTACGCAGGAATAGTATCGTTAAATCAATATGTTCAACATATCGATTGCAGAAAATGGGCTGTTTTGCTAAAATTGTGCTATTTCCCGCATGCTTTATACTTACTGAGTTATCAACCAATGTAAATGCCATTAGGAGTGTGAATTTTATTACCGTAATAGAGCAGAATATAATATGTAAATATTTAAGCAAATCAATCAAACAAGAACACAATAAAAATAAATCAAGCAAATACGACTAAAATAGACCAGTCCACATTCAAGATTTATTGCCAGAAAATGTCAAACATAAAACACTCCAAATAGCATCATTAAAACAAAACGATTGTACATCATTACACATTCAATCCATAATCGTCATATCCAAATGTCATTGTTCACACGAAAAGGCTACCATTATATTAATCTGAAGCGTTGCATCATACAAAGTACTCTGTTTTATAATAAAAATGGCCAGAGTAATGTTGCAGATGTTATGTAAGTTAATGCAAGAGCAATGATGAATCGTTTAGGGCTTGCTGTGAAGTAATCACTAGACATAATATGGTTTGGTAATGATGATCTAGTTACGAAGATGCGGATGTCATAAGGATATTTAAGTATTTGAATGACAAAATGATTTTACTTACTTTAATAGCATTTGTAATTACTGTTCTAATACAGTATCAAATGTTAGCTTTAGACAATCTACCGCAATTGGCGTTGAATCTTCAAATAACCACATTTTAAATTTCTTAGTCGGTGGTAGATATGAATATCTTACAGTTATTAATGAGCGAAAGGATAATTATGACTCTCTTAAGCCTTAGCGGAATCCATCGGATTCCTGAAGTAATTCTCTATTTAATGTTGGAAATTGGAATACCTGGTACAAGTATAGATTTCCAAAGTAATAATTTGTTCCGCACCTAAACAACACTTGATGCAGCGACCGTGAAAAGACCGTTTCATTCATCATTTATTTCGATCAGTTAGAATTTAGATATAACAAGATGTCCAATGATTTATAACTAGCGTGCAACAATAAATTTATTCCCATCATTAATTCTTTCTATCGATTACCATCTCGATGCATCGGAAACAGGTCAATACCATTAATCGATAATCGCACACTTTCCATGATCGTTCGCAGTTCGCCATTATTTATATAAAAAATTGCTACACATTTTATGATAATGTTTCTCGGTGATTTGCCGTTGGGAAAGTTATACGTTCTCATCATATCTGGGTCAATGTTGTTAGTTTAAAAGTTAAGAAATTCCATTTAAGTACGTCAAGTAATTGCTGATTAATTTGCTTAAGATTTCTACTGTGGAAATATTTTTTTGCGGATTCCAGCGGGCCGAACAGAAAAAGCGTGACATTGCAAGCGAGAAAGTCGTCTGTTTGCTATTTCGGTGTAGATAAACATACTTCGGTGTAGTTGCACTGATTTTGAAGTAAATTTTAAACTGAACTATATTAAAATTGCGTAAAATTCAAGAATTCAGATGGCTATGAATAAAAGCGTGGTAAATTTATTTTCCGTTTTTTAATGTTTTTTTAAATTGAGTGGTTTTAAAGATTTGGCCTCATTCCTCAATATTTAAATAATTAATCATTGAACTATTTTACGATATAGGTTATTATTATCAGTTTTGACCATAATATTCGCGATATTTATTGAATATTCTAGATTATTACTCAGATAAAAATAGGAAATACATACATATGTATGAAATAAATCACTTCATGTTATTTTTATTATCTTATCTTGCAATGATATTAAATAGGATCTAGTGGAAAAATATCTACATACAAATATTTTTGCAAAATATAAATTGCTAGACACAAAGATTTCTATCAATATCATCGGAGAAAACAGTATTTAAATGCCCAATTCAGAAAATGTTAACCAAGAAAAATATCAAAAAGTTGCGCCCAACGTGGGGCTCGAACCCACGACCCTGAGATTAAGAGTCTCATGCTCTACCGACTGAGCTAGCCGGGCTTGTATATCATCGGTGAAATAAGAAGTTAACTTCATGATTGTGTATAATTAATACATATATTTTCGTCTGTGGGTTGCCTTGTCCGAACCAGCCGATGCGTGGGTGGTGCGAAAGTTTTAACTCAAGGTTAATCTACTTTCTTTATGCGATAAATATTGTTTAATTAGCGTTAAATATTGCGTGGGAGATTCTTGATTCAATATTTTTTAGGGCAAAATAAAAGAAAACCCTTTGAACATAAAAAAATATTTTTAAAATACTAAAACATTCGCAATATGTTTGACATTGTAAATTAATTATTCACAATATTAGAATGAATCTACCAAATATATATATTTTGTAATTATGATACATTTTATAATGATTATAATTTAATTTATTTATCGCGTTATTAAAGTTGATAATTATATGGATCAAAGGGCTGAGGTTATCGGATTTGAAAACCGTAAAATATGTGTTATCAGTATTTTTAATGCTAAATAATTAGACTGTGTCATTGACAACGTAATGGACTTGCAGACTACGTGAACTTTTTAAGTGTGCCCAGGAGTTCACAATTTTGTATTAAGTCTGTCAGAATCCTGTCGTAATATACTATTACGATATTTAGGTACCAAAGAATATTGTTTGTCCCACAAAATACAATACGACAAGTAAATTATGCATAAGTACAAAAATTACTAAATTCGATATTACGACTCGATTCTTACAATCTTTACTATGAACACCCTCATACCGGACTATAAATTTTCAGGTCAACACTTAACACCCAATCGCGTTATTTCTAAAACGATACTTGCACATGACTATTTCATTTCTCATAATGAAACATAACACAGACTAAACCCACAGTCCAAATACTTCCCATAATAGCCATATACCATCTGACATCGGATAGCCGCCAAGTAAAAGACATAAATAAACTCATCATGAATACAATGCATTACAGTTCCTTCCGGCATCGCCACCTCGAGTCATTAATACTGACGGGCCGACCCTGACCACATCTCGATCGCTGAGTCACTGGTAATGACACCGGCTGACCACAAGGCCGAGCCAAATGTCGAGTGAGGGAGCCTATGTTGGTGACATAATGTTGGAAGTAATATACACTGAGACGTCTTGTGTCGTGGATGTCGGGGAATTTTCGATATCACAAACGCTCACTTGAGAATCCTATGTGATTCCTCGATAGTTGATAGTTTGGCCAGTCTAGACAAAAGTGGATTGGCAGTCATCACTGCTAAATGTATGCAATTTTTCTAGTGCAGGGATGGCGAACTTTTATCTATCAAAGTGTAGTTATTTATAAAATAAAATCAGTAAAGCCATAGACGCATGTTCAAATAATTTTGATTTCAATATCATTGGAAAAATTAGATATACTTCATTAAAAAAACCAGCGCTGAATATGTTTCTTGTTTGGACAAAATCTATAAACAGATTATTTTTCTCAGTTCATAATGAACTTTATAATTGGTAATGTGCCCAAAATATAATATCGTATGTTTTCAATGACATGTGTGCCATTGGTTCGCCATCTATGTTCTAGTGTAATTTTTCACTTTCTGCTACATTAGCTTGGGCCTAATGCATGATGGACTGAGGATGAAAGATGACAGATCAAGTTTTCTAGACTAGTAACCAAAATAGAACTAGTCATTTCAAATGGCTGTTACTAACATGGCATATTGGGAACTACAATCCAACTAAACTAATAAGTATGGTTTGACTTCTCATACTTTTCAACTTTGTGAAACTACATCCATAGTTTTATGGGAAATGTTATGGAAATTGCGTGTGTTGTCACCTGTGCAAAGTTGTTTCGTCTTGAAAAGTATGAAACGTCAATTGGTACCTCTTAGTTAGTTGGATCATAGAACTGTTTTTTGCCAAAAATAATGACTTACAATCAATAACAAGTATAGAACTGTTAAAACAACAAGCATGCGTTTTGCTGAATTAACATCGAGCACAAAATTGCTCCACTAAGTCGGTAAATTGGTGTTACGCGTTGCGCCTAAATATCAGCAATTACTTTGTGTTAGTTCCGTTTTTGTTATTGTTACATAACAGCTCATCAAAACGGTTGTTCCCAGGTCAGTGAAAGCAAACGTTTAGTCGGTCAATCAAAACAATGAGCCGTTGTCAAATATCAACCAGGTACCAAGAGTTTCGTAAGAAAATTACCTGTTGATGCTGTTCAAATTGTTTTCCTGTTGGTCGTGTCCGGTTATGTGGCCAAATTAAAGCACTTCAATTTGTGTATGTTATTCTTCAGTATGTTTAATTATTCTAAATTGTCTTCAAATACATATTACTTACTATATGGACTATATGGCCTAACCACTCTCAATCGTTATCTCGATTGTAGAGGAGGCCCGTGCCCTGCAGTGGGACGTATATGGGCTGATACAGAACATATTACTTTGTGCGTCGTCCTCTACATCTTCCGTCGTCTTCCATGCAGTCCCGTGCTATTCCTTCCTTCCATGCTGAGACATCTTAATTATTTAAGACGCTAAGTCTCAATATGTCCAATAACTATTCTTGCTACAATGTACTTAAAACCAGAAAACAACAGCGCATTTACACTGTTGCTTGGCGGAAGAAATAGACAATGCGGAGGTAGGTACCTACCCAGGCTGCCTCTTACAGATGAGAGACCTACCACCAGTATTTCTCAAGATTTAAATAAATCATTAGGCAGGCCATTACCCAGACTATCGTTACCATAATAAATCATTTATTCATAGAAATCATTTACTATAATTAATAAGCTAAAGTCTATATTACCGGAAATGTGCTGCATGACATCCGTCAACTCAAGCTGCATTCGACAAAGCGTGCATTAAACCCTCAGCTCTAACATAAAGGAATAATGAGCGATCAAAACAATTGCCTACCGTTGAAAAAACAAAAACCCCTATGATGCCATTATAGGGGCTGGCAACGGGCGGTTAGAGACAATAGGGGGTAATGATAAAGTAAAAATGCTAAAAGGTGTTAGGACATTTGGCTCTTAGCTTATTGGGGTAAGTCATGCCAGTAATGAATTTTCACTTAAATGGGTGTACCACAATTGGTATTTAAAAGTAAAGTAATAAATGCACCAATTTATTTTGCTATCTGTCATCCCGTTCATAATTTCAATCACCTTTTTAATTTCACGATGGGTATTGGATCTATTTAACAACATTTTTATATTTATCGACGATCGCCCAAATTCCTCATTCAACTTACAATTTATTTATATGCTTTATATACCAAAATTATTTTAGACAGCCTCCGTGGCGCAGTTGGTTAGACGCCGCCTGTGAAACGAGAGGCCGCGGGTTCGATCCCGCACCGAGAGAAATGTTTGTGTAGCCCACAAATATTTCTTCCGGGTCTGGGTGTTTGTGAGACCGAAAAGTCTCTCGTAGTTCCTGATACCCACGACACAAGACTCGATCTTAATGTGGGGTCAAGACTATGTATGTGACTGTTGGGTGTTATTATTATTATTCCTTTATAGGTTTATACTCTCAGCATTTAGCTGGTGTTGTGATGGCGGATACGGGCCAAGGCCAAGTAACCGTCATCTATTGGTGACTTACATCGGGTTCGGGCAGTTGGTCATCACTTTGCAAGAACTTCCTTACTGTACGACAAGTGTTCAATATTGCTGCTTTTTGCATGGGAATATATATATATTGGGGGGAAGGTCTAAAAGTTTGATACTATGATGTAAATATTTAGGAATAACACCTGTTGTGGAGAGTATAATGGGCACTATAAATTATTATTATTATTATATTATTGATTTATATACCAAAGTTCATGAAACAAATAAAACACCTAAAAAATTAAGGTATGGTCACAAAAGGCGGCCTTATCGCTAGCTGTGATCTTTTACAGGCAATCTTTGGATGAACTGCATTATTGTAATATCGAATTATTATTATTTCATTTTAGTACAACAAATAAACTAGAACAAAGTTAAAATAAGCGCGGAGATCAACTGAACACTAAACAGGGCGAAATCGTAGTCAAGGTGATCTAGTTTCTGCGGCAAGCCGAAACTAATTTCACTCGCTATTATTTTATTTGCCATAGCGGTTAAACGGTTGTTTTCTGCGTAAATATAATTCTTTGAAACTTAATTTATCGACCTTCTTGGTTGTTCAGCGAAAACGAGTAATTTCGTATTTATTTGAACTGATTTTTTAATTTGTATGAAGGATTAAATTGAAATTTATGTCGATATCATATACTAGATATTTATCAGCTGGGCATGGGCCTCCTCTACAATCAACAGTACGGTTGAGACTGGTTAGGTCATATAGTCCAGTCTTATGTTTATGAATGACGTGTTGATGAATTGTGTTGTGAATGTTTATTTACCAATTATTAATATTCCCGTCCTACTTTTCTTTAACAATCGGCTACTAAATTCTTTATAAGCTCTTCTGTAATAATTAGATAAATATTCCATTTGCAATTCTCTTTTACAACAATTTCACCCCAGGTCAAATATGTATCATTCCATATTTTGACATCAGAACCGCCTAATTCAAAAGTAACATAAAACTGCAGTATTTCATAACGAGACGTAATTAGGATGCGTGTAATGTAACCGTTAATGAATACGTCAGTTTAATTGTACAAACAAATTCATCAGAATGGTCAGTAGAAGGCGGGACACGTGGGTAGCGGAAATGGACAGTTAAACAGCTAATATATTGACGAGATGAGATGGTAATATGGCAGATTTTATGAGAGAGAAGTTTTTATACAGTATGAGAAAATTCTGTCTGATCCAAGACGCACATTTGGGTATCCCAATTCTAGTGTTAATAAACATACGAAATATATAACATAATTATCGTAAGTTATAACACACGTTTTTATATCAATATTGCTCTAAAATCTAGCAAAGTTTTCAATTCTTAAAACATCAACAACACATTCGCGCCGCACGTTGCTTATAACGTACACGATTATTTATTTTATTAAAGATATTTTTTATCATATTATTTGAAACAGAACTTTTAAATAGAACACAAATTATGCATGCATTTTCGTTTGCTCTGTCAGCCCAAATACGTCCCACTGCATGGCACAGGCCTACGATTGAGTACGATTGAAGTTTAGTAATAGGAAATTGGTATATTAGTTTAGGATAATTAGTATTTTATTTTTATTTTATTAACTTTATATACCAAACAGTATACAGGCGGACTTAATGCCAGGGGCATTCTCTAACAAACAGTCTACCTTTGGGTGAAGCAGAAATGGAGTACAGCAGGTTTTATTTACATTTAGATAGGGGAGAAATAAAAAAAATTGGTAAAATATTTAAATAAGTGTACACTGTACTAAGATTAAAATGAACATACATACATTATACATACAACATAATATATATCTACATATATATAAATATATACACATACATACATACAACAATATATACAACTTACTTAATCTGTCAATTTAGCGACTTTTCTTTGATGAAACAGTTCCCGAACTCTTACCTTAAACACATAACGGTTAGTGGCCGCTCTAACTTCGAGTGGGAGGGAATTCCATAAAAGAATGGATTGCACCGTGAAGGAGGAGTGTATAAAATCAGAACTGTGGGTTGGACATTGAAGAAGGAGACTATGAGACGAGCGGAGATTTCTATCGTGGTTAGACCCTAGGTATTGAAAGTGATGTGTTAGGTAAGATGGTGCAGTAGGAGATGTTAATATAGAAAAGAGCGTAGTGAGAGCGCGCAGGCTGCGGCGTTGACGAATGGGTAACCACTGAAGTTGGGAACGATAAGAAGATACATGATCGTATTTGCGAAGATTGTAAATAAATCGAATGCAGTTATTGAGAAGGCGGTCGAGTTTGTTGAGAAGATCTGCATTCAGGTCGTAGAAGCATACATCACCATAGTCAATTATAGGGAAGATTAATAATATTATAATAATTAGTAAGAAAATAAGAAATTATTGTGTAAAGGATAATCTAATGGTAGATCTGATATGTTAACTTGAAAAAAGCATTTGCTTAGTATTTTAAAACCTGCTATTGTCATAATTGTATGTGTGTATGTGTATTGATATAATTGTTGTTTTTCCTAGTGATTTACAACAAAAATCTTTTGATGTTAGGTCCGATAATACTTCTGTACGATTTCTAACATTTCTTATGTTATGTTTAATTCATAAATGCGTAATCAAACGATTATTATAGAAAAAAACGCAATCAAAGCCACACATTACATGTAAAACAATTCTGACCGCAGCAAAGCCTTGGTGTAGAATTTCAAGAAAACGTTTATCACTTGTTATTATTTGTGGCGCCGTCTCTGATTCCACAATACTCAGTAATATTTATAAATGCGTTTGTTTTTTATTAACTTTTTACAATTAAATTGATGTGGCTGGATTTTTCCACATTAAATAAGTCAGGCAACAAATAGTTTCATAATTAAATAGCGCGGAATGTCATGTCTTTATGAAGCAGCCCAAGGTGTAAAACTGACTGTTGTATTGTATAAATATGCAGATTATTTATAAATTAATTTAAAAAATAACTTTCGCATCTTATACATACATATAATCATCACGCCTGTCTCCCATAGTGGTAAGAAGGGACTATGGATCGTATAGTGAATATTGTAAGTGTTTTATTTATGCTTTAAGCAACAATATACCTCCAAAAGAACTGTCGATTTTCAGAGCGTATACATTGCGTTACACTAACAAAATACATGCTCCAAATACATATAGTTTCCAACATCCAAATAAGGCAGATTTAACACAGAAATCTATACGACATACAATAAAAATCCAAAATAGGCTTCAAACTGCCATCAGCGTCCCACGTAGACAAAAGTTTTTACATAACAAAAGCAAAATGTCAGACATTTACGGATAGCCAACGGTGACCTCAATCCGATGATTTAAACCGCTCTCATTCACTGCAATATTGTAAATCTTCGGACTCTATAGGGTCTGACACCTGCACCGTTAGGTTGTGGCATATTTTGTAGGAAAATGTGATAGTAAAATCAGATGCAATAAAGATCATATTTATGAATTCAGTCCCTTGGCTATAAACAATGGTGTACGAAATTTGTTAGAAGGTTATCTTAAATCAAGAATTCAAATCTAAAACAAAACTAATGATGGAATTGATTGTGAAAGACTTGATGACAAGAGACAAGATTTTACAATACCGAAACAGCCATATAACGATTATTACTGATGCAAAGGTGAAATCAATTACCAATTTTGTATTGCAGTAGCGTTCGTTCTGTGGTAGAAGTTACATTTTCTAAAATTGCCAGCAAAAATCATTGCATTCCCATGGTATTTCATGAATCACGCGATAGTTGCCTTATGTTTTAATACCAAAACTTTACCAATAAAGTGCCTGGAGAAACACAAATATAAACTTAATCTAACCACTATACTTAACCGCAAACATGAACCCAAGTCATCCTCGCCTTACTAAAAAGGTTATAATTACCAGCTCCAACACACCAGCCGTAAATAAGAAAGCATTAAACACGATTCGATAGCCAAAGATAGTAATACCATTGGAACTTATAAATCAAACGAGAAATTGAATAGCCCGGAAGATTAAATTCACGATAACCTCAGCTCGATAGAAATGGACTCGGATAAATTGTCGCCGGTTGCACTTCATGCCGTGTAAAAATTTGATTTACCAATTTAATTTTAAGTACAAACTGAGCTTTCGAACTATTTCCGCTAATCTATTATTTTAGATGAATATCTAGCAAGAAGTGGCGAGAAATACAATGACATATAAATGGCGCGTTGGTCACTTTCGATTTTCCCAGTTTCACGTTTTAGTGTGGGCGAATGTTTGCAGACTCGCCTCAAATGCTTTTATTTTACTATCATAAACTTCTTTATCGTCAATGCATATATTGAGTTGTCCATAGTATTTTTATATAGAATGAAATAATCCCTTTTTAATGTAGGACAGATTAACGTTTGCTGTTTTCGAATCTTAGAATGATGTATCCGTTTACACATGGGATTATTATTAGTAGATAATAATCCCAGCTATATAATTAGTTTAGTTGTGTTAATTGATATTGCCGAAGTCCAAAGGAAAGAGAGGACTCCTTATTTCTCAAAGTCTCTCCATTTATTTTTAAGAACCGATAATACACCTTAAATCCTGTAGCATTGTGTTTATATGTGTACTGTATCAGCCCACATACGTCCCACTGCAGGGAACAGACCTCCTCTACAATTGAGAATCAAATTGAGAGGTGTTAGGCCGATAACACTAGCTGGCAATAATCACTACCAGATGAGTAAAATACTCGTTTCTTAGACCAAAATAGTATAAAATAAAAAATGAATCATTAATATTTCAAACCTCATTTTGAACCATGTCCTAGACCAACAATCGAACTACATACGCGACCAAGTTATAAATAAACAGTAGCTATTGTTTGGTCTGTCACTTCCTCATCGTTATCACGAGTCGATGACCGGCCGCTTCCTACAAGAAATACCAGATTAATTAGTGGCTGTGTTTGTTTCGATTATTCGGCGTTTGTTAAATACATACATACACTCACGCCTTCTTCCCAGAAGGGGTAGGCAGGGGTGCTACTAAAACACCAACGTTAAGCCTTGTACGATCCGTCTCACGATGTGATAGGGGTCGAGCCTATCGCCATATCGGGCACAAATTTCTGACTCTGAGCTGATAATGGATAGAAAACCGAATATCTCTTTGACCGACCCGGGATTCGAATCCGAGACCTCAGATTTACAATCATACCGTAGTGCTACTGCGCCACCGAGGTAGTTTATTATATACTATTATCATACAGCCTTGTTCTGTAACGTCTGGTAAATATGAGTCGTGAGAACGTAATACAGTGAGACTTATGCAGCTAATTTAATCTGCAGTGTGAATTAATCCAAGTTGGTTTATATACTGGGTATCTCAAGAGTGCTACCGAAAACGAAGCCGGGTGGTAGTTTTAGTGACTACAAACACAATGCAACTAAAAATTTCGTAAAGAAACGCGACAACTATTTTTTATGATTTTTTAAATATCGTCATTTTTGGGTGGTAAATCCATAGTTCTTGCTAAAATAATAATTTAAACTTTTTTATACCTTAGATTATTTTTAAATAAAAGGGTATACACTATTATTTTAGGAAAAAATGTATTTACCACCCAAATATGGTCATAGGAAAAAAATAACCAAAAAAAAATGTGTCGCTTTTTTTGCAACTTTTTCTGTTGCATTGTGTCTGAAGTCGCTTAAACTACCACCAAGCTTCGTTTTCGGTAGCAGTCTTGAGATACCCTGTATGGTTGTTGGGCAAAATCAATATTCATTTCTGGTGTCGGAATAAACATGCATCTTTTAATTAGCTCTGGTCTATGTATGAATGTGATTCATTTCTGACAAGTAACCTTCATAATTTATTCGATTTTATCCTGTACCATATTAGAATTTTATATGAACAAATATGAAAGAATAAGCGATTTCTTGGTCCTATAAAAAACAGTAAATGTAGTTCAGTCGCTAGTTACGATAATAAATGGAATGATACCATACACATCTGACTCACTCAATCCAACCACAAACATGACCTTAAAAACTACTGATAAAAATAAAAAAAAACCCAAACTCCGATCGATAAAATAGCTGTATTACCATAATGTTATCAGCGTACCGTTAGAGCTCACGGGCCTTATCGCTAACAAGTAGCTGTTACATTAATACAATATAGCAGAGCATTATCGTGGCTCTCGGCACGTGTTCAAACACATTCACTCGCCTTTTGTATGGTAAACACTTCAGTGCGACGCCATGCCAGGCTGTTTGGAAATATAAACATGATTATTTCATGAAAACTTGTGTTAGGCCTTTGTGTTAACATGGGATAGACAACTAATTTATTTTCAATTTTTTTCAGTTTTGTCTCTCGTTCTAGTGTGAAGGAAAGCGGATAATTGACTGATTTAATATTACAAGCTTTTATTTAGAATTTATTTATAAAAACAATGCAAACTTGAACCATAATATACCAACACGTTTACATTAAATGAGCTTAGTACTATTCTTAACTCTCTGATTGAGTTTCATTTGTTCGGACGGTTGTCATCAAATCTTGCACATTGTATTTAATCCACTTCCCGGTTATCGATTCAGCTAAAATTTTGTAATACATGTGTAAACCGCGTGACATTTTTTTCTGAGTTTCAATGAAGGTTAGTGCTCCTATGATTTCCTCGGAGTTTTAGTATTAGGGATGTGGGCGAGATAGTTTATTTAATATCTATTTATAATAGCAATTGACTCCGTCTATATCCGTAATAGAAAAAAAATATTGTAAAGTGCTGATCGAAACTTAATTTATTTAAATGCTTACTCCAATTATTTACACAAACATAACTAATGAATCCAACGTTCAATGTCCAAAGGTCTTCGTTTTCATATCGTAAGCAAACATTGTTTACTAATTGTCATATGATTGCGATGCACTTAAGCTTATCAATTAGATACGCCGTATACGTAAACAATAACACAATAATCCAAGTTAATATTGCAGAGAAAGAAAATATTTGTAAGGAAGTGTTCGCTTTACCACATAATGTGCAATTAATTTATAATGATAACAACATGTTTGTTGTTCGTTTTTGCAATCAATCGACATTAAAGGTGCCGCGTTTGTAATTTTTTACAACTGATACACTTGTTGACCGCTGACCCAGTTGCTCAACTATTGCGCCGCGGACTTTGTTTGAAAGAAACATTGTCATCATTATAACGATAGCCATCATTAAGAAATATTTATTCATCAACCAAACACGCATCGTTATTGGAGATATTAAGTCCTTTACAATCGTGCATCAATCGTTCTTGACATTTCATTATACCTTGTAAGACGACTTTTCAAGTCCAAATATCAACATTTCTATTAATTATTTCTTGGATGGACTTTTTGTTAATAGTTTGTTTTTTATTATTTCCAGATGGACAGCAGCTCAGAAGCGATGGAGCTCCGACGCGAGCTGGATGCTGTGAAAAACGCTCTCCAGCAACAGTCGGAGTCCGTCCTGAAACAGCGGCATCAACTTGTGGAGGCCAACCAGGCGCTTGCTGCTCGGGACAAACAAACAGCTCAAGAGAGGCGGCTCCGACAAGACCAGCTAGCTTTAGTACTACGTTCATTAGTTTTACTGGAATCCCGCCTAACCAGAGAACAAAAACAGATACACGTCGCATTACAACAAAAGGAGAAAATAATAAAATCACAACAAGAGGAAATAGCAAAGCTCAAAGCCCGCAAGTCCTACTGCAGCAATTGTCAACAATTACTCGGGTTTACGAGTGAACAAACCAACATTGAGACTGACCCGGAATTCCAGAGTTTAGAGAGCACAGATTCGAGGTTCCAGAACACGTTTGTGCGAAGTTGCAGTTATCGTGAAAGAAATTCGCCACCGGTTTTCCAAAAAAATACTAGGTTAAGTAAGAGCTTCCAACTGCCGAAGTCCGATGTAGTATATGGTAATTCGAGTTCTAGTGAAGAAGGCAACAATGTAAGCCTTAGCAGCAAAGGTACATTTATAAAAAATAAACAAGCGTTTGTCAGAAGAGATGTGTTCAGGAGGTCGAGAAAATATTCAGGGCGAAAGAACAATAATAAATACGGAGATAACCTCCAGAAAAATTATAACAATCAGCTTAATAACAGCAGCAGTGCTGAAGAATGCTTAAGCATGAGCTACCAAGTAAATCAAGATGAAAACGACATCACTGCAAATCAAATAGCAAACGACATCAGAAGAGCCTCTTTGAAAATTGATCAACTTATCGGCGAAGCTGCTAAAAAGGAACAAGAGAAAAATGCTAGCGACTCCGAAAAAACATACTCGGCTAAAATGGAAAGGATACATGGTATCAAAAGACAAGCTTCGGACGAAATAAAGGCAAACAGGCAACTATTCTTGAATAATGTTCTTAATGACGAGAACACAGAGAAGCCTTGGTACTGTAACGTAAGCGACCAGGAACAAGAGACTGATTGTTTGGAGCAAAGCATGTCTCTGAGCAACAAGTCAAAGTCCGCCGACGACCTATTGAGTGTCGGGTACAATGATAGTTTACCAATTACAGAAGTAGTATCTGCTAAAAATGAAGTATTATGTAATAACTTGCTAAAGAACAACAACAATGAAATGTTTAGCTCCGGATATGATGATAAAAATAATAATATAGAGTCGAGTTTAAGCAAACAAGCCGCTAATGCAGAAATTAATGAGAATTGGTACGCGAGCACAAGCGACGCTGATGAGTGTCCCACCAATGAAATATACAAGAATAATCCAGTATTGGAGTGCGTCAATCAAATATTACTACAAAACTCCTTAGATGACAGCAGCAACGATAACTCCAAGTCAAGTGAAACGCCTAGCCCGAAGGCAACCACTAAACGAGTACAGTTTTCAACTTTAAACAGTATTTCGTACGACGATAAAATTAGGCCAAATAATACTCAGTCATTACCAAGGCCGGACAAACGACTTAACAAAATCGTCAAGTTCAGTCTTGAGACTGCTTCTGAACATTCCTATGAAGTACCAAATACTGCACAAGGGTTTCAGTACGAGGTGCAAAGCATTTATAGTAACGAATACGAGCCTATCATCACCAAGTCAACTGAAACTGCTAAACCTGTGCCACTGCCACGCTCAATGCACACAAATGAAAAATTTATTGTGCCCAAGATTAAGGGCTCTATAGTGAAGAACATCGCTGCCAACATAGAAAACCGTAACAATAATAGTTTGTCCGAAAAGAATGTTGATAGCGACTCCGCCACAATGAAGATTTTCAATAAAAGAAAAGTGCCACGAACTCCTCCTGCACTGCCGCCTAAACCAAAGAACCTTTCAGCTAAATGGAAGGCTGAAAACGCCGTCAAACTGACGACAGAACCGTTAGACTCTGAAGCCGTTGCGGCTATTCAACGGGTTGCAGACGTTAAGATGAGAAAAGTGGGACAAGTGGCAACTGTCAACAATGTAGAACCGGACTACTGCTCCATTTCAGAGATAAATGTTCCAGTAGTCAGCACGAATAAAAGAGAGTTGCTGCTCACACAGCCAACCGTGGAGATCCACAACGAACAGTACCCGGTGCATGCGATAAATCAGAGAAATAGCGTGGCTAAAGTAGTATCTTTGCCACGCATTCAAAACAAAATTAGCGATAAAGATATACCTAAACTTCCGCAAGTCACAGAAATTATCATTCCAGATGAAGATGACAAAACGAATGAAGAACAAAATACTACATTCCATAAAACTACAGACAGTTATCTAAGTAACTTTACCATGCACCCACTGCAACCGAAATTGGACCCTCGAGCTTCGATTCAAATGGGAAACTCAGTATCTTCTATTTTGTCTGAGATTAATAAGGGCGGAAAGATTGGCGGCAAACAAATTAATTTGACTGATCTAGACCATCAGTTCAATCGTGGAGCTGACAAAACTCAGCCTAGTGCGGAGCTACACAAGGCTGAATATTTTGAAGATATAGACAAATTCGATTTGTCACAAAATTTTGAAGAATTCAAGATAGATGATGAACTCGGCAGTATTATCGCTGAGGAATATCGCATAAGCTCTGGTAGCAGCGATGGTTCCATGTCAGATGTTGTGACTGAACACGTTACGAATGTAACTGATAAGGAAAAACAGCACAATATCAGGAACAATGATGGAATGAAAGATATAACTTTTGAAAACGAGAATTCGTCGAACAAAAGCTCGTTAAAGAATGCTAAATTGTCAAACAAACCTGATCTCCTTTCGAATATAGAAAACTTAGAGACTGAATCGGTGAGAAATTCAGACATCGAGTCGAGCAATTCGTCCGGAAGTAACAGCGGTTCTTACAACACAGTTAAATGTGAGCCTAGAATGGTTTTAAACAACCAAGAAAAATCAGCCCCTAAAATGAAAGGGTCGTTTGATTTCTTCCTGGAGAGTTCTGGCCTAAGCTCAAAATCCATTTTTTCACCAAGCAAGAACTATCTTATGAGACCACCGAGCGCAAACCACAAAAACGTCTTAAAACCTAAGGATGTTAAGATGAGAGTCAAGAACCCTTTAACAACGAACAAACTCAACGAAAAATCAATGACGACTGCTATTAAATACTTCGAACCTTATGTTTAAGTACCTATGGTGTATAATTGCATGATGTTTTATGAATGAAATTTTGAAATTTTATTTATTGTAACATAATAAAACTTGCCGGCATAATAATTATGTATTCTTGTATTTATATTGATGTACATATTCGATTATAGTTATTTTTAATTAAAAAATATTTAATGTTCAATATAGTTGTTTTATTATATCTTAATCACTGTACAATATGATATAAATATTAATAGTATCTTACAAATATATACAGTAAACATATAAATAGAGGCTATAGTTAGTTGTTACTCTTTTTACATCGGTCAAGGTATGTGACAGCGCTTTTCTTTAGCTGTTTGAATACATTCTTTCCGCTTATTTTCGAAAGCAATGACGTTGTTGAACCACCAATTTCATTTCCAATGTCTTTATCATGCTGAATTTCTTCCACATTATCCATTACAGTATTTTCATAACTCAAATCACAGTCATCAAAACTGGGTAGTCGTGACGAAGATATATCACCGAAGGAGTCACATTTCTTGATATTAACCTTTCGTATTCTTGGCTCTCCTATCCGAGAGTAAGGTTTTGGCCTCGGCCTTCTTGTCTTCAAAAATTCTTCTGACGAAAACGTTGTTGTAGGTCTGTCGATTACAGCAGGCTCGCAAATTGTTGAGTCTTCCGAAGTTTCTAAATCAACTGGTGTTCCCCACTTTCTATCAAGAGCGCGGAACGCAACTGACAAATGCAAATGTAGCTCCATTATTGATAACAAAGATTAGTACGTTCAATACACAATCTGGATTGTTTATGATGGTTTAATTAATCTACAGTGGTTTTTAAACAAAATCAGGATACCCCCACCACCCAAAATTAATTAGAATCCTAATTGGATATCGATTTATTAATGTGTTAATGAATCTATATGTAATCGTTTCGTGTTACTAAAAGGGTTTAATTAAGGACTTTCGTAATGTGTAATTATAACATGTATATGGTAGTACAATGACTCATATTTAATTACTGTATGCTAATTTAAAATAACTCTAATTGTTGTTTCAATTAACTTATCTATTTAACGTTAATTACGATTTCACAATAGTATCTAAACAACTAATTAAACGATTTATTTATTAATCACGTACATATGTAGCTGTTTGATTTAGTTATTGTCAAATTACATAGTTTATTATTTTCGCCTAGAATTTAGATTAAATTAAGTATATAAGGATTATACAATTAATTATATCTATACGCATTCGTTATTATTTTATTCATCGTAGAGTCGTTCGAGTCACCATGTAAAAGTGGCATCATTAAAACATCAAATTAAAAATTATGTGTTATTATAACCATCAAAAACATCCTGTAAAAAAATTCCAAGTTTCGCAGCTCAGGTTTTCTACCGCAAAAAGTTGTGAGATGCATGTAATACACAGATCACTCCCAGATCTGTGATGATCTGTGATGTAATACCAAGTCGATTAATTTATTTAGTCCTTAAGGGACGTTCTATATAAAGTTATTACGTTAGTTATTACCATATCAATATTAAAAATTCTTTACGTTTTAAATAAATGGATCGACTTGGCCAGACTTGGCCATCGCATGAAAACATAATGTGTCGTACAATTTATACATAAAACAGGATGTTTTTGGTGGGATCTCACGTCTTTTTGTAGAGTCCTACGTTTTTCCTTTTTGGTACTTCTTACTTCTAGAATATCACTAACGATTTTTCTTAAAGCCTCTGTCTTATGGATTTTTCTTATTTTTGTAGGTATCAATTTATCACAAATATAGCGGATTTGATTATTAATGTTCTTTCTTTCATTGTAATTGATATTTTCGAGCTATTTAGTCTATTTATTTGCAAGTTTTTCTTCGTCATGTTTTTCTAGAGGAATGTTATACAGTTTCATGGGCTGAATACACCATTTCCCTCTCTATATCCCCTCCTGTTATGCCTCATATATATAGATATCGATCTACAACTATTATTCCATTATATACGGGTACAATGATTCATTAACTGCAAATGTAACTTTGTAATCCTATACATTTATATGGGATTACAAAGTTATTCACGCAGTTGGTCTATCTAGAAAACTAGACACAAATTATGAAATGTTTGAATTTTCCCTTACTTTAGACACTAAACACTAATTATATTCTAAATTTGAAGGTTCTATGTCTGCTAGAAGTGCCTTAGACTTTTGATGATCGGTCAGTCAGTGAGGGACAAAATTAAGAAAGTTTGACTAGTTACAATTATTGAACTACTGGTTCAAATTGAATGAAATTTTAAATATACCGTGTTTACACAATGCCTGCTTAGTAACTGAAAATTCAGGCTTCATGCTTTAGCCACAACGAAGTTATAGGGGGTTGAAAATGGTCTGAATTGCTTCGAGAAAAGGATGTTACGGCCTATAGCTCGACTTGGAGGGGGCTCAGCCGCGCCCCCAGATTAATATAAAGTAAAATACCTTTGATTTAAAAACTAAGGATAGGCCCTTCAGAACATAATACGGTCCTGGAAATCGCGCCATCTATTGGATTTTTTTATAACTACGTTGTAATAGAAATGCAAAATATTGATTAAATTAATCTATGACAAAAATATTATACTATCAGTGATAAAAAAATAGTACACTTAATATAATTTATAAGGATTCGTAGACGAGTCTAAAAATATTAATACATTAAATTAATACTTTGACTTCCTCCTCTGATATATTATTGCCGTGTCCTACACATGGGCGTAGCCACGGTGGGGCAGAGTGGGGCGCTTGCCCCACCCTGGCTTTGATCTGTAAGGTACCTAACCAACTCTAAAAAAATAAATGATCTAGGTAAAGTACTAGGCCGGTGAGCAATAAGAAAGTATTTGGGATAATTCGAATTATAAATATAATATAATAATATATAATAATAATATGATTTTTGTCTGCTGCCCCACCCTGATCCCACGGCTGGCTACGATCATGCTACAGGGTCCACATACCTTTCTATAAAATTCTAACATCTTTATAACATATGGTGTGCAATAATTATATTGAGTATTGAGTATATATTTTTTCATTTAACTTCTGCCATAATATAAGCAAGCATTTTCAAAATCGTTACAAGCGATCAACCCACTGCAATCAATAAGATAGTTTCGATAATTGCGCCATCTATTAGATTTTTTGTAACATGACAATAAAAAACACTTTAATTTAAAAATTAATAAACTTATTGTAACAGATATTATTTAGAAGTTATAAGAAGTACTATCTTTTATTTCAGTAAACTTTCTTTCATAATACAACCAAACATTTCCAACCATAACGTTCCACTTAAAATGCACTCGAGTGGTTACGCGCTTTTCGCCCTGTCCATGTATATTTTTTGTCAAAGGGTAATACATAGTTATATACTTTTGTTATTTGTACATAGTTGTAATGTGCATTTATTGCACATTACTGTTCAATGCATCACAACATATAATTAAAACACAAATATATTTAGGTATAATTGATTTATTTACATCATGGCAGAGATCCTTTCTTCTTCTTTCTTTTCTGTGGCTTATCATCTTTTTTCAAGTCCTTTTTCTGCACCTGAAACATGAAACAAATTTATTAATCACTCATTCCTAAACTGTAACATAATTAACTATGAAAATATGAAACGGAACTAATTGATATTAACATTATCACACAATTTTTTATTAACATCATGAATGAAAGTAGACTGTTATTATTTTTATTTTAATAAGTAATTTTCACAGAGGATAATCACAACCATTTCTGTCTAGCCATTGACCACCAAGTTGGCTCATTTGGTGTTATGTTAATACAGGAACAAAATGTAAATGAATATCTTTCAGACTATCTGCAAATAAAATGTGCAAAAATATTTTTAAAATTGCCATACAGTCCATTAGAGATCCTTCCAGCAACCAATAAAGTTCCACAGACCACTGCTTAAGAACCACTGGAACAAATGTAGAGACTAAAATAATAAATTGTTGTTATACCTTTCCATATCCTGTTAACAAATGTCCAACATCATTGTTAACTCCTTTCTTCTTTTTCTTCTTGCCAACTGTCTGCATTACAGTCTTGGACACCATCAACTGCTTCTGTTCTTGTTCTGCTAATTTTTGCTGTTTCCTCTTTTGCATCAGCTCTTTGTAATTAATGTACTGACCTTTGGGTGGTTTTGCACCTAAATTTAAAACAAAAATTAGCATTAGATGGAGGAATGTATAAATGAATTTCATATTTATAATTATCAATTATTTATAAATGTCAACCAATTAGGACTTCTAGTCACAAATCTATGCATTGACTTTCAATTTTACAAATGAATAAAACTACAAATTATAGCATTTGATTGCAATAGTTGGCGCTGGCGGTTAGACGCCGCCTGTGAAACGAGAGGCCGCGGGTTCGATCCCCGCACCAAGAGAAATGTTTGTGCAGCCCACAAATATTTCTTCCGGGTGTGGGTGTTTGTGACACCGAAAAGTCTCTCGTAGTTCCTGGTACCCACGACACAAGACTCGATCTTAGTGTGGGGTCAGGACTATGTGTGTGACTGTTGGGTGTTATTTATTTATTTGCTATCAATGCATTATATTTTTTGTGTCGTATACTTAAAGCCTATTAAAATATATAGTTAGGCATTAATTGTTTGTGGCACAAATTAAAAATCATAAATATATTTCTAACCTAAACTAACAGCGAGTGCGATTTTTGCTTCCTCCTTTTTAGTGGCGTCAAATCCAGACATTCCGAACTTAACTACTTCGTGCCTTATTTTCTTTAAATCTACATCTTTCTTTAAATATTGCTGCCCTTCTGGTTTGAGGTCCTTTTTATCATCCTTTTCATTTGGCTCTTTTTTCTTCGCTTTGTGAGCCTCAAATTTAACAAACTTGAAGTTGCTTTCTGCATTTTTTACAGCAAGTGCAGCTTTGGTCATAATTAACGACATGATTTGTTTTTATTTATGTTGATATCGTATAAACTATGTTAAAAAAATTTAAATCGTAAAAATCCCATGCGTGACAAAATATTTTGAAAAGTGACATGTCTGATGTCAAGAGAACTGTCAAAGTCAAACTTATTCATACAGATTATAGAAAACAGTCAAAATCATAGAACATATTGAAATCGACTAATTAATCACGCGAATTAAAAAAATGTTTAAAACACAGCTCGGGTCGAAAATGGCAGCAATAAGAAATCCTATCATAACCACCAATCTAAAGATCTATCTTAAAATGAATCATACAAAATAAATCTAATATGGGCGTGTCGACATATTTATAACCGGATGAGTTTATTTTGGTGATCGACCTTTAGATAGATAGCCATGAAGATTGTTTATTCATTCCTAGCGACACGTATGACAGTCAAAATGAGCATTTGATGTGAAAACGGACAAGAGTTTGAAATCAATTAAGAGGTAGTGATTATTAATTATCGTTATGAAGAGGTTTATTAAAATAAAAGGGTTAGGGTATCTCAGGATCGAGTAGTCTGCATCAGCGTGTGTTACTCAAAACAATTTATTATGATCAAGCATAATTTCTTTATGAAATAAAATATTAATATGTCATTGTTTTATAATGTTTAATTAATTAACATTTATTTTCACTGGTTTGGTTGGGTTTCATCGAAGCGCGTTTTTTAGTTTTGTTAAACTAATATTTATATCATCCAATTTTGGGCATGTCCCTTTCAAATTACTCATATTGTGTCGTAAAAACCCCAAGTTTTATTGTAGCCAAGCCAACCAATGTTTGTAGTCGCTAATTGTTGAAAATAATAACTAATGGTATTAGTTATTATTCTGAGGCTAATTATATGTATTTCGAAAGCTTCCGTAGCGCTGTCGGTTAGACTCTGCCTGTGAAATGAGAGGCCGCGTGTTCGATACTCACACCGAGAGAAATGTTTATGCGGCCCAAAAATATTTTTTTCATATCAAGGTATTTGTGAGACCGAAAAGTCTCTCCACCTTTCCCGGTACCCACGGCACAAAACTCGATTTTTGAGTACGGTCAGGACTATGTATGTGAATGTTGGGTATTATTTATTTATTTATTATTGTATGCATCATTAATCATATTTTAGTTTGTCCTTATAATCATCAGATGTCTGAAAATTATTTTGTAAAATATTACAGTAAATAGTAATCATTTAAAATCAAAGCAAGAATTTTAAAGTGTGTGTTTTAATTCTAATTGTATCTGTCAAGTCAACATTGTCAATTAATTTCTCTAATTTATTTTCAGTTCAAAAGCTGCGTTAAAGTTTTCTGCAGAACTATATCTGCTGCTCTCCTTTACACAACAAATTATTGTAAGTATTGAAAAATCATACAATCAGTCCATTTTATTTGATAGTTAATTTAATGCAGTGTAAAAGACTTTGTTTGTGTTCATGAACTTGATGAAGATTTAAGCTTTTGTTTTGTGTCATATAAAGTAGATATAAACACTGTAGGAATTGAAACAAGTTTTTGATTTCTTATGTTTATGATTGTGCATTTTGAAACTTTTTAATAGAATGAAATAGAATCAACTATACCCCATTAGTAAGTCAAACTCAAACTATATCTTTTTGTTATTATTGATATTTTTCATTCCAGCAACATACACCAATGAAAACTCAGTCTGCTCGACGACAAATAAGACTACTGCAAAAGTGACCTTTTTAAAAATAAATACTACTATCAATGCAGTAATAGAAAATCCGGAGTATCACACATTTTGGCCAGAAGCAATAAAAACAAGAGAAAAGTCAGTACCCTCTATAAAATATAACTATTACTATACTCCATCGGTTTAGGTACTTAACTAAATGTAAACAAACCTGAACATGTGACGCATGGTTGTTCAACATTTTATTGCAATGTCCAATTTACGAATATTTTCTTAGTCAACCAAGTAACAAGTATTTACAACAGTTAACAGCAGCTGATAACAAATAATAATTAAAAAAGACTAAAGAACAACGATGAACACTTCCAAACACTTCACCACTTTACGAAAACAGTAAGTACATTAACGCAATGAATAATAATTGGCTGCCATAGATAACATATGATGATGCTTAGTTATCCAACCTAAAGCATTATCTTTAATTTAAATGGTAGCATTACGATAAAGTCGTACTACTAGATTTTGTAGCATATTATATCTTGTAACTTTTATGAAAATGTTTTGGATGCCTGTTTAGGTCTTTTTTATAGATAATATATTGCATTATGCAAAATCAGATAATTTAATTATGATCTTACATAATTTAATTGTTTCCAAGCTCACACGTTCATAATTATTACGATCGTTATAATAAATTGGGCATGCAACGTAGTATATATATAATAGTTATTTACGTAAACATTTTTTGGTCTTCAATAAATTTAGAAATGAAAAATGACAATGTTAATTTTTTTTTATGGTTTGTTTACATTTAGTTAAGTACCTAAACTGATAGAGTATAGGTTAAAATGGTTTATGAGGGTGTGGAAGTGTTTAAAATAATATCATATTAATATATTGAGACACCACAAATATTTTAATTCCGACCCTATTGAAAAGAAAATCAGACAAATTAGTATAATTATAGATACAATGATGCTAACTGCCACACCTCCAGTTGAACCTCCAAATCTTTCATAAATAGTTTCAATTGGTATGATGATTAGACAAATATAGCTATAATTTTAAATAAATTATTCGAAAATGGAATTTATGGACAGTCAAGTCATCAAAAGAAAATATGTGTTATTGGGAATATACTAAAGCAGGCTCATTGAGAAGGCACGAAAACTCACTTGCAGGCCTATGCTGCTGGGTGGTTAGTAAAGAAAGTAATTAGTTACATAAATGGTTGTGAATGCCAAGATAAGATAACGAGAGATGTAAGTCTTGGCATTTACAGTTGGATCAGTATTTGATAATTTGAGATTGTTTATAAAATGATGTTGTTTAACAGCTAATACTGATAACTTAATTTAAATGTATCTAAATTTTACCAAATAAGCTTTTCCAGAAAAAATAATTACGTAATTTTTCTTACATAATTGATAATATCGAAATTAATCGAGTTAATGAAATATGTGATTTGGGCATTATTCACGACCATAAACTCATATTTGACAAACATGTAGATAGAATTATTGTTCATAAAGCATCAAAAGCATTAGGATTTTTAATTAGAGTTTCATCAGAATTCAATTCACTTAAATGTATTAAAATACTGTATTGTTCTTTCGTACGCCGTAGCCACTTAGAGTATGCATCGCAGGTGTGGAACCCTCGGTATGAGATTTATAAATCCCGTATCGAGGCCATACAAAAGAAATTTTTACACTATTTGGACTTCAGGGCTAGACAGGTCTCTAATGATTATATTAATTGCTGTAAAAAGTATCATTTCTTACCATTATACTTGCGACGCGACATTAATGACATATGTTATTTAGTGAACATTGCTAATGGTAGCATTGACTGTGAACAACTTTTGAGTGGGATATTTATCCATGCTCATTCAACTACGCTGAGACAACGGTCATTATTGTCCGTACCATTTGCAACTACCAATTATAGACGCAATGCTTTTTTGTTACGTAGTGCCAGTAAATTTAATGAGGTGTCATGCCAGTTTGATTTGTTTTGCACTAGTACATGGGTAGTAAAACACAAAATGAGCAATATGCTTTTTGAAACTTAATAATGAAAGGTCAAAAAGTACACCTTGTGTAACTCAAAATGTATATTTAAACATTATATTTTGTAATGTTTGATTGTTACTTTTGGTTTTGTTTTCTTTTCTTTGTCAATAATTTAATTAATATCTCTATCTGTCTCATAGAAAAAGTAGTTCATTCCTTAAATTAAAATAACTTATAATAGCTAGCATTTATAAATCGGTACACATTATGTAGACACTACAGTATCTTAGTATCTATTATTTGAAAGCTTGTTATTGGCAAATTCGTAACACACTTAAGATTTAAATATTTATGTCTGTAGGTAATTAGTCTGTAAGCTTTCTTAAAATTGTAAGATAAAATAAAATAAAAAAATAACTGGCAAGTGAAATCTAGAATAACATGTAAAAATATTTTTTCTTTAATTATTCGTTGTACAGAGTATTGACATTTCTACAGTAACGAAAATTACTATGTTACATAAATTTCAGCAAAAATATGTATTATTTAAGTACAAAAAAACCATTAAAAATAAATCATTTAATAAATATTTTTAAGTGTTTTATTCACAATCTATATATTTTTCATCTAAAAAGTTACACTTTATTATTTTGTTAAGTTTCTTTGGATCACTTTAATGTGATTCATAGAGACTTAACAAAATAATAAAAACGAAAAAAAATATCCTATGCAGCCACGCGCAAGACTGAATACAACTGCCTTTGCCTGTATTCCTTATTTATATTAAAAAAGAATAATATTGATAATCTGTCAACTGACATTCGTGATCGAAAGAATGAGCGGCTATGGCTAAAGATTATATAGGCCAGTTATCCGTCTGTTTCTAATTGGTCTGTGCTAAGGAGTAATTTCGCTTCAATTTGAGTTCCCTGTCTTATGATGCGCGAAATGTTATTCTATTATTAGTGAGCGTTTTTGTTTATTTTCCCTTTTGATATTTCTCGCGCCTGCTGCGGTCGCGTCTTCACTAAAAATAATGTAACCGATATTGTGATGTTTAATTTTGGAACGGCAGGTGGCTAAGTCGAACAACATTTCGGCTAGCCTAGGTGTTGCAGTCTGACATTCCTTAATCATAACTTTTATAAAGTATTTTTTTCTATAATTAAGAAAAATGAAGAACAGGGTTAGGAAAAGCAATTCTTTTATAAAATCCGGTGATTTATTGCTATCGGAACAGCCCTTTGCGTTCGTATTATCGTCGAAGGAACAAGGAAACCGGTGCGATAATTGTTTACAAAAGTAAGTGGACTACGAAAATATCTCAGTATTAATTAACGCTTTCATTTCATTTCTATGATTACTGCGTGTAGTATAAAAATGAGAAACAAATAAAATACAATATATCTTTTTAATCCTATCATGGATTTACAAAATAATTTTTTTATTAGTTAAATTCTTCCTCTTAGAAAACCATTTAAAAGGTGTCAGAAGAAGAAAAAGTGGTTACATAATTTATTTAGAATTGTTTCAACTTGTAACTTTATATTAAAGGCAAATTCTAAATTAGCTAGAAAAATAATAGTAAACAAGGACCCAGCAAACTCTATAAAAATATTTGAAACTATTAAAGCACATATTGCCTGTTCAAACCATTCATTATTTGAAAAACATACAATATTACTGTTTATAAATAATCTTGGTGAAAATATTAATATAATTAAACATTGTCTAATGTTTCATATGCCACAATTGACAATATTAAGTTATTTTGTCAACTGAATATTTAAAGCAAATAGAACAAAAAATCTAAATGGGATAGTACTTAAATATGTAAATAACAAAAATAAATGTATGCAAATGTTACTAAAATTTGAAATTGATTTTGGTTAAACATGATCATAGTACTTCCTGGTTTTATTTCTAGCCAATTTCTAAAAGAAAGTTGAATAATGAATTCTGTGTAATTCTGTAAGGTATGTAAATGAGGTTTGAAACCTTTATCAATAAAGGAGGCATGTAGTTTATAATAGACTGTATAAAGATTATCATACTTGAATTTATTTTGATCTATTTCTCTTACATGAGAATTTTTAAAAAACATAATAATTTTATTTTTTACTGATTAGGGGCATTTATATATTTTATTCAAATGACCAACCACTCTTATCAAATATTGTCAATTGATCTTGGATCTTAAGAACATTACATCTGAATAATGAGGATATATTTCTTTATTTTGTAATTATTTATTCTGGAAACCTGTTACAATTTAGTAAACGCAGATTAAATAGCCATATATTTTTTTCCAAATAAATGTAAATCATAAGCATTATTCATCTATTTCTCAAACAATTTTGTTCTTGAGACATATCAATTAACAATTGAAAGTAACATTGAGCTTGGACATGTGACAGTGAGTCATTGCCTAACCTTTACAGGGGCAGAGTTCTGAAATGTTCGGGATGCCAGTTTATTCACTATTGTGGCCGATCATGCCAAAAAGATGCTTGGGCTGACCATAAGGTGAGTACAACTAATTATAACTTATTATTTATAGATGGTAGAAATTAATTATATAGAAGAAGGCTGTCCTCTTGTGGTATTCATTTAAGTGTTATTACTAATTAACTTACTTAAAATAGTGGTGGAAGTTTGGTTGAACTGGAATATTTGTTACAAATTCTTTTGGGTTCTTAACAATCAAACTTAAATAACGAATGCACATCTTGGTAATGCACATCTGGAAATAAAAGAAAAAACTCCAAAACATTAAACCCTTTAAGACAAAAATTAAAATGTTCATAAGTTAAGAATATACATCTCAAAATTCAACATCTGGTAAAGATAAGGAACTAATGAAGTGCATTAGTCTCATTAAATAAATATAAAATTTACGCGAACAGAGCTGCAGAGAAAAGCATACCAACAAACACGCATGTCCGACAATTATTAGTAATAAACAAAACAAATTAACATTTAACACAAACATCTGTTAATTTTATCCCCTGTTGCAATTCATAAAATAGTTGTTACTTGTTAGCACATAACATATTATTTTGGCAACATTCCTGACTTCGTCGCGAAGTGCGTGAACATTAACTGATGTATTTCTGTCGCTACAAACGTACGATCTAATTAAAGACGCCACAGATTTAGAAACAGGAAACTTAAAATATAATGTCAATGGATAGTTTTATTTGCATTTTAATTGGATTTCAGAAACATTCTTCAGTGGAATGCCAAACATTGCTTTGTGATTCGAGGTGTTTGGTTTTGCTATTGTTTATGAGCGGTCGTTTCGCTTACCATCAGGCGAACAGCATTCTCGTCACGTCATTCATGGCAATAAAAAACACCTAACATTGATAAATTCCCATCAATTGAATTGGATTGATCAATTCCATTTTGCCTCGATTCATTAATAAGAGCTATAGTATTTAGTTTTGCGAAGTGATAAAGAAATTGAAAATTCTCTGATTGCTTAATCTAACGAACTTATATGTTAACTTTCTCACTTCTTAAGAAATTAAACTTTGCGACAAATAGACGGATGGTATAGTTGCGGTATGTAGGTTGAATTGTAAAGATACTAGCGGCCCGACCCGGCTTCGCCCGAGTTTAAATTTTTGAGTCCCGTCTACTGCATACACATAACTATACATATTTCGCGTGCTAACTAACTTTTTTATAATTAATTTCATACGGAAATACTTCAGTTTTCGTAATAAAACTTAGCATATTCCTTAATCCATGATATCAGCTGCCTTCATACCTTTCATTAAAATTAGTCTAGCTGTGCGGGAAGATTTCTAGCTCAATCCACGGGAATACTACATTTTTTGAGATGAATAGTAGTCTATTGTGTTAATCCAGGGTATCATATACCCCCATAATAAATTTCATCAAAATTTGTTCAGCTTGAGCGTGAAGAAGTAACAAATACACAAACTGTTGACTTATGTCATATTATTAGGATAGGATTTGCAAACTGTGGACAGAATATGATTGAATAATAAATGTAATTGTTTTCATTTCGTTTCTTGGGTGTATGCCATAAGTAATGCATCAATGGTCTATTACATTTCGCGTTATACCGTACATTAGTGTTGTGTAACGCGCTATTTTAAAAGTTAAGTGTTTGCGTCAATGCACATTTTGAAATAGATCCGGTGTACTGTTTTATCGTCCATTAATGAAATTCAGTGCTAACGATCTTTTTATTTGTTTTCATTCCATTTGATGTCGAATTGATCCGTCCGGTTTCTGATCTCTGTTTACAAACATCAAAGAATTATTTGAAATTGTTTTTTTCGATTCATTTATTTTTGTCTACAAAAGATCTAGAATCATATGTTTTCTTCTTTATTATTTTTTCGGAACTTTTATTACATTTAAAATACTCTTGTTACGATTTTTCTTGTCTTAGTAGTTTTCTTTGTTTTTACATTTTTCGTCTACTTTAAACTCGTCTTTGGCAGCTCTGGAGCGGTTATTTTTATGAAGTAGGACAAATATTGCATTTTCAACTCATATATGCCAAGACTAAAAATAATCGTAGTCAACTTTCAGTGGGAATGTGCTAACTTGAAGAGAATCGCACCGAAGGTGATACCAGATGGGGCCCGTATGCTGGCGAAGGTGATAAACCGGCTGAGTCGCGGAGATGGGCACTCCCATCGTGCGTTCTACTCGGCGACATCGTTCAGAATGTGGAAGGATTTGATGTCACGTAAGTTCTTTCTCTAATTTTAGGCACGGGGGAAATCCGGAAATGGCTTGCATCCAGTAACTTCCTGCTATCTTAGCTAGTAACACTATATTGTTTTCCTCATTGACATAAATATGTATATGGCCAGGGCGGAAAGCGCATAGTGTTCCGACGTAAATGGTGCGTGCGCTCCAGTACATCTCTAGTTAAGCGTTTATGAAATTAGTCGGCGCTCGCAGCGATTTTGAAAATGCTTGTTTGCATTGTGGAAGAAACTCCGAATGTACTGAAGGACCTACCCTTAGGATTAAAAAATTGGTTTTCCTAATTTATTTTAGATCTTATAATTTCTAGTTAGTTGCGGCGATAGCGTTAGGTCAAGCGTTCTTTTTATTGTTTGTGGATTTTAATGGCAAAAGCGCAGTAGCAAATTCGCTCTACTCGTCCCGACAAATTAAGGCGCCACTAGTTTGATAACGGGCAACGTTTATATTCCAACGCTAAACCCAGCGATGGCCCAATAATTTACTAAGAGATGTGATGTAATAAGTTGGTTTGTGTTGTCAATATAATTTTGGCTATAAATCTACAGATTATTCGGACCTAAAAGCAGACAAGAAGAGGATGGATCATTTTACGTCTCTATGCGGAGTGCTGTACGAATTTCTGAAAGATATATCACTGCCAAACACTGTGGAAATGATGGGACTGTACGGACGGGTGAGTTTATTTTTATTTCCATCACAACACATATTGTTAGTAAAAATATTTGTAGCAAGCTCTGCCAAATGTGCCTGTTGCATTTATATAAAAGTTTTTAAAATAATATTTGTTTATGCCAACTGCAACTGTGTTTTGGCTCTTTAGGTGCAGTTTATTGGCTAGTAATTTGCTTGTTTGTTTTTAAAAAAACGTCTTCATTAACCCGTTGGTATTCAAATTCGCTAAAAATGTTTTCTCGCAGCACTAACATGTTTAAAATATTAGCTGCTATTTCTCTAGCAATAGGGATGTTGAATTATGTTGCAGAGTGTAAAGTTGTTTTTTACACGTTAAATACAGTATTTTTAAACCTAATACAGTGCGCCCACAGGTTATCCGAAAAAAATCTGGCATGGTGGTGACGGTATATCGAAATTGTCGGATTATACAGACTGTAGCTTTCAAGATTTATTGAGCTCGCAGTAATTATCGCCCATAGGTCCTTTTTGAAGAATATAAGTCTAAAACCCGTTACAACCCATGATTCCAAAATGAATTTTTCGCAGTCCTTCTGGTAGAATTTTAGAATATGTGAACTGTGACAACCAAATAATAGCTTACCGGAAACCATTCTTCATACTTTCGTCCACAAATGTAATTGAATCATTGCATTGGCCCACGTAACTTACTGGTCTTACTGGTGGTAGGTCTCTCATATGTGAGAGGCCATCTGGGTGGGTACCACCGCCATGTCTATTTCTCCCGTGAAACAACACTGCGTAAATGCACTGTTGTGTTTCGGATTGAAGGACATTGTAGCCAGAGTAACTACTGGACATATTGAGACTTAACATCTTATGTCTCAGGATGACGAGCGCAGTGGAATGTTGCTACTGTTTATGAGCGGTCGTATCGCTTACCATCAGGCGAACGGCTTGCTCGTCTCGTCATTCATTGCAATAAAAAAAAAAACGTAATACAAAAAGTGACACATACTTTTTAAGTATGCATTTTCAGAAGGTGCTTTGGCTGTAATCAAAGTCGTGTCTCCAAAACATTTGGGCGCTTATTACGATCTAGATTAAGGGGATCAAAGGCCCTTTGGCGTTAAAAGGATAGTCCAGGCAATTGATAGATAGAACACCTTGTAATCCAACAAACTACTTAACAAAGTTAAATAAAAATCAAATAATAACAATTTCAAAAAGGAGAATGCTAATTTTACTATGAAACTTAGTATCGGTGCGAAGGTTTTTGTGCCTTCATGAAACCTACTTTTTTGTATAGGGAAATATATCTATTTTCATTACATATAAACATAATTGCAATCCAGCCCGAATTTCTTGGAGAAATGAAGTTCACAATATTTTTTTGTCTTCGTCCCTGTGAACAAAATTTAAAATGTGATGATAATAACTTTATTTTATAAAATTCTGTCGCCCGAGATAAAACAGGAAAACGTTTAAGGACAAACCATAACAAATGCTAAATAAATTTGAAGTAGAATCGGTATCAACTAGTAATGGAAATTATTGCTATTTCAAATTAACATCACCACCTTGTTATTTTTGAAGCCTTAGCATGCTCTATATTTCTGCTATTGCTAATTACCCCCGCAGAATATGTAAACAATAAACCTTAGCACACACACAATTGACTGTTCTGTTATTATTTTCAAATGGTTTCGTAAAAAAACAAACGTAAAAACTCACTCCTTCACAGCCTACACAATATCGTAGAAAAATATTAACCGGTCGGCTCAGTGAATCACAATAGCACGTCGCAAAATTTAGCGTAATATACAGGGTATATCAAGACTGCTACCGAAAATGAAGCCGGGTGGTAGTTTAAGCGACTTCAGACACAGTGCAACAAAAAATATTACAAAAAAAAGCCACAATTTTATTTTTGTTATTTTTTTCCTATGGCCATATTTGGGTGGTAAATACATTTTTTTTCCTAAAAAATAGTGTATACCCCTTTATTTATAAATACTCTAAGGTATAAAAAAGTTTAAATTATTATGTTAGCAAAAACTATGGATTTACTACCCAAAAATGACGATATTTAAAAAATCATTAAAAATAATTGTCGCGTTTCTTTGCGAAATTTTTAGTTTCATTGTGTTTATAGGCACTAAAACTACCACCCGGTTTCGTTTTCGGTAGCAGTCTTGATATACCCAGTAATTTGTGAAATGTTATTATCGACTTCACATGCTATTTGTGATTGCTATTGCTATTTATTCCAATATTCCGGTATTTTTTGCCGATACTATGAATGGGCATTCTGTGTCATCAATTCATCATCCCTTTATGTTTCCAGATGGTAATCAACAGCTTCATGATTCTCGACACTGACATGAACTCTGTAGGCACCGGGATATATTTGGCTGCATCGATTGTCGACCACAGCTGTGATCCTAACGCCGTAGTGTCGTTTGATGGGAAGACAATTAATATCAGAGCCATACAAGACATGCCTACTTTGGATTGGAACCAGGTAATTACTTTTCACAGAATTTATTTTAGAAAGGCTTGCAGACTACTTATAAAAATGAGAAATAATAGGTATAACATTGTACAATATGTACCACATAGGTCTCTCATATGTGAAAGGCCGCCTGGGTGGGTACCACTGCAATATCTATTTCTACCGCCAAATAGAAGTGTAAATGTACTGTTGGGTTCCGGTTTGAAGGACATTGTAGCCAGAGTAACTGCTGGACATATTGAGACGTAACATCTTAATATGTCTCAGGATGGCGAGCGCAGTAGAGTACCACGCCTTTGTAATTCATGGTGTACTTTGGTTTTGTTACTGTTGTTGGGTAATTCAAGGTGTCGTTTGGTTTTGCTACTGTTCATGAGCGGTCGTATCGCTTACCATCAGGTGAAAGACAGGCTCGTCTCGCCATTCATTGTAACAACAAAACATTATATAGACCAATGACCACTTTATATTCTATAATAATTATTTTCAATTTCCAGATACGAATCTCATACATAGACCTGATGAAGACCCCATACGAGAGACAAACGGAATTACTACAGAACTACTATTTCCTTTGCCAGTGTCACAGGTGCATGGGTAAATGCTTTGGATGTGCATACTAATGAGCATGGTCTTCCGATCTGTGTGTTCGTCCACGCTATATGCATCGCTTGATGGGGACAAACGATTGATAATTATTTTTAATGTATTAATTCTGGCACTTTAAGTTATTAAAGTATCAAAAACCTTTGTTAGGTGTCGATCCGCTAAAGTGTAATGACCTTGCCAAACCAAGAAATAACAGTACCCTCATATAAAAACTAAATTATAAAATAGAAACAATATTTTGTTTGGTTTCATGGATTTGCAAAGAATTTTGTTACTAATCAATTTATTTGTTATCAATGTTGTCATTCAGTCATTATCATTTATCCCATTTTTGTGATATTAATGAGCCTTTATGACGTATTTTAAATAACAAGTAGATCTAGACTCTAGATTGTATGACAAAACATTTAATAGGTAATTGTAACAGAGACTGTTAAACTATATATCACATATCTAATTACTCTTCTTACCTTCAATTCAACAATCGTTTGTCCACCACAGTAGGTATCGCGAAGCATAACAAGCATTCTATCTTCTGTCTATATCTAACAGCCTGAAGCGCTTGAGAAAACATAATTTATAAGTCTCTTATACATTTATTAAATTTACACAAAATTCTAGATGAGACTCAAATAAAGTACGTGCACGCTGCAAAATGTCTGAACTCTGACTGCAATAGTCCAGTCAACATTCCATGGAAAGAAGACTTGGAGTTAGTCAGAAAACCCAAAGTAACTGAAGAAATATGTGATAATCACAAGGCTGAGAATGGAGAATTCAGCAAAGAGATAACACAATCAATTAACAAAGAAATCAATGGTTCTGATTCGATAAGTTGTCAGGAATGTGGGACAAAGTTTACCGAAAATCACGTACAAAATTTTATTAAGACTATGGAATTCACTCTTGAACATCTGAAGAATATGGAAGGTGCGTCAGTGTCTTGTATCCTTTTCTAACTTTCTATTAATTCACTGCCATCAAAAATATATATTATGGCTATATACTGTTAATTTCGTCATAACCATTGGAAAGTGGGAAATTAATTGTAAAATTTTCAGACCTATCGTTATTGACACTATCTTGAATTGAAATTCTGAATTTAATTGTATTATCTAAAATAAGATTAATCCATTTTTTAAATAACTTGTAACATTTCTTGGTTATCAAATATCAGTTTGTATGGAGTGTTATTCAAGCTGCTATAGGAACGGTAGGAAGGTTCGAGGCTGGCAACTGTGTTGAGGGTTTCTCATCAGCAAATGAAATAATGACAACATTGTTGAAAATCAGTAAGATACAAATGGTAAAAATCTATGATAAGAGTCTTGATTGTTCTAGATTCATTGACTCTTTAATTTTTATTGTTTTTTTAAATATAATTTAGCCACGTGATGGTAATGATTAACATCTGCCATAAACACCCAGGATATTGAAATTGAAAGTTTATGGACGAATTTTGTGAATAGAAAAGCAAGCAAAAGAGGAAATTTTGCTAAATATAAAATAACAGCAAATTGCTTACTTCAGAACTGTGCTCTCATAGACAGGCTGAAAAGACATTGTAGCTGAAACTGAATCAATTGAATAAGTTTCTTTTTTAATTACCATAAGATAAATTGACAATTAAATAACCATAGATGTATCTAACTTAGCAGGCAGTAGTAGGCCGCACTGTGATTCGATTAGTACTAGCTAGCTAGACAAAAGTCATTACTGAATTACCTGGATTTTATTACCTGAGCCTCTAGCCAGATACCCAGGTGTCCCGATTCTAAGAATTGTTTTGCGCTAGTGTCAACTACTCATTAGTTAATGAGGTGGTTATAGAAAGAAAGGGTTGAAAAATTACTTTTTATTTGCATTTTTGCGCTTACCGAAGTAACATCATAATCCAGTAAGTTTAAATATTTGAAAAGTGTTATTTACGGATCTTCAAGCTAAGGGTATGTACTTCATAATTATATTTAAAAAAATGGATATAATTGGACCGCACTTCTATTTAATACATCAAGTTTATTTAAAAAAAAAAAATTACGATTTTCTGCATTCGTTGGACTAGGAAATACTTGTACCCTCTTGTACCCGGGCTGGAAATGATATATATGGTAGCCGTATCTGTTAGCTTTTAAAATTTAGTAATTTTAGCCTGCGCACTTGAGTGCAACATTGTCATTTCGTCTATTTTTCAGAATAAGAATTTTCAGTCGCAAATATTGATATTTTTGATGAGTGGCGTAAACATCCCAAGGACAACCTTAATAGTGGACTATATGATTTTCTATCGATGAAACATGATCTAGCAAATATTACAGTAGTATCTGCGAGGGAAATCAAAATGTCAATTGGAAGATTTTCAACCAATTGCGCAGAAAAATTGGACACTTCTGGCAAGCGCCGCGATAGCTTCTTTTTTTTTTTTTTTTTTTTATTCATTTATAAAAGGGCTTTATCGCTAATGCGATGATGTTGCCCGGTACAAAAAATTATAAAAGTTAGAAATTACACTAAATGGATACAAGAAAAATAAAACCTATTTTCTATCGACAAGCTTAAACAATTTTCTAGCCTGAATTGACATTGGATTCGCTAAAATAATGTTACACTCACCAACTTGTCCAACATGTAGTCCACAATTAGCTCTAATATTTGCATTTTGCCCACATTCCATCAGCACATGGTAAATATCATCGACAATACCACATGTAGGACAATTTGGTGTCGAACTTTTACGCATCATGTAGGCGAATTTGTTGCATGGAATGTGTCCAGACCTAAGTCTCAAAGCTGTAACTATCTCCTTTCTATTTAGTGTTGTGGTATCAATCCAAGGAGCATTAAACAGGTGGGGTTGGATAGTCCGATACCATATTCCCTTCTCTCTTGATCTTTCATTAAAATATAATTTCCATGTGTCATGGCATTTTTTTTTAAGTAGTGGAATATGACTCGAATACGAAGGAGTAACGTTTATCAAAATACCATCAGTAATTGCCTGTTTAGCTAACGTATCGGCATATTCGTTGCCATTTATACCGACATGCGAAGGAATCCATTGCAAAATAATAATTTTGGATGCTGAGTATAACTGAGATAGGAGCTTCAGTATCGTGTAGGCTACAGGCAACCCTCGAAAAGTCGAGGTACAGCGAGCCAAATGTTGAAGAGCGCTTTTAGAGTCTGTCAAAACTACAACCTTCTGGTAGTTTGTTGAGCTTATGTAAGACAACGCTTCCGAAATACCGATCAGCTCTATTTCCATTATAGATAAATTCGATTGAATTTTAAATTTTGCAAAGCAACTAGAATGTACATCAAGAAAAGCGGCTCCAGCATCATTTATATCTTTAGAACCGTCTGTGAAGAAATGGTAATATGAAGAATATTTTTCGTTTAAATAATTTATAGTAATATTTTTTATTGTTAATGGATGGTATATACGTTTTGATTTCGTTAGTCCTTCGATATTCAAATTAATAAAATTCGACAAGTTTATGTTTGTTACCCAGGTATTTAACGAAAACATCTCTAATTTATCATTGACTGCAATGGAGCAAGAGGAAAAAGCCTGGTGAATTAATGACAAACAGGGTTTCTTTTTATTATACCAGTATCTGAAATTCATATAACTAACTAATTTTTCTACCAAATTGATTGAAGGGTTGTTCAAAATGCATCTACTTTTAAGCCAAAATTTTCCGCCTAGGTAATACCTTCTCACCTCTAATGGACACAGATAAAGTTCGTTTTGCATCACATGTATAGGAGAGGTTCTTACGAAGCCCCCGATGATCCTCATGGCTTGATTTTGTATGATATCTAATTTAGCTAATTTTGTTTTGCAACTATTATCATATAAATAGGAGGCATAGTCAATTCTACTTCTTAATATAGATATGTATAATCTACGCAAGTGCTTAGGGTGAATTCCCCAACCCGACCCGGCAAGGACTTTAAAAATGTTAAGAAATTTTAAAACTTTTTGAGTTATTGTGTCTATATGTTTGTTCCACCTGAGAGATCGATCCAGCCACATTCCTAGGTATTTCACAGTATCGACAACTTCAATATTTGTACTATTAATATTAAGATTAATATATTTTCTTTGATTTCCTTTCGTAAAAATACACACTTTGCTTTTTATTGGTGATATATCTAAATTAATATTATGAAACAAATTATTTATTACATTAAGGGCATTTTGAATTTGTATTTTGGCTTCGCCTAAGTTATTGGAGGAATAATAAAGCACAAAATCATCAGCATACTGTGAAACACCTATTTTACATAAAGTTGTTACAATTTTACAAATTTCTATTGTCGCTACATTAAACAACAAAGGTGATATAGGATCGCCCTGTGCAATGCCTTGTCCCGTATTTCTTATAAATTTGCATTCGTTGTATTCTAATATAAGTGTTCTATGCTTAAGGAATTCCCATAAGTATCTACAATATACCGATCCTACGTTTAACTGGTCGAGTTTAAGTAACAGGCTACAGATATCAACATTGTTGTATGCATTGTCTACATCCAGGAAACACCCAACAGTCAATTGATTACACGAAAAACCAAGTTGAATATTTGTAACTAACTCAGTAAGGCAATCTAAACACGACTTACCTTTCCGAAAACCTTTTGTCTCCGGGCTAAATAATTTATTACTTTCAAGATACCATTCTAATCTTATATTAATAATGAAGTGAAAGATTTTACATAGGCAAGACATGAGGGAAATAGGCCGGAATTTGATATCAGAACAATTATCATGGTTCGTTTTAGGGATAGGTATAATTCTCACATATCTCCATTGAGTAGGAACGAAGCCTAGAAATAAAAACATGTTATACAAATTTACCAGAACATTTTTAGCCACGTCGGGAAGATTAAATATCATTGAATATGAAATTTTATCATATCCTGGAGATGTGTCTTTAGATTTTAAAGCCTTATCAAATTCTTGTCTGGATATTTTTATGCCTAGACTTGGATTAACAGATATAAAAGTGGGTTGAGGAGGTTCCGCAAAGTCAGGCGTAAGATTATTCAATAACATTTCAGCTTTTGCCCTATCTATACAAGGCTTCGAATATTTTTTACCTTTAAGCCAACGCATTCGCCGCCACATATCGCTCACCGATGAACTTTCATTCAAAGAAGAACAAAATTGCTGCCAATTTTTACTTTTAGCATTTCTTATCATTTTTTGAGACTCTCTTGTTTTTTGTTGCAAAATATGTAAGTTACCTGGGGTAGGATTTCTTCTAAAACGAGCCAATGCTAACCGCCTCTCAGCAATTATTTTTGACAGAACAGGAGTCCAATAAGGTTTTGGGACAAATTTAATATTAGGGTTCTGACATGTTTTAATATAGGGTATACAAGTATGTGCAGCTTCATTTAAAATATTAATAAAAGTGTCGTAGGCTTTTTGAGGATCGGAAGGTAAAATTAGGGTAGCCATTTTATCAAATAATATTAATCTATATTTTGCCCAATCAGCTTTTTTAAAATTATAATTTGTTTTGTAAGAAGGAATATGATTATGGGAACTGCTAATTTTAATCATAAGGTGGTCACTGCCTAAACATTCATTTAAAGTCTTCCAGTCAAATAATAAGGCCAAATCAGCAGATACAAATGTAACGTCTGGCGAAGACTGTTGCAAATTATTACTAACTAATTTGATTCGTGTCGGTGAACCATCGTTTAAGCTTATAAAATTATGATCGACCAAAGAATCAAAAATTTGTGTACCCCTGGAATCTGTTCTGTTAGACCAATTCGTATGATGGCCATTAAAGTCACCAACTATTACAGTTTTGCGGTTAGCTATGGAAAAAATACTATCCCAGTCTGAAGCAGTAGTGTTAATATTCGGCGGACAATACACAGAGACGATATATTCAACTGGCTCGTAATTTAATATTTTCATAATCAGAACTTCAATACCCAAATTTATGTTGGGTAAAGGCAATGATTGCGCATTATAAAACTTGTGTATCAATACAGCGACCCCCCCGTAAGAATCAATTCGGTCACGACGAAAAACATTGTAATCCTTTAAGTTAATATTAAAATCAGGGTTTAACCATGTCTCACTTAATGCTACTACACTTATTTTTTCTTGCAAGAGAATTTGTTCCAAAGCTATAATTTTTGATTTTATTGATTGAGAATTCCATTGCAGAATGTTAAAGTTAATCTTCCCCATAATGGTACTTAAATATATTTAACAAAACAGGCAAGTTCGGAATATAGTTCATAACACAAGAAGTTAACCAGTCCAGAATCATCAGTACAACATTTCTAAATTTATCTTTCATAGGTTCATTATTTAGAAATATAATATCTTTAATTTGCTGAAGTAGCTGCGTAAATGATAGGTCAATACGAGTTCTTTTATTCTTCTTACCCTTCTGTCCAAAGTTAGGTCTGTCATTATTTTCGGAATCTGAGGACTGCTCATTTTCGGTCCTGGTATCTTTTTCACTACTTTGAATATTAGTTGTCTTTTTCTTCTTGTTAATATTTCTGTTTTTTTTATCTTTCGAGTTTTCTTCGTGGAGGTTATTTGATGGAGTCTTCGAAGTTGAGGCAATAGAAACATAAGTTGGAGTTTGTTGCATTACAGTAGTATTTAATTCTACCGGATTTGTATATGTATGGGTTGGAGTGTGGTTGGTGTTTGATTTTGAGTCACTGCGAAGCGGATATTCAGGAGGCACGTACATGGTTTTTGCTTTTCTGTAGGACACATTGAATTCTGACATAATTTCACGTATTTTCTTTTCTTTTAAATATTCAGGACATAGTTTATTCAAAGCCATATGACTATTTGTACAGTTTATACATTTGAAAGTAGTTGTTTCGCAATTCTCATGTTTTCCTCCGCATTTGGGACAAAATATTCTCTTGGAAGAACATGTCTTGTGGTGGTGTCCAAATCTCCAACATCTCGAGCATTGCGTGACTGGGAATACATACGGTTCAATATTAACTTTTAGCTCGAATATATATAAATGGGGTGGCAAATGAGGACCTATGAATCCAACACGCACCGATTCACTGTCAGTCCACCCTGCTTCGCCGTTGGTTCTACGCTTGAGACGTTTTACATTGAGCACCTCGCCATCAGTTACCGTGATCGATTCCATTAATTCTTTTTCGGTCAAACCTAATTCAATATTTTTTATCACTCCATATGACAGATTTACTTCATATGGACGCTGGAATCTCCATCCCAGGTCGCGAAAATATTGACAATTGAACTCATCTGCACTTTCCTCATTTGAAAATTCTACCGATATTTTATAAGGATGTATGTATTTCAATTTCGTAATATTACTAATGTTTTGATTTTTAAGTAATTTTGCAAGGGCGAATTGTTTGGGAAATGTTTCTGTTGACGTTACAATAACCTCTATTTGATTATTTTTTTCTTTCATTCGGTCTTTTCTTTTTTTTACTTCGACCCATGCAGCCGATTCTTCTTCTTCTCGTCCTCTCTTCTGTGGTTTTGTGTGCGTGCTGCACAGATCTTCCTCATCCAAACCTTGTAATTCAACTTCATCACTATCCATTATAACATCTTCAATATCATCTATTCGTCCACGTGATAGTACACCGCCATCCGAAAATGAATCTTCAGCCATAGCGTATAAGGTTTAAAAATCGCACACGACTAGGCCGCACGGCCTGGCCGGTGCAATGGAGTAAACAACTATTTCGCAACACGGTAAGTGAGATAACGGAGCTGCACGATATAAAAAATGCACGACTAATCACTTCGACCGCTCGCGACGAATGCGATAGCTTCTTGTCTTCAAAATCTGAGTGGTTATCTTGGGATTTCATATTCAAAGTATCTATACATCACTTACCACCATCATTATCAAGTAAAGCCCCCATTCCTGGGTTTCTATTAGTGGATTTCCTCGAATCAAGTCGGTTTTTTGAAAATCCTGAATAGATATCTGATATAGTGATGATGATATAGTGCGTGGTGGCCTGTTGGTAAACGGACTAGACGCGACTGCCAACATGTTCACGGTGGTCGCGGGTTCGAATCCCAGGGCACACCTCTGACTTTTCGGAGTCATGTGTGTATTGATAGTCAATCACCACGCACTAAAACGGTGAAGGAAAACATCGTGAGGAAACCTGCATACCATAGCGATTTATATAAATTTCTATGATATGTAAGTCCGCCAACCCGCACTAGGCCAGCGTGGTGGACTATATGGCCTAACCACTCTCAATCGTACTGTCGATTGTAGAGGAGGCCCGTGCCCTGCAGTGGGACGTATATGGGCTGATACAGATACATACAGATATCTGATATTACAGGTTTTAATGTGACACTAATTACGAAGTTTGGCACTATCCTTATAACTTTAGCTTCAAGTTAAGACATTGATGTTGTTAAATTTAACTATTTTGTACAGGACACAAATAAATGTATGTATGTTAGTCTTTATTCATGGTATTACATGCTGGTTACTGTGCACAATTATTTTGTGCTCAGTCTAGCTATTGTGAAATTGGCTCACCTACTTAATGGGCAGCCTTCTGAGGAAGCTCAGGAAGTACGTAATAGGTATCATGGAAGATTTCTGGATCACAATACTCGAAAACAATCATATATAGCCACGAATAGGTATTTACTAAATATGTTATTATTTTGCATCTAATCCTGTAATAAATGATCTTTGCGAATTTCCAAAAAAAAACCAAGTAAACTTCCCTTTGGGGTTTTAGACTTAATAATACCCCCTTTTATTAATGTAAGTTCTAGTGTTAATCAAAGTAAATTTTGTCTAAATATTAAGATATCAGACTATGATGTAGAAGATTCTTCAGAAGAAGAACTTACTGAAGTAGAATAAATAAGGGTTATAAATAATATTGTACTAATGAATTTCTGAGCTGTGTATCATACCTTTTTTTTTGTTGTTGTGTTGTCTTATTCAACTTTATTATTAGTTAAAACATATTCGTTTCAATCTGCATGTAATTAGTGAAAACAAATATTGCTACTAATTCGTAATAAAGCCCCATCACGCCATTAGTATTTAGGTTATTAATACTTGAGTTTTTACTGTTATTAATTTATTTAATATGGTTTTTATTACCTGTATGTAAATTAAAAGTACGTATTATAATTTTTTGATACTTTAGATTTTTTTTTTAAATCTTTTTTTTCTTTTATTTTGCTAAATCTGTATTAAAACATCATAAAGAAGCCGCACAAAGCAAAATATCCCAATAAATAATTTTGTCCCGCTAGCTTGTACTAATCGAATCACAGTGGGCCGGCATAATTGTATCGACTGGCATGGGACTACCGTCTGATGCCATTCGATACTCTGCCTGGACGGCGTCTGCGTTTAGCATCAGATGTAGTGCAGTAATTATGCCGGGCCAGTAAAAAAACAAACTATACAGGGTATATCAAGACCGCTACCGAAAACGAAGCTGGGTGGTAATTTTAGTGACTACAGACATATGTAATGTAACTAAATTTTATGCAAAATATTATGACGATTTTTTTTTTTTTTTTCTATCGTTTTCGGTAGCAGTCTTGATATGCCCTGTATTAGTGATTTTTTGGTACCTTTCCCCCCAATAACCTTAACCGCAAGTCAGACGTGGACGTGTGCAAGTTCTGCCTGGAGCGGCACGAGGGCGTGCTGCATTCTCTCAACGTTGCGCACGCGCAGACACTGGACCACGCCTTCGACGCGTTCATACAGATGCAGCTATGGGATAGAGCCTGTCTGTATGCTGAGAAACTCATTCCGTGTTTTAGGTGAGTCTATTACTAAGCCACAGGAAATCCCCTGCTGAACATACGCCCCTAGGATCTCCACATCGACTTGGAAGCGGCCTACATCCAGCGACTTCCTGCAATTTTAGCCAGTATGTTCACCTTGTCGGCTGGCGTCCGACCTTTCGCTTGCCTGTACGTGGCCTCCACTCTAGAAACCGGCCCCAACGGCTATCGGTTCTACGCGCCTTGTGCCCGGTCCACTGCCACATCAACTTCTTAATCCTATGGGCTATGTTGGTAACCTTTGTAGTCCTACGGATCTTCTTATTTCTGATTCGATCTCGTAGCAAATACCGAGCATAGCCCGCTACATAGCTTGTTGAGTGACCTTGAGCCGTCTCATGAGGCCCACAGTGAGAGACCACGTCTCGGTGCCGTAAGCCATCACTGGTAACACACATAACAGTTAAAGACTTAGGTACTGAAGTCTATTACTAATATATATATCATTATCATTTCTCTTAACCACATTGTAATAATGGTTTCATTGCATTTCAGATTTTATTATGGTCAAAGAAATCCTCTATTGGGACTCTTGCATTTGAAGTATGGAAAGATATTACTGTACAAAATGGATTTGGAGAAAGCACTTGATCAATTGAAGAGTGCTGAGAAAATTCTAAAGATGACCCACGGCGACTCACATCCCTTGTACAGGGAACAGCTGTTGCCGTTACTTCATCAAGCAATGGTTGAATCTTCCTGAATGGTTGAATTTCAGTTGTGCCTGTTTTAATGTCAATTAATTTTAAGTCACAAGGCTGTGTGTGCAATAAATTGGATTAAGTTTATTTGTAGTTGTAAGTTTTCAGAATAAATCTAAATAAATTTTCATTGTTGTTTTTGTACACTTCTGGTTGTCCTCTGATTCAGTGAGACATAAAATTAAATATTATATCTCGACATCACAGTATTCTAGAAAATCCTTTTAATTTTCATTAAAATCATGTATATATTATGATGTACTGGATGAACCACGTGACTACCGTGAACACATTGGCAGCCAAGGCTGTTTCTTTACCAAAAGTGTTTTTCTCTTACTTAGTATTAAAATATATTGAGATTTGTCTGTCTGTCAGGGATTGGGCCTATATCTATCAAGTCCTGTGATAAAATTCTCTGAAAAAAATATATAAGTTTCAGAAACCAATAAAGAGTCTGTCAGTGCTAAAAAAGTTTATTTGTCTGTTCTTCACAGTCAAGTCTGTACATAGTTAAACTTATTTTATAAACTAATTTCATTTCTGTTCATAAACTTCATTGCCAATATATTAATTATTATACCTTGCTTTTTTTGGCGGAGCTTCTTCCTCTGCCTCTATGACTTTCATACGGACACCACATATCTCTGCTCCATGAAGTGCTGCAATAGCACTATCAGCCGCTTGGGCAGAAGCGTAACAAGCATACCCTATTGTTTTGTTAGGCAGAGTGTAAACATTAATGAGGTCACCGAAACGACAGAAAATATCTCGTAATGCTGTCAAGGGAGGAGGTTGGGGCTTGCAAATCAAGAAACATCTCTTAGCTGTAGGCAAATTAATGTCAGCTAAGGGTTTCGGAGGAGGTAACTGTACACTGCAGTAATTCAAGTCATTAGTATCTGGGATATTGTCTTCAGTGACTCCAGCAGTTGCTGTCTTTATCAATTTAGATGCTTCTGCTATAGCCTGCGCTAACTGAGCTAAGTCTGGAGTAGCAGAGTTTGAAGTAGCCTGTATAGCTTTTTGTAAGTTATTTACTACATGGGGTATTTTCATGAAACTCTTTTCGTGTGGATCAAAATTAGAATTATCAGGCTTAACAAAGATTTTAAGCCCTGGAGGGTATTCAAAGAGATTTAATTTCTCCACTGCGTATGCAGCACATATGGGATTGGAGTATGTGGCTGTGCCCAAACCAACATTTTGTAGCAAGTCTACATGATGATGAAATTTCACCATACCAGGCACAAGATCAAACAATGTTTCAACATTCATTCTATTAAGTTGAGGGCAGCACATGAACTTGACCCTTGTGTAACCTCCTGGACGGACATTCATAATGGACAGTAATGATGTTCTGTTATTTGATGACTCAGCTAAAGACTGCACATTAGATACAAAGGCAGTCTCTGGTTTCCTAACACCCTTTGGGATAGCAAATATGGCACGATACTTCCTATCACATTCCTCATAAGCTTTTGCTGCTTCCGAGAACTTTTTAAACTTAACATACGCAAAACCTTTCGATTGGCCAGTAACGCGGTCTCTTTGTATCTGTATGGCCTGTATGTAGCCGAATTTTTCAAAGCCTGCCTGAATATCATCCTCTGTTGCCACTTGAGGTATAGTTATGAACAGACGTCTGTACATATCATCATCGTCTAACTGTACCTCTGATTTATTACAAGCCACCTTAACTTTTAAAGGTCTGCTTGTTTTGGGCAAGCCTTTATTGTTCATTTCTTCCAAAGCATGGGCTGCTTCAGATGTTTTAGAGAACTTTATAAAAGCGACGCCTTTGGGAGTCCCAGTTTTGTGGTCGCGGGGCAGGCGAATTTCTTCTATAGTTCCAAATTTTGTAAATGCGGTTTGTAAGTCGTCTTCTGTGACATGTTTCTCGCATACGATAAACAAACGGGAGTAAATTGGTAAGTCCTCGGGTTCATCGCGTCTTCCTTTATGTTCCATAGCTAATTAAAAATTATTAAATAAATAATTACTTGTATCTGCTTAGAAAATGAATAAAAAATAAATATCATGCGAGTGAAGAGAAAATTGCGAAAAATTGAGTGATCGAGTGATCAGTGAAAAATGAAAATAAGTCGAAAATTGACATTTGTTATTTTTTTTCTATTCGTTCCGTATGGAACCGGCTAAGACCGCCCAGAACCATGCTGCCAAGATAAAAGTAAGACTGTTTAAGTTTTGAACACTCCAAAAATAACTATGAAAAATACATTACAGAATTTAAATTCGTAGACAGATTTGGAGTAGGTTTATGACATTTTATTAAAATATGGTAGAGACTTTATACGAAAATGCATCAATCCAGAACCAAATCCAAAGATACCTATTGTTATACCAAAGTTATAAAAGGATAAAGGAGGTCCCATTCGCTATTAGAATATGGGAATGAGAATATGAATATGGGTATTAAAAATTATTCAAAATTAGTGAGGAATGTAGTATTAAAATACAAATAGTTCGTCATTGAGATAAGTAACAATTAGAATCATTGCTGAAGCTGTATATGACCCAATATGACCGACTTCCTTTGGCCATTCACTGAAGAAAAAAATAATTTGAAAATAATTTTGAGTGACGGTTGGTGCGCCAGTTTTTGTACTGGCAATTCTTTTTAGGGATGTATAAGTCCGCAGTATCGATACGATTATGAAAATCACTTGCTCTAAGTAGTTCTACTCTTTTAAAACCATAATTAATATACTGAAATTTAATAAATAATTTTAGCACATTAACCGTGAAATTAGGTAGTATATCTTTGCCGTCGCTTTTAAACTTTTATTCTTAAAATATAGTTTTTCAATGAATACCCAAAAGGATTAGGATTCTAATAACTTCATTAATATAAAAGTATGTGATGAATTATTCAAAAGTGTGTATTGATTTGTTTTATGCGAAATGAATTAAACAGAAATATGACACATGTAGTTTATCGTGTCTACATAATTATTCAGTGAAATATCGTTTTGTATAAGCGATAAAAATATGACAGTTATTACAGTAGTAAAGTTATGCTGATACTGATTATCGAAATGAAATGAATCTGTTATTAATTCTATAGCATTACTTTAATTTTGTTTAAATTTTGTATTTACAGTCCCTTTAACTAATTTAATTGCACGAATAGAACATTTTAGAAACACTTATGAAAATTATGTATCGTTAAATAGAAAGTTATTCACTCATAGTCCAATAAAAATATATTGGAATCATGTGTATAACAATATAAATTAATAGTGAAGCGGAATAATCGATTATCTGAAATCGATGTTATCGGGACGGTTACACAACCCTACTCCTACTATTTACGCGACAACGAAGAAGCTCGAAAAATCCATATTTCTGATATAAAATTACGAATTATTGGCTTTTTGACTAATATATGTTAATATAACATCTCAATATAAGTGGCTGTGTATTGTTTTGGACTGGCAAAACTTTCGCATGCAATGTAGTAGTGATATGCCGTGTTATCGTTCAAACGTTACCAGTGGTCCACAATGTATATCCAGAAGTCCGTGTCGGTTGTAGTCAAATGGTACTTAGCACTCGGCCTGTACAGTACACTTTTCCGTTCGATGTTGTTTATTTTGTGCCGGAACAGTGACAAACACTCGTAGATCTACCCGCATGTGTAGAGTATAGGAAATAGGACAGTTTAATTTTTGTGTCGAGTGTCGAGGACAGACCGTGAAAATGTTTGATATGCGTTACAAGGATCGGTTGATGGGACAATGCAGCTCTGTGTGGAGGAGGCCAGTGCTGGTACCCACCGCGGAGTCTACTTCTGGAGACAGGTTCATCGCTTGGCGAGGGGATAATGATTGGCAAAAGAGCTACCAAGGTAAGTTTCATTAAGTGGATTTCAGTGCAGGTGTGAGTTATAAATATTCAAGTGTCTACTTGGAATTAATGATTTTAGACCTAGGTTTTGGAAATTTTACAGTGATATTCAAGTTGTAATATATTTATAAATGAAGGTATCTGACAAATGTTACAACTACTACCATTTCTTGAAATTCGTCATGGATAAAAGTAGATGCCAATAAGAAAGTAATATTTTCCTGGAGTGTGTGCAAATATTACTTATAAAAATATAATATTTTATATTTAATATTCTGAATACTCCATACAAAATCATAATTTAGAAAATATTTATCTTGTAATTACATTGCTTAGTATTATTTCTGGGTGTGCTATATTTTTCATTTAAGGACTTGCATGTTCAAATTATAGATACAATTTACTTACCTCTTTCAATATAAAGTCTTAACTTACACATTTAATTTCTTAATTCATTATTTTATTTTAGTAAAGGATATAGTTTACAAATAAAAAAAATATCAAACTTTTTCACTCACTGATTTTAGCAAATCTGAAAATATTTAAACAATCTTTTTTTTTACTTTTTTTTATCTTTATTTTTATCACAAATAGTCATAAATTATTTGTTATACCATAATATTCGTGATTAATAATAATTAAAGAGTATTTTAAAACTGGTTCTAGGTATTTAAATTATCTTTATCATATCAGATAAAACTGCATATTATGACATTCAATAGGAAAACCCGAGAAATTAATGCACTATCTACATTATTATTATTTTATAAACACATTAATCATATAACTTTACTTACTCTTTTACGTAACAAAATATTCAAACACTACATAAATATACAATTATTCTTTGTTCTTTTGTTTCATCTATTCTGTAGTAAGAAGTTATTGAAAAATTTTAACATGTTCATAGTATAAACATTTTTATGGCTGCCATGCATATCATTTTATATCAAACCAGGATCAATAGAAGATATATATCTAGATAATAATCTCGTGCTGTGAGGGTAGACATATTTTAGTGTAACAATTGTGTTAAATAAAGGGTTCTCTTTGGTGAAGAGAAAAATGTCATCTTATCCTTACTAATATTATAAAGGTGAAAGTTTGTATGTATGTATGGATGTTTGTTACTCTTTCATGAAAAAATGGCTCAACAGATTTTGATGAAATTTGGTATAGTGATAGCTGACACCCTGGATTAACACATAGGCTACTTTTTATCCCGAAAAATGTAGTGTTCCCGTGGGATGAGTCAGGAAACCAAATATACATATTTTCTACTCTTTCAAATTCAAATTGTTGGCACGGGATGTCCTCTCCTACGGAAGGGAAATATAGTCGACGGCACTCGGGAAATATAGTTAGTAGACACGCGAAATAATATGTTCTTGATGTGGATTGGACTCAAAAACTATCTGCACCCGGGCGAAGCCGGGCCCGACAGCTAGTTAGAAATATTTTGGGTTTAATTGAATCTGGTTATTGATTTTTATTATTAAGGAGATTAGAAGTCTAGTGCTGGGTGAAATCAAAATTAAGCAACATGAATTATAAATTGATGCTTGGTATTTCATTCCGCTCTCCATCCTGAGATATAAGATGCTAAGTCTCAATATTAGTAGTTACTCTGGCTGCAATGACCTTCAAACCAGAACACAGCAGTGCTTTTACACTACTCCTTGGCATAAGAAATAGACATTGCCATGGTAACTTCACAGACGGCCTCTCACATATGAGAGCACTACTAATTATTTACCAACTACCAACCAGTAATTATTTGAGATTACATAAACATTAAACGGGAAATTAATTTGAGAATTTACTTTATAATTGGTGGAAATATAATAATAAGATATTTGTCATAATGCCTAAACGGTAAAACGGGATTTCGTGCATAATTTGTTGTACTTATCAAATTGTGGTCTTTATATGATTAATTTAACATCAATAAACTTTTGTTTCAGCAGGATATATTATTATTGAGTAAATATTGTAAATACTGATATTTTACTTAAATTATACTTATTTTTCAATTATAAGTCTTATGACTTCTAATGACGTTGTTGTAGTTTAATGGTATTGTTTTTTCACCTAACTCCAAACAATTAACAATGAAATCTATTTTCTTGTCTTAATTATGACTGTGTGACCACTGTTTTAAGATGATTATGAGTGGTAATTAAAAAAAATATATGGTATTTATTATTTATATAATATAATATATACAAAAACTTGTAATTATGAATATCAATGATATAATAACTGAGCATATTTGATACATCTCAACTGGAAGCTATGTATAAACTTTTTGGGTTGTGAAAATATCCATCATTGGTATACAAAAAAGGACACAGTAGGATGTTGCCAAAATACTCAATTTGGTGTTATTGCCTGTGTTTCTTATGCAGGGGCACCTTATGCTTATCTTCCAAAACTGTTATAGGTTATTTCATTTTCATCTTTCAATATCTTCAAAATCTATATCAAGTGATTTTTTATTAATTTTGTATGCCACCCTGGTACGATTAATACTTAAGTACTATCTAATGAAATTTATAAGTAAACTTAGGTATTCGCTTGGACGTCCCATTAAGACTGTGACAGATTTTTATAAGCTTCTAATTGATTTATTGATACTACATAGATTCTAGATTAGTTATACTCATCTTTAAGAGGCTATATATAGACAAAGTTACATTATGGGCAATTTGGATGATAAAACCTCCATCCAATCTTGAAGCCTAACAACAATCTTACCATTCAATATTATTTAGAAGCATTTTATAGCAATCACTCCTCTTATACACCATCCATCCACTCTCAATATATATTTTTTCTCGGTACCTTTGTTATACAAGGTTATTCATAAAGGTCATATAAGGCCGAAAGGGGGATGCTACACTCATCATAATGAACAACTTCTACAGGCTCAAAGCTAAAATCGCAAAAAAAATCTGCTGTGCCATACAAAAATAATAATTGCAATTGGCAAAAGGTATGGAACAGCTGATTCTTTTTCGCGACTTCATTGTTGGCACAATAGTAAAAGTTGTTCATTTTGATAAGTGTAGTATCCATCTTTAGGCCTTATATGCCTTTTATGACTAATCTTGTATAGATACTGTAAATGAACCATCCCTAAATAATACAGATTTAATCACCCCGTAACATGATTTTGTTTACTGTGATTGAATGACTGAAGTTTTATTTATAACAAAAAGACACTTACACAATCACCTAATATTACTAAATGCCGGCGACATAATCAGATGTGCACCTAATAGTTTTTCTTGTAGTCTCTCGAAATCTATTGATATCGTTTAATTTGGCTGGGTTATCGAAAATATAATTCCCCCAATTTTGTTTTCTCACATTATTGGTTCTTAACATTTGAGTCATTGAAATGTTTTGTACGATGATGAAATTTGATGGAATCCGATTGTCGAATTGTTTGTTAATAAGTTTATTTGGCAGTCAAATCCGTAAGTGACAATGTCCAATTTACTTGATTTATTCGACGTGGCGTGATGAAGGGACGTGAAATTATTTTGACAAAGGTATTTATACATTTTGGGACGTTGGGCGGTCAATAATGCTATGTGGGTATATTTAAGTCGTTTAAAGTTCAATTTGGGTACCCTCTTTTCGAAGTTATTAATGTTTTGCGAAGTAACTGTACAGGTCTTGTTGCTTCAGTAGCGTATTTATTGATCAAATTCAATGTAAGTTTCTTAAATAAACAAATTTATTAGTTGAAATATCTTAATTTTTTAATAGGCCAAGACATGATGTCACTGTTTTTGGCTTGACATTCGCCAAAGTGACAAAGACATGGCATAAATTAGCTTTGCGAGGAAGCTTTAAATATAAAATCTATCGGAAAATGTCATCATATTCCGTTTTATATTCCAGCCGTCGTCACTCAAACTATGTGATCCGGATGACGCCATTCAGTCTACTGGGTATTAAAACCGCAATAACGATTTTCCAAAATTAACCTCAACATTCAACTATCAACTCAGGCGAATTCAGAATATTCTGACTTTCGCCTATACTCATTAAATGCTTTCATTCGTCAGAACACCTTGGTCTTCAAGATTTTTCTAGAAATGGACTGATGCAAGCATTCGATTATCATGTCGTAAAATTGAATTAGAGTTTTTTAGTTTAACATATCTCATATTACCCACCTGGGAAGGCAATAGGCTTGTCTCCTATTAGACGGAAGTAAGCGGAAGAAGTTCGTACTAAATCTGGTTAAGGTATCTTGCCTATCTTTTCAGGAATGCAAGCATCAGCTTATGCTTTTATTGAAATCGATAAATAAATGCACCCCACACTAAGATTGGAGTCTCGTGTCGAAGGTATTAGTAACTACTATACTCTTCTGTTTCACAAATACCCAATTGCCTTCCTACTGTCCTTTCAACAGTATCATCAATACTGCAATTTGAGCAAGTGAAGTCTGCACGTGTTGTCTCATCTACATAGAGTATAGACCGCAGTCTCATTACGTTTTATGTGTTGGTACAAAAAGCATTTCGCTCGCTTTGTTCAGTCATGGTCCAGGGGTTCGTTCACGTGTGAACGTAACGTTTGCGCGCTTCTCAAGGCCAAGTATTGCCGATGTACTAGATATAGTGAAGCAACGTGATTTTCATGAATTTATTTAGATTAGGTTTTATTGTGAAATTTGCAGACTAAATTGTTGTGTTTTCTACCTGGCTCCGACCTGACTATTGCATGGCATGCCAATATCAATGTACGGAGTGATCAAATTTACACCGCCTTTTTGTACCTGCGGTATGAGTGTTTTCTTTAATTCTCTACTAAGGAACCAAACATGGTAAATTTTGAGTAATAAATATTATTTCCCTTCTTTAACAGCCTCATCAGCGTGGGCGAGAAGCCAGCTGTGAATCGCGAGGCCATTCGATCGATCCTCATACTAAGATATATTTTTGTATGATTAACGATTATTTGGTTGGGTAGTCAGTGTTTGTTCTGATATTACGACACATTTCATATTTATGATATTATTTCCAATAACTATTTAATTTACTGTGTGATTTCGGTGCTGGTCAAGTTAAACATTTCAAGACTTGCCGTGCATAATATCGGTGTTAGATTAAGTGCCTCTGTTGATCCTGGCTTACAGAGGTTGCAGTAGTTCTGAGGGCGGGGTAGTCCCTAGAAATGTGTGTTCGGAACCGGGCCTCTATTTGTAACTGTATTTCAATCTTGCTACAGATTTGATATGTTCAATCTTCTTCACAGCTGGTGACACGTGTTTCCAACAATACGTTCAACCATGTGGACTGTTACACAACGGTACATAACTGATGGTAGTAGACTTCCATATAACTGAGCACGAGGCTATTTTACACTCAACGGGCTGTAAACATTTTACAGTGACAATGCACGCTCCGTGCGGATTGGTTGATGGAATTCATCTGAAGCCAATGCATAGTTGGGGTGAATGCTTTAGGATCAAGCGAATTTAAAAATTCAGTTATATAATAAATACGATTGTTCCGGATTTCTGTTTTCCAATTTCAGTTGCAAAATGTTTCATGACTCCTATGCGACGTCATGTATTAGTGTCGGGTTGATCACATTTGGTTTTGGTTTTTATTCACCACTTTGGGCATACTTTTTAAGTCTTCACCTTAGCATCATGCTGAATTTTAATCGATTAGCCAGTTTATAGGGCTGCATAATAATTTTTTTTATCTCTATTCGCTACTGATGGAAATGACTGCATAAGGTTGTGTTCAAAGCACAAAGGAATCATTGAGTGTTGTTACATACCACCATTGTTTATCGTCGTAGCTATCTAGGGTAGCTACCTTAGTAAAGTTACCAGTCTTATCTAAGAAAATTCGTTTTGCAATTTACATTTTCCAATTGTGGTTTATGAATCCGCCACCTATTCAAAGGGTAGCGTGGGTGGTGTGCAACATTATGTCTCCACACGTATAGAGTTACGGGCAGGGAAGTGTGCTCACTGATTACTATTCCATATTCATGCCTTTCCATTGGCGTAAACACTAGTTTTTATTGCCCTGTTTCAGTGTTAGAATATTGCTGTTATTTGCATTGCAACAGATGGTAAAGTGAAGTTGTTATTTGCTGTGTTTGTGCGCTAAGGACTGAACATATTATTAGATGAATATCATATTCATCCCAAGATATAAGATATAATACGTTTATTTTTTATATTCTTCTTTGGGTTCAGTAGTGTACCTACCTAGAATTCAAAATATGATCTATCTCTATCAATATCATATTATATTAGTTAATGAATAATTGTCAAATTAATTTACATACCTTGTTTTTAATGGGTCATGCTTGGTCATGTTATTTATTGAAATGTTTCAATATTGAAAGTGGTTTTGTGGTTTAGACTAGGACGAATATTCGATAATGTGTAACTTTTCGCCGCAACTTCCTATAGTTACGTGAGAAATTAGTGCGGAAAAATCATGTGATAGTAAATTAATAGATAAAGGTATAAACTATAAAGCGATAAAAATATGAAGTTAAGGTCAGCAAATACCGGCGATTGTCGTCTGCCTAAAAGTCAGTCAATAAAGATATTATATACAGATAGAAATGAGCTTAATTATTTGTTACGCAAAAAATTAACAATCAATATTAAAATACCATTTGGCAAACTACTTTCAAAACTTTGTTGTGCTTTCAAAATAGATCTAATAAGAATCTTTAATAATACAAGTAATAATGATACAAAAAAACACCTGCCGAATCTCGGTACCAATCAGAAGTCGATGTACGTAACTTATTGTCTTTTTTCTCGTGCTACTGCCTAATAGATCATAATGACAATGATTAGAGCGAAATTTTGTATCCGCACGTAATTACCGGTTGTTCGACGTGATCTCGACTTTTGGTTTTATTATTTTCTAGGAGCTAATGGTGTTGAGAGATAATCTAATACTGAAATTTATAAATTGAATATTTGGATTTATAAATTCAACATTTTAAGGGTATTTGGTGATGAGGGGCCCTGGTATTCGAATGATTTTAAAATAGATTGATGTTAGAGGGGTATTCGTACAATTTAAGTCAATTTAGTTTTTAACAAAATCACTTTAGGATGAAGTAATTATTATGATAGTGGTAAGTGGAAGGAGTATGTATTGAATTTTCAATTTTATAAAATACCATAGATTTATTAAAGAACTATGTTGCATGAATTGAGATCCCATTAATCCTACTGAGTTGAGTTTAATCACGAATTGCTACAATGTTAAAGAAAAAATAAAGGAATAATGCATATTATTAACGATTGATTGCAGCAAGACATTCAAGCGTTGTTATTGCGAAACGAGTAACAATAACAATTATTACATTTTTTTATTGAGCATTGTTAATTTGCCGAATAACATTGCCGATACTGTACTTTAAATTATTCTGGAAGTCTCCTAGCTTCTTATGTCTCGTATCTCGGCGGCGGTTACTAATACGAATTTAATATCCGCAAATGTTCAGAACCGGTATTTAAATCTGAAATATACAGCAATATTCATTCTTAACAAGATACAGTCGACAAGCTTTTAGAGCAGCAGTAAACTAGATTCTTAGTCGCTGCAGTAATTGTTCTTCAATTGTTATTTTCCCGTTCATAAATAGGTTAAAAACCTCTTTTGTGCAGTCCTAAAATAAAATTTTACTCATCCGTCATCTAATAATAATTTGAATGAAATTAAAGATTTATGACTTGGAATTGCTATAAAATTGAAATTGGTATTTTTTTTTACAAGTTGTAACTATGTAGCGTGTTGTTCAGGCACTGTAATATCATTTACGTCCCAATTGCCATGACACATGCTATGGTATAAACCATGGCCAACAACAAGCATAAGCTCATACTCAGTATGATAAGTAATTATGAAAAGTCATAGATTTTCATTTGGGCCTAACCTGTAAAACCAGTGTTGATAGTTCGGTTAGATGCCTACTAAACTATCTTCCCTATAATTAAGTATTTTCTTCGTAAACATTAACCCGGCAGTTAGTTTAACACTGAACGTTATCCAATTAATAGACTTTTTCCGATAAACTCTTAATTGAATGAAGTCTAATAGGTTTTTAATTGGCTCAACCTACGCACACTTTATTTATGTTGCAGTTGCCAAGACTGAATTAACTATATGACGTCACTGACACTACTGGTTGTTTAAAATTTAGCATCTTTCATGTAGGGTAAAAGCCGGATAGTTGCCACACTTTTTAAAAAGCTCCTTTAAAAAATATGTATCAATACATTTTTTATTCAAACTGTATTCTCAAACATAGTTCATTCATCTTCTAACATACCCTATCTATAAAAAAAATATAAATATTATAAATTTTAAGTAAATCCAGTTTAAAATGACCTCTAAAAAAGAGGATAGTTGCCTACTATAGCGGATACTAGCCTAACGTTAAAAATGGTTGGGGGGGATACTTGCCCAATGTGAGAATAGATGCCCGTCTGTATTGTTTTCAAATAAAAATGAACTTATATTCATTTAAATAATCAGTTTTTATTATTAAATACAATCTTTTATTAAGTATCCATTAAAGTTAAATGATAATTATAAAATTATAACAATAATAGACTCCAAAATAGTAAATCCCATCAAAAACATCCTGTAAAAAAATTCCAAGTCTCGCAGCTCAGTTTTTCTACTGCAAAAAGTTGTGAGATCCATGAAATACCAAGTCGATTAATTTATTTAGTCCTTGATTAAGGGACGTTCTGTATAAAGTTATTACGTAAGTTATTATCATATCAATATTAAAAATTCTTTACGTTGTAAATCAATAGATCGACTTGGCCATCGCATGAAAACATAATGTATCGTACAATTTATGCATAATGCTACTGGCTAAGTCGATCTATTTATTTAAAACGTAAAGAATTTTTAATATTGATATGATAATAACTTACGTAATAACTTTATACAGAACGTCCCTTAATCAAGGACTAAATAAATTAATCGACTTGGTATTTCATGGATCTCACAACTTTTTGCAGTAGAAAAACTGAGCTGCGAGACTTGGAATTTTTTTACAGGATGTTTTTGATGGGATCTCACGTCTTTTTGTAGAATCCTACTTTATTCCTTTTCGGTACTTTTTATTTCTAGAATATATATAATGATTTTTCTTAAAGCCTCTGTCTTATGGTTTTTTCTTATTTTTGGAGGTATCAATTGATCACAAATATAGCGGATTTGATTATTAGTGTTCTTTCTATCATGGTGATTGTTTTCGAACTATTTAGTCTATTTATTTGCAAGGTTATCTTTGTCATGTTTTTCTAGAGGAATGTTGTACAGTTTAATGGGCTGAAGACACCCTTTCCCTCTTTATACCCCCGTACTGTTATGCCTCATATATAATATATATAGATACCAATCTACAACTATTATTCCATTATATACGGGTACAACGAATCATTAACTGCAAATGTATCTTTGTAATCCTATACATTTATATGAGATTACAAAGTTATTCACGCAGTTGGTGTATCTAGAAAACTAGACAGAAATTATGGAATGTTTGAATTTTTCCTTACTTTAGACACTAAACACTAATTATATTCTAAATTTGAAGGTTCTATGTCTGCTAGAAGTGCCTTAGACTTTTGATGATCGGTCAGTCAGTCAGTGAGTGACAAAATTGCGAAAGTTTGACAAGTTATAATTCTTAAACTACTGGTTCAAATTGAATGAAATTTTAAATATACCGTGTTTACACAATGTCTAATTAGTAACTAAAAATTCAGGCTTCTTGCTTCAACCACAACGAAGTTATGGGGGGTTGAAAATGGTCTGAATTGCTTCGAGAAAAGGATAGTACGGCTGTGCCGCTTTTTAGCTCGACTTGGAGGGGGCACTGCCGTGCCCCCAGATAAGTGTCCAAAATAAAAATGTAATGTTATTATTTATTTTGAAAATAGATGCGATTCGACCGCTCATGAACAGTAGCAAAGCCAAAAACCTTGAATTACAAAGCAATGCTTGGCATTCCACTGCGCTCGCCATCCTGAGACATAAGATGTAAAGTCTCAATATGTCCAGTAGTTACTCTGGCTACAATGTCCTTCAATCTGAAACAGAACAGTGCTTTTAAACTGCTGTTTGGCGGGATAAATAGACATTGCGGTGGTACCCACCCAGATGGCCTCTTACATATGAGAGACCTACAACAAGTGCTATGTGATTCTGATTCACTGCTAGTAATATCTCTTGTAGTAATACCCAAGGGCAGGGTATTTTCTTAGAAGTGTTAAAATACAATTAGATAAGTAGGCAAGTATGTAAACAGATTATTATATTTATAAGTTAAATATACAATTTTAAATCCTTGACATATCTTGGGTTACCAGCAGCTGGTTTCTTTTTTCATACCGTCTTCTTAAGGTTCGAGAGAATATGCCATAAATCCGGGATATTTCGTTGATACTTTTTTGTTTTTTATTTAGTTCTTTAAACGCAAGTGTTAAACTATCTTCTGTCCAGTTGATGTGGCGCGGCACCACGCCTGGCTTTCGTTTATACTTGCGAGGCATTTTGCTGTTGAGTATGTATTTTATTTAACATAAACTTTAGTAAAACCAAATAAAAATCACTTAGAAAAAATAGTAAAAGCAAATGAAAAAATAACTAAGAAAAAAAAACTGTCCTTGCTTGTTAAAAACGTATAGTTACAGATAGTTACCGCAGGGCAACAATCCGCAAAAGACAGTAGGGCAACTATCCGATTTGATACGGATACTTGCCCTTTTTATTTACGAAATAATTAAAACATATTTAACAATAAAACCTAATAAACAGTGCAATTTAAACTCTAATGCATTCAAAGTAATATATTTTTGACTGAAATCGCAATCAGTTATAAAAATATTTAACGGAGGTTACTTACCAATATAATTCTGGCGCTCGTCAAAGTATCACCGCGGAAGATTTTTTCATACACGGACAAAATAAGTGCGCCTACTTCAACTGCTTATGCAGTACCGATGCCTGCGCGGGGGCCGCTTTTAATTATGATCAAAAAGAAACACTGTCAATACGTCTAACATAAAGCATTTGAAACTGAGGCATGTATCCGTCCGAGGCAACTATCCGGCTTTTACCCTACATGAGTAAAAGAAAATCTGAAAAGGGATGTTTCATGTCCGATAAATTTATTTATTTTCTTACAATTATTGCTAAACGCAATAAATTAAGAACCTGATAAAAATCAACTGTTTTTTTCTTATAAAATCGTCTGTATCATGTGTATATTATAGAGCTTATGAAATCAAACAATATGGTTAAAGATTAAAGTTTCAGTGGATGCGTCGATACGGATCTATGCCGATACCAATGCATAATTGATGAAAATAAATCCACGTGCACCACACACATGCATAAAGTTAATGAACATTCAGCATTTTTAGTACTTGAGATGGAATAGTATTATAATTTTAATGTTTAATATTCTGTTGCAATTACTAAATCCGCAAATGTTCATATCCGCCTTTCAGAATTACGAGAAAACGAATAGAACGCAAGGCTTGAGATAGGTATTCTTAGTTTTAAGATACTTCCAACAGAATAGTAAGTAGGCGTTTTAATATCCATGGAGGTTCAGTGCAACGGTGCCTAGCGACAAAATCTATAAATATCTATCCCTCTCGCACCCATAGGAAGTGCTCTGTCAGACCAGGAAGACGAATCGTGTAACGGGAACTAACTGGAACTATTGCACGGCCGCCCATTAAACCCTTAGCCCTTTTGAATTATGTTTTAGCTAGCGAAATATTAAATCTGAAAGTGGAAATTGTTTATGCAGTTGAGTTTAAGGTTGGCGTGCAATTAAATCTAGCGCTGAGGCAATATTTATGGTTCACATGCATATTGATGATGCTTTAAAGTTAGAGTTCAGCTTAAAATTAATGATGGCTAAATCTTTTGATTAGGGTTGTATGGCAATGATCAATGTTAGTTATTTGTTTAGTTAACTTTAGTCCCCTTTATTGGTCTTAGAATTAAATCCATTGCCTTCGCCAGTAAACAGCTTTATTTCAAGTTTGGCTATACTACGACCTAAAATGTAATAATTTTTAATATACACGACATTGTACACGTATCTTATTTTAGAATCAGGGCTATGCGTGTTTCTGTTGGTGTATTTATTTAATTTATCCTTTTAACATACACCACCTCTAAGGAAGGTGTTTAATGCTCCCGTCACTATTTCTAACATGAAATTTTGTCTCGCTGTTATCTGCATCTGGAGTAGATCCGTATCACTACATTGGAAGACAAATTAATGATGTGACAACGTGCGGTTGCAATCATTAGGAATGTTTGGATTGCTGAGATTTTTTAAACGTTTCTGAACTTGCCGAATTGCAACAAGCGGTTTGTTTGATCAAAAATAATTGCTTTAAATAATGCGGGGTATAAATAGCCTTTGAGTTTGAATATGTTGGAATTAATATTTCACATCGTTCCTCTGTTATTTCACCTCTATCCCCAAAAATGTTGTAATTACCATCTTAATTAAATAAATTCTCAGATTTTTACGTCCTGAATTGTGTTTTCGCTGCTTACATTTAATGCCAGATCCCGTTACGTCCATTATGAATGCCCTCTCGACAATTGTACCACAGAAATTAGAAAGTTCTTTACGGGTAATCAATTCAAAATATTAGAGCACGTTTCCATAAAACCGTATCTAAACTGGCTGTGACGTCACGCGTTCAAATTCGTTCACGCGGTGTTCCCTGTCTATTGTTACCTGGTAATTATCATTTACCATCGAGTTGTGCAACATCAACTAATTATAAACGAAGGTCAACGTCCGTGGAGGCTTTTTGAACAATTAGTGTAGTTTTTCTAGCAAAATTAAAACCACCATTAAATCATGACCGGCCCGTGTAAATGACTGTGTTTTATTTGTAATTCGTGGAGGCGCGTTACGCTCCGCCGGCCGAATGATGGCGTGATCATACCGTGTTACATTAATGGTAATGAAAAAGTTTTTAATTTTAATACTAGTTGAGCGAATCTAGTTTGCTGCAGACGCGTTACGCTTAGCCCTTGTGTGCAATGCGCGTGCTACGATTTTTTATATAGCCCATAAAAAGTTTTATAGATTAGATAGTTACACGCAAATGTATCCAATGCGGAGGAAGTGAAGTGTACGAGAATTTATATCTCTATTTATATCGGCTGGGTGGAAGGCTACTGATGCTTCGGGATACTGGCTCGGGGCAACCAATACATTTAATATGAGACTTTTGGTTGATTCTATGGATAGAATTGCTAGGTTTTTCAATTTGTGGTCATTATTACTGATAGGTCAAACCATAGAGCGTCATTTGTAGGCATGGATGTATTTGTTATAATTTCACCTTTAAGGTATAAAAAGTGATAGGATGCTATGTTCATCACTTTGTTACAGGATATGTGAATACTAGTCGCGAGTAGGTGGAAGACAATAGTTACATCGATTCAGAAAGCCCCTAAATAATTTGTACATTCTCTTCTTGATATCTGATTAGCTCGAAAACGTTGGATGAATAGTAATTTGGATTAAATTCTATAGCCTTAATAATCCTTACCTATTCTCACCTGGTTGCTTTTTCCATTTGTAAAGGCTGGCAACATGACGGCAATCCTCTACGTATTCAGGCGGAATAGACAACCGCAATAACTTACTACCAAATTAACCGTTTCATCATTTGTCTGACTGCGACTATATACTTATAAAAATATGTAGGCAAACGAAAATTGGTTTATTAAATGAAAACCTCGCACTCAAAACGTGTATTTATTTATTATTATTTCGATTGGTTAATTTTAACTGTGCCATGGAATAACATAAAACGTCAATGTCTGATAAGAAATCATTACTGTTATTAATTTACTTTGAAGTCCTTGTACATCTTATTGAGGTTAAATTTACTTGTATAATTGTTCTGATATCTATGGTTTAATAATAAATAATAATGCATGGTAACATCATAATACGAACTAATAATATTTTTATAGCCGTGTCGCTTACAGCGTTTTGAATTTGAATAGATACACCGGAGTAACTTTAATGGATCAAAATGATTTATTCTAAGAATAACACTTACGTATCCTTTTACTGATTTTAAGTGTTATTAATAATAGTTTTATTGAGGATCTCTACACTGACTCATATTTTAATCACCAGCCAATATTTTTATTTAGATTCTAGATGATTACGTCTCTGCGTTTTATGAAATATTTCTTTAGCAACGAATAAATTATAAAATATTATAGCTCTATTTTATTAAAATTTATTTCTTAGGCAATTTAAATATGGCTATTTCAGTGATGAGCAGTTAGCAGATATCATTTTGAATTAATAATACTGATAGTGATTAACGGTTATCAGTCAACGACTACAGTTGAAAATTAATTTAAGTACTTACTAGTATAGCTTTTAAATACAAAAATAAATATTCGGAACACAAACCAAATTATTTTGAAATCTAAGTTCAGTAACTTCGATTTCAAAATGGCTCAGTAGCCATCAAAATATAATGATTTGCTACTTGCTATTATTTTGTGCAGTTCTTTAATCAATTTAAAAATGCGCATTACTCACATTAGAACATAAGTGACCGAATGCTAATTCTCGCTGGGAAGGTCGACTTGAACAATTGAGCGAGTCCTTCCAAAGGACGCGTGTCAAACAGCGCGCATCCTGCGCGGGCGTCAGTTAATCGTGTTTACCACTTCAACTATTCGCTTCACATATTGTTTGTAAACTTTCGTTTGAACTACGCATGTTGGTAATTCGCTTTAGTGCGTGGAGATACGTTTTGCTTTTTTAAAGTTATTTCGATTTGCAAGTTAAGGTATCACGTGGTCAGTGATCCTCTCCTCTTTATCATCGTCTTATTCATTTGCTAGAATGTCACTGGTAAATATAGGCGTTCTTTGAGTGCATGGTAGTAATTGTTCATAAACTTTCAGAATATTATGAGTATTTTAGATGCATATTTTGAGGGTAGGTAGCTGTAGCTCTTTATACAGCTACAGAGTTTACTTACTTGCTCAGTACTTTTTGGAAATGTTTTCGTAAATTTCGATTAATGGTCATTTGTAACTTTTACGAGGATCCACTGATCCTCGTACGTTTACATACGCCGAAAAATGTGCCGAAATTCTGGTGTCTGAATTTGAGGAATTTTAATTTTAGTGCGTGGAATTACAAATTCCCGTGCAGATCTATTTACTGATGCGGTTTGGAATGTTCTTAACATTTTTAATATTAAATGTATAAGGAATTTCAACTGAAAGAATAAAAATGTGCCGACCACCGAATCACTTATTCCATCTTTATTCATTTATAACCATAACATACCTAGTCTTTTTTCCTCCGACAGGTTCAAAGACCTTTGACTTTTAGATTTATAAATCATGCATACTTCCTAAACACATGAAATCCTTTTCTGCACTAAGTGCCTTTGATTTTTTGCTTAACATCCTGTGCCATTATTTCATACATCTATGCCCTTTACTTAAACTGCATTTAATAATTAACTTTTTTCCTCTACCAGCTTATCGCGTGACGGCAAATCTTTGCTAATTTAACTTAGTTTTTCTTTTAATCCATTATTATTGTGCAATATGGTGTGGTTATGGACTATGGTTTGTGCCAATCGGACCTTTAAATTTCTACGTTTGGGTTGCGGCAATCGCGTGTCGAAGGGATCACGGAGCGGGTCGTTCACACTGGTACTTGTGATAGGGCATTAGCATCCATTAATATACATTAAAATCACTCGGCTGAAACTATGATGCAATTCTCTAGCCTAAGGTGCTTTTAGAGAGTCATTATCGTCGTCATGTAAGCGTTCTAATTGGGAACTCGTGAGTCTAATGCTCATAATCCTGTTATTTTTTATTGTTGTTTACCGTTTACTATATTTCCGTCTATTATTACTACTGAATTACGCTTTGGTTGTATCAGATTTATCATTCTTTTTTATACTTTCCTATCCAAATAATCTTCTATTTACGTCACTACGTCAAAACCAATCAGAAGCAATGAGTAGTCAAAAAGATATTTCAACTTAATAAAGTTATAAAAATTAGAATGCAGTTAATTAATTACATCATTACACATTCAGGACGACTACCTTTTATGGAACATAGAAGTCCCATAAAGATTCCCATACGCATCGGGTGCGGTGTGTTTGATGACAGGCACGTGGCTTCTAAATAGCTTTCTATTTTGGCACGGATTTTTCTCTTCCCAGCGGCGTGAAGTTAAAAATCTCTGGACCGTGAATGATAAATACAGAAGGGACGTTGCCCTCTGTACTATAAATAAATATCTACATAGGGCCAGTTGCCCGTGTTCCCTCTTCCGCGACGGATCATGTCTACTAGTTTATACACACTTTGCAGATAACCCGATGCCTGTACATGTTCCATTACTTACTCGTTTGCAATTCAAACACTATTTCTTGATTGTTCATCACACTTCCAGTTCATGCAATTAAAATCTACAAATCCATCTATTCTGGGTATCATTTTTGATGTATTGAAATAATAAGCAATTAACGTTTTTATACTCTATCATTAGCTAAATTGTCGACCTGTTTTAATAAGTTCTACAGTTTTCGATTGCATTTTATATTAGTTAATTTTTTATTTCAAATTTATAGCTTTTATTATTTACTAGCAGCGCGGTCCGGCTATGCCTGGGTTCAATTATTATTTTTTACATAGTTACAACTTTTTTTCTATTATCCCCTTGTAGTCATACCGCCATTACTATTCTCGAGTCCTGGCAGAAATCCGCTTAATTCACGATAAAGCAACATGTTATTACACAAACGTCCAACAATTTTTCATCTGCGCAATCTGTTCTATGTTTATGGTTCTGTGGCAGAAACTTTCACGCAACTCATAATGTGGATAGTACATAATAAAATTAAAATCATTAATTGAACCTATAGAAGATGAACCTACAAACTACAAACATTAGTTTTGACACTTAATTAAATTTTTGTTAAATGATTTCCTTTTCATGCAATTTAAACTAGACTTCCCAAATGATCAGTGGTGCATAAGCGGACGTCGTTAGCATATCCTTCTATTAGCAATGTTAATATGGAGTCCATTACACAAATGACAGGATCCCAGGGTCAAGTGGCGTTGGAGTCAATTATTGATCGTTGATTTTTGTCGTATGCATTATTCACTTGATAGTTGAGTTGCATCGATGACTTGATCCTTCGTTTGTAGGATGCGTATTTTTGTTTCTTTGTCAGCAGGTGTGCTTAAGTTTATAGCATTTAGGATATTTATAATGATTTGCGTTGGTGCGGTTTTATTAGTGTTAGTTGAAGTTTTTAATTATTTTTTGTTAAATCAATCACAGGTGCAACATACCTTTCCAGATAAAGGTATGTTTAGACTTAAAATAAATAATTATGATTGAAAATATAAGTCAATGAAAAACATCACGTTCTGGTTAATACAAAAATATAGGTCTAGCTGCGTAAATACCAGATCTGACCTCCTAAATGTCACACTCTTAAAAATATAGCAATTCTTCTTATCAATGAGTAAATAATGTAATAAAATGCAGTCCCGATAGCTTCTGCAACCTGTGCGCTTGCTAGGTCCCGATAATGTTCCAGTACTCAAAATATTCGTCCCACTAACATCAGGAACAAATTGCTTTGACTTCTGATAAGCTATCGTAATCAGGTGATTACTACGCGTGAACAAATGTATGTCGCTAGTACTATATGACATTGGTAGTTTTACACGTGTCTTTGTTTCAGTATTTATACTATGGATTGGCCAAATAAGAAGTCTTTTGAAAATATTTTAAATATGACAAGACTAATTTATTAGGCCGCTTCCAATAGGTCGTTGTGGAGATCCTTGGGGGAGGCCTATGTTCAGCAGTGGACTTCTTGTGGCTGATATGATGATGATGATGGTGAATTTATTTGAAGCAATCAGATCATCGTAAGTGTGAATTAAGCAAAAACCACGTCTCCATAAAGTAATTTGCAAATTATTTAGGTGATAGAATATTTCCAAAGTATTTGTGAAGATAATCACAAAAATCTTTTTTTAATGGCAACCCCTTTTGTTTTTAGAAGTATATTAAGTCTTTATTAAATATCTAGAATGTTCAAAATTGAAGATGCCCTAAAATATGTAATCACAGAAAAGTGTTTAGAGTTTTTAAAGGTCATACATTTCATGCAATCAGATGATACGAAGCGATAATATATCGTGTAACAAATCCCACAGGAAGCTGGCTAAACGAAGTGGAACCAGCTAAGCCGACGTTGCACTATGATTAACGCCGGATAAGGCATTAAACCAGAATGATAAGTTGCATCTACCAGCTCGATGGCCTGTTATATCGGTTGTAATACGCCCAGAGCTTGTTCGAGCTGCTCTTTAAGTATTTCAAATAAGTAAAAAACATAGTTTTAAACAAATATCTATTGCGATATTGTAGATTTGGTACGAATGCAAATTGTCTAAGAATTATTCTTGAAAGAAAAGAAACCAATGCAAACGTGATTCCGTTTTTACAAACTATATTAGCGTTTTTGTTCAGAAAAACCGTTCACGTCTTTACTGTGTTCATGCCTAGTGAATTTTAAGTGCTAAAACTGATACAGATAAATTTAAAATGTTTCCATTTTACACGTTTTATCGAATTACGAATTTTGTGATTCATTCTTGAATTTAGTGTCTATTGACGCCACAAGAATTGTATACTATTTGCATTTTATTTTTTCTGCAGGTCACCCAAAGTTATCTGACATTTGTTAAAGTTATCTCTGACGAAGTAGCGTTATATTTGATGTGCTGAAAAAAATGCACAGTTGTCGGAATTTTTCATCATCAGACAACTCCGTTTAAGGTTAGAGTAAATAATTGCATTAGACAAGTTGAAGATCATACGTGCAGGTGAATAAATATTAGTTCATTTCTGTTTGCATTGGGTAGGCGAGTGCATATTTGCAAGAAAATAACAAATTAACACTCTCGGCCACATCGAGTGCAAGTGATATTTTTGCATATTTATCTTGAACCGCGTCGGTAACTTTGATTTACCATTATGAGTTTTGATATACGCGCTTTTAGCTTCACTTTAGTGTCTAATGGAGATTTTATGATTAATGCTAATCTAAAACTTTTATTGCACTATCGTTTCATTGACCCCACTGTATTGAGTTCCTGTTTTAATTTTTTGCCATGTTTGTCGCCAGATCATTATACAAATATACGACATTCTATTTTTGATCGATCTTGAGTTGCGTCTGACCGGTGCAGACATTATTCGGTGATGATGCTATTGCATATTCCGCGACTTGTAGCAACCTGCACGTACATGTACGATTTAGCCGGTGACCAGCCTTCAACCTGCAATCAGCTGAGATGATGATGTCATCCCCGTCTATTACTTAATGTTTGTTTTGCTCACATACCTGCATGTCGATTGTATGGCAAGAAACAACTTTGAATTCAACTTTATACATTTTGTTCATTCCGGTTCGTGATTTCTGTCAAGCGTGATTTGTCTTGATGCTTTTGGTTTGCAAATATCATTTCCCAGATCAGCTGACTATGATTCAGCGGCTGTACGCGCATACTATTGGGCTTTCAGAATTACAAATATATTAGCTGTTCTTGGAAGTTCATTGTCCCGATCAGCTGAGTCAACTACCTTTGTTTTTTTCCTTTAGGCTTTCGGGACATAATATCCGAACAAAGTTGCAAAAGTGTCCAATATTTTGACTTGAAATCACGCGAACGTATAAAAGCGACATTTGTTAAGACCCCAACTTTGTTTTGTGTTTGTTTGTAGCAATGCTTTTATATCGTTCCGATAAATCGATTGTCGTCATTCGTATTATTCGGAAATATTTACTTGCTGCATCAATCAGTTGGGAAAGGCTATAATGAGTATAGTATTTCACTTTGTATAAAATAATGGAAAATGTTCATGTTGTTATTTACTTTCCTTTACTTAATTATAAAGAATTGGTGTTCAAGTTGTTTCTACTTATTACTAAACTTGACAATTGGAGTTTCAGTGTTAGTCCAATTTTCCAAAACCGATTATCATGTCCATCTTGTATTTCGAGCAATTAGGATTCTTGTAGGAACGGCTCTTCTGCAAAGTAAATCAGTATTTGTTATGTCGAATACACGTTGCTCACTGATCGATTATTTTTAGTTTATTAATTTTCGTCCAAACTTTATTATATAAATCGAATCTATAATGAATAAATATTTGATTAATAAAAACTCTAATAAGTTTAAACGATGCAATTCTGGTTTAGTGTTTTAAAAAATATATCTTTAAACTCTTGATCGCTTTATAATAGCTTTCCATAAGTTTTTATAAATGTGTCTTGTGCAGCGACGGTCCGGCTTTAAATCCTGTCCTCATCAGTTGTGTTCTTTATATCAGCTAATACGACAAATACATATTGTTCAACATTCATCATTCACGTCATCGACTCGCGCGGATTTAGTTGCGTTTTTTTCCTCGAATTAAATTTATTTTATAGCTCATCTCTGCCTAATGCTAGCTCGATATTCACTGCCAGTTTTGGACTTTGATCCAATAGCATCCTGATTGTTCTAACGATAAGTATAGGCTTTCAGGTTTTATTTTTACTGTCATGAATATTTATTTGTATTCCACTTTTTTCTAGCCGTAATCTATCATAATTTATTATAATCAAAACGATTTAGTTTTATTAATCTTTATTGTTTTCGTTTTGTACACAAGACTTACGCGAAGCGTGTCGGCGAGTTGGTTAATAGAAAACGGATAGAAAGGTCTCGTGGAAAACCACTGAAGCTGTATTGTCATTATAGGTTGCCGCGCAATACTGGTTTGCGGTTCTATCTACATATAAATGTTCAGTAGATGCAGTCTAACTTCAGTTAACATAGCGGTTTTAATGAACGTTCTCGTTAAAGCGGCTCTATGGCGGCTGGCGGCAGTCGCGACGACAGTGTCACCTTCGCACTGCGGCACTTGAGTTTAAGCTGTTACAAATGCAAACAATACCTGTATTACTTTGTTTGCTTTCTTATGCTAATAGTACTGGCCTCAATGAGGTGCCTGCAGGCGGTAGCACGTCTACTTAACAATGTCTGTAACTAATTGGACGAAAAAACTTAGTGAACAGAAGCCAAAATAAGCTGCCACCAATTTAAGGTGCGATGACTGGATAATCATACGTTTCAAGTGACATATACTAATAACAAATGATCTCTCTCGCAAATATTGTCAGCGGTACAGTTTTTTTTGCGTTTCCAAAACTGATCGCGAGTCGTCTCAATGTTTTATTGTGCGTTGGCATCGTGATAGATCTAGTTGACGGTGATGTTTCAACCACTGTCACTTGGCATTACGTAAAGCTTAGAACCGGATGACTAATGTACCAGACATAAGCCCACATTGTTGTTTTTCCGTTTGTAATTGCTACAGTTTTTTGCTTTGTCTCCGCTCTTGACACCTGAGACGCGGCATAAATCAGTTGTCAAAGCTCAGTACTCGGCTACAGCGATGGCAGACAATGCTCGGCGATCAATAGACGTCCACAGTTGTGGCTCATCTGACATCATTCCCACCTAAAGTCGGATGATCTTTGACGTGGTTGAGCATGATTTTATATACTTTATACCTAGCATGTGTGGTGTCCATATTTGTAGATGTCGTGTTTTTTGTCGTATATAAATATTGATTTTTCATCTCATTATAATTCGCTGTTGGTAATGAACGGCAAAAACGTCAACATTCTATAGGTATTAGGTAAAAATTGGACAAAAAAGGTTTTGCATGCAAAAAGCTGTGTTCGCTCACGACCCTAGCCATGTGTTAAGTAACAAGCCACGTTTTTGGTTCAATGCACTCACGAATATTCATTTTACTGAATATCCTGTGCCGTCACGATGAATTTATTTGAATCTAAGCTCAATATTTGCATCGTGTGCACGATTTTCATTTTTGATTTTGATTAAATTGTTTCATAGGGGCAATATGTTCCATTATGTTGCTATTCTTAATTGTGCCTCTAATGCAGCCTGTGGCGGAAACGTAATTATATATATTTTATAATGGCCATAGGATTTTATGTGGGCGTTTGCGGCTGACTGGCGGTAATACATCTGAGTCATTGCGTTAGCTAAGGCAGACAATTGCTGGCGGTTCAATGCACCGCATTCAGGTCTTCCGTCTAATTTTCCGTTTTTCACGTTGCCGCAGGTGTCGGTGCAACAGATTATTTTCATTATACAATTGAATGGTGCTGTTTCGACACCGGTGGTATTCCTTCCTGTCAATATTTAAACACAAGGCATTCCAAAGCACTTGTTACATGCGTCGGTGTACCTACCTTGTGGGTTGCACATTGAATTCTAAATGTATTTCAAATTGTATGTGTTTGAATGCAAAGTGCGAGTGTAATTTTGCATTCACTTGCATTTGTTCGCCATTTATTAGGTCACTTGAAAGATTACAATAGATTACTTTTACAGTTACATCGGCTGGCGTGTCTTGATGGATACAGTCAAATCTTTTGGTTGCGTGTGAAGTGCATTTGAAGCGAAACGTAATTGATCGTAGCACGTGCTGACAGACGCATCAAATCTATTGATACACTTCTTACGAAATCTTTTTGAGAGGTTTCCTACGTATCTTGAATGTTTGAAATAACTTTCAATAAATATGAAATTGATGATCAATGATGCATCTATTGATGAAAGCCGTTTAACATATTGCTTGGGAGATTTTAAAAGGCATAACATGGTTGTCAATGATCCTCCTATGGCTGAAGATTATGGTGGAGAAAAAATGAAATTTCAAGAGAGTTTGAAATCAGACGTTTAATTCATATAGCTGATAGTTCAAATGTACGTCAACAAATTTCTATTCATTCTATAAGATCAATTCTAGTAATTTTAGAGAGTACATTTTCTAACAAAAGCAAATAGTTATATAAGCGCAATAGATAGGTGAATTTCGAGCGTGTTGCATTGCTCGCTCCCACCACGGGTGCACTGTGGGTCTTTGTACTTAGATCCTGTTAGTTTGCCCGAGGTGGCCTAGATAAACCTAAGCTGTCTTGCAACTCACGATGCATTTAATCTCGTGCATAATCCATTATACCACGCTGCATAGTTTCATGAAATGTCGATTGTTGCGGAAATTGGGCATGCGGAATTTAGTGGCGTCAATTTTTAATTACGTTATCACGTAAAATTTTCGCCCGTAAACCGACTTTACAAGACCACAATTTATGTAATATTTGTTTTAAGAAAAGATAACTTAAATGGATCCGTATCCGTAGAATTTTGTACAAAACAATAGTTCGCAAATCTAAAATTATTATGAAAACAAAGTCCTTGCATCATGCAACACAAACGACATGCAACTGCGTTGTAATTTATGCACAAAAGCACAAACTATTTGCATACTTCCATATCTTCAAAGCCGAACACACAATCTTGGTTTGAAGCGAGCCTTTTACGGAAAAGTATTTTTGTTATCGTCACGAAGATGAGTCAAGTGTGATGACTGTTCTAAGGCGTCGTGCACGCTGAACATAAAACAATTGGTCGGGTCATCCGATAGTGGAAAGTGGTCGATAAAGTGCATTGTGAGCGCACCACTATTGACGATAAAAATGCAATAGCGGTTGCCGTTGTTCGTGTGCCCGCTGATAACGTAGTCGGGGTTAAGAAACTTGAACTATCTCCTTGAATGCTCGGTACCTCGAGATGCATTAGAGTCGTTTGCGATGCACTCCCTGCCATCAGTACCGTTATTGGCCTTACACTAGATGAGACGCGTTTGCATGCGGCTGTCGACTCCGGAATTTTCATACGATATATCTCTTGAATTTGTAAGGAGCCGAGATATAGTGGAATTGCGTACGCCATTTCTTGCGGCTAATGTAAGATGCTCATCTCTGGTTTCATGTTTCCTCATAGCTCGTCGCGTTTAAATTGCATCGCATTTGTTGCAAGAAAGCGAATTATGTTGAGACAGGCTTTTAAAATATACTCAATCTTTTTGCTATGATCATGTCGCTTTTAATGTGCTAATGTTTCAATTTAGTTTTGTGATTCTTTATAGTTATGCTAGATTGAATGCAGTCATTTGCTTTTTAGGCCAATTTAATTAGATTTATAAAATTTTCTCCTGACTCGCTCAGTAAGTCACACGTGCCAGCAGAATTTTCTTTATCCTAATATATATTATTGCAAAATTGCACACGTAAGTAGCATTGTCAATCATAATTGAAGATGCTAGCGGTACATTCCTTGACCTAACTGTTGGAGTACCTATGCTCATTAATTTGTTTCGATTGGACAATCACCGCTCCCTATTGCATCTTCAAGACCCTCGTGAAGATAATCAGCCTATCTAGCTGTATTAAGATTGAAGGATTGAGGCGCATATAATGTTCATATTGCCACGATATGTTTATTATCTAGATGTATGATGTGGATACTATTAGAAATAGCAACGCTTAGTACAAGAAAGTCATGGTGCGTGTAATCATAAAATCACATTTAAACAACATACATAATGTATCAGTGAATAATTTGTAAAGAATTTTCCTAACATTTTGCGAATGGCTCACGGTAGGTATCGTACAAGTACGATTCAATAGAATTATGTACTTCAAGTTACGCAACGTTCGCCGACATGACGCAAACGTTTTGAGAACTTTGCACTTCGAAATGTCGAATGTGCTATTAAATCCATTTAAGGCACTTTAGCTATTTACACTTCTGAAATCAAATTAGTGACCGACTTCATATATGATGCAGCTAAAAGAAATTTCGAATTGATATCTTTCGGGTTTTTGCAATGACTTTTTGCATTCATACATGATTCTATAGCGGTTGCCATGTCATAAATAGTATTGGAAATTATTATTGCTACGTCATGCGGAGATGATCGTGATATTTTCCTGCACCCACTAATCCTTTTGACTTGTGTTTAGGATTGTTCAGTGTAAAGCCACGCTTTGTTCTGAGAAAAACTTTATCCATGATTTAATGTGTGAGATTTTAAATAGCAATTTGCTTAAAGGATTGTGGAATTAAAATCCGATTCTTAACTTAAGGAAATTTTGCTTAACTATATTTGTGGATGCAACATGAAAGTTAGAAGATTCCTTCAACAATACCTCAAAAAAAAAAAATCCTTACTGCCCATTGCCATTGCATGCACATTACTTCAATCTAAGTAAACATTATACTACCAACACATTTGTGTAGCTGGTATGAAACCGCACAGCGCTAGACACAACCGTAGTTGTATCGTGAAATCTAGGTCATGTTATCGAGCTCCATTGCTGCACCTGCCTTGTACAGACTAAATAACCGGCCACGGTAATTAGTTCAGGCTAGTTGCCTTTTTATGTCGGCATGCGAGTGATATACTAGTGGTTGAACGAATTTGGTACCTCTGGGTTTAATGACTTGGAATGGATGTGGGCGGGAAACGGGTGTTAACGATTTTTCGAGTTATAGTGCAGTATGATCTAATGGGGGAGGTTATGCAAGGATATTTAATGAACGGTTATAATCATTCGAAAATCTTTCGACAGTTGGCATTGTCACCCTTTTTGCAAATAGTTTTTATTAGTTAACATGGGCTTATATTTTAGTTCTCCATCAAGCTGATCAGTCCTAAATAGATAAGAAGGTATTATATAGTAAGATTATTATAAAGCTTTCTAGAGTGAACAAAGAGGGAGCGGCGATCACCAAGAATTTATCCAGTGCAATGACGTAGAAACCGAACTTTTGAAAATTTTTATTAGAATCTATAACAATTGTGGAAGTTGTAGAAGATTACACAAGAAAAAATATTATTAAATTCGAGTGTGGGTTTTGTCAACAAAAAAAAGTTCACATCGAAACCCGAAAGACGCCATAATGATTTCATGGGGAGTGGTCTAAAGAACAAGGACCTCTAATTCGTAGGGCGTGACGGTCTGAGCCAGATATCGCCCAATTAGGACGATTCAGTCCTATTTTTCGTAAGATGGCTGTCGGAACGCCCTCGCTTCGAATTATCTCTTCAATTTAGACATCGTATTCGGCGTGACCCTGAATTTCTTGGTTAACATTTCAGTCATGCTTGTTGAAATGTTGATACAATGTCTCAAGTATGTGGTCGTCTTTGCTAAATTATTTGTGAAGATTAAAAATAACAATGACGAGACAAATCATCCCTGTAGTCCATCCATTTAGTTTGTTAGAGAATTTATAAATGTGAATGCTTTTTTTATACGAGTAGACAGTGCTAAGCAAAGGAAGTGATTTTATAGAGTTAAGTGATCCCAAAGTCAATCAATTAGGTGATACACATCCCACTGTTGAGCACGAATCTCTTCAACATTAAAGAAGAGTTCAATTCATCCTCGTAAATAGATAAATACACATTTTCTTCTTTACATAGAAACAAACAGTTGAAGCAAACCGAATACATAGATAAAAATAATCAATTTGTTAAACAAATAGGTATCTCTGATGCGTGCCGGACATGCCCAAACACAACGATATTGATCTGTATGTGGTTTGTGGAGTGAACAAACTCATGATGTTGCGATAGCGAGTCGCGCGCAGGAAAAGTATTTGAAACAATTAATTAGTTCTACATCTCCTTATTAGATAACATCGGGAATTAAAAAATATACTTCGCAGTGTGTTTTTTATTCGCTTGTGTTGATTATGTTTGAGTTTCTTTAGTGATGAATAAAGATTTAAATCTTCTTAGATTTAGTATAGTTATCTTTGCTAGTGAAGATAAATCGTGTAATATTAAGAGTGTCATAAATGAAAATGCATTTCGAAATATAGGAACAGCGAATAATTTACATTAATTTTACCCTGATACGATAGGACAAGTGCTCTTAAGGTATTTGGGACATCGTATGGATATCAGATTAAATACCCACTAATGCAAAATATAGAATGAGAACGTCCTACATCGAGGAAAACAATTACCTTTTAATTAGCATTATTCCATGAAATGTTTGAAAGCAAAGCGCCATTGTTTCAACCGTGACTCAAAACCGGGACGTGGAACGTACACCTTACCTTTTACGTTTTACGATAACGTAAACTCATGACACACTTATGGTGAATTTTCTACTGATAACAGGTTCATTTTAAGTATTTCTTTATCTAGACTTCATTTTCACTACGGCAACGAAGGTAGGTGGCATGCCAGTGTTTGCTTTTATTCTTATCAAATTGTATATTGTTGGCGCAATCAACGCTATCTCTTTATCACTGGAAATTGCTATTTTATTTGTGGTCGTGTTTGGAATGTTGGGAGCCGTTGCGCATTGTAGGCCTAATGGTGACGCAAACAAATATTTTATTTGGATGAATCAATTTCTATTATTCCTGTTACCATAAGTCGAAGCAAATGTATCGCTTCGAAGTAGGACATAGCACACTCCAAAAATATTTCGGCACACACATCGCGATATTAATAGCGTAGCACAAAAACCCAGTGAGCAAGTCGCATAAAAAACGAGAAATGAACATTATATAACATTATCATTAATTTAGCGATGTATGATTTCAATAATGCATGTTACACATCAAACCAAATGTACGTAGGTGAAACATGAATTAGGTCGTGCAATTTTAGCCAATTTAGTTCATAGACACGACATATCGTGACCTATAACTGCGATGCACTCAGCTCGTCCGTAAATTAATATTCACATGTCGTGCAGATTTTCCCACGAAATTTTCCCTTCATTGTTCATGGTCTGTATGTCTGTCTCGTTGTACCTGGGAGATCAAGTTTGGGAAAATTCTTTAGAGATCTAGTGGTTCTAACAAAAATCAATTGCATGATACGGAAAAGACAACTTGCACTTAGATAATTACTTATTTTAAAGAGTAAGTCTAATATTATGTTATGGAAGCCTTAAATATATCAATGGTCGATCACATGGCAACAGTAGTACTGACAAAAAAAAGTTATACATTGCTAAACAGTTATATTTTTTTCATCACGCAAAAACCATATGGATGGGATACGTTATTTTTCTGGCATCTGATTGGTCACTCCAACGTAATTTAAATATATGATCAACTAGGCTGTTAAATCTTCAATTAGACTTGAAAAGTATTAATGATTTATTTATTTTCATTTGAATAGATTAACATAATAACAAAAATTGAGTACAACATGCGACTTGTCCAGAGAATTGCATGTGGGCTGGCACGTAGGAGGAGGCCGCGCAACACGGTTGGTTAGACAATTAACCACACACACAAATTCAGTAAAATAGACTCTAACACTTTACAATTCAGCAGTGTTTCGCCTCTGCCAGGATGTCGACAAATTTGGCGATGGACGGAATTAATTACCTCTGTTACCTACCGACGGTTTTGTCACGTCTCACACCAAATATAGGTGCAAGTATAACTTGGCCGACTCCATGTACGGTCAGTAGGAAGGAAGGAGTGTTACTGAACTCAACGTTAGACGTATGGAAACAATTGATGTTTATATTCATTACGAAATTGAAATGCAATTTGGACGCTCGCTTCCGATCGGCTGTTTGGGAAGTGCATCGACCTGTCGGAAGTCGCGTATGGGAATTTTAATACGAGATCGTTTGATAATTCCATGGAGACAAATGGTTTTATTGCTCTTCCACAATATTTGGCGACACACACGTCACTATTTAGAAGTACGAATATACTTCCGGTAGAAGTAGGATATGACAAACATTGTCAATAAATGACCAGAATATAAAGATGGCAGGTGATACTATGTTTAAAAAAAAAAACACGATACTTTATGTATGTACATATTTGTGGGAGTATTATCCTAAATCCTTCCAAAATTAGAACTTAACCGCTTTTGGAATTACAAAGTCAAATGTACAAAAAGGAGTGCTGTTTTATCTAAATTTACTTCCTCCCACTTGTAAGTAAGTGTATGAAATATGCATGCTACAGTTTCTTACAAACATCATGATAAATCTGTCAGCTATCAGGTCTGGCATCACGATTCGGCGAAACGTGGGCGTACTGCAGTTTGTTATAATATGCATCCTGTATACCAATTAATCCTTTTACGTAAACCCGCTATTTCTGACTCATGTCTTACCTTTACCGCATAAGGTTTTATTTCTAAATTATCTTAAAACAATCCACACAATTACATCATCATTGACATTTAAAAATGTCGATTGGTTTGGGTAGGGCCCTTTGAAATCTGCTATGAAAAATTAAGATACTTCTGACTCCCATGGTTCATAAACATACAGCCTTAAAAGGAGAATCGATTTGTTGAGAGGTTGATTGTCGATCAAATATTGTAAAAAACTGAAACAACTAGAATTAATATAACAATTTACTGCTCTATTGCTATAACTTCACTTTCTGCTGAATTAAGGGGCCCTGTTTCTTCTTAACGTATTAATTTTACCATTCCGCGTGCATGGTGCGCGGTACAACGTGGTAAAAGTTTATGCTAATTGCTATTCCTGCCTCTGTGAGAATATATACGACCTTCGAAGTAAATGTAATTGTAATCACAAATAGTTATTTTGCTATGAATATGGAGGATTCCGGTTACTTGATTTGCGGTCACCTGATGTATAATGAAGTTCTAAGAAAATTATCTCTGGGTTTACTGCAAAATGGCTGTTCACAATTAAATTAATCTTTTCTTCAGAAAATTGCCAATTAACTATCATTGTCTTTTTTAACAATGTTGAATTATTTTTTCCCAATTCTTGTTTCTTTAATTAGAATTTTTATCGGTTGGATGTCTAACTGATTATATAGTAAATTTTTGGCTTCAAATGTTTCACGACTTCATTTCTGATGTAATTTTTACCTCAGTCACTTTTAGGACTGCATGTCTTTTGAATTCCTAACATCTCGAAAGTTCCTAAAGGAATTGTAACTATCCAGATCATTTTTACCGAATTTCCTGTCATGAATCACAGTGTATGCGGGATGCATTTTATTTTAGTTGGGCAGTGATTCACGCGAATCAAGTGTTTGGTATATTTTTGCGTTTGTCTCCCAGGTTGTTGTAACTTATAGCCACGTGTCCGCTACAGCTTTGACGCTTTGACGCCGGGTCATTAGCCAAGGTGATCCGGTGTTGTACGGCACACGTAGTAATAATCATATCGTTAGTATGACGCTTTCTTTTTCTGTCATGTTTGTATGTTGTACAAAGTTGACTTTCGACGATTTCGCCTTTTTTACTTTTGCTACTTACTTTTTGCTTACTGCTTTCTGCTTTTATAATATTGAATCATGTTACTAAAAATTAATACTGAGGTTAAGGTTGCCCCGTATGATCATGTCAGTGTAAATTACACGCTTGATGAGAATTTTACTTACATTAAAAATCCACGCACAAAGTCAAAGCCATAACCTAGTCCACGTAATTCCGGTGACATTAATCAAAGGCGTTAAATCACCGGACAGACACAAACTAGACTGTTCAGATGTCACACTTGGAATTATACTAAAGTTTTGTCAATTTTTTTTTCTGTATCCATGAGTCACGAGCAGTGGCACGCGCCGCGCCGGTCGACAGCCCGAGGCACATGTGATATTGACGGCACGTTGAAACATTGCTGTGGGTCAGAACGTCTCTAAAGCCAATAAAACACGTAACAGATAGGCCTTTTTTCGATACGGTAGCTGTTAGACATGCCCGGTTTTTTTAATCGCCACGAGCCTATATGTCTTAAAAGGCAATAAAATGCGTGATGGATACTTCTTTTTTTTCTTTGGGATCTTGAATGAAGTACTTTTTTGTTTGAAACTAGAGTATGTGATAAGCGGTCATTTAAATGTTCTGTTTTAAATGTGTTTTGAAAAAAATTAGATGTGTTTGTTAGGTAGCTGATACTTAATTTAGGATGTGCTGTATCTTGGATTCTCTTTCATATAAAGAAAGTAAAGTGGACCAATATAATATATTTAAGATTTTTAATAATCAAAGTAAGCAGATTCCCAGTGGTCATTTGAAATAAAAATTTCGGAAGTGAATTCTTATGAGCGTGCTAGCAATCATTGCGACATGAAAAACGTATGTATTATAACAAATTTACTGATGACTAAAGAAATGACGGTCTGATGTTATTGATGACCGAAACTCCATGACGGTGTTAAATCAATATTATATTTGTACTTGGTTTTTGTTAGTTTTTTTTTCTCATCAGAACTATTGAGCAAAAAATATTTTTACATATCATTTGTATACTAATGGACGAACAGTAGTTGGGTATTAATATGTATCGTTAGTAGGAAAAATATTTTACAAGTACATACTTTCAATTTATTGTTTTGCTTACTCAACTAAGGTAATTATGTTTTTTTTCCACACAAAAAAATATAGTATGTTGTTCTAACTCTTCTCAAAAAATTCTTGTTAAAATGGCAAATATTTTCAATTTACATATTTTTGTCAGAATTTTCTGAGTTTGATAGACCACGTAATTTATTTTGTAATTCATTATGTAAATCTTAGTTCACGAATTAGTTTTTCTTTTTTTATTCTATTCTATAAGTACAGAATATATAGAAATATTATCAAAATCGAGTAAACATTCTTAATGTTTTTTATTACATTTCTTGTGAAACCAGACGCCTAAACTTCTAAATCGTCCTTCGATACATACACAGCCGCGGTGCATTGCATCGTAAAATCATTTCAACCTGTTTCTTGTATTACCATAATATTGTGTTTTTTTATTGTATTGGATATTCATATCGTCTGATGTCACGATGATTAAATAACAATACTAATATTGCAATGCAATAAATATGTCATTAACCTGGTGATGCGTCGCATGGTTACTGATTGTATCATCAAACCGCATTCTATTTTGCATAGATTATTTTTGATTTTAAACATGAGTAAATTCAATATTTTGATTTTATTGATCGATTAGATTGGTTAGAGCGTCGTTAGCAATCAATATAATGTCAAGTTTTGTGGGCTAATGTTAGTCTGATCGTTCTTCTAATATCATTTCTTTCTCTTTAGATATTTATTGATTTTCGAATATTTGTTAACCCTTGCCAAACACGTTAATTTTGGTCTTCAGTGGTGTTTTCTTTATTAAAACTATAATATGAATATCCGAAATTAGATTTATATATTAATATAGTTACGATATACAACTATGGACAATTAAAATTATTTATTCATTAAATGAGTATATTCGTCATAATGACACCATATACCAGGTAAATTTGTGCTAATTAATATTGCATTTTAGTGCATCATTATCCTGTGCAGGTTTGATACATACCTACCTGAAAACAATAACAAACATTTATCACCAATGTTTGTGGTTTTCGGGGTATTCGATTGTATTGTTTACTTCTTTTACTGGCTTTCAGGGCAAATACCATTTTATAAAATTTGTAAAATAATATCAAAATAAATTTTAAAAGTGTTACATATTGTTTTAGTTATAGTTTCAGGTTATTTTTACAAGCATTAGAAAGATGTAATAAAAAATTGCCTGAATTTCATCGTTGTTTAGAATTTATGTCTATGTCTGTGAAACTAGTCTGGTTTTCCACCAATCGCATCCAATGACATTGATTTTATTTTGTTACAGCTGCCACAAGGAGCACAGACAATCAGCCAGCAAAGAAACCCCGCAATGAAGGGGGCAGCGACAATGCCAGCGGCGGTCGCGACCAGGCAGCCTACTACTGCCTCCTACAGAATGAACTTCTCGGCTATCAGATCGAGGAGGTCAGAAGCCCGTCAGCCACATGTGCTGAAGGGAACAAAGGAGGCATGGGCTCCGTGGCCGCTTCATCCAGAGCCTTGCACCCATACCAACCAGTGTTCAGATATAAGGCGCGTTCAAACAAAGCTGAGGTGAGTTTTGCTATTTTATTATTAGTCTTATCATTCTCACCATCGCCTTCATCTTGATGATGATAAGATCGTCTGCTGAATAGATTTTGATCGTCAACTGTTTCAAGGTGTGTGTTTCAGCGACATCCCAATTGGATAGTTGTGTGCGAGGGTTAAATGTAGCAGTAATTAGTAGACTGGTTATTATATTAGTTTGTTTGTTAATGACTATAAAGAAGGCACTAATGAAGGAAAAAACACGGTTATTAACCAGGATGTCCCAACTACTAAAGAACATGTTAAGACTTGCATAAATAGCATATGATCATTAAGTTATCAGAAGCGATCCGATGTATTTAAGTGGATGCACGGCTTGGATTAGTTTATAGCGAGTGAACGCTGGAAAGGTGCCAGACTGTCATCTAATATTCAAGTTTAAAGAACTTATGAATACAGAAGAGGTTTTCCCAGATGGTACCAGAGTTTCTCCGAGGTCCTTTACATTTACAATTTAATATAAAATTTTAAAATACGATGTTTTTATCAATATTGGTAAAAGATATAAAAATAGAAATTTATTATGTAGTCTAGTCTGTTCGCATCAATTAATTATTTCGATGTCAATCTTTTGGCTTTCGAAGTTTACTCCATATAAATTATCGAATACAGCATTTTTCGCACGTATGCAACAGAATTTAAGTTGTATTTATAGTTTTTTATCATTTTTGATGGCAATACTTGTCTCCATTATCTTCGGTTGACGCGGGTGGTCAACAAGTTTGGTTTGTTAATTTGCTCGTTTGTTCCACTCTCGGCGCATCGATACACTAACGTCGGTGTTATGACAAAATTATGCATATTGATGGGCCAAAATTAATTCAAAGGTGTCCAATTCGTTTTAATTCGGGTCGACGTATTATAATGATCCTGTAAATACATAAATGATGAGCATAAATGTCTGCGAATGTTTATAACAGTGTTGTGTTGCAACTTGCAATGTATTGTTATAACTTCTGTAATAGATGCTTGGAATTTACTAGTTATTACATGGCGGATGTTTTGTTGCAATATTACCTATATGTTAGATGAATTGTTTTATGTACATTAACATCCTAGATTCTCTTTACAATTCTCTTAGTTTAACAAATTCCAGATATTTTTGTGAGATCAAACTTCTCATATTTTTAACCGACTTCAAAAAAAGGTAGAGGTTCTGAATTCCACTGTATTTTTGTTGTTGTTGTATATATCAGTGGTTTTGGTACACATTTACTGGTTTTATATCCTTAATTTTGAAACATGAAAGAATATTTTCGGTGAAAGTTTGCATTATGAGTTCAGCGCGATGGTATTCAGGAATTTGGTGGTTATGTATGTAGTGTGTAATTACGAATCAGTTCGCAAATATGTCTGCGTATTAAAGCAAACCTGATTTTGGTCATACCCAAAGTATTTTTTCTATAGAACTCAACCCTCTGACGCAGGAGGAAAATACTAAAAGCGGACATTGATACATGTATAATTGCACAATATTATATAACCTTTTATTGGTACCACAGTTTTGCATTGCAACTGTAATAAAATTAACGATAATTATCTATTAAACATGCAACTTTTAAAAGCAGAAACAATATACTGCCACTTAAAAATTCATTCTACCGCTAAAGTCCGTATTCAGCTCACATAATCGTCATAATATTACGTCCCAAAAAAGAAAATCCGGTGATAATTAAAAGACACACTCATACCATCTCGAATTACGGTTGCCATTGCAAAACATAAAATACCACAAAACGTATAAAAGCTTTGCGCAGTAAATTCAGATCCCACATTTAATTCGCGATGCGTTACAATATAAAAATGCTTCTAATTAGCGTCTTTTATCTGATGATTGTAAAAATTAATCAACGCGTTGTACGTACGTATCTCTGTCTAATTGCGTCGGGATACTTCGAAGTCAATAAAAGAGCACTTTTTGGAAGAATCGCTGTGTAATTGGTGATACGGCACTCCATTGATTTACGTCTTTATGCAGATCATGAAGGACGATAAATAACCCGGGGTGAATGAATACGGATTGAGTGGCTTTCATGTCAAAAATATTTATGGACGTGCCGTTTTTGATGTGGTTTTTTAACAACCTGACGAGTTGTTTAGTTTTCGATTGGCGCATTGTCATAATGCGTTTTTATCGAGTTTGCTTTGGTCGCGACAAAAAGTTCATTCCCAAATTTGATGTTGGGATTTTAGTGGTTCCTTTGTGCGAGTGGTTTTAGAACATATATTAATGTCATATAATTCAAATGAGCTGATATCACTGAGAAATAATACAGCTTGATATATAATTTTACGATACTGTAGTGTCATAAAGTTTCGAATGATTTTGATGAAATTAAATTAAGGAAAACGAGTACGGTATGAAGTAGCATCTGGTGAATAGGTGATGGAGATCCCAGTAGAAATACGCACACTATTCATGTTTGTACCAGTGACAAAGTGAGTACAGCGCATCTGAAGCTAACTGCTGTCTAGAATCTATATGACAGCCTCCGTGGCGTAGTTGGTGAGACGTTGGCTGTGAAACGAGAGGCCGTTGGTTCGATCCCCGCGCCAAAACAAATATTTGTGTGAACCGCAGGCATTTGTTTCGGTTGTGTTTGTGAGACGGAAAACCCCGTCGTAGCTTCTGATACTTACTAGAAAAGACGATCTTAGTGTGGGGTTAGGAGTATGTCTGTTGCTGTTGAGTTTATTTATATATGAGCATCAACTTGAGGTGAGCCCGGTGGGTCTAGTCACAATAATCGTCTGTTCAATTCTTCATGTATTGTTCATATGATGAGAATGAGGAAGGGAATACATCAGACAGCAAATGGTTCTAAAGCAGGATCAAGAGAGTTTTAACAGATAGTGGGCAAAGTAGCGGTAACGAACACAAAGATCTGATAAGCTAGAAAAGAATAATATGCGATGAATTATAATAGAGGGTTTTAAAGTTACACCTTGCTTACAGATATAAGAGCCCCTAATTACACCAGTACTATCATAAAAATGTTTTCAAAATTAAACAAATTACCACCGATCAAATGAAACCACACAAAAAAGCGTAAAAATATCAACGCTTCGCAAACCTCATCATTTTAATTAATGTTATTGTAATTGTTTTGAACCCAGTCTTTAACCCGTTGGCAAATTGATTTTACAAATGTCGGAATCTAAATTGTCGCATATAATGTGGCCCCAGAAAAGTTTTGACTTCGAGTCCCTCAGTAAATATCCTTTTTAAATTTTGAACTTATTATAATCTAAGTGGAATCGATTTTTATTGTCTGTCTCATGTTGGTGAGACAAAATTCGATCGCTGACCATTTTTAAGGTTCCCCAGAATGAAATGCGTTCTCAGAATACTTTGTTTCTCGTTTTGGCGCATTACTTTAAAATATGGATTTGTAATTGCATAACTTATTTTGACCCTTTTCGTGTGGGTCCACATTTTAACCTAAATTGCGTTATGGATATTTTTTATGGAATTTACACTGTGGTTTATCTTGTATTTTGGTTTAAGACTTATTTTTCTAAACATTATGTATAATTAATTGTTCAGCTTGCAAATTTTACTTGCATTATGTATACAGACTCCTGATAATTTTGGTTAAGTTAAACAGAACATTTGTACTGTATTATTTTATTTAGTTTTAATTTTCATTACTTTGTGTTTTTGGTCTTATCGTAGCTCAATTTTTGTGGAGTTTTGAGAACATTGACTTATATTCTACCGATAGACGAGGCGCGTCATAGAAACTATTTGTCCCGTATTTGTCAAAAGCTCAGTAGCGACATCTAGTACGTTTACTTGAATAATACAAATTATGATCAAAGATTATTAGACAGACAAGACAGTTCATGTCAATAGTAGCTTTGCCTAAGATACTGCCTACGTATTTGTAATGATATAAAAATATTTGTAATGTTTTTTTTTTATTTACGTGAATTATTCATGTAAATGATGTAAATGAAACTAAATACTCTTACAAGTGTACAAGTCTGTCAATCAGTGTACAATCAGTCTGACATTTATTATAATAACATTTATGAATTTTTAATAAGCTGATAAGCTTTTTTCGAGACTAATAGACTAAAGGAATGGTACACCAGAAGTTTTCAAAAATGACTACCGCATTTGGAATATCTGAAATCTTCGTGTCGAAAATGAATTGAACAAATATAAGTATGTTCTCATGGTAGCCACTTATATCCGTTGCAATAATTCTGGACAAATATTATAGAGATCTCCTTTTTTCGTAACCGACGCAGAAGAATATAAAACAATTTTAAATGATATTAGTCTTCAATAACAATGGGTTCGAATAATCCATTAAGTAATTCATATTAAGAAATAGGGTCTAAATACTATCCACTGTTTCAAAACATACATACAACACACATATTTTGAGTTATTAATCAACAACATATGATTAAAATAAAATACTGAAATCAATTTGCAACTACATTCTTCCTACATATTTGTATTTGTAATGTATTCGAATAGTTTATGCCTATTTGGTCCACTGATATGAATGTCCCTTGAATAATCTATATCTTATATAGTTCGTCTCTCTCACTCGACGGGCAATTTTTATGCGCGGAAAGGAGATATACGATTAAGGAGCTCACCTTGTATTCTAACGAGCTCTAAAATATATTTAATCCATTAATAAATAAAAGATCTGTATTATCGGCATTATTCTGCAATATTATATCACTTACGTTGTATTCTTTAATTATATTGTAACTTCAGAAAATTTCGCTGTCGGTTTGACGGGGAAAAGTCAAAATAAATTACTCATAAATATAAACAAAGAGGCGTACTATTGCGCGGCCGTCACGCGGCAGACTGATTCGTGTGCGGTGCATGCACCGCACTTGGGTGGGACACGTTTGTTACAAGGAACGCCTTATCTAGTGTAACATTGATATCGATGTTTGAGAATGATTCCAAAGTCGATTGTTTAGATTTTTCGGTTTTTAAAAGAAACATATTTGAGAATCCAATAGTGTTAAAGTACAATTTAATTATGTACTAGGTGAATCTCGTTGAACTGAATAAACATTATGATGATTATCCTCGTAGTGATTCAGATTTCACGGTAATATATAATTATCTGTAAAACTGAAAATAAACAATACACAATAAACTATTCATGTAATTCTGAATATATCCTTGAATAAATATAAAGCATTCAAATTGTTTATTATTTCAAAATATATGAGGTATTTATCCCGTCCATTTTATGCATTGCATATTGAATACAATACAGTTGCATGGATTCACTTGTAGCGTTTTGTGGACTTATAAAATTAAAGATACATAGAGATAAATTATAATTAATAAATATTGAAATAATTCGTGTTATAATATTAATAATATTTGGCCAGTTGCATAAAGGTTCCGGAATATTTTGTCGTCTCAAATGCAAAAAGATTGTAAGACATGTCTATTTCACACGGATAGTATTTTTAATTTAGCGTGCTAATTCCGATAGAATTCGTCGCGTTCCATTAGCCTTGAATATTTTTCCTCGCGTGTGAATAGTGCAGACATCCCGTAATGTTACCTATTTGGAACAAAATCTCTGTAACTGGGCCATTAAAGTTTACAAGACATGGTTGGGTCGCTAATCGCCAAATGTCTGTCCATACATAATTCTCCCGGTATATTTTATTGCCAAATGGTGTTATTTGCAATAAAGCTATCCGTTTACGTGTAAATCGTCGGCGTGCCTTTGTTTTTGCGCATGCGCACGTTGTCACGGTGAAATCGCTGAATCGCATCGGTGTCTGAGTGTAACAACAATTCCTATATCGTATGACCCGACGTTCTTGCAAAGATATAGGTGTCGAATAACCAATAATCCGTTTTGGGTGGTTGAATTTTCTTCCGTCTCTTTTTGATCGTCGGGAAAACGTATAGTGCGAAAGAGATGGCATATATTGACGATTACACACGCCGCGCCGATTGGATTTCGATACTTGTCAAATTTCGCCCTCGGTAGCATTGGCCGCTGATTTGAAAGTTAAATTTTCATCGACGCGACAAAGATTGACGGTTATACGTGGTCGACGTTTCTATTAGGGGGTAAATTAGAATATTGGACATGTAGAATTTTAAGGTGCTGGAATGATAAAAGAGTCGTATTTTATTTGGAGATTTACGTCATTAAAAACTGTTTCGATTGTTTTGTGTAATTGTTAGCTTGTTTTATTAAAACAAAAAATATAGTGCTTTATCCTCTAAAGAATTACTCAGTGGGTCATTATTTTTTCTTTTACCTATCATCAACTTAATAGATGATAAATTATTAAATAAGCTCAATATTAAAAACACACACTACAAACAATGACCAAAATTTAATTGTTTTCCTCTTTCTAATGGCTATAACATGCAAATATATTTTTTTGTCCACTCGGTGCATTGCACTGAATACTCAATTCTAGACCAAACACATTATTCTATATCTAGATCCGTCTGGCGTCCAGGATGTCTATAAAATATGCACACTGTAGTACTTGCACCGCAAAAAAACATACATTAGCATGAAGGAAGCGTCCACTGTCCAATGCATGCGCGTCGAGAGTCACAAAATAAATTCCATGTAACTAATTACGAGTTTTAGGGTTGTCGAATTCAGCAGATCTAATATTTGCTTCAGTAGGGTAGTAACTGGCCGCTGGATCTTGGTCTATCCGAGTTGCAATGATTCCTTTGAAGTATTATTGACCTAATATGTCCATTGTGAATGACCAGAGTCTCTAGGGTACTAGGATTTCTGTAAATTCAAACTTACAGAAGTAATGGCGGGTATGAGATTGGGATAGTCTCTAACCGCTTTCTCATGGAAGACAACAGATATTAAAATGGATGTTGACAGTGTGTGAAAGTTCTGTGCTTGCGGAGACTTAAGCACAGTACTGATGCATACTTTAGAAAATGTAATAACATAAGACCCTAATACTGCTAGACCTACGTATGGCGGTCATTGTGTCCCTATGCCTCGTTGAAATGTTATTTAATTTATTTTCTAGTACACACGTCTGAGTTGATAGAAGCCAGTTCGACAACCCTAAGTGCATGTAATCAGAGTCAAAAAACCTCCAAATACACGGCATACTAATGAGATGTATTATATGAGTTTACGCGGTAAAATTAAGAAATTTATCATCGACTATGTATAGATGATGTATGTGCATACATTATTGTAATTTTGATGGATCGCTACACTTGCTCGTTATTAATTGGTGTTTTAACTTAGTGTTACGTAATTGGCAAAGGTTTTGACAGAATATTATTTTTAATGGATAAGTATAAAAAATAAAAATCTCTGTAATAACATGTAAACTACTGATTTGTTTTGGAAGAGGATATGACTTCTGAAAAAGTAAAAAATTAAGCACCGAAATTATCCCTGATATAGGACAAAAGTATTATAGTATAAAATTAACTCAAAAAAAATATACTTTATTTACAGAAAATGAAAAACCATTTTAAACATTCGTGTGTGCGTAATTGTCATCTCAACGGTGGAGGAAAATGTATGAAAATATGTTTACTTTAAAATAATAAGTAATTTTTTTATTGTTACAAAAACCCACAATTGACTTGCATGGTGAAATACAATTTTAATCTGTGTCCAGTAATACTATAATGTTATTATTAAACATTAATTTTGTAAACAACAGCATATATTTAGTATTAAGGAAAAACAACACAAACTTTAGTACCTAAGGGAATTCATATTTACACAGTACATGCATATTGTCTGGTACATGCTCGTCGCTGAATGGCGGGTATTAAAACCGACCTTGTTGCGTGCCCGTTGCTAGGCAACCATCGATCTCTAAAGCGCTGAAACGCTGAAGGCAGACGATGGAAAATGTACGGGGACTAAATGTGTAGGTCGTAGACGGTTCTTTATTGATATTTAGTGTTTGAAAAAGATTCTGCGTTATATAATATATAAAACGTAAAAAAAATATTTTTGTTATTTTATCGCCGAAAAAAAGTTTTTTTTTTTTATTATTTACAAAAAAGGAGAGCAGTAAATTCCCCTTTTTAAAACATCTCAGCTCTGTTTTCCTTGCTTGAATATTACAGAATGATACGAAATGAAATCGCGAGCTCTGAAAAACACATGTAAACGTAAGCTTCGGTACGTTTTGTGTGTCAATTATCGCGGGGCCGACGTTTAGCACGTCAGTGACAATGAGGATATGCTAATCAACGCGGTAACCAACGTGTTTTTACACGCAAACTTTTTGCCATCTTTCTACAAAATGCAAATTGGTACTTTTTAAATATTTATCCTTTTGCATGCGCGTCGTTTTTTTTCCATCCATCACATTAGATGTACAATGGCATTGTATATTTTTTTCACGCCAACCATTCCTGTCCAGTCTGACATCACTCAGCGACAACGACCTAATATAATAAATTATTGAAATCATCACATCGGATTTGCAAATGTGCATTTAAAGCGCTGCGTTTTATGACTCGAATCTGAATGTGGTTTGTTATCAAGCATGTATTGGCTCCAATTTTGATCCAATGCGGATCTAGAAAATGCCATTAGTTCCAATGTTGGTCAATGTTGGACGAGTGTTCTTAAGCCCGTTTGTTTACAATGTAATGGTGTTCCGATATCGCAGACGGCTGTTGAAATTGATTTTGCAAGTGTGAATTGCTCTTAATGGTAACGGGATGTGCAGTCTTCGAGTGCGGAGAGATTCTTAGAAATTTCTTGCTCACAATCTTGTGAGAGTATTGCTTTCGTTGCCGTTTTCCAATTCATTCTTAAGTGGAAAAGACTAGAAGTTGATTAAAAAGTAGATAAAAAATAATTTGTATTTAATGTTGCTTTACCGCAATACGTAAAACAGTCTAATGCTAGAGTTAAATCAAATTACGTTTTTTGCGGTTCGATGCCACTTATGTGCGTTGTAAAAACTTATGGAAAATATTTAACTATTGTCAGAGTTTGGGTTGTACAATAAAACTACTGTGTGTATCAATCAACAAGCTAATTTATATAATTGAGTGTAGATAAAAAGATATAATACAAACTTTATTTCTTTCAAAACACATCAGAATTTAATTTAAAATCCAAATAATACTTTAAAAATATTCACTAAAGTAATAAAAACGCTGTTCCGTGTGAAAATACACGTTATACTTAGCGCATACCCCGACGAAATATCTAAATGACTTGTTTACTTATAACACTTAACAATTTCACACTAATGCACTGCAAACACGAATATAAAAACATATAAAAGCACATAGAGTTTTTTTATCGTTCAAAACCTGCCGCCATTTGCGTGCATTAGTCGCCTGTCAGTACCACCGCCTGATGATGGTCGCGGGTGAGGCTTCGACCTCGCTGTCAGCAAGTAAAAAAAAAACTGAAATCACGAGTAGATGAATTCGGTCGAGATTTTAGTGGAACAGGGAATGTAGTTTGTAAGTTCAATTTAGGTGATACAGTTTTTCATGTATGAATTCAGTAGCACGGTAGTAAAGATATTGGTTCTGGAATCTGGGACAGCTTGATGGATTAAGATACAAGATCTTGATGTTAAGTGATATAACGCTTGGATCATGGACTTTTTGCCGTCCTATCAATCCCGGAGGAGAGCGGGAAGGAGAAAAGATGGGAAAAGGAAAGGGGCATCTGGATTCACACTCTCTAAACGAAACGCAACGGCAAAGCAGTTGAAAGAAGAAAGAGAAAGAAATAAATACATTTATTGAAGGCGCGAACATACATAGGTAGGCAATAAAATAACAAAATATACATAAAATAAAAACATGACAAAAATACTATTATGCAACAAAATTATGTGACTAAACTATTGCGCCGACAATGGGCCTCCCATTTAGCTTTATGCTGCAGTATGGGAAAAGCAAACTGCAGCGCTGATTATCAACGGGGAGCCCTGTTACATCACATCGATTTTCTGTGAGACAGTGGTACCGCCCCGGATGAGCCTGCCCATTCATACTGAGCCATTAGTGACAACAGAGTGGCTTTAGCACAACTAAATTGTGGGAACCCTCAAAAGGAATTATGGATCCCACTGGCTTATCTATTTAGGATAAAAGAAACAATCTAGACTGCCCTTTCTCTCTCCTGTGTCTTATCTCCATCCAAAGGTTGCCTGGAAGAGATTGCCTAGTGCAATAAGGCCGCCGATTGTACTTATTTTTTATATTATTTTTAATTTCTGTTATTGTATTTGTTTTTTTCTGGTGTACAATAAAGTTTATAAATAAATAAATAAATCCTTTTCCCATCAGAAAGTTATAGTTCATTTGTAGTGAACTATTACAATCATTATCATATTTTCCTCTACCATCAAGATATTAATTATATCACCTAAAATAACTTTTCCAAAATTAAATAGACCTATGGTTGCTTTTAATTATTCTTCTCTGAAATTATACCACTAATTAAAAAAAAAACTTTTTGGTGGAAGAAAACCATGAGAATTATTCAATTGTCATTTACAACTATTTTAAAATGTTTCAATATTCAAAGCTACACTTCGTCTAGACCGAAATTAGGTAATGCCAATCGAAGTTCGTCGGCCACTTTGGCTTGCGGGACCCCGGCACACGAGCCCATACAAATCAGACATGACATAGACAATAAAAAACTATTCATGTAATTCTAAATCTGTTTTGACGGCACCACCCACCGGATTACGTGCATTTATGCATTGAATACCAATTTTGTGCGAATGTTGTAAAAAATGCATTGTGGCGTGATTCGATTCTCAGTGCGTCACCGAATAAATCTCCTCGGTTCGTGTACACGCCGATATTTTCCCAAAAAGATGTTGTTTTTTTGCCTTAATGTATTGGATATGGCTTACAGTGTGTCGTTTTTGCTTCTCGCTAGCTAATGCGATTGCGAATTGATATCCTCATGTGCGTCTGTGTGTGGATAATTGGAAACCATTTCGTTTAGTACACATCGTTTCTCGAAATCACGCATGTCATATTTCTGTGTTTTATTGCCACTTAGTTCCTGCTCGAATAAAAAATAGATAATTATGGTCGTCCAAAAATGATGATTTAATTTGACCATTTCGAATACGTTCTTAAATTACATTCATTAGAAATAATTACGTAATGTTGCATTACTAGTGTTTTTTATGCATTTTCGTGGAGATATTAATCATTCTCCAGGCATACTAGGCACATGCACGAGACTGAATTGATACAGGTAGTTACAAACACAATACAAAAAACAAGGAAAGTAAAAAATACTTCTATCCAACGCCAAATTGCCTCCACTTTGCATAGAAACAGCGCTGAAAAAAAACTAATCACGATGCAATTTTAACCAGTTTTAGAAATAAAACATATTTTATGAATATTGCAATGGAGTCATTAATATCAACGATTATTAGTCATAATTTCGAGTTGAAAACACGTGCAATTATGTTCGAGAATGGAGAAAACAATTGAGCAGGCGCATCGAATCGCAGCGTCACGGAGCCTTCGCGCTGGGAGTCAAGTCCTTGAACGGATAAGATACTGGCACTAGTCGCTAGACGTTTTGCAATTTACAAATTTTGCGGCCGCGCATTACAATGATGCGTGCGATGTGCGGGTTCATCGGTCCGATTCTATCGCCTCGATGATGATTTTTTCCACAGCCACCGCTAACACCCGGGACTTGTCCGTGATTGAAATTTTCAACGCACGAAACTCGACATCGTATTTTTGCACTGATGCAAAAAGTAGTTGCCAGAATTGTATTTGCTATTTTTATTATTTTATCACTGTCGACGTGTGTAAATATTGTCGATTTGCTTTGAGAAATAACTCATCGAAATATTCTATGGAATGTTTGACGTCATGTAGTTAATGTAAAACCAAACATAAGAGAGAATTCGGAAAGATTAAATATTATTATTCCATTAATATCCGGGTGCGCACGATAGTTTGGCATGAGTGTTCAAATAGTCATCAGAAGACGTAACAAATCAAAGTAGGTACAATCTTCAATAATAAAACCATACGCGAGATCAATTAGCCTCCACATAATGATTGCAGCAAGCCACTAATTATTTAAAAACGCTCGAACACATTAGAGCTTCTAGCATTCGCGAGGTAATAGTTTCAAATGGTCAGTGATAAAAACGTTTCTATGTAATAACATCGAACCTGTGGCGCATTTGTTCATACTACAATTTATACTTATTATAATCAAGGTTTTTTGCGCCAGAGACATGAGTTAGATTAGAAATAAGAGTCTAGACTTGGGTCATTGGCAGGGGATGATTCGTAAGTTTTGGCAGATCGTACATCGAGTTTGTATGAATGCATTTTTTTCATTAAACTTTTTATCTAGTTGCATGAAATCGTTTCTTTGTAGTTGTTTTTGGGCACACGTCCGCCGGCTGCCGGTTGTACAATCTAGATCATGTCGAAGATTGTCCCCCGTATTGCTGCAAAGTCACGTTTCTGGATCATTGTGTTGGTGCTCTTTTAATTTCCGAGGCCTATCGATATAATTTCTCGTTAATTATAATATTTTTTTGTTACCGCCTCACAGATATAGATACTCGGTAGCCTTGATTTTTTTCGTGACACCTACGAGCCCGAGTATTTTTTAAATCATAGCCACTAAAGCATTGATTGACAGCCACAACACGCTAATCACAATGCAGATGTCCAAATCGTTATCTGATACTGGACAATGTGGGCTTTCCAAATACGACAGTGCCGATGACTGACAAATCGCACGAGCTCGCGATTCATTACAATAGAATGCGATGTTGCCCGTCTAGGTATCGTATTATACTTGTAAACCTAGCCATCGTCTGTATTAGGCATTGTGTTAGATTGCCATTGTTCATGGCATCGTCGAAAAAACAGGTACAACTTTTAGATTGCAACAGAAATATAAAATTTAATAACCACCACAATTCGAGAGTTTTACAACTGCAAAAAACAAAACAGTCGGACGTTTATGTTTTCTAAACACGTTTTGCATTATATATAAAAGGACCAGTCATACGTTTCTGGCTAATGGTTCGGGCAAAAGCGGCTCCCGTGGCATCATCAGCCATCGAACCGGTCACCAGAAGTGCCCATCCGTGTTCGCTCGACGGCATGTTTGCTGAATCAACAACGTCTACCGGTACGTAACGCGAGGGTATTTCGCGAGAGGCCTCTATTTAACCTCATTTTTTTTCGTTTACACAAGTCCTTGTTTGCAGAGGCTTTTTGCCATCGAGGCCCGGTAGGGTTACGCTTGTTGACATTACAAAGTAAATTGATTTCGCAATAAATTTGTATGAGCTCTTCAAGACTATAAGTGCGTCAAAGCAAACATAACTTCAGAATCGAAGAGCAAAATACTTAGTTTATTTCAAGAGGCGTGAAAGTTGAGTTTCTCATCAGTTGGTTCATCTCGGTGCATATTTAGGACAGTCGATGGAAGAAAAAATGCTCTGTTTAAAGCCGGAGCAACCGTGAAAATTCATTGTAAAAGCCGTTGATGTTGCAAGACCGCTTCGCTACAAGGCAGTTTTTTAATCCCATTCCAAAAAGCGTTAAAAGTAATGAACGGTACTTGTCACGTTGCGCAATAATTACAATACTTTTAAAAACTTTTTAAGACAGACCCTCGGTTTTTAAAAGCGAGTCAATATTTCAGCAATTTGTATGCAACGCATCATATTGCGCTGAAGATTTAGCTTGAGAGCGTCTGCATTGGTTTATTATTTGTTTTATTGCATATGAAGACGTGATGCGCGTACGGAACCACGCAGGTCAGTAGTTCTGTCGTTCATTTATAGTACCAATCAATCTGCTATCTGCGATCTAGTCACTACCTGCTGGATTTTTTGGTTTTTATGCGTCTGCTGTTCGGGGTTAACAAACTTACATTCTGATTGCTCATTCATCTTACATCATTGTGGTTTGGGATAGATCGAAATTTTCTTTTTTTTTCTCTGTTATCGCAATCCGTTTTAATATCATTAGTATGAAATATATATTGCATTATTCGTGTTGAATCATATCAATTTTTCTATTAGCTAGTCCGGTCGTTTTGTGCTTGGCATTGGGACGGCGACATCATTGTATCTTTTGTAGTATCTCGACATAGATTGAAGTTCAATTGCAGTCTCTATTGTAGCAGGTTTTTGTCTATTTGCTTTGAATAAGGCAATTGCGGTCCGAGGAAGTAGACAATTTGGTTCGTTCACAGCGCTGTCTTCGACCGCGAACGTGGAGTCGTTTGATACTATCTGTCACGCCATGTTTAAGTTGAAAATAATTAGCTTAAAGTTTTCCCAGATTATTTTCGCATTCGTTTGTCTGGCTTGCAAAGTCTGGCCAATAGATATCGTGTATTATGAATTTAGAAATTCGATTATTCATAGTACAGAGTAAAATAAATGTAATTTTTATAACTGCATGACGTGACCGACTTGTTAGTGCGATGTGACCACAGATGTCGCTGAAAGAAAAAGGTTGCCTCAAACCATTTTTTGATTGCGTAAAAAACGTAATTCTCGTAATCAAAACGGCATTAGTTAGACCAAAGTTGAAGCAGATTTGCTCTGTAATAGATGTGTAACTTATTTTTAATGTATGGCTTATTTAGTCACGCATTGGTATAAATGCTTCATAAATCTATGTTCACATTTATTTGGTAGAAACGATTAATTGACTTAGGTCATGGAACTTACATTATGATTAACTATAATTAAAAAAAACATAACTGCATATTTTTTTCTTTACCAAGAATAGGTAAATAGAATTGGCATAACGTGATATTAGATTTGGCTTATAATTTTGAGTCCGCTAGCGTTGCCGACTTGCCTCTCCTCTAAAATGTTTTATTAAAATATTTATTTATTTATTTATTTATTTTATGCTTTATATACAAAATGTATAAAGGCGGACTTAATGCCTGAGGCATTCTCTGCCAGTCTACCTTTGGATGGTGCAGAGAGAAAACAAAGTAGGCGCATAAATTAACAAATTTGAATATGATAAATTAAGTGATGTTTATAATTAAATATACAAAAAACAATAAACATAAATACACTTACACGAGAAAGTATATATAATTAATTTAAATTATAAATATATGTATAATAAATATATATATATATACATATAATATATATATATAGCACGTAAAGATATAAATTAAAGTGGCTCTGCCAGTTTCTTGAGAAAGTGTTGGCGAACCTTCACCTTAAATGCCAATTTAAAGTTTTTTTTATAAAATTTTCCTTTATTTTTTTTTAGAAACAAGGGCCTATAATTCTTATTTATCTTTTCGTGTATGAATACTAGTACTTACACATTGCATGTCAGGGTATACATCAACCAGGGTGGGAACAGACACGATGTAGAGATTCGCAGCATTGTTAGAGATATGGCACTTTTTTTATTACTCATTACATCTGACATGACTGAAATGTTTTTGGGCTATTCTTTTTCAAACAATCTAGATTACATACATTAGGCTAGGTAACCATGGGATTGATACGCTACATTGTATAAGTTGAGTCTTTGTTTCTATGAAGAACAAAGACTTGTTTGCGTGATGGGGTTTCACGGAATCATGTCACAGACAAAAGCTAGATGGATCCAAATGTAAAACAGTCATACATATTTAGAGCGATGTCTGCTGCATGCATCCCATTTGGTAAACGTGTTAGGAGTCTATGCGTTGGTAGCGAGGTCGTTGAAACGCGATGTGTATCTCGGCTGCAGTCTAGACTAAAATATGATGTCAACCCGTGGTCTCACTAAAAATAGCCCACCTTTCCCCGTGGCACCGAGATCTTGATGCTAATTGTCAACATTGTGCTTATTCATACGTATCGCACTTGACTTACCTGTTTGTCTTCCAAACCAGTTGCAAGTGGCTGCAGGCGATTAGCTATGTTACGTAACATAAATAATATGCATTTTGTTTCAAACGTCAAGGCCACCGTGTCGATGACCACCGGGGGCGGGGCACCTTAAGTCAATATCTCCTTAAGTGGCAGTCGCGAATTAATCACCGTGCATGTGTGTATGCACTTTCATTCTTATTTCAGCTGTTCCGTTACATCCATTCATTCACTCGCCAGCAGCTCGTGAAAGAATCGTTTCTATATTGGTGATTTTTTGTGCCGTGTCGTCGCTTTTATGTATCAATGATTGAGGTGCAGCAGAAGCGGGACGGTCCAACGGTGTCGCGGTATCTTGTAGTACTACGTGTAAATCTTTCGTTTATCAGCGATATTTATTGTGAGTGCGTTTGAGTTGAACATTCGTGTTTATTGTTCCGGTGTGTTCTGTGCGCATCCTTATGTTTTCGCCTGGTGTAGGCGTCGCAACCCAGTTGTGTACGTCGTTGAATTAAAGTAAAATGTACCCGAGCGAAACATGGCGTGTCCTTTTGTTGGTGTTTCCTTTAACTTAAATATGGCTCCGTTCTCGCTGTGAAACTACCAATATTTTTCGCCCACGCTGCCAAATTCTATGGTGCAACAATAAAAGGATTATTATCAGACCCAAAACACATATGGTAATAGCGACCCACGTTGTGTCTCACGAAATTTGGCTCGCTTTATGAAGGTGTTATTCATCTAGATTACTTAGGATTCGTAATAAAAGCGAGGTTCACGGACGTAAAATTGCCACGGGTTTACAAGAATCCTGCACTTTTTGCATTAAATTACTAAGAATTATACGCGACTTTGTCGGTGCGAAAATTAACATTAAAAATTTCAACGTCTCGTCAACTTTGACGGCAATAAACAAACAAATGCGGCTTTTATGTCTGTCTGTATAAATAATTGTACATCATAAATGCTCTTGACTAATTATTTTGGACGTGGCTTATTAATATAACTGTAAGAGTAGTTGGAGAGTGACATTTTTCTCTTAAAAAGCAACCGAGTAAATTTCGGACATAGCGTAATTTTTGTGGAGGGCTTTAATTCCGTCTATTGTTTTCCGCATCGAAATATGGACTATAAAGATTGCTCCAATGATTAATTGAAAGCATTACGCAAAAAGTTCACAGACAATTAGGGACGCTATCAAAAGTACACCATGAGTTTATTGCGTTTTTTAAGTGTTTTTTTTTTCTGCGCGTTTAGCACAAAAGGCTTCGGGTGGGCGAACTCTTCAAGGACTAGTTAGTTATGCTTCAGGAGGTTTTAGATACGTTTCCTAGTTGTATACTCATTTAGTCAACTCCCACTACACCAAACTCACAATTATTTACCTGCGTCCGTGTCGAAAGTACTCGTTAAAAAACTCTGCATTATCTAATTTGAATAATTTTATGTTCCGACTCTAGGTATTTGTGAGATTTTTGAACCTGCAATAATAAAGTCTAGATTGTTTTTTTTTTGTCAAGCTCATAACTTTTTTGTGTGTGTTCGTCATGCTTGATTTACGAAGCTTTTGCCTCTCGCGGCGATTGTTTTCAATGCGTTTTATTTTTATCTATAAGGTTTTATTCATTTTTTTACAATAACAGAGATTAGTAATCATCAAAATATATTGTTTGCCACTAGTGTGTGGTGTTGAAATTAGCGGATTCAATTTGTCAATAGTTTTTGCAGCATCATCATTTTGTATTTTTACCATTCGTTATTCTTGTGTTTTATAATCATTGTGGAACTTAATGACTGCTGCATCATTTGTTAATTTAACACCACGAGTCGCGTACATTTTGTTGATGTTTATTAATTTGGTCATATTTCCTGCACGTTTCGCGTTATTTAATCGCGCTGTGTTTTGTTGATGGCAATTTGGTTCCAAATGACTCGGCGGTTTTTGCTCGCTTAGACACAAATCTTAGTCTATTGTTGTGCTAGTGGTTATTTTAATGAGTTGCTAGCAGTTATAATAATGAGGCTGCCTCAAATGTTGTTTATGTTGGCTGTAGTTTTGACAACTATTGATACTATTACTTAATTATGTCTATAAATACAAACGCGTGTACAGTAATTGAAGGTGTTCGCTGTTTTGATTGAAGCATGTGCTGCGTTTGTTGTTTTTGCTGGACAACCACTTCTACATCGAGAGCACGTTTTTGTGTTTGTTTGCTGATCGATGAATACATTTTTTACATGCAAATAGCACACGTTTTAGATCGCATATAAGTTTCTTTTATTTTCTTTAATGTATCAAGTTCCGATGTGTTTTATCAAATAAGAATTTATAATGTCAACGTTTATATGTTAAGAACAACTGACCTATTGAGTAGCCTTCGGTTTAGTGCTTCATTAAGCACATGTGTTTTTGCTAGCCCTCTCTGTGACAGCCCTAAGTGCAGCAAGTTGTCAAGAGCGTAATCGTAAATCACAAACTAGTCTTGCGTCCATAAAGTGCTCATTTACTTGCAAGTGCGCAAGCACATGCAAATGTGTTTTTTTTTTAATTTATGCTACTTCAGAGGGGCAAAGACATTTCGGCTGTACACTCATTGCGAGAGCTGCTATTATTATCAAAACTAAGATTTCCATCTGCTACTATAGTAGTATTCGTTTTTTTGTGTTGTTGTATCACACGCGACCATACTTCAACTGGATTTATCGACGTGTCGGTGTTTTAGGTGCACTCTAAATCTTTTTAAAGTTTTGTAAATGTTGAATTTTACGGTGCATGATGTTTGTGGGAATTGTAAATGTTTGCCGCTCTGGGAATTTCTCAGGAAAATATGTAACAATGGAATCGTTTGTAATGTAGAATAAAGAAAACAGGTTCTGAAATATAGCCTGCTTATTTTCGTTGTTATGTCACTTTTATAATAAAATAAAATAAATAGTATCCATGCTATTTTAATTTATTGTGTAATGTGTGAACCAATATTTCAAATGATGTCAAGTTTTATTGTAATAAATTAATGACATGCTTTTATCAAATTGTGGAATTATAATTTTGCATTTTTATCGGTACTCGTCAGCATTCGAAACGGAACTAAATACCTAATAGAATATATGGTTATTTTATTCCTATTAAATTCTTACCCTTTCTTTCTATCTTTTCAGGAGAACATAGACCCATCACCATACAGCCTATCACCGATTTCAGCGAAGTCGGAGAAGCTGTTAAGGTCTCCGCGTAAAGCCACCAGGAAGATATCGCGGATCCCCTTCAAAGTTCTGGACGCGCCGGAGTTGCAGGACGACTTCTATCTAAACCTGGTGGACTGGTCTGCCCAGAACGTGCTCAGCGTAGGCCTCGGCAGCTGCGTTTATTTGTGGAGCGCGTGCACTAGCCAAGTAAGTGGATTCTGAATGACACGAATGTCAAACAGATCTTAGTTAGGATATCTGGAATAGAAGAGATTTCTATTACGAAGGTTTTTTAGCTGCTGCTGGATTAACGGATAACAGCTCTTTTGGAATAATTCAATTTTCACAAAAGACCATTTATGAAATACTTTAAATTGTTATGAGTCATTTTGGACCTTCTAAAAGCTGGTGACAAAAGATCGTTGAACGTGATATACATACATTTACTCTAGTTTTCCCTACTTATTCTTCACTAGTTCCTGCTCTTTAAACATTGGAGAGTAATTTATTCATAACTAGCTGACCCGGCCACGCTTCGCTTTGCCTTGGTTATCATAGGATTCATATTACATATTCATATACTGTCCTGCTAAATCCCGTCTTAGCCCGTCTGTTCAGTCACTTCTCGATCCGTCCCGTCCTTTCTCTTCATTATCCATTCCGTCTTATACCGTGCATTTACACTTCGTCCTATCAAATCTGCCAGCTATCCCAGTTCTCTCCCGTACCTCCCACTCTATTATATCCCGTCTCTCCATATCCAAATAGTGTGCCTCATGAATTTTTGACATTAAAAACTTTAGTGATTCTGATTATCCATACAATATTCCATCCCTTATTTCATATTGCAAGCAATATATAGCTGAAATATAACCTATCTCACTCAGAGACGATATATTACATTAATTTCTATCAGTGAATTATAGCGAAGGAAAGGCTACTATAAAAATTCGTGATAAAAGTGACATTCGATCTTGAAAATAAGTAAATATAACTTCTTACGTGTGAAAATTATTTATTTAACTGTCCTATATTCATGTCTATAACAGGTCATTGTGCAGATCCTTGGGGGAGGCCTATGTTCAACAGTGGACTTTCTCTGGCTGATATGATGATGATGATGATGATATTCATGTAGCTTGATAAATTCTCCTTAGTTTATACAAAATAAATTTCTGAACGGATTATTTGACAACCAATTTAAATGTCAATCCATTTTCATTAATGTCATTAATTTACATCTTTAAAATCTAAAATACGCCATTAATCGAATATTGTGGATATATGTTGTCGATTCGAAACCTTTATTTAAATACGTTCTTTAATTTGAGGGAAGAGTTTACCGTATCGATAGGATGTGCATTAAATGTTTGACAGTTACGAACCCATGAACATTTTGTATGAGAAAATGTTAATAGGCTAATAGAAACTCGGGAAACCGGGAACGTGATAAAAAGTATCCTATGTCCTTCTCCTGGTTCTAAGCTACCTCCCCACCAATTTTTAGCCAAGTCAGTTCAGCCGTTCTTGAGTTATAAGTGGTGTAACTAACACGACTTTCTTTTATATATATAGATGATCTCTTGCTGATGTATTAGGTCCATACTTAATCAAATATAATAATGTTTGGGTCTCGTCTTCCGCAGGTTACAAGGTTATGCGACTTATCATCAGAAGGTAATGCAGTCACATCGGTGGCGTGGAGCGAACGCGGCCATCTGGTCGCCGTGGGCACACAGAAAGGACATATTAGCGTGTGGGATGTAGCTGTTAATAAAGAGGTAGGTTCTATAAATTTGTATGGGTATTGGTAGGCGTAATCAAGCAATTATGAACCTTATGGTAGGAGATTGATCGTGGGCTAATGAGGAAGGAGATTTGAATCCTTACGTGAGAGATGAGAATTTGAAAGTGTGGCTGTTTGGTTTTTGAGGATGACTGGAAGATATTCTACAGTAAAGTTTTATACGATTTTTCAGGATAGTCCGTTATTATACTGGCTGCGACCATTATTTTCAACTGTAATAATAGGTTAGAGCTTCGACGAATGACTTGCCGCTTTGACAACTATCTAAGAAATTGTAATTGATTTGCTATTGCCCCTTATTAAAACTATTCTTCATTCGTTCCTCAGGTAACAAAGCTCCAAGGCCACATTGCACGTGTCGGCGCTCTGGCGTGGAACGGCGATATACTAAGCTCTGGATCAAGAGACAGACATATCCGCCAGAGAGATACAAGGACACCACGTAAGTATTCATATAATCTTTATATCAATAGCCTATGTCCCAGATGATTAAGCAAAATAAATTAGTCTAAAATCTTCGTACCTGTAAAGTAACCGACATAATTTTGTGGTATGAGAAGAATTAACTTGCATTAGACCAGACTAAGTTTATTCGTCATGAAATTCAATAAATCCTAGATAAAGCCTAGAAGCTAGCTAGCTTAGAAGGTTTCATATCGCTACATCTAAGATAATGAATGAATTAACATTTTCTAAGAAATCTTGATACTCACCATACAATTTTGATTTCTTCTTAAATTGATTCTCTATAAGTAAATTTAAAATTTTGTTTATTTTTCAGCGGTGCAGATGGCGCGAGTGTTGCAGGGGCATAGACAAGAGGTGTGCGGTCTCAAGTGGTCGCCTGATGGTCAGTCTTTAGCGTCTGGTGGCAACGACAACAAACTCTTCGTCTGGTCTATGGTGAGAATATATTCTTTTATATACGCACGCCATTTGTGATGTTTTTTTTTATTATTTGTAGGGTAGTTTCTTGTAGTAGAAATTGTACAGACATACGGCCGATGCCAATAATCAATCGAAAAAATTAGATTGAAGTCAATCTGTTTTGTTGTCAATTGTTTTCTACTTTTCGATTGGTCTCCTGTCATGTTGCCATAGTTTATTCACTACTGAGATTGATTATTGGCAATATAGTATCAGAAAAACGATTGAGCTGTCAATCTAAAACGGCAAATTTTGGATTGGGTTTGTTTATTGGCAGCGGCTGTTAATATTGTCGAATGGTGAGAGGACAATTGTGTATAATTTGATGTTCTACCTAATGGAAACTTTATTTATGATAAGGAGCAGTTATTTACCATGCAAATATAAAAAACAGGTACAATTATAACATTTCGGTATACCTTCGCACGTTCACGGATTGTTACTTGCAAATTGAACCCTATCAAAAATAAGAAAAAACAGTGAACGGTATGAGCAATCATTTCATTTCAATTTCGATTGGATATATCGTAAAGTATCAATACCTTGGATTTTCTCAAGATAATAAATGTAAACAATTTCATAATTATCGCAAACAAACCAAAGTCCTTTCTCCTTGATAAACAAGCATATAACACACGCTTACTAATCTGAAGTTTATTTTGGACGCGATAAATATGACACCGGTAACGTTCACACGAATAAACTGTGCCAAAATGTTGCCTATAAAGCCTCATACGATATCGGGGTTAGGGCTCCCACCATCTAATTTTCGCTGGCAACACTGCCCGCGATAGTACGTGTTTTGATAGTCTCTCGAATTATTTTTTCTAAATAAATAATTAAACAAGTATATTAGTGCCAAACTAAATGGATACAAAATGTGACGGCTGTAGTGCCGTGATATACGATATATCCTATATGGAATGTGCGCAAGAAACATGCAAAAAAAAATATCACTTGAAGTGTCTAGCTTTGACAACGGAAAAGTTTGAATCTTTCTCACAGGAATACAAGGCAAAATGGTTGTGCCCAGAGTGCACCCGAAATTTACCAAAAATGGATAATTCCAATACCCCAGTACGAGGTAACATAATTGATAAAACTTTTACACCGAGTAGTTTTGTTACCACTGAGCGTGGCAGTCGTAATATGAAACGCGACCGCACTGACAACGATAATAAAGTGTTAGAAGAACTACGGGCGTTCCGCAATGAATTGCTATGTCGATTAGAGGAACAATCCAATGAATATTTATTACTTAAAAATAGATTTATAAACACAGAGACAGAGCTACGTGATTTAAAAAAAATTATGGCGGTACTTCAAGAAAAAGCAGAAAAGGTTGATGACTTGGAAACAAAAGTTAAATCCTTAACAGAACAAAATAAACAGTTACAAAAGAATCACAATATCAGTATGACTACAGAAAAGCCAAAACCCTCATTTGTCAATGCGATGAAACAAAATACAACGAATGTTACCATACCATATACCAAACCATCCGCCAATGAGAGTGTGGCCACAAAGTCAGCAAATAGTGTAATGATAGCAAATAAATCAAAAACAAATAATGAAGAAACAAAAATACAAAATAATGTCACTGAGGTGGTTGTAAACGGGAAAAAAAATGAAAATGCAAGAGAAGAAAATTGGACCACTGTAGTAAGGAAAAAAAGCAGGTATCGGAACTCAGATGTAAAAAAAGGAGGAAGTAAAGGTACAACTGAAATTCAAGGAACCGAAAAGAAGAAATATTTACATGTATGGCGCCTTCAGAAAGATACAACAATAGAAAATATTGAAAAATATGTGAAAAATATATATAAAAAAGAGATATCTATCAAAGTAGATAAAATAAAACATAGAACTGAAAGGGATTATGCTTCATTCATAATAGGAGTACCAGAAAGCTTATATTCCAATTTATGTGAACCCGAAAATTGGCCGGTAAATATCGAATTCTGCGAGTGGGTTTGGTTTCGTAAACAACCCCAGCGACCAACCAATACCGAGTAAATGTATTGAAATATTCTACCAGAACGTCAGAGGTCTGCGAACAAAGTTACAAGAATTTTATGAAAATCTATTATCGTCATGTGCAGACTTGTTCGCTATTACAGAAACGGGATGCACTAATTCTATTTACGACGCGGAAATAATTCCACCAGATTACACAATTTTACGATGTGACCGTGCAGATGGACGTAAACAAGGCGGTGCTTGTCTCGTGGCCACACCGCGCTTAGAACTGCGTCGGGTACCTGTGCCGTGTGACGTCAATGTGGACAATCATTCATTCGAACTAGTCGGTGCTACGGTGTACAATAAGCATAACAGATTTTTGTTTCTCTTGTGTGTTGTTTACATACCACCTAATAGTAACGAAAATGAATATATGTTGTTATTTAGAATAATTGAACAATATTGTAACAATTACAGTGAAGTTGTGGTTTTAGGTGATTTTAATTTATATTCATGTACATCACATATAAAAGCTTATTACGAACACTTAATATGTTATTGTGGATTCATTCAGAGTAATAATATAGGTAACTGTAACGATCGACAACTGGACTTAGTGCTCAGTACATTTGTGGAAGGTGAGAGTGTGTGCGTGCGCGCGTCTGACTCGCCGCTTGTGCCGGTCGACGCGTATCATCCGCCGCTCGAGGTGAGTATCACGCTGCGTCCGCGCCGCTGCGCCGCACCGAGCTCATACACCCCTCACAACACACATACACAAACACGCTGGGTCTTTAATAAAGCCAACTTCCATAGACTATATTCATCTATAGCGGCAATAGATTGGTCCCCATTATATGAGTTAGATTTAGAAAGGAGTTTGAACTACTTCTATGACACTATAACTTTAATTATTAATGACTGCGTTCCTAAAAAAAACCAAAATCGCGCAAGCTCAAGGTACAATTACCCCGAGTGGTATAGTGCTGAAATTATTCGGGACATAAAGCAGAAATGGTTGCTTCACAAGCGTTATAAGGCTAGTAGATCTGATATGCATTACGAGGCGTTTGCGCAGTCTAGGACTAGGGTTAAAAACAGTATAGCAAACGCACATAAGAAACATCAGCAAAGAATTCAAGACCAGCTACTTAGAGACCCAAAATCTTTCTGGAATTATGCTAATTCGAAGAAAAATATCAGAACTCCAAAAGAAATTTTAAAGAACGGGAAGGTATTGAACGGTGAAGAATGTGTTAAAGAATTTGCGGAATATTTTCATTCGGTATACAGTACTGAACGAGCAGACTTAAATGTGGATCGGGCCATAGCAGAGGCGGGCGGTGAGAATGGAGCGGCGAGGGTGCACTTAGACCAACTACAATTAAGGGAAGTGCAACGAGCACTTCTTCTCCTCAAACCAAAAATGTCCTCGGGACCAGACGGTATTCCTCCTTATATCTTCAAGGACTGCCGTATGACTTTAGCAGACCCACTGCTCCATATCTACAATCTTAGTTTGAAGACACGGGAGTTCCCTGCGAGGTGGAAAATAACAAGAGTGGTGCCTGTACCTAAAGGAGGGGCAGGATCGAAAGTGGATGGCTACAGACCGGTAGCCGTATTGTCGACAGCAGCCAAAATATTTGAATCCGCCATTCACATTAACATATTTAAACAAGTAAGTTCACAACTGTCTGACCAACAGCATGGGTTTCGACCGGCGAGAAACACGACCACTAATTTAATAAGCCTCATGTCCGATGTTGTGCCCACAGTTGACAGTGGCGGGCAAGCTGATGCCGCCTACTTTGACTTTAAGAAAGCGTTTGACTTAGTCGATAATGACGTGTTGCTGAAGAAATTAGCTGGTGTTGGATTCACACCACATCTACTTAAGTTCTTTGCCAGCTACTTGGGGGATAGGCAACAATATGTAGAATATAATGGATACGTTTCAAAACCATATTTCACACGATCTGGTGTTAGTCAAGGTAGCAATCTAGGGCCATTACAGTTTATTTTAATGATAAACGACTTACCGAAAGTTGTCCAAGAGGCCAAGTGTTTATTGTTTGCAGATGATCTCAAGCTGTCTCGAACAATAACTAATATGGGTGATTGTGAAAAATTGCAAGGTGACATAGATAGGATAGTAAGTTGGAGCAAAGATAATCTTCTACAATTCAACATCTCTAAGTGTATGACCATTAGTTTTTGTCGTTCGCCAAAACCAGTACTATACACGTATACGATAAATGGGACACCGATGGATAGAGTGAATGAAGTCAAAGACCTAGGAGTTCGTCTTAGCGCAGGGCTTACATTTCGCGATCACATCACAACCATTTGTAAGAAAGCCTACAGAAATTTAGGATTTATACTTCGTGTCACTCGTGGTTTTACTAATATAAACGCAATTAAAGTCTTGTATAACGCATTAGTAAGAAGTCAGTTAGAAAGTAATTCAGTTATATGGTCTCCGTATGAAGATAAATATATACTCATTTTGGAAAAAATACAGAATAAATTTATTAGACACATATACCTAAAACAATATGGCGTTTACCCGTTTTACCCGCTGATGTATCCGACCTTATTTATTTTAGGTATGGTCGGATACAATGAATTGAGGGTTAGAAGGGAACTTGCACTAGTGTCCTATATTTTTAAAATAATAAAAGGAAAGTGTCACAATGGGGAGGTATTACAACATGTGAGACTGTGTGTTCCGGACAGATATGTGTGGAGACGGCGTAGGCCTGCATTGCTGGCTATCCCGCGCGCCCGCACTAACTTGCTAAAGGAGGCGCCGCTGACGCGAGCGCTCCGCACTCTCAACCTTATTGCGGCTGAAATTGATATATTTCATTGCGCGCTGAATGAATTCACAAAGATAGCAACATGGATAATATGTTATAAATAACTTTTTTATTTTATTATACATATTTTTTTTTTTATTTTTGTAGTCTAACATAGTCTAAGATATGTATATATATATATTTTTTATATAGTTATAAGATTATTGATGCTACTGTATTAGGTCTTAACCTGTAAAAGTAGTGTTATGTGGCAAATAAATAAATAAATAAATAAATAATCAGAACAATTTATTTTGCATATATGGCTGCGTCTTAACATATCGAGTCAGATAAAATCTAATTAAATTTATCTACATTTACAATCAATGTTTAAGTTCATTATAAATTAAGGTTTTGCGTAAGAGTAGAAAATCTTTGTGATAGTTTTTCGCGTTCTGCAAAACAATGTATAAAGTATTTGTATGCGTATTTTTTAATTTATTGCTAATTTAACCCAGATATCCGGAAACCTGGACAATTTATATTGTATTTTTTAGAGATTTTCATAAGAATTTCATACCATGTTCTCCATTAATCATGGAGGAAGGCTAAGGGGTTACTCTATTCTGTGATACGAAGGTTGATGTTTGAACGTTTGATCTTCATGTTTAAGATAATTTTTTTCCACTTATAAAAATCAATACTGTATCAGCCCATATACGTCCCACTGCAGGGCACGGGCCTCCTCTACAATCGACAGTACGATTGAGAGTGGTTAGGCCATATAGTCCACCACGCTGGCCTAATGCGGGTTGGCGGACTTACATACCATAGAATTTTTTTTATAAATCGCTATGGTATGCTGGTTTCCTCACGATGTTTTCCTTCACCGTTTTAGTGCGTGGTGATTGACTATCAATACACACATGACTCCGAAAAGTCAGAGGTGTGCCCTGGGATTCGAACCCGCGACCACCGTGAACATATTGGCAGTCGCGTCTAGTCCGTTTACCAACAGGCCACCACGCACTTCGAAATCAACACTATTTCCTATGATTTTTATTTATTTATTTAATCTTTATTGTACACAAACAAAAGAACATAACAATATAAAGAAATAACATCTCTTAAAAGTCCAAAGGCGGTCTTACACCAGACAACTTTTGGATATAAAAGAAGGAGAAAGAAATCTGAAAATGAATCTTATTATTCACTCTGAATTTAGTCCAAGGTTACGACGTAGGATGGGGGGTTCGAATATTTGTTAAGTATTTAGGCATATTCGTACAGAAAGGAAATATTATGAGCTCGATATATTTATAAAATTGAATATGGCAACCCTACTTAGGTAGTTTCCAGTGAGAATTTGACAAAACCCACGGTATCGCACCAAACGTTCGATTTTGTGGTATCGATAAAACATCCTGTTTTTACTGTGGGAAAGATCTTTATGCGGATTTTATGTGTTGTCATTACCCGGTGTTATATTGGCCGTTTTAAAGGCATCCAGGTGTCGCCAAATTAAATGACTCAAAAGGGTTGTTTGTTTGTATAGAATTTGCGTGTACTTAATTTGGCAGGGTTATAATATTGATGTGTTAATGTGATGCGTTTTTTTTGCTTTTAATTTAGTTTTTGTTATTTAATAATGATGTCGGTGTGGAGTGTTTAATGCTAAAAATATTACTTTTGAAATGCGGAATCATTCCGTGCACTTCCTTAATTACAGGAAGGTTTTTGTTAGTTTGGTCAAAGTGGATATTTTTGATGTTTTCTCTAATCGTATCGTTAAAGTTATTATTTCCCTTCTTATACTAATTAAATATCTACAACATGATTATTAACAAAAATAATTAAACAATATAATGCATATTGTACGTCGATTTGTACAGTATTGTCAAATTATTTTCTATTTGATATTAAACAAAAACAATCAAATGCATTGCAGTGAGTGCACAAATGTGGGGACTTGATGTACTCGTATTAACTAGTCATTCAGGTCTTAATCTAAAAGCCATTTACACAGTTCCACACTATATCCATACAGTACTAAGTACGTAGTATAGTAGTACTCTACAGTACTCATCACCTCCGATGCACAGGTTCTTCGTAGTCGAATTGAGAACTTCCTTTTTTTTTTGAAGTCGGTTTATAAGTATGATAGATAATAGTATTGATTTTTAGAAGTGGAAAACTCCGGACGAACATTCGAACATTCGAAGTTCGTGTCGTTTCATAGAGTAAAGGGCCGTCCATTAATCACGTGATCTTTTATTTCGCATTTTTGACCCCCCCTCTCCTTTAGTGGATATTTGGTGAGATTTTGATTGAGTATTTTTAGTACATATAATATTTACTGGTGGTAGGTCTCTCATATGTGAGAGGCCATCTGGGTAGGTACCACCGCAATGTCTATTTCTTCCGTGAAACAACACTGCTTAAATGCACTGTTGTGTTTCGGATTGAAGGACATTGTAGCCAGAGCAACTACTGGACATATTGAGACTTAACATCTTAGGGGGCGTCCATAAATTACGTGAGGTGTTTTTTTTAATTTTCTGCCCCTCCCTCCCCCCCTGGTGAGATGTCGTGAGATTTTATTCAACCCCCTCCCCCATCTCCCAATCTCACGTGAGATTTTTCAAAATGTGAGTTTCTTACGTAAACGTGTTGGATTGTTATTGTAAAAAGAAAAAAACAAATTTGCTTCGTGCTTTTATTTACGACTAGTTATGACTAGTAATCAATGTTGCTGAGAGTTTAATTATAAGTGTAATAAAAATTTAACAATAGAATACTTAAATCGTAACTACTTAGATTAAAAAAGAGTACTCTAATTCAGTCCATGGAGAATCATGCACGGTCTCAAGAGAGACTATTGGAACCAACATGTCCATATGATTTTCAGTAAAATCATCTGATCCTTCAACTTCGTTCTGATCTAGCCACTCTAAGCCATTGGCACTTGCACAAAGTAATTCATTAGCTCGTCTTGTCCGTGTGTCGCTGCCACTCAGCTCGTACGCTCTCGTTCATCGAGTCGCGCGTTCGGCTGACAGTGGCGCGAAAACAAAGGACGGGCTACACTGTACCGTGAATTCAGATTGAATTGAGCTATTTGGTATAAAACAAATATGGTGGTTTGACAGTAAGTAAATGTATAACGTCGAAGTATGAATGAAATTATTTTCTATTGAACGAATTAGTGAATGATCTTTATCGTATTACGATTACGCTTAAGATTAAATCTTATGCATGTATAATCTGGATTAAATGGACCAAAATAGTATATTTTTTTTTTTGTTTCAATCAGAAAAAAAATTGCGTGATATTTGCCGAGACCCCCCCTCTCTCCAACGTAAGATTAGATGAGATTTGACTCGACCCCCCTCCCCCCCTTAAACACCTCACGTAATTTATGGACGCCCCCTTATGTCTCAGGATGGCGAGCGCAGTGGAATGTTACTACTGTTCATGAGCGGTCGTATCGCTTACCATCAGGTGAACGGCATGCTCGTCTCGCCATTCAATGCAATAAAAAAAAAAATATATAAATAAGTCTTAAAAATTTTCGAATATTATCTTTAAATACGGGTATAAAGTATAATCCCTTTTTATTCCGAAATATATATTATAATGTAGCATTTTTATCAAAATTGTGTCGGAAAAAAAATACAGGTGATATCTTACTAGACTCCCCCTCCCCTCTTGTGATATTTCGTGATTTATTGTCTAACCCCTCCCCCCATTTAAGCCTCAAATGAATAATGGACGGTCCCTCACTCCGGACGCCGAACATCCGAACATTCCCGCCTCCCTAATACCTACTAACATGTCAATCTATCCACAGCACTCCACGTCCCCGGTGCAGACGTACTCGTCCCACGTGGCGGCGGTGAAGGCGATCGCGTGGTCGCCGCATCAGCACGGCCTGCTCGCGTCGGGCGGCGGAACTGCGGACCGATGCATACGATTCTGGAACACTCTCACTTCGCAACCGATGACTTATGTTGATACTGGTAATGTGTATACTGATTTTTTTTAAATTCATTATTAGTTTTCTACAGGATATTTATATAAATATTTTTTATATATATTTCTGGACTGCATCGGCACCGGTAATACACATATGTAGTCTATTTTTTTTATTCATTATCACTTCTCTACAAGGTATATCTGAACTGCGTCGACACCGGTAGTACACATATTCAATATTTTTGGTTCATTATCACTTACCTACAGGTTTCATCTGGAATGCGACCGAAAATGAAGCCAGATGGTAGTTTAAGTGACTTAAACTTAATGCAACTAATTTCATAAAAAAGTGACGGATAATGTACTTAATTACTAATAGCTTAGACAAAACGTGTATCATAAAAATAAAGAACTGATTGTTTTAATACTAAGAATGGAAAATAGATTGGTAATTTACTCTACACTCCCAGATATACTGCTGGTACGTCCCCACATGTGCATACTGGTGGTGGGTCTCTCATATGTGAGATGCCGCCTGAGTAGGTACAACCGTATTGTCGACTCTATTCCAGTTCATGGTATTAACGCAATGACATAATTTCTTTAACAGATCTAAGGATATGTAGTATGTAACATACACGTTACTTACGGCCGATGCCAATAATCAATCGAAAAAATTAGATTGAAGTCAATCTGGATTGTTTTCTACTTTTAGATTGGTCTCTTGTCATGTTGCCATAGTTTTTTCACTACTGAGATTGATTATTGGCAATATAGTATCAGAAAAAAGATTGAGCTGTCAATCTAAAACGGCAAATTTTGGACTGGGATTGTTTATTGGCAGCGGTTGTTAGTATGTATGATTCTAACCTAAGTATTTATTATTTTCAGGATCACAAGTATGCAACTTGGCATGGTCAAAACACTCGAGCGAGTTGGTCTCGACGCATGGATATTCACAAAATCAAATATTAGTATGGAAATACCCTTCGCTGACTCAGGTAAGCTCATCAATTTAAGTTATTATCTTTGAACTAATAGCCCTTAGGGATTTCACGGTAGCATTTTCATTCCATCTTCTGAGAAATCTACACACTAATTTTTGTTTAATATAAATGACTAATATGTTTGCAATTTTTCATTTTATAATTATTAAGGTATGATGGTTTAAACATAATATTTTAAAACTAAATATCCATGGGACATGTCATGAGTTAACAAAAACATCTCCACACAATCACAACCATAAAGCCTTAAGTATAAAAAAGATCCTTATCGTAAGAATAAAACAGAAAAAAAATATGTTTTTGTTGCTATGAATATAGCATACTTCCAAAAGATTTCTCAAAGGTTCTGTGGCAGCCTCCATAGCAATAACAAAGATTATAAGCAGTATAATATTGTACAGACGCAGCCTGAAAATATTCTTCATGAAGTACAATTATTAATTTAATGAAATTTTTGTCTCCAGGTGGCGAAACTAACAGGCCATTCATACAGAGTGCTGTACCTGGCGTTATCACCGGACGGCGAGGCCATCGTCACGGGCGCGGGGGATGAAACCCTACGCTTCTGGAACGTATTCTCAAAAACACCATCACACAAGGAGAACAAAAGCGTGCTCAACCTTTACACAGCGCTCAGATAAACAGTGATTACAGACGCTATACGCGAGTGAAAATTAGTGATTGTGAATGTGTTCAAGTCGAAAATCTAGTGTTGAATGTGATCAAGATTTGTATCATAGGGATGGTGAATCTATCAGCGCTGGTTTTGATGTAAAAATGTTGAATAAGGCCATAGAGGTGCTGTCAAATATTTTTTCAATATTATTGGGAAAAATTTGCTACAGTACATACAATATCAAACGAGCGCTAAATATTCAAAGAATTATTTTTAATAGATGGTTTTGTCTCAGTGCATAATGAAATTTATGGTCGGTAATGTGTTCGAAATATAATGTCCTGTGGCTGCCATTGGTTCGCCAACCCTGGTATAATGGCAGCGGGATATGCAATATGTTGTGTGTAACTTTTTAATAGTAAAATATATTTATTTTAATCCCCACCGTAAATCTGCTTTTATATCTTATGAATATAATGTCTGTCATTAGATTGTTTTGTTGCTAAAACTGAGCTTCAAACTTTCTAAGAGTATTCTTATGAAATTTTGAAAACTATTTATTAGTGTTTTCTTTGGTGTAGTGTGTTTCTGTAAATAACAACACTAGATTTTCGACTTGACAAACAAGTGATTTAAAAGAACTATGTATCAAATTATTTATTTTCTTTAATAATAATTTTATATTGGTCTTTAATACTCAGGTTTACGTTCGTTTAAAGGGTTTTATTTTAGAAGAGGTTCATATGGTTTACCGCCAAGGAGATGAAACTTTAAGCTTGAGAGAAATTTGGATTGTTTATGAATTAATGTTTTGGTGATTTATTTATTTGTTAATCTAATTGCCTTATTGCTTTAGTGGCAGTATCTTGTATAATATCCATGTATTGGGTTCAGTTCCTAAGTATTTTTCTCCCTTATATGGGAAAAATGATCTAACAATAGATCATTTTTAAAATTATAATACTTAAAATACTAAAAATATTAACATGGAATTGTTTGGATGATTTTTATAAAAAAAAACAGTATTGGAATTGAAATTGCAATAACACTGTTGAGAGCCCTATGAACTGCTACTAGACCAATGAAGAAAACATATCAAAATAAATCACCATAACACACGAGAAATCATGTTATTTCGATTATGTACACTGGTTTGTGTATATCTGTATACATGGTTGTTTATATTGTATTTAGAACGATGTTTTAAATTAACATGTGTATATATTTTGTTTACATTATGTACAGTTGGGCGGAAATAAAAATACACAGTTGTGTGTTTTTGATTTAACTAGTCCCATTTTAATTATGTTTTGTTGTCAAAGTGCACTACATGCTGGTCTCTTGTTACAAATTAAGCTTTTCATTTGCATGCTTGTAATTATTTACTTTATTAAATTTGATGATTGTAGTGCGAAAAACCTTGAATTTCGAAAGGATGTTAAGTCTAAACTAAATTTAAAAGTTCTAAATTTTAGGGTTATCAGAGTAATTTGAGTACCTTAACTTGACATACTATAATATTTTATTACATTTTTTTTATTGCTAACACAATAATTCAGTAAGGTCCGTTGGGGTGACACTGTAATACAAAGATGGTAGGGGTAAAAACGTAAGCTCCTATATTTTATGTGAGTTTACGTTCTTACCCCTTACACATAACTATTGAGCTGTTACCCCAACGAACATAATGTATGAAAAGCGTAAATCAGCGTGTAGTGTCTTTTATTTTGCTATATTGTTGTGAAACATGTATTTTTGACTGGAATTATTTTAGACGAGATTTTGATTTTTTAACTGGTTTCTTCTAAAATGTTTCGGTCGCGCAATAATAGCATATGAAGAGTTGTGACTAACTGTTTAATTTTTTTATCTGTTTCAGCGATATCGAGATATGTAAATTGGAGACTAAAATTATGTTTGTAAGGTGAAATCAAATATGGGATATGCAGTATGGGGTGAAAAAAATAATGAAATATTGACTTAATTGTGCCCGAATTGACAAAGATTAGTTCGATAAATAAATTAAAAAACGAAGAAATTCTACGTAATTAAGCAATGAGATATAATATTTGCCACCTACTAGAGTAAATACTTAAAATAAATAAATTTATTTGAATGTATAGTTTTTTCGAAGACTTTGTTAGAGATGGCTCGATGAAATGTCACAATGGTTATGCCATAATTTATTTGAAATAATTATTCCAAATTCCTATTCAAGTAGCTATTAAATCTATGCATAATATTTTTTGTGTATGATTATTATTTAAGTAAAAAATTCGGTACTGAAATCAATTATCGAGACATCTCCTATCAATCTGTAGTATGTGCAATGTATTTTATTATAATTAAGTTAGTTGTAAATTATTCTGTGATTACAATCACTTGTCCATAGTCAGAGCGATTCAGAGTCGCAATAAGGCGAATGTCGCACTCACACGTCCGCAAACTATTTTATTATTTGTAAAGGTGATGTCCGCGAGATGTTTGACGCGACATAATAACTTGAATTTAGATTTAAATTTTTAATAAAAGTGAAACTGGATGTATGGTGAAGGAAACATTATGATTTGCATACCATACAGTAAATTATTTGGTGTGTGAAGTCTGCCAACCAAACCCCTCCCAATAGAAGTCTTGATTAGAACATAGAGGGTGAATCATGAATGTGGGGTGCATATGAAAAATCGCGTCAAACCATCAGTTGTAGACCATGCCTGGTGATTGTACCAAAAATTGTAATTCGCGTGTGAATAAATTATTTACTAATTGTTAGAACTCTGGTCGTTAATAAATTATAGTTATTTAGCTATTAATACAAGGTTTTCATGTCAAAGCATTTGCATGCTTGCATTGGTGGCTATGATAAGTCATATTAACTAATTGAAAAAAATATAAGATTTTTTAAAATATATTACATAAATTGTTTCGTATATAAACAATAGTCACAGGTGTTTTTTGTTAAATAAATATGTAAAGGCACATTTTCCCAAGAAAATCTCTATAAGCAAGTTAATTTACAATTGAATAGGATATTTTAAATTTCGTATCGTGGCGAGGGTCAATAATAATAATTGCTATGTGGAATGAAAAATATGCTATTCAAATTGTAATAATTTATATGAAACTCACAATGACGTAGTACGTAGCAACCAATGCAACATTGCCGGCGCGTATATCCACTTAATAAGACAAATCGTCAGTTATGTACATGTAAATATATAGGTAAACATAGTAAAATGGTCATGAAATGTAAAAATACCCTTTCATAGTCTAAGCTTTTGTAATCATGCAGTAGAATTTGCAATATTATGTATTTAATTGGTATATTATGTATAGCACAATGAAACGTTTAATGCCTGTATGATCTCAAAGAGGACTATATTAGAAATAAATTAGTTTAGATTATTTCTATCATCAATTCATGCCAAAATAAAGAGATATGGTAAAATAGACCATAAAAATTATTTGTGTTAATATTCCTGCGGGAGCCATACGTTTTTTGTGTTCCAAACTATTTTTCCTAACTCTTTAACTGTTTTTTTATTTTCTATTTTTCTATAAAATTTTCTAAACGTAGCTCCTTAGTATTTTCAATCTTTAGTCTAACAAATTTATTTATGTATGAGCTGTAAAGTTAAAATATATGAGAGTAATATATATAAAAACTGTAGAAATAGACTGAATTAGGTGTGTTAATATTTTCTAAGATTTTATTCGTTAGATATGCCTCTGGGATTTTTGTAACTGTGCTTTCATTAAAATTAGGTTGTATAAATTAACTTCGTATGTTTTTGATTAGACGAAAATATTTCAATAATTAAAACGTGAAGAACACCAGGCATACCTAACGAGTTGAATTTGTAACCGACGTATATTATATTTTAGAAATAAAGTGTTTGTGTGATGTATATATTGAAGTTTAATTTTCGAGTATTTTTCTCTTCATAATTAAAAAAAAAAACACTTTTATCATATTCTAATAGTAAATATTCCACATATTTGTCAACTATGATTTGAATTCGCCATCGAAAATTTAAGAACGCTGATGATCCAATAAAACAAAATTGAATATTAGGAAAAGTTCAATACAATTTATTATCCTAAGTTATTAATTCCTTCATTACGCACTACATCAGTAAACATAATTATGTATCACATTTAATGAAATTTTCAATGATAAGACTATATTTTGAAACATAAATTGACATCCAGACTCCTCAATACACATCCATAGGTATCAGAACAGGGATAGAATTCATGCTTGAAACTTATAAATAAATAATCAATACATCCAACAGTCAGTACATAGTCTTGACCCCACTAAGATGTGTCATGGTTATTGGGAACTACGAGAGATTTTATTTATTTTAGTTTATTTATGCTTTATAAACAATATTGTATAAAGGCGGACTTAATGCCTGAGGCATTCTCTGCCAGTCTACCTTTGGATGGTGCAGAGAGAAAACAAAGTAGGCGCATAAATTAACAAAATATGTTAAGATGGCTATAGTAGTCTTTTCGGTCTCACAAACAAATACTTGTGGGCTAAACAAACATTCGTACGGTGCGGGGTCGAAAGACGGAAGACTCCGTTATTTATTAGTAAGTATAAAAAAAATTCAAGATTACTGGATTTTCCCCACCTCTAAAGAGTTACTAGATAATGAATAATTATAATACCCATACCTATATACCTGGAAGAGTCAGAAATTTTTGCCTTTATTTAAAAAAAAATATTAATTCAGATTTCCTCGCGATATTTTCCTTTACCGTTAAAGTGCGTGGTATTTAGAAACCAAACATGAAACAACACCATGAATTACAAAGCAACGCTTGGCATTCCACTGCGCTCAACATTCTAAGACATAAGATGGTAAGTTTCAATATGTTTAGTAACCTCGCATACCTATTGTGAAAAACCTACCAAACTAAGGTATATCTAATTAGCAGAAATCTATCTAACTAAAAGGTATAACTAACTATAAGGTAAAGCTTAGATAAGTATCATTAATGCCTACAATATAAATCGGCCCCATGAATAAATAAAAAATTATATACACTTATGATACTCGTGTCTCTATCGGGAATTTATTTATAAAGAATTGAATTGCTGGGCTGTTATTGTGCTCTCTATTTTCATTTTATGAGATTTTCCTTACGGATGAAACTATATCGAATAAACATGATCTTCGAGAGCGGGTTTAATGTACCGTAAAATATATTTGATGATATAAAAACAACACATTGATTTTAATAAATATTTGGTTTACAATATCTTAGTATTGTTGGTTCTTTTGCATAAAAGATTTTAATTTGATTTGCATTGTATTTTTAGGGTTCCCTATAGGGCGTATACGTTCTTAAAATAAAACTTGAGAAGTGCAAGTTGGAACTGCTAAACCAGGGCTCCATACAAAGTAAAAAATATTATAAATTAAATATTCTTGTATAATAGTGTCTGATATCGACGACACGATACTTGTATCGTTTGTGGAATTTTAGGTGAATCGTGTTTGTTTGCGACTACTGGGTGTATTTAATTGATTTTTAATGGTGTTCATTAGATACTACAGATCACTCTCAATTGTAGTTCTTGTAAGCTAGAGTCCTTTTTCACAATAGGACAAAACGAAACGAATCTAACTGGCGTCCGAATATCACCCGAGGTGACCACTAAAAATCGGTATAGGGTTGTGGTTTCACGCCACAGCTAAACAGGCCCGGATCTAGGGGGGGGCAAGTCGGGGTATGTGCCCCGGGCGGCACGTTCAGGGGGCGGCATATTGAATCTTGGGAGACAACTACAAAACTGATCAATAACGTGACACCACTTACACTTTTTTTTTCGTCGTGCGCGAATTAGCGATTATGCGATACGGGCGCGTGAAAAAGAGATGAAAACTAAATATTTGGAATGTAATTTATCCATCTCAACAATTACGTTTAGTTTTAAATATCCAATTTGTGTTTACTAGTTAGTTTTACTTGCTTAACCGAAGAACAAACGTCTTTTATGTGGTACAGGCAGTGGTGAATTTACTAGTAGGCTCAGTAGGCTGGAGCCTAGGGCGGCAGATTTTAAGGGGCGGCAAATCTGGGCCAATTTTTTGGTTTTGTTTTACTGAAATAATAAAAGACAATATTTTACACACTGAGAAAATGGGTTTGAAAATTAAGAATAGTTAAAATATTTCAGTAATATGTTCCCACGTCTCCACGTTGACAATTGAATAATAAACACTTTATTAAATATCTATACTGGGATATTATAAAATATTCCAATAATGATGCAAAAATTATAAAAAAAAACCTGATTAAATGTGAAAAAACACCTATTAATATTGATTTTAGTCTTTAGAGTTCCTTTCTAAGAATATTGTTTTTTTTTAATTGGTTATTTATTGTTTTCACGCACCCAGTGGTCAAGGGGCGGCAAAATTCCTCCACAGCTTCCTTTGCCTGTCGTAAGAGGCCATTAATAGGGGTCATTGGAGTCGCTGGCCAACTCTAAGATGTGCGGCATAACTCGTGGCTTCATAGCGGACGCCCACGGTTAGGGCGTCCGTTGCAGAGAAAATCCACGTCTACCTAAGTTGTGAGGAGCCATATTAGTAAGTGCGCCGGGTGGCACGGCGAGTCAACTAGGTGCTACTCGCTCATCCGCATCGCGGTATGCCGGCAAAAAATCTTAGATTTTTTTCAGGGATCCAGCCCGGCTGCAAAATCTATGCGGTACGGACAATAATTGTCCCCGTGCGCCCGATTGAAAGGCTGGAGACCCCGACATGCACCTTATGGTCTCCTCGTAGATATCGATTTAAAAAAAGGTATTTTATTCACCCCTTGTATCCTTGATATGATCCTTGAGTATCCTTGGTGTGGATATCCGCTGTGATCTCAATCCAAGGATTCACATCGAGGGCGTAATATCTGCCACATCACGCAGGGTTGGAGTCCTGAAGAGGGTGCGTCGGTTTTTCACGCCCAGTCAGCTTTGTCGCTTATATAAAGCGCAGGTCCGGCCGGGTATGGAGTACTGCTCACACCTCTGGGATGGATCCGCCCAGTACCTGCTCGATGTCTTGGATGGATTTCAGCGGCGGGCCATCCGCATTGTGAATGATGCAGACGTTACGAGCAACTTAGAGTCGCTACAACTCCGGAGAGATGTCGCCTCTCTAAGCGTGTTCTACCGCCTGTATCACGGTGAGTGCTCTGAAGAATTGTTCAACTTGCTCCCCTCCTCTCCATTCCTAACCAGAACCACGCGTGCTGGCTAGCAAAGCCATAGCTTGACGGTCCACACCATCCCGGCGCGAACCAAACGGTTCTCAAATTCGTTTTTGTGCCGCACCGTCAGGCTGTGGAATTGTTTGCCGTCTCACGTGTTCCCTCCTTCCTACAATCCTGGGTCCTTCCACCGTGGTGTGAAGAGGCACCTTAGCAGGTCGGCATAATTGTTTCCATTGGCATGGGACTGCCGTCCGATGCCAATGGATACTCTGCCTGGGCGGCATTGGCACTTTCCATCAGTTGCAATGCCGCCATTATACCAGGCCATTGTAAAAAAAAACCCCGTTTTTTAGGAAATTGAGTTTGAATCAGACCTGGAAGTTTTGAGGCCTGACAAGGCTATCCTTATAATATCCGCCATAATATCTGTGCCGCTGTACGTATGTATAATGTATATAAATGTATGTGTATGGAGTACTACCACGAGGTCTATTTCAGTCTACTCTGCCCTAGTAACCATAAGACGTTCCATGGAATCGTTAATTCGTCGTGAGACATGACCGAATATTTGAAGTATACGGGGCCATACTATCTCGGAAAGTCGCTACTTGATGCCGAGTTCTTGAAACGTTTGTGTGGAATTCGGACCTGATATTCCAAGCATTCCAACACCTCATCTCTAGGGAATCTACATTTTTCTTCTCCCGTAGCGTCCATGTTTCAGCGGCGTACAGAAATACGAGAAAGTGCTCGGACAAGCCTAATCTTTAGTGGCCTTTGTAGTAGTACGATTCCTCCATATTTTCCTGAGCTTCTCCATTGCCCCTCTAGCCATCGCCATACGTCGTTTTATCTCAATGATACAACCACCATTGTATTTTTTAATCAGCCTAAGATAAATGTACGACTGAACCAGTCTTGGAGGAGCCCAGCGACGGTTTGTGATGTGCATTGAAATCCCCCAAGACCATTTCAGCCGACGGGAACTGCGTCCGCCCGTCATCAGCCACATGGCTGAGATACCTGAACAGCCGAGTCGTCTCATCGTCCCCGTTGTGAGACCTGTAAAGGCACACGTCGATGCGGCTCAGGCAACCAAGATTCACGTGCAAACACAGCGGAGAAGGAGGGGCCCTCCATGCAGCTTAAACGGTGACAGTAGATGTCCAACCGAACATACATACAAGCATACCCCAGATTTAGGCTTGAAGCTTTTTTCAAGCGAATAACCGGGGTACAGCAGGTAGGAATATTCGGCTGGACAACGAATCCGCGTCTCCATCAAGAAGCGCAAAACAGACTAGGCCGTCTCGAGATGATGGTGGACGGCATTAAGGTCGTTTGGAGTTTGCGGATGTTGGTGAACTCCGAGTGAACGCGATGGTGGGGTTATGCACCGCTGATAGACCTGCTTTATTTAAGTGCGCTGTCATAAGGTTGAATGGAGGGGTTTGATGAAGAGGCATCGAGAACCCAAAGTCCGGGCATTAAGCAGGCCGAATGGGCACCGGCATGAAAGGGTCGGCATGTCGCTAAAGGTCGGCTACATCCGGTCACTAACCGGCACGACGTACTCACCCAAGATTATGTGCGACATGGTGAGGCAGCACCTCGTGGTGGTTAGCCACGATTGGGCTCTTGTACTGTACTGTCTCTTTGGCCGGCGGGTCAACACTCCTCCCTTCGACAGCGACCAAAAATACGTACAAAATCACTATCAGATCACTATGACGGTCTTTACGCCCCGTGGACGGTGACCGCTACACAGACGAACACTTAAGTCCTACCACCACGAACTGTGTCAGTCATTTGGCACTACCCACAGGTCACGTGTAGGAAAACTAGAGTCAAAGCCTACAGACGTGTGTGACGTTAACCCTCAAAAGTGACGCTAATATAAAGCGTGTAAAAATGTTTAACATGGTGGTAAAATGACGTTCTTTCCCGAAGGCCTGTGTTGAGTGGGCGTCTGGTTGCTAAAAATGATGATGATGATTAAGATAAAAATATAGGCAAGGGGGGGCGGCATTTTTCAGTTTTTGCCCCGCCTCGAAAAATACCTAGATCCGGCGCTGCAGCTAAACATTATGCTGAGTCACCTACATGTCACAGCCACGACATGGTATCTAGATGCATAAAATACTTTTCTATATGTTTCTTTTTTTGTCTGCTTAGATGTATGTACGTCTTCATTTTAAGGTGTTGGCAAAAAACATTTGTTTTCTGTTTTTCTTTATTTTTTCTTTTAAAATAATTATGAAAGGATAAATAGAATACGTATATTACTTTTTTATTGCATGAGCAAATACGTCACCTGATGGTTAGTGATCACCGCCGCCCATGAAAATCCATAATGTTTAAATCATGCATGTGTTTCCAAACCATCAAACGGAAGGGGAGCGGCAAGGAAAAAGGATAGGAATTGTATTGGGCATCCGGCAATCTTACCCCCCGAACAAAAAGCATCAGCAGAGCTCTCGTTTTCCGTCGATTTTTTGTGACACAGTTGGAATGAGCCTGCCCATTCAGCAGGATTACATACATGGCAACGGTTATGGTTTCATCTCGCTAGTTAGTAATCGGCTTTGTTGTTAATGTTACTTCTCAACAGGGAGCCTCGGTAAATGGCGCACCCGCTAAGTTGAATCCAAAGGCATAATATTAATAAGATAATAAAAAAATAACATTTGCAAAATACTTATCAGTTTTGGCGTTGTGGCCCGTGGGCATTTTAAGTTTTCAGTATTTCCACAACTTTGGAATGGGATAAGAACAAGATATTAACATGCACGTATTTGTTCGTTTCACCATTAATTAAATAGTTAACGAAATATACAACGAAAATAATTTTTAACAGCAAAAAAACATGCCTTCTTAAATACACTTTATTTTTTTTTTACAACTTTGACATGTTATAAACTCTCAGCTGTTTATTTAATCTAAATCTATTATGGAGAAGTTTCCCTACTTATTTGATGTTGAGTTGTCCGCTCAGTAGTGAGATTCTGTTACTTTGTCTTAATATGTTAAGATGAAGCACGTGCGATATTACTTTTTTATTATTATCAGAGTAAGGTACGAAAATTCATCTTAATCTAGCCACAATCACGATTTACTAAAATGTATATTTGGTGCGCCATTTCCTTGGATATCCTGTATATTCATACAGAAACGGATTAAAATGTTTGTCACAACGATAGTTTACGGGCTGGAAAGTGTCACAGGCTAATTTATACCACAATTCCACTACGCCTGCAGGATAAACGTCACTAATAATTTGGCCTGAATGAAACCATATTGCGTAAATACAAGTAAAATAAATAGCGTAGATTTAATATTCCGAAAATGGAATTTCCTGCGTAAAACCTCAGTGTGACGGCTGTTTGCTGTGATAATTAATTTGTGCGTCCGATTTATTTCAGCTTTTTGAAAACATTAATTTTATTCATTACGATTGTAATTGCGGTCGACTGGGTGATACGTAGTTAATTTTATTGTCGAATTCTCAATGTTGATTATAATATTAAAACTTACTTCTGCAGCTTATTTTTCTCCTTTCGAAATGGTAACGGCTGTCGATTGTTGGTATTACTATCTTAAAGAAAACTGACGTGAAGCAAGTAACTTTACTGGTGGTAGGTGTCTTATATGTGAGAGACCGCCTGGGTAGGTACCACCGCAATGTCTATTTCTCCCGCCAAACATCAGTTTACATGAACTGTTGTTTTTCGGATTGAAGGACATTGTAGCCAGAATAACTACTGGACATATTGAGACTTAACATCTTATGTCTCAGGATCACGAGTGCAGAGGAATGTCAAGGATGGCTTTGTAATTCAAGGTGTTGTTTGGTTTTACTGCTGGTGCTGTTCATGAATGGTCGTATCGTGTCGTTATCAGAGGAGCGGCATGTTCGTTACGCCATTGAATGCAATAAAAAAAGTAAGAAAGTTGAAGAGAATGTCAGATTTTGCATTAAATACTACTATGTATGTATTTTTATGTATTATCCGCCTATATAGGTCCTTCTGCAGAGCACGAGCCTTCTCTAAAATACGGAAGTTCAATTGAGAGATGTTTGGCTATATACTAAAGTCTCGACGCTGAACTAGTGCAGGTAGGCGGACTTTACATAACATAGAATCATAAAAGTTGCTGGATTCGATCCTCGCACTAGACAAATATTTGTATCATTTAGGGGTTTTTGTGTCAGGTCTGGGTGTTTGTGAGACCCAAAAAGTCTCTAGTAGTTCTAGATACTCCCAACACAAGACTCAATTTTACTGTGGGATCAGGACTATGTGACTGTCGGGTATATGCATATTTTATTTTAGTTTTATCGTATTTCGTTTTATACAGAAAACATAGTATATTTAAAACAATATCACTACGAAGGTACTGATGAAAATCCTTAAAATGGTAATTTAAAAACTGTGGAGACTTTAATACTGAATTGTTTCTTTAATCCGAAAAGACTGCCCATCCTTTTCCGATTAGTCGCCAAATCTGTTTAACATAATCGCCTAAATCTGCGTGAGATCTCCAGCTGGCTGAAGTATATATTTTTCTTCAGCATTCATAATTTCTATAAAGTCCTTAAGAATAACATTGTTTTGTATAATTATTTTTGCTGATCTTTATATATTTTATTATTACTAGGGACCGGCCCGTCTCCGCCCGGGTGCAGACACACTTTTCAAGACCAAAATGTTAAATTCCGACTATCAATTTAGAATGTCGATAGGACAACTAGAAACGAATAAAATTTTCTCGTATTTGGTAGATTTTACATTACTGCGTCCCGCCTATAGATCATCGTGATGATATATAGCCTATAGCACTCGACCTATTCAAAGTAGGTATATTTGATCGAAGTATCCGACACAAAAATATTTTTTCAATTTGAACCAATAGTTCCTAAGATTAGAGGTAACAAAAAAGCTCTTCTTTTTATATATTATTTTTATATATTAGTATTATATAGATTTTATTCAGTAAATAATCTTGGCTGTTTAATATAGAGCAAGCCTGCAGCTGGCGAACGAGCAAAAAATTGAGCGAAGGTTGCTAACATCTATTAAGTAGATGATGGTGTAAGGAGGTAATATGAGAGTTGCCAATCTTTTTGATGTGTAGTTTATTACTTGGAGCGATTTTTTTCGGAAATGCTACTGAAAAAGAAGCTTATTATTGATAAACTGGTAGGAATCGTGTCTTACGTTAAGATATTCATAATAATTATCTTATCCTACTATAGTTTTAAGGGTCCATACTCGGGTTTGGTTCTAAAAATTTGTATATACTTTGAAAAATAAGTACTATTATAATAATGTTAATAAAATATATTTTTTACATTTCATCGTTAATATTTGTTTAGCTTCTCATTCAAAATATAAACTACTTAATGTCAACCTACTAAAATTGGTATGAGTTTGTCAATGTAGGCGGTATTCAAGGACTTTAAGGACCAATATTGTTGAAGGACCAATGGATGCAATGATTAAAGAAAACAAAAAAGTAATTAATGCTTATAGATGCATGAATATTTATTTGTTTAGTCCCCAAACGGCGGGCATGACACGAACGAGGGGCAATTTAGCTATCGGCAATGAAGATTTGTGATGACTCTTATATTTGCTTTGACCTTTTGGTAACGGCAAAACATGTATCGAGGGTGACAGGTGTTCACAGTGGTCACTAAGGTGGAAATCTAGAATAACTTCGGCAGCTGTTAAAACCAAAGGCTTTAGGCGTTCTTTAACCAAATCGTCCAACAAAAAGGCAATTTCTTGCTGGTTTTTGGCTACTTCGTTGAGCTCTGGTGCGAGGGGTTCGAAGATCTCTGCCACTTGACCCATCTTCAACAGCATTTTTGCCTGTTGCTTGTAATCGTCGGGTGAATAGACGAGCACTCCAGAAACCATTTTATTGCATTCACTCGAATCAACATTTTCGGTTCCACATAGGTCTGTGATAAGGTTTCGAACCTGAAAGAAAGTGCAACATAGCGTATAGTTTTTTAAAGATTTTTCAACACCTAATAGCCTTTCTATATGCGATGAGAAATGAAATAACAAAGTGCGAATATAAGGGGTATTGGATAGTCGGCAACATAACTCAATCGATGAACTATGAAAGTAAAACCATCGATTTATTCGAGAGTTTTCTGTGAAACAGTGGTGCCCGGTCGAGCTGGCCAATTCCTACAGCAGCTCAAAGATTCTATGATTTTATTTCAATTATTAAGTATTCCAAAAAGCAACTTTTTGTTCACATAGGTAATGAAAATGGTTATTTTATTTATATTGAATGAAATAGTGAGTTGGCTGACTCATAAATAAATATTGCTTAGATGGTCTTTGGTTTTCATATGATTTTATCACTTTAGGCTAAAAGAGTTTAATTTTGCAGATGTATTAAATAATTTCTAATTCAATGCATTGAATTTGGCTAAATATTCATTTTACTCTCCATCAAGTAAACTTCTATAAAATACTGCACTGTATAGTTGGCAGCTGCTGGGCTCGGGATTCTCAACAATCGAGATTGCGTTTGAAAAGGCTTAGGCCATAATTGTCCACGCTGTTGGAATGTTTTTACACCTTCACAATTGACATATTTAAATATAATGATGAATACATATATACATACGTCTGCGGTTTTACTTTTAGCCACACTGATGTAAAAGTTAATTCCGTCGGCGGGAAGCTGGGGATTATTCCAGGCGGTTGACACATATTCATCAAACATCGTCATGTAATTTTGGTCGTACATCACTGGGTCTGGGCTGAAAATGCATCCCATGGTTATTAGATATTCTATGTCAAGTTTCGAAATTATCATCTACAGCCCCATAAAGTCCGCCGCTGAACATAAGCCTACGGGAGTCTTAGGGGCTTCTTAAGTTCTATGCCCATTTTATTTATTTTTATGCAGTAATATTAAGACATTTAAAGTGTTGCTTCTATCAGATGCACTACATAAATTCTTGGGGACCATATTCAGCAGTGTAATTATCTCTGTGCAGTGTACTTATCTCTTAAATATCATGTTGATCAACGCTTTCATATATTTTGCAGATTGGTTAACCTTCATTAAATTGGAAGATTTTACATCTCATAGTGAAAATAGATCTCCTTTTCATATTACTAGCTTTATTAAGATACTTACTGGCACGTGTCAGCAACAACTTCTGTGATATGGAAAATCACGCCAATCAGCAACATGTAATGACGCAGAGGGTCGTTCACATCCGGTTTCCCAACAAACGTGCTGTAAAATAAATATGTAGCATTAGTTACACGAAAATATGCCCATATGTCCTTTGTCTATGCAATTTCACTGGCAAAGCACCTTTTTCAAATATTGGGTGTTTATGAGCAAAGGATATCCTTGCTATTTTTATTGCGAGTCGAGAATGCCATTCGTCTGATGGTAAGCGATATGACCGCTCATGGACAATACCTAAACCAAAGTACACCATGAATTACAATTCAATGCCTGGTACTCCACTGCGTTCGAATTAACTTCATCCCGAGACATACATTTTTAAGTCTCATGATAATTGAAGTCCATTAGTTACTCTGCCTACAATGTCCCTCTAACCAGTACACAATAGTGCATTTACACTACTATTTGGCGGGAGAAATAGGCATTGCGGTATGGTGACCTACCACTAGAAAGGACTTGCTTGGAGGACATCCGCTATGAAAAAAGTCCAATCAAAACTGTTCATTGTTTGTCTGAGTATCCTTACAATCATATTCCTATACCATATCTCTTTTATATACGCCATGAAAAAAGGAATCTTACGTGTGCGACAACAGTTCATTTTCCATACGTTCCACCAAGTTCTTCGTTTCGTAATACGGAGGAACGTCGTATATTTGATCGTGATCGTGCTTGGGTCGTCGAAGTTTATGGTGGGCCTGGTTCTTGCCTGGGCTGATGAGAGGGTGTTCGATACGAGGATGTTTGATAAGCGGGTGTGTCACAATCTTGTGATTGCCTGGGTTGACAAGCGCATGGTCTGGGTGAGCCATGGGTAACCTACGGACGGGGGCATGTGAAGTGCAGGCATTTGCAGCCCACGCTAAGCCCAATACCAGCAGAATCTTGAACATATTGTCTGGAATATAAAGCACAAAACTCAGAACGGAACCAAATAATTGCAGTTTTTTTAAAACTATTATAATAATTACTTAAGTGAAAATATTTGATGATTGATGATTTGCATGATTTTTTGCGTTGTTTAAATATATTTAAATAAATTATAAAATGAGAAATTCTTACCTATCCGCCTGGAATAATAACATTGAATAATATTGTCTCTATTTATATAAAAAAAAGTCAATTGAGAAAAATCGATTTTCTTTATAAGCAGTGATCGCCAACATATTTATTGGTAATAATAAAAAAGAAAACACTTTTAATTACCTGTTTTTTTTTTCCTCACACGGGATATTTTTTTTCTGGAGGTCAGATTTTACTTTTATTTAAAAGGCTTTATTTAAATACCTCTTACCTTTATTTAAGTACCTCTATTCTATTTTTAATTTTATTATTTTTTATGATAACATTATATATGTATACTTACTGTATTGGTAAGAGAAGTTTATATTGGATGTTATAAGATAAGCTGTAGCGATATTAATTTATTCTACCTTCCACGACCTATTTTGTTGTTTTCTATAATTCAATTCAATAGACTATAAGGTAAAATAGCTACAATGAATATATCCAGTATTTGTATTTGCTTATAAAGTAAAACAAAGAAATTCCTAAATACTTCAGTATTTATTTAATCAATCTTCAAACAGCAGGCACAACCTTCATAATGGGCAACTCATCCAAAGGAGACAAGTACTTATGCTGTTTCGAATATTTGCCTGGTTTGTAAGAATATAGTAACCTTGGTAGTTTTGGTACACCAAGATACGCCCTGTCTCCGTCTAGTGCTAAAATAATTTCAACAGCAGTCAAAACAAGAGGCTTCAGGCGTTGCTTCACTCTCAAATCGAGCAAATAAGTCATTTCTTGCCGTCTGGCTGCGACATTTTCAAATTCTGTCGAGACTTCGTAGAACCGTTGTGCTAAATCACCAAGTTTGAGCAGGAGTTTTGCTTGTTTCTTGTGGTCACTTGATGCCCAGCTGAGTACATCGTTGACTGTAGCATCGCATTCGGCCAGATCTTCATTATCATCCCCACATAGATCGAAAATAACGTCTCGTATCTGTAATGAAAAATCGGTTGTAGAAAATGCCTATTGTTTTTTACAATATTTTTATTAAGTCCAGCCATACTGAATTAAAAGATAAATCCTCCATCAGTTATAGAAAGTCATTTTTCGTCGGATAGCTATGATCGAGCTTACTGAGCTTTGCATCATTAGCATAAACCTGTCTAATACAAGTTTAATTATAATGTTTTTACACAGTATCGTACTCTCTTTTACCCACTTTTGTTTGATCAATGCTTTCTTTCTTTTCAACAGACCATAACAAAAGCTTGGCAATTTTTAAACTGCTTTTTTAGGACTCATTGGCAACAATTGGGACCAAAAATAATGCAATTTACTTCATTGATGTATACAGTAAATAGGCTTATTTCTGAAAGCCTAGCCTGATTGCATTTCCACCTTCGATCAAACATATACTAGACACAGGGTCCGGAACAAAATCACATGTCATAAGTGGCCGAGGTAGCTTATACTTATACATTTGAATTTCGATTTCTATTTCAGTAGCAGCAACAGTTTGTGGAACTATTTGCAGCCTTACGTATTTCGTTCTTTTAATTCGGGTTTTTTCACTTGGGCGTGAAGAAACTTGGTCTGTTGCCTTTGCAAACTGTATTTGAATGCACAGACTTGGCATCAAAAGCATTAAAGTTAAAAATGAAATAAAATGCTATCAGTCAGGTGTTAAGACATTAGTTATAAATCATTATTTCTTCTTTTATACAGTTACAACTCGTATTAGGCCAGCGTGGTGGACTATATGGCATCACCACACTTAATCGTACTCTCGATTCTAGAGGAGGCCCGTGTCCTGCACGTAGCCCGTGTCGTGGGGCGTATACGGGCTGTTACAGATACAGATACAGAAACTTACTTACTGGCCACTGTCAGAAATGACGTCAGTAATATGGTATAACACCCCCAACAATGCAAGGTAATGACGACGAGGATCTTTAAGCTTCGGCTTCTTGTGGAATTTGCTGTTAAGTACAAATAATAGCATCATCAAAAACACGCAGATGTAAATTCAAAACACCTCGGGATTTCAAGTCGCTGTCTTTCAAAATAGTAAAGGTAAAAAGGACACAGAAAGGTGGTATGTGGCAATTGCTGGAATCTGGAAATTGAGTGTGATTTCAATCGAACGGAAAAGCTGTTATTTTAGACTGGTTTACCGTGGATATAATATTTACCATCTCCCTTGAAATAAACGGAGTTTTAGCAAGACAAAACAAATATTTTCCGATTCCAGCTTTTATTTCACGAAACCATTCTAAAATTATAGTGGTTTAAGAGCGATTTATTCACAGAATTATATTTTTGAGGATTAATTATATAAAAAGGGCTATTGTTAGACCCTACGGCGAAAAAAACGGCGACATGGTCAAGAGGCCTAAGAAGATCTGATAAAATGTTAAAGTATCATACAGGGGATAATAAGATGATAGGTATAACATTTCTTACGTATGTGACTGTACTAATTCCTCCATCTGTTCCACCAACTTCTTTGTTTCATAGGATTTTATCATCGTGGTGATACTGACGCTTGGGTTGGTACAATTTATGAAGGCTTTGTGGCTGGACGACAGTAACAGGGCTGATGACGCCATGACTGACTGGAGAGCTGAAGACAACTCGATCTAGCCAGCTAGATTTAGACCTGCAACTTGCAGACCATGCTAAACACAAGACGAGTGATAATTTCAACATGGCGCCTATAAAAGGAGGTTAGTCCACAGGGTTACAAAGAGGAAAGGTTTAATTTGAAATATTATTGAGAAGCTTAATGCTTCGAGGTGATAGAGTCTTGTATTTTTTTAATTGACTATATTAAAGGTCAGTTTATTTGGTGAGGTAATCCGAAAGGAAAGGTTTGTAGCTGTTTCGTTCTGTAGGTGAATTTGCCGGAGGTGCAATGGTAGTAAACAGGGTTATTGCCAATCCAAACCCCCTCTCAAACGTACTTTAGATTGTAGTACACATAAAACTTCGCAAAGCAAAATTTGATTATCGTGTTTGATATTTTTTTACACGTTGCAACTTTTTTATATCCTGACGATAATCTTAGAGGCGAGAAACTCTCCTCATATAAATAGGGCTTGGCTTAAAAAACGGTTTTGGTGTCTCCTTTTAAAATTCTGTTTAAACATAAGGTTAGAAAAGAGCTACAAATAAATATTCTAAAATTTTTATTAAAATCGCGACTGATTCCAAACCCCTGCAATTTCTTGGTCTATTTCTCTATAGTTTATATTATTGTAATACGAGTGTGTTTTACGGCAATTTAATATTTCTATTACGAGTGAATATGTTTTATTCGTCATGCAATAATTTACACAATAGTTTTTTATTAATAACTAGCTGTGGGACCCGGCTTCGCCCGGGTGCAGATAGCTGTTGAGTCCAGTATTGATTTGGCAACAACATATTATTTCGCGTAATAACTATATTTCCCGTCCCGTTCTATCCGGTTTATGTCCCGTCTCATTGCTCGGGTTAAAATACATCGCATGTTTAATGGTATAAAAAATATTTAAAGATCTAATTTCTAAAGTAAATGTTAAACATTTTTATCTTAGATGTTGAGAGATTTATTCAACTATTAAACATACGGTGTATATAGAGTGCATCAAATTAATTAACGAATTAACGATTTGAAATAGTTATAAGAAAAATAAGAAACACTTTAGTAAATGATAAATTTATGTTTTATTTATACAATTATTTACATATTATATTGTACATATTACATATGACAAACACATATTCATATTACATATCATCATATTATGCATGATCGTAGCCAGCCGTGGGATCAGGGTGGGGCAGAAGTCTTAAATCATATGTAATTAGCAAACTGCACCCACGGTATTCTTCTATAACACCCTGCATCTGTGTTTATAATTCGAATGATCCTAAATACTTTGTTATTGTTCACCTGCCTAGTACTTTTCCTAGATAATTTATTTTTTTATGGTTGGTTAGGTACCTGACAGGTCAAAACCAGGGTGGGGCAAGCGCCCCACTCTGCCCCACCGTGGCTACGCCCATGATATTATGTATTTACACTTTCTATTTTAGTTACATTTTTTTTGTTAATTTCTTTTTATAATACTTGTTTATAAACTATATTTATCGTTTTATTGTCCGGACTGTAAATGAACAAATTTCGAGGTGATCCTACTCGTGAGCATGCGACGTATAATTGGCCGTGTACAAAGCATGGTTCTTTCAAGTCAACGCCACAGTATTGAATAGTTTGGCCCTGTGCTTTGTTGATAGTCATGCTGTAAGCCAACTTCACCGGAAATTGTAAACGTTTAAAAGTAAAGGGCAATCCATTTGAAATTAAAGGTATCCGTGGTATAAATACTGTCTGTCCTTTTCCTTTACCAGTCATTATACTGGCTTCAATGATGTTCGTTTGTAGCTGTTTAATGTAGAGTCTCGTGCCATTACACAGTTTCGGCGAGTTCAGATTTCGTAATAAAATAATTGGTGAACCAACTTTTAACTTAAGACAGTGTAATGGCATTCCTGGAGGATTTAATGAATTTAAAAATTCAGTAGGGAAATTGACGCTTTCTTCTTCATCAATCATTGTATCAATTGATGTGTAAATTTTCTCTTCTCCCGGAATCTTTTCCTGGATGATGTTATTGATGCCGTTGACAATGTCGTTTTTCGTGGCTAAAATAATTCGCTCGCGTAACCATTCTGAATTGGTATAATTCTCAGCAATACTTAGATATACTTCATTTATAAGTTTTTCCGATGTTTCAACTATATTACATAACTCATTAGATAATGTGATTTGGCCAGTACTTTCGTCGATTGGATAGGTGCCCTCTCCTATTTGTAACAGTTTTTCAGAAAATTCTTGCGCGTTTTCATCTCCTGAAATTCGCGCTCTCATATTTGTTGTTAATTTAATTATTTTTGCGTGTTCCCATATGACCGACTTCTTTATGCAAGCGTTAATTTCATCCGCCGGCATTGATTTCGGAATGACAGGTAGCGTTTGATGAAAATCGCCTGATAATATTAACAATACACCTCCCATTATATTCGTGTTGTCACGTAAATCTTGAAGTGTTCTATTGAGTGCTTCTAGTGATTTTTTATGGGCCATTGTGCTTTCATCCCGTATAATGGCTTTGCACTGTTTCAATATTTGTCCACGTGCTGATGATTTTGTGATGTATGTTCCGGGCATGACAATACTCGCATATCGTATCCATTTTTCCGATGACGACATCTGAATGTTCACTGTATTGTATTTTGCAATCATAATGGAAAGCCTGAAGTTCTAGACTCTTAATCTTAGATGGAGCAGCTCGTTGTTGACGTAGAGTGGCCATTTTGTCTTTACTTTTGCTCTTTTCCACTTCACGTGGAACAACAGACTGACGATTTCGGATTGATCTTACTCGTAATCGCGTTTCATCGTTAGTGCATGCTCTTTCTTCTTCAGTCTGATTTCCTCTAATTCTGTTCACCCCTACACGAATATTCGAAAGCCGTTGCTCTCTTTGTTCTTCTGTTTCATTTTGTCGTGCTGCTTTCTTTTTTTTTGAAACCGCTAGAGGTTTCGTAAATATTTTTTTACGTTTTGGCATTGTGCATGTGCAATGAAAAAAAGTTATACATAACAATCAGTCTCTCGACTGAAAAACACGATAGAACTGACGAAAAGTCACTGGAGTTCGCTTTATATACTGTCAAAGATCGAAATTTCTAGAGCCAGAACACTCTAGAATATTCAAAATGTTCGGTTCTAGGCTTTTTAGAAGTTTCGAGATCATTCCAGAAAATTTTAGAATGATCTAGAACATTCCGGATCGATTTCAACGGTTCTAGGCTTTTTTGAAAGTTTCGAGATCATTCCAGAAAATTTTAGAACTATCTAGAACATTCCGGAACGATTTCAACGGTTCTAGGCTTTTTGGAAGTTTCGAGATCATTCCAGAAAATTTTAGAACGATCTAGCACATTCCGGATCGATTTCAACGGTTCTAGGCTTTTTGGAAGTTTCGAGATCATTCCAGAAAATTTTAGAACGATCTAGCACATTCCGGATCAATTTCAACGGTTCTAGGCTTTTGGGAAGTTTCGAGATCATTCCAGAAAATTTTAGAACGATCTAGAACATTCCGGATCGATTTCAACGGTTCTAGGCTTTTTGGAAGTTTCGAGATCATTCCAGAAAATTTTAGAACGTTCTAGAACATTCTAGATTGATTATATCAGTTGCACACATTCTGGAGCATTATAGATCACTCCAGAAATTTTCAGAACTTCCCCTAAGTTCACATAAGTTAGAGAAGGACAGATATATATTTTTTTACATTTTCGCCACCCACAACCACCCACTTCCACCCACCCCGACCAAACTCCCTTATTCACACCTGGAGACCAAGGGGTATTCACCACCCCAACGGGGAATTGATCGGAGTTGTGGATGATAGAGAAAACCGTGGATTTACGTACTAACATTAGCATTTTATATATATACTAGCTGTGGGACCCGGCTTCGCCCGGGTGCAGATAGCTGTTGAGTCCAGTATTGATTTGGCTACAACATATTATTTCGCGTTATAACTATATTTCCCGTCCCGTTCTATCCGGTTTATGTCTCGTCTTATTCAGTCACATGATGAAATTTTAATTATCATTTATTTTCAGTTTTTAGTATTAGCTTTATTGAAAAATTTCTTTACATACAATATTTTGTAAATGTGATATTTATTCGTTGGTGGTAGAAGAAGCGCCCGACGTGACAGCCCAGTGGTGGCATGCGCGTGAGCTGCGCGCGGGCATTGCAACATTACTTTAATTTTCTAAAATAAAATAATTTTTCTAAAAAAAAAGTAGCCTAAGTTACTGTTTGTTATATCAGCTACCTGACAAAAAGAGTCCCGTCAAAATCAGTCCAGCCATTTCAGAGATTAGCCGGAACAAACAGACAGAAAATAACTTTTCTAAAATAAATGTAGCCTAAGTTACTCCTTGTTATATCAGCTACCTGACAAAAAAAGTCCCGTCAAAATCGGTCCAGCCATTTTAGAGATTAGCCGGAACAAACAGACAGACAGACAGACAAAAAAAATTTAAATATCACTTTCGGCACAGGTATCGTGTATATAACGATATGTAGTAGGACATTTTTTTTTATTTTCACTCTTAAAACAGACACTTCAATTTTATTTATATGTATAGATTAAGACTAAATTTTATTATTTCGAACGTGCGTTAACTTCGTCATTGGCAGGGGGTGATCTCGCTTTCCCAGCTCTGTTAATTTTCACATTTATATAGTATAGGTGTATATAGAGTGCATCAAATTAATTAACGAATTAACGATTTGAAATAGTTATAAGAAAAATAAGAAACACTTTAGTAAATGATAAATTTATGTTTTATTTATACAATTATTTAAATATTATATTGTACATATTACATATGACAAACACATATTCATATTACATATCATCATATTATGTATTTACACTTTCTATTTTAGTTACATTTTTTTTGTTAATTTCTTTTTATAATACTTGTTTATAAACTATATTTATCGTTTTATTGTCCGGACTGTAAATGAACAAATTTCGAGGTGATCCTACTCGTGAGCATGCGACGTATAATTGGCCGTGTGCAAAGCATGGTTCTTTCAAGTCAACGCCACAGTATTGAATAGTTTGGCCCTGTGATTTGTTGATAGTCATGCTGTAAGCCAACTTCACCGGAAATTGTAAACGTTTAAAAGTAAAGGGCAATCCATTTGAAATTAAAGGTATCCGTGGTATAAATACTGTCTGTCCTTTTCCTTTACCAGTCATTATACTGGCTTCAATGATGTTCGTTTGTAGCTATTCTCGTGTAGTGTAGAGTCTCGTGCCATTATACAGTTTCGGCGAGTTCAGATTTCGTAATAAAATAATTGGTGAACCAACTTTTAAATTAAGACAGTGTAATGGCATTCCTGGAGGATTTAATGAATTTAAAAATTCAGTAGGGAAATTGACGCTTTCTTCTTCATCAATCATTGTATCAATTGATGTGTAAATTTTCTCTTCTCCCGGAATCTTTTCCTGGATGATGTTGTTGATGCCGTTGACAATGTCGTTTTTCGTGGCTAAAATAATTCGCTCGCGTAACCATTCTGAATTGGTATAATTCTCAGCAATACTTAGATATACTTCATTTATAAGTTTTTCCGGTGTGGCCATTTTGTCTTTACTTTTGCTCTTTTCCACTTCACGTTGAACAACAGACTGACGATTTCGGATTGATCTTACTCGTAATCGCGTTTCATCGTTAGTGCATGCTCTTTCTTCTTCAGTCTGATTTCCTCTAATTCTGTTCACCCCTTCACGAATATTCGAAAGCCGTTGCTCTCTTTGTTCTTCTGTTTCATTTTGTCGTGCTGCTTTCTTTTTTTTTGAAACCGCTAGAGGTTTCGTAAATATTTTTTACGTTTTGGCATTGTGCATGTGCAATGAAAAAAAGTTATACATAACAATCAGTCTCTCGACTGAAAAACACGATAGAACTGACGAAAAGTCACTGGAGTTCGCTTTATATACTGTCAAAGATCGAAATTTCTAGAGCCAGAACACTCTAGAATATTCAAATAGTTCGGTCGTTTCCACTTGTCGAAATTACTTGAAATAGATCAATCACTGTTCATTCGTACTCTTATCGATCTTTACTCGACTGAAAACACGATAGAACTGACGAAAAGTCACTGGAGTTTGCTTTATATACTGTCAAAGATCGAAATTTCTAGAGCCAGAACACTCTAGAATATTCAAAATGTTCGGTTCTAGGCTTTTTAGAAGTTTCGAGATCATTCCAGAAAATTTTAGAACGATCTAGAACATTCCGGATCGATTTCAACGGTTCTAGGCTTTTTGGAAGTTTCGAGATCATTCCAGAAAATTTTAGAACGATCTAGCACATTCCGGATCGATTTCAACGGTTCTAGGCTTTTTGGAAGTTTCGAGATCATTCCAGAAAATTTTAGAACGATCTAGAACATTCCGGATCGATTTCAACGGTTCTAGGCTTTTTGGAAGTTTCGAGATCATTCCAGAAAATTTTAGAACGATCTAGCACATTCCGGATGGATTTCAACGGTTCTAGGCTTTTTGGAAGTTTCGAGATCATTCCAGAAAATTTTAGAACGATCTAGCACATTCCGGATAGATTTCAACGGTTCTAGGTTTTTTGGAAGTTTCGAGATCATTCCAGAAAATTTTCGAACGATCTAGAACATTCCGGATCGATTTCAACGGTTCTAGGCTTTTTGGAAGTTTCGAGATCATTCCAGAAAATTTTAGAACGTTCTAGAACATTCTATATTGATTATATCAGTTGCACACATTCTGGAGCTTTCTAGATCACTCCAGAAATTTTCAGAACTTCCCCTAAGTTCACATAAGTTAGAGAAGGACAGATATATATTTTTTTACATTTTCGCCACCCACAACCACCCGCTTCCACCCACCCCGACCAAACTCCCTTATTCACACCTGGAGACCAAGGGGTATTCACCACCCCAGCGGGGAATTGATCGGAGTTGTGGATGATAGAGAAAACCGTGGATTTACGTACTAACATTAGCATTTTATATATATATTAGATTAGATTAGATTAGATTTAATGATGTGGTTTCACAGTGGCTCAATGTCGTCTTTGCATCGTTTTGGTGTTGATGATTCAACGGTTGTTTGAAATAGGTCTAAATTCTAAATAATTCAATGCCAAAGCTCTCAGACAAAACATGGGTTAAACAAGTAGGTACAGAAGAAATAAATTCCTGACGTAGGTAGGTATTTTTATAGGAATTGAAAAAGAAATGTTTAATAATAATAGACTAAATGTACATGATAATGTTTTAAAACTTAGATTACCTAATTAGAAACGAAATTAGGTAAAGGTAAAAAAAAATTAAAGTTTGAGTAGGTAAGTTTCTTTGACTCAATCTTATATAAACAATTTAAACATAATTATTACGAAAAAACAAATATATTCACTTCAATCTAGCATCACCACATAATTTTTGATCGATTTTAATCCTGTCAGCGGCAGCTGCGATAAGATCTTTGAGATCATCCATATGATTGATCAAGTAAGCTACTTCCTTGTAACCATTTGCCACTGGGATCAATTGTGCGTCTAAAAGCTGTTCAGCCATATCACCTCCTTCAAGGAGGACGTAAGCTGAGTGTTTGTACTTCTGAGGATCTCCTTTCACTATTTGGTCTACGATTTGGTTGCAGATTGGATACCTCATCATCTTGGGGCACACTGTGCCTATAAGTGTTTCTATCTGAAAAATAAGTATGTACATAATTATATAGATATTCATGTTATTTTCTTTCTATCTACCTTTGTCTCATGCCAATTTTGAGCCTATGAAAGACGAATTGGTGCATGAATGGATGGATCTACATATATCTATGTAGGTACATACTGCTAGATAATTCACTTGGGATATAATATCTAAAATCTACCTGACGCTGGGATATATCAAATCGAAGGCGAATCAAGTCTTTTAGGTTAATGACAGCCTTGACAGACTTTTTGACAGCCTTCATGGCGCAGGCGGTTAGATGCCGCCTGTGAAACGATAGGCCGCGGGTTCGATCCCCACACCGAGAGAAATGTTTGTGCGGCCCACAAATATTTCTCTCGGGTCTGGGTGTTTGTGAGACCGAAAAGTCTCTCGTAGTTCCTGATACCCACGACACAAGATTCGATCTTAATGTGGGGTCAGGACTATGTATGTGACTGTTGGGTGTTATTTATATATTTAATAATGTTTGTGGATAATCAGACAGGACAGGAGAATTGAATTTAGAATCAGTAGATGATGGTGTAGGAGGCCCTGTAAACGAATGCACTCGATATTCGCCCAACAGAGAAACAAAGGGAACAAAGCAGAACGACAGCTCTGTCTAGACAGAATCGACGAAAAGGAAGAAGATGTCCAGCCTTCATGTATTCCATTATGTTTCAATCCTCTGCCTAGCTTGCACTATAATTAGCAGATTATCATTTTCTTTCTCGCATCGTTTTTCTCATTGCTGATCCCCTGAATATGAAGCAATCGGTGTTCTGACTATGCTACGCCACATTTTCCTATCTTTGGTATAGTGGATGGGAGCGTGAAGTTTGATATTAAGGGTTGAGATGATTTGATGATACCCATTTCAAAATAATAAATTACCATTGCTAGTTGGTCATCAAATATCTGCAGCTTCTGTTCTATGGAATTGATGACGTATTGGACATCTATTAGGCCTTTGGCAACGCTGCTCGGTAGCATATTGATGTAAACGTCTTCGTAAACAGCTCTGAAAAAAATATTGTTTACGTTAAAAAATTAGATTTTTTTAATGGATTTTGTAGAATGAGTGATTATAAAATAGAGTGGTGATCTTCTAACTGGAGATAGCTCATAGAATATAGAAATATTATTTGGGTCATACACATACGCATGTTCAGAATGAATATTATCTTCAAATTTCTGGATTGATTCTCTGACTTAATTTTGGTAAATGACTTACAAGTATTACTATTAAGACATATACCAAATAATGAATTATCTTCAGCCATGATTAATATAGCTACAAAAATTTCTTCAAATGTCCCCTTCTGTGGACTGTTCGTAAACGCACTTGGCATATTTTGAAAGATATTTCTCATACTTGATATGCGTTATCTATTTAAGTTATATTAAATATCATTAGTATATATACTGAATATTAAAATTTTACTGAGTAAATTAATATATGTTAAAGTGACTCCACAAAAATTTCAATAAACTGTTGGTTACACGGTACTGCGACTTTTCTGTGGACCTTAAATTCAACCGAATAAATTGGCCTGAATAAAATACTATGTTACAAAAAAAGAAATTTAACTGGCCACACTGACGGGTGGCATCGGTCACGTTGGATTTAATGACTGAGCCCAGCGTAGGTTGTTCATAAAGATATTGAGATCTTTAATAGTGTTATTGTCAAAGATCGGTGCTTCTTTTCTGTTCCTTGTGTACTTGAGTAAATAATTATTAGTTTTATTAATTCACATGCTGCCGAAATAGCTTAAGGGGAGTAGTTGTGGAATAAATTTACCTACTTGGCTACCCTCCAAACTAAATTAGCATTGCTAATTTTTTTAAAGAATGTCCTTTCTGTGGACATCTTTTCTGTGGACTTACCACACAAAAGACAATGTCTACAGAAAAAATTAAGTAATAATGATTTAACAAGTAATGCAGTATTTTGCTTGCCTGTAAACGTAGACGTGGAGTGCTGTGAGCTCGATAATAATGTATTTAGCTTATAATAATATTAAATTATTACTCAGTATCGGAATAAAACCATGTTCCATATCATAGCGAATTATGTGATGTCCGTTCATCATTGTTTAACTTTAGTGATTCAGATAACTCAATTGCACCATCGAAAAAACAAAAAATAAATTCATTTTTTAATTTCAGCGATGAAGACACTTGCTTTGTAACTATTTTTGATATGTTTGTTCTTTTGTGTAGACACAAGACCGTTCTGTGCTCGAAAAAAAATTATTATAATTTCATTTTTTAGCCTAATCGAGGAAACGATCTTGTTTTATGTTTTAATTTTAATATTCTGATTATATCATATTAAATGAGACTGATTTTGTAAAAATCCCGACCATGTTTTTTTTATACAATTTTTCGCCTCGTTTTGTGTATGACCCATTTAGTGAAACGCATTTGTATCGCCCTATATCCAATGGTAGTATTACTTTAGACTGGTCATGGTGTTAATGAATTATTTATAGCCTAGTACCGGGCACAGGAAGCCACTACAACCGATAAGTTTTGGAGAGCGATTATGTCATAGTCCACCACGATGTTCTTGTGGCTAGGCCTAGTTGGTGTTTGGAAAATATTTTTTTTGGTGTATGTTTGGTTAATACACCCAGTACTAAAGTAATGTAAATTCAACTTACGAGCAATTCCAAACCAAGGCGTAGCCAACATCTATAAAATGGTTTACCATAACAGCATAATGTCTTCTCGGATCTGTTATATCGGGAACGTCGCCTTTCATTGACCTGAAATAAGACATTACTAATAGCTTTTTATCTGGCCAGTATTCTGTAAGGTGTTGTAATTTCTTAGATAAAACCAGAAAGTACATACCTAGTTTAAATTTTATTGGTTATCTAATATTTATCATATATGTAAAAGGTTATCAAAGAATATCAATGCTGACGCTAGATTTACTCTTAAACAGTTAATTGATATCAAGGGTAAAAACTGTTTGAAATAACCTACTATTGAATTCTAAACTCATATATTCTATAGCATTCAATTCTTTTATAAAAGTTCATCTTACAGTATCATATCTCGTAGCTGCTTTTTGGCATCTTGGATCGATTGTACCGAAGTAGAGTAGTCAATATTTGTAGCCTCTGCATTCACAAATGCAAGGAGTGCTATTAATACGAGTCCAGGAATCATTGCTGCTTAAGAACGGATTGAATTTAAACTTCCTTTTTTTTCTTCTTCTTAGTAATAAACTTCTTGTGGAATGTTTGCTGTGATAAAAATTCTGTTTCTTATGTTCTTTATGTAAGTCATCGTATTAATATATACACATGTATTCATTCAGATATCATTCACAATCAGTCATAGTGAATATTGTTCACGTCAGAACTCATTATGTATATTAACTTGCTAATTACATATTATCAGATAATCATGTAAAATGGAAGTTACATTTATTAGTTAAACTGTATTATTACATACTTGTTGCTAAAGAGGACATCGTAGACCGAGACGAAATAGCGATTTAATCAATACCAGAGAAGGATATTCAACGTTATTTAGTGGGAATACAATATGAATTCCAATGTGTTCATTGATGTCGCGGCATTGAGAAATGCCTTTCGATGCCACAGCATAAAATAATTATAAATATAACACTTTCAGGGCACTTCTGATCTGGCCCTGGGTTAATGTCAAAGTTAGTTCGATAATCTAACACATCATGAAGACAAAGTGGCATAGTCACATTGTATTTCAATTTCGTTTAAGGATAGTTTTATGTGTTGCTGGCCCTCCAAAATGGAAGGAGAAAGGGACGGAAAGTAAAAAGTCCAAGGTGAAGGTATATGTCAAGGTGACCTTTTTATTTTTTTGGTTTTTTCTTGTTTTGATTGTTTATCATATTAAATAGCGCCAGAGCTCTTTCCCTTTTTCCTTCCAGTTAAGGAGTTAGGCAACGCTCTTAAAACATGGTCGCGTCGTTATCACGAGAACTATTGTATAACAGAAAACAAATTAATAGTGATAATTTTATCACCTACCGCCCATGTGAATTTATCGACAATTTTTGACTAAGGTATAGTTTGTGACAGTGCGTAACAGACTAACGTTGGTAACGTCTAGAGTGCTGCTAACATATTCACGGTGGTCGCGGGTTCAAATCCCTGAGCACATATCTGACTATTCTGAGTGATTTATTATTTATTTATTTAAATATTTATTGTACACAAAAAAAAAGAAAATACAACATACAGAAACAAAAAATATAAAAAGTACAAATGGCGGTCCTATCGCTTAAAGCAATGTCTTACAGACAACCATGGGATGGATTTAAAAGAAGGAAAAAGAGAGAAGAGTGATGTGTGTATTGATAGTATAATTACCACGCACCGTAACCTGCATAGCGATTTCGAGAAATTTCTATGGTGTGTAAGGTCCACCAACCCATACGAGGCCAGCGTGGTGAACTATAAGGGCCATGGCCTACAGATACACAGGTACACAACACTTTATTGAACAGCAAATAACACAAAATAACAAAAAATAATAGAGAAACCTTACAAATGGTGAACTACTGGCGGTCTTATCGCTAATAGCGATCTCTTGCAGAAAACCATAAAGAAAAATCAATTCTCAAATCCTGCAATTGAAATTTTAATCTTAGAGGAGCCCAGCGACCAGCAGTGCGACGTATATGGGTTTATACAGATACAGATAGTTTGTGAACTTACGCCTTGTAAAGTTAGACTGTTTTTTTTTTTTAATTTTATTTCAATGAGTGGCGAGACGAGCAAGCCATTCGCCTGATGGTAAGCGATACGACCGCTCATAAACAGTAGCAAAATTCCACTGCGCTCGCCATCATGAGACATAAGATGTTAAGTCTCAATATGTCCAGTAGTTACTCTGGCTACAATGTCCTTCAATCTGAAAAACAACAGTGTATTTACACTGTTGTTTCATGGGAGAAATAGACATTGCGGTGTTACCTACCCAGATGATCTCTCACACATGAGAGACCTACCACCAGTGAAGAGTAAGATGCTTGGCTCTTCATGGGATCTGATAATTACTGATTGACAGTGCATGTCGTATGGTCTCGTTTTGGCAACATTTTGCATGAAATGTTTTTGCTGGGATATGATAGTGTAGCAGGCTTTGATTTTAAGTATTCCGTTTAAATGCACTGTTATGTTTCGGATTGAAGGACATTGTAGCCAAAGTAACTATGGGACATATTGAGACTTAACATCTTATGCTTTAGGATGGCGAGCGCAGTGGAATGCCAAGCATTGCTTTGTAATTCATTATGTTGTTTGGTTTTGCTTCTGGCCATGAGCAATCGCATCGCTTATTATCAGGTGAACGACGTTCTCGTCTAGCCATTCAATGCAATAAAACATACAATTTATAATTAACAATGTGAAAAACTTATAATTTAATGTTCAACATTTCATAATGCAAATAATCTTCGTTTAGATTAAATTTAAATAAAAATGTGCAAAATCGAAAATATGTTGAGAATGGAGGCGCCGGGTATCGATCCCGGTACCTCTCGCATGCTAAGCGAGCGCTCTACCATCTGAGCTACGCCCCCGATACTTAAGTTGTCGAAATTTTCGACAGGCTCGTAGGCTAGCATGTTTGTTTAAAGTTATTTAATAATTTTTTTTTATTTAGATTTTAACGCACAGAAGAGGCCAAGAATATATTACGTGAATTTTGTTTTATTTTGCATATTGATTTATTGTCATAGGTTAAGTTTTTGTTTCTTTTTTGATACTGAAATACAGCACTAACAAGCTTTAATTTCTCGTCTTAAATTCTAATAGTATGTACACTTTCTTTGTTTATATTTAAGTAATTAGTGGAAAATGCTAGTATGGTTATTAATATTTTATACATGTTTAAACATAATTATTCGTTCTAGATGAAAACCCCAAGGGCACCAGACATCACTTATTTTCTGACGGACGAAATTTGCACGATTGAGTAGTGTTGGCTTGGCGAAACGGCCAATTTTCAGGTATCAGATGTCAAGGTAAATAAAAACATTAATTACTTTTTGTAAATTCTCATGGCTTATTTTCACGTATGTTTTAGAAAATATGGTTAAAAATAAGTCGTCAATAGTCCCAGACACTTTTCGTCAGCCATATTGCTTTGCAGATGCTTTAAAGCTCCCAAAATAATTAGTTTACTTCACGTAAATTCTAATGCTCCATTTTTATATATGTTCACCAGACAACTATTTTAAGACAAGAAGATAGACCGATTCAAGGGCCCAATCATCTTCTAAACTCAATTTTAATACCTCTGTGTATTAGCCCATACATCTTCTAAACTCAATTTTAATACCTCTGTGTATTAGCCCATATTAGCTCCACTGCAGAGCACGGGCCTCCTCTACAATCGAGAGTGGTTAGGCCATATAGTCCACCACGCTGGCCTAGTGCGGCTTGGCGGACTTACATACCATAGAAATTCTTATGAATCGCTATGGTATTCAGGTTTCCTCACAATGTTTTCCTTCACCGTTTTAGTGTGTGGTGATTGACTATCATATCAAAACACACATGATTCCGAAATGTCAGAGGTGTGCTCAGGGAATCGCACCCGCGACCACCGTGAACATGGCAGCCGCGTCTGGTCCGTTTACCAACAGGCCACTACGCACTTATACCTCTGTGGGTGGGAAATTGACTTTAGGGGATGACAAAAATACACGGGTGCGCACTCGGATCTGCATGTGTCATGACTTAAATTAACTTTTTAGAGGGATAACCCTTCCATAGCCATGTCATGTCTATTTCTCCCACTAAGCAGCAGTGTAAATGCACTGTTGTGTTCTGGTTTGTTATTGTAGCCAGAGTAACTACTGAGCATAATGAGACTTAAAAACTTTTGTCAATGCATGTTGTAGTTATTGTTTGCTACTGTAGATGACGGGATCAATTAACATCAGGATAATGACAAGGTCGTCTCGCCATACATAGAAATTTAAAAAAAATTGACCACCTCTCTGGCCTTGTGCGGGTTGCCTTCTATTTTTATAGCTTCCAAAAAGAGAGTCTGATTTTAATGAGGGCGTTAAGATCGAATTTAGTATTAATATGGTAACCCTATATACTACGACGGAAAATGTTTGATATTTGTTATTTTTGTTAATGATTATTAACAATCTCTTTGTTTATTTTAAATCACAAAACAAACTAAAACCGTATGAAAATTTGTAGAAAAACCTACATATAAAATTATTCAACGGACACAATGACATTTTTTAGAGAGTTGCCATAATTGTTTCTACATTTGCAATTGTCACCGCACTGTACTTTTTTTTGCTAAGTTATAATAATGTCAAATACAAACACTCCTTACTTCATAACCATTTATTGCTTCAATATTACAGAGAGTTCTCATCACAGGTCTCTAACGATAATTATAAAATCTGCTACTCTCATTATTATCTCCGCTATCTCATTCATGTTTACAAGCAAGTATTGAACTTCTTCGTAATTTTCGGCAACGGGAACCAAATTATCCTTAAGTAGCATATCAGCAGCTTGGCCTAAATCCTGCATGATTCTGGATTCGATCAAGTATCTGTCAGGATCACCTTCAATAGCTTGGGATACAATTTGGTCGCACACATCGTTTTTCTGGCTTGGAGGGCACAGAGTCTCCAAGAGGGCTCGGACCTAGAATAAACAATAGATTTACCTTCATAATCACCAGAAAAATGTGCATATTTAGGAATATACTCGTATTTCAAATGCAAATTAAATTTATACACATTTTTCTGATAATTCTTACAAAACATATATTCACAATGTGTTTCGATTTTTCTGACGAGGAGTATGTATGTGAAACAATTCTGGAACTTAGTGTTCCTTTTGAAATTCATTAATGGTGTTTTTATGGTAATTTAATATTTAATTATTAATTTTACCCAATCATAGGATTATTATTTATATTTACTAGTAGTAGGTAATTCATACGTGAACGGTCGCCTGGGGATATACCACCGCAATGTCTATTTCTCCCGCTAAACAGCAGTGTAAAAGCCCTGTTGTGTTCCGGTTTAGAGGATATTATAGCAAGATTAACTACTGGACGTCACGACGTCCGACGACTTAGCATCGTATGTCTCAGGAAGGCGAGCGCAGTGGAATGCCAAGCATTGCTTGGTGATGGTGTTGTTAGATTTGCTACTGTCCATGTGCGGTCGTATCGCTTACCATCAGGTTAATGGCGGTCGTTACAATCTATTGAGGATCATACATGTATTTAAAACATACTTACTTTCTTTGTATCGTCATTTACTGATTGAAGTGCAGTTGCAGTTTGGTCAATGACATCTTGTACATTATTTAATGCATAACCAATACTTTGTGGCAGCAATCTCAAGTAAACCTCAACCATATCGTATCTGGAAATAAAGACGTGACAACACTAAGTATGTTATTAGCAGTTCCATGTAGCATTAAAATCATTAATTTAAAATTATTTTTATTTTATTTATTCATTTATTGATATATCACCGTAAATATAATACTATAAAAGTTTTAAAACTAAGGCGGCATTATACTAAACTACTTTTAATAATCTACTTGTATTATATATGTATGGAATTAACAATAAAAATAAAATAAAACATAACAATTTTACCAAAATAACAACAAACACTAATAAAAACAGATAATTAGATAATTATACCTCAAAAAGATCTACAAAAATGTCAAGATTTGCAAAATCTGCTTTCCCGTACAAAATCTGTTCTCTGTGTTAATTTGACTTTGCCTGCCAGTACCTCTAATCCAAACGTAAAGAAGAAGAAAGCGTATTAATTTTAATAAAATTTGACGTACTCATTTGAATATGCTATTTCATCAGCCACCATAGCGATGTGGGCTACCAGAACAGCATAATGTCTTCTTGGGTCCGTGATGTCCGGAATATCGTTATTCATAGACCTACAAGCATTAAATCATTTAAATTACTAACATTCATATTTTTATGCCGTAAATTGTACGTGTGGAAAAATTCGATTGAGATTTCAATGTATGGTAAATATACTCCAAATTGTCGTTTTGTCTTCTCCATCCTATTGTGGCCTGGAAGAGATCGCCTCAAGCGATAAGATAAGCGGCCGCCATTGTGTGTTTTGTTAACATTTCTTGTATTTTTTATATATTTTTTTTGTTCACTGGTGTACAATAAGTTTTTAAATACTGGACTATATTGCCTAACCACTCTCAATCGTACTCTAGATTGTAGAGGAGGCGCGTGCCCTGTAGTGGGACGTATGTGGGTATACTGGAAATAGTATTTACAGAATCTGTTGTTCAAGTTGGTCTTGCGCAGCGTCTATGGCGTCTGCATATTCCGCGTAGTTGTCTACGTGCAACTGCGCATGCGCAAGCACGAACAGCGTCGACACCAATATTCCAACTAACATTTTGACTGAAATAGAAACTAGATGTTATTGAATTAATTACATAAAGCACCGAACTCCTTACTCATTCTTAATGAGGTAAGGATGATAAAATTTTGTTGTTTTCATGACATGATATTTTGCAGATTGCAGATAAAGAAATTAAATGATTTTTTTAATAATTGGCCGCATTGCACCTTTAAATAAAATTTTAAATAAGACTACTCTTTCAGCTTTTATGCAGTCTTACTTGAACAATACCGTAGCAAAGTAACTAAAAAAGAATTTAAAGTAATAAATACAAAGTTTTGTTACTTACCAATGCTGCGACGAAGGAGTCAACAGCGAGTCTTTATACTCGTTCAAATCGTTGATACCATTCACAATTAGTCACAACAAATTGTTGAATTTGCAGAGGTTTGCAAATGGAAATAAATATACCATCAATTTTTGGTATCAATAAATTTGTAACAAATTCAACATATTTTAGAAAATAATTTATATTTATTGTGGCTACCCTGGATTTTATCTTTGATGGTTCTTCTTATTTAAAGAAACATTGTGTTCAACATTAATACTCCGTTATTTTTTGTTTATGCCAGGCATTAAATGTGCCAGTATACTTTGTATGGAGCGTTAATAAATAAGAAAAAAATAAGTTCGATGAAACTATAATGAGCCAGTAATTTGGTAGAATACCGAAGTACATCAATGGTTAGCTACTAAACCTCTTTGGAACACTGAGTGTTTTATTTTGTTATGGACTAACGACCGTTCTTTATAATATATTTATCTTTAACAAGATATTTTATTAGATATATCGATGCATTTTATGTTTCAGCTAAAAAAAGATGGAGAGATATAAGCATGGTGCATACATTTATAGATGGCTAGGTAAGATAAATTTATATGCATATCTTTGTTTAATGCGGCGGAATTGTACTGACATAGTAATTGTAGCTATTTTAACCTCTTGTTAAAGATAGATAGGATATAAAGAACGACTGTTAGTTACCACCTTCTGAGGCGTCTCTATGAGGAAGGAGCAGCTTCTGTCAGCACAGATGACGTATTATCGCACCATTGCCATCACTCGAACCGACCTCGATCGACACTCGACCGAAGTCGGTATTGAATTTGGTCTTAAAATAAACCGTGGTAAGACGAAGATTATGATTGTCGATCGAACTAATAATAATTCGCTGGAGGTAACTAGAATTGCGAATCGTGAAGTCGTGCAACACCAAATTCGATTACAGCGACGCTCTCACCGGGTCAGATAAGTTTGTGGGACTATACAATTACAATGGTTCATGTCACAAGTCACAATAATGTCAGTTTTAAAATGTCAATTAATACAATTTGATGCAAAAAATGAGCAATTTATTCCCAAGCAGTTTTATCTTCCACATAATCTGAACTTCTATAATATGCCTTTTTACACAGTTTATCTTTTATTGCTTTTTTAAACTTATTAATTGGAAGTTCTCTTAAACTGTTGGGAAGCTTGTTAAAGAAGCGTACACTTTGACCCATAAAAGAATTATTTATCTTGTGGAGACGAGTAACGTGTGAGGCAAGATTATGTTTGTTCCTAGTGTTCTTACTATGCATGTCACAATTACGCTTAAATTGAGTTATATTTTTACGAACATATAATAAATTTTCATAAATAAATTGAGAGGCAACAGTAAGAATATCTACTTCTTTAAACTTTTCTCTCAGTGACACTCTTGGACCAAGTTGATAAATGGCCAAAGTGATGTGTGAAGTGAAAATGGACAAAGTGGCATAGTCACATTGTAGTTCAATTTCTTTTAAGGATGGTTTGATATGTTGCTGGCCCTCCAAACTGGAAGGAGAAAGGGACAGAAAGTGAAAAGTCCAAGGTGAAGGTATCTCATATAAAGTGACCCACCTTTTTATTTTTTTGTTTTTTTATTGTTTTGATTTTTTATCATAATAAAGAGCGGCAGAGCACTTTCCCTTTTTCCTTCCAGTTAAGGAGTTAGGCAACGCTCTTACAACATGGCCACGTCGTTATTACAAGAACTATTGTATAACAGAAAACAAATTAATAGTGATAATTTTATCACCTACCGCCCATGAGAATTTATCGAAATGGCTAAGCTACAATTTTTTACTAAGGTATAGATTGTGAAAGTGCGTAACAGACTAACGTTGGTAACGTCTAGAGTGCTTCTAACATATTCACGGTGATCGCGGGTTCAAATCCCTGAGTGATGTGTGTATAAATAGTATAATTACCACGCAACGTAACCTGCATAGCGATTTCCAGAAATTTCTATTTCTATTATATTTCTAGAAGTTTCACGGGAGAAATAGACATTGCGGTGGTACCTACCCAGATGATCTCTCACATGTGAATGACCTACCACCAGTGAAGAGTAATATGCTTGGCTCTTCATGGGATCTGATAACTGTTAGATAGTGCATGTCGAATGGTCTCGTTGTGGCAACATTTTGCATGAAATGTTTTTGCTGTGATATGAAGTGTAGCAGGCCTTGATTTTAAGTATCTATTCAGTTTAAATGCACTGTTGTGTTTCGGATTGCAGGACACGGTAGCCAGAGTAGCTATGGAACATAGTGAGACTTTACATCTTATGTCCTTAGGATGGCGAGCGCAGTGGAATGCCAAGCATTGCTTTATAATTCATTATGTTGTTTGGTTTTACTACTGGCCATGAGCGATCGTATCGCTTACTATCAGGCGAACGGCATGCTCGTCTAGCCATTCAATACAATAAAAATGCAATTAATAATAACTATGTGAAAAAAATATAATTTAATATTCAACATTTCAGAATTCAAATAAGCTTCGTTTAGATTAAATTTAAATAAAACTGCATAAAAACGAGGAGGATGTTGAGAATGGAGGCGCCGGGTATCGATCCCGGTACCTCTCGCATGCTAAGCGAGCGCTCTACCATCTGAGCTACGTACAAATACATAAATTGTGGAAATTTTCGAAAGGTTACAAGGCGAGCATTTTTATTTAAAGTTATTATGCATTTTTTTATTTAGAAATTAACTCACAGAAAAGGCCATGAATATGTTACGTGAATTTTGTTTTATTTTGTATGTTCATTTGTTATTGTCAAGTATTTTTTTATAATGAAGCACATTACTAAGGAGATTAAATTTTCTCGTCTTTTATTATTTTAATACTTATTAAGACACTTTTTTTGTATAAGTAATTAGTGGAAAATGCTAGTACGGTTATTAATATTTTATACATGTTTAAACATAATTATTATTGTTCTAGATGAAGATCCCAAGGGCACTAGACATCACCTATGTTCTAACGAACGAAATTTGGACGATTGAGTAGTGTTAGTATGTACTATGATCGCATGCCTACCTGCTAGCTTGGCGCAACGAAAAATCCAATTTCCAGGTATCAGGTGATCAAGGTACATAAAAACATTACTTACTTCTTGTAAATTTTCACGTATGTTTTAGAAAACGAGACGTCAATACTCCCAGAGACTTTTCGTCGGCCATATTGCTTTGCAGATGCTTTAAAGCTCCCATAATAATTAGTTAACTTCACGTAAATTATAATGCTCCATTTGTATGTTCACCAGAAAACTATTTTAAAATCTTTGATAATAATATATAGATAGATAGACCAGTTCAAGGGCCCAATCATCCCCTAAACTTAATTTTAATACCTCTGTGTATTAGCCCATATACATCCCACTGCAGCGCACGGGCCTCCTCTACAATCGAGATACGATTGAGAGTGGTTAGGCCATATAGTCCACCATGCTGGCCTAGTGCGAGTTGGTGGACTTACATACCATAGATTTTTTATAAATCGCTATGAAATGCAGGTTTCCTCACAATGTTTTCCTTCACCGTTTTAGTGCGTGGTGATTGACTATCATATCAATGCGCACATAACTCCGAACAGTCAGAGGTGTGCTCTGAGATTCGAACCCGCGACCACCGTGAACATGTTGGCAGCCGCGTCTGGTCCGTTTACCAACAGGCCACTACGCACTTATACCTCTGTGGGTGGGAAATTGACTTTAGGGGATGACAAAAACAAACGGGTGCGCACTCGGATATAATGTGTCATGACTTAAATAAACTTTTTAGAGGGATAACCCTTCTATAGTCATGTCATGTCTATTTCTCCCACTAAGCAGCAGTGTAAATGCACTGTTGTGTTCCGGTTTGAGGGGTATTGTAGCCAGAGTAACTACTAAGCATAATGAGACTTAAAAACTTTTGTCAATGCATGTTGTAGTTATTGTTTGCTACTGTAGATGACGGGATCAATTAACATCAGGGTAATGGCAAGGTCGCCTCGCCATACATAGAAATTAAAAAAAAATTGACCACCCCTCTGGCCTTGTGCGGGTTGCCTTCTATTTTTATAGCTTCCAAAAAGGGAGTCTGATTTTAATGAGGGCGTTAAGATCCAATTTAGTATTAATATGGTAACCCTATATACTACGACGGAAAATGTTTGATACTTGTTATTTTTGTTAATGATTGTTAACAATCTCTTTGTTTATTTTAAATCACAAAACAAACTAAAACCGTATGAAAATGTGTAGAAAAACCTACATATAAAATTATTCAACGGACACAATTACATTTTTTATAGAGTTGCCATAATTGTTTCTACATTTGCAATTGTCACCGCACCGTACTTTTTTTTGCTAAGTTATAATAATGTCAAATACAAACACTCCTTACTTCATAAGCATTTATTGCTTCAATGTTACAGAGATTTCACATCACAGGTCTCTATTGAGACTTATAAAATCTGCGACTCTGAAAATTATCTCCGTTATCTCATTCATGTTTACAAGCAAGTATTGAACTTCTTCGTAATTTTCGGCAACGGGAACCAAATTATCCTTAAGTAGCATATCAGCAGCTTGGCCTAAATCATGCATGATTCTGGATTCGATCAAGTATCTGTCATGATCACCTTCAATAGCTTGGGATACAATTTGGTCGCACACATCGTATTTCTGGCTTGGAGGGCACAGAGTCTCCAAGAGGGCCCGGACCTAGAATAAACAATAGATTTACCTTCATAATCACCAGAAAAATGTGCATATTTAGGAATATACTCGTATGTCAAATGCAAATTAAATTTATACACATTTTACTGATAATTCCTACAAAACATATACTCACAATGTGTTTCGATTTTTCTGACGAGGAGTATGTATGTGAAACAATTTTAGAACTTAGTGTTCCTTTTGAAACTCATTTATGGTGTTTTATGGTAATTTAATATTTAATTATTAATTTTACCTAATTATAGTATTATTATTTATTAAATAACATTGCTTTGTAATGACGGTCGTATAGCTTACCATCAGGTTAATGGCGGTCGTTATAATCTATTGAGGATCATACATGTATTTAAAACATATTTACTTTCTTTGTATCGTCATTTACTGATTGAAGTGCAGTTGCAGTTTGGTCAATGACATCTTGTACATTATTTAATGCATAACCAATACTTTGTGGCAACAATCTCAAGTAAACCTCAACCATATCGTATCTGGAAATAAAGACATGACAACACTAAGTATGTTATTAGCAGTTCCATGTAGCATTAAAATCATTAATTTAAAATTATTTTTATTTTATTTATACATTTATTGATATACATACATACATACATAAACTCACGCCTTTTTTCCAGAAGGGGTAGGCAGAGGTGCACCCACATTTCGCCTGGTACTTTCCGTCCCACAATGTGATAGGTGGCGAGCCTATCGCCATATCGGGCACAAATTCCTGACTCTGGGCTGATAATGAATAGAAAAATCCAATATCACTTTGCCCAACCCGGGATTCGAACCCGAGACCTCAGCTTTGTAACCGTACCGTAGTACAACTACGCCACCGAGGCAGTTTATTGATATATCACCTTAAATATAATACCTAGTTTTAAAACTAAGGCGGCATTATACTAAACTACTTTAAATAATCTACTTGTATTACATATGTATAGAATAAACAATAAAAATAAAATAAAACATTACAATTTTACCAAAATAACAACAAACACTAATAAAAAATAAAAATAGATAATTATACCTCAAAAAGATCTACAAAAATGTCAAGATTTGCAATATCTGGTTTCCTGTACAAATCTGTTCTCTGTGTTAAATTGACTTTGCCTGCCAGTACCTCTAATCCAAACGTAAAGAAGAAGAAAGCGTATTAATTTTAATAAAATTTGACGTACCCAACTAAACCTGCTATTTCATTAGCCACCATAGCGATGTGGGTTACCAGGACAGCATAATGTCTTCTTGAGTCCCTGATGTCCGGAATATCGTCATTCATAGACCTACAAGCATTAAATCATTTAAATTACTAACATTCATATTTTTATGCTGTAAATTGTACGTGTGGAAAAAATCGATTGATATTTTAGAGTATGGTAAATATACTCCAAATTGTCGCTCTGTTTTGTCCATCCTATGGTGGCCTGGAAGAGATCGCCTCAAGCGATAAGATAAGCGGCCGCCATTGTGTGTTTTGTTAACATTTCTTGTATTTTTTATATTTTCTTTTTGTTCACTGGTGTACAATAAGTTTTTAAATACTGGACTATATTGCCTAACCACTCTCAATCGTACTCTAGATTGAAGAGGAGGCCCGTGCCCTGTAGTGGGACGTATGTGGGTATACTGGAAATAGTATTTACAGAATTTGTTGTTCAAGTTGGTCTTGCGCAGCGTCTATGGCGTCTGCATATTCCGCGTAGTTGTCTACGTGCAACTGCGCATGCGCAAGCACGAACAGCGTCGACACCAATATTCCAACTAACATTTTGACTGAAATAGAAACTAGATGTTATTGAATTAATTACATAAAGCACCGAATTCCTTACTCCTTCTTAATGAGGTAAGGATGATAACATTTTGTTATTTTCATGACATGATATTTGCAGATGAAGAAATTAAATATTTTTTTAAATTATTGGTCCACCTTTAAATAAAACGTAATATATGTTCGGCCTGATTATGGTGCCAACAATGGGCTACTCTTTCAGCTTATATGCGGTTTTACTTGAATAATACCGAAGCAAAGTAACTAGAACATAATTATAAATAGGTACATAATTATAAACTTAGAGAACAGGTCTTTACGAAATAGTTGACCTCCTAAATATTCCAATGCGTTTAAAGTAATAAATACAAAGTTTTGTTACTTACCAATGCTGCGACGAAAGAGTCAACAGCGAGTCTTTATACTCGTTCAAATCGTTGATACCATTCACAATTAGTCACAACAAATTGTTAAATTTGCAGAGGTTTGCAAATGGAAATAAATATAACCATAAATAAATTTGTAATAAATTCAACATATTTTAGAAAATAATTTATATTTATTGTAGCTACCCCGGCTAGCTTTATCTTTGATGGTTCTTCTTATTAAAAAAAAAACATTGTTCCACATGAATACTCCGTTATTTTTTGTTTATGCCGGGCATTATTGTGTCAGTATACTTTGTATATGGAGCGTTAATAAATAAGAAAAAAATTAAGTTGGTTGAAACTATAATGAGCCAGTAATTTGGTAGAATACCGAAGTAAATCAATGGTTAGCTACTAATCCTCTTTGGAACACTGAGGGTTTTATTTTATTATGGACTAACGGCCGTTCTCTATAATATATTTATCTTTAACAAGAGATTTTATTAGATATATCGATGCATTTTATGTTTCAGCTAAAAAAAGATGGAGAGATATAAGCATGGTGCATACATTTATAGATGGCTAGGTAAGATAAATTTATATGCATATCTTTGTTTAATGCGGCGGAATTGTACCGACATAGTAATTGTAGCTATTTTAACCTCTTGTTAAAGATAGATAGGATATAGAGAACGACTGTTAGTTATCACCTTCTGAGGCGTCTCTATGAGGAAGGAACAGCTTCTGTCAGCACAGATGACGTATTAAATGGTGCGAACCATTTCCATCACAGCGCAGAACTCCGTCAAGGCTGCATAATAACTCCACTACTGTTCAACATAAAAGCCGAACTCATAATGAGAATTACCTTAGAGAACTAGATGGATGGGATAAATATCGAACGCCAGAAAATTTTGAATCTACGGTATGCAGACGATACCATTGTATTCGCTACTAGTGCCGAGCGTATAGAGATTCTTCTAAGCAGAATGGAGGAAGTTAGTATTGAATTTGGTCTTAAAATAAACCGTGGTAAGACGAAGATTATGATTGTCGACCGAGCTAGTAATAATTCGCTGGAGGTAACTAGAATTGCGAATCGTGAAGTCGTACAGTCATACATCTACCTGGGTGCACTGATAACAAACAATTGAGCATGCGGTGATCAGATCGACATGCGCATGACTATTCAAGATCAGCCATGGACATACTGAAGAAAATATTATGGGCTAACAGAAACATCACGAAAGCCACGAAAATAAGACTATCTACGTTGCAAAGACTTGGACGCTGAGAGAAAGCGAGAAAATGACGATAGATGCTCTCGAAATGCGGTGCTGGTGAAGAATGTTGAGAATATCCTGGACCGAACTCAGAACGAACCAGTCTATTCTGGATGAACTCGGCATGAAGCAGCGTCTATCTTCCATCATTCAAGGACGCATTCTCGCTTTCTTTGGGCATGTGTCGCGACGTGGCGATACATCTGTAAAACGCCTAGCGGTGCAGGGTAAAATGGATGGCCCAAGAACATGTGGTAGACCGCCATTACATTGGACCGATCAAATAAAAGCTGCAATTAACGGTCCTGTGTATGAGTGCAAATGGAAAGCGTATGTGACAGAGGAATGGCCACGGATTGTGAAGTGAGCCGCCATCTGAGAAAATGACAACGACCAATCTAGCGAAAGTGATTACGACTGAGAAGAAGATAGAGAGGCGCTATCCCTTCGCAATTGTAGCGACTCCAACCGATTTCCCCGAAGCCCAGTTTGAAAAGCTTGGGCGAATTAAAAATTGTTTAATCGGTTCATATTTGGAGTTCGCAAATATGACCATGAATCTGAATTTCGTATAAAGCTCAAGTGGCTGTCAATACGCCTTTGCCGAAATACTCATATCTTATTCCTCCTTTGCACCATTATTTTCCATCCCCATCATACTACTCCCAGTTACCTAAAAGAGAGTTTCCTTAACATCACACATGCAAGATCTCTTAGATCCACGGAGAATTTGGTATAAGCAATTCCCGAGCATAGTAATACTTTTCTCAGTAAATCGCTTAGAGTCCATGCTGCTCGCTTGTGGAATGAACTGCCACTGTCGATAAGATTAGCCAAATCTCTTCCCATCTTTAAAAAGCTCCTGAGAACACATTATCTATAAGTTTAAATTTATTATAATTATTTTCTTAAATTAATATTTTATATTGTATTGTAGTTTATTTAGTGCATTATATGATATTTTTATTTTATGTAGTCTATGTATTTTTAATAAAAAATAATGTTTGCATTCTTCATATTTTGCACACATTACTTTATCTGCTGATTACTATTATTATTATTTTTTGCCTTTGTTGTGGCCACCCTTTTCTTACTAGCTACTTTTCAACCTCATCTAATGGTTGTCTGGAAGAAATCGCATTTAGCGATAAGGTCGTCAATTGTCACCATCATTTAAACGTGTTCTCATAGTTTTTTTGTCTTATTACTGTATATGGTGTTCAAGAAAGAATTTATAAATAAATAAATACGAACACTCCACTTCATAAGCTTTTATTACTTCAATTTTACACAGAATTATTCTCACATGTCACTATCGAGTGTTATAAAATATATGACTCTGTCAATTATATCCAATAGATTATTCCTGTTTACAAGCAGGTATTCAACTTCTTCGTATTTTTCAGCAACGGCAATCAAATCATCCTTAAGTAGCATTTGAGCAGATTGACCCATTAAATTCATGATATTAGATGCGTTCCTGTATCTGTCAGGATCATCTTCAATAGCTTGGGATACAATCTGGTCGCACACAACGTATTTCTGGCTTGGTGGGCAAAGAGTCTCCAAGAGGGACCGGATCTAAAATAGTGGGTTTATATATATATATATTATGTGATACAATACATGTATTCCTTTTGAAAGTATAGTATCATCATATAGATATACAGAAGTGTAAATTTTAGATTCTGTTTCGGTTTGCAGCATTTTATAGCAAAATTAAACTGGACATCATGATACTTAGCATCTCTAGTCTCAGGATGGCGAGCGCAACGGAATGACAAGCATTGCTTTGTAATGGTGCTGTTGTATCCTTGCGCGGTCGTATCGCTTACCATCAGGTGAATAGGGATCGATATAATACATTGGGACTCAAATATTTAAAACATACTTACTTTCTTTGTATCGTTATTTACCGATTGAATGGCAATTGCGGTTTGGTCTATGACATCTTGAACATTATTTAATGCATAATCAATAATCTGTGGCAGCAATTTCAAGTCAACCGTTAAAGTTGAATCGTTTCTGGAAATAACGACATGACAACATTGAGTATGTCATTAGCAGTCACAACATCTCTGAAAATGACAATAGGATAACAATAAGTACCTATGTCATTAGGAAGTTACATGTGAAAATAAGTACTTAATGACAACAGAAATTAGGAATATTTAAAAAAAATGATTTTGTATCTTACGGTAGATGAACGTTCAAGTAGTTTTTTTTTTGGGGAGGTGATTTGGTTTTTTTGATTCGGTTTTGAAATATACGACTCATTTTTTTTACATACGGCCTAATCCGTAGACATTTTTAAAACCTATTTAACTTATCGAATGTTTAGTCTCTTCCGAACGACTTTTGAATTCAGTTTAAAACATTCGAGAGCTATATTCCTCTACAATTACGTGACTCTGACGTCGTCATCGCGTGGGTCTTGTGATCGCCAAGTGGAACGCACGGTTTTAATAAAATTATTATTATTATCAAAATCACGTGAAAATCTATTAAATGACCCAAACCATGCGTTCCACTCGACGATCGCAACACTGCAGCGCGCCGTTCCGAAAACGACGTCTTAAGGAGAAGGTATAAAACATAGTCGCATTCCGCCCCCGTTCGTTTCGATCTTATAAACTCAGCCACGGATTTTAATGCAGTTTTAATCAATGAACAAAGTGATTCAGGAGCAAGGTTTACTTATAAAACACAACAAAAAAGAGCCAAGCCGAGGACACCAAGCATTTGTAATGTGATATATTAAAAAAGCTTTTTTTGTGCACTATCATAGCAAACTCTAGCTAAACCTTACGAAAACGATAAAAATAATGTATTACGGAATTGAACATTTAAAAAAGATCTATAAAAAACTTCAAAATCTCCAAAACCTGTTTCCCTGTACAAAATCTGTTTTCTATGTTCATTTGACTTGGCCTGCCAGGACCTCTAATCTCAAACGTAATGACTTGCACCGTGCACGTCCATCTGTGTCCAATGTTTATTTTTGGAAATAAACCCTATTTCTTTTTACATGCTGTGACATTGACATTGACAGGCCTCTAAATGTCAAAATTGAGGGTCGGGACGTGCAAGTAGGTAAAGAAGAAGAAAGCATAGTAATTATAAAATAAATTTGACCTACACTCCTGCATTTGCTATTCCATTAGCCACCATAGCGATGTAAGTTACCAGGACAGCATAATGTCTTCTTGGGTCTCTGATGTCCGGAATATCGCCATCCATAGACCTGCAAGCATAAAATCTCTTAAATTACTAACTTTTATATTTTTAAGCTGTAAATTGTGAAGGTTGTCTGGCAGAGACCGCTCAGAGCGATAGACCCCCTTTTGTACTTTTGTATTTTATTTTATTCCTTTCTGTTATAATAAATTAGTGTAAAATAAAGATTATTGAGTAAAATAAACACGTGTGAAAAATCGATTGAGATTTAAAGTATGGTAAATAAACTAGACTTTATAGCCTTATTACTCTTAATCGTACTCTAGATTGTAGAGGAAGCCCGCGCTGTAGTGGGACGTATGTGGTTGTGGGTATTCTGAAAATAGCATTTACAGAATCTGTTGTTCCAGTTGGTCTTGCAAAGCGTCTATGGCGTCTGCATATTCCGCGTAGTAGTCTACGTACTGCGCATGCGCGAGCACGAACAGCGTTGACACCAATATTCCAACTAACATTTTGACTGCAACAGAAACTAGATGTAATTGAATTCATTTCATATGGCACCTTCTATTATCAAAACATTTCTTATACTAATTGCATTTTAGAGCACTGACTGTATTAGGTAAATGTATATTCGAAGAAATTTAAAGTATGTTTTTTTTTGTTATTATGGTGCCAACAATGGGCTACTCTTTCATTTTATATGCCATGGCATTACCTGAATAATACCGCAGCAGTTGTTGCTTAACTAAAAAATAAGTATTCAAGCAATGAAATGAATCCTACAATTAAACTTCAAACAGATTTCATCAAGAAGTGAACAGGAATGCAGAGAACTTCAAATTGAGTTAATGATGATTAGTAAAATCCAAATATATATATGATCAAAAACTTATAGAACAGGTATTTTCGAAATAATTAACTTTATAAATGTTCCAATGCGTTTGAAGTAATAAATACAAAGTTTTGTTACTTACCAATACTGCGACGAAGTAGTCAACAGAGTGTCTTTATACTCGTTTGAATGTTGATGCCATTCACAATTGGTCACAATAAATTGTTAAATTTGCAGAGGTTTGTACTTTATGAAAATAAATATAACGAGCAATGTTTGGTATTAATACATTTTGATTCACATGGTTAGGCCATGTAGTCTACTACGCTGGCCTAGGGGGTTACTCTATAAACACGATACGATACGATACTTCGAATGTTCCTACGCCGTACGTAAAACTTCACTAATATGCCTAGATAGTAGATACTCCACAAAATGTTGGATTCCTCTATCGTACATGGCAATCATAGACTAAGTTCGGAGAAAATGATAAGAATAATAGAGAATAGTATTGATTTTTAGCAGTGGAAACATCCGAAAATTCGAAGTTCGTATCGCTTTTATAGAGTAACGCCCTGGTGCAGGCTTTACATATATACCAAACTATACATTCTTATAAATTGCTTATAAAGGTTCTTCACTAGTATGTGGCGTGATGATTGACTATCAATACAGAAATGACTCCGAAAATTTGAAATGCCGTGGATTTGAACCTACATCCACCGTGAATATGTTGGTAGTTGTCTGATTCATTACCTATCAACAGGTCACCACACAGATTTTATTAAGTAATCCCTGATCTTATTCAGTCTGAGCTGATATATGTTGTGACCATACCGTTCTTCTCAGCGCAAGATATATTTCCCATGGTTATTCGTCTTAATAATTTAAGACTTTACTCCGTAAATCCGAAACGAAGTTCGGATCTTCGGACGATTGATGTTTATATACGATACGAATGCACCTAAACATACTTATGGTCGTTATTGACTTATGGTCGTAACCATAGAAATTATTCTATGGTTAACCATTAGGTTACGATGTACGTTATACAAATTCGAACTTTTACAGAGTAGGTACATTCTTATCGCATATAAACTTCGATCGCCCTTAGTCCAAAGACAAAAAGCTCCGTTTTCCTAAACATGTTTAGTAACTTATCGTTGATTTATTTCGGTGTCCTGCCAAATCACTCGCTCATTATATGTATGTTCTCGTAGTTTTAAACCAACTTTATTTATTTCAAAGTATACAGGCAGACTTAATGCCTAAGGTATTCTCCCCCAGTCAACCTTTGGGCTGTCTAAAGAAATCAACGCAGGGGCATAAAAAATATCAAATATAAAATAACCCTGGTAGCTACAGCCTGCAATATTTGAAAATTATTTTCTAAAACATGTTGAATTTATTTCAAAATGTATTAATACCAAACATTGCTCGTTATATTTATTTTCATAAAGTACAACCTCTGCAAATTTAACAATTTATTGTGACCAATTGTGAATGGTATCAACATTCAAACGAGTATAAAGACACTCTGTTGACTCCTTCGTCGCAGTATTGGTAAGTAACAAAACTTTGTATTTATTACTTAAAACGCATTGGAACATTTATAAAGTTAATTATTTCGAAAATACCTGTTCTATAAGTTTTTGATCATATATATATTTGGATTTTACTAATCATCATTCACTCAATTTGAAGTTCTCTGCATTCCTGTTCACTTCTTGGTGAAATCTGTTTGAAATTTAATTGTAGGATTCATTTCATTGCTTGAATACTTATTTTTTAGTTAAGCAACAACTGCTGCGGTATTATTCAGATAATGCCATGGCATACTAGTGAAGAACCTTTATAAGCAATTTATAAGAATGTATAGTTTGGTATATATGTAAAGCCCGCACCAGGGCGTTACTCTATAAAAGCGATACGAACTTCGAATTTTCGGATGTTTCCACTGCTAAAAATCAATACTATTCTCTATTATTCTTATCATTTTCTCCGAACTTAGTCTATGATTGCAATGTACGATAGAGGAATCCAACATTTTGTGGAGTATCTACTATCTAGGCATATTAGTGAAGTTTTACGTACGGCGTAGGAACATTCGAAGTATCGTATCGTATCGTGTTTATAGAGTAACCCCCTAGGCCAGCATAGTAGACCACATGGCCTAACCTTGTGAATCAAACTTTTGATTGTAGAGGAAACCCGTGCCCTGTAATAGGACGTAATATAATATACAATGTATCTCAAGACTGCTACCGAAAACGAAGCCGGGTTTAGTGATAGTGTTTAGATTTAGTGTTTAGTGTTAAGTTTTAGTGACTTCAGAAACATTGCAACAGAAAATGTTGAAAAAAAAAGCGACGATTTGTTTTTTTTTATTTTTTTCCTATGGTCGTATTTGGATGGTAAATAATAGTGTACAACCTTTTATTTTTTAGGACTCTAAGGTATAAAAGAGTTTAAATTATTATTTTGGCAAAAACTATGGATTTACCACCCAAAAATTACGATATTTAAAAATCATAACAAAAAATTGTCGCGTTTCTTCGCGAAAATTTTAGTTGCATTGTGTTTGTACTCACTAAAACTACCACCCGCCCGGCTTCGTTTTCGGTAGCAGTCTTGATATACCCTGTATTTATACGTGGGTACAGATTAAACCTAATAATTCTTCAATTACTGTTTAAATTAATGGGAACATGTGTTATGTTAGTTTTTATCTCAATGGTTTTTATTAATATTTATGATTTTAATTTATTTTATTAAATTCTTGTAATAGGCGTGTAACCGTGTTAATTGAATGAAAATAAATAAATAAATGTGATTCGAATTTAATGTTTGCTACATCTGCTTTGTAAAATGGCAGTGAAAATCTTTATTTTAAATGAATTAATACAATTAAAGGTACTAATTGCCGCGACGTTATGGTATTTTTCGTGAAGGTCGTTTGAATTAGATTCTTGCCTCGAGGCACTAGAAATACTTCGCCTTTGTATAACAGGCATGTGTAAATTTTGCTATTGTGTTTTAGGAAATTAAGGGAGTTCGGAAAAACGTTTCGTCGGCATTGAGGTATTATACTAGGGGCCTTACTCCGTAAATCCGAAACGAACCGTAAATCCGTAAATTCGGACGATCGAAGTTTATATACGATGCGAATGCACCTATATATACTTATGGTCCTTATTGACTTATGGTCGTAATCATAGATTTATGGTTACGATGTACGTTATACAAATTCGAACTTTTACAGAGTAGGTACATTCTTATCGTATATAAACTTCGATCGTCCGAAGTTTCGAACTTCGTTTCGGGTTTACAGAGTAGGGCCCTAGATCAGACATCGGGGACAAAATATCTGCGTATTGTAGCGCTACAGGATTACGTACTCACGGGAGCCCAGTGAAGCGAGATAGAAGATGATGTTACTATGTAGGCGTGACAAGGATAGAAACAGAAGGAACGGTACGGTACGGTTCATTCTTGTTTTCAGTGTCCTCTCTATATAATATCTCAATTTTCGTAGGTTATGCAATCAGATCACCTAGGTATCTACTTTTTAATTGATAACATGCTTCTGAAAGTCTTTGCAAAAGGTGTACGTATTACAGTAAATATTTTGTGGCTGAAAATACCGTATCTATCTGGATGTCGATTGTATTAGATGAGTGGTTAGGGTGCAGTATATTAATTAATATTAATTTTTCCATCCATAACGAGAGCTAATAGTGGTTGCAGAAACTCGCTGGATGCAGGCCACTGCCAAAAGGTCGGCGTGATCGTTTTTTTTATTATAAATAAAATTAATTTTATAATTATGGTATGTATGAACTTGATTTCGTTTTGGTCTCATGTACCTTATTAATAAACTTTGATGAGTGTGGGTTAAATTGTAAAAGGCTTTAGAATTGTTTCGATTAATGTGTTCATTCTCTTTACTGTTAAAATCAGTGGGTTGCCATAACAGGGCTGTAATCAAGTACATTCTTCGTTTTTATTAAAGTTTTGAATACTTAGCTGCTTTCGGATTCTTGTCCAGACTTGAGTCCAGACTCATAAAAGAAAAATCAGATGATTTCTGTTTCTGAAACTCTCAAACCCGATTATTTTGCAGCTTGTTCAAATATGACATACTACCGATCCTTGAAGACCGACATTCTCGTAACCACTTCCCACAATAGTCCGTACGTTTACACGCGCCGCCTGTCCTTCACAGAAATCCTACAATGTCATTACACGCGACCTAGACTATCCCCGACCGACGAGTTTTGTGAGTATATTTTATAGCAAAAATAGAATAAGCATACATACATAAACATATGCCATTTTCCCAGAAGGAGTAGTTAGAGTCGAGGAAACTCACATTCCGCCATTTATGTTCTACGATGTTATACGGGAGAGCCTATTGGGCAAAAATGCTGACTCCGGGCTGATAATTATTAGAAAAATCCAATATAATTTTGTCCAACCCGGGATCCGAAACCAGAGTTTTGCTGTCATCATCCTAAAAACTGCGTCACCGAGGCATTCATAGAATAAGCAACGCACCATATTGTCAAAAACTGATCCTGATAAACTTATGTATTTTCCTGTCTATCTTATAGGGGTTTGGGTCACTTGATAAAACATTAAAGGGCCAGATGTTTTGTTGTCTTTTGAAAATTAATATGGTTAGGTAGGGACAATTTAGAAGGCAAATGGGGTAATCGGAAACATAAACCGAATGAAACATGACCCAATATCTGTTTTCACGTACATAAGTATGATTTCAGTGACATACATATGTCTATTCTTTGTAGCGCGAAGATTGTTTCCTTAAAGTTGGTATGATCTTGGGACCAACCGCCATAACGTGAAGATTTCATGGTAATAAAACCGAAATACATGTTTTTTTGTAAGTAATGCATATTTTGTTGATTAATGTTGTCTATTGGCGAGATATCGCTATTATCTGTCGCTATTAATAATCTTGCTCGTCGGTACATCAAGTCTTTGTTTTATTACCAAGTCAAGAAAAAAAGCAATAATTTCCCAAATGTATAAACGATAGTTAGAACAGACTATCCATAATGGATCAACCAGAGACCTTCACACGCCGCCGTCTCAGCCTTAGCAAATTACCATTTTAATAGACCCTGACAGATTGCGATCCAGAATCGATTTAACAAGTAACGCCTGACATCCATTGAGAATGTGGCAGACATCTGTGTATAACGCACTAGCTTTTGCCTGTGGTTTCGACCGTTACCGATTTCTTTCAATTCGGGCTACAAGAGGACATTGGAAACATTAATTTAAAAAATCAGTTTTTTTTTTATACAATACAAACAACACCATGAATTACAAAGTATTGGCATTCCACTGCGCTCGCCATCCGGAGACATCAGATGTTAAGTCTTACTAGTTACTCTGGCTACAATTCAAACCGAAACACAACAATGCATTTACACTGCTATTTGACGGGAGAAATAGATATTGTTGTGGTACCTACAGATAGACTGTGGCGTAATTAATAAGACGCCGGCTGGGAAACGTGAGGCCGTGGGTTTGGTCCCCGCACCGAGAAAAATATCTGTGTCCACAGGTATTTCTTTCAGGTCTAGGTGTTTGTGAGACCGAAAAGTCTCTCGTAGTTCCTGATACCCACGGCACAAGACTCGATCTTAGTGTGAGGTCAGGACTATGTATGTGACTGTTGGGTGTATTTATTATTATTTATTTATTATTTACCTACCCAGGCGGCCTTACATATGAGAGACCTACTACCACTCTGGAAGTTATTGCATTCACCATCGTCCATCAGGCGTAAAGCAGTCACTACGCCGTGCCAGACTGACGCCCGAATACGGGAACGCAACTTAAATGTTGCACTTAACTACGTAAATCCCGCTTAAATGTACCAGCTAAGTGGGCCGTGCGCTGTTAAAAACAACTTATTATTTGAATGGCGTTCCAGTATTCGGGCGTTAATAAAGCTGTATGAAGAAGCCAACGTAATTAATCGAGTCTTCATTAAGCCGATTCAACACTAGTTAGGTATCGAGTCGAGCGGTCAGACAGTCCCACTTGTAACTTCAAATGGATTACGTAATTACTGAACTTGTAACTACTAACTGCTTTAACCTTCCTATATTTCCTGTTGACTCCATTTTCATTAGATAGATGACTACTAACTTCACAAGTTGTACTCTAGATTTCGACATCGTGGGGTCTGATGCTCGCACGGAACAAAGATTTTGTGCCATAACGTTACATTAGACTTATTCGTGAAGAGTTGTAATTACTAATTAGCAATTGATTTACTCAAAGTCAAATACGTACATAAACTCATGCCTTTTTGTCCCGGAAAATGTAGCAAAGGTGCCTGGAGACCCATATTTTGAAATAAAACTATTATTTACGGATTTTATCGCGAATTTAGTTTAATTTTTACATTTTTAACTTCCCGACGTTTCGATTACTTTACAGCTTTCGTGGTCACGGGGCGGACTGGACAGTCAATAATAGTTTTATTTCAATGTGTAACATTCGCGTAAATCTAAGAAACCATGACCCATATTTTGCTTTTGTTTTTTTCATCCCACGATGTGATAGGGGCGAACCTATCGTCATATTCGGCACTTACCCGACCTGGGATTCGAACCCGAGACCACAGATTTGTAACTGTACTATCATATTATAAGTTATCCTGTAAACATTCCAAAATTAAATTATAAACTTAAAAGGACAATGTGTGTGCAAATACCGAAAAGATTTTTTCTCGAAATCGTTTCCATTCTTACCCATCGGAAGCCCAAAATCAAAAGAAGAATAAATCGTAGTTGTAGTAAGAATACGATGTAGTGAAAATGGCGTCGCGTCCAGAGCGACATTCGGCAAATTGTCTGTTTACGTCGACCCTAATCTAGTATTCCCCAAACGATAACTTTGTCCAAGGCTGCCGTCCGTCGCCAGGGGACGCATTGGAAACTTACTGTTTAAAAAATAAAAAGGAGCCAGGGGGGTTACGTCGTATGTAAAACTTCACTATTATGTGATTAGATAGATACTTCACAAAATGTTGCAATTCTCTATTTTACGTCGCAACCATAGACTAATTCGGGAAAAATGATAAGTAAAGAATATTGATTTTTAGAAGTAGAAATCCTGTATCTTACTCCAGACGTCGAACATCCGAATATTTGAAGTTCGTATCATTTTTATAGAGTAACACCCCAGTGCTGCAAGGGTTTGGAAAAAAATAAATTATTTTCTTTTACCACAGGCTCCAGGTCTTTTTAGCACTGAACACATGTTACTATAGATGTAGCCATATGAAAAAAACTAGCCGTATTTTATTTTTCATCAATTTAGGTATATAAGGTGTTGAAGATAAGTTTAGCTCGTCATTTATTGATTTTCGCCTTTCTCGTTAATTTAGAGAAACAAACAAAATATTTATAAGTCAAAGAGAGAGAGAGATAGAACTAAAAACCTAAAACTGCTTGCTAATTTCAGCTCTGTATTAGATTGGGGTCGCAACGAGACTTGAGCGTTGTGAATTAACAAGCTCGTATCTACACAGTATCACGTACATGTACATTGCTCTGATTTAAACCATCTTGTAAATTTTGTAATAATTCACTACATTGTAAACTGGTTTTGAAAATAGCAACACTGGAGTTTCTTGCCCGTTCTTCTCTAGTGAAAACCGCTTTCCGAACCGGGTGGTAGATAAAAAAATTACTAAATCTAAATGATGTTGCACATTTTAATGGATTCAATAAATTATTTCATTTTCATTTTCTTTTACATCAGGTGTATGTACAACGCCTACTGTATGTATTAACTTATGGTGACGCAATTTGCATTACATGTAATATGTGATAATGTATGTAAGAAATAAAAAAATATATTTATATACAGGATATATGAAGACTGCTACCGAAAACGAAGCTGAGTGATAGTTTAATGATTACTGACTTTTTTTTGCATAGGTAAATACAAACTTCGCAAAATAAAGCGACAATATTTTTATGTTTTAAAATCTTGTTTGGGTGGGTGCAATCCATAGGTTTTACCTCTGAAATATTATCATGCAAAACACAAAAATTGCAAAATATAGGCTATTGTACAGCAGAAAAATTCGAGTAGGTAACTGATGAAATTTGAATGACGGGAAGTATTTTCGTACCTTCATAATTGAATTTGTGATTTTTGTAAACAACTACTTTAAGGTATAAGTAATATTATGACAAAAAGAATATCATTGATTTTTTACTTTAATTGTATTGAAAACATTATTGTTTCCTTCTTCTACATAGACATAAAATAATTTAAATATAATAAAAATATATTGTCCTCATACCTCCGAACCCATACCATCTCGTACTGTGCGGTTTCAGGGGAAAGTCTTCACACGTACAATCAGGCTGTAGAATGAGTCACCTGTAGAGGTTTTCTTATTAAGCATGGGGCTCTTTAAAATAGGAGTTAAAAGATTCTTACTGTGTACAGGCTACGGTAGCTGCTTACTATGAGACGGGCCGTAAGCTTGTTTGCGTCCTTACGTGTTTTTTATCGCGTCTTCTATATAAAAATCAGAATCTTTGTTGTTACTTTTTATTACAAAACACAAAAATCTATGCACCAATACACGAGTGAAATGTGTAAAACTTTTCATGACTTGTTTATTTATCCTTTATTGCACACGATGAAATATATGAAAAGTGTAATAAAAAGTAAAAGTGTAGTTCTATCGCCCTAGCAATCTTACAGACAACCGCGAGACGTAAGAAAATGAAAAACACAAGACAGTCTAAACTGATTTACTTCAATAAAAAACATTTAAAAGTTATTCCATCGACGAGACCCCAGGACAAATCCAATATAAATGACGATAAACGGCGGAAACTTTAGGAAATCAACGAAATTTTACATCTCCGGGGAGACGGGGTTCAAAGCATTTTTAGAAGTTAACTTTGAACACGAGTTGCTGAGTTTTGAATTGCTTTGTTTTTGTTGCACATAATGTTTTTATAGCGTTTGTTTATTAGGATTCATATTTTAGAAGGTATATTGGTGTCGTTGATCTGGCTTCTGCGGTTAATCTTAGAAATTAGATGGCTTAGAATTTAGAAAGAGGGGTCATTAGTGATTCCTCTTGCGCCAATTTATTTTTGATTCACTCTAGTAATAAATGTTTTTTTTTGGAATTCACTTGAAAATTATCCAGTAAATAAGCAACGGGGTCCTGCCTTAATAATTTGCTGTTGACGTTAATCATGATTACAATTCCTAGAAATCGTGTATAATGGCTTTTAAAAACAACTTTCTATTTAATATTAAGGATTACAAAAATGTTTATTAATTACTATAATTTGTTTATTAATTACTATAATTGCCTTCTGTCTTTAATAAACGTTCTGCCTAACTATATATTTAATTACAACCCAGATTCGTATTTACTTGCTGTAATTAGTCACATATTAAGCTTACAGTTACAAGTAACCTTATAAGGTTAGACCTTTGAGTGTAGGTCTTAAGTCGTTGACATGTCAAGAGCATAATATGAACTCGCGCATGACCCGACAACCGCTTTGATTAATGACTAAATGTACGCCAGCAAAGTAGTGAGAAATTAAAAAGTACATTTTTACGGCCAGAACGATAATTGGAAATTATAATCTAATAGTGACCAACAGCCTTAGGAGGTAAAGTGAAATAAAAGAAAATCTGTTTTTTTTATCAAACCCAACCATTGAGTTTTTGTACATAATATTTTAACAGAATAGCGCCCGAATACTGGAACACAACTTAAATATTATGTTGCACTTAACGACGCAGATCCCGCTTAAATATACTGGCTACGTGGGTTGTGCGCTGTTAAGAGCAACTTATTCTTTGAACGGTGTTCGAGTATTCGGGCGTAAGAAGCATATTTGTTCCAATCCAATAATATAAGATTTAACTCTACTAAAAGCGAACAGGACTTTATACTTTATACTGACAGTCGATGTAAGCCAATAACAGCACGGTAAGAAAAGAAAATATCACAGAAATACTTTGATAACCTTTTAATATACAGAATCATTGACTCGGATATATTTCATTGTTTGAGATAAGCGAAAAGTTAGATCAAAACTTATTCCATTTCACTCTAATCGAAATGTTGGAATTGTCAGTTTCATTATGATTTGAATTTTGAACTTTGCAATGTTGACTCACATTTCTCAGAATTATTTAATTTGAAAACTGATGAATAGGTTTACTTTCGTGCTCGATAGTAAGATTATTTAAAAAGCCATTGGTTTAAAAAGCCTTTGACAGAAGGGTTAAATAATAAATAAATAAATTCACCCAACAGTTACATACAGTCTGCACTAGAGTTGCCCAACTATCGATAGTTTCCCTATCGATAGATGACCTCGAAAACTAGTAACAATATCGATAGTGCTATCGATATTATCGATAATATCGATACTATCGATTCTATCGATATCATAAATAAACAAATAGTATTGATTAGAAGTAACAGTATCGATAGGATCGATACTATTACATAATAATACTATCGATGGTATCGACAATATCGATATATTTTAAGTAATACTATCGATATTATCGATAGTATCGTTGTATTAAATAATAAAAACTATCAATACTATTGATAGTTTGTAAAACTATCGATGATATAAGGACAGACCGTTGAATGAGATTCCTTTTTTATTTATTTATTTAAAATCACAAATTATATAATTACAAATGTATGCACAGGTTGCACGAAACTGTATTTCGGTTTGACCTTGATTTTAGGAATTATAGAACATGTAACTTATTTCTAATATTGAAAACGCAACGGTTGTAGAGTTATTTTGAATTGGAGTCTATGTAACATAGAAATTCTTAGTGATATGGTCTATGGTAGGTTTATACACGACGTTTTCCTTCACCGTTGTAGTTGGACGTACATAATATATGGGCTGATACAGTACAGCACAGATTGGGAGGGTTTTCATGCTGGCCTAATAGTTTGGTAGACTTCATAAACCTTCATAATATTAGTTTAAAGTTTGAAAACGCATTATATCTTAAATCTTTGGATGACTAAGTTCAGAAAACTATGGATAAAAAGGGATCTTATATTACTTGGTGTGTTGGAACAATTAGCCAAATTATAACGATAAGTTAGTGGCACAATTTTCAGCTCTCTATAGCTGTTTAGGCGAGCCTTTAAAACTAAAAATTATTAAATATATTTCATTCTAAAGATGATTACAACATGACAGTACATACTCGGATGAAGCGGTATATAGTAAATACATGGTCAATAAGTAAATACGTATCCCGGCGAAACCCAAGTAACCACAGGATTTAACTGGGGATTTAATTAGTACAATCGGGAAATGACAAGGAAATAATGATTAACGGCCGATGCCAATAATCAATTGAAAAAAATTAGATTGAAGTCAATCTGTTTTGTTGTCAATTGTTTTCTACTTTTCGATTGGTCTCCTGTCATGTTGCCATAGTTTATTCACTACTGAGGTTGATTATTGGCAATATAGTATCAGAAAAACGATTGAGCTGTCAATCTAAAACGGCAAATTTTGGATTGGGTTTGTTTATTGGCAGCGGCTGTTAATCGCTGTCTGTATTGACATGGACGATCGATGGTTCTTAATATTCGAATTAAATCTGTTTGATGTAAACGAGCACTTGCCTGGCAAGTTATATGCAGGCTAGTGGAAACAGAAAGTGTCTATTATATTTTACTATTACCATGTTCTGAACTAAATCCTCTAATCATGTTATGTACATACTGATTTCACAGATGTATTTTTGAATAACATAAAATTATATGAACTTGGTTAAATGAATTCCACTACTAGGTTTACCGTTTAAATATCACATGGTATCTGGATGACTACACATTTTTTCGTTTTTTAAATGACTTATAAAAACTCTCTGTGTTTGAGTTTGTATTTATGTGAAGAAATTTCTGTTATTTAGCTTTACCCACTTTAAATGATTTTTTGTCAATCATACAAACGAATGTCTTAGTGAAGCGATAGCATATGCCGCACCGTCTCTTAATTTTTAAATGGTCAATATGTAATAAATGTTTTAGCTACGCTTCAACACAATAACAATATTTAAAAAAAATGCAATTTTCAAACCGCTACAGAACAATTGTCCAGAATTCAGACTCTAATAAACGGACGATTTTGAATAATTACTTGGGTTTTGCGTTCAGTTAGGAATTCAGCTTTCCCCAACTTAGAACCATTATATATTCAACATTTTAAGAAGGCAAACCTAGCTTAGGATAATGTTTTACAGAATATTATTGTTAATGATTTAAAAAAAAATACGTGGTAATAAGTTCAATATGTAATCTTTTACAACATATCAGTAAAGACATTTTTTGGGCTAAAACCTTTAATAATTTTTCAAATCAAACGATAAAGCACTGAATTGAAATCGGATCAGTTTAAAGATATAATTCTTCCAAAGTCAGAATAGTATTTCTTCAAATGTATAGAGTAATGACATCCAGGTTACGCCACATCATACTAATATAATTATTCTACCTCGAAATAAACCCAAGGTTCTGACAATTCAATTCCAAATAACCAACGATTACCCTTACTAAATTACTTGCATCATGAAAAATATATAGAAAAACAAAAATCATATAAAATCATTTCCAACTAGTTCAAGTAAATGTCTCGTCTAAACAAGGCTTCGTCCAAAGCAGAGAGCGAGGGTGTGAGTTCACTGACCCCGGCTCCACTAGCGACGCGAATGGTAATGTATTTCAGAATGTCAAAGTTCAAACGTGTTTTTTTTGCCGGCTTTGACGCTTAATGGTAAACACGAAATGACGTTTAGAGAATTTGTTTTTTTGAGTAAAAATAACTCGGAATACTGTACTTTACAAATTGTGGTATTATGGAAAGACTTAACATAATTTGAGTTAGAGAATGGTTATCAAGAAAAAGGTAAACATCTTTATTTTTTTACCGTTCAGATGTCACAGAATATAGTTTTTAAAAAGAAAGAAAATTAATTGATATTAAAATATAAGAATAAAAATATAGAAGATATAAAAATATCAATACATCCTAGCAGGCCTTCTCCAAAATAGTATGGTCGTTTTTGATATTGTTTATTATACATTGAAGCTGTATTGACAAGATTTTGGATATATGTATAAAATTACAGTCTATTCAATTCCAATATCCACCAAAGATATTCCTGTCGTGACAGTCACGATCGAAATCAGGCTGAGAATTGCATCCCAATTGCGAGATATATTGAGATATTGGTAACTATATCTTGTACATAGATGGAATTTCAAATATACAAATGTAAATATTTTCATTGTTTAATGTGTACTTGTTAATTCGTGGAAAATGTTGTGAATTGTATATTTGCCTATATTCCTGTGTTAATTTACTACTATGTTTAAATTATAACGTACAATTGTATATTTTCCCAATTGAATAAAAATAAAATAATACAAATCAATAAATAGCAAGAATTGGAAATATTTGTCAATGACCGCTACGTCTTGGCCACGTACAATCATGAAGTTTTTAAATAGTTCCAAATAAACTGAATAATAATAAAATATAATTTAATATAAAACATGCAGACACAATAGAATATAGTTTTTTATTAGCAAATAATTTTATTAGAAAAATAAGTCGAATTAAACTTTTTCTAACATAAGGAATATCAGAGAATGACCTGTCTGTCTGATAAGCCACCCTTGTGTAAAATGTACGAGTGTAAGTGATGTCACAATGTCGCCAGCGGATAAAATATCATTTCATTACATTTTTCATTCAGGTTTATTGTATGAATATATTTTGAGGTTTAAAATGTGGTAAATATTTAAACCAACTTTAAATTATGTAATAATCACTACATTGTCAACTGGTTTTGAAAAGAGCAATACAGAGTTTCTTGCCCATTCTTCTCTAGTGAAAACCGCTTTCCGAGCCGGTTGGTAGATCAGAAAATGACTGAATCTAAACGATGTTGAACATTTTAATGGATCCGATAAATTATTTTCATTTTCATAAAGGATTAGAACAGGGGAAGTTGTATTGGCCATCCGGCGATCTCACTCACCTAACGAAACTGACTGAAACTGACGCTTCACGTCTATCTCTTGTAAGACGGTGGTGCCGCCCCGGACGAGCCTGCTTATTCATGCTGAGTCATGACTCGCAACAGCATGGCTCTATCACACCAATTCACTTTTCTGTTTTGGACATTTCTACTTATAATTGGAAAATAGTGACCAATCTATACTAATATTATAAAGCTGCAGAGTTTGTTTGTTTGAACGCGCTAATCTCTGGAACTACTGGTCCGATTTGAATGATTCTTTCAGTGTTGGGTAGTCCATTTATCGAGAAAGGCTATATGATATATATCATCACGCTATGACCTATAGGAGGAAAGCAGTAGTGATATTTCTAGAAAATACGAGGATATTTTGTTCGTTTTGCGTGGTCCGATTGGTCGATATTCTAGTCTGATAGTCAGAATTAAACATTTTGACCGCCATTTAAAACGTGTATGCACCCGTGCGTAGCCGGGCCCGACCGCTAGTAATTAATAAAGGCAATGCCTTATGATGAAATCTGCACATGTAATATGAAAATTATATTCAATTTTTGTTAGATGCCGTAAATATTTTCGCAACAAAATATACTACAACCTGAAGTCGATATTGCTTTCCCACATCACTAAAGCCGTGTATAGTATATTGACCACACTATTATTTTGTACACTAGATTAAATCAAGAGCATTTGTTTTACGGACTTAAGTTTCGCTTTGTGAGTTATTGTTTTAGACTGGGGGGTTGGAAATTGTAGTATATTTCCAAGTGTATTGTCGTTTAACAATACCAAGAAGTTAAATTGGTTACATTTTTATAGTATCTAATGACTGCCTCGGTGGCGTCGTTGTATTATTGTACGGTTACAAAACTACGGTCTCGGGTTCAAATCACGGGTCGGGCAAAGTGATATTGATTTTTTTTGTTCTGTCACTATCAGGCCGGAGACATGAATTCTTGCCCGATATTGCGATACGCTTGCCTTTCACAATGTGGGAGGGAGACTTGAGTGTCCTGGTTGCTACTAGGAGAAGCTCAGCCTACCCCTTCAGGAAAAAAGACGCGAATTTATGCGTGTAATTACTACAGTAATTTCCCTAACTTACAATAGGCTGATGCTTGATACATAGCCCATGTGCGGTCAATCTGTCAATCATACAGCAGTGCTATCATCACAGTAAAATAAAATAGAAAATGAATTAAAATTAAATGTTTAAAAAAAAATCCTGAATAAAATCCTTTACAGTTACATAAATTATGTAAATGTAATTGCGGCGGGGAGCGTTATATCTTTTTATTTCTTGACCGTTTATGTTGGAAATATGTGCTCATTAGTTGTACGAGGTGTTGAACCCGCGATTCATGGGAGGCAACGGCCCCAACCAATTAAGCTATAACAACCTCACCTGTGGACGAATTTAGGAATTTATAGGGGGCCATTAAACAAAATCATTGATTATCTTGCACAATGGGGTTCCCTCCTTTCATTTTTCATAACTTCCTCTGTTTAGATTTTAAAAAGCGTAATTCACTATTATTGTGAATATAGTTCAAATACTTGCTTAACAAAACAACGTTCGATAAAATGTTACCAATGTCCCATTCAATACATAATTAGGCCTTTAAAATTTTCGTGTTATCAAAGATGCTCTTTATTTTGCTAACATCAATCTAGGAGCCCTTAGTGATACCGATTTTTATTTAACTCCGTTGTATAAGTCGAAGTATATTACCTAAGTCTTCAACTCACCAATATACTTCATTCAGGGGGTCTTGGTCCCACTTCACCAGCCCAAATCCGTCCACGCCATAGCCACAGTGGAAAATTGTGAAGCTTTTAAACGCAAACAAAGTAAGTGCATAGAGTTATTTGCAGGGGCGCATTGTGGCGCAATGTCGGGATACAGTTTAAATTCAAAGAGTCTCTCATTAAGCGTGAAAATGCTTATTCCCCACGCCTTTGTATAATCAGGATCTTTTAAGGGCAGCGGGAATAATTAAAGGTGCAACTTCTGCCGTGGTATTTTTTTGTTATGAATGGACATTAAAATGGAGGTTTTATGAATCTGGGAATGTTGAACTGTATTTTTATGCATACATAAGCTTATGGTTAAATTGATGAAGTGATTTATATTTAATTCTCGATGTATCACTACATAGTATAAAACAAAGTCGCTTTCTCTGTTCCTAATTCCCTTTGTATGCTTAAATCTTTAAAACTACGCAACGGATTTTGATGCGGTATTTTTAATAGATAGAGTGATTCAAGAAGAAGGTTTATGTGTATAATACGTGCATATTATTGTAGAGAAATCTATATGCACCAGGGCGAAGCTGGGCCGGGCTGCTAGTAAGGAATAAATAATTGTACAGCTTAAATATTGAATTAACTCGCTGGATGCAGGTCGCTTCCAAGAAGTCAATGTAAATATCATTGGGAGAGGCCCATGTTCAGTAATGGTCTTCCTGTCACTGAAGAAAGAGAGAGAGAAAGATTGATTTTATTTGCTTCTCCATAGTAAATGATGAGGAATAATGCAATGCTAGAAAAAAATCTTTACTTACCCAAAAATTTTATACTTATATGACTAATCCAAAAAATCGTGTATTGTAATGAAAATCGTCATTAGTCATACGAAATACAGTAATAATTATTTCAGGCCGATATTAAAAAACTTAATGGACAGGTGTGGGCTGTATGTTTATTTAATTTTATTATTAAGTTTATATTTTATTTTAATGTTTTAGCATACTGTCGTTTGTTGTCCCTTATAAATAAAATAAAAAAAAAAAGAAATTTGAATTTAAAAACCATTCCGCATGGCAATACCGAGCAATAAAGTGTTTTTGAAACATCCATTCCGTTTGCACTTCCGTGAACGGCGCTTCCATTTCAAACATTAAATTGTTATTAAGTGTTCATTCTAGTTTTTCATTCAATGCTGTACTTATTATACAGTATATATGTGTATTAAAAATATGTACCATTGTGTACGTATCACTAAATATATTTGATGAATTTGATAGTGACTTAATATTATAATCTGGGTTAAGAGTGGTTAGGCCACTCTCAATCGTACTCTCGATTGTAGAGGAGTGGAATTTATATGGGCTGATACAGATATTTGATTCAATTTGATCCCCTCCTCTCCATTCCTAACCAGAAGTCATAGCTTGGCGGTCCACACCATCCCGGCGCGAACCAAACGGTTCTCTAATTCTTTTTTGTGCCGCACCGTCTGGCTGTGAAATTGTTTGCCGTCTCACGTGTTCCCTCCTTCCTACAATCCTGGGTCCTTCCGCCGTAGCGTGAAGACAGGCCCGGATCTAGGGGGGGGCAAGTCGGGGTGCGTGCCCCGGGCGGCAAGTTCAGGGGGCGGCATATTGAATCTTGGGAGACAACTACAAAAATCATCAATAACGTAACACAACTTACACTTTTTTTTCGCCGTGCGCGAATTAGTGATTATGCGATAGAGGCGCGTGAAAAAGAGATGAAAACTTAATATTTGGAATGTATAATAATTTATCCATCTCAACAATTACGTTTAGTTTCAAATATCCAATTTGTGTTTAGTAGTTAGTTTTAGTTGATTAATCATCGAACGTCTTTTATGTGGTACAGGCAGTGGCGAATTTACTAGTAAGCTGAGTAGGCTGGAGCCTAGGGCGGCAAATTTAAAGGGGCGGCAAATCTGGGCCAATTTTTTTGTTTTGATTTACTGAAATAATAAAAGGCAATATTTTACACACTGAAAAAATGGTGTTTGAAAATTAAGAATAGTTAAAATATTTCAGTAATATGTTCCCACGTTTCCACGTTGACAATTTAATAATAAACACTTTATTAAATATCTATAACTTGGATCTTCTTCTTCTTCTTTTACCTGGCGTTATCTCGGCCGGCGCCAGGGTCCGCCTTCCGGCAAATTCTCCTCCATTTCGCCCGATCTTCGGCATCCTCAATAGTAAGGCCATTGACCCTCATATCTTCCTTGAAGACATCGAGCCAGCGCTTCTTTGGTCTACCCCGCGGTCGAGGTCCGGGAATATTGAGGCTCAGGTACACATTACCGACGCACTCCTGCGGTTTCCTTAGGACGTGACCATACCATCTCAAGCGGGATTCCTGGAGTTTATCAACCACATCGCGGACACCAAGACTGCCACGGATGTGCTCGTTACGGATTTTGTCCAAACGCGTAACGTTACACATCCACCGCAGCATCTTCATCTCCGCGACGTGGACCTCCTGGACGTGCAGCTTGAGGGCAGGCCACGTCTCAGACCCATACAGGAGCACCGGCCGCACGATGCGTTTATAGGTGAGACCCTTGAGCCTCATCGGCATCCTGCGGTCGCAGAGTATGCCCGAGATCTCCCTCCACTTAGCCCAAGCAGCACTTATACGGGCTTTGACGTCAAGGGCGATGTCACCGGACTCATGCAGTACGGACCCAAGGTACTTGAACTTGTCCGTCTTCACGGCAAGTTCGTTCCCTATCACGATGCTTTGGGGGTCCGTACTCCCGCAAGCCATGTACTCGGTCTTCGCCACATTTAACTTCAGACCACCGCTGTCAAGCGTTCCTTCTACCGGTTGACCTTGCGCTCCAAAAGTCGCCGGTCCTCCTCCACCAGTGCAATGTCATCGGCATACATCCAACAACCAGGGCGCAGGGTCCTGGATGTGAGACGTAATGGCGTCGAGCATAACACTGAAGAGGAATGGACTCAGCGCCGAGCCTTGGTGCACACACACATCAATCGGGAAAGGATTCGTATCGCCAACGGCGGTCCGAACGAAAGACTCGGATCGGAGATACATGTCTCTGATAATGTCCACATAGGCTTCCGGTATCCCTTTCACCCTCATCGCCCACCAGATTGCCTGTCGCGACACACAGTTGAAGGCCTTCAGCAGGTCCAAGAAAGCCATGTGCAGTGGCGTCTTCTACGCTCTCTATGCCTCGCCAAGCATCCTGAGTTCAAATATCGGGTCGGTAGTACCACTGTCAGGACGGAAGCCGTATTGACACTCAGAGATAGTACTCTCTTGGCGGAGCCTGGACTCGATGACGCGTTCGAAAAGCTTCATGGTATGACTCATGACCTTAATGCCACGATAATTACCGCATTCCTGAACACAGCCTTTACCCTTGTACACGGGAGTTATCACACTCAACCGCCATGAGTCAGGCATGTTTTTGGTATTTAGGATGCGGTTAAATAACGCATCAAGAAGCTCCACACCATGAAGCCCCAACGACTTCCACGCCTCTATCGGAATATAGTCAGGCCCTACCGCTTTCCAGTTCTTCATGCGACGAAGACTATAGAGAACTTCTTCAGGTGCAACAGGTGCAACAAGACCTTGGTTCGGGGGCAATTCGGGGTAGGACACTCCCAACTAAATATCTATACTTGGATATTATAAAATATTCCAATAGTGATACATTATAAAAAAATCTTCCTTAAATGTGGGCATTAAGTCCGCCTTGTATACATTTGTATATGAAGCTTAATAAAATAAATAAATAAAAAACACCTATTAACATTGATTATAGTCTTTAGAGTTCCTTGCTAAAATTATAGTTTTTTTTTCAAATTGGTTATTTATTGTTTTCACGCACCCCGTGGTCAAGGGGTGGCAAAATTCCTTCACGGTTTCCTTTGCCTGGCGTAAGAGGTGATTAATAGGGGTCATTGGGGTCGCTGGCAAACTCTAAGATGTGCGGCAGAACTCGTGGCTTCATAGCGGACGCCCACGGTTAGGGCGTCCGTTGCAGAGAAAATCTACGCCTACCTAAGTTGTGAGGAGCCATATTAGGAAGTGCGCCGGGTGGCACGGCGACTCAACTAGGTGTTACTCGCTCATCCGCATCGCCTATTGTCCGTAATACATCCAACCTGGCTGCAAAATCTATGCGGTACGGACAATAATTGTCCCCGTGCGTCAGATTGGAAGGCTGGAGACCTCGACATGCACCTTATGATCTCCCCGTAGATATCGATTAAAAAAAAGGTATTGTATTCACTCCGTTTTTAGGAAATTGAGTTTGAATCAGACCTGGAAGTTTTGAGGCCTGACAAGGCTATCCTTATAATATCCGCCATAATATCTGTGCCGCTGTACGTATGTATAATGTATATAAATGTATGTGTATGGTGTCCTACCACGAGGTCTATTTCAGTCTACTCTGCCCTATTAACCATAAGACGTTCTATGGAGTCGTTAATTCGTCGTGAGAAATTACCGAATATTCGAAGTATACGGGGCCGTACTATCTCGGAAAGACGCTACTTGATGCCGAGTTCTTGAAACGTTGTGTGGAATTCGGACCCGATATTCCAAGCATTCCAACACCTCATCTCTAGCGAAGCTACATTTTTCTTCTCCCGTAACGTCCATGTTTCAGCGGCATACAGATATACGAGAAAGTGCTCGGACAAGCCTGTTCTTTAGTAGCTTACGATTCCTCCATATTTTCCTGAGTTTCTCCATTGCCCCTCTAGCCATCGCCATACATCGTTTTATCTCAATGATACAACCACCATTGTTATTTTTAAACAGTCCAGGATAAATGTACAACTGAACCAGTCTTGGAGGAGCCCAGCGACAGTTTGTGATGTGCATTGAAATCCCCCAAGACCATTTCAGCCGACGGGAACTGCGTCCGCCCGTCATCAGCCACATGGCTGAGATACCTGAACAGCCGAGTCGTCTCATCTTCCCCGTTGTGAGACCTGTAAAGGCACACGTCGATGCGGCTCAGGCAACCAAGATTCACGTGCAAACACAAAGCGGAGAAGGAGCCCTCCATGCAGCTTAAACGGTGACAGTAGATGTCCAACCGAATATACATACAAGCATACCCCGACTTTAGGCTTGAAGCTTTCTTCAAGCGAATAACCGGGGTACAGCAGGTAGGAATATTCGGCCGGACAACGAATCCGCATCTCCATCAAGAAGAGCAAAGCAAACTAGGCCGTCTCGAGATGGTGGTGGACGGCATTAAGGTCGTTTGGAGTTCGCGGATGTTGGTGAACTCCATAGTGAACGCGATGGTGGGGTTATGCACCACTGAAAGACCTGCTTTGTTTAATTGCGCTGTCATGAAGTTGAAGGGATGTGTTTGATGAAGAGGCATCGAGAAGCCAAAGTCCGGGCATTAAGTAGGCCAAATGGGCACCGGCATGAAAGGGTCGGCATGTCGCTAAATGTCGGCCACATCCGGTCACCAACCGGCACGACGTACCCGCCCAAGATTATGTGCGACATGGTGAGGCAGCCCCTCGTGGTGGTTAGCCACGATTGGGCTCTTGTACTGTACTGTCTCTTTGGCCGGCGGGTCAACACTCCTCCCTTCGAGAGCGATCAAAAATACGTACAAAATCACTATCAGATCACAATTACGGTCTTTACGCCCCGTGGACGGTGATCGCTACCCAGACGACACTTAAGTCCTACCACCACGAACTGTGTCACTCATTTGGCACTACCCAGGGGTTACTGTAGGAAAAGTAGAGTCAAAGCTTACAGACGTGTGTGACGTTAACCCTCAAAAGTGACGCTAATATAAAGCGTGTAAAAATGCTTCACATGGTGGTAAAGTGACGTTCTTTCCCGATGTCCTGTGTTGAGTAGTTCTAAGTCGTAGTTGCTAAAAATGATGATGATGATTAAGATAAAAATATAGGCATGGGGGGGCGGCATTTTTAAATTTTTGCCCCGCCTCGAAAAAAACCTAGATCCGGCGCTGCGTGAAGAGGCACCTTAGCAGGCCGGCATAATTGTTTCATGGGTCTGCCGTCCGATACCATTGTATACTCTGACTGGGCGGCATTTGCGCTTATCATAATGTGCAATGTCGTCAATATGCAGGGCCAGAGTAAAAAAAAAACTGGATTGATAGCGACCACACTAATGGTGGCAATTCTTTCAAAAACCCTTTCGGGTTTAGCCTGTGTATATAAAATTTTAAGCAGGCCGGCAAAAATAATCTGATAGTACCTAGGTACTATTGGGGTATTGGATTGGTTACAAGAAAATATAATAATAATAAGTTCATACACACGAATATAAACTTACGCCTTTTCCAGAAGGGGTAGGCAGAGGTGTTACCAGGACACCCACATGTCGGCTCACGAAATAATAAGTGGCGAGCCACCGTATCGGGTACAATTTCCGGAGTCCGGCCACATACTAATGAATAGAAAAATTAAATATCACTTTACTTGACTCAAGATTCGAAGCCAAGACGTCAGCGTTGCAAGTGGTGGTACAAATACAATGTCGAGAGTCGAGACAGACTTACTAAATAAAAAACAAATACATGTATCAGCCCATATACGTCTCACTGCAGGGCACGGGCCTCCTCTACAATCGACAGTACGATTGAGAGTGATTAGGCTATATAGTCCACCACGCTGGCCTAGTGCAGGTTGGCGGACTTACATACCATAGGAATTTTATAAATCGCTATGGTATGCAGGTTTCCTCACGATGTTTTCCTTCACCGTTTTAGTGCGTGGTGATTGACTATCAATACACACATGACTCCGAAAAGTCAGAGTTGTGCCCTGGGATTCAAACCCGCGACCACCATGAACATGTTGGCAGTCGCGTCTAGTCCGTTTACCAACAGGCCACCTTGGCCAACGCACTTTTTATATTATATTTCTTTTTACTAGTACGAAATTGTTACGATATAAAACAGTTGATACATGACAGTAATAGGAGACATTTGCTATATTAATTTGGATCAATACTACATTGATGGATAGGTTCAACACAATTTAAGAGGGCTATCGCGGGCTGCCAAATATGGACTTATGTGCCGTCGCGTTTGGCGTGAAATTATGAAATTAAGTTTTAAACGGTCTGTTTATAGACGGAGGCTGTTCGCTCTGCTAAATGTATTTGACCTAGTTGTGACGTAACAAGAATATGTATCACGTGATAAATACAGGATATATTTAACAATACAGACACCAAAAACGAAGCCGGTGGTAGTTTTATTGAATTGAGACACAATGAAACTAAACAATTAGCAAAAAATCAACGTATTTGGGTGGTAAATAACTAGATCCTTAAATAGTTTTTCCGAAAATAAAAGTGTTGTGTGTACAAAAAATAAAAATGGCCTCACTGTACTGTATCGGCCCATTTACGTCCTACTGCATGGCATAGGGTTCCTATACAATCGAGAATACGATTGAGAAGGGTTAGGCCATGTAGTCCACCACGCTGGCCTATTGCGGGATGGCGGACTTAACATACAAATCGTCATGATATGCAGGACTCTTCACGATGGTTGCCTTCACCGTTATAGGCATGGTGGTTAACTATCAATACACACATGGCTCCGAAAAGTCAGAGGTGTGCCTTGGAATTTGAACCCGTAATTCCGTGAACATGTTGGCAGCCACATCTGGTTTACTCCTAACAGGCCGTAGCCATAATGTAGCTTTAACAACTAACTATAACCGTTTTTATGATTTGAACTTATCACTACATAGTATAAAACAAAGTCGCTTTCTCTGTCTCTATGTCCCTTTGTATGCTTAAATCTTTAAAACTACGCAACGGATTTTGATGCGGTTTTTAATAGATAGAGTGATTCAAGAGGAAGGTGTATATGTATAATACGTACTTATTATTGTCCAGAAATCTATTTGTACCCGGGCGAAGCTGGGCCAGGCCGCTTGTTAAGTTATAAGTAAGGTTAACTTGTGCTGTGGCCTAAAATTGTACTTGTACTGTAGCCTAAAACTAAGCATAGACACGACGGGAAATGCTTGGGAAATGGGGAGGCACATGTTATGCAGTGGCCTTCCTTTGGTTAAACAGGAAATGATGCATTGGTTTCAATTTTGAGAACTTCACAATCATCACGCGGAAATTTAAATATTTAAATAAGAACATCGGAAGTCTGAACCCACATACTGTGACATAAAATATTGATTATAATTTAAATAGCGATTACATTCTGCAAAGACATAAAGACTCTTTTTGACCCTTGTTTAATTTGTGTCTGTATCCGAAACCAAATTGCCAAAAATGCAGATGGATTTTGTCGGACGCCAAAAAATACTCTATCTAGAAATCCACTTACCGTCAAGTGCAGTACAATCACTTTACGGAGTCAGAATAAAGAATAAGTTGAATAACACGATAAAATCATTTCAAATAACCATTTTACGGAGTCTAACATCTTGAAAAGGCTGAAGAAAGGAAATGGATGATAGGAGTTCAATTTGATGTAAAGTTGTTGACCTATCTATCTATACTAATATATCAATTTATAGAGTTTGTTTGTACGCACTAATCTCAGGAACTGCGGGTTTTAATTTAAAACCCAACTGCCCATTTTATTTGAAACTTAGTTATGGTGCGAAGATTCTTGTCACCCCATCAAACCTACTTTTTGTGTGGGAAAAAATATATGTTTTCTATAATTATAAACATAATGGCGACCCAGGACCGGAGTTCTTAGAGACATGAACTTGAAGTCCAAAAAAACATATTTTTGTCTTAGACTCTGTGAACAAAATGTAAAATTTGTTAATGTAATGATAATTACTTTATGCCTCTGCGACTCATATGCGATTTATGCGACTGCATCGGTGGCGTAGTTGTACTAAGGTACGGTTACAAAGGTGAGGTCTCGGGTTCATATCCCGGGTTGGGCAAAGTGATATTAGATTTTTCCATTCATTATCAGCCCAAAGTCAGGAATTTGTGCCCGATATGGCGATAGGCTCGCCACCTATCACATCGTGGGACGGAACATACAAGGCGAAATGTGGGTGTCCTGGTACCTCTGCCTACCCCTTTTGGGAAAAAGGCGTGAGTTTATGTATGTATGTATCTATGTAATTACTTTATTTTATAAAAATCTGTCGCCCGTGATTAAACAAGAAAACGTGAAGGACAAACCATAAAAATGCTACTGTATTTTAAGCAGTATCGGTATTGGGATCAAGTATCAACGATATTTTCTACCGATACTATGAATGGGTATCCTGTTTTATTTGGTATTTGGATAGTTAATTTATCGAGGTAAGTTTAAGGCTACATCATCACTCTATGACTAATAAGAGTGTTCATGGTAAAACGCAAAACGTTTACCTCGCTAAAAAGTTTTGCACCCAAGCAAAGCCGGGCTGGGTGACTAGTACTTATATAAATGCTTTATAAATTGAAGAGGGGTTCCGGATAAGTCTGAGACGATTAGATGCTCACCTGGAGAAAATTACGAAGTAACCCCACTGATTCATTTTAAATGTAATATAGGGCTCCACTCCGTTTGCGCTCGCTTCGTACTTCATTGCTAGTTTAGTTGTAGAGATTTGTCTGTATGTTTTATAATAAACTGTAGTGACTTCGCAGTTTTTTTAATATGTTCTTATTTTTGGAGTATATCCATACTATACATGCACATGTCTTATCGTTTTTTTTTTCATTATTATATATACGTTCTCAATATATAAAGGGACAAAAATTCAACTAGTTGCTAGTGACAACTGAACTAAAAATAAAGCAAACTAGAATTCTAAAAAATAGTCAGAGAGAAACAAATTATATAGAATAATTGCCTGTAGTTTTGAAGGTTCCACCCGTAACATAAACAATATTGTCATTTATCGGAATTATCATGATTTACGAGGGTAATCATAGTTATAGATCATAATTATTTAAATGTTGTAACTTTGTAGTTAGTTAATATTACGGATATTTGTCTGCATAAAACATTACCCATATAATTGTATTTTTAACCAAATTGAATATTTTTTCGATATAAATCGCAATTACTTCCCTATTTAGAAGTCAGAACCGATCATTAAAGTTTATAACAAGATTAATAATGTCACTAGATTAATAATGTCAAACTAATTTAACAAATCTTTTGACCTTTACAATAGGCGTACAACAAACATGGGAACACACAGCTGACAAACACGACAAATTTATAAATAAACTGTAATTTTGTGTATCGATTTGGTCAACCCAAATGTTTATCCACGACTGCCCGTGATAAAACTTTCAGTTTACTCTATAGCTGAATAATGAAGGGGACAGCTTTTAGTATTTCAATCTGGGTGTAGGTTTACGTAGCAGAGGCTTTGGATAAACTTTCGAAAACCGCTTACCTCCGATCGATATGAATATGGTATCATATTTAGACCCCATCACGAATTATAACGAAAATTGGCGGAAACGTCATTTCAATATGATCGACGTGACCCAAATATAATAACTTCTATATTTAATGTGAGTTTATGTTCTTATCCCGTCAATTCTTGCATTACATTGTAACCCACCTCTTAATTATTATCTATTGCATCGAGCATAGCTTAGTGGCGTATCGTGAAAATAAAAAAAAAAATGTTACTGTGTAGTATAGCTAGTCTAAAAATCCGATGTTGACCAAAATATCGCTGGCTTGATACCGCATAACAATCTTAAAAGTTCATGTTGACGATTGTATCAAAGTCCTCATTAAAATTACATTGAATCCAGTAAATTAATGGTATCTATTTTAATCATAATCCCCGACCCACAAAGTAATAAAATCAAATGACATTGAAAATGTTCTTTTGAAGAGTTGTATACATTTCGTTCTAAAATATCATCGTAAAAGAGTTTTCGTGTTTTGCGCAATCATAAACGGATTACTTCCCAGCTGCTTTATACACGAATAAATTATACAAACAATAATATAGTTTTACATTTCCGTGTATGATCTCCTTCCGGTAGATTTAATACTAACACATGGTACTTTACTTAACCCACATGTTTCTCACTACCACAGATGAAATTTATTAATTTGAAAAAAATATGAAACGATTTTTTAAAGATTTTTTATGTTGTGTGAGTGTGTGCGTTCTATTGTCACAACTTAATCAGTTTTTTTTCATTTTGTACTGGAATCGGCTGTAATTTCAGACATTACTTATCAGTTTAACTCTCAGGGAAATTTATAAATTTAAGTAAAGTGATTATACCTACCATACAAGGCCAAATAGCGGAGTATCCCCTCTTTGTCAGTTTGTTCACCCCACAAATCTAGCACGCAACAGCGATACTGACAAACCCTACAGAAAAAAAGGGGTAATAAAAACCGTATAAGTCGATTTTACTTCCTTTGTACCCCATCTATAGAGGATCTAACACATACGAACATACTTAAAGTTAATTTTAATATCACCTTCAGTCCCTCTGGGCGTATGATATCCTATTCAATGTATATCCCGGCAAAGATATCCCCAAGGATAAGATGATACGTCTACAATAAATTCAATCTTATCTTATAATAGGGTATCGCAAAGTGATAGATTCTAGTTTAAACACTTGTAATCTAATACAATAAAGAGGGTATTGCCCTTACTGGTAATGTAACTACGATTCCTTTGGGAATAGCGATGTACATTGCTGGCTGTGGTCAGTTTGTCGGGATATTTGTCTTGAGATAGGCATCATTAGTAATAGCATAAGCATTTATTACGGATCATTTCTATACACGCGGGGAATTTATTCGCTCGATTTTAATGTGGTTTAAACATGATTTTCTCGAAGTTGAGCTATTTTTCGAAATATTTGAAGTTAAGCATGTTTTTTCAAGTGAAATCAATTATTTCATATTTAAGAAAAGAATGGAAGAAAAGTTTATTGTTGGTACATATAGTGCAAATGTTAAAACAAAACAAAATATAATAAAAAATACATTCCATTTCCAACACAAGGAAAAAGAAAATATTAGGTAATTAAATATAAAACAAAAAAAATTGAAGGCAGTAATATTTTCTCTTACTACTTGTGCCAACAATAGGAACTCTCATTCAGCTTATTACTGCAGTACGGCCTAAGCAATATTTCATTGGAATGCCAAGCATTGCTCAGTAATTCATGGTGTTGTTTGGTTTCGCTAATTTTCATGAGCGGTCGTATCGCTTACTTCTTGGTGTCTTGCCATTCATTGCTATACAAAAAAACATTCAACAGTCATATCATTTACATAATATGTAGGGCTGATTAATTTTGTATACGAATGCGACCCATATAAATATAGTAAATATTAAATTGTGCTAAAACAATTAATTTGTGTAATATACAGCATTTTTATTGCAACAAATTCTTTGACTATCCAATCAAATATGTAGATTTAAAGGCAATTCATGTTGATTGGCGGTGGCCACTCACTATTAACGTGGTGACCATTTAGTATTTTTTATTTTATGTTCGAACATTTTACACGATTCACCAATATTCGGTGAAAATTGTACGCGTCTCCTGTTACCATAATTAATATTGAGGAAAAAATACGTTCATTGTATGGGGACCCCCATTAATACTTTCATTTTTTTTATTTGTTGTTATGACGGCAACGGAAATACATAATTAGTGATAATTTCAGCTTTCTAGCTATCACGGTTTATGAGATACAGCCTGGTGACAGACAGACAGCAGAATCTCAGTAAAAGGGTTCTGTTTTTACCGTACGTACGGAACCCTAAAAATATTGCGACTTTTTACTTTTAATAAAAAGAGTACAAAAAACAAAAATCTTTATGAAGTTGCTTGATGAATGACCGGAAATATTAAGACTATTAAAAGATCAAAGATGTTTTTGATGTGATGAAAATATGGTTACAGTTTGAGAATAGGACACGTACCATTCGTAGTATCATAAGTTTTGTACCATTAGCTAAAGGGACACTGAAAATACTGTTGTATAATAACATAAATATATGCACAGGGTGGAAAGCGCGTTAAGTATTACAACTTAGTGGTGCGTGCGCTCCGGTACATCTCCAATGGAGCGTAACTGAAATTAGTCGTCGCTCGCAGCGACATAAAATAATTATGCTTGTTTGTTTTTATATAATTACACGTATATAAAAATAAATATAATAATTCTTATCACCGTTTAGAAGAAATTTAATGAAATATTTATTTTTTTAAAACCTCAAATTTACTGAAAGGCCTATCCTTAGTTTTTAAATCCATTCCTGTTGTACCTACATTATTATTTATTGCCAACCCGCAATAGGACAGTGTGGTGGACTATATATTGCCTAACCACTCTCAATTGTACTCTCGATTGTAAAAGAAGCCCGTGTCCCGCAGTGGGACGTATATGGGCTGATACAGATTATTCATTGAATCCACATCTGAATGTAGACAAGATGTATGCAATGCACACGACAGCATTGGGGTTTCCTGGATTTAATCAACAATTTCCTATCGCATATCTGTCGATCCTTCGCAGGAAATCGTTAGAGCGTTCTAACTAACTTCACCGTGGATTATAGAAATTATTCCTTAGTATTGTGGCATGCTGGCTCTTATGTGTGTTTAAAGGTGATTTTATGAACATTGGCATACCTATGAAATTAATTTCTATGGGTTTTATAACTACTTGAAAAATAGGCGTTGTCTATTTTCAATAAAACTCAGGCTTATATGATCTTTAATTTGTCATCGATTCAATTTTGTAGAAGACTATTTGTATTAAGTCTATAATTTGCCACATAAAGTATAAATATCTAAACAGTTTATCAAAATACTTCATTTAATTGTTTTTGATAAGTGAAATCTTGCTATTGGCCTTTTACTATTCAAGTATTGATTTTGTGTATCTCTCAAGATGGTAGTTTTCCTTACATCGTAAAATAAACAAACGATAAAAATTAATGAAAGAAAAATTAAAATGAAGATAGTGTGACATGCAAATGCATTTTTGTAATTCAAGATGTTGTTTGGTTTTGCTACGGTTCATGAGCGGTCCCATCGCTTACCATCAGGCGAACGGCATGCTCGTCTCGCCATTCACGGCAATAAATAAAAAAAAATGCAAATATTTCAATTTTATCGGATTAGTTATTTTCAATATAATCTGTTTGCCTTACCAATACAGCGTCGTTTACATCAGGAATGTAGGTTAACAGTTTTGTTGTTACAAATAAAACAAGCGAACGTTCTTCATCATTATTATTGAATAATTTAAAATGCATTTATTCGGCACTTAGAGGTACCATTTACATGTCTTTATCTAAACATACATTTAGATTCAAATAGATTTCATTATCGTTAAATAAAATAATTACCCGTTTCAAATTAAATTAATGTAATAAATAACTTACGTAATAAGTTTTATTTTTTTCATATTTTTACGCAGTATTCACAACAGATATGGCTAACATTTCATAGTGATTCGCTTTGAAGAATTTCAATAATTTACGTTCGCAATCATCGAACCGCGGTGAAAGCATCGATATCCATTTTAAAGATAAATTTGAAACTACACCAATAAGAGCCACTTTAACACCGATCGATAAAAAAACATATCTCGATAAAATCACAATAATACAATAAGCACTTTGGAATCTAATTTCACTATACATAGTCATAACGACTCGACGCTACATACATTTAGAAAATCTACATAATTACAAATGTTCCTAGGAGTCTAGACTTTTAGAATTCTTTAGAGATCTCACGGGTTGTACGGTTTTGTTCTTTTTGTTTTTGTTGTCGACGATGTTGTTGGCTTCGCTTGCGTTGGCCTGCGCCGTGAACACATTCTTGGTGCTGGGCACGCTGTTCCCGGGGGACACGCCGCTGTCCGTGCTCACGCTGGCGGGACTCGTGCTCTCGCTCACGTTGTTACACACGGTCAGCTCCTGCCCCGGCAGCGACACTATCTGTCCGATCGGCTTCTGTCTCACTAAGTTTATACTTTGGCACACGTTTTTCACTTCACCGTCACCCGGCTCCTTCTTCTGGTATCTTGTCAACGTCCCCGCCGATCCAGCCGAATTCGGCCGGTACATCGGCATGAATTGAGTTTGAGGGTAGTACTGCATCTCGGGAGGAACTTGGCCCTGTATCCACGGGCCCATGGTCGACACTACCGGCGGCATGTGGGACCACATAGGCACTTGCACCATGTGCGAACCTTCCGGCATCCCGAAGCCGGGCGGGACTGCCATCGGTCTGACTACGCTGACAGGTGGGGCACTGTGCGGTCTTAAGGCAGGATGGCCGTATTGAGCAGCGAATTCTTCACCTTCATACATACGAGGCTGAGGCGGCGTTTGAGTGTAATCTACATTTGGGAATACCGTGTGCGGACTCCTTTGCAAGTACGTGAACATCTGCTGCTGCGCTTGCTTCATGGCTACATACTGTTGTAAATGTATCGCGGTTTGTTGTCTTTGTTGTGCTAGGTCCTGCGTGACAGTCGTTGTGGTGTTCCCGTGTATATAGTATATATGCGACTGCGCCGTCGCTGGCGTCGTTGGCGTTTTTTGGTTATTTAACTTATTGTCTACAACATTATTCTGAGGATCTTGGTACTCTTCAGGCGGTGCGATGTATTTCGGCGGCGAGGGCGGCGTCACTTGCTGCGACATCGGATAGCTTATAATTTGCGCTATGTAAGGCTGCTGTTTGGCAGTATGAGCTGGACTGTGAGTTTGGAATGTAGGGTTGAACGTGATTTGTGACATATCCCTCGGTGCTCCAGACATGTCTGCTTCTTTGGTTTTATTCTCTTCCTTCTTCGTTTTTTGGTTATAGGGCGCCACTTTGGGGTTACTTTTCCAATTGGCACCGGCACTTTGGGGTCTTTTGACGGGAGATTTGGTTGGGTCTTGCCAGCTATCTCCGTTCACTTGTCTGGAGTCCTGATGATGTGACTGAGCGCTGTGAGCTCTTCGTGGCGGCGGCGACATACCGTCGGGGACGTGTTGTTGTCTGTAGCATCTTCTGCTGGAGCCTGGGCTGTTCTGTCTCTCTGGAGGCTGCGGTATGGGTCGATGAGGGCCGCGTCTTCTCGCCGGCGTCGGAGGACTGGAGTGCGAAAACGAGGACTGCGTTGATTGTGACGCTGAACGCCATTGCTCTATGAGTATCTTTCGTCTTTCCTGCTCTAGCCGGACTTCTGTTTCGCTGGACGAGTCGTAGTCTTTGCCCTGTAAACAAAACTCTGATTACCTTCATGTAATTTGTAATCAAAGATCAAAGATGATATAATAATATTGCTACCTTTTCAATCTTCTCGTCAAGCATTTTGAAGAAGTCCTGCTGGCTGGCCGAAATCTCACTGAAACAAAAATGTATTATTTAGACATATTGTGGGCTGTATAGCATTTATGCCACTGGAGCATATGTTATGATTGTTACAAAGGTATATTAGGTAGCTGCCAAAATTGACTTAATACGATTACCTATTGGTTTATTTTAGCTCTTAAAAGTAGTCGATATAGTTAGTATATTTTTATCTTCTTCGTAACAAATAATATCATAAATACATAACTCGACGTGAAGAGTACAAAAATACTCAAGATAAATAAAATATGTGGTAACAAATAAAATAAGTAGTTAAGCGGAAAGGGCACAGCTGTTATATTTTTATCCACATATTGAAAATAAACAACAAAAGAAATGGCTCACGATGGCTTAGAAACGGACCTGCCTCAACATTAGGGCCGCATAAAAATCACATTACTTTCGGGTAAATGGATATGTTAAAGTACGTGAAATAAATTGAGCTGCGAAAAAGACCTTTCAGGTATAGTTATGCATGTTTTTTTTTCAAATGGAAATCTGTATGAGATGAAGATCCTATTTCATAAAATAATACACATGATGGACTATATCGAAGGCATTTTAATGTAAAAAAGCAAAACTTTAGCTGTAAGACTCGACAGTAAGATAAGGCACCGACTAGATGTATGTCTGTGATTATAAGAAAGGCCAGAGTAGTATTGTAGCCAGAGTAGTATTGTAGCCAGAGTAACTACTGGACATATTAAGACTTAACATCTTATGTCTCAGGATGGCGAGCGCAGTGGAATGCCAAGTATTGCTTTGTAATTCAAGGTGTTGTTTGGTTCTGCAACTTTCCATGGGCGGTCGTATCGCTTACCATCAGGCGAACGGCATGCTCGTCTCGCCATTCACTGGAATAAAAAAATAAAATAAAAAAAGGCGTTTATATCGCTTGGACCCGTAGATTGATGCGACTCACGTAGATATAATAAATCGTTCATTCGAACAATTATAATCTTTTAATTTTAAATATTATTTCCTTTGAATTATGAATATTGCCAATGTTGATCTTTCATTAACGCATACAATTAAACTACCTCAGTACCAAAATATCTCGAATACTCCAATACGAATTCGCAGAAGTATCGATTTTCATATTTCAGTACCCAGCAATAAGTATAGTTGATGTTTCTGTTTGCAGAATTCATTTAGTGACTCTTTTGCATTGAACCAAAATCTCAGTTCCTTCTTGGTGAAGATATTTAGAAATCATAACCTCAACATTTCTGATAGTTAAAATACCAAAGAAAGAAATTTATAATTTCCAACGGTTCGATGTGATCACTCTTGGGCCTATATTCAGTAGTAGCCTTATTTATGATCAAAATGAAGGTGAATTCAAGCCTGGACTTGGAGACGTCGTTGTTACTCTGTAGTTTCATGATTTCAAAAATATATTTATAACTAGGTATTAAAATGTAACAATATATTCGAATAACCTTATGGCTGATTTTAGAGTCACGCTGACCGCTCGCCGACTGTCGGCGCTGACAGCTCAGCGCGTAGCTTACGGTCGGGGGTCAGCGCTGACAACTACGTGTTGGGCTGATTTTAGAGCGTGACTCTAAAACCAGCTTTGTTCTAAAACGCTTCTTAGAAGCTCATACATTTCAACTGTCAACGCTAACGGTCAGCGCGCGGTCAGCGTGACTCTAAAGGCTGGCAAGGCTGATTAGCCTTAAGGTGATTAAAAAAACGGATTTATTAAATTAAACGTGACGTTTGAACAATCCAATATTTTGTACCAAAATTCTTTTTTTTATTTTCTTTATTTGCTCGATTTGAGCGGTGGAAGCGAAAGGTTGTTAGAAGTTATTCTGAATACTGTAGCAAAAGTAAAAGACTGCAATTAAATCAAATGTTACCAAGACGAAGTGTTATTACAGTAGGATGATAATGAATAGAATAGACAGAAAAGGAAGCTCTTATACTGGAATTAGTACTGCTTGATGACCAACAGCTAACAGAATTCTTTGCGTTGTTTAATTACTCACATAGGGGGCGGATGCGTTGTGAGAGGCAGTATGTGCTTGCCCCTCTCGGGTTCCTCTTCTGTATCTTCAGCGGGCGCTGCGCCTCCCGTTGTGCCTTCCTCTTCGTCCGCTTCTTTGTCCGCAGCGCCTGGAACATATGGCAATATTTTATCAACGGTATGTATTAATTATGAGTTAGAAGGGAACTCGCCTTCAGCTTTAGTAGCATATATTCTACTGGTAGGTCTCTCATATGAGAGAGGTAACACCGTAATGTCTTTTTCTCACACCAAACAGCAGTGTAAATGCACTAGTATTTCGGATTGAAGGACATTGTAGCCAAAGTAACTACTGGACATATTGAGACTTAACATCTTATGTCTCAGGATGGCGAGCGTAGTTGAATGCCAACCGTTGTTATGTAGTTCATGGCGTTGTTTGGTTTTGCCACTGTTCATGAGCTATCGTATCATTTACCATCAGACGAAGGGAATGCTAGTTTCGCCATCCATTGAAAAAAATATTTTGAATAATAAGAGGAAAGTGTCACAATGAACATGTACTAAGATAGGTCATAGGTGAGACTGTCTGTTCCAGAACGATACATGTGTAGGCGGCGGGGACCTGCATTACTGGCTATTCTGTGCGCCTGTAGGTACTAACTTATGACGTGTGCGCTCTCTCAACCTTATTGCGGCTGAAATTGATATATTTCATTGCGCGCTGAATTAATTCAAATATAGCAACACAGATATTTATTTAATTCGTTTTGCACTGTACAGGGAAATAACAACGCAATCACATAATAAATATATGTATATATCAAAGTAAATATTGGAAAAATGAGTAATTGGAAGGTGAATATAGGCAACGGTAGAATATTATTTTAAGGTTTCAAGCAACATGCACATGTGTCATGTGACATGAAACTTTGACATAAGTAAAACAAAATCATAAGATTATGCAGATTACCATTTCTTATTAATTTATCTTCTTCTATACACATGTACTTATAGCTGTATCGTGATACTAAATTACCCTTAGGCCCTAGGGCTTAGGGGATAGCAAGCCGGTGACCTCAATCGGTAATACCCTTAACTCCAGGCTGAGATCGCATTATTGATAATCCCGTTTACATTACCCACAAAAATCTCGAGAAGCATAACTGTGAGTTCTACACAGGGTATATCCAGCAATGCAAAAAGGGCAGATGGTGGTTTTAGTGACTACAGACATAATAAAATGAAATAAATAAAAAAACGCTTCAATTTTTTTTGTGATGTTAGTATCATTGTGATTGGGTGGTAAATGCATAGTTTTTGCTAAAATTATTATTGAAACACTTGCGTCTTATAAAAATAGAAATTAAATTTAAAAAAAACGCTTCAATTTGTTTGTGATGTTAGTATCATTGTGGTTGAGTGAAAAAAAAAAGTTGTCGTTATTTTAGAGAATACTATGTATTTACCATTTAAATAAGACGATAGGAAAAACACATCCATTTATCTACTAAATTTTTAGTTGCATTGTGTCGGTAGATAATGTTTAATTGATCGAATCGTTAGATCTAACTTGTATTTCAACATTTTCACGGTTGTCGCGGGTTCTAATCCCAGGGCACACCTCTGACTTTTCGGAGTCATGTGTGTATTAATAATCAATCACCACGCACTAAAACGGTGAAGGAAAACATCGTGAGGAAACCTGCATACCGTAGCAATTTATAAGAATTTCTATGGCATGTAAATTTCGCCAAACTGCATTAGGCAAGCGTGATTTACTATATGCCCTAATAACTTAATCATACTCTTAATTGTAGAGGAGGTCCGTGCCCTGCATTGGGTCGTATATAGGCTGATACATACAATTGTTTTGGAGACTGTCCTGCCCACATACCCAATACTGCAACTCCCGTAAGCCAGGATCAACAGTGGCGCGCAATGTAATGACACCGAGCATTGAAGCTCGGTGAATCTTCGGGAATGTCTAAATTGTCTTTAAACCACAACGAAATCAATCAGATAAAGTAGTAGGAGGAGTTGGAAATAAACTATTATCTACTCATACAATTGTTTTATAAGTCTCATCGACCCACTCATCAAACATCCGAACACTAAAAGCAATGCTTATTATGTTAACAGAGTCTTTTGCCGCCTTTTGATCCATGCTAAAAGTTTTACAAGCAGATAATACATAAAACCAATATAATGTAACATACTTTGTTGATGTAATTCGAAGTGAAATTTCATTGTTCCGAGTTTCGAGATATATCGAAGATTAACGATGTCAGACCCGGCGCAGGTGCGGGCCAACTTTTGACGTGGGGGCGAAATTCAGTCAACTTTGTTTTATTGAGTGTTTATCAAAAGTTTGTAAAATATGGTCGCTTTTGGATAATGTTTTTATTGCGAACGAGGTTAAGGTTTTGGTTGGCTTTTCAATTTTACGAAATGGTTTTGAGATGATAAAGCATGGACTTGTTGTGCCTTTATGCAAGCAATTATGATAATTATTAATTATAAGTGTTGGCACCAAGGCTCCTTGGTGCCAGTACTAATGTATGAAAGTGAATTTGTGGATGGCAGAGGAAGCATGAAAGTAGAATTAATGCTGTAGAGATGAGAGCACTGAGGATTGTGGGGTTAAATTGGTCGATAGAGTGAAAAATAGTGTGGTAAGGCAAAAATGTGGCCCAAAAGAAGATGTAGTAACTAAGATTGGGAAAGGAATGTTTCGGTGGTTTGGCCACATTGAAAGAATGGATGAAAGGAGAATGACGAAAGAGATTTATGATGCGTCCCGGGCCTACCTATAAAAATCATAGGAGACCTATTAAAGAAAGGCAAAAAAACGGAGTTCTCGAAACCGAAGAGCATGTATGCTCTTCATATATCGATGACAGCTGGAGCAGCGAAGAGAGATATGTATGCTACGACTTGGCGCTCAATAGTCTCTGCCTACCCCAATGGAACGTAGGCGTGACTTTATGTATGTGTGTATGTTAATTATAAATAGATGGCAATAAGATGCTATGGAATTTTTAGTGAAGTTTATCTAAATGCACTCTATTCTCAAACGGGGTAGGCATAGGTGCTACCACCCACGTTTCGCCTTATGTGTTCCATCCCATGATTTGATTTGGGGCTAGCCTAGATTATCGCTACATCAGGCACAAATTAATGAATCCGGGCTAATAATGAATAAAATGACACGTATATCAAAATTTAAACATCGATGATATTGAATAGCTATTTCAATCTCATCGACAGTAAGATTTCGCTTATTGCCAACTTCGCCCACTTATTCATAAGATAATATGCGCTACAAAATGATTATTTCACTTCCATCTGTTCATTAAACTCTCACAATTCCTTGTTAATATCAAGAGCGCAATAAACATTTATAGCATAGGAAATTATTGCAATAATTCACGAGTACATCGATCGTAAAAGCAGTGAATTACAAAGTTTCTGCAGACCACCGCAGCTGTTAAACTATGAAATAATGACGCCATTTTATTAATCCGTGGCCCCATTTGAAAATAGCCTGCAGCCGGCCCTGAACTGATGTTTTGTTAAACCAAGAGTAATGTTAGGATGAAAAATTTGTGGAGGAAAGGTGCGGTAAATTTTGACGAGAGTTTAAATGTAATATAAGTATTTAATAGCGTCAATGAGGCATGGCGTGTATGATACAGGAACTGATTTGTAGTTAAGTTAAAGCATCATGTTTGTGACATTAGCACAAGGTAATAATGTTGATTTAGCCCGGGGCTTATATGTTTGTATCAGTCCATATATGTCCCACTAGAGGGCACGGGCCTCCTCTACAATTTAGAGTACGATTGCGAATGGTTAGGCCATATAGTCCACTACGTTATCCTTATGCGGGCTGGCAGACTTTACGTACCATATAGATTCTTATAAATAGCTATGGTGTTCAGGTTCCCTCACGATGTTTTCCTTCACAGTTTTAGTGTGTGCTGATTGACCATAAATTTCGTTTGAATATAAATGGAATCATAAAAAAAATATCATGAGCGAAAATGTCTAATTAGAGGCCTTATAATTGTGAGTAATTTTGCACAAGCAACTATCGGACAGACAGAAAGAAAAGAGAGGATATTTCAAACTAAGAATTGTATAAAATAAAAATAAATTATATTCCAGGTCTGCAGTGAACTGCAATATTCGCATCTATAGTAATGTATCGACATAACGTTAGTACGTGCTTACAGATCACGAAGTCAGCTCCTTGTTTAAAACGCCGTCTCGAGGGCGCGAGTGAGTTAAACCGTACTTTAAAATAAATTGTCTCTTGGCGAGAAGATATTTTGTTATAAGTATTTCGTATGGTTTTGCTGTGTCGTTAGGCAGGGAAATGGTTTGCTTGCTCAGGAATTTCTTTTCTATGTTCTGTTTCAGCTGATATACGTCGTATTGCAGGGCACGGGCTTCATCTAAAGTAGAGTGGATGGTTGAGAGGGGTTAATCTAACACTACTTACCATAAAAAAATTACAAATTGCTGGTATTGCATGGTTACGAATAGTTAGAGGCTTGCCCCGGGATTTGAACCCACGATCACTGTGAGTATGTTGGCAGTCGCGTCTAGTCCGTTTACCAACAGGCCACCACGCACCTATATCGTGGCAGAAAATATAACACCTTTCAATTACAGTGTAGGCTTTGTACAGACGTGATTCGGTTTAATTGTAGTCACAGCCAGATGCCAATTACCAGTTTTGAAAGGAAAATGCCATTGGCTTTTTTGCAATATTCTTCTAACTTCGGGTATTGTCAGACCAAGAATATCTCATAATTTCTGATGCCCAGGACTAGATTTATATTATGTTTTATGGTTTCGAAGATTTACACATTCTTTACACTTTAAAATATAACTGTTGGTGGTCACGGGGCGCACTGAAGTATTCATCGGAACGCAAAACACCAACTGTCAGACCTCAAGACACAGTGAGTTCCTTCTGCGTAGATCGGATTGCAAAAACCAACAAACTTTTTGAATTAATGTTCCAATTTAATAATTGTAAAATAAGGGTAGTTAAATTATGACAGTGACCGACTGACTTTAAACTAATATAAGGTATCTTGTGAATTATTATTTTATTATATAACTAGCAGCCCGGCCCAGCTTCGCCCGGGTACAAATAGATTTCTGTACAATAATATGTACGTATTATACATATAAACCTTTCTCTTTAATCACTCTATCTATTAAAAAAAACTGCATCAAAATCGTTTGCGTAGTTTTAAAGATTTAAGCATACAAAGGGACATAGGGACAGAGAAAGCGACTTTGTTTTATACTATGTAGTGATGTTAGTTGTTATTATAAATGTGGCTGTTATAAAGGTAAAAATAGTTCACCAAGTCAATGCATGTATATAAATTCCGTATTAAACCCTAGAATGGAATCTAGGTGATCCAATTACTCGACAAACAATGTTCTCGATACAGCAGTATTCTGTTCGTGGCGTTACAAAAATATATTATAAAAGAACACATCCGCTTTGTTCATGGATTTCACGGTAAATCCCATGGGAACATCCTCGTATTGAAACATTCCCGGTACCTACTATAAACTGGGGCGTGTAATATCTAAGAAATAATTTGTATAGTGACTCGCGGAAACACGGGTAAATAGAATTTTATTCCGATATTGGATAGTGCAATAACTGTATTTCAGGTAATTTCTACGTTTTTAAAACAAAATTATTTATATTAATTATCACTTGTTTTATTCGGCAATATTAGTAAAATTTTATATCATACATTGTATAAGAGTGGATAAACATACATACATAAGCTCTCAATGCGATAGGGGGCGAGCCTATCGTCATTTCGGCCACGAATTCTTGACGCTAGGCTGATAATGAATAGAAAATCCAATGTCACTTTGCCCAACTCGGATATAAACCCAGTGAACTAAATGCAGCATTAGCGGCGTGACAGCCTTCATGGCGCAGTTGGTTTGACGCTGGCTGTAAAGCAAGAAGCTGCGGTTTTGATCCCCGCACGAGACAAATATTTATGGGGCCTAGAATTAGTACTTGTGACGGATCTGGGTGTTTGTAAGACCGAAAAGTCTCATAGACTATCCGATACCCACGACATAGAATCAATCTTAGTGCCAATACTGTGTATGTGATTGTTGGGATGTTCGGTATCTCAGTTGGGATGTTTGGCGTCAGAGATAGACGCGTGAACTTATAAATTGAGACCTAGTTTAAATAACATACGATTGTACGTATTGAATTTGTAATTGTACCTACTGTACCTAATTGTGAATTACATGAGTTACTTTAAGTAATCCGTGAAAACGTAATGGAGTACACCATACTTTAACCTTAACATATTTTTACTTCCAATCTATCTATACACTTGTTTGTTTTCCCAATAAATAAATAACATCTAGCAGTACAAATTACAATACAACATTCCTGAATTTCCGTACCAACACTGACAAGGCGAGAATTAAAACGAGTCCTTACGAGACAAGATTCACCACACATCATTGTAACACAGAACAGACGCCATCAATCAAGCCGTCAGGTAAACATGCAAACACGCGTGCACGGGTTTATTGTTGCCACTGTACTATGACAAATATACATAGACATCCTGCGTGTATCGGCCGCTGTGGGTATCACGTGTCTTTTGTTTTTGGTTAACACAGTTGATGGGGCAGTGGTGAGGTATGTTTCAATACGTTTGAAATTATTTGATTCTATTGTGTTTTTGTTGGTGCTTTGTATATTTAGGATTTGCATGTTATGAAGAAAGATGAGTAGAATGAAACGTTAATCGAATGACTAATATTGATCGTGTTGTGTGAATGAAACGACGAATGAAAGTACTCAGGAGTGAAAGAGTTAGATAATGAATGGTAAAGATGCTGAATTACGGAAGGACGGAATATGAGAACAGAATAGAAGAAGATGAAAGACGGATGGTGGATGACGATTTAAAGACGTATTTTACAGAAGAATAATATAATCAGAATCTAAACAATCTATGTTTGATTCCATCCGAGGCAGAACTATTCCCACATATATTATTAAAAACTATTGAAAGAAGTAATGAGCAAGTTTGGGTGGTTAATTAATAATTGTTGATGGTTTTCAAATGATTGTTTTTAAGTATGGCTAGTTCCCTGGAGACAGCTGAGAAAAGGCGAAGATTTTTACAGTGCTATTGAAAATGGTCTATGTTCAACAAAGGACATCTGAAGTCTGACAGTGACGCATCTAACAATATTTCGTAAAAAATAAGAAATATTAAATAATAGTATGCCCCGTCACCACAAAATCTTAGCTAATAGTTTTATTTTATTTCAATGTCTAACAATATTAATTAAAAAAAGTAAATATCGACGTAAACAGGAAACAGGACAGAACCAACGAAAATATATGAATCATATAATGGATAAATATGGATAAATTGAAACTATATCAACTTGCAACAGATCACTAAAGAAAGTCATGCGAAATTTCATCAGCTCTGCTGTAACTAAAAATAAAAAAATGGTTGCCTGTAAAGTCGGTTTTACGGGCGAAGATTTTACGTGACAACGTCTTTTTCTCGGTAGAATATTTATTGATATGAATATAATTAAATTGCACAATAGAAACAAGGAATTGAATGAAAATAAGAATTGCACAAATTTTAACTATAGAAATATATTTTGTTTACTAAAACATTGTACATGTAATGACGAATCTAAGCACTCCATATTTTCACTACAGACACAGCTGACGATACTTTAACCACACGTGTGAACTTGTATTGTGACGCTTTCTTGTTTTTCCAACGCCAAGAACGTTCGAGAAAGACAAAGACAGAGACACAAGCATGCGCCGATTCAATGCGCCTAATTCTCTAGTGCTGCGCGCGCGGCAGACCGATCATAGTTGAGTGGGAGAGAGACGCAAGGCATTCGGCGGGCCTCTCTCTCGTTCGGTGACTCATCGTAACGTTACCGGGCGTTACACTTTTTCATAAGTGACTCCCAGCCGCAACCTAATTTAAGACGTTGTCACGTCAATAATAATAGCTTAAAGAATTAAATTCTTCGATATCATGAAACAAATTCCTGAAATTAAATACAAATTACCCAGTATCATGAATGGAATACTTTGTTAGTTTGTCTACTGTTGTAGCGAAGTTAGCAGAGCGAGTTTACTGCTCGCATACCAACTAGTGGCATGTCCGCAGGATGCGCAGTTTCGTGTAATTTGTGCATACATTAAAATCTAAATTCGGTTTAGCACGTTCACTGTCTGTCCGAGTGTATTTCTTTGCTTTTACAGCGCACGCGGTGGAGTGATTGTTGTTACAATTTCTAGACTTTAACGTACTAATACTGGAGTTCAGGAACTGTTTTGGGAGGACAGAAACTTATTTAACAGATTAAGTTATATTTATTATGTATGTAAATATGCACATGTATTTATATATTTATGGCGTACTTATACCGGGTATATCAAGACTGCTACATGAAACGAAGCCGGGTGGTAATTTTAGTGACTTCAAACACAATGCTACAAATTTTTTTGCAAAATCAAGCGTCGTTTTTTTCCTGCCGTCGTGTTTTGGTAAATACATAGTTTATTTTCTAAATAATAGTGGTGTCCAACCCTTTTATTTTTAAAGACGCAAGGATTTAAATTATTATTTCACATTCTCAGTTGTTAAAATAGTTAAATAAATAATCCCAAACAAGATGATATTTAAAAAATCACAAAATAATTGTCGCGTTTCTTTGTGTAATTATTGGTTGCATTATGTTTCTAGTCACTAAAACTACCACCTGGTTTTTTTTTCTGTCGCGGTCTGTATATACTTTATATATTTAGGGCATGGTAGAAACTGGACGTGGCCGTGAATTATTTGCTGTTACCTTTTCTAACAAACAGTGTATTGATGGATAATTACCAAGTCTTTTAACGGTGAACATAGCAAATTTCTAAGTTAGGTAAACACGCACTAGGCTAGCAAGGCAATGACTCTTAATTACAGAAGTGGCCTGTGCCCTTTTTTTATTCCTATGAATTGGAGACGAGCATGACATTCGCCGGATGGTAAGCGATTCAACCGCTCAAGGACAGGTGTAAAACCAAACACTATGAACTACAAAGCAATTCTTGGTATTAAGTTTGGAAGTACGTTCCAAACTTGAGCTGAACAGCTATTTTCTAAAATGAACATTGTATAATTTATTCATTACTGTAATGAAGTCTTCAACGACATCCGCGTCCTTTTCATAAAATATATTCTAAAACAAGAGTAGTAATAAGCCTTTTGTTAAGAAATTCACATTTTCTAGCTGGAGTATCTTTAAATTTTACTTTTATTGTGTTAAATTTACCTCTTCAGTCGGCAGCCATCCTAAAACGTCATAAAAATAACGCGGCTATATTTGCGTTTTTAAACGTGAGTTAAGTTTCTGTTTTAAAGGGCATAAACCATATAATGTGTAAAAGACTCTGTTGCCGATGGTTTACTACATATTTCAGTATACTGGTTTACTGGTGGGTCACTCATATGTCTGAGGCCGTCTGGGTAGGTACCAACGCAATGTATATTTTTTCTACCAAACAGTAGTGTAAATGCAACACACATAACAGTTGTGTTCCAATTTGAAGGAGATTGTAGCCACAGTAATTATTGGACATATTCGGACTGTTAAGTAGTGTAAGATGGCGAGTGTAGTCGAATATCAAGCATTGCTTTGTAATACATTGTATTGTCTGGTTGTGTTACTGTCCATGGGCGGTCGTATCGCTTACCATCAGGCGAATGGCATAATTGTCTAGGCATTCAATAAAATTAAAAAAAGGATCTCGGCATCATTTCTGTTGATTTGAAACTATGTATGGGCTCATTGATTTTTTTTATTTTCATCATCAAGATTATAAGCATAAACGTGCAGTAATCCACAGGTAAATGTTAACATACAATTCTTTCATTCATCTGCCTCTTTGATTATGTAGCGATATACTTTTACAAAAAACAGAATAAGAGACAAAGGGCAACAGAAAATAAACTAGTCAATTAGCAGATACAAATGAAGCTCGTCGCTTTTGTTCGTCAGTGTACGCTTATCCGGAAGCCGGGCATGCCTTTGTACCCAAGGCTCTAGTTAAAATATTGTTTATAGGCTATTCATCTCATACTATTTGGCCTAACCACACGCCATCGTATTCGCAATTGAAGAGTAGGGGCCCTACTATATTCATCCGAAACGAAGTTCGAAACTTCGGACGATCGAAGTTTTTTATATGATACGAATGTAATCTACTCTGTAAAAGTTCGAATTTATATAACGTACATCGTAACTATAAGTCTATGGTTACGACCATAAGTCAATAACGACCATAAGTATATGTAGGTACATTCGTATCGTATATAAACTTCGATCATCCGAAGTTTCGAACTTCGTTCGGATGAATATAGTAGGGCCCTTGGCCCGTGCCCTTTAGTGGAGTGTATATGGGTTGATACAATTCATCTCGTGAGGTTATAATTATCATCAGCCTATAATATTTAAATATAGAACATCGGAACACCATAAACAACACACCTCAATTTCACTCATCCATCTAAAACATAATTTTTAAAAAACAATTTCGTATCGAAGTATACTGATTACTGAGCAACAAAAATAAGCTAATCAATTAGCAGATACAAATGAAGCTCGTCGCTTTTGTTCGTCAGTGTACGCTTATATCCGGTTGCCGGTCATGCCATTGTACCCGACGTTCCAGTTAAAATATTTTATAAAGTTATATTAGTCTAATGACGTAATCATCAGCCTATAATATTCAAATATAGAACATCGCAACACCATAAACCACAGACCTGAATTTCACTCATCCATCTAAAACACAATTTTTTAAAGCAATGTCGAATGGAAGTACACTGAGCAACAAAAATAAGCTAATCAATTAGCAGATACAAATGAAGCTCGTCGCTTTTGTTCGTCAGTGTACGCTTATATCCGGTTGCCGGTCATGCCATTGTATCCGAGGCTCCAGTTAAAATATTTTATAAAGTTATATTAGTCTAATGACGTAATCATCAGCCTATAATATTCAAATATAGAACATCGGAACACCATAAACCACAGACCTGAATTTCACTCATCCTACTAAAACACAATTTTTAAAAAGCAATGTCGAATGAAAGTACACTGAGCAACAAAAATAAGCTAATCAATTAGCAGATACAAATGAAGCTCGCCGCTTTTGTTCGTCAGTGTACGCTTATATCCGGTTGCCGGTCATGGCTTTGTACGCGACGCGACGCTCCGGTTAAAACGATGATTTTCCCCACAATTTGCCTTGTTCACGTGAGATATTGTTTCTCCCGTGTAAGCGGTATTGTGTTATTTTGCGGCTGTTTATTCTAGGTTGTATCATGAGAAAAATGATTTTTATGCTTAATATGTTTTGAGTTGTCAGGTGCCTATTTTGTGTCTTATTCAAGTAGTTATAAATTTTTATTTTGTAAAGTTTAAGCTCAGCTTTCTCGTATAATTACTGCTATGTATGTGCTACTGTATTGTCAAAGGATAAAGTTTAAATAACCCCTTGCTTATACATTTTAATAGCCGATAATTCTTTGACGTTCTCAATATTGTGGGCAGCGATATCATAGCATTAGAAAAGCCGGATTTCGTTTTGGCCGAATTTAATCTATTTAAACAATAGTTCAATAGTAAAAATAGCTTCTAAAGACATAGTTATGAATACGAAATATATTCTTAAGGACAAATCCTATTTATGCGTTGCATTATAAGTCCTCCATTGAATTCAGTGCCGACGCTAGTATTGAATAAAAAATGCTTTGTACAACACAAAAGCCGGAACATACGGGCATTTCGCAACAGAAACGGAGTTAGGTGAAAGCCACGTGGGTGTAAAACGTATTTTCCTTTTTAAAAGCATTGGCTTAGACTGTTCTCTGTAATGGGTTCACTGACATTAACGCCTAGACTAAGTATAAACATCTTTGGCCAATATAAGACATTTATCTCATTCGAGAATTAATGGAAACGAATAGCTATATTTTGTTGTCTTTATGACTAGCGGTGCTCGTATAAATCGCAAATATATAATAAGCATAATAGTGCCACTCTCTATCGTATTCTCGATTGTAGAGTAAGCTCGTGCCCTGCAGTGGGACTTCTATGGGCTGATACAATACAGTACAGTTATAGAAAAATTTATGTGTGTGTAATATCAAAGATTTCTGTTATTGCTCGACAGTGGTAACGAGGCGTAGGCCTAAGCTAGTCAAAATGGGGGGTCACACCCCCATTAAAATCCCCAAATCCGTGTACTAATACAAAGCTAATACAATTTGACTGGGCTCTTTTGTAAGGCGACACAATAGGCGCAGTTTGAAAACATCAGTTGTTTCAAATCCGTCACGAAGGGAAGTTTCCACGTGCGTCCACCGCCACGTTACACATACAATTTAGTTCAATTTGTAGATTGGCTTTTTGTGCTTTGTAGCATGTATACGTCAATGCTTTAAGTATTCAGACTGGTTAGTAGTTTGTGGATTTGCGGACTAAAGGTGAAAGAAAGAAACTATTTCAAAATGATTTCTTAGGTTTACCCTCCGCGTGACCACGAAAGCTGTGAAGTTATTGAAGCGTCGGAAAATTAAAACGGTATTTTTTTAAAGCAATAAAATCTTTAAATAATAATTTTATTTCAATGAGAAATATATTTATGGGACCGCAGTATACAACACAGAGTAGAACAGAACACATAAAATATTTAAATTATTCTAAGACAGTGATTTAAGGAAAGTTTCCATAGATTTTGTTCCTAAGTCACAGATCCTAAGAGTGATTTTTGAAGACAGTTCGCATACGTGTGGGTATGTAGAGAACCCAGGTGTATTTCTCTGTGTTAGAAGATACTTAAATCTTCGCACACAGAAGCAATCAAGACAACATAATAATGACCCTTTGACCTTTAAACCCGCCTACACGCACCACAAAAAAATATGTGTTTGTTACAGTCTGCCTGGGTAGGCGCAATGTCTATTTCTTCCGCCCAATAGGAGTGTAAATGCCCTGTTATATTTCGGATTGAAAGACATTGTAGCTAGAGTAACTACTAGACATATTGAGACTTTACAACTTATATCTCAGAACGAGCGCAGTGGAATGCCAAGCATTGCTTTGTGATTCAAGTTGTTGTTTAGTTTTGCTACTATTCATGAGCGGTCGTATAGCATTGCAATAACAAAAAAAGTGTCCAAACAGCCAAGACACGACGCTTTAAGACGATACTACTTTTGATTCTTATTTACGCCTTACTTGTATGCAGCTTTTATGTACTGAAAATCAATATTTTTTATAATTATAATATTTACATCATCACTAGCTTTTTGTTATAAAAATAACTTGGCGTACAGGTGCAGCGTGCACCTTTGCTGCGCGACCCAAAGGTCAAAGCGTTTAAGTTTAATGCTTCTACACTATGCTCATCACTTTAAACATAAGACATTGAGTCTCGATGGTCAGTAATCACTGAATACCATGATTTTCAATTCTATACGCATTATTATTTACACTTGATATATGCAAGGCTAGTAGCTACTTATCTCCTCTTGCTTATGAGGGAGCTAGTACAACATCTAACCCATGATGGCTTGTGAAAACACAATATATATTATAATAATATTTATCCGGGCGAATACAGACATATCAGAAAAACAATGCACAAAATATAATAAAGAAACAATTTAATCCATCAAACCGTGTCAAGATACAACAAGACTACTGAATAATAGCAAAACGAAGTAATTTGGCCAAAAAGACCCGGGAATTGTTTTAAAAACCAACACAATGCGAAACAGGAGTGGCGGTGGAGTGGGTTTTGTTCTAAATTGTAAAAAGGGTTGACAGCGCGCCGCGGTCGCCTCAGCTCCCGGAATAACCCGTTCGTTTTAATATTCGATATCGCACCTGTTCATAAAAAGTACGCATGAACGGGTCGATTCGACCCACTTTATGTTCAGCTTTTTTGCACGTTAAAAAAGGTTTGTTTTCATTTTCTTAGATGGTGTTTACTTTAATAATATAGATACTCCAGAGTTTTCCCGTCTAATTCTGCATGTATTGGGAATTTGATGCCAGCTACGGTACAAATAAAAAAAAATATACAGCAACCTCAATTTTATACACCACGTAGACAGTATTACCTAAAACGTAAATGGGCTGACTCAACCGAAGCGTTTTTAACTAATAATAGTTCATAGAAAGAAGAAATGAGTGGTGGCCTGTTGGTAACCAGACGCGACTGCCAACGTACGACTACGGCGTGGTACTTATCCCAGGGCACACCTCTAACTTTTCGTAGTCATGTGTGAAGGAAAACACCGCGAGGAAACCCGTATACCATAGCGACTTGTGTGAATTTCTATGAAATCTAAAGTCCGTCAACCCGCCCTAGGCCAGCGTGGTGTACTTACTATATGGCCTAACCACTCAATCGTACTCTCGATTGTAGAGGAGGCCCGTGCTCTACATTGGGACGTACGTATACGGGCTAAAGATAGATAAATATAGAGTTGATAGATAAATAAAGATGCAGTTTTTCATAAGCGAGAACGTCGAGACAAGCAAGTGGTAAGAGCTACTCCTGACCTGAAACACGAGTTGCGCCATTCAGAGCTTATAATTACGCACTGCGCTCGTCACCCCAAGACATTCGGTGTCGAGTTTCACAATACCCTGTAATTTGCGGTCGCGCATAATCACAGAAATTGATTAACGTCTCAGAAATGTGTGCTCAGACGACATATTCATAGACATCTTATTATTCGGCAAGAAATAAATGTTGCAGATTTAGGTTTTTAGTACATTTGACATTCCGACTGGTAGGTATTTCATATGTGAAAGGTCGCATGGGTAATGCCACCGCAATGTCTATTTCTCCCGTCAAACAAAAGTGTAAATGCACTGTTGGGTTCCAGTTTGAAGGACACTGTAGCCAGAGTAACTACTGGACATATTGAGACTTAACCATCTTACGAGTATTTCTCAAGATGGCGAGCGCAGTGGAATGCCAAGCATTGATTTGGTTTCATGGTGTTGTTTAGTTTTGCTACTGTCCATGTGTGGTTGTATCCCTTACCATCACGCGAATGGCAAGCTCGTCTCTCTATTCATTGGAATAAAAAAGTATATACTCTCCAACGGGTTCAATGGAACACTAAATCCTAAATATTTTCGCTGCAATATATGGAGTGGCGTTTTTCACCGTTTGAACCGTAGCCAATGTTGCGTACTATTGCATTATTAATGATGCACTGGCGTAGTGAAGTGTCAAATGACACTGGCGTACAATGTGGCCCAGATCTTAAATACAGGATCGTCGTAAAAATTGACTAGGATACTTAGACTTTTCAGGAGTGGTGTGTAAAATTTAGACTTACATTGATTTAGATTGACTTAGATTGAAGTGAAGCCTCGGCACAGATTTTACTTTGGGATTTTGTTATCATTTTGTCATACGAGACCATTTTCTTTTATTGACACGATAAATTGAATTGACACTGCAAATGAAATGCATTTCACATACAATTTTCAACAAAGTGAAATGGTTATGACACAATTATGAAAATGGGATGAGCTGAAAGCTACCTTTAGGTTCATCCAGTCTATATTCTACTGATTTATTATCACTAGGTTAAAATATTGGGGTTCTAGAGACTTTCCCGCCCACATACCCACCACTGCAACTCCTGTCAGCCAGAATCAACAGTGGCACGCAAAGAATTGACACAGCTCCGGAGCACGGCGAGTCTCTCAGGGACACTAGCTTGTATTTAAACCGCATCAAAATCAATCAGAAAGAAATAACAAACAGGAGGAGTTGGAAGCAAATAATTGTCCACTTTGCGGAGGCAAAGCAAGTGACAAAATATTGAGCTGAGAGGTATTATTATCCTCCGATATAAAGATACAGAACTGGAGAAGCCAGATATTAAACACCACGGAGTAAATAATTTCGTAGGTCCTATAGTGTGAGCTGCTAAATTTGCTTCCAACAAGAGTAAATACGTCTTAAGCAGATAAAAAAGTTACTTTCGGCATTTTCCTGCTGCTGATGAATCTTAATTCTTAAATGCAGAGTAGCTTCGGATATACATCCATAAATTGACATACGAATCAGGTAATATAAGTAGTTTTAAGATAAAGGCTACAATCAGGTCGCTGTGGATATTCTTGGAGGAGACTTCTGTGATATATCTAGCACTGTATTTTCTGGGGCTGATGATAATAATAAGAACTGTAAGTTTCCTCTAAATTATAAAGTATTTTTTTTTTACATTTCTAATCACTTGTAAGCTATTATATAACAATTATATAGTACTTTGAACATGACGAAATATTCATACATCCTGGGGTTAAAATAATTTGATGCTTGCCATACTAAGACAATTTTGGTTTATCTTAAGAGCGTTTATACCCTGCACGCGCTTTTTGGCTTAAAAACAGGACTTTTCAAATGAGTTAATAGCCACCAATAAACAATTTCAAGGTAAAATAATTAGTACTAATTTTAGAAAAGGTTGTCATCTAGGGATTTTGGTGGAAAACATTATAGATTGATGGATAATTTGTGAGTACTATAAGGATTACTAAACACAAGTTTCGTTATTTAGGCTTTAAATGGCAATTTAGAAGCTTAAGATATCCGAAACCACTAAATATAAGATGAAAATAAAAATATTATCAGACTAATAAGACCCTTATGGAGGGATTTTGCTGAGAAAAATAATCTTTTTGTGTTTAGTTCCTGAAAAATAAAAATTTTAACAATGCGAAATTATTCAGAAACTCTCGTCAAGAACATATTTTTTTTCACCAACTTATCGTACATAATTTTTTATAGCAATTGCATATTACAATAGAAGAACATCTTATCAAAAAATTACCATTTTTATATTTTAACAAAATTAGTTTTCATGTTTTCTACAAATATTTTAAAAACCACTATAAAACACGCTGTCCGACGTGGATCAAATCAGACCGCCGCAAGGCCTTCTAGAGGGAGGACGTATCGCTCGTCGCTCCGGCCTGGCTGCAGTCGATTATGCCGCGCGTAGTAAAAATAGCCACGCGCGGAATGCGATTACCACATCTTAGTACTTTGGTAGTAAAATATTTAATTATTTTTATTACCTACAATGATTTTGTAGTGAGTATAAATTATGTTTCAGGTAATATAATGGGACGTAATTCCGAGGCTAAATTATGTTATGTATTGTAATATAAAATTAAATATATTTCGTAATTGTAAGGGGTTGTAAGGCCCCTAACACTATTTATGTGTTCGAACACGAAATGATTAATAAAACGTCTGTAGTGTCTACTGATTGAACACTGATTTGAATGCAACTTAACAATGTAATAATAACGAAAATATGATTAGTATCCAAAATTTGTATTATTCTTTGCTTGCACAGTAATATTTGTCTACTTATAATGCAAATAAAATATTTTGATGATATTATATTACAGTTACATTTCAATTGAATATTTGAAGCGCACGGATCAAAGTTGTTTGAGCCGATTGTATAGCGAGCCGACGCGGCAGCTCTACGCACACAGCTTTGGTCGCTTATGTGTGCGTGAAATTAACGAAGAAATACCTATAGTTGACTTTGCGCGCAAGGTGTATACGCTCTTAAATAGAATCTGGGATGGCTATGAATGAGCAGTGTTCGGGAGCGACCCTCTTTTCGAGTCCTTTAAAGGCTGATCTGAGATAGCAGTTACTTGAAACAATGCCTATAAACACTGAGCTTCTTATTCATATGGACTTGACGCAGTTTTCAAAGGCCGATAATAAGTTTATATTTGAAATAACTTATTATTTATTATTATTTAAATATTATATTGTCTATGTATTATTTAGATACAATAGGGTTGGTGTGTCCATGTGGACAAAAGCCCTGGTAAAAAAAAAAATGAAATGATATTATGAGCTGATTCAAAAACGTGATTCATAGAGGTCAAAATCACTTATCAGCTATTTAACAAGTCCTTAGAATAATAAAACCAAAAAAATAAGTTATTGCAACTTGCATTTACAGTACAAATGCATAGTTCCCCGGCTTTCTTTGTTACAACTGGAATGCTCAGTGTCCCGGGCTTATTGTGGTGAAATTATTGCTTCTATTTCCTTTACCCCGGAAAAGCTATTAGAAAACTGTCACATATATTTTGTACACAATGACATAGTTTACTTTCATTTTAAGTTGTATAAGGCAGGATTTTTTTATTGCTTTGAATGGTGAGAGGAGTAAACGATTCGCCTGATGGTAAGCAATACAACGGCTAGTGAACAGTAGCAAAATCAAACACCATGAATTCCAAGTTATGCTTGGCATTTCATTGCGCAAGCATTTTGAGACATATGATAGCACAGTGGCATTCCACTGTGCAAGCATTTTGAGACATATGATATTAGGTCTTTATATCGAATCTTTACAATTAGTGAACTAATAAAAAAAAGTTTTGGCATTTAATCATATATTGGCTCAAAATGTCCCATCGACCCGTTTTTTAAAAAGGACCTATCGACGTATGAAAGACAGTAAAATTTATGTATCTCCCATCAAATAGACAGTTGTATCAACATTATATACAGTTCACCGATATAAATTCCCCACAATGCATGACGCTATCGCCTAGGAATAGAAAAACTACTTAACGGTAATGTCGTGCTATTGATATTCCATTTCTTTGCATATGCGCAAAATAATTACGCTGCGCTTTCTGGTAAATGCTACGCTAATCGGGTATAATATTTGCTGTTAACATATTGTTCTTTTCACTAAAAACAATTATGCAGATCCACATAAATGATTATACACTAGTCACAAAAATTAAGGGATATAAAAAAAATTCCAAATTTTTGGGTGATTTTCAACAAGCTGTAACTCCGAGGAAAATGGTCGTACAGAAAAAATAAAAAAAGCAAATTGTAGCTCCGAGTGTCTAATTTTCAGATCTGACCATGAAAAAATTTTGTCATGTCCAGGTCTGGAGAAATCCTAAGAAAACTGCCGAAAAAAAATTTTTCCAAATTTTTTCCCGTCTAAAAAAAGGTCCACGGGCTTCAAAAAATTTTTTTTGATTGTTTCGTTCAAAAGCTCTTTTAGGGAATTTAATACTCTTTAATTTGGCCTATTCAAAAAGTCTGTACGACGATTTGCCGCGGAGTTATCGTCAATCAAAGCAAAAAAGTTCTTTTTGACTTTGATATTCAATAACTCCGGAAATCGAAGGAGGGTTTTTTTTTTCAAATTTTTTTACAAAATCAATCTCTTTAATCGAAAAAATAAAGATTTTAGAGAGAAAAAAAATTTTTTCATTGAAAAAATGAATAAAAATCACAAAATTGCTCATAATGGTGATTTTTGCAAAAACAAAGAATTTGAAGCTTCGGGGCACAATGAAAAAAAAATCGCAGCGCTTTAAATTTTTGAGGGATTTTAGGGGACACTTAGAGGTTGAAAAATTACCGACGATATCCTTCGTTCATCCATTTTATCCAAAGTTATACCAAGTTATCCAAATATCCTTAATTATGCGAATTTTTGTCTTTTTTTCAGTCCGAGTTTTCAATTCAAAAAAAATTTTTTTTCTGAAAGATGTTTACATTTTCTTATAGAAAATATCGTGCAGTTTTCAAAACCCTCCTTCGATTTCCTGTACGATCATTATTTCCGGAGTTATTGAATATCAAAGTCAAAAAGAACTTTTTTGCTTTGATTGACGATAACTCCGCGGCAAATCTTCGTACAGGCTTTTTGAATAGGCCAAATTAAAGAGTATTAAATTCCCTAAAAGAGCTTTTGAACGAAACAATCAAAAAAATTTTTTTGAAGCCCGTGGACCTTTTTTTAGACGGGAAAAAATTTGGAAAATTTTTTTTTCGGCAGTTTTCTTAGGATTTCTCCAGACCTGGACATGACAAAAATTTTTCATGAGATCTGAAAACTAGACACTCGGAGCTACAATTTGCTTTTTTTATTTTTTCTGTACGACCATTTTCCTCGGAGTTACAGCTTGTTGAAAATCACCCAAAAATTTGGAATTTTTTTTATATCCCTTAATTTTTGTGACTAGTATATATAGACTGATGAATCCAGGATTATAGGAAAAAGAGGATGACTGTAGTCTCCTTTCGCATACTAAAATTGGAACAAATGGTTAGTTTTAGAAATGATCTAAGCTTGTTCTGCAGCTTATGATTTAAAATACTCTTTCCAATTAAGCATGGGACAATGTCATTGAAATCAAAAGTATTCACTGTAATTTATTTAGATTGAGGTGAATCAGGACAAGCGCCAATTCTAGAGGGGATACTCGATGTGATCGTGTGAAAAAAAAAATGAACTTATCAACCTGCTCTAAACTCTTCATTATCCTTGATATAATAAATATATATGAACATTTCTGCAACGCGACGTCGAGATTGAACCATGACATTTCAAACTATTACAGAATAATCTAGCTATTATTAATAAATACCAGTAATAAAGTTAAACCAAAATGCACTTTCACACCTATTAGTATCGATCAAAAGTCGACCTCGCTTCATATTAGTTTAAAATTAACTTGCGTTCAAACTTATGATGATTTCATTAAAATAAAGAAGAAATACAAACTTTTTTTTAATTGAAACAGGCTATGGTGCAAAGGAAAACATAATCACATCACATCCTTATACACTTTCTTCTTCTTCCGCCATAAGGAGTCCACTATTGTATATAGGCCTCCCAAAGCAACCTGTTGGAAGTTTTATTACGTTGTCTACCCACCTTGTGTGGACATGACATTATATTGGTTTTAGCACATATATTCGGCGATCTTAACCTACTTTAGAGAACTGTAAAGGCTATTCCCTAAAGGGTTGATGTCAAACGGTCGCGCCGGAAAATTTAGAAATTGTAATATATATCATTCATGATTCTGAGTTATGCCAATTCCTTGTGTGTGTAGGATAGATACTTAAAGTGGATTGCCTGATCCAAAAAGTGCACCAAAACCCAAAAGATTTATTGCCGATGTCCGCTGCTAGATCTATGAGACCGTGAAATAATCCAGCGGGGTTACCTACTCTATGATCCAAGACGAGGTACGAATGTTGGAACGTTCTACTTCGTATAAGTTTTCCATTTCTAAAAATCAATACTGTCTCCTATGATACTTATCATTTACTCCGCACTTACTCTATGGTTACGAGTTACGACGTACGATACAGGATTCGAAGATTTGGTGGAGTACCTTAGAGGCACATTTGTTTTAAGAATGACGTTCCGACATTCCACCTTTCGGATCATAGATTATTCCCCTTCATCACGCATTAATATCAATTAAACCTTTTGTCGTAGGAATTATGAGAGACTTTTAATTATTACAAGTATCTAGACTTTAAACAAATACCTGTCAAACAATTATTGTCCTTAATTAATCCTCGAAAAATGCAAAATTCGAAAAGCAGAAATCACATATAAAATGTTTTCCCGTCAAAAACACTGAAGGCAAGAACCATCGAACCAACCAACTGAAGTAACGACATGTAAGATCAATAAAATCAAAATTTAGAACTCAACTGAAACTAGGAATCGGCCAATTATACGCTTGGCTTACACCAACATCGCACTTGCAGCTAAAAACAACTTCACTAAGAGTATCGATTACTGGGATGTACCTTGAAGTTTCACAGGATTCGGTTCATAATGAGAGTTGAGACCGATTGTTACAACAATATTGGCTTTCTACAGAGATTGCGAGCGAGATTTACATAGGTAAATATTTATACCTTTGTGCATGTGGAAGTTGTGGTTGCAATTCTCTGCCACTATATTGATATATTCCTAGTTTAATTCTTTGTTAAAACTGACTAATTCCCAAACAAAATACATCTCTTAATTTAACTTAATTCAAACAATATATTTAATAAATTATCAGCGTTTAATCCTTTTAGATACACTGTGAAAGTTGTTAAATGTATACTAGTTAAAGAAGATGTCTAAGAGGACGTACTCCTAAGATTATGTTGTAATTATTTTTAATCTGGCCATATCCAATGCCCTGTACATACATGTACTGTTTCACCCTATATACATCGCACTGCAGGGCTCAGGGCAGCCTCCGCCACATTCGAAAGTACCATTGAGAGTGGTTAGACCATAAAATAGTCGACCATGCTGGCCTAGCGCGGGTAGGCGGATTTTACGTACCACAGAAATTCATACAAATCGCTATTGTATGCAGGTTTCTTCACGATTTTTTCCTTCACCGTCACAGTGCGTGGTGATTGAATATTAAGATTCATGATTCTGAAAACTCAGACGTGTTCCTTCGGATTCGGATCCGTGACCACCGTGAACATGTTGGCAGCCGCGTCTGGTCCGTTTACGAACAGGCCACCACGCACTCAATGCTTACATGTCATTGATGAAAAATCAATTTGGCAGACTTTTTTAGCTTCTGTTACATTGTTATGTTCAGATTCATTATAAATACCTATAAAAATATAAGTTCCCACGTTCCAATTTCCTACTTGACATCTTTAATATACTTCACATAATAAAATATTATCAAGCTCTTGTTTATTTAAATCCCTCTATTGGAATGCATTTCTATTCTCGTATCAAGCTCGAGAGCAAACAGAAGTAGCTTGTTACAATATTCCAATTGATGAAGGTTCTGGAAACTACAATAAAACTAGTAATGCGATAGTTGCGGGTACTGTCCACTACTGAGTAATGAGAAAAGGAAATAAATTGTGGTTCGCAGAATTCTGGTTGAATAATCTATTTATAGTTAATTGTGAGTATAATTAATTAACGTGATAATGAGATTTCGCTTTTGCTGCAATGCAATATTTGCTTTTATTGTTGTAACGATATTTGTTTAATGTGATAATGAGATTTCGCTTTTGCTGCAATGCAATCTTTGCTTTTAAGATTTAAGTGTATTGTTGTAACGGTATTCGTTCAGAACTTTAGCGTAAAACTTAGATTTAAATTTGTTACGACTTAAGTAGGCACACAAAATGAAAATATTACTTTAACTAAATACCTACATATTATATTTGAATAGTTCAATAAGGTTTTTGTTATTGCAATCTTGTCTTATTTATCATTTTGGTTGAAACCATAGGGTTACTCATGTAATTTATTAGTTGAATAGATTTTAGAGATTGAATCCTTTTTGGCTATCCATTGATACGTTTTGTTATTCCATTTTTATTACATTAGTACGAACCGCGTCTGGCGTTCACTTTACGAGGCATAAAAATATTAAGTTGAAATGAAATTTTGGTGTATATTTTTTAAGGTATGGTTTTGATTTTTAAACCACCGCTCTGTGGATATGTTTGATAACTTGTTTATAGAATATTCTTTTTTGTGTAATATTGAACGTTACTACATTTTTACTTGTTTATTTATATGGGATTTTCGGTTTATTTTCAGCTTGTATATGGAAATATTTGAGTAAATACTTTCTTTAACTGAAGATCTTGTTTAAAATTGACACTCTTGTTTTACAAAATGAATATCATTATCTTTTTATCTTTAAATAATTCTAAACATGTGCTCAACACATTAGGTACGGATAATAGACGGATGTAGCTTAGTCGTTCGTTTCATTTGATAGATTCCTAATAATACTTTCGTCTGTCCCTTTCATCCCTGGTCCTCCTGAAAGCCCACTGACCCACTAAAACCACCTGCTAATATTTAAACCAGTTTCTGAATAGCAATATCTAATGATAATTTGACTTTAAAACAACATTACAAGCAAAAAATAACTTTTCCGATGTTCCTTACATCAAAAAGAGACAAAAGATATTCCCATCTCTCTGAGTCATCAATCAATCTTTGCATTCTGCTATATCAAAACGCAAATGAACACTTCTATTCTTTTAAAACAATGCCACTCAATATGGAACATTGACGCGACAACAATAACTTATTGAATACATTCCATTTACAAAAAAATGGAATAGTCCCTCCGAAGCCCTTATTCGGGGATCGAAACGAATGGAATCAAATTTCAGAAGGCCTTTTGGTGGATATATGATGAAGGTTATCGGAGGTCTTTGAGGTTGGCCGTCATGTAATATCGACATTAGCGGTGTCCTGATTTCACAAATAGCGAATGTCATAGGAAGGGTAATAAACGGCCATTATGTGAAGGATATAGGTATAGTGCTTTATGTGCATTTACCACAAGTTAATTTTGACAGTTCAGTTGAGAAATATTTTCAAAAAATAGTAGGGACAAAATTGTTACGCCGAGTCAAACTTTTTCAACAGGCTATTGTTATAAATTATTATTATTGTTTATATCGAAAAGTTACACTATGCATAGTCATAACCAGAAATATTTTTAAAATCCGCTAAGAAATATAGAAAAGAAGCTATAGAAACGTTGGTGGTAGGAGAAGAGAAAAGGATGCAGCATGCACGTCGTGACGTCATCGTCAATAAGGTGCATGCGTGCGAAAGAGACAATGAGTATCCCCACCGCACTATTAAAAATATTAATATCTCAGTCATTTTATATTCAATTTTGATGTTGTTGCCAATTTTCTGTTTTTATAAACGATAATTTTTAGAAACCATTATACTGCTCAAAATCAAACCCTGGACACAACCTTATTTGATGCGACACGAAAAGTTAGGATCTTAAAATTGCCCTTACCTACTTTTTAATCTCGAAAGTAAATCACCCATGATCAAGGAACGGTATTAATGTTAAAATTAAGTATTTTATAAACACTAATCTTCTTATGAAACTGTACTTGATTGATGGTTGAATTAAATATGGCCCATATATGTACGTGTCACTGTAAGTTATGGGCCTCCTCTACAATCGAGAGTACGATTGAGATTGGAAGGCCATATAGTACAGTGTCCACCATACTGGACATTAGCTAATGCGGTTTGGCGGACTTTTAGGTACCATAGTAATTCTTCCGAATCGCTCCGGTATACATGTTTCCTCACGATGTTTTCCTTCACCGTTATTGTTCGTGAATTAAAATATATTATAACTTAGTCATATATTGTTTTAGTGTGGGTAGACAAGCAAGACATATTCTTGCAATACATATAGTAAACACTCAGGTATTCAGAACTCTTCCCGAGGTTTTCCATAATGTATACAAGCTAAGATAACATTGTAGAGAAAAATGTAAATATGAAACTTCAATTTTGTTTTGCATAGTTATACAAAACATCGAAACAAAATCATAGTAGAATTTTTACTAAAAGTGTTTTATCTAAGAGTATTGACGTTAAACCAGACTGCCAAAAATACCATTTGCCGTGCAAATAAAATGGAAACAACGCAGCACGAATTAATTGCTCCGAAATTTATTCGTTTGGTATTCGATTGCAATTTCGTTAGTAAGCAAATATAATATTTGCTGCAAAAAATGGCTGCATCAATAGAGGTGCTTTTATTATGTAAAAAGGGAAATTATCGCGTTGTGTGGACTGCCTTAAAATTAAAATTGATAAAATTATATCATTCATTTCTACGAAAAAGTATTTCAACGACAAAATGTCCCAAGACGTGAGTCGGTTTTCAAAATATAATTAAATTTCCTTTCCAAATAAACACAATATTGCGAAGGATATTGCGTGTGAACGAGAAAAGTCCCTGATGGAACATAAAACGCATTTTCGGTGAAATTAAGTGTTTTTGTAACTCGTCGCCTATCGTATGAAGTGCTAGAATAAGGGAATTTATATTATTGTACTCAAAATCATTTTATATTCATATGGTCATTTGGGTAAGGTTTAGTTAGAAAATAAATAACGTTAGAAATTCGTCGGTGTTTACAGAATTATAATTCTAGATAGCTATATAATATATCAATTTATACCTGATTTATAATATGAACGAACATAAGAACCGAGTCAACTTACTTACTGTTAATATCAATACTTAGTGTTCATAATTTGTATGACTGCCTCGGTAACGTAGGTATACTACAAATGCTAAGTCGGATAAAGTGATAACTATTTGATTTTTCAATTCATTATCAGCCCGGAGTCAGGAATTTCATCATGAGAGGGTTCTTCTTTGTATATTTTTTTTGTGAGCTACAAAAAGTATGTAGTAAGTATGATGTGTTTTCAAACAGCAAATTAAAAAATATATATGCCTGTTCATCTTTGCCGTTTAGTATTCAAAAACATGATTCTCTTTAGGCCTAACAGTATCTGTATCACTCCATATACATCGCAATGGTATGGCAAGGGCCGCTTACAATCGAAAAAACGATTGAGAAGAGTTAGGTTTTATAGTCCACCACGATGCCCGCAAACCTTAACATTTTCCCAAAAATAAAAAAAACGTGTACACAGAGGCCCAAAACCTACACTTTCAATTTATAATTAAATATAGGCGAGTATAGTCAAGTGTCGCCCTCTGTGTTTGACGCGTTTCTTAGTCTCAGGTGTGCCCTAGAGGCTCATGAATATTAAGAGCACGTCGGCGGATGCCTTTTGCACCCCTCCCCCTCGACCCTCCTCCCCTTCACCCCCTCTTTGCCCATGGCGCGTTATTTACCGGGAGTCCTGCACGTCCCGCGACGTGGAAATTAAAACTGATATGAAATTGTTATGGTTATTTTCTGTAGATTTATGATGTTTCAATGTGTTAGTTTTTGTTAGTTTTATTATTCGGGATTATTATCTCTAGTACTTAATTTAGTCATCGCATTTAGACGGAGATGTCATTTTTTTATTTTACTGTTTGATTAATTTAATTGTAACTTAAATACGGCATTAATTAGACATTACCAGAGATTTGGTTCTTAATTGCAGTGCTAAATGTCGTTAAATGAGGGCTAATGTATTTCTATACAATTGTAATCATCTAGCAGCCAAAAGAAGTCCACTGCTGAACATAGGCCTCCCCCAATGATTTCCACTGTGACCTGTTGAAGGCAGCCTGCATCCAACGATCCCGTTAACTTTACCAGGTCGACCTTACCACCTTGTGATATGATTGTGATGTAAAAATTTTTAATAAGAGGCATAAAAATATTCAGCAAAGAATAATTCATATATGTTTGTAATGTTTACAATATAATAACATTAATTAATCGCAATCTGAATTAAGTGTCCGATTTTTGCCTTAACCGACATAGTTTATAATCTATCTAAACAATATTTTACTTCCTTTGAAATATTATTGGATCACTTTTCCGAAGGGGTGTAAAAAAAACTCATTAATATTCTGTTACCTTTTAAAGGCAAATCCATGGAACAGATTCTGCAAAACTAGCCGAGATTATTTGCAATCTTTTAAAGTAAACTTAGTCCCGTATTGTGCCCAGGTTGTAGAGAAAATAAGGGCCCTTTAATGGGACAAATAACAAGGAGACAGGTTCTAGCTACGCTCCCAACAAAAGCTATCTATCGTCCAACGTCGTTAAATTTAAAATTATAATATTTTGTTACACAGATACAAAAGAACTAAGAGTATGGAATACAGCACATTGAATATTGTCTAGTTTGGTTTCTTATTAAATCATTTATTTGCTTCAGCTAAAATCTACATATGTAGAATCGTAGGATATTAATCCATTAGTTTAAAGATGCGCTTCTAATTATCTAGTTTATAATTATTATTACATCTTAACTTGAATAATTGAAAGTCCGTACAGATATAAATTTATTGTTTGTATACTGTCTACATGCAATTTTTATGGCGTTTATGAAAGCGGGTGGAGTTATTTCGCTTCATCCGCTATGTATATATCAGAATCGAGCAAAGTGGCGATTTATAGTATCTGCCTACACTTATGGAATACAAGCGTGGCAAGTATATATGTCTGTAACAAGTAATAAAACTCCTTGTTTGCTTTCTCATTCGTAAAAGTATACCCACGTTCTCGATTCAACATTAACGTTATTTTCAAAAAAACAGCCCGAATATTTCGCAAGCCGAAAATTCAAAGGTAAATCATGGGGAGTCGGCAATTTTTCAGCAAAAACTGTAATACTTTCACCGTGTAATCTGCCAACTCATTATTTACAGGCGCGACGTTCACCCCGCAGATGTATAAAATTGTTAGCGCCAGTTTACTTTAGAGGAATTCTCGCTTCCACACCTCTATTTAAGCATTTTATTTAAACTGAAATTTTATTTAACACTATATTTATTTTTATCCCGAAGCAAAAACAAACAAAATATCAGATTTACCGATGATTATTGCAATGGAAACTCATTCATTTTAATTGGCAAAAAGGCGAGTTGGTTGTATGTAAAAAGAGGCTAAATATCTTCGGCTTTAAGTCGGTATATCTCGAGATTTAAATTGCCAATTACAGATAATCTAAAATCTATAGGCGCATGGCGAAATTTGGAACTACAGATAAATTTAAAAATATATCTACTTAACACATTGTTTGAAGTATGTTTTCATAATGTATAAAAATCAAGCATTAACACTCGTAATCTAATTGTATTCATTTGTCCAACATAAAAATGTAAAAAAAGAAAACCTTTCCTGATTTATTGATAATAGCTTTCGGTGTCAGAAGATTGTAAACGACCTGTATTAATTCAAAATTAAGCTTCGTTGAATCTAAACCTAATCCACTAATCTAAAACAAGACGCTAATTTAGTCATGTGTCATCAAATTGGTAATGAAATAAAATTAGTTCACAGTCATGTAGGCAATCAAACAGCTCTTATGACAAGTCGATACACATAGTACTTATCTCTATTTACAAAATGTTTGTTATAGTATATTCTTAGTGGACTATGAGTATTATTAAAACGGTGCGGTTTATTGTTACTGTCGGACCTAATGCGGCCCTGCCTGAGGAGACCCGGCGAAACAAACTCAGTAGGCTTACATTACCACTGGAAACAGTTCCTTGCCCAACAATATTGTATTAAATTATTTGTATTTGCAATACTTTTCCTTTCTAGATAGGTTCCTTAACACTTTAGACTGCCCTCTGTTTATGCTCCTATATATATCCCATGGTTGTCTGTAAGACATTACCTTTCAGCGATAAGACCACCAATTGTACATTTTATGTATGTGATTTATCTTTGTATTCGTTTTCTTTCGGTGCAATAAAGTGTAAATATATAAATCGAAATAGAAAATTTTGTTGTTTGCCTTCCTAAGCTTACAGAAAAGATACAGCCGAACGGGAGAGTGCTACGGCGCATTCAAAATTCCTGCTTTGTAAAAATTACGGTCTTTGAAGTTATTAACGAGGGAAGTAATTATAACACAAAGGCGAAAAATTACTCGTTACATTTCCTCCTTTGCTAATGGAATGTTCTCCGTGAATTTAATGTAATATGAAAAAATGTTCGCGTTTCCTGAAGACGGTGAGTTGGTCTAATTTTCAGAAGAAAGGGTTCAAGTAACTTTTTAAAGCGTTCATAATATAGTTGAGTGAAAATACTTAGGAAAAAAGTGAGAATTGTCTTTAATAATTAATTTTGGAAGATGTGTTCGGTAGGCAATCCAGTTTAATGGGCACTAATTGATAGAAATGATTTGTGTTCACCTGTGAAGTATTATTATAGAACTCGTATAATGTTATATTAGAATATTAGGAGGTAGAAGCACAGTAATCTTAAAAAGGTTTAACTCAGCACTAAGTTTAAGACCGATTTGATTGCAATACATTAATTTAATATACATACATACATAAACTCACTTTTGCCCAGAAGAGATATGGAAAAGGTCCTACCAGGACACCCATATTTCCTTGTCATTTCCGTCGCACGATGTGATAAGGAGCGGGCCTATCATCATATCGGGGACAGTCCTAATTCCGGGCTGATAATGAATAGAAAAATCCAATATCACTTTTCACGACCCGTGATTCAAACCCGAGACCTTACCTTTGTTACCGTGCCATAGAACAACTTCAACAACCGAAGCAGTCATTTATTATACTCGTACATGGCCGAAATATAATAAAGCGCAGTAATTGTATGTATGGGCAAATCCTTGCTCATTAACCCTCATTGGCGTAAGCTTGAAAAGACAAAAGTCCTGCCGAAGATTAGCTAAACGGTGGATTTTTTAAAATGAGTTTTCTATCCGACAGGTTCCTATAAAACAAAACAGTGCTTCCGATCGATAGGCAATTAGTAACATACCTTTCTCACATTGAATTTGAAAATAGAATATACAAATTGTCTCTTTTACAGCCAGTATTCCAGCCAGCTGTCGATTCAAAATGGCGGAGATAACGTGATAATTGCCACTCACCTGACTTCTTGGCACTGTTTCCTTTGCCTCCATTTTTGTTTCGTCTCGGATAGAGATTTATTTTGCTCTGGCCGCACCCCATACCGACTATTCAGCCATCACAACGTGCCAGCAATATTAATTTTGACTAAATAAATTTTACGACATATCTTTATTATAGTTTTAGAACTTTATTGGACACTTCCATTTGTTTTTGCGTTTGTATGTTTGTTTAAATGTTCTCGTGTATGCACCGGCGGCGTGTCCCATGACTTTTTATCTGGAAACAAAAATAAAACAATTAGTTTTGAAGAAATCACATTTTAACATAAAGAACATCGGCGAAAATGGACCATGAACGGGACCAGTTATGAATGGTACATCAAAAATTTTCATAATTTATTAGAGTCAAAATGAATATTTCAATTTATTTTATAAAACCCGGATAAAAAAGAAAAACTTAAAGTGTTTTTAATAATATTGAACGCATATGAGTGCGTTCCATCAGTCATACTTTGTTTTAAAATAAGGTTTTAAATACAACGTTGAAGGTAGTACTAAATAAAAAAAAAGTGTAGGTATTTTCTATGACACATGAATTTTCTTTGCGCTGTCATTTTGCTTTCTTTTGATTTCCGATTTACGACTACAGTTAATTCTCTGTTTATATTTGTGACTTGGCTTTAATCACGAACTCCGATATACCCTTGTATTTCTGACCACTTTGTAAGATTAACCATTGTATAACGATAACGCTTTGTGATTTCATTTAAAGTGTGAAGTATTACTGTTGACGACGCACGCGCACACATCACCCGGCGTAGCACATAGAACGCATTATGTAAGGTCTCGTCACGCCACGATCGCAGTATGTGTGGGCGGATTGGGTGCATTTTTATTGTTTTTTGACATGTTTTTATTGAACAGCTTCACACCCACCGCTCACACATTAATGATTTATATGTCATTTTAAAGGGCGTGACGAGACCTATTTAACGATGTATGATAAGTAGTTAAGAATAGGATACTTGTGGAAATAAAAAGGAAAATGACCGCGCCCCGAAGTGAAAACGGACCCAAAAATAGGAACATTTCACGGGGGTCTCCCTATGGTAACGCCTCGGAGTACTTAAGCCGGCAAGCAAAAGTAGGAAATCACTGGATCCAGAAGAGCTCTCCGAGGAAGATACGAAGAAGCCTGAAGACACTGGAAGCTACAAGAAACCTGAAGAAGCCTGGGAAAAACCCTGAAGAAAGAAGCCCGAAGTACGAAGCGATCCGGACTGCGACATTGCTTGCCGGCGTCACTACGGTCGTGTACTCCGGGGCTACCATAGGGCGGGGCGTGGTCGATTCCGCGTATATTTTATATCGTGCGTTTCATTACGTTGCCCGTCCTATACGAACCGCACCTTTCGGAGCGACATTCCTAGAGGCTAGACGTCAAATAGAGTGCCCGAACACGCACCAGGGGGTGCATACGCTGGGCTCCGGCGCCCGAGTTAAGGACTCGGATTCTCGCCCAGTGAAGTCGCGGCGGAACGTTGGTGCCCGTCTCCGGGTTCCCGACCTCCGCACGCCTACAATTACCATATTTCCAACATGAACTCGGAACAACAGTGCGCTCCTCAACAATTTGTGCATTGTGTTCAATGCAATACCCGTCTTATTATACTCATTTCTGTAATCAGTGAGTGGGTCTATCAACTAATCGAAGTTTCTTTTAGCCATGAATCTACAAGGTATCCTATTTACCATTTTATCAATATGGTTTAGTATCTTGGAGTTCCCACAGGAAAAGTGTGTGTGTTTTGATGAAAAACAATGATGCCAAACTTCCAAATCAAGGAGAGACGGAATAACTAAATATTGTTGTAATTGTGTAGTAGGACGTCGCACAGTACTGTTGCTGTGCCCACGTCATGACTTTGATGTTGCTGCCCCTGCAGAGTTCTTAGATTCTATTGTAAAAAGAGAAGATTAGAAATAATAGATTTAAAAAATATTTTCTGTGATTTATTTTATTTTTTGTTTTATTTTTGTGACCACTGCTTATTATATTCCTATACATACATATAGGGGGATTTTTCAAGTGTGTGTGGATGGCCAAATACGAAACTATGAAGAATAGCGAAAAATACTCAAAACAGTCTAATAAATTCTGATAAAATTCTGCGAAATAATGACAGCAAAATACTACATTTTCTCTCATTACCTTAAGGTAACACAGGTATGGTGTACACCATATTTAACGGCTAATTAGTTTTATGACAAGGGAAATTATAGAGCATAGTAATTACTAAGCCATCATTATGATTTAGTACACTTTTCTTCCTAGGTACCTGATAACCATAAGACCACCCTACATTAGGTATATTTGACAATGACAATGACATTATAATGTGCTATTTTTTATGAATAATTCTAAAATCTCCAGCTTTGCAGAAATCTTTTTGTAACTGGATATCACTCCTCATGCAATATACAACACAATAAACTATATCCCAGCTGTGTACAATATATTTCTTTGTCAGGTCCCAAAATGTATGGACGTGACCGATGTTCTTTAAGAATGTATCATATTGGTTTTCCGTTAAAAAAAAAACAAATCCTTAATAATTTATATGTGACAGCCTCCGTGGTGCGCTTGATTGGACACTGGCTGTGAAAAAAGTCTTTCATAGTTCCTTTTACCCACTACACAAGACTGGAGCTTAGTATGGGGTCGGCACTATGTATGTGACTGTTATGCCATAGCAAACTACTGTATTACAATTTATGAAACACTAGCGGCCCGGCCCTGCATCGCCCGGGTACAAATAGATTTCTGTACAATAATATGTACGTATTATACATAATTTAAACCTTCCTCTTGAATAAATAAATAAATAAATAAATAACACCCAACAGTCACATACATAGTCCTGACCCCACACTAAGATCGAGTCTTGTGTCGTGGGTATCAGGAACTACGGGAGACTTTTCGGTCTCACAAACACCCAGACCCGGAAGAAATATTTGTGGGCCGCACAAACATTTCTCTCGGTGCGGGGATCGAACCCGCGGCCTCTCGTTTCACATGCGGCGTCTAACCAACTGCGCCACGGAGGCTGGAATAACTCTATCTATTAAAAAACCGCATCAAAATCCGTTGCGTAGTTTTAAATATTTAAGCATACAAAGGGACATAGGGACAGAGAAAGCGACTTTGTTTTATACTATGTGATTTGTCTTTGTTTATTTTATTACTTTGACATTTAAGGAGCTGCAATATTCCAACGTTATATTTTATAAGAAATAACAATTTGTAAAGGCATCTTCCTACAGTTTTACTTCCTACAGAAGAAAAAAGTAAGCCCCCTGTATCGTTTTAAAAATATCCAGTCATGATACCACAAGCCCACGCCTTGAGTTTTACGTGATAATTATTAATCCACGGTAGAATCTGACATTCTGAATTTCAGCCTCATGACAGCTCAACGCATTGTTTAATCAAGCTAAAAATACAATTCACATTCACGAAATGTTATTTTTAAACTTCAAACAATATGCGAATAGATGAAGGAACAATAATTAGCACTGAAATAATTTTAGATTTGTGTTCATGCTGTTAATGTTTCCTTGTTTACAATTATGATTTTGCACTTTTATGATTTTTTTATTGCATAGAATGGCGAGACGAGCGTGCCATTCGCCTGATGGTAAGCGATACAATCGCTCATAGACTGTAGCAAAACCAAGCAACACAATGAAGTACAAATAATTAATGCTTGGCAATCTACTGCGCCTGCTATCCCGAGACATAAGATGGCAAGTCTCCATAATTATGTATTTCTAGTCTTTATATCTGAAGGAATAAACACGCAGTTATGTTTCTTTCACAATCTGCCTCTCTTTTAAAGTTTCGTGCCCAGCAGTGGGCCATTATGGGCTGATACATTACAGTATTTAATTTTGGGGACGGTAGGACTGCTCTCCTCTGTCTGTTCTATTGAGTCGGTTGTGACAAAAAATGATGTATGAACAAACGAACATTTCTGTTGAACTGAACGAACTGGATTTATTTCGCATAGTATATTTGTATATGAAATAAGTAAAGCTGAAAGTAGTTTTATCACACACTCCTAGATGCCACTTTTCTCAGTGAGAATGAAGAGAAGAGCAGGTGGCCTCATGGTTCCCTCGGAGTATCGAAAAGGGAGCTCAATAGCTTTTCCTCTTTTATAAAAAAACTTTGCAATTCTGTCAAAATTACATACATACCCATCGAATACATAATCTCCTTTTTTTGAAGTCAATTAAACAAAGGTCACCTCATGGTATCTATTTGTCACGATAAAAACAAGCAACAATCTCTCTGTCTCTCTACTTTCAGCTACAGGAAGTCCACTGCTGAACATAGCGACATGGGTCGCTATATAGACCTATTACGATTTAGTTAAGATTGCAAAAGAGTGGCTCGATACAGGCCGCTTCCAACAGGTCTATGTCAAGCAACCCTCACAAATTATAATTACCAAACACTGCATACCACTGCACTGCGCTTCACACAACTCTAATACAATTTAAACCCATTTGTTAACAAAGTATACATATCAGATAAGAATTGGACAGGCGTGGCACGAAAAACGCTGATATTTTTAATTAATCCTTGTCACGAAAAGTTTAACGTGCAACAGCACAACAGCAAACGTGATAAAAAATGATAAAAAAGTTGTCCAATACGTGGATTTTAAAAAGGGTGAATTTTCATATGGTTCCAAATTACTGCATATAGTTTTGTATATGGACAGTGGCGCAGTAGGTTTAACGCCAACTGCAAACCGACAGGCTGCGGGTTCGATTCGCGTATTGAGAAAAATGTTTGTGTGAACCATAGATATTTGTTTCGGGTCTGAGTGTTTGTGGGACCAAAAATTAAGAAGGTTATTATATTATGCGGACAGGAGAAAAAACTTGTAATGCAGTATATTTTTCTTATTAAACTGCATCTGACTAAAATAAATAAAGAATAATTTGTTTTTACTGACATTATCTCGATCACCGGTCGATACTGCTCGAAAATGGATACACCTATTTTGCAATGAGGATTCATTATTCAAAACGGCAATCGAACCAGACCTTACAGAATATGCCGAATGTGAGAGGTACAAGCAGACATCAGTATACTTATAAGTACATTATAACTTCGTAAAATACTTTCCATTTTTCCACGCCAAAGTGACAGCATCCTATCTGATGGGAACTACCCAGAAAGCGTATTTAGAGATTCAATCACATCTCTCAAAGTAACAAATAAAACTGTTTCCTTCACCTTCGCATAAAACAGTCTGCTTAGAAAACAATAGAAAATCATTAATCACAAAATACATGCAATAACAAAACGACAAGGCGTGTTATCACTCCGTATTAACGAGTGCATTAAATTTTAACTCTGATTTATGGGTTTTGTGGTGCGCTGTCCTAATGGTTACTAACAGTGATAGCGAATTTACGTGGTTCCTGGTTAGTTATTTGTGACTCTTGGAAGGCTGTCCTACTTACACCTACCACTGCAGCTCCTGTAAGCTAGGATCAACCGTGGCACGCATTGTAAAGACACCGAACTAGGTACTAATTAGTTAATAAGCTCTGTAGCGCAGTTGGTTGAACTTCGGCTATGAAACGAGAGACCACGGGTTTGATCTCCGCACTGAGACAAATCATTGTATGGTCAATAACTGTCTATAAGACTTAGGTACTTTATAGGGTAAGTAAGTAGTTTTTTTATTTGTTTTTAGTTGTTTTGTATTTACTTTGACAACTGAGAGGTTTTATAAAACACGGATTAAGATTGAATTGTTTTCATATAGGATATCAAAACTGCTACCGAAAACGAAGCCGGTTGGTAGTTTTAGTAACTACAAACACGATTCAACGAAAAAAAAAAACGCAAAGAAACACGTCATTTTTTGTGATTGTGTCTGTAGTCACTAAAGCTACCAGCTGGCTTCGTTTTCGGTAGCAATCTGGATATACCCTGTAGAGATAATAGCTTAATACAATGTCAGCTTAAGCGAAGAAAATGAAAAACAGATCTAAGTGTACCTTAAATGTATTGTATTGGGTCAAAGAGAAAGTATCTTATTTTAGGCACTACTGGCGATAATTACTAAAACTATTTGCAAATCAAAATACACACCATCATAATGGGGTATTCCACCCTTTTTTGAAAAGTATTTTAATTTGTTCCTAAGGTAATAACAAACTATTTAAAAAAATATCCATTTTTTATTCGATCGGCAAGTCCCATAAAAATCGAATTGAAATTTAAATTTTAAAGGACCTGGACAGTTTCTGCCTAGTTACTTTTTATCATGTACAAAAACAAGGCAATAATTGAATGAATATAAAAAATCAACTATTAATTTAAGAATACGTCATATTTCTGTAGAAGTTTAGGGAGTAATATAAAGTTTAATAAGATTTTGCATTGATTGATGACCCATTTCCGCCATTGTTGGCCCCGCATAAACGTTTCGTTCGCAGTAAAGCAAGTGTAGGAAAAAAATAATAACTTAGTCTAAAATATTCCTAAAAATAATCTATAAGTAGGTAATAAGTCATAATAATTAACAATACTAAATATATATAAAGCAATGTTTGTAGTATATACTTACACATATATTCTTCCCATTTTTACACACTTTCATTGCAACAACTAAACGCTGCAGTAAAATACTTGACACTTGACAGTTTCTTGATAAGAACCATGCTTTGTTTATTTGTTTACATTGTAGCACAATTAAAATACGTCTCGGTGTATATTTTGTGTAACTTATAAAATATTAGTTCCTTTAAATTCCAAATTCGATGATAAAGCATTTATGTAAACGTATTTTTATTCGATTCAATCAATTGACAGATGACCTACAAAACCTAACCTCAAAATAAGATATGTTTTTGTAAATATCTAAAAACCTTGAACTTCCTAGGCTTTGTAACTTTTCTGTATTAATCTTGGAACAAACCTTACCCCAACAATGCAAAACTAATTGATGTAGACGAGATTCGAAGTACTAGGCACAGCGCCATACAAAAACTGGCCATGTCCTTTATGCGCGCAAATATATGAAAACGCTAGTCGCCATGTTCATACGTCACTCCACAAGTAAACATTTGTGTACCAACAACACTGTACTTAGTAAAGAGCGAATTATTTGCAATAAACATGAGTTACTCTAATTATCATTGGTGTATTGTTCCTGGATGTCGAAATACTAGTATAAAAACACCAAATAAGTTATGGATACAAATACCAACTGATGCTGAAAGAAGAAAAACGTGGTTAACACTTGCGAGAAGGGATCCAAACAAAATGTCTGAGAAATCTCTTCTGTATTTTTGTGACGATCACTTTGATGTGAGTATTTCGTCCGTTATTTACGGTATTTCGAAATATATTAGTTATTTACAAATTCAAAACTGCCATATATTTACAAATTCAAAACTGCCTACGATATTTTCTGCCCCAAGGCTAAATATCTTTATATTATTAACAGTTTATTATTCAGTTACAGATATACAAACAGAAATGGATGTTTCTCATCAAGGAAATAAACATCATAAAGCTGTTCAAACATTTCAACGACTGGAACATAAAGCAATGCAAGTAGCTCCAGTCCAGGAACACAAAGTAACTCAAGTTTGCCTGAAAGCAAAATACAGAAGTAGACAAGTGCAGGCTGGTGTAAAAAGTAAAGATAGTATAACATCACCTTTCAAGTTTACCATATCAACTGCATCTTCACCCTTAAAAATATCAGTGGAAAGTGCTTATAAATTACAACCTTCACCAACAGCTGTGCAAAGAAAATTACAATTCTTTGAGGAAAAATATGACAGTAATACATCATCCATCAATACACCATCAATAGCAGGATCTACAGTTGACTATAAACCCTCTCCATATACGCTATCTAGTCAGTCCAAATCAACTTCAGAGGATAGCACACAAGAAAATTATAAAAAGGTTTTCAAATCAAATCAAATCAATTTCTTATTAATTTAATTAAGAAACATACCAACATATCTGAGGAAAATATTTTACTTTGTTTAATGAAAATAAAATTAAATAAGACATTTACACAACTGGCTGATGATTTTGACTTATCAGTCTCTCAAGTTAGCAACATATTTTTTAACAAGATGCCTATGATTGTGAAAGTCCTTGCACCATTTATTAGGCAATTTTCTACTGAAACAATAAAACTAAATCTGCCTATAGCTTTTCGACATAGGTATAGCCATGTAACACACATCATTGATTGCTTGGAGATTGAAATACAAAAGCCTTCAAAGGCTATTTATCAGGCTTTAACCTGGTCGGAATATAAAAAAACTAATACAATTAAATATTTAATATCATGTACACCAGATGGTCTTGTTAATTTTGTATCTGCTGGCTATGCAGGAAGAATAAGTGATATTAATTTGCTTGAAGACTGCAAATTTTTAGAAAGTTTGCATCCAGGTGCAACTATTTTAGCTGACAGGGGATTTAAACACCTTGAATCTTATATGGCACAGAAAGGGTTTGTATTGATAAGACCTCCAAGTGTACCTGCTGGAAAGAAGCTGACCAAATTTGAAGTTCAACAGACAAAGCAAATAGCCAGTCTACGAATTCATGTTGAGAGAGTAATTCGAAGGCTCAGAGAATTTTCCATATTAAAAATGCATTCAGCAATAAACTCTAATTTAATTGGCATGTTGGATTATTGTATGATAGTAGCATTTGCCCTAATTAATTTACAGGATTCCCTTATAAAATAAATATATATTAATACATTGAAACATTGTTTTATTATATTACACTTCACCTATCTTCCCCCATAAACTATAATGATGAAGTTATCCAATGGTTGCATAAAACTGGCTTGATTTTAAAGTGTATAGATAGGATACAAATATAAGTAAAAAAACCTTTCACATCTGATTCTAGACTGCTTGGTAGGTTGTGTTCTGTTTCCTTGTTTGCATGGCAAGGATAATAAAATTTGCATGCTATTGTAATAGCTCCTTTATAACTATCTGTGTATACAACAGGTATTAGAATTAAAAGCCTTTATGACAAAATACAGATTTTATTTATAAATCAAGCTGTAACACTATTGTAAATACTAGGGTAAATATTTGTTTTCCAAAAAGAAACAACATTGTTTAATAATTGATTAATGTAGTGCTCATCATAATTAACCTTAATAATATTCACTTGAGCATTATTTTCAAAATCACTACTGGCAATGCAGAAGTAACTTTTATCTGCCATAGCACAATACATTTGCAACTGTATTTGTGCAAAATATCTTTTGGTAATGTTGCCTTCTTTATTTATATATGATTCAGCAGCTTTTTCAGTGGTTGGACACTTAATTTCAAATACAGTTTTACCATGAATTCCATCTGGTGAAGCAGCTACCATTGGAAATTTCTTGCTTATATATAATCCACAATTTTTTATAATAATTCCCAACTTTTGTTCAACAACTTTTTTTACTTGATTTTCTAATTTTCGGCCTCTAATCATTGCTGGTGTCTCTGGTGTTCTTGCCCCAAGGATAACTGCAACTAATGTGCCATCACCTGTTTGACAACGACTGACTTCGTAACATTTCGAAGCAGTTATTCGGCCATACCTAAGCTCATGCCATAAGCCACTTTTATATTGGTTCCGGGTTTCCCTTTCTGTATTTCTAATGGTATTATGATCAAAAATGTGTGAAATATTTTCTAAAAATTTGTCACAGTTATCAGCTTTATATTTGTAGATAAGGTTACGTAATGATAAATTTATTTTATCCTTAAATTCGGGCTCATGATTTAAATATTGACAAGTATTTATTTTTCTCCTTTTGCATTCTGAAACAAATTCATGCATTAATTCATTCTCTGGAACAACAGTCTCTGGCTTCCTTTTTGCCATATTTAATGCACGTAATATTTTAATTGAAGTCCCAACTTTGGCGAGATTGGACTTTCTCCAATAACACTCCACTGACGTACATGATGGCTCTTCAGTGCGGCGGTGCAACCACATTAGAAATGCCACTCCATGCTTACAGCCACCTTCGCTTGCAGGACAATCATGGCATCGAACGCTTGTTACCAATTCTTCTTCTTCATCCACAACAATTGTTGCTTCATAGGGCTTAGTTCGCACTTTGTGTTCGGGACACACTGTACATTTGATTGTACAAATGTCCCGTTCTCTTTTGAGTTGAACGAACCCTATTGCATCGTCTCCATAAGATTCCCTTCCAGATCTGTAAACAAACAACAAATTTGTAACCACTTTTATACCGACACTTAATGGATAATATAAAAAAATAGGACAATACTTACATCGACGTTTTAACATTCCGTAATTCGGCAGAACAAAAGTCTGGATTCAATACAAAGAATCTTGCTATCATTAACGTATTTATCCTGGGTAGGTTCCTACTGTCTGCTTTAACGAAACCGTCGTTCATTTTTATTTGTAGAAATAACGTAACGAAGAATACTGTTACAACTTCTGTGTTTACTAATAGGTTAAAATGTTTACAATTGTTGCCTGGGTATTTACTAGTGAAATGACGTAGCGTAATGGCGGCTGCCGTTTCGCATCTTTTGGGACAGATACAAAAATTGAAATTTTCAAAACGGATTATAAAATTTATTCTTTAGAGTTATAAACTGAAATTAACTTAAACTCATTGCTTATTGCTCTACTACATAGATTTATTGTTTTTAGATTTTTTCTCTCTTATAGTAAAATACCCCATTCCACAATATAATCGCAAACCGTTGCAAAAAGAAGTACAATCCAGCAATAAAACCGAAGTAATCAAAGATGCGTTATAGCTGGCAGTTGGACCGTGACCCAAAACCGAATGGCCACCATAACGTATTTAAAACAAACAGAGTCAACAGGTGGGCCGCGTTACAAAAACGATATTAAACCACGTTTAATCCTGCTTTTTATTTGACAAGATCCGGCATAAACGCGCGTGATATGTTGACTTTTATAATGGCTGCGGTTTGGTTTTGGTTTTTGTTGGACTGTTCAGTTTCGAATGACATTTTTGATTTATTGCATAGTGGCATAACCTCTAAACCACCTCTCGATTGTGGAGGAGTGAGACGTATATGGGCTAAATTCATACTCGTATATATACATAATACATTTACAGAAAGACTGACATTGAGACTCTGCGAGCTCCGAAACTCAGTGTCAATTCTTTGTATACCTCTGTTGATCCTATCCTATCTATACTACTACCTTTACCCACCTATCCCATGCTGTGGATGTTGTTGAAATTACCATGCAGATTCATAAGTACATAAATTTTCCATAAAACGACTTTTTCACATAAAAGTTATTCGTAGGGTAGGTCGAGCTGCTACTAAAACACCCATGTTTCACCTTGTGTGTTCTGTCCCACAATGTATTAGATATTATGCCATGGTAGTGTAGTGGAAGGCCAGTGACACCAGCAAGTAATATGGCACGCAAGGCACAGCAACAGCATACTATAACTGTGTATGAACGTATATTTTATCATAGTTATCAAACCATTCAACCAAATTCTATCAAAGTTATCACCAAATTGCGCAGTGGCCTGTTGGTAAACAGACCAGACGCAGCGGCCAACATGCTCACGATGGTGGCGGGTTCAAAGCCCCGGACACACCTCTGACTTTTCAGTCACATGTGTATTGATAGTCAATCACCACGCACTATAACGGTGAAGGAAAACATAATTAGGAAACCTGCATACCATAGCAATTTGTATGAATTTCTATGGTATATATGTCCGCCAACACGCACTAGGCCAACGTGGTGGAATATATCTAACCACCCTTAATCATACTCTCGATTGTAGAGGAGGTCTGTGCCTTACAGTGAGACGTATATGGGTTGATGTAGTATCAAACGTTAAGAAACTACAGCGCAATCAACAGTCTACTGTCTACAGATCCACATTAAAGTTATTCCGCTCACAATATATATCATTAAAATCAACTCAGAAAAGCTCGCATAAAATCCAATTCTCGAAGTGACTGCGAAACTCGACAGCGATCTGCGCAAACTTGGCATTTTTGCGAACAAATGCAGTGCATACGAATAGTTCTATTTTATCTGGAGAATTCAAATGATATGCTTGGAACAAGCGATAGTTGCAGAAAAGCTTGTTATCGAGTGGTTAATTTCTAGAGCATACCTCTGAACATCGAAGTTATGACTAACATAAGTAGGTGGTAACATAAGTAGGTGACCTGTACAAAACTAAATGCGACTGAATAATTTTTTTTTATTTTATTGTATTTTACAGTAATATTACAATGACTATATTAATTTACACATTTTAGGATTCACCTATTTTTATTAACTAAGGGGGATTATATTTAAATTGAATAATAAAAATTACCGTTTGTAATACGAAAATGATATAATCAATATTTAAAAACATTAGATAGGTTAAAGCCTTGAACTTGGGGGCTGATAAATGTCTTTGTTTAATGATAGACAGACTACTAATAAAGTAATATTTTAAGTCAGGCGTCCATATATCCGCATCGTAAGTATCACACAATAAATTTAAATTATTCATTATTAACAGCAATTTACTAAAATATTATTTCATTAAACATACGCCGGCGAACAAAAAAGCCAAGTAAAATAATTGACATTAAAACAATATAGGTAATGCGGCGTACAGTTTTTGAACGATAGGCTATTGTAACTGTCATGGCTGCCAAAGTGCTATTAAAATTAATGTCGCAATTAAAATATCATCGAAACAACTATTTCATTCCCCAACGAATAAATAACAGAGTATTTTAACAAACCATCAATTTTGTTTCATTGTCCTGTACAATATATACAAAGTGCTCTTCCAAAATGAAGCTTTAATGGTACGGTATTCATATTTGCCTGATAACCTGTCTCTCGAGTTTGAGTTACAATCTATTTAGTCAGATAATAATAACAATCAATAATAAATTCACCCAACAGTCAACAGTGTCGTGGGTATCATCACTTCATTTATCATATTCAAATTTGTTAATTTATGCGCCTACTTTGGCTGAGAATGCCTCAGGCATGGCAGAGAATGCCTCAGGCATTAAGTCCGCCTTTATATATTATTGTATATGAAGCATAAATAAATAAATAATAAATAAATAAGTACCAGGAACTACGAGAGACTTTTCCGTCTCACAAACACCCAGACCCGTAACAAATAAAAATACCTGTGGATCACAATTGTCTCGGGGCGGAGATCAAACTCGTAGCCTCGCGTTTCAAAGCCGGCGTCTAGGGGGTAATCACCTAAAGTCAATGGATATATGGACTGCATTGCGCTTACCATCAAGCATTGAAGCCACTTCGTCATACCAGTACAAAAAAGGTAGTACCCGACAAATACCTATCATAAAAAGTGCAGAAATCGAAGACAGACAATCGACCTTTAACCCTAGTCAAGGGGTCTTCCCCCTAAGATTGAATACAAGCCATAACTTTTGTAATACCATAGTCAACCCCTATTTCTCACCCCAGCGAAGTCTAAGTGGCAAGGAGCGCTCTTAACCCTCCGCCGCGAATCGCGAGTACTTCTATCAAGGGCCCTATGTATCAAAACCTTTGTATTTGTAGTGGGAACGAATCAGCAATGTTTTTGTATAAGGGTTGTTGGGGCTTTACTTTTAGCTGTGAATTAGGGAACTTGAAGGGCAGGCCGTAATTGAAGGGTTTAGAACTGGTAAGTCAGCTTTCGGAAGTACGGTTAAGTAATGGCTAAGGGCATGAAATCATAAATTAATAAAATTCTGTTATTTGATTTTATGGAGACTGACCTAGTTTGAAAATTTCGATATAAAGTAAGATATTTCTCACAATGAAAAACAAAACCAGGCAAGAAGTAAACAAAAAGCTAAGAATGGTCAAGTTTATAATGTTATATTCTCATAAACCACACACAAAAATGCAGGGAAAATAAAGATGACGAAAAAATACTTTATAAAGAAATTACAATCAATAATAAATATTATACATCGTGCGATTTCGCATGTATTAAATGGTTTAATTTTCAGACATGAAAAACAGTATGTCAGAAGAGTTTCGACAAGTGTTGCATAAAGAAAACTCATCGATATCATGCTGTACTGTTTTTTTTTTGCAATGAACGGCGAGACGACCATGCCGTTCGCCTGATGGTAAGCGATACGACCGCTCATGAACAGTAGCAGAACCAAACAACACCTTGACTAACAAAGCAATGCTTGGCATTCCACTGCGCTCGCCATCCTGAGACATAAGATGTTAAGTCTCAATATGTACAGTAGTTACTCTGGCTACAATCAACAATGTCCTTCAATCCGAAACACAACAGTGCATTTAAACTGCTGTTTGACGGGAGAAATAGACATTGCGGTGGTACCCACCCAGGCAGCCTCTCACATATGAGAGACCTACCACCAGTAACTGTGGTGAATCAGCCCATATATATATCTGTACATCCCACTGCTGGGCACGGGCCTTCTCTCCAATCGAGAGTACGATTGAGAGTGGTTATGCCATATATTCGATCATGCTGGCTTAGTGCGAGTTGACGGACTTTAAATACCATAAAAATTCTTACAAATCGCTAAAAAATGCTGGTTTCCTCACGATGTTTTCCTTTACTGTTATAGTGAATGGTGATGAGTATCAATACACATCGATATTATAGTAAAAAGAAATTCACTAGATTTCCATACGAAGAATCGTTCGATACATCAAATATCGTTTTTCCTAGTTCCCCCCTTTACTTCACACCACTAAAATATCTTGGGTATCTGTAACGACAGGTTTTTATTTTATTTTACAGCACCCATAACTGTAATAAAACACATAAATACACAGTTCAGGGATTCGAAACCTTAACTTCTCTTTTCATATAATTCTTCTTAAAAACCAGTCCATAAATTCATAAAATCTGGAATATCGTAAATCCATTACAAAAAGTGTTCCGAATCTCCGAAGTCCTTAAACAAAGTCAATCCCATTTTCAGAGATAGGTACTTCGCCCTTAAAGTAAAGTAGAGAGGTTTCCTTTATTTTATTGACGGACTAATGGGACGGGAAAGTTTTTAATGGCCACCAGAGGGCGCTGGGACTGAGTTACACGATGTAGTAAAATTATTGGGGTTTTAATGGTATATACAGCGTTGTGTACCAACGATATAATTTAAAAAAAACTCTTTTTTTTGCTCTTTTCATCAAGGAAAACTTCGTAAAGAAACCTGCACTTTGAGATTTTACAAGAATATCTATGGCCATGAAATGCCTGCCAACTCGTAATATTTTAACGTGGTGGACTAAGGTTTAGGACCTCAATCGTTTGTAGGGGAGGCATAAATACATAATATAGTCCAGATAATGTTTTTTTTTTGCTAATAATTATGGTAGTTATTGTAATCATATATGTCACAATGCAATTTGTTGTAAATTATCGTTTCTTAATTAACGCAACGGTGAAGGAAAATATTGCGGGGTAAGTTACAATTCTGCAAAAGCATTTCGAAAGTAATCGTATCATATCGTGTCAGGCCATAAACGTCTCACTGCAGGGCACGGGCAAAAACGATTGTGGCGCAAACACCACATGTTGGTCGTATCTAGTCCGTTAATAATTACAAGCAATAAAAACACTTTTTGAAAGTAAACGGTGAAGGAAAAAAATCTTTCAGTCACATGTCGATGACATGCATTGCTATATAGAACAAACTAAAGCTCCCGAGGGCTTCAATTTCATTTTAATAACACAAGTTTTCATTTTCAGTCTAAAACATTATCATCTTCGCACTCGAGTAAACATTCATTCGAAAACATGAGATTTTTTTTAATTTTGTTCTTTCCGATGTACGCTTTTAACATTTTATGAAAAGATTGAAAAAGAAAAATGAATTAATAAAGGGGCTGTGTGTATAGGTGTTCGTTGCCAATGTTTTTAAAAATAATTACGGCGCCATCTTTGTTGTTCTGTGCTCGATGTCTGTTAGTGTTGTTTTGTACTCGTGAAGTATTGTTATTCTTATGAAAAATGTGTAATATACTACAAACAGCGCAAGTATCATCGAAAATATGTGTAATAGGTAATTTATCAAACGAAACCATAATTTTTGAAATCCAAACACAGCAGAGTACAGTCATATTATTTATTGAAACATATTATATCGACTATAATTTTGTCATGTAAATACACTTACAATAAATATTGACAGAAAAATTGCTCTTTTTCCCCGCAACAATGTATGTATTTGCACATAAAGCACTTGTTATGTTTGCATTGGTGGTGCCGTCAAAATTGTCGATAAAAATGATTCACGAGGCGTTTTGTTATCTTCTGAGTGTTGTAGTGTAAACAGATCGTAAATAAGCGCGGTGTGAATGTAAATCGAATGGCACCTCGGAAGATGTGGCTTCACAAGTGTTGGTTTACGCAAGTTTGACGTATGCAGAATGCACTTACTTGCACTGAACTCGCAAGAAATTTTACACCGTCATGATTTCAAAAGATAAATATAATAACTGTTGTATATTGGAACATCCCTATTAGATTTAAAAAAAAACTTTTAAAATCTGTTTTCTTTCTTTCTTCTTCTTTCTATTTAGATTTTATTAATTGAGAATGGACATCACTAGTCTTAAGCAAGATGGCGGATTAATAAAACCTGCTAAACTGGAGACTCCTCTGTTTTATATAAAACTCAAGCTCAAACAGCATATTATAAGATAAAAACAATACCAATTGGTTGACCTCTATTACTGCTAGATGAAAATTCCATAAAAATCGCGTAACAACCTCTCCAGCGTTTAATCTTTAATAATAAATCGGCCATTCTCGTCATATCCGATCCTTATTCAAATCAAATTGTATTGTAAAAATAACTGCTATCACAATTTACATATTAAAAATTAATTGAATATTAACTTAAATATTATGAGCTGTACGAAAAACCTTTCCTCATAAACATTCCGTAATCTATTATTCGGTATAAGCTTCGTATTTCTTAGAGACTGTAGATATTATTATAGTAAATCCAAATCCACATTTGCAGAAATCAACCCTTTATTTGAAGCATACAAAGCCGGAAAAGTTCTCCCTCATGACAAAGCGAAACAAAAAGTCTTATGATGACTTCACACGTTCTTTGGTTAGTTTGTCTCGTTGTCGACGGGGCACGTCTTATTAAGTGCCTGGCACACACCGAATCTGGGTCAAGTGATACGACTGTTCGGCATATTTGACGCCATCCCTAAACAAACGACATTCTGAATTTGCGCTTATCTTGCGTTATTTTGATAGGAGAAATTGGTCAAGAAAAGTTCTGATATTTGTTATGAAGTTGAGTATTATGAAGGAAAAGTAGATATTAATTGTGTATATATTTGGGTGGAATTAAAGTTAGAGACAAGCTAGTGGATTAGTTATAGCAGCAGTGGCCAGGAAATTTGAAGCCGTGACAGATGTGGGTGAAAAGTTTTCGAGACGAGGCCACGTACCGTCAAATGCGGCGTCTGATGTTCACACACTAAATAAACAGCCAGCTTTATAAAACTTCGAGGAAGTCCCTGAGTTCAGGGTTTTTCGAATTGACCAATAGAAATACTTAGAACATACTTGGATGATAAAGAATTGAAAATTCTTGAAGATGCACTTGAAAGATCATATTGAAAATATATTTTTTAAAGAAACAATCACCGAGGCCTTTGTATTATTTATTACTATATTTTCCCTATTTATTTTTGTTATTTCAGTTTTCATATTAAAAATTGTATTCGCCTCGTTCTAAACTTTATGTAATTACTGTATTAATGAACAAAATATGAAAGTACATGTCTTTGTCTCAACTTCGTAACATTACGACTAAAACATGTCTAATGTAATCTGCTCTTGAAACTACTGCGGTAATAATTAATGTACGGCAGGATGTTACATCCCTGAGGTAATCCCTATTCTTACTACAATCAACAGTACAATACATCTTGGAAATACATTGTTAATCCTTGGTGGCTTTGCCCTGTACTATCTTCCCCTTCTCAATATTAAAGTGGATATGATTTGCATTTGTTTCTTGATTGTTGGATAATAGAAGATTCTTTAAATGTAAGCTAATGAAGACATTTGAAATTTCTCATCTATTTTCAACCTGATACTCTTTGAGTCTATGTTAAAAAAGCTTAGAACTTTTTTTATGGCATAGGTCCGGTAAACAAGCAGACAAGTCACATGTAAGTGATCACTGCCGCCCATGAACATCCACAGCACTTGGATCATGCACCTATTGACGACCCAGCAAGTCGGGAGGAGAGCGGGAAGTAAAAAAGATGGCAAGAAGAAATTAATATTGGTCATAACCTGAGGAAGACGAAGGTATTTGTTGAATCGCGAAAAAATCGGACTGTAGCATTTGACAAGACGCCTTAGATACAGTAAATGAAATGAAAATTAAATGAAAATAATTTATTGAATCCATTAAAATGTTCAACATCGTTTAGATTCAGTCATTTTTTTTATCTACCACCCGGTTCGGAAAGCGGTTTTCACTAGAGAAGAACGGGCAAGAAACTCTAGTGTTGCTCTTTTCAAAACCAGTTTACAATTAAGTGATTATTACATAATTTACAAGTTGGTTTAAATCAGAGCAGTTTATTAAAAATATTTTTAATACGAATATTATTATATTATAATTATTACTATGGCTGAGTGAAGCGAAGTCGCCCAGAACGAAGAATCAGTATACTCTTTTTCGCCAAAACAGTGAATAATTGCGAAAGCCTTATGTAATCCATCAATGAATCCGTTACAATGTAAGCAAATCGGATAGACCAGTCTACGCAAGCAGCACCCGTTCACGAGTATGACGCATGTGCCAGCCATCGGCCTCCTCAACCATGTTGCAGGGAAGTGACCGACCTGGCACACGACGCCACCGCAAGCACAGACTTTTTAGCGAGCATGACATACCCAATCACTTACACAGAAAAACGATGGCAAATTTGACATGTTACTTAATTTAAATGATATTATACAGAGCATACTAAGACTTCCGCTCCGAAATACTACCCATTTATTTAATTTAATTCTATTCCCAAGCCTTGCTATCATCTAGATATTCTGAAATTTTATAATATGCTTTATATGCTGCTTATGCTTTATAAAGGGCACAGACGTGTTATTTTTCGTACTCAACTATGAGTAGACAAGAAAGTAGCTGTGCATAGTTATATTTGTCTATAAATGCTTACAATAAAAAAATACACATTATGTATGTATTTAACCTTTATACATAATCGGAATATTCTTTATTCAAATAGTTTTGCACAAGATCTTTTGAATCTTTAACTACTACCACCGCTTCGGAACGTAGTGTAGCTGTGAAAAAGAAATGGCGCAAGAAAATCCCTCAGCAATACGAACTGTCTTTTTTATTTATTATTTGTTTCTTAGGAAAAAGAACCACATAATCTGTATCCGTACAATTAGGTCTATTTCTGACAAAATATCAATACCGTTACATAACATAGACACGTGCCATGTAATCAAAACAACATAAACAAGACAGTTACAGATAGATGAGTGAGATACGACTGTAATTTTGATATGAAACAATATTGTCCCATTCGGTTCTTTACATTATAGATGAAGAGCCAGTGGCCGCCAGGCTTTCGTAATTTTATAAAAGCTGAAAGTTTGTCCGCGCATGCCTCTAACATAGGCATCATACGATCAGCTATTATGAAGTTCCGATCGCGGTTGCTTTGGAAGTTATCAGCTTCAATGTTTTATGTTAAAGTTTGAAGATAGCGTAATATTTAATAACATGTAATTTTGTCAGTGTTTAGTATAAAATGCTATTAAGGCAAACTTTCAGGTTTTATAAAATGACGAAAGACACACGTGCTCGTGGTCTATCACTACATGGTATAAAACAAAGTAGATTTATTTGTCCCTATGTCCCTTTGTATGCTTAAATCTTTAAAACTACGCAACGGATTTTGATGTGGATTTTTTTAATACATAGAGTGATTCAAGAGGAAGGTTTAAATGTATAATACGTAAATATTGTACAGAAATCTATTTGTACCCGGGCGAAACTGGACCGAGCCGCTAGTTACCCATAAGCTAGCTTATTATAAAAGCCGTGTCACAATGAGAAGTTACCCAGCATTAAAAAGGCTTCCATATGAACTATGACGTAATGAAACCCAGCTTCCACAACTTTCAGTTACGTCCTTTGACAAGTTTATTTTCAGAACATATTTAAAAATAGAAATGAATCCTTGCATAGTATGATAATGTAAAAGACGTACTTATAATAAAAATGGTTCAGTTTTTTGCACTTTTGATTATTCTATTAATTATCAGCTCGGAGTCAGAAATTTGTGGCGCCCGATATGGCGACAATATCCGTTCCTTAAGAGCGTTTATACCCTGCACGCGCTTTTTGGCTTAAAAACAGGACTTTTCAAATGAGTTAATAGCCACCAATAAACAATTTAAAGGAAAAATAATTACTACTAATTTTAGAAAAGGTTGTCATCTAGGGATTTTTGTGGAAAACATTATAGATTGATGGATAATTTGTGAGTACTATACGGATTACTGAACACAAGTTTCGTTATTTAGGCTTTAAATGGCAATTTAGAAGCTTAAGATATCCTTAACCACTAAATACAAGAGGAAAATAAAAATATTATCAGACTAATAAGACCCTTATGGAGGGATTTTGCTGAAAAAAATAATCTTTTTGTGTTTAGTTCCTGAAAAATAAAAATTTAAACAATGCGAAATTATTCAGAAACTCTCGTCAAGAACATATTTTTTTTCACCAACTTATCGTACATAATTTTTTATAACAATTACATATTATAATAGAAGAACATCTTATCAATAAATTACCATTTTTATATTTCAACAAAATTAGTTTTCATGTTTTCTACAAATATTTTAAAAACCACTATAAAACACGCTGTCCGACGTGGATCAAATCAGACCGCCGCAAGGCCTTCTAGAGGGAGGACGTATCGCTCGTCGCTCCGGCCTGGCTGCAGTCGATTATGCCGCGCGTAGTAAAAATAGCCACGCGCGGAATGCGATTACCACATCTTAGTACTTTGGTAGTAAAATATTAAATTATTTTTATTACCTACAATGATTTTGTAGTGAGTATAAATTATGTTTCAGGTAATATAATGGGACGTAATTCCGAGGCAAAATTATGTTATGTATTGTAATATAAAATTAAATATATTTCGTAATTGTAAGGAGTTGTAAGGCCCCTAACACTATTTATGTGTTCGAACACGAAATGATTAATAAAACGTCCGTAGTGTCTACTGATTGAACACTGATTTAAATGCAACTTAACAATGTAATAATAACGAAAATATGATTAGTATCCAAAATTTGTATTATTCTTTGCTTGCACAGTAATATTTGTCTACTTATAATGCAAATAAAATATTTTGATGATATTATATTACAGTTACATTTCAATTGAATATTTGAAGCGCACGGATCAAAGTTGTTTGAGCCGATTGTATAGCGAGCCGACGCGGCAGCTCTACGCACACAGCTTTGGTCGCTTATGTGTGCGTGAAATTAACGAAGAAATACCTATAGTTGACTTTGCGCGCAAGGTGTATACGCTCTTAATATTTTATCATATTATAGAACGGAACACGTAACTGGAATCACCTCTGCCTTCCTTTCCTGGTAGAAAAGCGCATTGTTTATGTATGATGTAGTTTTGCTGCACGTATTAAAAAGCGAGAAAATTATAGTTAATTCATTCTAAAATGAACATTTTTGTCAACTAATTATTATATTAAATAAATAACACCTAACAGTCACATACATAGTCCTGACCCCACACTAAGATCGAGTCTTGTGTCGTGGGTATCAGGAACTACGAAAGATTTTTCGGGCTCACAAACACCCAGACCCCGAAGAAATATTTGTGGGCCGCACAAACATTTCTCTCGGTGCGGGGATCGAACCCTATTAAAAAGACAATTAAAAAATATTTAATGTTTTACTATTTAATAGTGACGAGTGATAGACGAGGATAATTGATACTAGGTAGCGCTAAAAATTTGGGACTGGGTATTCCAATTCCTAAATTAGAAATACAAGGCAGCGTTCCGTAACAATCTCAGAAATATTTTTAATTCAAAGAAGTATTAAATATTTATTGGCGTAGTCTATTTCAAGCAGTCCTATGATCCTATCAAACCTTAATAAAATAATTATCTAGACATAATAAAGCAATCTTTTTTAATTGACATTCAAATAAATGTAAATGAAACTTATTAATCATACATACATACATAAACTTACGCCTTTTTCCCAGAAGGGGTAGGCAGAGGTGCCAGAACACCCACATTTCGCCTTGTATGTTTCGTCCCACGATTTGATAGGTGGCGAGCCTATCGCCATATCGGGCACAAATTCCTGACTCTGGGCTCACAATGAATAGAAAAATCCAATATCACTTTGCCCAACCCGGGATTCGAACCCGAGACGTCAGCTTTGTAACCGTACCCTAGTACAACTACGTCACCGAGGCAGCAATGAAACTTGTTAGTCAAGCGGAATATAATCCTTTAAATATGCCGACAACTACGCAAATGTGATGTGATCTAAAATTACATATTATAATAATTTCAGTTTCGAACAGATTTGCTTTTATTTATATTGAAAGAAATAATGATTACTATATAACTTACAAATTAAGATACTTTTCTATAACTTACTCGATGCGATGCAGAGTTGTCACTAACGGCCGATGCCAATAATCAATCGAAAAAAATTGATTGAAGTAAATCTGGATGGTTTTCTGCTTTTCGATTTGTCATTTACCATTTTGCCATAGTTTTTTCACTACTGAGATTGATAATTGGCAATATAGTATCAGGTAAAAGATTGCGCTGTCAATCTAAAACAGCAAATTTTGGATGGTGATTGTTTATTGGCAGAGGCTGATAGACGAGCCCGAATAAAAAATAAAATATTAAAGACGAAAGAAAACCAGTGGATACCATGATATATTTTTAGTTGTATGTGAATTTGAAAGTTTTCCCAATACTCTCAATATTAAAATACTATTTATCTGATTGTTATTGTGTAGGGTACGACGTGATGTATATTAGTTGGATAAAAGCACGTAAATAAAAAAGAACAAGAATTAAAAATAGCAGCTAATAACGGTGCAATGTTAACAATAATAGCTTCTATAGCTTTAACACACAGTCCCCATATATCTTCCGTAGTTTTTATTTCGATTTGCTTGAAAGCCTTTATTATTTGACAACTGGTTACCTTTTGAAAGTTAAATTTAGGCATATTTCTTTAAGAAAATCGAAAGAAATCACGATAACTTCAAAATTATTTAAAACTAAATATCATATTAAAACCTGTGAGTAAAACTGCATGTAAAATAAAGTAACAACTTAACTTAATTCACAATCTGGTCAACCATTTGCTCATATTTCGGGTGTACTCTACAAAAGGAATCTAAATAAGTACCTACTGTAGACGAAATTAAAACGACAAGAAGCGGCTTGACTGTAGCACGGCGCTTGTCTGTCTCATATATTATTCAAACTTCGCTTAAAGGACACTGCATTGTGTGAAAGAACTAGTGAACTGGCAAATTGCATACACAATGAGTGTGAAATTAGAGTATGTTTTAGTAGATTATAAGATTCGAGTTGATGCTTGAAGGCTGTAAAAGGCCTAAGTGTCTGGTCTAAAGTTATTAATTTATTCATAAATTCTTTACTGTACATTATATACATTAATAAGAAGAAAAAAACTGCTTTAAATAAATGTGATAATCGGCGGTCTAAATGCTATTAAAAGAAAATGAAATGAAAAAATAATAATGAAATATACAAATACAACCGATTAAGTATACAACGAATATAAACATAAATATAAAAACGCAGTAAGATATTTCTTTTTAAAGATTTTATATTGAGTTAAACAGTAATTTAAGTGATTAAACAGCATTGTTTTTAGATCTGAGTATTTTAAACTAAAACTATTTGATAAACTTAAAGGTAACATTAAAACACGACATCACATTGTTTGTTGTAATTTACGTAGAAAACTTACTTATAGTTTTACTTACCTCAATTTTAATATGAATATTAATTGTCAAGAAATAAATTTTACATAACACGATTTATTAATAGTTTTCGTGAGGGTAGTTAGCCTATTATTGAGCTTATCGCAGAGGTCGAGTGCCGCTTCATCTAGCAAATTGCAGGCAATTAGTTTGAGAGCACGTATAAACGGCTCGGATTGAGATTCTCCAATCAAAGGTAATAGAAAGAGGGCTATTGTTGTTGCCAGGCTTTTCATTGTTTCAATTACATGGTATACTTTTAAAATGTATTTCTACGCATGATGCATGCTTACAACAGGACTTCGAAAATCTTGCATAGAGTTTTTATTGCTTTGAATAGCGATATGAACATGCCATTCTTCTGATGGTAAGCGATACGATAGCTCATGGACAGTAGAAATTATTGGCATTCCACTGCGCTCGCAATTCTGAGACATAAGATGTTAAGACTGAATATGTCCAGTAGTTACTTAGGCAACAATGTCTTTCAAACCACAACAGCGCATTCACACTACTTTTTGTCGGGAGAAAAAGATATTACCTTGTTTAAAAACCTTTAATTTACTACAAAAAGCGTTCGGGAAACTTCGCGACGTCTTCTCGTCCAAAATACGTCAGTGCCTAAAATCGAAAGTCTTCGATAGTTGTGTGTTACCAGTTATGACATACGGCACCGAGACGTGGCCTCTCACTGTGGGCCTCATTAAAAGGCTCAAAGTCACTCAACGAGCCATGGAGCGGGCTATGCTCGGTGTTTCCCTACGAGATCGAATCAGAAATGAGGAGATCCGTAGGAGAACCAAGGTTACCGACATAGCCCATGGGATTGGCAAGTTGAAGTGGCAGTGGGCCGGGCACATAGCTCGTAGAACCGATGGCCGTTGGGGCCGAAAGGTTCTCGAGTGGAGGCCACGTACAGGCAAGCGAAGTGTCGGACGCCCGCCTACAAGGTGGACGGACGATCTGACTAAGGTCGCAGGAAGTCGCTGGATGCAGGCCGCTTCCAACAGGTCATTGTGGAGATCATTGGGGGAGGCCTATGTTCAGCAGTGGACTTCCTGTGGCTGATATGATGATGATGATGATGATGAATTTACTACAAATGATTCTCTCTTCCTCTCTCTATCTTTCTCTATCTCTTCAGCGGCAGGGATTCCACTGCTGTACATAGACCTACTAATGGTCACCACATCGTTCTTTTGGAAGATGATTACTCTTTATAAAATACGAGCGGGATGATAGACCAACCATAGAAATTAATTATGTATAACTCTATATAATTAATTGACATTTATAACTGACCTCCCCATCTAATCGAAAGCTTTGATGAGAATAAGAATATCTATTGGATCTTCCTTTTGAGATTGCGATTTTAGGTCTCGTCTACGTCAAAAATTTCAGACAAGATATTTAGATTTATTTACTAACCAACAACCCGATATTAATCTACATCGCAAAAAAAACTCAGTAATTCAGATTATAGACGATTAAAATATAATATAATTGAAATAAAAGTAAAAATAACAAAAGTCAATTACATACAATTCCCTGAAACAAAAACGGAACAGAAAGCTTCTTTACTTTTTTGTCATACATTGTTAACGCCCACATTAAGCCAGCATTCACGCTCAATGATATTTGTAGGCGTAAAAAAACGTCAAAGGGTGAGTATGAACTGGCGGAAAAATCCGTCACACGATGACGCGTTTAAAAGCTACGCGACGAGTTTAATGCGAGTATTATTACGTGTAAGTAACCTCGTTACATACGCTTACATCAGCGGTAAATCAATATTGATGGCATAAAGTTTATTCTATAATGGGAATATCTGAGGCGAAAATAACTTATGCAAAATTGTGCCTACGTGAATAAATTTACTTGTTCAGACTCATAAAAATGAAATCTAGATATCCGTTTAAAAGGAGTTCGTTTATACGCGAAGTTATATCAAGAGATTCCTTATATTTATCTTCTTCTAATAAGGTCTAGAATCTAGATATAGGAAAAAAATTACCCACACCATCACTGCGCTCTAACTTAACATATCTAATAAACGAAAACAAGCAGTTTCCAAGTACAAACGTAACATTATAGTTGTGTACGCTGAATAGACATAAATTTACCTAAGTAATGTGTTGGACCACGTTAATAAACGACAAACAGTATCGTGTTTCAGCGCTAGCAGAGACTAAGGGCTTGTCTGTGCAAACATTTGATTACTAAGATATTGGCTTACTGGGTAGAACGTACTTTGTTATTTGTAGATAAATAAACCTATTTATTTGGCTTCAAGCAAGCCATCAAGCAAGTTAGCACTGGTGTTCTGTTTTGAAGGTAAATATTATTTAAGTTGGTGAACATTATTAATAAGTGGTCAGTAGACATTAAATGCCGTACTCAATGACATTAAATGTCAATTAAATCCATACTTAGTATAGACTTTGCGAAGACAATCTATTCTAAGGATTCAAATCATCTCGGTGCGAAACAAAACATACTCCAATTATTCTCTCTGTTGCACCTTCAAGCTGTGGAACGGTTTGCTATCACACGTATTCCCTTCTTCCTATAATCCTGGGTCCTTCCGCCGTAGTGTGAAGAGGCATCATGTCTTCGAGTCCCAAGAACAGTGCATTACCCTGTAATGCTAAATAAAATATTTTTAGTGATGTTGCTGCTGTTTAGCACCCTGGAAAAGTTGGAATGGGCCGATAGTATGTAATTGTAATAACTATAACTTCGACTCAAACGAACTATAACAGCATTGTTAATTACTCAAACTAAACATCCAGTGACCAAGTAAATATACCTTACTCCAAATAAAACTCGTCTAGACCTTTCTATAATTAACTCGGCGAAAGTAATTTGCTGCGACGCTGCCCAGCCTTATTTAATTATGAATTTAACAGCAATCTTGCGTGGGGTGACTTATTGAATTTCATTCTACGGGCGATGCAACCAGGCGTAAATAACACAGATATCATCTATTTTTAGATGTTTTTGTTCAATTCAATCACAAAAGTTATTTTAAAATCTCAATATTTGAATGATGTTGCGGTGTCTAATATTTTCAAAATAATTTTCATCTGTGTGACTGTTGAATCTGTGCAGGACAATGGTTTCCCTATTGGTTTCTAGGCGCGACGACCTGTTGTAAATTGCCTGCATTCAGTTACTTCTTGCAAGCCTAATTAATTTTTGTTTGGGGTGATGATAATTTCATAATTCCATTTAGTAAAAAGTATGCCAAGTATTTTTACCTGCATTATTTAGATCGCTATTATATAAGTTGACAATCTTTCGTAAAGCCAAATAACATTTCATAATTTCTCCTTGTTTCAAGTAGGACGGTGTGGACCCCGCGATGCACACGGTGATCCTTAAACGAGTTAGCAACTGACCCCAGCGCCCATCAAATAACATTAATGGCGACATATTAGAAACCCTCTCACATACTCAACCCTTCATCGGTATGATTGAGAACGATATAAAATAGATCGAAGAGGCCCCCAGCATCATAAATCTAAACAAATTACGGTTACTTCACATGCTCCTCAGACATACCTATCAAAAGCCAGACAAAGGAACGACAGTCGGCTGACAGTCGCCCGACCGAACTGTTTTGTTGTGCTGATTGATGAAATTATTGGATTGAGAATAAACTGATTTAAGCAAAAGACGTTTTATTCAAGAGAGAGATTTACAAAGACAATAAAAAGTATCAAAAACAATTATTGGAATAGAGCACAAAATTCAAAATAACTTAATTTCTATTCCACAATAGAAAACACAAAGAAGGTCAAATTTAATTATTACAACACTTGCACCAAATTTGAACTTTATATAAGATTTAAATTTTAATTAAAAACAAAAAATCATTTTAAACTTTGAACACCAATTTTCCGTCTAAGATACTGAAATCTATCTCTAGGAAGAGCTTTTGTAAACATGTCAGCATATTGCTCCTTGGTGCATACATAGTTCAAATCTATTTGCTTTTCTTTATACTTGTCCTTGATAAAATTATATTTTATATCTATATGCTTACATCTTTTGTGATAATCAACATTTTTTATTAAGCAAATAGCGCTTTGATTGTCTATGTTTAGACAAATAGATTCCTGTTTAAATTCATCAATGTCCATTAACAATCTTTTTAACCATATTGCTTCTGTGTATGTCTCCGGCACATTATATGGTTCTAGAATTTCATCATCACACATATAAGTGTTCGCTTCTGTTTTATTCTTTCTAGTCATCGATCTAGTTGTTATATTTCGTGACAGCTCTGTTAGATCTATTGATTTTTCAGGCTCATATATAGATCCTTCATCGGAATAATAATTATCATCACTTATTCCATCATTGGTCGTTTCCAACTGTTGCGAATTATTCAATGTTTTGTCATTCAAGTTGTTGTCATCATCTTTTAACATTGATTCTGAAACAGATTCTAATGGAACCATGACAAAATTTCTTTTAACTGAGCTTTCTATAAACATTACATCTCTACTTATTAGGATTTTTTTGGTCTTTGGATCTAAAAGTCGGTATCCTTTGGTTTCTTCACTATAACCAACAAAGATCATTTTCGTTGACCTTGGATCCCATTTCTTGACCTTTTCCTTTGGAACATGAACCATTGCCTCGCAACCAAAAATTTTCATATGAGAAATATTCTGCTTTATACCAGACCATTTCTCTTCAGGTGTTGCAAATTCTAGAGTTCTTATAGGGCATCGATTGGTTATATGGCACGCTGTTACCACAGCTTCTGCCCAATACTGTTTTTGTATTTTAGCATTTAGTAACATGCATCTTGATCGTTCCAAAAGAGTTCGGTTCATCCTCTCAGCTAAGCCATTCTGCTGAGGAGTGTACGGAGCAGATGTCTGATGTTTGATTCCTGACTTCTTAAGGAAAGCTTGAAACTCATTACTCAAATATTCTGTGCCATTATCTGTACGAAGTGTTTTGATAGTTAAATTCAGTTGGTTCTCTACAGAGGCTTTAAATTCTTTGAATTTTTCAAATACCTCTGATTTGTTTTTCAAAATAAAAACAAATACTTTTCTAGTGAAGTCGTCTATGAAAGTCACAAAGTAGCGAGCTCCTCCAACAGATTGTACCTCCATCGGCCCGCAAACGTCAGAGTGAATGAGTTCTAGTTTACTTTGTGCTCGGTTGCCTGCTGTGGGAAAAGGGTTTCGTGTCTGTTTTCCTTCTAGACATGTAATGCAGACGAATTTCTCTTTGTTTTCCAGTTTCACTCCTGTATTATCTGATAGTCTATTTAAGTCTTCAAAATTCAAGTGTGCCAGTCCTTGATGCCAGAGATAGAAATCGTTGTCTTTCGAAGCAGATGTGTATGCTTGTACACTGTGTGTTTTCAGCCTGTACATATTGTTTACCAAATCGGCAACTGCTACTTTTTCATTATTTTTATTGAATATCATACAACCTTTTCTATTAAATTGCATGTGGCATCCACTATTTATTACCTGACTTACTGATAGAAGATTTGTAGCCAATTCTGGAACATACAGAACATTCTGAACCATAATTGAATTTATCTTGCCTCTCTCATTGATTACATTCAGATTTACTTTTCCACAACTTTTCACAACAAGTTTCTTGTCATTAGCTACCTTTATTGTACTAATCGGAGGTGCTACTTCGTCATAGAGCCAGTCACGGTGCATTGTCAGATGCATTGACGCTCCAGAATCTATGTACCAACCATTGTCATTGTTTGTAGTTGCAGAGAACATAGCGACATATCCAGTGTCATCCTTTGACTGTTGTGTCTTCTTATTTCGACAATATTTACTTACATGTCCATATCTATTACATGTAATTTGTAAAGCATCTCGGACCTTTGGACTTGTTTGTTTTATCGGTAGCTTGTTTGGCGGACTGCATCGGTTGTCTTTTACCTTTGTTAACATATAATGCAGTAGACTCGGAGTTCCTCACGTCCTGAAGAAGCTTGGTCTTCACAAAATCAGCTGTGATCGCCACACCAGAGCTCTCAAGTGCCATTATCATAGGTTGATAAACTTCGGGTAAACCAGCTAGCAGCAAGGTGCCTAGCCACTCATCGTTTACACTGAAACCAATGTTTCTTAGTTTATGCGCTGTCGAAATAATTTTATTGACATAATCTTCTATGTTCATGCAAGATTCGAGTGTCGTTGTTATCAGATCTCTCAATAAACCAACGCGACGTGTCAAACCATTATCATCGAAAGCTTTTTCTAGATTTTGCCACACTGCCTTGGCAGTCCTTGCTTCTTGTATGTGTACATAATTAATAGGATCTACCAGCAATATAATTTTGGACTTAGCTTTCGTGTCCTTTTTGACGTCGGGGTTTTCGGTGGTTATACAATCCCAAAATTCTTCGTGTTCGAGATAAGTTTGTACTGCAAACTTCCAAGTAGGATAATTTTCTCTTCCTGTCAACTTTTCAATCAGTGCCATCGTATTGGAAGACATTTTGTTGATGAAGCGAATTTTACAACCAGTTGTCACGTATGATTTTTCTTACTGAATACGGAACTTCTTTTTGCTTGATATATATTCTCAGCAATTTATTCACTTTTACTTTATAATGTGAATCAGGTGGGCTGGGCCCATAACCTGATGAAATTATTGGATTGAGAATAAACTGATTTAAGCAAAAGACGTTTTATTCAAGAGAGAGATTTACAAAGACAATAAAAAGTATCAAAAACAATTATTGGAATAGAGCACAAAATTCAAAATAAGTTAATCTCTATTCCACAATAGAAAACACAAAGAAGGTCAAATTTAATTATTACAACACTGATGTTGGTTACATTTCTGCTTGAGTTGAAAGCTTAATCAACAGAGTGCACAGTCGATTGATTTTTACACGAGGTCGGGAAAGATAGCACGATCGTGACTGTGTAAGCATTTCCAAGATCTTTTAGAATGAATTTTCAATCTTATCTTACAATATCAAGCAACAAGCTTTCTTTGTAAAAATTATGCTTCTAATGAAATTAAATTAAACTACCTATCTAAATTAATATTTTAAGTTAGTGACGTATGAGATTAATTAATTAAATTTTACATATATGTTATTGGACGTCAATCCATAAAGAAAACCCATAAATCGACTAGATAATGTAATTAAGGCTGCTTCCAACAGTCCTACGTCTATTTCGGGAGGCTTGTATTAAATATTCATAACTAACCCGAAGTTGACGATGAAAAGACTCAAAGGGCGTTTCATTGACATTCGACAGTTTTATCGACAACATGGATTAATAGTCAGCGAAGAAAACAATTAGTCGATCGTGTATACTATTGGAGAATTCGCATTCCACGTAGCAATACGCACCGCTTTTGACATAACACGTGCTCTAATATTACCGCTCTTATCAAGACAACCTAACTGGGGAATCGGTGAACATTTGCGTCGAATACATTTTTATTAGGGTGAGTATAGACTTGAAAGTTTCCTCAAGCATGTAAAGTTACGTTCGTGTGAATGGTAGACGCTGCAATTCACTAAATATTTGAAGTAACATTTTTATTGCCAATTAGCTTATGGCTCGCCCAATTTAAAGTGATTATCATCATCATCGTCTGATGTCCTGATGTCTGATGATGTCTGTCCGATGAGCATCTACAAATCTTGGAACTTAGATGTCTTGGCGGCTTCTTAAACACGGAGTAGAGTAAAGCAAGACAGGATGGATTGAGGTAAGGGATATGGGCATACAACAACACCGCTAAACCATCGAAATCCGACAGCCAAGCAGTTGTTTTGCGAGTTAACTCTAAGACAGTCGTGCCACAGTGACTATCATTTTAACTATCTTCGTACCTTTGCTCAATAAAATTTTATTTAATTAAAAGCTTTATTGTACACCAGTGACAAAAAATAAACAACATAAACAATTTTTTTACAGAAAAGAAAAGAGTACAATGGTGTCCTTATCGCTCGAGGCGATCCCTTCCATAACCAACCATAGGATGGATCATACGGTCACGACAACTGTGTTACACGAATACGCTCGTTTTTGATTAAGTTGTAACAATACATTTGGTTCGTTATTCTGTTACAAATAATTGCAGCAATCTATACGCACCTTTAGATATGAGATGAGCGATATAACGTATGCAACGAGAATAGGTAAGTACGGGTTAGGATTTTAAAATTCCCAGCGTTTGTGGGTTTGGTGTCAAGTCTTCTCTTGAATATATCGATGTTTCATTGAATAAAGATCAGACTGTATTGATCTACTATTTATGCAACGATTAATTGGTTGAGTTAAAAACAATGACGCAATCTGGAATTTTCTTCATGGACTTAGCTCAAATGGGCGTCCAATTTCTCTACATCGCCAGGCAAAATTAGTGTTCTTATTTAGGTAAACCTTTGATCTTTAATTGATAACGTGTCTCTAATCTTTGTAACAATACAAACATCGAAAAGAGCAACGCTGGCAACTCGATTACCATCACGGCAACCACGACCTATTTATTTATATATTATATCTATACCTCTATCAGGAATGCCCGACTAAGAAGAAGATCTCCAATTGTTATTAGCATTACCGTCTATTTTTCATTATATAGACAGCCTCCGTGGCACACTTGGTTTAAGCCGCCGCGCGCCTGTGAGACGAGAGGCCGCGCGATCCCCGCCCGGAGAGAAATGTTTGTGCGGCCCACAAATATTTCTTTCGGGTGGTTCTTCTGGGTGTTTGTGAGGCCGAGATCCCCGCACTGAGAAAAATGTTTGTGCGGCCCACAAATATTTGTTTCGGGTCTGGGTGTGCTGAACCGAAAAGTCTCTCGTAGTTCCTGATACTCATGACACAAGACTCGATCTTAGTGTGAGGTTAGGACTGTGTATGTGACTGTTGGGTGTTATTTATTATAATTCATTTATTTATTTATACATTTAAGAGATACATATTTATATCTCTTTAAAACTTATTACTAACTATTAAGCTTTCAGTAATGTTTTTAGTTGTAAAATACGTTAAAGCGTATCAGAAACCGCATGGATTACAAGTTTATAAGTAAGTACAAGTTCGGGCATTAATCTAATCCCCAAGAAGACCGATCGAGCTTCAATAATGGACGGAGTTTACCAGGCCGGGTTCAATACAATACTGTCCAATATGAGTAATTGGTAAGAATGTTTTATGTAGCAGAAAAAAGTTATAAATGATCTTGGATAATCTTTTTTGTAATGGGAAATGATAATAGGGCACTTGATATAACTTTCTTATTGATTGTATCAAAACGTAACGTTATATAAATAAGCTTCCGCCGTTTTGGTACAAATTACATGGCTTGAGGTTTACCTTAGAATTAGCAGATAACCAGCTTGACAATTAGTTTGCTCATTAAAGAACAACATAGCCCTATATTATTGAATTCGTATTAGCATCATATATTCTTTTTGATCCAAATATGTCATAATTTAAGTCAAATAAGCGTAATTTGGGCAGACAGTCTATGTTATAGCAAATCAAATATAAAAATACTGTAAATCGATTCATTATTGAATGAGAAATATTCCAAACATTTTAATAGAGATGGAAATTATTAAGTAACATAAAATTATTCACAACAAGAATAATTACGTCACACCAATTACGCAACCTCTGTTATTTTTAAATTACTCAATTCTATTCACGGCTGCATAATTTTAAGTTGTTTATTAGGTTGTTGAAGAATGCATAACAAGAATAGTGACGTCATTGCCATTACGCACCGAAATCTAATTTTAAACACACTTTATAATATTCGTCTGCCTTATTTTTTTAAGTTCACCTATACCATTGCCGATCGAATAAAATCCATAATTGTAACAGACAATTATGGTTTCAACAATTTCATAAAAATTTTTTATTGCAAAGAATGGCGAGATTAACATGCCGATTGCCGGATGGTAAGCGATACGACCGCTCATGAACAGTAGCAAAACCAAACAAGATGAATTACAAAGATATGCTTGGCATTCCACTGCGCTCGCCATCCTGCAACATAACATGATAAGTCTCAATATGTCCAGTAGTTACTCTGGCTACAAAGTCCTTCATACGTAAGTGTATTTACACTGCTGTTTAGCGGGAAAAATAGACATTACGGTGGTACCTACCCAGGCGACTTCTTATATACGAGAGACCTACCAGCAGTGAAAAGTAGATAATTTCTACATTAAAAACCACCTTATCAACTTTTATATCATTTACTCAATTACGATAAAAGCCACCTAACCTTATCAATTCAAATAGCATGTACAAATCAAGATTAAAGTACGTAGACGATTCGCAGTTGGAGTTAATCTGGCGGGGGGAGGACGTATCTCGACGAATTTCTAAGGATCGTATCGACCGGCGAATGTCTCTGGGGTGGCGCGGTGCAACTAAAGCGAGTTACACACGTGTTTTTATTATTCGCACAACAGTTAGAATGGAAGATTTTTTCTTTTAATAGCAAGAATACTAAAAGAAGAAAGAGAAAGAAAGTATTTTTTATTAACGCGAAATTAGCCGCATACAACACGATACATTCTTAGAATTATTGCATTCTAAGATAAATATAATAAAAAAAGGATAAAAAAGTGTTTTGCAAGTCTTACTCACGAAAACAGGTTATCATCTTAGCAAAGTGGTGGGTGACTGCATTTTTATACTAGCACGAAAAATTAACTATAATCTATATAGAGCTAGTTATGTTTAGTCGACCGACAAAATTATGTCAGCTTCCTTAAAAAAAAATAGCGCCACTTATAATTATAGCAGCTTGTGCTAAACTAAAACACAAATTATTCTAAAAAATTCGTGAGATATCATGTTGCGCCGAATTCATGTAAATGTGGATACGAATATGCAAAAGAAGATAGTGCTCCGGTGGCCCAAATTCAAAATGAATAAATATAAATTGTAAGTTTTCCTTTGTTTTATTGCTATGAATGGCGAGACGAGCATGCCACTCGCCCGATGGTAAGCGATAAGGCATCTCATGGACTCATGGCGCTCGCCATCTTGAGATGATGATGTTAAGTCTCAAAATATCCGATAATCATTCCAACTACAATGTCCTTCAAACCGGAACACAACAGTGCGTTTACACTGCTGTTTGGCATGGTTTTTTTGCTGATTAGGGGTACATTTTTAATTCAGCTTCAACTAAATGAACACATGACACACAACAAACCAGCATTAAATTGTTTGTCATGTTTGTGATTAAAACCCGACAAGGATAGTCTGTTGTACCGCGGTGGGGACAAACATGTATGTCAAACAACCGGGGGCTGTACAAACAAGTCCTGTTGAACAAATGTTTGCCGCTAGTTTCTAATACTTGTCGCTAGTCGACACCTACTAGGACCATTTAGGTACCAGAGCAGACAGCAATAACAAAATTTGGAAGCTATAATTTTCATGCAGTGTTCGATTGGTTTGTCCGTCTGAACTGTCACAAAGAAAATCAACGTAAACCAATGCTTGGTGTCGTGTTTTGTTCGATGATTAAGAATTTAGGAAACCCAATATCTTTTCTCGCTGCCGTGTGTACTTCTATTTCAACTCCTATTTTTAGGATTACGGTAACGCATCAATGATTTAAGCCTAGTATATGTTATTAAGCAATAGTAGTGACCATTAAGTAAACCGTCTGCTCATTGTTGTAATTATTGTATGCTCAAAATAAAATAATTCTTGTTTAGATACTAGCGACACCATTTGCAGACCTATGCAATATAATATGCTTATTTCTAACTGAAATTGCGGACTGTAGTCCATCATTTCCATTTCTGTCTGTTATTCCAACGTGCTCATATGTCACTTCGCAGCCTACATTAATTTGTTCATATTATCCATTTTAACTAGAACTTAAATTGCCAATGTTCAGCTATGTAAAACTCGTGGTGATGTCGAATTTGACCAATACCACAGAGGAATAAAACGCGAGGTTCACTTCACAAATTAATCCACAAACTAAAAGAGCAGAATCGTGTAGCTCAAGCCTTATATAAATGTCGCCATACACTTTGATTGTTTGTACTAGTGGCGCGTGCGTGAATTTATTTAAAAACTAATCAATATAAAGCAAGATGTTTCACTAAGTGCATCTATGTAAGTATATGTATATGCCGCGACTTTATTTTTTCTTATCTTTATTACAATAATATTAATAGACGGCATGGTGGACCAACAACAATATAATCTGCATAATACTTGGAAATATAAGCCACAACCATATACTTAGGTCATAATTAGGTAGACATTATACATAGGTATTGCAAACGAAGAAACAACTAACCAGATGGTAATCTATTAGCCTTCAACATCTTGAACACCAAGATGCTGCTACGTGCGTTGCCGGTCTGGGAAAATAGGAAGGGAAAAGTATAGAAAGAGTAGGTGGAAAGGCGATTTGGGCATCCATCAATTACACTCATCAAATAAAACTTACTATGAGAAATTCGTGCCACTCTGATATATCCATCCCATACTATACGTAGTCTAATGTTATTAAGAGGAAAGATTTGGTTGTTTGATTGAATTGAATAGGCTCGGAAACTACAGGACCGATTTGAAAAAAAATTGCATGATTAGAATCCTATTATCCCTGATGAGTACAGGCAACAGAATATTTTCAAAAAAGTGTATATGGACACGGTCGTAGCCGGGTTGGGCTGTTATTATAAAATAAATACTGTATGACTTTAACAATTTTTAACAAAATCACACCATACAATATTTTGGTCTTAACATTATAATTTGAGACGGTTTGGTTTTCATACAATGTTGGTTCAATGCCAAGAGATTTGCACCATGCATAAGGCTTCTTGGCGAAATGGCAACAACTAGGGACAATGGCTTAGTATTGCATAAATTTCCATTGACTGATTCCTAAGCGGATGTACCATGTACCACTTTGACGGGATTAGCATTGTATGTATAAACTGTCTGGACTAACACAAACGTATATTACCTAGGTATACTAAATAGCAAGATTTTCTACATTCTATGAAATGATACGCGTCATTTTATTTGTGTGATGGCAGCAAGTGGAGTTTGTAATGTAATATAGTATGCGGTTTTTCGATACTCAGAGTTAAATTATTTGTCCCAGACTTAATATTCGCGCATGGCAGTATCATAGCTTGATGATGATGAAACCTTAAGGATCGCCATTTATATTTTGTGTAACACCTACAAGCTGTGGAATAACTATGACACTTGTTTCTATAATCCTGCTACCTTCCGCCGTAGAGTGACGAAGCATCTCAGCAGGCCGGCATAATAGTATCAAATTACAATTGATGCCATTCGATACTTTATCTGGACGGTATTTGCGTTTACCATCAAGTGCAGCGCAGTCATTATGTCGTACTAGACTAAAAAAAATTGTACTCTGGAGTTGCGATCCAAATAATTTCAGCGACTTTGGCACTAGTGGTGTCTTTATCTGTTCTTTTGGGGATGTAGGCATGGTGTGTTTCAGTATGAAGCGCGAAAATGACTAGAAAATCTTATAAACATCTAGCAATTCCTTTAAACCAATATCGAGACAAAAGCGAGGGAATATAAGTGACGTATCCGCATACGAAATGAGCTACTTCGAAGCTGGGTGGAATGGCTTTATCTGATAAAATCTATGAAACGAGACAATGTATTTAAAAACTGCTTCTATTTATTGGTATTTTGAGGTCACCTAGGTGGTGCAGTACTACGGTACGATTACAAAACTGATGTCTCAGGTTCGAATTCCGGGTAGAGCCATATTGCATTTTTCTATCCATTATCAGCCCAAAGTCAGAAATTTGCACCCGATATGGCGAAAGGATCACCTCCTCTCACATTATGGCACGAAACAGATAAGTGTCTCTCTTTAAAATATTTCATGAGACATAAATCCATTAAGGTGCGTTCATTTCGAGCTTAAGCCTAAATAATGATTATTTCAGAATAAAGTTGCCACTCTCATTCGGGATGACGTTTGAATTCTTTTATATTCTTTCTTTTATATTTCAACTCCTGTATGATCACTGTATTGTAAACTTATTTTAAAAAGAGCAACGCTAGAGTTTCTTGCCCGTTCTTCTCTGGCGAAAACAGCCTTGTGAACTGGGTGGTAGTGGAAAAAAATGACTGAATCTAAATAGTGTATGACATTTTATGGATTCAATAAATATTTTCATTTCATTTCATTTCATTTCATTTCATTTCATTTCATTTCATTTCATTTCATTTCATTTCATTTCATTTCATTTCATTTCATTTCATTTCATTTCATTTCATTTCATTTCATTTCATTTCATTTCATTTCATTTCATTTCATTTCATTTCATTTCATTTCATTTCATTTCATTTCATTTCATTTCATTTCATTTCATTTCATTTCATTTATACACACCGAATTTCTATTCAGGCATTTAAACGTAAGGGGGGAAAAACAACTTAAGTACATAAAAAAACCTTAAAATCTAAATATTTTGAAGAGTCGTTTAAAAAACTAGTTTATAAAGAAATCACTCCATGCGATACGGTCACCCATTGTACTATTTAATTTTTACTTGATATATTTATTCACTAAGAAACTTAAGATGTACAATAAATAAATAAATAATACCCAACAGTCATATACATAGTCCTGACCCCACACTAAGACTGAGTCTTGTGTCGTGGGTATCAGGAACTACGAGAGACTTTTCGGCCTCACAAACACCCACACCCGAAATAAATATTTGTTGGCCGCACAAATATTTCTCTTGGTGCGGGGATCGAACCCGCGGCCTTTCGTTGCACACGCGGCGCCACGGAGGCTATCAACAATAAAGAGTATAAATAAATAAATACAGTTTATTTTTATTTATAACTATTATACTCAGCGAATTCCAAGCAAGAAACGCGCGTAGCTAAACTAGGTTATCTCGAATTAATGGAGACTTCGGCCTACTCCCGTCAGAGGGCAGATGGAACGCTCACCTAACTCATTATTACGATCTGTCCCCAAGATTCCGACGCGATTTATTTTCAGATCAAATAACGAGGGTGAAACGTGATTTCGCTTTTTCTTTTGTATATAACATTATCATTGGTTATTTACTAACATAGTATTTTCACTGTAAGGTACGTCATTTATAATTAAGAAATTTCGGTGTGGAAGTTTTTTTGAGTATTCAAAAACATTATAAGCTGTGATTCACAGAACTCTTTAAGTTTTGTTGCACTATTTTGTTTTCACTATTAAATGTTGGTAATCTATATTTTAATTATTGGTGATGTTACCTTGTTTAAATTTTAGTTCTGTCCAGTACTTCACAAATTATTATAAAGGTGTTATTATATGTATAATTTATTGTGTTCATCGTCCTAGAGATACATTTACAAAGTGTCACAAATGTAATACTTTATTAGTATTAAGTTTTGGTAATTTCTGAACCTTATCATAAAATAAAATAAAATATGTAGGTATTAATTTTGTAGTAATCAAAAATCAAGATAGTTTTAAACGGTAAGTTCCCAACCATCGGGCTCGGATGTCTTACAGAAAACTGACGTGAAATTGAGAACTTTGTCGTAACTTTACTTTCAGTTTGTGAATTTATCCGTCACTGGACGGTATCGTTTCTTGAAAATTCATAAAAAAAAAATCTAGGTACGTCCATAACACGGTCATAGAACGCTAAATAGCAATAGGCAGAAAGATTTACGACCTTATACATAGAGTATTAAAACCTATTTAATTTTCAAATACTCTGTCCCTTTCGAACGTATTTTAAATTCCGTTTGAACGAAGAAGACAAAATATCCGATAGCAAAATATATTTTAAAACTCTCTATGAATAAGTAAAGCGTAATTACTGCACCGTTTAACCGAGGTCGAAACGATGTAATTATGCATAGATCTTGGAAATATTTAACTTTCTAGCGTATTAGTATTTTATTTAAATTGACATTATTAGAACAGTGTAACAAGGCTCTTATGAATATAAGATCATTTCGGTCGGTGACAACGAAACTCGTCCATTTCATACTTATGAAAGACACCTAAATTGATTTATTGATTTTATTTATATTGACGTTGGTCGTGGTGCGAAAATGGTATTTACGGAGTTAATAAAATTGTGGTCGTCGTTGTTAAAAAAGTTGTTAATCCACACGGGTTGTTCTTGTGGTTGTTTAGATTTTGTATGCAATTTGATAAGAGATAATTTATAAAATTAGTAACACATTATTTTTTTATTAAAATAAAATAGCAAACACAAAACTACCAATTTGTGATGGAGGGCAGAAATACATCCGTATAGTATAAAAACCATTTCTCTTAAATGAATGTAGTCGCCGTATTTTCTAAGAATCGAATTTTCCAAAACTCATACTCTTTACCAAGTCTGTATCAGCCTATATACGTCCCACTGCAGGGCACGGGCCTTCTCAAAAATCGAGAGTACGATTTAGAGTGGTTAGGCCATATAGTCCACCACGCTGGCCTAGTGCGGGTTGGCGGAATTACATACTATACTTTACCAAGTAAATAAGAAATATAAGGCATGCCATAAAACGGGCTTATAAAATATCACACACTCTATTCCCTTTCACATATACATATTATATGCCTACAATATCACATTAAGGAGTTTACTAGTTACCATTCGCCTACATAATTTGGCAGCTTAAATATATAATAATAGCTTAGACGGAATTTTAAGACACTACCTAGGCTTCTCAGTCGAATAAGCTTATTAAGTTCGACCTAGACAGGGGAAATGAGGTCATAATAATACGGGTTAGTGCGAATAGTATTTAATTTAGATAAAAAAAATATGAATACTTAGGAGTGAAAACAAAAAAGTAAGCAATGAAAAAATAGGTGTAGTTGATGAAATAAGTAACAATTCAGCCTTCAAGGCGCAGTTGGTGACATACCGGCTGTGAAACGAGATACCGCGGATTCCATCCCCGCACCGAGACAAATGTTTGTGTGAAGGACAAGTATTTTTCGTGTTTGGGTGTTTGCGAGACCGAAAAGTCTAGTAGATCTTGCTACACAAGAGTCGACCTTAGTGTGGGATGACTATGTATGTGGCTGTTGGGTGTTGGTACTTATTTATTCAGTCGTAGGCTATATCGCTTTATATGACAGAAGCTGAAATTTCATAATTACCACCAGAATTTATGCTATTATAGAAGCACTACAATTTCCTTACATTATAAATATGATCCTACGCATTCTTTAAAGGTCAATGCTCCCACGATTCTTGTAGAGCTGGGGGCGTTCATAAACTGTTTTGAGGCTGCTTACGTGTGAATAAATAAGTACCTACACCCAACAGCCATATACATAGTCCTGACGTATTATGTCGTGGGCATCAGAAACTACGAGAGACTTGACACAATACGTGAACTTATTACTTATAAAAGTAATTATCTCGAAACGGCACGTAATAGAACATGTGCCTCCAAGACATAAAATACGGATGCATAAAGATGAGACTAGAACAGTAGCATAGTTGGTTACATCTTAACTAAAAGTATAAGCAATTTAAAGTTAAGAGATATCCAACAATTTCTAAAGTTCTTTTCTGCAACCAATAGACTGAATACTCAATATCATAAGCTATAGGAAGTTGAACGGTTAACGTAAGCCTCTTTTGCAAGGATTTCCACGCCGACCTATTGGAAATGGCTTGTATCCAGCCACTTTCTGTTATAGCGTAAGAGCCCGTGGCCGCCAGACTTACTTAATTTTATATAAGTTGAAATTTTTTTGTGCGTGCCTCTAACATCACAAAAATAATAACTATGAAGTTTAGATCGTGGTGGCTTTGGAAGTGATTAGCTTCAATGTGTCTGATAATTTGAAAGAACGATTTACTTAACGTGTATGACTAACAAGAAAACACCTTTCGATGGTTGCCCAAGCACCATATATTATGTTTTCCTTGGTAGTCACACACTTATAATGATTCTTTCAAATTGTCAGACATATCATGGCCACGGGCTCTTAAGCTATTCTTAGCTTGTCTAAAATATAAAGAACTAGCGGTCGGGCCCGGCTTCGCCCGGGTGCAGATAGTTTTTGAGTCCAATCCACATCAAGAACATATTATTTCGCGTGTCTACTAACTATATTTCCCGCGTGCCGTCGACTATATTTCCCTTCCGTAGGAGAGGACATCCCGTGCCAACAATTTGAATTTGAAAGAGTAGAAAATATGTATATTTGGTTTCCTGACTCATCCCACGGGAACACTACATTTTTCGGGATAAAAAGTAGCCTATGTGTTAATCCAGGGTGTCAGCTATCACTATACCAAATTTCATCAAAATCTGTTGAGCCGTTTTTTCATGAAAGAGTAACAAACATCCATACATACATACATACATACAAACTTTCACCTTTATAATATTAGTGAGGATATTTTTGAAGATCAACAGATATTTTTTCACTTGATATTTTATCTGAATATGTGTGACATCTAAGCTAGTCGTATAGAGCAGTATAGTCACGTAATTCTGACAGCCAAGACATTTCCTGATTGACACCTTTCCCCCATGTCCTACATAAGTGCCATTCGAAAGAAAATGTCTGACGGAGGTCTCAAACAACTAACAAGCGTCCTACGTGTAGAACAACTTTATTGAAGAATCTAATTCTTACTACGAAAAAAGGACAATGCGGCTTTCACATCGGTTTTCTGTGAAGGATTTGAGTTTGGTTTGGACCAAGTCAATAGTAGCCAAGGTTAGCTGTGCACAAATGCCTTGACAATTGACACTCATATGATATCAAACCAAAAGAAAATAAAAAGTAGATTTTAGTTTACTCAAAATGAACGGCTATTCATTTGACGATAAGTCATTAACCGGTCAATTGGCCAAAAACATCTGAAATCCTTAGATTGAAAACTGTTCCCAGCCTTTAAAAACGACACAGCAAAGACAAAGAACAAGTTTGGCGGAGACAAGGAGGTTAAAGTCCCAACAATATATTTAGATCAACAACACAAAGAATTTAAAACCAAAAAATATTCAGAAAATCCTGAAATAAGAAATAAAAGGGCGGTTAAATGAAGCACTGACAGGTAAATTGCCGCACCTGTTCCCCACTGCAGGTTTGATTGGCGCGTTTGACGAGCACCGCGTCTGGGGCAACGCTGCAACGCTTTTAAACTTTATGTTGTTTGTGACTTTGTTATTTAGTCCTTCCTTTTCTTGGTAAAATAATGAGTGAGCCTGAGGTGTAGGAGATCTTCCTTTACTTGGTTATAATGAGTTAATCTTAATAGTGCAATATAACGTATTTTCTATATTTGGTAAATTAAACGATACAGGAATAAGAACGAAGGGTAATTTAAACTTGGAATAAATGCAAAATAACATCTCAGTATCAATTTTATATTAAACAAACTCGCCTCACTGTATATAATATGTATGTAATCATAATTTCAATCATCTGTCCGTATCTGTATCGGTCCATATAAATCCCATTGCAGGGCACGGTCTCCTCTACAATCGAGAATACGGTTGAGAGTGGTTAGGCCATATAGTCCACCAATCACGCTGGCCTAGTGCGAGTTGACAATTGACTGGTTTTATTTATACGTAGGATAATATATTCTACAACCCGCCCTTCAACTTTACGTCATGCAACAGAAGTTGCTATTTTTGTAAAGGTTTTAACTATATTCTCATATGTGAGTGTGTCTTTCTTTATTCTCATATGTGAGAGGCTGCCTGGGTGGGTACCACCGCAATGCCTATTTCTCCCGTCAAACAGTAGTTTAAATGCACTGTTGTGTTTCGGATTGAAGGACATTGTAGCCAGAGTAACTACTGGACATATTGAGACTTAACATCTTATGTCTCAGGATGGCGAGCGCAGTGGAATGCCAAGCATTGCTTTGTAAATCAAGGTGTTGTTTGGTTTTGCTTCTGTTCATGAGCGGTCGCAACGCTTACCATCAGGCGAACGGCATGCTCGTCTCGCCATTCACTGCAATAAAAAAAAAAAAAATACCAACTGAAATTGATTAATTTTGACCAAAAAGATTTAAGATATATACATGCAAAAGTATGAGACTGTTCATTACATCTGCAAAATTATTGATCTGCTTTCAATTTCTGACAGAAAAGTAATTAATTATCTTAGCAAAATATCTAGAAGTTTCTAATAACGCTGTCTCAAGCGTTGATATAGAACGCTGATATATTTTGATTAATTCAAGATTTTTTCATACAGTTCTTTCATAATCTCGAAACCTTGTTACGTCATCAAACATATTTATACTTTATTTGCTAGCAATTCAAATAATGCGAAAACATGCAGCAAATTAAAGTAGGAATATAGACCAAAAGTATATTACTTTAGAGGCAACATTATAATTTTAAAATAAGTCACCAAGTTTTAACATAAATAAATCACAATAGAATTGTGTATGAATTTGAAAAAAAGAGGTCGTTTCTATTGAGGTCGTCTTCGCAATAAAAAAAACTACACTGCGTTCCTATGCAAATCCATTGTAATAACATAAAGGGTGTTGTCAAATTGTCCGTTTGTCCCGCGTAGAATACGCAACAAGATATTACATCATGTATTAGGGACGAACTCAGAAAGTATGTTCTTAATACACAATGGTATGGAATAGTAATATCCGAAAGAATCTGAGAGATTGGACATCTACCCACAATATGGGTAGAATATTTGACCAAGGTCACAGACAATCATTTTGTTTTTTCAGTTTTTAGGAGCAACAAACAATTACACTTTTCTATTACTTAATATAGATAAGCCTTTGTTTGGAGTTTGGAAATGTACATTTACATTACATCGATAACTTAATCTGTCTGCCCCGCTTTGGCAAAGGCCTCCTCCATTTCTGCCATTCATGTCTGTGCACGTTTTTCCTGCTAAAGTTTTTATGTCGTCTTCCCATCTTCGTAACGGCCTTCCTTGTCTCCTTTTTTGTTTTGGAGTATTAACTGAGCTCCAATATTAGGATTTTTCAAATTAAGATAAAGCTATCTTAGGTTTACGCGAATGTTACACATTGAAATGAAACTATTATTAACGGATTCTATGACGGATTTGATTTCATTTTCGTGAAGTTACCAAAACTGTACAGTAATTGAAACGTCGGGAAATAAGAAATATAAAAATTAAACCAAATCTACGATAAAATCCACAAATTAATAATATTGTTTGTAATAAGTTAAAGTTTTTTTTACTACGTTGAGTTAAAATTGAACGTAAATTAGTTCCAATAATCAGCTATGTATTTCTTTGACTGAGGATCACATTCAGCAATAGGAATCCTGTGATGTTGGCCGTAATTTAAGAATGTTTCTCTTAGGCTCTTGTAAATATTGAATTCCCGTTATTCCCATCCCCATCGCTTACTACTACCTAAAATATTCATTACTGGTAGGAGATCTCTCATATATGAGAGGACGCTTGAGTAGGCACCACAATGTCTATTTCTCCCACTAAACAGCAGTATAAATGCACAGTTGCATTCCGGTTGAATGGACATTGAAGCCACTGTAACTGGACATGATGATACTCAAAATCTTTAGTCTCAGGATGACGAGTGCAGTGAAATGTCAAGCATCGCTTTGTAATGAATGGTTTTGCTACCGTCCTTGAGCGGGTGTATCGTTTACCATGAGCCAAACGGCATTCACCTCTCTCTATTAATCGCAATAAAAAAAGATGTGTACTAAACTATAATAATCTTCGAGCAATTATCTACTTGTATTCAAAACCAATAACACTCTCAATCGTACTGTCGATTGTATCCGTACCCTGCAGTGGGAGTATATGGGCTAATACAGATACAGATTCAAAACTAATAAGCTCCTCTTAAATATTATTTATCTATATGCATATGACTTTTCGGAGTCATGTGTGTATTGATAATCAATCAACACGCACTAAAACGGTGAAGGAAAACATCGTGAGGAAACCTGCATACCATAGCGATTCATAAGAATTTCTATGGTATGTAAGTCCGCCAACCCACACTAGGCCAGCGTGGTGGACTATATGGCCTAACCACTCTCAATCGTATTCTCGATTGTAGAGAAGGCCCGTGCCCTGCAGTGGGACGTATATGGGCTGATACAGAATATGCATATACGAGTATGCACATATACTCGTACTCAAAGGTCCTTATAAACTGTACTTTCATTCCTCAACCAGTGTTCACTTACCAAAGTCTTAAAAATCCTCTAGAAAATATTTTAAAATACTCCACACGTCGCGTTAAGCCGTCAACCCGTCAGCAAGGGTGATCTCATACAAAGGCTACCCTTGATGTACTATGTAGTATATAGTTATATACCTCCCCTCATAGACTCACACAATCGTCTGGCTCGTTGTAACACTGTTTATTTGAATGTTCAAACGTAAACATGTCTTATTGCGATGGAGCTACGGAATCTGTTTCTTTTTCAAGTTTACGAAGCTCGATTTGTGTAAAAATATTTGCATTTATCGTGAGATTTTTGATTAGTGTTTGTGTATGCTCGTAAGCTAAATTTATTTAAATAACATGTTTAGAACAGACGTTGATTCCATTATTATTTAATTTATTGATCAGTTTTTAAACTAATACTAGTGTTTCATTCAATTTATGTTTTAGAGCATAGCTTTCAGTCAGCAGTCTCAACTGCTGACTAGTGTTAAATATACTGATGGCTTTGGAAACTAATTCGTTTTGATTAATGTATTATATAAATTGCTAATGCAGCTATAATTTTAAGTTGGAAGAACAGCTCCCAAAAATATGACCAAAAACGAAACCCGAATATACAAATTACTGTCTGTTGTCTGTCATGAGTAACATACAATTAAATGTCTATAACATTAATTATTAGAAAACGTTTCTAATACATATCCTTGTTTATAATATATTCCGCTCATAATTTTCACACTGGAGTTAATAAAACTCGCATTATCAACCACGCACCCAGCTAAGAAATATGATGAAATTACTAGAAAATTACCCGCTCTGATGCGTTCGTGTTATCTTTTATGTGATAGCTATAAAATTTCATCAAACCCCGCCCGACGGAGCGGACATTAAATAGATTTACTTCTATTAGGGGAGGATTTCTCGATGCCCGGCCACGATTTAACTTTTTCCATTTTTTTACGGTGCAACGTTATTGCTCCGGCCTTTTGAAATGTTTTCAATGGTTGAATACTTTTTGTTTTCAATATCGCGGCAATTTGAACCAAGCACGGTAAGGGCACTTTATGCGGCCAGCGAAATATTCCATGTACTCGGAGGTAATTGCTTCGAGAATTATTCACAAGACCATAATTGACGGAAGTTTGCTGTTAAAATCTAAGCTGTTTGGTTTACGTTTACAAATGCGTTGATGTTCAGTTGGTTTTAATCTTTAGCGGAATATTTGTAGCTACCTATCATAGTATCCTATATGTTATAATCAGATCAGATGACAATTTATAAAAGTTACGCCCGAATACTGGAACGCCATTCAAATAATAAGTTGCTCTTAACAGCGCACGGCCCACTTAGCCAGTACATTTAATCGGGTTTAACGTAGTTAAGCGCAACTTATATTTAAATCGCGTTTCAGTATTTGGGCGTAAGTATTATAGTAATCGAATATTTTGTCCCTTTTAAACGACATTGAATATAGTTTGAGCCAATAAGATAACATTTGACTGACAAGAATAGTTTTATACACTGTCTATTATTATGGCCGAAAAGATATACGTGTTAATTACCAAATTAAGCTCTTACATTTTAAACTAAAACAACCCTTTTACATTTTCTTTTCGTAAAGTTATATTCTGTAAAAGATGCTGTATAACATTTTTGTGACGTCATACTATAACTAGTTGACAACCGACGCTATCAACGTAACTCATTTATCAACTTACTATAATTAATTCAAAAGTTACTCGGGAACATCTATATGTTCTGCGTCTATACGCAGGAAGCCATTTTGTCGTATCTCAAAAAGTGCGTATATGCGTTTTGTTTATTATTTAATTCATAAAAAAATACCGCATTGAATTTCCTCGTGAAAATGTAAGGCTTTATTTCAAAATGATATTATTAAAGAAATTGTATTCTTAAGTATTCTAGTTTAGAGGTTATACATTTTTAAATACTTTTTTTTTTGGTTCTGGTGTAAAATTGCTAGTTTCGAGATACGACAAAATCGCTTTCCTGCGTCGATATGTACATACTGAATGAAATCATAATGTATTTAATAGAGAAATTACCTAAACATCTATATTAATTCGCCTTTCGCCGCATAATTTTAAATTGAACGGAAGTCGGTTACGAATGATGATGGACTCGAGACACGCGAGACAAATGTTTGTGTGATGAGCAAATATTTGCTTCCGGTCTGCATGTTGTTGACACCCACGGCGCGAGCCACGTCTATTTCTGTTTAGGGTTATTTGAATGAGAGTGTGCTTTCTGGGTACATAAAGGTCAATTTTTGCTTCTCATATTTAATTCATCTGATTTCCCGTGCCCTTGGAACGAGAATATCATCTCTTATGTACATTCTGAATATATCCATACTGGGACCGAAAAGAGGCCAGATGGTTAATGGTTTACGAAATGTTTACTTGCATCGTGTCTGTATTCAGTAGTCACAAAAATGTCATCCTAAAATGTTAAATTGTAGATGTAATTAAAAAATCACTACATAGTATAAAACAAAGTCGCTTTCTCTGTCCCTATGTCCCTTTATATGCTTAAATCTTTAAAACTACGCAACGGATTTTGATGCGGTTTTTTTTAATAGATAGAGTGATTCAAGAGGAATGTTTATGTGTATAATACGTGCATATTATTGTAGAGACATCTACATATGTATATGCACCCGGGCGAAGCTGGGCCGGGCCGCTAGTATACTATAAAAGACTCCAAATAATACGGCGGTTATGCAATCATATTCTTTTTTAACAACATGGACAATCACAGAGCTCTCTACAACATACAACTCGTTTATTTAAATACCTACAATGTCTTGAAAAATCAGCGGAAGTCTCGGCTTTCCTTCACATCAGTCATTGACAACCCCGTCTATATTAAAATCCTTATTATATTCTCTCATTAATATAATATTACTGCCAGCACCAGTCATACTTAAACAGGTTACATTAATCGTCGCTTATAGAAATCAACCGTTATAATACACATATACTAAACTCTTGTATCCATAATAACCAACAATAGATGCTTGAAAGTTTACCGGTCATGCTCGTGGTTCTCTGAAACATGGTCGAAATATCTTAAGCGTCATTCCCGGAATTCATGCGAAATCTCGGCGAATACGTGGTAAGTGTATCCTTACGTAATATAATTAGGCTTGCAACATGCATATAAACCGCATTTTCGTATAACTATGCAGTAAGTGGTGCCATGTGTGGTGGTCATGGTTGCCTGTAAGAGATTACCTAGTGTGATAAGGCCGCCACTTGTACTATTATTCTTATTGTATAATATCTTCATAGTATTTATGTATAGTGCAAAAAAGAATTAAATAAATAAATAAATAAATAAGTGAATTTAATATGGTCATTCAAGAGTGTTGGTTATTTTTTCATTTAAAATGAAAGTAGGCGATATTTAATTTGTCATACACGACAATTACAACTAGGCAGCAAATACGTAAAACGATATTGGATAAATATTGTAATTCTTTTTTTATACTATGATGTCAATGAATATTTTCTATGTAATACTATTCAACTGTTGATGATTTGATCCGTAGTGCTTTACAGCTGGCTTTTTCGGCTGCAAGAGTCTTTTTGCATGGTTTTTTACCTTTTAGTTCATTGTTTTGTCACCCGCTTTGTCATAGATGGAAGTGGATACAAATTTATTTCCAACTCCTATTAATTTAGCTTTCTGATTATAAAGAAAAGTTAGATATTTCCGAACTCTCGCCGAGCTTTAATGCACAGTGTCCTTGCAGTTCATGCCACTGAGCCTGACTTACAGGAGTTACAGTGGTGGATGTGAGGGCGGGACAGTCTCCTAGTCAACCGTTGAATTGTTCAGCAGTGTATGAGAGTCAAAACCAAGTCACTAGACATAGATTTAACACGCTTAAACGCACTATATATCGGTTATTTGTACCCACCAGGTGATTGTATAAACCCCTGTTTAGATAATGTTTACCTGTGTTTTTGTGGACGGCAATGATGATGTCGTGAACGTCCTGCTTAACAAGGTAGTTCAAACTGCATTCTAAATTGCGACTCAACAGGAACAATACGCCACTCAGAAAACTGATGTGAAGTATTTATATCGCGTCTATCGCGTTTTTGAGGAAATATTATTGTGAATTCATTCCTCCTTACATTTTCAAATTTCATCAACGCAGTAATAATCTATAAGTGTCGTCACTGTTTGTGGATTGTGGCAAATTACTTAGTTCATTCTTCTAATAAACATTTTGTTTGCAGTGACCCCTCTAATATTATACGTATACCTCAATGTCTCTTGGCATTCAGGTATAATACTCTCTTGGCATTCTTAACAATTATCCTGCCTTCATTCTATTCTTCTCTTAGCATAGCTTCTCGTCTGTTAGTAGGACACAAGATTATAAGGACGTGTTCAAAATGTGGATCCATTAACTATAAAAAAATCCAGCCCAATCAAGTCAGAAAACCCTTGAATATTAAACAAGTTATTTTAGTTCACAATATTGCGGTATACTAGCTCAGTGCTGTAAATTTTCTATAACAAGTTTATAAATGGATCGTCACTCTTCAGTGAGCACGACTGAGTCCACAGGGCCACGGCCTTTATCATACTGCAATAGATATTTTTATCACTATATATTACTACTTATATAGTAAATATATGTATAAGATAATATTACAAGGATTTGCCATTCAGGTATCTAATTACAATTAATCGTAAAAAAATATTTGGATCTTACACTAATTGGCATAAAACGTGAAGTTTTTTTCATCATACAAGTTGAAGAACACAACGATGACTAATTAAATATCATTCATATAATTTAGAGCGTTGATAAATTGCAAAACTTTTGTTACCAAGTTTATTTCTTACATCGAATATTTTGATTATATTTCAGGCAGTAATTTTATTTTTCTCGATGTATGTATAATATAATAGATATATATTATGGACACAAGGACTGACATTAAGAGCATACGTATGTACATTCAGTGCCACTAAAGTAGCAATTTCGCTCTCAAATGTTTGTTTAAACAAATTTATATTTCTATCGTCTGATGATATGATCGTTAAGACGAGTTCAAAGATAATATTTATGTGTTGTTCAATTTTATTGCCCTCTAGCTTCAGACTGCCACTTCGTACAATACATAATATAAACCGTGTACTTATATACCTGAGGGTCCTTCACAACAAATTCAAAGGTATGCAAAGTCTATAAACTCGCATAAAATCACCATCATAACATAAAATTCCTTTGCGGCCGTTCTCTGTATCCTATCAATCTTTAACAAGAGGTTAAATTGGATATCGTTACTATGTCGATGCCATTGTATGCTTCAATAAACAAAGGTAGACATACAATATTATCTTGCCTAGATATGTATAAATATATGCACCTTATCTAAATATTTCTGTCTTTTTACTGAAGCATAAAATGTATCGAAATTTCGAGAGAAATCTCTTGTTAAGATAGATTATAGAAACCGGCTGTTAGAGAGCCCAATCATTCCGCAACACATTTATAACCACCTATTGCATCGAACCAAATGAAAATATAAAATATTAATAATAATAACTTTATTACACAAGTTTTATAGAAAATAATTACAGCAAAAGCGTACAAACATATTATGACTCTAGTTGTTCATTTGCTAAAAAAAAGATCTATAAAAATACATTAAACTCTTTCCCAGCCTATTTCTTACGATACAAAAGTAATGGTACTTAGTTAAAAAGAATGAACCAATTTCTGAGGTTATAAACAAAACATGCCATTCTGGATTATTGTCTCTTTATGTAGCTGCATTTAGGAGAGACAAACTTACATTCACTTTGCATATTTATGTAGAGATAAATAACTAAAAACACACAGCTTCATACATCTGAAACGGTCTGGTGATTTAAAATAATGCTAATAGCTCAAGTTCAGCTCCACCGCAGCGGTTCCAACTTGGCCCAAATGTGTATAGTTACACGTTTCAGAGTCATAAAATGGCGTAACTTTATCCTACTAGTTCAGTTTATATCATAATTTAATATAGTAAGCTTTGAAACAACCTGTCATTTATACCATGTTTAAATGGCCGAGTATTATTCTACATAATCACTACATAGTATAAAACAAAGTCGCTTTCTCTGTCCCTTTGTATTCTTAAATCTTTAAAACTACGCAACGGATTTTGATGCGGTTTTTTTTTAATAAATAGTGATTCAAGAGGAAGGTTTATATGTATAATACGTACATATTATTGAACAGAAATCTATTTGTACTCGGGTGAAGCTGGGCCGGGCCGCTAGTACGTATATAATATGTAGTATACATAATATATTGGGTCAAACATAATAAATTGGATGAAAATTGTAAATAAATACAACATTCCCGTATAATATTCATGATCCCACACGAAGATTAATCTTTTAAGTCTTATGTTGCAGGTTTCATAAACTACGAGAGACTTTCCAGTTTCACAAACATTTTTCTCGGTGTTTGGACCGAACCATCTTCATAGATAGCTTATAATATTTAAAAAAGTATTTTATTTGATTACTAACATCATTATAAATAGCTTAAATGACTTGTTTCATTTGATTTTGTTCTCCTTCAGTACTGACTAGTAATAAGAACACCCAACAGTTACAAAGAGATTCGATTAGCTAACTAAAACAGGCAGATGCACGTCTTGTATCGTGGCCAGCTAATCGGATCGAAGGTAAACTTTTCGATCCCACAGAATTGAGACTTTTAAAATATAGTGAGACGCGTGGTTTACAATCTTTGACTACGCTAAGTCTTCTTCATAAGTTTTTAGTTTGGAATTATTTGCATTAAAATTCTTAACGTAGCTTACTGCTTACCGTTCGCTTTCTTTAAAATGCTTACTAAATTGTTAAACCGGAAAATTACGAAGTCTATTAACACTTTATCTGAGATAAAAAATTCAAATCACTATGAATGTTAAATCTTGTTTGAACACTCTGGCTAAACCATGATATCCATTGCATTAAAGCCAGGATAAATCAATGGGGCCATCCAATATCGGACGATGGTCATTGAGCGTTTGTCTGCCGAATGGCATGCAATCAACACTTCGTTTCATACTTTGTACTCTTGACTCCTTCATAATATTTTCGAATAAAATGTTAAATCGAAAATAAAAGTATTCATAAGATTAGTAATACATAAATATATATACTCACGCCATTTCCCCAGAAGGGGTAGGCAGAGGTGTTACCAGGACACCTACATTTCAGCTTGTATGTTCCGTCCAATGATTTATTTATTTATTTAATTTATTTATTTAAAACTTTATTGTACACCTAAAACTAATACAGAAAAAATAAAAAAATGTACAAAAGGCGTTCTTATCGCTCGGATTGTCAATGATAGGGGGCGAGCCCATCGCCATGTTGAGCACAAATTAAAACAAAAAATTCCTGACTCCCGGCTGACAATGAATAGAAAATCCTATGTCACTTTTTCCGACCAGGCTTTCGAACCCGAGACTTAGCTTTGTAACCGTACCGTAGTACAACTTCGCCACCGAGGCAGGGCGTATTAGTAATACTATAGTTTTTTTTATTGCAATGAACGGCGAGACGAGCGTGTCATTCGGCTGATGGTAAGCGATACGACTGCTCATGACCAGTAGGAAAACAAAAAAGCACCGTGAATTACAAAGCAATACTTGGCATTCCACTGCGCTCGCCATCCTGAGACATTAGATGTTAAGTATCAATATGTCCAATAGTTACTCTGGCCACAATATCCTTCAAACCGAAACACACCAGTGCATTTACATTACTGTTTGACGGGAGAAATAGAAATTGCACTTATGAGAGACCTACCACCAGTAAATAAGATACTTTGTAAGGAAAATAATAAAAGAAAAATAATGTTATGTAACGATCCAACGTCTAGCAATCTAATTAGGAAAGTAATCATGAACCTGCGCAGTTCTCAGAATCGACGTGAATCCTTAAAAATAAAACCAGTTGCAGAAATTAATGCTAGCTTCAATTTTTCAGTTGGATGAATAAGACGCTCGTAATTATATGCAGAAGTTTTCTGTCGAGCAAGAAACCCATTGGCATAATGAGGACGATTTTATACAATTATTTATTCTTTATCAAACTATATCAGTTATTAATCTAGGTACGGAATTGTATTCAATTATACAACGAGATTTGGACGTTAATCGCTTACGAGTATGCTACGTTCCGGGATTAGTCAGTGTAAATTAAATTTTAATCACACTGTTGTAATAACCGAGGAATGCTCACAAACAGGGTGTATCTAGACTGCGAGTGAAAACGAATGCAATATCTACAATGATTATTCTGCAGTATAGTTAGCAAATTATTTTGATATAACATACATTTTATAAAAACATTTACACTAGATATTTTGTTAGAAATACAGATTAAGTTATTAACTGAATTGAACCAAAATCGAGCGCTAATTAAAATGTTTACCGATCACACGATCATAAAAATGTAATTACAATCCACGTTAACATCAAAATTAATGATAACAAACGTAATAACGTAAACGCTCTAAAAATATAAGTTCCAAGAAATCAGGCATCCGTTAAATTGAACCGAATCTGTGAGTCTGCAACGCCGGGTTATTGTGGCTTCACAGGATTCACCTATTTACGGTTCCCATTTCCCGCACGTTGTGGCGGAACCAGACCGTTTTACGTCAGGCGAGGTGAGTTCCGAATAGTTCGCCAGATCAAACGAATCATCGTCATTACGAGTATTAATAGTTTAATGTGTATTCGTGTTGCTTTCTAATTATAATTTACGGTTTAATAAGAAGATCGTAACGCGTTTATTGTCGTTTCGATTAGTCATGCTTCGACAGTAGCTGTTATTGTTTATCGCCGCGCCGTCATAAATATATTATTGTTTCTTAAGCATTGTGTATTGTCATTTTAATAAACGATTTCTAAAGTGTAGAAATGTTTATCAGTTGGTATATTTTGATGTGGTTGTTCTTTGAATGAGAATGATAATGACGGTGAATTTAGACGTCGTCTATTTCGGTTCGTATGTGACTAAAATTAAACGTGGTAATTTTCCAGAATATTTCCATTTTGTCTTTATTGACAGCTCGAAATATTCTTTCCAAATTTTTTAATTTCGTTTTACCTTCAAACGATTTACAAAATAACTGAATTATCTTTTTATCGTTAGTAAACGCTTGTACCTAATGAAAGAAATCCTTACCTTGTATTCCAGCTTATAAATTCGCAGATTTTCTCGTTCATTTTGTTACAAATGCAAGGGTTGCATTTTATCCTTTCTTTGCGTGTACCAGATAAATTCAAACAGTAATTTTTACTATTTCTAGTTACTACGATTACCGCGATTATACCGAACATTATGCAAACAAAAAGTTGTAGGTAAAAGCGAGATTTCCTCTTTTTTTATGCAAAAAACAAGTGTCCCGTAGACAATATATCAAAGCAAAACCTCCTTTTGTCTCCCTTTCTCATGGCTATATTTTTAGAAAGTTTACGCCAGCTGTCTTTTGCCGGAACAGCCTAAAACAAGAGTGGGAGTTGTAAAAACATTTTAAGTGCGAGTTTTAGTAGAATTATCACATACTAAATACATATAAATTGGTATAGTTAATATGTATAAAAGTATGGCTACTCGTGTTAATTTCGCGTGATTTCAGAAATTAGTCAGTGGCAATAATAAATGACTATATTTTATAGCAAATAGCCAATTATTGGTAGACCCCATCGAACCTCTATATATTCAGTCATAATTTTCTCGATAATCATCATAATGATCATTTTAATCTCTTTATAACTAAATGGCTTTGCACTATCAAAGATCTTCGTCTAAAAATGTGTCAAATCAGAATCTAAAAGTTTCCAACAGTTAGTACTTAATCGAAATTAATATTTACTTACCGTTCTGCTTTAACAATTTCATTGTCCAACTTTTCGACAAGAAATTACAGGTTTTAGTAAGGTATAAAAACGATCGTATAATTTAAGCAACCCATTAGGAGTTTAATCACAGTGTTTTACTCAATCTTCGAGAAAGACATTTACTTTGAGGGGTAAATTTTCTTCAGGTATTTCTTTGGAGATAAGTGAATTTATAAAATATATAGACCTACGCTATATTTACCTTGGATTTACTAGTATCACTATTGTACTCCCTACTTTAGAGGAGGCCCGTGTTCAACAATGCAACATAATATATAATTCGAAGGCTACTTGCAATATGTTCCCACCAGTTAATCCATAATTTCCTTACTAGACCTAAGCAACTAATAAAAATACTGGCAGCTTCCAGTTAACAGAAAAAAAACAAATCAGCGGCTTCGTAAAACAACAGCGTGAATTTCGCTTGTCTTCTGCGTAACGTACACGTCTACGCCAGTAATGGTTCCTTCAACTTTGAGATTAAAATAGGTCACGGGTGAAATTTCGTGTGACCTGATTGCGTGACCTCTATAAAGACGTCTTGTCTGACAGCCCTGCGTTTTGTTATCCAGCTCAAGCGAACATAGGGAAGATATTACGTAGGGTTGTCATGCGATTTTTTCCAATGATTTGGATTAGATGTCTGTTTTGAGATCATTCATCTATCAAGTTTCTCGACAATTATAACATTACAAAAATTTAATTCATGTTTTAAGTTTTCTAGAATTTTTCAGTATACAAGTTCATAAAGATGTTCAGAACGAAAATAAATAAAATTATCACCGTCATTAACATTGAACATCATCGTTATATTCTTCTTGTGACGTTGCACCAAGGGTATCATACGATTCCTAAAATATTTGACGGATGTTCTTTCGCCTGTCTGTCTTATGTTGACGCTTTTTTAATAAAATTTCTGTATATATTGGATAATATTTTGGCTTATATTTTCGTATGTCTTATGTTACATATTTTTTGAACTATTATTGACACAAACAGTATTATTGCCATTTATATTCTTGAAAAGGTATAGACTGAATAAGCTAAATCGATTGTGAATTTTTCACTCATTGCTGTATAAATATTTAACCTATATCTAAAGGTAGACAACCCGTACTAGGCCAGCGTGGTGGACTATATGACCTAACCACTCTCAATCGTACTTCCGATTGTAGAGAAGGTCCATGCCCTGCAGTGGGACGTATATGGGCTGATACAGAAAGGTAGACAGGTTGCAAACTTATAGCTCCCACATTATCGACCATTTGTGTTCAAATCGGTATTGGGCGGGCCGATCAAAGCACATTCTCATCCCATAATACCTAGACTTGTCAAACCTTATTAAACATTTTACTAAAGTGAGATATTCACGCAAATCCACTAAAATGGATTGAAAAAATATCAATAGATATAGATATTATATCCATATTATGTACTTATATAATTATATTACGTAGAATATTGTTAAACGTAGGTATATTATTACGTAGTTTTCGCGATTTAGGTATGCCCATGCTGTTTAACATTAAACGAGACAAACTTTTGAGTAATTTATTGAGCTGTAGCTTGTTTGCCTGCCGTTATTCGAGGATGCGTTTGTTTAGGCATAGTTTTATTAGTTGCGGTGACATTAAATTGTGAACGAAACTTTATAACTTGTGTTTCGAGTATAGTGCCTAAATTGAGAAAACAGACTGTTTCATAAAAAAAATAATTTTAAGTTTAATATTAGATCGTTACTTAGAGTTTCGTATCATTTTTCAACAGGTAAATAGTGGACTCCATTTTAGACACAAAATGTAGATAATTTTTTAGTATTATACACAATAAAGATAACTTTTATATCTTAATAAAGAGATTTGAAATATGTTTTATAAATACTGAAGTATTGTTCAGGAGTGCTTCATAAAGATTCTCCTTAAAAATTAAACCAACGGTTTAACTTTAAATCGAGGAAACCCGCAAGGATTCACAAAGATTAAATTAGACGAAAATTCGCAAACAGAAAAGTTAAAGACGTCGAAAAACTGATGAATATGTAAACAGTGCCTTTTGAATTGGAATATAAAAACGAGGACTAGTAATTTAAAATACGGTAGGGTCAAGGCGGAAACAGTGGCTATAGCGGCAACAGTGGCGCAGCAATAGTTTTTAAGAACGTATTAGAGATAGCTATCTATATTTTTCACTCCTCGGACCGTCTCGGTATATGTTCGTAATACAACCAGTTCGTTCGCGACAGCGATGTAACTAGGAAGTATAGTGCGTAGTTTTTTGTTTTGACAAGTGAAAATGTAAGTTTTAAGGTAAGATTTACTTTGTATTTGTTCACTAACCTTTTGTTACATCACTTAATTAATGTACTCGCTAACAAATAAATTTAACTGATGTAATTTTGTCGCATACAGTACTTCGTCTAATGCAAAACTGGCGTGTGCAGCATAGGTTGAATTCAAAATGGCGGTTTTGGACACAGTGGCTCAAATCACTCGAGTACACAGTGGTTCATGATCCACTGTGTACAACATGAAAAATACTCGACATGAATTTAAAATAATATATAAAAGTAACAAAGAAGATTCTTCAAAGCGATTCCGAAGCTGAAAATGAAGAGCCCGTTGAACCTCTTTATCAAGAATCTGATGAGGATGATGATTGGTTTGATGAAGAAAACCAAAATGTTCTTTTCCCTATTACTAGAAGTTATTTGAAACAGCCATTATCTCATATACCACAGGAAGGTGAATTTGTTGTTGTTGAATTTACTACCATGAAATCAGTAATATATGACGTTGGTAAAGTCTTAGAAAGTCGTAATAGAAAATTAGAATACTACATTAGCTTTCTCCGTCAGAAATCTGAAAATAAATTTCATATGCAAAAGAGCCAGACATTTCATATGATAAAGAACATGACATCAAATTGATATTACCAAAGCCTAATGTTACCGGAAGCACATCTAGACAGCAATCAGTTTTATCTTTTGCTTTAGATTTATCGTTGCTCAATATTCGCTGAATAATGTTTCTTTTAGTATTAACAGCTAAAAAAGTCACGTAAAGACTTGAATTGCAGAAGATTACCAATTGATTGTTTAATAACTAGGAGTCAATAAAAATCATTTAATTTTAAAGATTTTTGACTGATAAATGTTTTATATTTGTTAATTAATTGGTAATTCATAATAATTGAAATATAAAAGTAGTAAAGTTGGTTGTGATTTTCTTGAGACTGAAGTAGTCATTTTAATTTAACGGATTATTAATGTTAGAGTAACAGAGTTATTACTTTTGTTATATATTTTAATGTTCTGTTTTCTTAATAAAGAAAACTAATTATAAGTAAGTAAGTGTAGTATTATTTGGGTTGTAATATTGATGATTCACTGTGAACTGAGGGCCTATCCACTGTATCCGACCCCGAGTACACAGTGGCTCAAAAAAGTTGTTTTTTTAAATACTTAATAACTCCTAATATATTACTTTGTTTAATAAAATTGATTAACACAATGAAAGTATATTAGTTACACTATATACTAATCATTTTACAAGTTGCCAGCACTCTTCCAATTCTAGTGCAGGCCATTGGGAAAAAAAGTGATCCACTGTTGCCTCCTTGACCATATACTTTTCTGGAATTTTAATATCTTTATTAACACAGTCGAAATAATGCAAATACAAATTACCTGAACTATTTTATTTGCAGACTGCCAGAATTATTAATATTACTATTTACGGTCTTATTCATAGAGTCTTAAAAAAGCTATTTTAGTTATCGAATACTTTGTCCCTTTCGAACGACTTTGAATTCACGTTGAGGAAAGAAGACAAAAAAATTGTAGGTAAAATATATAACTCTTGTTAGTTGTTTAATAAGTACTTTAATGTGAGGTTATGTATTCAATTTGAAGAAACTTTATAATGCCCCATGCAGAGGTCGAGCTTCGGGTACATTCTGACTCTATGTTAAATTTGCCTTATTTTAAAATCACGCTAGCAACTGGTAACAAATGTTTGTTATTCATATAAGTTATTCTGTTTTTATCTGTATCAGCCCATATACGACTGACTGCAGGGCACGGACCTACTCTACAATCGAGAGTCCGATTGAGAGTGGCTAGGCCAAATAGTCCACCATGCTGGCCTAGTCCGGAGTTTACACACCACAGAAATTTAACAAATCGATACGATGTACAGGTTTCCTCACGATGTTTCCCTTCACCCTTATAACGCGCAATGTTTACTATCAATACACACATGAGTCCGAAAAGTCATTGCTGGTTACAAAATCGCCTAACCTTGGTGGTAAATTTTTACCTTTCCAGGTCCAAGATGTTAGAATTGCGAAGAAAAATCATAAACCCGACTGTTAATCTTTAGTAACAGATTATGCAATAAACTTTCCAAAATATAATTAATGTTCATACAATTAATTATTGCGTATAAACTGCACTACTAAAACCATAAACATTTTTTGTTGAAGCAAAAATTTCTAGCACATTGCATAAATCGTTGAATCCTATTGTTTATTGCGCAAATATTTCAAAATATATTTTCAATGTAACAAAACACTGTGTGGGCGTATTATAAATATTATTGTTGCATGGTTTTTGTGTATATTTCGGCTTGTTTATGAATTATGAGCTAATCTTAGGCCCGGCGTAAACAACCGTTCTAGTCCGGATCCGTTGGAGTGATTCTTTTCTGGATTCGCGCCTGGCATGTACTGTTTTGAAATGTATTTGTAAATAGAGGGAAATTAATTACACAGTAATTGACTATCACTAGGCTTCCAACAGGCCACGAAAAAATCTTTGGTAGAGACCTATACAGAGTGATAAAAACACTTTGTCCAGTCGATAAAGGAGTATCTGGCATCAATATTTTTTTTCTATTTAAACGATCAGTTTGACATATGATAAAAATGTTCTTACTAAAATAAATTAAAAACGAGGGACACTCACATTACACTCCTAAAAACCGCGCAAGCAAAATACCAGAATGTGTGTTTTTGTTGTCAGAATTTAAAACTTTGCTAGATTTTACGGTAATATTAACACTAAAATGTGTATAAAACTTAAAAGGTAACACTTTTGTGTTACCTTTTATTATATTATTTTTTGTATTTTTAACTACATTTGAGATACGCAAATACGATTCTTGGATCAGATAGGGAATTTTTAAAATATTATACATGCAAAATTGCCACTGCCGTGATATTCCGAAAGACGTCGGGAATGCAAAAATTACCAAATTCTGTTTGAAGTGTAAAGAAATTTCTTATCTTCGGAACGAGTGGGTTTTAATTACCTACTGCGCCCACAACTTTCAAAGGGCTTGGTATAAAAGTAATAAATATGCACACTGCCGCATCTATTTCAATACAGTACAGTATACGTAACATCAAACATCTAACTATTTATCATTGTTTCAAGCATTTTTAAACGTTACATCTTCTTTTTTTGTTTATTGAATGGTGAAGGGAGCTTGCCAATGAAATGAAATACACAAAACGCAAACAATTAATTATAATCATGAAACCATTCTAAAGTGTAATAATTTAAAACATAACAGTCCCAAAATGTAATGGGAAATAAATATTCCATGAAATTAAAAATTCATACGTCAGTGTGGATATGCGACGTTGATATGTTGAAATCAGATACGCCCGTGATACTCATTAATTTCACGCCATTGTTTTGCACGGGAGTTGCAATAATCTACCGCATATTTTTGTATCCACATGTGTTTTACTATAGAATATCATGATTTATTAATGTAAGCTATTCCAAGATGCATTTACATCAAGCTTCATAAATATCAGTTCGAATTTTATTTATTAATTTAAGTATGTAGTAGTAGTACCTTATTAAGTAATATAATAGTAAGCATTATCGGACGCCTGCCTACAAGGTGGACGGATGACTTGGTTAAGGTTGCAGGAAGTTGCTGGATGCAGGCCGCTTCCAACAAGTGGATGCGGAGATCATTGGGGGAGGCCTCTATTCAGCATTGGACTTCCTGTGGCTGAAGAGAAAGAGAGAGAGAGTAGTTTATCCAGACCATCCATCCAAATATGTAGGCCATGTCTCTTGTTAGGCTAATGTAATTAAATTATCACCAACCTGTTCTAACTCTACAATCAAATCCAACTTCCTAAGCGGTATGGTTTCATCTTCATCAGGCGCTATTTCCAATAAATTTCAAAACATCTATTAAAACCTTTAACCTAACAATAAAGACCGAACCGGAACGCATTTCCATGTCAATACAAATACCGGAATCTTTAACATTCACAGGAACATTCAAAGTAAATACCACTAATGATTGTGCTTTAATAATTTAGATCACGTTAAGGCTTCGCAAACGTTACCGTTCAAAGGATGTAGTAATGAATCGTGGGAGGTACTGAAGCGATTCCGACGTTATCCCTAGCGTAGATATTAATGTTATTTCACATTACCATTCCTTTTGGATCTTACTGACGAATATTAGTTTAGTGGGAGCAAGGATGTTATTGATTTTGGGCTGAGTTGCACAAATTAACTTTTCCAATACCTTTACCTTTGAAAATGTCATCGCCATACATTTGAGACGTATTAACAAATATATGGGATTAACATTTTCATGGTCAAAGGTATTGATAAAGTTAGGTGAAACTGAGCCTAAGTTAATTTCGGTTTAGTATCAGCATTCGCTTCCTAAGAATTGGATCTGAATTGAAAACTCTTTTCTTCCTTACGTTGAGGTCTTGAGTTCGAATCCCGCTGACGGGTAAAGTGTTATTAGATTTTTCTGTTATTAGATCATTATCTGTCTGGAATCATAGATTTGAGCCGGGTATGGCGATAGAATCGCTCCCTATCACATAGTGGGACGGAACATACAAGACGAAATGTGGGTGATTGCACGTCCTAAAAATCTATCTGATTTGTACATTTCATGAAAGTACAACTACAACTGCGGAGGAAATATGAGGAATCCCGCGAACATCAGAGGTCTCCAGACAAAATTTGAAGGTGTGGAAAGTCTGGAATGGTAACTGGATTAGTTACATAGACATACAGATTATAAGGCTTATTATTAAAGGACTTGATGTGAGTTCCAGCCTGATTGCTTAAATCCTTATCTCCAATATAGATGAGGCCTAGTCCCAACATTGGAACTATTGTTGGCATAATAATAATAATAATAAACTCTTTATTTAAAACACCACAAAAAAAAAAATTTTTACAAGAATAAAAATAAAAATATTTTAATCGAGAAAACAAAGTGTTTTAAAACGGCGGTCTTATCGCTAAGAGCGATCTCTTCCAGACAACCGTGCAAGAAGAGGAGAAAGTGGTTACCATGGGCGGTGCTATTATAATACTATAAGATAAACTTACATAAACAATACATGTAAATACATATACTACAAAAAAAAAAAAAAAAGACGATGCATTATTAAAATACAGAATACATATAATATAATAAAAATAAATATATAAATACATATTAATAGTCAAGTATGGACACAGTTTTAGCTTGCCAGAAAGTGTGCATACATAGATAGTATTCTTTTAGGTACTAACGAAAACCAATTTTAGTTGTGATTCGTCTTTAATAGTGGAGTTTCACAAAACGTAATCAAATTATTGTTTCGGCTATTAGCTATAAATTATCCAATCTTTATGTCATGTGGAATTACCGCAATTTATTACCATACTGCGGTAGATTTAACTAATTAATATTTACCTGTATCTAACTTAATTTAACCATTCAACTATTTGAGGTAAACACGCTGTATTTAGTATTAGCGTAATAATTAAGCGCTAAGATATATTATCACATTTATGTAGTTGAAATATCAGCACATATAATTTTACATAGAATTGCTTTTCTACTCACCCTTCTAATATTATAAAAGCAAAATGTTGTGTGTCTGTAACTTCTTCAAGTTTAAACCACGGCGCTGGACCAAAATTGTTGAAATTTGGTATAGTACTGTTGACACCCATATTAACACATAGGCTACTTTCTAGTTCCCGTTTCCCGTGTTCTCGTAGCATGAAATTGGAATGTAAAATTATATATGCTACTGTTTCAAACTCAAAGGAATGGGGTGAGATCGAGTATAAGACACACTTAATGGGCCAGGACTGGTTTTTTTTTTTATTGCAATGAATTGCGAGACAAGCATGCTTTTCACCTGATGGTAAACGATACGACCGCTCATGAACAGTAGCAAAACCAAGTAACATTCTGAAGTACAAAGCAATGCTTGGTATTCCAAGAAGTTACGTCTCAATATGTACAGAATGGGATGTAACTGGACAGGATGGGAGGGAGCGGAGTCTCTAAAATGATAAGTTTTCAATGAGGACTTAAAAATTATCTGCACCTGAGCGAAGTCGGGGCAGGCCTACCAAATTATCCTAAACAATATAGTCAGAAGCTAATTTCAACAGATTACCAATAGCATAATTCAAAAGCAACTGTTACGACATCAGATTGAAATTTAATTGATCTTCTGATCTGCTTCTTATTAAATATTAATTCCCAAATAAATCACTCTAGATTCAATACCTCTGGAATCTTTAGCCTTCAAGTTACTCGTATTTATCCTATTTAGTTCTGATTAATTGCGTTGCAAGTTACAGACAAGTTTGTGTTCGTTAAGCCTGCTTAGCTGTTAAGCTGTAAAACCACTAACTGCTTCTCCAAATTCTCGAGTAGAAGTGCTGTGTATGTGGACTAGTCTCTGACTACAGAAATCAATAGATGACCTAACTTTTAATTTATCTAGCTTTAGTATTAATGAAGACAAACCAAAGTCATCAATATTGAGTATAGTAATTACGTATAAACTTTCCAGAAACCTTCACGAATATTTGATGAAACAATTAGGTTATGTCCTATGAAATAAATAAATTATGGTTATCAAATGAATGGAATAGTATTTTGTAGGTATTGTTAATAGCTATTACAATACACAGATGTGCTGTTAATGGGAAATCATGGAATATTAAATAGGTTAAACTATAGACAGACATTATTAAAGGCTTCGATGGGGTAGTTTTGCTATAATGATTGCAAAGCTGAGGTTTCGATGAAACACTTGGGAAAACCCTTTGTTAAGCCGTGGATTATTTGTGGCTGAAGAAGACAGTAACATTACCAAGCGAACCAAAAAATGTAGCTTTAATGCAAAAATAACGAAACTTTAAACAAAAACATGTAAAAAGAATTTTAAAATGTAATTAAACAATATTTAAAATCAAAATTCCATATTAACATGATTCATTTAAAGCAACAATATCTAGCTATGTGTTACATAATCATTACACTTTAAGCCTTCGATTTTCATTCAGGCTTCAAAGGTGCCAATAATAACCCATTCAGGCAATTAATTAATAAAAACGGATATTCGTCCGACGGTTACGAGCCATGAGAGCGGAATTCAATAAAATCGTGATAAATGAGACACGGTTTTAATTCCGTGTTTTATGCGTAAATCCAATTTTCAACCACTTTATTTCTGTAGCGTGGTAATCATTGAAACGTAGTTTTCAACGAACTATAATTAATTGTTGTAAATGATAACTATTCATAATAAAAGCTTTAATTTTTTTGAGTTATAAGCATTCTTTACAGAATCATTTTGCAGTAAAGTCTACCAACTGTATTCTGGCAGCGTGGTAGACTAACACGTACTATTGAAAAGTTACACGTCAGCCAGGAGTTCGTAATTTAAATAAAATCCATACGATTCTATAACATATTTTAAGAAACGATGCGCTGACCATTTAACATAAGCAGGTAAAAGAAGAGTCCTAAATTACATATTAAATCTATTAAAAAGATTGGATAATAACATATCACAATTCGTATAACTCCCTCGACCCATCTTTTTCAGGACAATAACTACACGTCGATAAAGGAAATAAAATATAAAGTTAGCTAAAGCGACTGTAGTGCTACTCAGAAATAACCTAAGTGCATTTTGCAGTATCGCTTCTCTGGCTTTAGTTAATATTGCACCACATTTCCTGAGTAACTTTGGCGACATAACTGAACAGTGTATTTGTTTGGCAATTCTACTTTATTAAAACATTGCCTTCTGCACAAAGCCATTTGGGGATATGAACCAATGTCCAGAATACAAGGGTCAGCCATTGTAAACTTATTTGTGTAATAAATTTTGTGTAATTTGATCGAAACCGACGATAAAGCTCACAAATTCTATCCGAATGTTACCCTAATAAATATCCACAGCCGGTATATTTTACTCAATGTAATTATAAGATTTTGACTTGATACCTATGGTTGTAGTTACACCATGTTTTTATTTTTTTATTTAAGATCAAAAAATTCAACAATAAGTTCCAGTTAGATTCTTCCCCGAATGACCTTCTGTCTGACGTCAATCTTTTTGGGAAAATAATCACCCATACACCACCAACACCCTAATTAACGTCACCCACAAAAAAACCAGTGTTAACCATGGACCTTTTAGAAAGATTTTCAAAATTAGAACTGGTTTGCATTCCGCTTTCATCAACCTCTATCAGCCATAATATTGTTTCAGCAATAAATCCTCAACACTGTTACTACAGCAAATAGCACTGCAGTTAAATGAACGTCTATAACTACATTGACTATCGTGACTAACACACGTAATCTCTCTAATCACTGGCGTATAATTAGCAATTATTACCTGGTTAGTTATGCACTTGTGGATATTATTATTGCGTCTACACGGCATGCAGTGGCACTTGGGATTGGTTCCGTTTTGATCGCTTCTGTAAAATAATGTAAGTTCGGAATTAGTTTAGACGACTTATTGGAATTGACAGCGAATACAGTAGAGGAATGAAGCAAATACTTTCGTTACGAGTTCATTTACCCCAATGTTTCCCTTACAATTTCATCTGCAGATGTCTCAAAACATTTCTTGACATATTTCTCACGTCATGGATGGACTGCGCATACAAGATAGTCCCTATTTCATTTTATTTGTTTGTTTTGTTCATTGTGTACCTTATTTACTCGTTAAACTTTAAGAAGTAACAACTCGTAAAATTAGTATTTTGCATTTTGGGAACTATAATGTTGACTTTCTCTATTTGCAAATAAAAAAATATCATATTTTCGGTTTTAATTAACTTAAAACCATTCAACTACCAACCTTCCATTTCCTCTTGTACAAATTAATATGAACATAAGCGACTGAATATTCATGCCTCATCATTTTTAATCTCTCACACAATTTTCCACATCAACAATAAAAGCAATCAATCAAATCACATCCCAATGATGGCTCGCTCTTCATTCTGAAAACAAAACTTCGTGTTTGTTTGTATTTATCCGAGTTTCATCGCACGACACAATTTATTTTGTTCGACCGAGCTCCGTTGAGTGAGCGCTTAACATTGTTTATTTATTTGATTTGTTTGTAAATCCCGGTACGGCGTTACTGCCAGCAGGTATCGCTGGGTTTTTGGAATTATTATTTTTTGGTCTGTTTAAATGATACAATTTCGATACTTACATACATATATCATCTATCAAAACTACGCAAATATCATGCCTGTCGATTTGAGAATGTTCATCAGTAGAGGCAATCATTACACATAACACACCCTTGAGATGATGATCATTTATTTCTGCTAAAAAAACAAGTATATTCCAATTTTATTCAATCTCCGGACTTAAACTACGTCTAAATAATTCATATTTCTATGTTTAAAATATTATAGGAAGGAAAACGAAAGTAAAAACATAATATAGGAAAATAAAAGCTATTGTGTAAAGTTGCTGTGAAATCTATGGCTCAAAAGCCAAATAATCCACAACAAAAGTATGTTAAACCTAAACTTTATCGAAATCTGGAAAGAGTAGTAACAACATGACATAAAATTTTGATCAATGAACGCGGCTATTCAACATCTGAGTGTCGCAGACGGAGACAAATTGTTCACAACTTCTTCTCGACTGGAAAGTACAATAAAAAAGTTCTCAAAACAACGTACCCTAACATAAAACGAAACTTAGGTATTAATCATAAAAGTCTGAAGAATAGACGTGTTTTTGCGATCAATAACTATATTGGAATTTGTGCTTGGTCATGTTTGGTCAACGTCGTTGTCAACCTTTCTGGGTTCAAAATAGAAGTATAATAAACTTTTCTAAGTTCTAAGAAACTACCACCACTTATTGTTTTCCTTTGATTTACAGTAAATACTTATAATAATGCCATTTTACACATGCTTATTTAAAAGACATCACTAGTATTTACATAAGCTTGTATTTGTATCATTACTGGAAATTCAATTATTTTTATTTTATTTATTTATTTATTTAACACTTTATTGTACACCATATACATAAAAATTACAAAACAACATGAAAAAAAAAAAAAAAAATGCACAAGTGGCGGTCTTATTGCTTGAAGCAATCTCTGCCAGACAACCATGGGATGGATAAACGAAAAGAACATAACGTTGGGGCTTCAGGTGTACGAATAATTCAATTGATATAGTAATATTACTAATATTTATACAATATTATTAAATTTATATATAAACATACATATATGTATATGTTGAATAAACATATAAATACACAAAATACACATATAATATATATACCTATATATATATAATTATATACATAAATAATATAAAAAATAAATATTAAAGCGATATAAATAAATAATAAACAAAGGAAAATGTGTACAACTCCAATATCTTCATAGAACCTGAAAGTAGTGTTCTTTAACCAATTTTTTAAAGATGGGCAGAGATTTAGCCCGTCTCACCGTTACTGGCAAAGCATTCCACAACCTGGCAGCTTGTACGGAGAAAGATCTGTCTATGAAGGAAGTGGAATGCGCGGGGATTTTCAGCCTTAAGTTCTCCGATGACCTAAGAGACCTCGAATGCGTATCATGAAGGTATTCAAAGCGATTTTTGAGATATGAGGGAGTGAGGGGATTAAAAAGTATATTATAGAGAAGATATTTTTAGAACACAATTTCAGTTCAATTATCATCTTGAGTGACTAGTTAAACAGCCCTCTGCCAATAATTCCCACAACTGTTTACAATAGTTAAATTCATACAAACACATAACACAATAATCCTTGTTTAAATAAATAAACCCGAAAATTAACCGTGCCGCTTTCAGCTCCGCAATTCAGTATTAAACACTTACAAAGGAAATTAACATGGCTTAAAGCTACGAAAGGCATAAAGTAAAGGATTGTATAAGCAGTTTACTATTCTTATCTGTTATTCCAACTTGTAGAACACCTACATTACTCCTACATTAAGGTATTGTATCCAACAATCGCCCTCACAGTTTTATAGTATTAAAGATCTTTTAAAAATACTGTTCAAAAGAATTTAAACTGTTGGAAAGTATGGTGTATGCATTTTCTGTCTGTAAAAGGAAAACATTCTTTTGCATATGAACAGCTGTACCTATTCCAGAATTTGTTACTTTTTTTTTCTAGCGACAGAAAAGACAACAGACAATCCAACTGGTGCTAAATTCAGTGGTGGTTCTGGTAGTAAGTCTCTCATACATGAGAGACCGCTTGGATAGGTACCATCACAATGTCTTTATGTCGCATAAAACAGCAGTGCAAATGCACGGTTGTGTTCCGATTAGAAGGACATTGTAGCCAGTGTAACTACCGGACATATTGAGTGCTCAGGAGCGAGCGCAGTGGAATGACAATCATTGCTTTGTAATTGGTAGTGTTATTTGGTTTTGCTACTGTCCATGAGCGTTCGTCAGGCAAATCGGACAAACGGTATGCTCGTCGCAACTAAACGTGGCTTTGCAAGCTATTCCACTCCTTATTCATTCAGCAGGAGTTGCATCTCGTAGCTTTTATTATAAATTATTTGTTATATTAATACGCACACGAAGTACACTTTTAAGATGGGCAGAATAACCTTGTTGGTTAAAGTTTCACACTGTTGTGAGTTTTTCCAATTGGATGAATGTCCCGGTTCGATCGAGGCAGCAATTACAATCTGAACTGAAAATTAGACAGTAGGCAAATACGAAATAAGATGTTATCATCAAATCCTTTAATTAAAACATAACTTTTCGTGCATCCTATTGTTGTCGAAAGATCAATTATCGTTCTTAAAATTTTCCAACTGGACACAGTAATTTTAATCCGATAAAAAGTTTGCGTGTTTACTTAATTAATAAAGTTAACAAGGGTGAAATTCTCGTAAGTCATTGAATCAAAGCTAATTACACGCTTTATATTAGCTTCACTTGTATGTTTGTATGTTTGTATATTTGTATGTTTGTATGTTTGTTTGTAACCGACTTCTTTGGGCGCGATTTTGACCCACTTTAAACGGCCAGATTTCGTTCAAATTTTGCACACCTGTCAAAGACCGATGACAATACAATAATTCGATTAAAATATATAATTATCCTGATTAGATTCGCCAGGATTAATTATTCTTATAATTGATGACCATTGCTACATTCATCGCTAGATGGCGTTAACATTGTATTCTTCCAAGAAGCTTATACCCAAATGGAGATTGCATTCCGTATAAAACACTGAAGCACAAAAATTAGACCTTGAATGCAATCGCTGTTGCCTGCTATCCTTTTCTTTAGAGTGACAATGAATGAAGTTCACGTGAAGTTCATTCATTGTTACGCTAAAGAAAAGGATAGCAGGCATCAGCGACGTCATTCAAGGTAAAAATTTTGTGCTTCACTTTTATATACGGAATGCAATCTCCATTTGGGTATAAGCTTCTTGTATTCTTCAAGTGTCAAATGTTACTACTGACCAACAGATGGCGTTATTGATTGGAAATACAGCCGTAGATGGATGTTTTTAGTCAAAACAATTATATAATAGTTAAAAAAAACTAAAATACACGCTTTAATAAGATATACAACTAAAAAAGTAAAAATAATTGATACTGAATTTAAGATAAGAAAATGGAGTAAAATACATATATTTTATTGTTACAAAGCGTGGGGTGCAGGAGGATAAGTAATTGTTGTAAACACCCCACGCTTTGTAACAATAAAATATATGTATTTTACTCCATTTTCTTATCTTAAATTCAGTATCAATTATTTTTACTTTTTTAGTTGTATATCTTATTAAAGCGTGTATTTTAGTTTTTTTTAACTATTATTTTCATTTATAAAGTCTTTGTGTATTTATATCACAAACAAACACGCTTAACAAATTTTTAAGTTAGAAAGTATACTTTCAAATCAATACAAAACTTTTGTAATATTTTCAATCTATTGTACAAACAAAACCTGATATTTCACAGGTTTGTCTACATTTCTGCCTTTTAATACTCTATAAGCCCAAGTAGATCCCACTGCAGGGCACAGGCCTCTAAGAGTACGATCGAGAGTGGTTAGGCCATATAGTCTCTTAAAGTTAAATGTTATGTTTATTAGTTACATTCAACATCCCCTAAATTAAGGTGTGTATTAAAGTCAATTAGATTCAAAACCTGATCATCTAACATTTTAAAAGTAATTTCATTACAGTCCAACAACAACAAATAATACACTTAGTTTTTGTTTAATTTGCGATGGAATAAATAGACTGGGATAACATATGTCTATGATATACCACAATAGTGCGTGGTGGCCTGTTGGTAAACGGACTAGATGCGACTGCCAACATGTTCATGGTGGTCGCGGGTTCGAATCCCAGGGCACACTTCTGGCAAACCGTCGCGGAGTGGTCCATTGCTTTAGCAGTGGTAGCGGAGCCATATGATGTCCCAGATCATCCTCGATGGTTCGGAGATATGCAGGGATCCGTTGCTATTTATTGGGGAGGGACCCATGGATCTCCAATTTGTTCCTTGATTGCTAAGGGTCAAGGTTTTGTTGCTGTTCAGTGGGGTACTTTCGTTGTTGTCGGCTGTTATGTATCGCCAAATAGCATGATTGCTGATTACGAACAGTACTTAGATGAAGTGGCTACCTGCATCCGCAGATTTATGCCTCGTCCATTGATTGTTTTAGGTGACTTCAATGCTCATTCAAGAGTTTGGGGTAACCGTAGAAACAATCGAAGAGGGGAGATCATGCTAGAATGGGCGGCAGGACTTGACCTTCGACTGATTAATCAAGGGTCAGTGAGTACTTGCGTGCGATGGCAAGGGGAGTCAATAGTGGACCTGACGTGGGCTACTTCCTCTGCTCTCACTCACATATCAGGGTGGCGAGTCGCAGAGGAAATAGTCACAATGTCGGACCATCGCCATATTGTTTTTAATGTGGCCCATCGTCGATCACACTCTAACCTAAGCCAAACGCATGGTAGCTCGTCGAGACGTTGGACGCTTAAAGGCCTAAATCGTGACATCCTTAAAGCAGCTGCCAACATTGCAGCTTGGACAACTAATGCTGAGGGGATGGTAATTGATCCAGAGTCTGAGGCGAATTGGTTCTTTCGCGCAATGTGTGGAATATGCGATGCATCCATGCGCCGGGTCAAGAACATTAATCGAAAGGCAGTATATTGGTGGTCCGCAGAAATTGGGCAACTACGTGCTATTTGCTTACGAAGTCGTCGCAAATACACTAGAGCCCGAAGGCGCAGGCGAGCTACAGCTGATGAAGTCGATAGGGCCTATAGGGAGTATCGATTAGCTACGATAGAACTCCAAACTGCCATTAAGACTGCCAAGGCACGGTGTTGGAAAGAGCTTCTGGAGGGCCTCGATAGGGATCCGTGGGGTCGCCCGTATAAAATGGTGCTGGGTAAACTCCGTCCTTGGATGCCCCCTATGACGGAAACTCTACATCCCGATCTTTTGGAACAAATAATTACCACCTTGTTCTCAGCGGGTCGGGTAAGCCCGTCAGTTCCCTTGATGGTACCGACAGACTGGTCTGATGAATTGAAAGTGACGGAACAAGAGCTGCAGCACGCCGTCCGCCGTTTAGGTGCTCGAAACACGGCGCCAGGCCCAGACGGGATACCAGGTCGAGCTTGGGTGCTGGCTCTAACAGCATTGGGGGATAGAATGAGGCGATTGTTTGACAGCTGCTTCCGCACTGCCACGTTCCCTAGAGCCTGGAAAACAGCCAAGCTGGTCCTCTTGAAGAAAGAAGGCAGAGCTCCAGAATCTCCATCTGCTTATCGCCCCATATGTCTGCTGGATGAGGCTGGCAAGTTATTTGAAAGAATAATTGCTGTTCGTATTAATGAACATCTGTCGCGGGTTGGCCCCAATTTAGCTGATAACCAGTATGGCTTCAGGCAGAGACGATCGACAATTGATGCGATTCTTCACCTCCGCTCATTGTCACAGCAGGCTGTTTCTCAGGGTAGAGTGGCGTTAGCAATAAGCTTAGATATTGTCAACGCTTTTAATTCTCTACCATGGGATGTTATCAGGGAAGCACTGGTATACCATCTAGTGCCGCCTTACCTACAAGCTATAGTCGGGGCGTACTTCCGGGACAGGTACATACAATACATTGGCCAGGATAAGCAATTGCACCAAAGGGAGGTTCAATGCGGCGTTCCACAGGGGTCTGTATTGGGCCCGCTTCTGTGGAACATAGCATATGATGCAGTTCTTCGTACCAGTCTCCCTGCCGGCATAAATATTATTTGTTATGCGGATGACACGCTTATTTTAGCTGACGGGGAAAATTTTGAGACTACCATAGAGCTGGCGCAACGCGGGGTAGCAATCGTTGTCGCTAAAATACGCGAGTTGGGTCTACAAATAGCGCCTCATAAGACCGAAGCGCTATGGTTCCACAAACTACCGCGTGGTAGGGAACCACCTAACTTCCAAATTCGAGTTGGTGAGTCTGAAGTTCAGGTGGGCCGGTACATTAAGTATTTAGGCCTTACACTAGACGGTCGCTGGGGCTTCGAGGAGCACTTTGAGCGTCTTGTTCTCCGAATCGAGAGGGCAGCAGGTGCCATGCATAGACTACTGCCTAATTTAGGAGGGCCGGAAGAGGGAGTCCGCCGCCTCTATGCAGGAGTCGTGCGATCTATGGCCCTGTATGGTGCGCCTGTTTGGTCGAAAAGACTAAGCCTCCGTCGTTGTAGGGCGAAATTTTATCGACTACAGCGCAAGATGGCCATCAGGGGGGTACGAGGATATCGCACGATATCCTTCGAGGCGGCGACTCTCCTAGCACGATTTCCGCCGTTGGACATCCTAGCGGACATGGATGCAAACATATATGCGCGAATTCGCACTGTCCGCCAGTCGAGCCAAGACATACCAACAACAATGGCGCTCGAAGTGTCGATAAGACGACAGGAACATATAAATACCTTCGCGACGTGGCACTCAAGACTTTGTGAAGAGCCTTACGTGCACAAACGCGTCGTCGAAGCTATCCTGCCAGTTTTCGAAGCCTGGATGCAACGAAGAGACGGACGACTCACCTATCGACTTACTCAGGTAATCACCGGACATGGGTGTTTTGGTGATTATCTAAAGAAGATAGGGCGTGAAACGACGGCGAACTGTCACCACTGCAATAGCGGAGACCAGGACTCAGCTGCACACACTCTCGCGCAATGTTCTGCATGGGAAGTGGAGCGGCAGGGTCTGATCTCCCAGATTGGACGTGATCTCTCTCTGCCAGCAGTGATAAGGGCGATGCTGGAGGGAGAGTCAAAATGGAAAGCCGTGGTCGTCTTTTGTGAAGCAGTAATGCTTCATAAAGAGGCTGCGGAGCGTGATCGCGAAAGAGCCGATCCCGCTCGGAGAAGGAGACGCAACGGTGGTGGAAGAAATCGCCCTGTTTCTTCTGCCTAGTACCGTTGCGGAGTTTCTTGTGGTTGAGAGTTTTTAGCTCTAGCGCTGGGGGACCTTTGGCGTGTTCGTATTGAGATCCCAAAGCTCCTCCAAAGTGCAGATGGAGACATGGGTTTTTAGCCGGTAAAAGTCCGGCATGCCCGGTCTATCCAGATAGTCGGGTATCCAATGAGGATTTTACCCATTAGAAAAAAAAAAAAAAAAAAGGGCACACTTCTGACTTTTCGGGAGTCAATTATGTGTATTGATAGTCAATCGCCACGCACTAAAACGGTGAAGGAAAACATCGTGAGGAAACCTGCATACCATAGCGATTTATAAAATTTCTATTGTATGTAAGTCCGCCAACCCGCACTAGGCCAGCGTGGTGGACTATATGGCCTAACCACTCTCAATCGTACTCTCGATTGTAGAGGAGGCCCGTGCCCTGCAGTGGGACGTATATGGGCTGATACAGATACCACAATAAAATGACAGATACATGAGAAATGAATTTCTATGGTATGTAAGTCCGCCAACCCGCATTAGGCCAGCGTGGTGGACTATATGGCCTAACCACTCTCAATCGCACTTCACGATTGTAGAGTAGGCCCGTGCCCTGCAGTGGGACGTATATGGCCTGACACAGACATGAGAAATCGTATACATTTTGGACCGAACTCAGCATTATTTTAACTAAATATAACAAAGTGAAACTTAAAAGAAAAAGCAAAGCGATCAGTATTGTCCTCTAAAAATAAACGGCATGTTATCTCCTAAAAATAACAAGTATAAGAAACCAAATTAAATTTTAAATCCATTCGATATAAAAAGGATCCAATAAATTTCACAGACGGCGCACTGTTCTAACAAAAGGAAATGAAATGAATTCTCCGGGATTAGAAGAGACTTGTAGTCTCAACGACGGAGACAAAGCACTAGCATTAGCAAGATTTACACTAAATTTACCTAGATTTGCGTATAAGTGAGTTTTTCTGTTGTTAATTGTTATACTTCGTTTGCATATTTGATGTTTTCTTTAATTACATAAATAAACTCACGCCTTTTTGCCAGATGTAGGCAGAGGTGCTATCGGGATACCCACGTTTGGCTTTGTGTGTTCCGACTTCCGTCCCACTATGTAATAGAGGGCGAGTCTATTACCATATAGGACGGTTCTTTTGATTTATGCTAAAAAATTAAGTTATTATAAATAGGGTGAAGATTAGGCAGATTAAAAAGTAATTTTAATATCTCACAGAAAACTTATGTAAAGAATTGATAGTCCACTTAACAAAATACTCCTTTAAACTCTCACCAAAGATAAAGATTGTCATTTTCTTTCCCTAATATTAAGGACTAAACATTAATGAGCCTTCAACGTCTCATTTTACAGCCAGTTTCACGCACTGCGCCGTAAGAGATTTGCATTCTTGTGTTGTAACTATATATTTTCACCAAAAGCCCGTCAAGAGACAATATTAACATCTGCCAAACGTTTATACAACAAAATAAACAAAAACAAAATGTGAACAGCAAATCGGGAATTACACATTACAAATCTTCATAACAAGATGCTGTACGTCTTGAATATAAAACACCTTTTAACATGCAAATAAAAATAAGTTGAAAAAAAAAAGAATTCGTAGACGTCGCCTCTAATACACCCGGAATTTTGCGTGAAAAGGAATTTCTTCATAAAATACCGAATAATTGTATCAGAGAAAATTATATTGTTGCTTTTAATCGCGAAGTTGTATTACGGAAGACAATCGACAGCTGAATATAATATGGAGCAGGCGATAGAATATTGAAAACTTACCGTCTATTGGAATTAATTTATTGAAATGTAAATCAATATTATCTAAGCGGCTATTGGACAAAAAGCGTCTAGGCAAGGGCCATCAAGAAGTAGTTAGTACAATGCAAATAACATAAGGCTGTAACTGCTTACTAGTAGAATAGAATAGCTGCGTTCGATCAAGTTTCGAAAAAATACATTTTTTATTGCAGTGAATGGCGAGATAACCATGCCGTTCGCCTGATGATAAGCGATGCGGCCGCACATGAACAGTGGTAAAACAAACAACACCTTGATTATAAAGCAATGCTTGGCATTCTACTGCGCTCGCCATCCTGAGACATAAGATGTTAAGTTTCAATATGTTCAGTAGTTACTCTGGCTATAATGTCCTTCAATCCGAAACACAACAGTGCATTTACAGTGCTGGTTGGCGTGAGAAATAGTCATTTCGGTGGCATCTACCCAGACAGCCTCTCACATGTGAGAGACCTACCACCAGTAAAAAATCATGTACTATATCGACATTCATAAGGTTTCTTTAAAAAAATTGACAATCAGATTCGTTCATGGTGTATTCTAACTATACTAGGTATATCAAGACTGCTACCGAAAACGAAGCCGGGCGGTAGTTTTTTTTAGTGACTACAAACACAATGCAACTAAAAATTTCGCTATAAAACGCGTCAATTTTTTTTTTACATATCGTCCAGTTTGGGTGGTAAATCCATAGTTTTTGCTAAAATTATAATTTAAATCCTTGCATACCATAGCGTCTTTAAAAATAAAAGGATGTACACTATTATTTCAGAAAAATCGATGTATTTACCATCCTAATACGACGATTGAAAAAAATACCAACTCACACGTCACAAATTTTTGCTCAAAATTTAGTTGCATTGTGTCTGAAATCACTAAAACTACCGCCCAGCTTCGTTTTCGGTAGCAGTCTTGATATACCCTGTATGTGATGAATATCCTTAGCCATGGATCAATCTTACCAGATTTTGTACACCACTTTTAACTCCAGCCATCTCGAAGTGGCGTTCCAAAATTAATATACATCCTCCAGTTTTGGGCAGTTTCATAATTGCTTCTTCAAGCTCTGTTAATTCCTAAGGAAGTCATGATTGTAAAACATGAACAACGGGCCACGAGAGCGATAATCCCACAGTTTGTTCTTTAAGATTTAAGAGATTTATTTCACAATTTTACTTACCTATTTTTAAGCACAAGGCTGATGCACAGGCAAGGCCTGGGTAACACATGAATGATTTATTTTCGATTCAACTTTGGAGATTATCGGGGTTGGATCTCACGGTTCACAGACCATATATTGGCTCCTACCTTTCATTATATTATTTGGAATCTTCGTTATATGATTTCGTCTCGAAGTAATTTTGTGGTTCAAACAACAAAAGGAGACCTGCTGATTTATTTCTACTTTAATGCATCTTATTTCGTTATTTATATTTACTAGAAAGCTAGTATTTAGATGCTAATAAATCCAGACGGTCTCTCACATTTGTAAGCGTTACCCTCAATCTCAAATACAGACATCTACCCACGATTCGCAATCAAATTCACCCCACTAATTCTCAGCCCATCTAGCCATCAATAAGGAGCGACGGGGCCAGGCCCCTGCAGTCCATTTAAAAGTAATAGAATTACAGACCTCAACAGAGCACATTAAACCAGCTTTCTGCCGACTAATAAGTAAATTAGATTAGCTGTAATAGCCGCTAGTGGCTTCAGAGCCGATGAAACCGGCCGTATCACCTGTACTTACTTAATTGGTTTAATTTCGGCACTCTCCAATCAAAAACGTTAGTGGTAATCGCAAAAATTTGTATCGGCTTTGTTTGGGAATGACGTTATTTGCTGTTTAGTGCTGTTGTTGTTTATAAAATAACGATACATATAAAAGGTTTAATTTTAAACTGAAACCACCAGTCCCTGTTGAATAACCAAATAAAACTAATACCAGAGAAGTCAGTATAATACGAGACGACTCATTGTCAGTAAAATAAACAAAGCTACTTACGATATTAAAACAACTAAGTCCAGCAGGCGAGTATAGGCCATAAGTTGGACATGATAATGTGCTATTACAATTTATTTGCCCGGTAAGTATTGTGTTGGTCGTTGTAGAAGATCGTAAACAGGGTAATGCCATAAAAAGTCCATTAAAAGGGATTTGTAACATGGTAAAAGGTGCCAGCGTCATTTTTATGTGTTCTCTCACTTACTGGCCTCTTCTAAAGTAATTGTGTTTTGTATGAGTTCATATAGTAGTAACTTTATTTTCTAAATGTAATAAGGTAGCCCTTTATGTGGAAGTAGATTTCAATGCACTATGACTAAATTTTTAAATAGTATTTAGAGCTTAGATTTGAACCTGGCCTTACTATTAAGGATGCTGAAGATCGGGCGAAATGGGGGAGAATTAGCCGGAAAGCGAACCCTGGCACCTGCTGGGATAACACCAGGTAGAAGAAGATACGATCCTGGGGCACAAACTATTGTCTTTTCGAATGTATGATTCCATATCATAATAATTACACTGATCTCCACTGCGAAACGAAGGTTTTCCCCAAAGAGTTCTAATTCTGGCCCTTTTATCATGGAAATTAATCACATACTAAAAACCACCAATCTAATACATCTACATCCCCGCAAAAAACATTCACAAGCAAAAATCGTTAGAGTTCAACAAAACAAATCCATTTAGAGAGCGTGTTTGCGGTACACTTTTCTAACATTTTCAATGGTAGCGGAAACATTTACTTGTTTCACTTTAATCTGGCCACGACGATTGGAACTCCCTGCAACCGCAACGTTAGCAACATGATTAAAAAAAACCGCGGGCTCATACTAACTTGCGGCCGGAGGAAAACCCGTGAGGTCGACTTCATCCGGAGCAGGACGCTTTAAGCGAATACTCTTTATTTACAATATTTTATCTACAATTTGAAAGCTGTAGTTGGATCTTTGGGTTTTCATTTTGAGTTTCTATTTCCACAAGTTGATACCCAAAACGCTGTAAAAAAACTGTAGTTAGAAAACAAACTTTATTTTTCGTACATTTTGTTTCTTTTTCAGTTGACAAGACGAGCTTAACTATGTCTCCCTTCCTACTACCATTCTTATTTATTCATCTCTCTCCTCTCGATAGGCAGCGTCTTTGGAGTGCATGAGCAGCGGTATCCACTTACCATCTGGTGGACTACTAATTAATACCTACGTCTGTGTACAATGGCATATAAAAAAAACTAACAGCCTGATGATAAAAATATAACTAACTACAAATAATTTAGTTTCATGCAAACCATCATGCTATCTTTTTCTCATAGGAGTTTAATTTATTAATATAAAATAGATTGCCCTTTTTCAGTTCCCAGAAGACGATTGCCATATTTTCTACATACTTTCAGAAGTATAATCGTGCAAAGGTATCAAATAGACAAAGTTACTTTTGCTTCTAGTTTAGGACATGAGAACAGAATTATCAACAACGTCAAATAATCCTATATAATACATACTTAGAAGACGGAAATTGCCTTCAAAATTTTCCACTCAACGACACGCGTTGAGCCTAGCGATTTTCCTTGTGATCAAATTACATCGACATCTATTTATTACTTACGTCTTAATCATTTTAACTTAAAAGTTATCCACAGCATTAGTAACAATATCGACGATATTATAAATATTTTCAAGTACATAACAGTAATTAAAATGTAGGCAAATTGTTTCACGCAGAAATTCTAATTCGCGCGCATCCAACGTTCAACCAGATTACGTATAACTAATTCACGACGCACAGTATGAAATTGTACGCGAGATCTATTTTACATGATCAAATAACATCTCATTAGTCCTTTTCACTTCCAATTGCATATTCGAAATGCTAGTTGTGTTATTGTTGAATGAAAATTAACATTGATATTGTAATTTGTTTATGGCAGTACGAGTATATTCGTATCTGTTATACCGGCAGTTTGAAATGGCGCGTTTGGCAGCCTCAAATAAAGGGGTGTTATTAAATTATTTTGCTATTTCCACGTGAGTTTGCTTTGTAAATATAAAAATTCTAAGATAGTACTAAAATGAGCACTATAGTCTATACATATGTACTTGGATAGGCACAACTACACTAATTCTAACTACTACAAAAAATGAGCCTCAGGGGCGCAGTTGCCTAGACACCGGCTGTGAACGTAAGCCGCGGGTTCGACCACGCACCGAGACAAAATATTTGTATGATCCACAGGAATTTATTCCAGGTTTGGGGGTTTGTAAGACCAAAATGTCTCTCTTAGTTCCAGATACCCCCAAAACAAGACTCAATCTATGAGTGGGGTCAGGACTATGTACCTACTATGTATGTATTTATTCATTTAACTAGACGCAGGGTATAAATCACTTAATGAATCACACAAGCGTATAGTTTTCCGGCGAAAACCAGTGGCAGTTATAACAGTAAATTATTTCAATATTTTTTTTATCATGTGTCCTAGTAGATATTCTGAACATCGCTTAACTCATTATTAGGTGTAATAAAGTGTACCATATCAAATCGGACGGTATTTCTGTAAATCACCAGGCAGAGTTTATTAAAAATACTTTCATTAGCAATAACAGACCCGCATCCAGAGCAACTAATTTAGCGGTAAACAGAAGCACGTAGCTACGTACAGCAGAGTGCACAAGTTTCGAATAACAATCCTTTGGTGTTTGAAACTTAATGGAATTACGCGAACAAGGTCGCTCAAAGAGGTTCCCGCTACGATTTTTCCAGCGCTAACGATGGGTGGGAAAACGCAACCTTCTAGACTGCTGGAATGTGACTGCATAAAACCATGGATGTTTTTGAATTTTTAAATTGATATTAGCGATACTCAAAAAAAAACCTAGTCTCGACATTTTAGAAGTGGATCTTTTTGATGAAACGTCCGTTTAATTACTAATTTACGTAATTTTCCTGAGTATTTTAATAGTTTCTATATAAATAATAAAACAATTGGAGCCAAAACTCTCGTAATTTCGCTTATAATATCACGAAAGTCAAACCGAAATACTATTTGACTACTTACTTTATTCATGTATCTAAAATAGGTTTTCTGTCTAAAAGTTCTTTGCCAGTCAAATGAATTCCCTCATAATTTAGAAGTCTGTTCGTAGTAAATAGCAAAATCAAATGCAATAAAACTAAAAAATAAACTTTTAAACTATCAAAATAAAATAAAACGGCGATCGCGTGGGATGCGTTGAGCGAGCAGCAATCACTATCAAAAACATTATAAATTATTTGATATATTCAACACACTTACATGAAGACAGTAGACAAATATTTAAAGTTTTCCTCAATGTAATAATAAACATGATAAGTACACATTTTGATAGTCTTGTAATCAGTACGAGCGTGTAGCTAATTCTTTTCAAAAATATTTATGGTTGTTTACATTATATGCATCCGGCTAATACGGCGAAAGTATCCCGTCTTCATAATGCTGAGTATACACGTACATGCTCGATTTCAAGCAAAAAGCTCAAAGCCGACCAAATGGTTCGATATGAATTATCTTTCGAATTGTCTTTCTGATGGAAGGACATTGTAGCCCGAGTTACTACTGAACATATTGAGACTCAACATCTTATGTCTCAGGATGACGAGCGCAGTGGAATGCCAAGCACAGCTATATTCAAGGCGTTGTTTGGTTTTGCTACTGTTCTTGAGCGGTCGTATCGCTTACCATCAGGCGAACGGCATGCTCATCTCGACATTCAAAGCTATTTAAAAAAAAACTCTTAAGTTTCACACACACACAATAAACACGTTCTTCGAGCAAGTTTTTACGTGTACACACAGGGTCGAGCATATTTGCAGATAACATGCATGCTTCGAGCATGTACGTACGTGTGTACCCACCATAAAATTTTTGTACGTATTTCGTATATTGAACCATTGGTATTACCGGACTGAATATGGGCTACTTTTAGTCATACTTTGGCAGTTGGTTTAGATCTTTCGTTCATAAAGCCGCAATGCACTAAGAATCATAGGGCATATTTACACTGCTACCGATAAATAAGCCGGTTGTATTTAGAGTAATAATAAAAAAAAAAACAAAAAAAACGCCAAATTTTTGTGATGTTTAGAGTATCATCGTGTTTAGGTGGAAAATAGATAGTTTTTGCTAAAATAATAATTTGTACCCTTATATTATCATTAATTTTAACCAGTTCCCTATCTCAAATTTTGCCCTATTCTAATATCATAATTACACACTCGGCATCGCATTTTTACTATTGTCAATCAAATGACAGCTTTCTGTTACGGCTTATCGAACATCTAAGATACTGCGAGGGTTGGGATATTTTCCCTTCAATCTTCTTACCTCAATCAGGATTTGCAATGAAGTCGCTCCAACACAGTATAAAAAACCTATCAAATGCTCTTTTCCAGTTATTTCTAGCTGTATATTTTACGATACTCGTAAATGCAGTAGCTTTACGCGAAACTTATTCTACTTTAGGATTGAAACTTCAATCCGGAACTAAAAATATTTTTATCCCGTCTTACTCTATTATACGTCTCCCGCCGAGTTTGCAACTGTAAGCTCAAAAAGCGGTTTCATATTTACATCAATTTCTTAGGCGATATCTTTTATCTTTAATTACTTCTCGGTGTTTTCAAAACTTATTTTTGATTATGTAGTTTTCTTTACTATATATTCCTGAAAAGTCTGGATCTGGATCTGGATCAGCCCATATACGTCCCACTGCAGGGCACGGGCCTACTCTACAATCGAGAGTACGATTGAGAGTGGTTAGGCCATATAGTCCACCACGCTGGCCTAGTGCGGGTTGGCGGACTTACATACCATATAAATTCTTATGAATCGCTATGGTATGCAGGTTTCCTCACGATGTTTTCCTTCACCGTTTTAGTGCGTGGTGATTGACTATCAATACACACATGACTCCGAAAAGTCAGAGGTGTGCCCTGGGATTTGAACCCGCGACCACCGTGAACATGCTGGCAGCCGCGTCTGGTCCGTTTACCAACAGGCCACCACGCACTTCCTCCTTCCTTCCTGAAAAGTACCCATTAGAAATTACAACTTAGGTCAAATTATAGATGTTACTGTGGACGGTAATTATCTAGAAGTAAACATTAACAAACAATGTAACCGTCAATTGAAAATTTTCCTTTACACTTCACAGTTGATTCTTCAATATACAACGAATCAATCTACTACTCTAAAACATGTCAATATTTAAAAGAAGTGCTTTATTCGTATATATGTTTAAGACGAAGTATGAATGACTAATTATTATACGAGGGCGAAAAATAACGATCCAATAACTCCACTGTATACTATTCTAAGTACCATATACGAGTATGTTATCACAAGATTTACGATTTTCCTTTCCAGACGGTCATTGTCTGATAGGTTTTTATAGCACAATTTATATCACATTTTAATATTGTAAGATAAAAGGGGAATTATCTTTTCATTGGGACATAAATCTGTATTAATTTCCTCCTTTTGTTCCTTTTGTTAGCGAAGAAATCTGCGTGTAATCCGAATGTTATTTTGCGATAGTAGCCACTAACTATCCTTGTTTTTGCTCTGCATTGTTTGATGAATCATCAATATATTCTGAGGGTTAATAAATCGACTTCGGAAGGATAAACTCTTTAAAGCAACGAAGGAGGCAAAAACTAACAGAGATGACGTAAAATATTAACATTTTTATAGTTTTCTAGCTCAAGTTTTTTGATCAGTTCAGAAGTTTGTAGACGAAAGTTATAATAAGGTGACTTCTGCGCTAAAGTAAAAAACTATTTTTTATAGATTCTGCATATCTAGTACTAAATGCTAAGCAAGACATGCGTTCTAAAGAATTTAAAAAAAATTATGTAATAACTTTTATGCTTGGTACCACATATCGATGATCAGTGATCATGTGTTCATCAGCAATATAATTTAAAGTTTTCTTTTTCATTGCTTCTCTTCTAGGCAATTCTTTCGAGACTCGAGCTATACGTAAGAATCGTTATACTAAATAGACAGCGTCTGTCCAATAGTTTTCCACTTCTGACCCCTCAATGTCATTCGTGGACGCCATTACCTCGAAGTATCGGTAAAATAGGGCAATAGACATCCAGGCAGACAGTTTTAATCTTTTTAATTGGATTAGTGCGTTGATTGCATGACATCACTGCATTTCTCTCAAGTTATAATAGGATTTTGTTTCTTCGTGTATTCAATTGACTAATCGAATTAAATGGTAGTAATAAAAGTACAATTCATTCTTAGTATTATGCTTTTTTTATTTAATATTTATCATATGAACATGAAAAGTGCACTTTATCTTTATTGGTAATAGTTTAATGGAATAATATGAAGTTAAGAAAGTTCTGGCATTCGAAATCTAAATTTTTGTATTCAATTTGGTATCGATAAGTAAAGTTAGTAAGCAAATGGTTAATTTTAGCAACTTCTAATGCCTATGATATTTTGCGCCTTCATAATAAATTTCAAACATCTGGCAACGGGCAACATTAATTAGCTGTTTCAATACAAATTTCATTCCGGCACTGTTGTTGAATTGAAATGTTTCACCAAATTGATTTGCTAAACTTAAATAGAAAATTTTATTTTAATAAAAGTCGTCATGAATGTAGACGTTGTCCTTCTTTTATTTATTTTATTATGTGTTTAAATTCATTTGGGCTAAAAACATAGGAGTCCGGAAAAAAGTTTTCGCTAAACTTTGTAAACTTTGTAATTGTGCAAATGATTAAAATTTTGAGATCCTTTTTGTTTTAGCGTTTGCTTTTACTTGGTAACGGCTGTGTACTTTACGACATTAATGGGATAAGATAAACAGAGCAGAGACCACGGGCAAACGTAATTAAAAAGATATTAAAAATATAAACAGTGTCTAAACATGAGAACAATATATTAGTTACAATCATGAAGAAGAAAATACGCAACTTACCATAAACCGCTGCGCATTGAGCAATCCAATCCCATAAACAGTTATCATTATCACACCCATATCCACTTGGCATCACCGCTATCACAAATTATCACTAAACAAAACACGAAAAGTCAATAAACGCCACTTAAGATTTGCAAAAACACTGAAATGTTTGCCATGATGGAATTCTAACAATCACAAGCGCACAAAAGAATTCCATTTTCAAAATTCAATCGTCTATTGGCGGGTCGAGTTTATGTTTTTTATTTTTCATTTAATAGATAGGCAATTGATGTGACGGCATACAGCCAGCACGCTTGCGCGGCCCTCCCGTTAATTCGCGACTGAAGGAGCAAAATGTACGTCCATACGTACCTGTTACATTTTGGATAGTCGGCGCGTGCGTAGTACGGAACGGGTACGGAACCATTACCGAAGGAATTTATTATTTAGTTTGCATAATTCTCTTAAACAATGCTCGATTGTTTGTTAGGTCAGCGCAATTAAAATCGTCCTTATTGCATTCATGTTCCTTGGTCGTCATTCAGTAAGCTGGATGTTTATCAGTGGCGTAACAATAGGGTGGCAGAGTGCGCAAAATGCCACGGGCCCCCGACCTTAGGGGCCCCCGGCCCGGCAGGACCCTGGTCCGATAGGGTCTCAGGCCCGACAGGTCCGCGGCTCGATAGGGCCTCGAGCTCAAACCCGGCAGGGTGTAAGCAGAGAATAATGTAACATCAATAACGAAATTAATTAATACAAATAAATAATTGGCTACATTTTAAACATAACAAACATTTCACGATAATAATGGATTTAAATTTGTTTTTGTTTCATTATAGTATATCTAATTTTAGTTAGGAACCAATAAATTACAATGTAATGAATATTAAGGTAATAGTTTAATAAATAAATATAAACATATCTTGTTAAAACAACTATTTAAATGGTAGCGAAGATCGAAAGAGAAGCAAGTCTGAAGCAATAAATAAAAGGTTACCTAAAATAAGTCAGTACTTTGGGAATGAGCAATTTATTGATGAAAAGGCGAGTAAACAGAGTCCCAGAAATGAACGAATGGATGAAGCTAAAAATTCCATATTAGCAAATCTCGGCGATAATCAACATTCAGACTCAAAACAATCAGAACCAAGCACGAACAAAAATAAAATTGAACCATATTAATAGGAGTGGAAAATATTAAATCTCCATATGTTACAGACAGGTGTAATTAAATAAAGATGCGATGTGAAACTGTTTGTGATGGAGAAAAGTCACTGTAAGCCTAATGCCCCCTTTTTATGAGACAGTGACAATAAATAAATAAAATAATAAACGAACGTAGAAGTCGACAGTCAGTTCAACAGATGCTGCACGGCCTGGCTTCAGCCTCACAGTGAATAGATCATAAAATTATATTCGACAAAACCAAAGTAATAATCAACCACCACCTTGATCCGACCTGCCGCTGTATGTGGCCACCAGCTGGAAGTTGTTTCCGAATATGCCCACCTGGGGCAGCCCCTTTAACAAGATAGAAACAGCTTTGAGAAAGACGCTACGAGGAGGTTCCAGCATTTGGTAAACTACGTCGAGTCTTCTTGTCACCTTTATCACAAAGCTAGAAAACTAAAGTTTTCAACCAGTGCGTCTTACCTGTCATAACCTACGGTGCTGAGACTTGGACACTCACAGTTCAAGGTTGCTCAGCGATCTATGGAGTCTGCTATGCTTGGTTTCTCTTTGAAGGATAAGATCCGTAATGAGCGTATCCGTCCGAAATCCTAAGTATAGACAGCAAACAGGATTAGCAAGCTGAAGTGGCAGTGCGCTGGCCACATCTATCGAAGACATGATAACCTATGGGGTTTTACGTATTTTTGAGAGGAGACGGCGTCTTGGCTAATGTAGACGCCCTCCAGCTAGGTGGAGTAACGATTTGCAAAAGGTGGCTGCCCGATACTGGATGCGACAAGCTGACAACAGGGTGAAATGGCGCAATTTGAAGGAAGCCTATATCTAGCAGTGGACAAAAAAAAGGATGAAGATGAATAAATTTCGGTCTCTCGACGTGCGGAAAGCCATTTTGGTTGTTGTGGTTTAAGAGCTTGTGCAGCGGAGTTTTCTCCTGTACTGACTCTTCTCCTTCGAGCGTCCCAGCGCACAGGAGTTGTGCCTAAATCTTTGACGGAGGCCTATGTGCAACCGATCCCCAGAAAGGGTGATCGGTCAGACCCTACCAATTATCGCCCTATCGCTATCATCCCAGTGATTTGTAAGGCTATGGAGCGGATCATAAACGCTCAATTTATCCGCTACCTGAAGGATCACTCGTTAATCAGTGATAAACAATACGGATTCCGTCAAAACCGATCAACGGGTGGCGCTTAGGCGCTCATGTCGGTAAATGCCGGAGTTTCTCAGGGTTCGGTGCTGTGGCCGACCCAGTTTATTCTGCATATCAATGATATGTTGTCGCTAGGCAACATTCATTGCTATGCAAATGATAGCATGGTTCATGGGCGATACCACTATGGACCGATACCTCCGAGTTGCCGGGTCGACCCTGGGGAACGCGAAGATCATGTCATTGAGCTCAACCAGACATTGGATCTCATTTCAACAAGGGGTTCCAGGAATTTGGTTGAGTTCAATGCCAAGAAAATCCAGGTGTGTAAAAAGTCCCTGTTCTCTCCCCTCCCCTTACTTTCGGGTGCTCCCCTCTCAATGGGGAATGACCTGAGTATCCTTGGTGTGGATATCCGCTGTGATCTCAATCCAAGGAATCACATCAATGGCGTAAATATCTGCCACATTACGCAGGGTTGGATTCCTGAACAGAGTGCGTTGGTTTTTCACGCCCGCTCAACTATATCGCTTGTATAAAGCGCAGGTCCGGCCGGGTATGGAATACTGCTCGCACATCTGGGATGGATCCGGTCAGTACCTGCTCGATGCCTTGGGTGGATTACAGCGGCGGGCCATCCGCATTGTGAATGATGCAGAAGTTACGAGCAACTTATTATAGAATCGCTACAACTGCGAAAAAAAATCATGAAATGATTGATGTTCCAAATCTGATGAAAAATATGAAGCCACCATTAAAAAAATCTGTACTGTACTGTATCAGCTCATATTAACCCTGATGCAGGGCACGGGCTATATAATCCACCACGCTGAGCTAGTGCGGACTGGCGGACTGAACGTACCATATAAATTCTTACAAATCGCTATGGTATGCAGGTTTCCTCACGATGTTTCCTTCACCGTCATAGTACGTGGTGATTGAATATCAATACACGCATGATTCCGAAAAATCAGAGGTGTACCCTGGTATTCGATCCCGATACGATCATTAACATGTTGGCGGCTGCGTCTGGTCCATTTACAAATACCACCTTATAAAAAGATTCTTAAAAACGAAATTAGAATGTTAAGTTTTTTTTAACGTATACAAAGGGCCCCATTTGATGAATTTTGCCACGGGCCCCCGATGGGGTAGTTACGCCACTGATGTTTATTTACAATAATGTGAACTGAAATATTTCACGGCTACCCATTATAAGGACCTAGTTGTGGTTACTGAAAGCACAATTAGATAATTAATAAGTCGATTTAGTTCAGAAGTTAATCCTAAGTGAATAGGCACCCTGAAGGTTGTTACATCTTGTTTGTACAAGTGTCTTCAAAATTAGTAACCTACTTATATTTTTATAAATTACTTGCATGATCCTATTTAAAAACAGTACTATTTCTTGCTGTTTTCTTTTAAAATATTTCCGTTAACTAGTAAATAAAAAAACATCCTTTTTATCTTTTTTATACACAAGTTCATATAAAATACTATTTAATGCAAAATTTGCGTCTAGACTGGACAAAATATCCACAGTTGTATTACTTGTATTTTCTATTAGGATATGATATGCTATATTTGGCCTAATATTCTGTAATTTTTATTTTGCTTTTTCCAATATCAGAAAAGAAATAACCAAACAAAATACTCAACATTACGCTATAAGTAATAATACAAAAACGCTACGGTATTTTTGAGTGAAAAGTACTCAAATTCACGCGCAGTACGTACTTCCGTAATTAATCAATTACCGAAATATACTATGTAACAGTAGCGGAGTCAGGTAAGCGCGGTGGGGTGACCTCCCATAACGTTAGAATGAGGGGGCACCACAGACCCAAAGTTTATCCTTTACTATTTTTTTCACTTTACGTGATATATGAAGAGTGTTGGAAGCCCTCTGACGTAGACGTCGCACGAAACATGCCCAAGGCGTCGGTAAAAAACCGACTCTGTACATTGCGGCATTGTTCCTTTGATTCCTGCACTAATCAACCAGATCACGCCTCACGAGCCATCAAACGGATGTGAAAGTATAACAACGTAATTCCAACAAACACAACTTTTATCGTCTTTCCAGTGAAATACTAAAAATATCTTCAATATCCTTCTGAACTACCCGCTAATCTACAAAGAAGTAGCACGTACAAAAGCGCTTTCAACTCGTGAAAGCAAATGTCTCTTTGTCGATTATCTTCTTATCTAGTGAACCTAATGCTCGACAATTGCACCCAATAACGGAAATGGCGGTTTTAACTCGTTTTTGATGGCCTAGCAATTAATTCTAATTAAGTCAATATCTTTTTCAACCATCGTAGGATTTAATCGCCGATGTGCGTGTTGGTGTTTACGTAACTAAATATGGAAATAAAAAAATGTATTAATGGTAGGTGTTCACATTAATCAACAATTAATTGCATTTAAATTATTTTCATATCAACAAGCCATAGCGATAATGATAACAACGCCATCTAGAATTGTAAAATGTCATTGTTTTACATAATAGTAAACAGATTTATTATACTGTACTGTAACAGTTACATAGATGGCGTTGTTAAGGAAATTTATTATATTTCCTCACAAGTCCATTGTACAGATAATCTAAAATCTATAGGTATGCGGCGAAATTTGGAACTAGAAATAAAATGTAAATAATATTTATTTAATTCAGTGATTGAGACATGACTTCACAATAGAAAACTATTTTAGTCTTATGACAACATCGCTTTCGGCCACAAAATATCGTAGTCGACCTTATTCTAGGCCGTAGAATCTAGAAAATACGCTCTCAGAGAGTTGTTCGTCTGAAAGTAGTAATCTCGCACTAATTACTGCTTGCAGCTTTATCTTCAAACCGACTTCAAAAAAGGAGGCGGTTCTCAATTCGTCGGAATCTTTTTTTAGTAAAACTTTTTTACGTACGCTTAACTTGGAGAGTAAGCTGATGAATGCTTGACAAAAGCGTTACGAAAAGACGTGTAACGGGGCGAGGCTAACGGTTGTTAATTATTTGTAGTCCAATTGCTCTCAAACTCGATATCTAAGGGACCCTTCGCCCGGATAATCTTAATTGATGGTCAGAATTGAAAATTCCGGCAGCCATTTTGAAATTTTTAGATAACGGTCCGATTGCACACAAATTCAATATCTGATAGACCCTTCGCCCCTTAAGCTTTTTTTGAACTTATAATTTAAGGAATATATTTTTCTAAATGCAAACCTGCTTCGGTAGTTACATCTCGAGTTGAGATTCTCGATCGTCGACGGTCGGACGGGGCAAGTTACAAGATAAAGGAGTTCAAGATGGGCGACAGTGCATGGTCTTGTATCTGTCGTGGGCACTGGACGCTAAAAACATGATATTTTTTTTTTTTTTTTTTTGGAAGATGTGGGACTTAGTTAACCTGTCTGTCGAACCACTGGCCGTCCAGTTGGTTTGCTCTTTGTCTTCTAATACAGCACCGAAATGTAAATAAATAACGATTTTGCTATCTAGCCGTGAATAAACATGCATAAAATTATTTAAGCATTCCTTAGGCTGGATCCACGGTCCATTTGGGATGCTTCTAGAGATCACGATAAGAACCACTGGCTTAGGGGAACAGAGGCAGAACAGTGGTATTAGTACAAAAATTTTGTGTCCTTTCAACCAGCATTGAGTTAGCAGCTATGTAGGTACTTACATTTGTGAAAGGAACTAGCGTTCGAGCCCGGCTTCGCCCGGGTGCAGATAACTTTTGAGTCCAGTGTGGATGTGGCAACAGGCTCGGCTTCGCCCGGGTGCAGATAACTTTTGAGTCCAGTGTGGATGTGGCAACAATATATTATTTCGCGTACTAACTATAACGACGTCCGACGCGCCATCGACTATATTTCCCGTCCCATTATAGCCGGTTATGTCACGTCTCATTCAGTCCCATGATGAAAAGCTTGCAATCCTGTCTTCTCCTATCCTGTGCCACCCATTCCAATTTGATAGTATCAAATATTTATATTTAGATTCCTGGCCCAGCGCTGGATGCAGGCCGCTTCCACGAGGTCAATGTGGAGATCCTTGAGGGAGGCCTATGTTCAGCAGTGGACTTCCTGTGTCTGAGATGACCCATCCCACGGGAACACTACATTATTTCGGGATAAAATTCTATGTGTTAATCCAGGGTGTCAGCTATCCCTATACCAAATTTCATCGAACTCGGTTGGGCCGTTTTTGCGTGAAAGAGTAACAAACATCCTCACAACTTTCACCTTTATAATAACATTAGTAAGGATCACATTGAAGGCAACTTGTTATCACATAAGTTGTACCAACAATTCGGTATCATCTTGGCTATAAATCCGAAACGAAGTTCGAAACTTCGGACGATCGAAGTTTATATACGTAACGAATGTACCTACTCTGTAAAATTTCGAATTTGTATAACGTACATCGTAACCATAAGTCTATGGTTACGACCATAAGTATATGTAGATACTTTCGTATCGTATATAAACTCCGATAATCCGAAGTTTCGGAATTCGTTTCGGATTTACAGAGTAGGGCCCCATATCTCAATGCAGAACCCTGAGTCCTGACGGTTACTAGTCGCCTTGGAAGATGACGATTCACCGATTATCAGCATTGAGAGATTCATTCCAACTAATTTTGGGATCGGATACTTTTTTCCGTAGCCATGACAAGCATGCGTATCCCGTAATGGTAGGAACCCAAGCTGTGGAGACATTATCAGGGCTTAGACCTTCGTGGTTATGGACGATCCAGAGGGGTTACTCTGTAGTCTAACACGACGACGAATGTTCCAACATCGCACGTAAAACTGTACGAATGTACTTAAATACTTTATAAAATGTTAGTTTTGTATCGTACGTTGTAATTTTAGACAAGTTCGAAGTATCCGATAGGTTTCATTCTATGGGTTTCATAGAGAATAGTATTGACTATTGATTATTAATTGAAGTGAAATACTTTTATCTTACATGTTGACGTTCAACTTCCGAATATTCGAACTTCGTGTCCTAATGGATACTGAGTATAGTGACCCCCCTGGTACTTGTGTATGGACGTCGCGTGTAAGGGCGTTTTATAATTTTATCATGGCGAATATTTGCATAAATGAATAATTATTTACAATACGTCACGATAAAGCGACATGCTTGACATGCATATAATCCACAATTTGACTAAAAATTCTAGTGCGTTGTCCTTTCAAATGCCTAGCATTGCTAGAACGTGCACACCCGCATCTAGTCAACACCATGCGATTATATACTTTCTTTGAATCTAAACTACAATCATAAATTTCAATTTCCAATAAACACATTCCTTTTGAATGAACAATTCAAAGACGGAAGTGAAACTACGGCGTGCACGGAAACATATTCATCCAGACCATTTGACAGGTACCGTGAAATACGCCAACTTTGCCCACATTTTTTGATTATTTTCAATTTACGCCTAATTTTTCTATGGAGACGATAGTATTTTCTGGTAGTATATGTTTTTCATAGATCATGTGCATGTACTGATATATCAAATTTTATTATTCTTCAACATTTCATTAATTATTTTTCTCTTTTTGAGGCCGGGCAAAACTCTTTGCATTATTGCCAACATTACCCATGTTGAGTTTTGGCGTAAATATAATCTTTAGCCAGATTATTTTAAAATCTAATGCAAGAATTTTGGAAAAAATGACATCTAATTGAAACATTTAAGCAGTATTATGAAAGATTCCTGATTAAAGTGGCTGGGCAAAGTTACCCAGACCTTTTTTCTCTTTCTCATACAAACCGCATTTCGCCTTCAAAAAGTGCTAGGGTTGGCATATCACAGTAAAATTACCAAGACATTTGTTTTATTTTCTGCAAATACTATCTATAACGAAAATAATTTTGGTAATAAATAGAAAAAAAAACAGGTCATTGTTAAGTAATTATTTTATTCACTAAAATCAACATTGGTTTATTACTTACGGACAAAACTATTATTTACGGATTTTATCGCGAATTTAGTTTAATTTTTTACATTTTTGACTGCGGACCACGCCCCGTGACCACGAAAGCTGTAAAGTAATCAAAACGTCGGGAATTCAAAAATGTTAAAAAAATAACTAAATTCGCAACAAAATCCGTAAATAATAGTTTTATTTCAAAATCAACATTTATTGCACTAATAATTGAGATCAATAAAGCGTATAAATAATAATATGTTAATTACGAGTAACATAATTTCTTTGAAAATAAAATAAATAATAATGAATGACACCCACATACACAGTTCTGATCCCACACTAAGATCGAGTCTTACGTCGTGGGTATCAGGAACTACGAGAGGCGAAAGAAATATTTGTGGGCCGCACAAACATTTTTCTCGATGTGGGGATCGAACCCGCGGCCTCATAGTTTAACAGGCGGCGACTATGCCACAGGCGCTGTCTTAAAAGTTAGGAAAATAATTTTAAAATATATACATTTTACTTTTCTGAATTCCTGCCAGACTGAACAAAAATACAAAATTAAAATATAATTCTTCAAAACCAAGCCATAATAATATGATAATATGTTGATGAGTACAACAACATTAATAAGAATGAACTAATCAGTTATCATTTACTATGGTCCTTCTTGGAATACCAAACTGGCGTTCAGCATCTCTGGACAAAATTTGACCTGATTCAACAAACTCACACGCCAGTTTTAACATGTCATCAGTATAGCTTCTGTACGTTCTCGATCCAATAAGAAGTCTTGATTTTCTGTTGTACGACACTTATGCTTATTTTTCTGAAAAACGTCATGCACAAAATATTAATAGTATAAGTAAAAAATAAAAAGTGTCAAATTTTACGGTTTTGTATACGTAATTCTTGGGGACCAATTCTGAAATAGTGAAAACTGCTGTCTTATTTACTTAGTTAAAATTACCAAATTATTTCGAATTAATAATCTACTACAACAAAAAATCCAAAAATTATAAGTGCCAACCCTAAGCTTTTTTTAATGGCGGGCAAAGTTGTAAATAGTAGATCGCTGCAGTATGGGGTAACTTTGCCCACCATCATAATTTTAGTTTAAAACGACTTTCAACGGTGATATAGCATTAAAAAACTCTTGAAGTCTTTTTTAATATCATATTATCAATGGAACTTACCTGTGTTTTCCCCAATGTGCACAATTACAATTTGAATTTGCACCAAAATCTGCCCGCGAAATTACACACCATATTGTACGAGCTCCCACAAGTTACTGATTGAAGTTAGCGACGCACACAACAGGGAGTGGGGTCAGTCATAAAACCTATTTTTTACCACAGTCTATTAATATTGCCAAAATATGAAGGTATTTTTGCAACTTAAAAATTTGCTTATAAATGTATCTTCGGGCAATGATACCCTTAGTGGCAAAGTTGGCGCATTTCACGGTATATCATCTTCACCCAAACTTCAAGTCGTTGGAAAGGTACAAAACATCCGCTAACTAAACCAGGTTTTAAAACTATGAATAAGCCAGTTAATAAATAAAACAGCGCATAAATCTTATAGTTTATTCAGCTCAGCCCTGCTTCTGCGCCAACTCGCGCGCCTTGGCCTTCTCCAGCTTGGCGATGCGCGCGTTGGACTTGTTGCCGAGCACGCCGCCGCCCCAGTGTCTGCGCAGCTCCTCGTAGCGCTCGTTGAAGTTGGTCTTGATGGCCTCCACCACCTTCGTGAAGGCGGCACGGTCGCCGGACTCCACCTGATAGGGGCAAGTTTTAATGTAGACATTGTACAAAAAAAAAACCTAAATTATGGACTGTCGGTTAAATATTGTAAGAGTCCTCAGTGTATACCAAAACATATTTTTAGTTGTGAAAATAAAACTATAAAGAATAATTGGGAACTATAAACCCAGATTTGCAAGAAATGCCTCATTGTAGGGGTCAAACTCATTATTCTGATCATATTTAGTAGCGAGTCTAAATAGCATACTCAGAGTAATTCTATTGGTGGTAGAAGGGTTTGTCATCATGGCATTTAGATAGCAAATAAATCATCATTATATGCACATTTAGACTCAGCATTGAAAAAGATTTACACTGTTGAAACTGCCATCCAGCATTGACCAATGAAAACTTGCAATTAAATTACTAATAAACACTAACTAGTTCAAACCTCATACAAGCTAATATAACTTCAATAAAAATTAATTTAACCTGATCAACAAAGTTCGATTGTAGATTTTAAAATATAAATATTGAAAAGATACATACATTTGTGAGGCATAAGCATGTGCACGTCTTGCGGTGGACGAGCGCTCCAAGGCGGGATTTGCCTTTGACAATACAGTAGGGGACGCCCATCTTACGGCAGAGAGCGGGCAGGAAGAGAACCAGCTGAAATAAAACATACAAGCATTTATTATGAGAAATTTCAAATTTCAAATCTACAAAAGCATCCAAAATAACTTGTAATATAAATTTGATTAGTGTCGAGTAAAATTCTTGTCATACCAAGAATTTAATTGTATTATTATGCTCTATTGCAGCATGAGCTAGTTTTCTGCATCATGATAAGCAATGTAACAAAAATCCTTTTATTTTGTGTAGATTTTTAATTAATCTATTTTAACATACTATTGATTAAAATAGTTTGATTACCAATTTACTGGTTATATTGAATACATATTAAGGACTTGTCAGTATAGTAAAACTGATAAATAGAATATGAATTTCAGTATTAAAGTAGCTCAGAGTCAATTGGCTTCATGCAGCTGAAGAATCAAGTTCATCAGCCTCAGGTGAAGAAATTCTGACATCATTGCCACTAAATTGAAAATAAAAACTTATTTCCAAATTATTACCTCAAGCAGTCAAGTTACAATATTTAATAATTCTCGTTTTATTTGATATGTTTCAATTTCTTTATAACAAAATTAATAAATCATCAATATGTAATGTGTTTTTTTTTTAAATCAAAACACTTGTCATGCTAAATAATTTATCAGAATAATGTAACAATGCACAATGTTACACAGACAAATTGGCCAAGCGACATAGAAAAAGTAGGCTCATCATATTATAACAAAGTTCATTTCAAAACACAACGCCTGTTTGACCTGCTTAGTTATTTATTAGTAACTTCACGTTATTTCGCTTAATAGATCGCCGCTATGGGACTTCCACTCAACAACTTAGGAAGTTACAGCTGAAAATCAGCACTGCTCGGAATCTATGTCCTGGTCAGTATGAGCTGAGCCACTTCCTTTTGCCTTCTCAATAATTTAAGAACATTATTTGGTAACTGTTTGATGATGTAAGAAAGCAATAAATGAGTTATTTGTTTATTTTCGTTTTTTTATTAATAAATTTAACACAATAGATTTATTAGGCAAGAATTCATTCCCAATGGAATCCTACACTATAACATCCTACAGATCTTGTTACTAAAGCTACTTACTTTCTACTACTTAGGTTACTAAATATCACACAAACTCACCTCAATGGGATCAACATCATGGGCGATGACAACAAGCTGTGCCTTCTTCTTCTCAACAAGCTTGGTCACAGTGTTGGTGCCAGCACGGACAGTGTTGGGCCTCTTTGGTGGAGGCTCGTCCTTCTTGGCGACCTGAAAGAGAGTATTCACTTAAGACAGGGTCCTTGGTGTGTATGAAAGAGGGATAAACTGTGAAAATATCAGAGATCTTGGTGGTTAGAGGTCTTCATAGCAATCTGACTTGTGTATGTTATGCATCATGACTTTTACCTAAAATTTACAAACAAATTAAAATATATTTAATTTTTCATTTTACAATAATCTTGATTAAAAATTAATACAGCAATATATTTATGACATTTTTAGTTCATTTGTTGCTTACAAAACATAATATGCAATTTATCTCTTGTTAGTGAAATTTTTGTCTTTTGCTAGTTTGAAAGTAGTTTCTTTTAAATAATAACAATATTAAAGAAATATTACCTTGGCTTCAGCAGCTTTCCTAAGGCGTTCCTTGCGGACTGCTTCAGTTTCTGGCCTGTACTTCTCCAAGATCTTGAAAAGACCCTTAGCTGCATACAAAAATAAGTGCTATTTAGTATTTACATTAAATATCTATAATAATAATAATAGGGAATAATAAATCAGAGTTAAAAAGCTCGTATATTTTTGTTGATAATCATAGTGATTCATCGTTGCATTTGGAATTCATCATGTTAATTAAATGTATGTTTTAAGCCTGACAGTACTTTGAATAGTAGCCAAATAAATATACAGTTTCTAGGAAATTGTAATAATATTTTTGTTCCCAGCTTTCAAATAGAGCCATGCAAATGATAAATTAGGATATAATCTAGTATTTTTAATTTGGTTATTGACTTCATAAAAAGTACATTACAATAATTATACTCATCCATTTACTTTGATATATTTTCTACTTTTTCCTTCCATAATACAACTGTATCTTACTATTACTTACTAATTGTATATGAAATATCATTGAACAGAACTTTGAATGTGCAACCCAAAGAAAAACTATCAGGCTTAAAATCTTTAATACATTTACATTTAAACCCAAATAATATTGATTCACAAACCTGTGGTCTTGTCAAGTGTCTGGGTGAACTGGTTGATTGGCGGGGGCACCTTGAGACGGCGCTGCAGGACAGCCTTCTGGCGCTGGATACGAATGTACTTGGGCCATCTCACAAACCGGGACAAGTCTCTGGTTGGCTGGATGTCCTGGCCTACCATGCGGGAATACAATATCATTCGTTTTTTGTTGTATTGCATTTACATGAAATAGGACTTAATATAAATGATATGCTAATATAACAGTGAAAACTTGCAAAATTAAGGAATTCGTAAGAATAAGGCTGGAATATTCTTTTAAGGATATTTTAACCTCAAAAGTCATTACACATGTGATTAAAAAATCGCAGGAAATCTCTTATGATCTAACACCCTACAATATTTGCCTCTAAGTACAATAGTTGAATGAATGTCTGTAATTTAGACTATAAAGTACCTACAACATTTTCTGTAGAAACTAGTGTTGAGTAGGACATGACTTGAAAAAGAGTTTGTAAGAGTAGCCTCATTTTTGTACTGAGCCAGTACAATGTCCCACTTCAATTGAAGTGAGGCGTACTGATGCTTATTTGTGTGTCATAACTTTGCCTCACGGCTCACGCCAATGAAATGACATTTCTTGTTTATTAGTCTGTGTTACAGACCAAGTAGTACACCAAATATGAAGTAGTACAAATTAAAAAGTTGAGCCGCTCTTACATTTTGACGTCATGTACGGGACAAATGTACTGCCTCTTGTATGTCCTACTCAACACTAGTAGAAACGGTTATCTTACATTTAATAACTTATTCATAAACATTTTAAAAACTAACAAAATTATGGAAAGACCAAACAAGACTGGTCAAATTAAATTCAAGTCGTTGGAAAGGGATAAAAAAATTAATAATAAGTTTAAAAAGTGTTTTTTTCACTATCTGTGAAAAGGGCCGTTGCAATAACACGACAAACAAATGCATATTGTAGCCTCAAATAAAAAGTTAAAAACGTGAGAACGAAATGTAAACAATCTAACCTAACTAAATTATAATGTTGGACTAATCAGTGTTAAAAAGCTCGTTATTGTATATGCCACATGGTGCTTCAGTATGTAGTTTTACATCATTTTAGTCCAACAATAAACACGTGTATTCAACATATTATTATTATGCTTCAGTTACAAATTACGGTTTCTGTAAGAACTTAAAGACAACAGAAAAAATGCCAAACATTATGAAGTTATTTAAAAAAAGAACTTACCAATAGCGAAATTCTTTGTCCTCTTTTCGAAGAGAGGGTTTACGATCTTCTTGGGTTCAACCTTTTTGACCACCAGTGGGGCGGCCGCTACTTTTTTCCCAACCTTCTTCTTAGGCTGAAAATTTCGGATTTATTAAAAACAATGGCCAATACAACACTTACTTTTTGTACTAGCAAGAAGTCATCAGCGATCTTGGTGATAATGACGGAGTAATCACAAACGGATCAGAAAAACAGTATCATCATGGCAATATTATAGGTTATGTGAGAATTTAACATTCACAAACGCGGTTTAATAAAGAAACACAGAATATTTCAAAGCTAAATCGGATCCCTGAAGAAGGGCACTTGGATAATATACCTGGATATACCGTCCAGAACAGTATTTACTTTAAAACAGAGGTGGTCCGCCAAACATGTTTATGTTTAAAACTTCAACATTTATTCACTTCTTGAAACTAAAATATAATATTTTACTAAACGCACATAGTGTTTACCTTCTTCTGGACCATCTTGAATGGTTATTAACTCAGTGATGTAAAGGCCACGAAAAGATACGTGACCTAAACTGTACACCAAACTTTCGGCGAAAATGGCCGAAACAAAAAGGACTGACAGATACGAGAAACGTCAGATTACACTTCTTTGACAGTTGACACGCTTCCGCTACACCAGCGACCTCTACAAAGTAAATATATTACATTAGTGATTAATATATTTAAAAATATTTTTGTATATAATTTTATAAATGTACTTAAATATAATAATATTTTTTATCATATTAGTAATATAAACATATTCAAGACGAAAAATTTTACTGACAGAAACTAGTACATATAACGTAGTACGTCTAAGTTCTACTAGGTGGCGCTATATAACAACTTTTCTCATACAAAAACTCTTACAACGTGCCTTATGGTGCAAATCCGACTAGTGTCTGATATAGGCAGGGCCCAGGGCCTCACTTCCAACAGTGATAAGCGCGATGCTGGAGGGTGAATGAAAATGGAAAGCCAAGGCTTTTTTCTGTTGTAATGCTTCATAAAGAGTCTGCGGAGCGTAATCAGGAAAGAGCCGTTCCCACTCGGAGAAGGAGACGCAACGGTGGTGGAAGAAATCGCCATGTTTCTTCTGCTAAGTACCGTCGTGGAGTTTCCTGTCGGTGAAAGTTTTATTGAGCAAAAGGAACTGGCGCTGGAAGAACTTTGGCGTGTTTGTATTTCAATACTTTGGGACTTCAGTCCCAAAGTGCAGATCTGGAGATGTGGGTTTTTAACCGGTAAAAGATCGGCATGCCCGGTCTATTCAGATATTCGGGTGACCCATTAAAAATAAAAATAAATATGTTATGAATAAAAAAGCATAATACAACTTTCAAGCAGTATTTTATTTGACTAAAAATCAAGATCACTATTTTTAAAAACATCTTGATAAAAAGTTAACAATAATTAGTATCTGTAAAAAAAAATTAAAATTAAAAAAAAAATATCCCGTTAATAAATCACCATTCTTGGAAAGTTGGTTCGTAGATATGACGGTCTTCTTGGTTCTCATAAACCTCAATCAGAAACAAATATTTGTGGGGCGTACAATCATATCTAGTCAACATAGATGTTTTTATCCCATAGGAGTAGGTAGAGTCTATAGACCGCCACCTTGCTCGACCTTCACATATACCTTCGCTGCATCCATTTTCATCAATCTCTTCATGCATCCAGGGCCGAGCCGCCCCTGTGTGCGAAGTGTGCGGCGCACACAGGCGCCAAGACAATAGGGGCGCCGCGCTGCCACTGCCACCTAAATTATTTTTGTTACCTAAATTGTTGTGTTTTTTGTAGTGGCGCATCGATAAGTAAGTAGGTACAATAAACGCAACATAGGCCTTGTAAACAACAAAACATATATTACGCTTATTGAACAAGTCTTTCAATATTTATATGTTTATTATTATTCACATTTATGGTTTCATTTTACGCTTAGGGTTTTAGTTTACATTACTTATGAGCTCAACGTTAAAATGGCGGCAGTTCTTTTGAACTACAGTTAAAGTACTAAATAATTACTAACTAACTGTAGTAACTACAGTTAAATTCTGCAGTCCGTTGATATGAATATGCAAGTTGCTTTAGATACTTTAACAGAATTAAAAAAGTTTTTGATAAAAATTAGAACAGACACAAATTTTGAACAAATTGTAAGTGATGCCAAAAAAATTGCTGAAAAATTAGACGTCGAGACTGAATTTGAAACTTCCAGATCCAGACCCCTAAGACGTAAAACTCCCAAAGAGTTTTGATTATGAACACGAAGACCACACTATAAATGATCCGAAAACCTCTTTGAAGTTAATGTATTTTTTTATATATTAGACCAAGCGTTATCCTCCCTCATCCTCCCTAGATGAGAGATTTAATTTATTGAATAATCACATCGACCTGTTTAATTTTTTATTTAATTTAAGTGATGACCAAGATCAAACACGATTAAGAAGTAGCTGTCATCGTTTACAGGAGAAACTTTCAGCAAATGATTCATTAGATGTAAACGCCGATGATTTGTGCGAAGAAATTATATCATGTTAGCCATTTTTCAACAAAATTAATAATTATGTGAAAATTCTTGAATTTATATACCATAGCATTACGAGTTATGCTAACTATGCCAGTTACAGTAGCAAGCGCGGAAAGGTCCTTTTCTAAATTAAAACTTATAAAAAATTACCTGCGCTCCACAATGAGTCAGGAATTATTATTAGAAAAAAGTCAGATCATTTGTATTAATAAAGTAGGTAAAAATTAAGTTCGAGTTTTATTTTCCGCAGTAATTGGCAAGCAGAAGCGAACGGCATTTACCTATTTAGTATCCTAATTCCTAAATGATTTCCAGTATTGTACACTTAGATATTAACGATAATATTATCTAAGTACTGTAAAGAATGTCTAAGTACTGTGAGTGCGTGGTGGCCTGTTGGTAAACGGACTAGACGCGGCTGCCAACATGTTCATGGTGGTCGTGGGTTCGAATCCCAGGGCACAACTCTGACTTTTCGGAGTCATTTGTGTATTGATAGTCAATCACCACGCACTACAACGGTGAAGGAAAACATCGTGAGGAAACCTGCATATCACAATGATTTATAAACATTTCTATGCTATGTAAGTCCACCAACCCGCACTAGGCCAGCGTAGTGGACTATTTGACCTAACCACTCTTAATCTTACTCTCGATTGTAAAGTAGGCCCATGCCCTGCAGTGGGACGTATATGGGCCGATACAGATACAGTAATACTGGAGAACATTTATTTCAGTCAAAATTAACAATTAAAAATAATCGTAAAAAATCAAAATCGTTTTTTATGAAGATTCGTTAAAAAAGAGGCGCTTCATAGGTTCCGCACACAGGCGCTGCCGGGTGTCGGCGCGGCCCTGCATGCATCCATTTGAGGGATCACTGATTTGGATAGTGTATGTTTGGTGAAGTCGACTCCTACTAATTCTTCCATCGCCTTGTAAATTCTGCTTGGTTAATTGTTAGTCTCCTTTCATCCATCCTCATTACATGACCAAACCATCGCAACATTCATTACTACATCTTCTTTCACTCCACAAGTTTTCATCACTATGCTATTTCGCACTCTGTCACATAAACTTACACCACACATACCTTTTAATGATCTCCTCTCTTCTACCCTAATTTGACTTTCAAGCTTCTTATTCATTAACCAACTCACAGTTGAAAACTTTTAAAAAAATATCTTTTACTTGGGTTTGATTGTGCTTTTATAATTTACTAACATTTTCTATGTTAGTTGTATCTTGTTTGCTCCAACGCTTCAACGTTATTTACGGCGTTAATAAATCACGCCGGCCATCTTGGAAATGTGTTTTCTAGAAAAATGAAAAGCGGCTGAAATTGCTAAATCGAAATGGAATTCAAATATTATGAAAGTAAAGGTTACACGAAATTGCATTTCTTCTTAGCGTTATAGTTATTCAATAAATAAAATAAAAAAATAATTGGATTTTCGGTAGACATTTTTATGAAAAAAGGCGCGTGCGGTTTCCTACATTACTTGTTGCTTTTGTTTAAGATTTCTGAGTTTTATCTTAAGAAAAATAATAAAAATGGGCGCAACAGAGCAGTGTAACAAACTATAAAAAAACAGTAAATACTTTCAAGATGCAATTTATAATAGTATTATTCCTTTTGATTGGTGCGTATTTAAAGGATTTTTTTTCTGCACTTGCTTTCTTCATCCATCCATCCATTTATTAAAAATATTTAATCAAACATTAATAATACCCAGCCAATATTTCACAAAGTAAAATGTACCTACATAATTATTATGCGCATCATCCCAAAAATAATTAATCGATTAGTTGTTAATGATAATAATTTTGAATTTAGAACAAAATGTGTTCGAAAAGCAAAATATATTAAGTGTTGTAAAACGTTTTGTTTCTGCAATTTTTCTTTAATCGTACAATATATTGTAATTTGATTACCGCATAGCAGTCTCCTTCGTTTCTAATTCAATAAAAACTCGTCAGCCAGCAGTCGGCCAGGCGTATTGTTGCCTGTCGACAGTTAGACGCCGGTCTCAGTAAATGTCCACAACATTCGAGATTAATGAACGTTTACCCTGGCCCAATTTAATAACAGGACGTTATTATTGCCATTTTTATTTCTATTCCAATTTATTTACGTCGTGGTGTAAATAAATCATTCCACGAATTGGTCTTATTAAAAATATTTGTATCCTTGCTCCAACCATTTATTTTATTGAATATTGGTTGTAAAAAATATGTTTTCCTATGAGAATAATTTGTCTATTTGACTTTTTGCCAATAGGGAAGGGTCTGTAGGTTAATAGGCAAGGGGCAAGAGTCTCTATACTGCATTATACAATGTGGTGTCGATTGAGAAAATTAGCAAAAATCGAATTAAAAGTATTTGGTTTTGTTTCAGCAATAATTTACCCATCGAATGGCGTAAAAGTCAACATGCAAGGATCTTTAATTCTTGGAAAAGACATTATGGAGGCATTGACACAATACTTGAAAATGAACTATGTCAGTGGTCGAAGAACCATGTCTACACACAACGAAAGAAACGAAGCAATCTCCTCATTAGTTAAATCAGCATTTCTATGCCACAAATTAGTTTTATGCAAAAAAGATCTGAAAACTTTTGTAGAAGATTATGTTTATGCTGTAGATTGGGAAATAGAAAGAATTTTTGAAGACTTAAAAAACAACAACCGAGTAGATGAAGAGAATCCAATTAAACTAGGTTCCAATAATTTGGTTTTTAATGATCATTTTAAAGTAAGCTTGAAGAATATTAAGAAAATTCTTAAAAATGCCAACGAAAAAATAACGGAGGAAAACGAAGCTTACATATGGACTGGCGTTATTAAAAAAATAAGTGCAAAATTTCTAGAAACGGTACAATGGTTTGTCGATGAAAGAATAGAAGGCAGTCCTGCAACTATTGCAGGTGTTAAAACGAAGTTATCCCAAGATTTATTATCCGGTATTGTATCAGTAGAAAATAAATTTCAAACGAAGTTGTGCTCAGAACACAACATTTGTGTGAAATCTCACGAATGCACGAACGGTTTAAACTTACTTCTATTACAATTTAACAATACTGCTGAGGAAAAAGTTAAAAACTTCGTTCGCACGTTTTACGAACTATTGCCTGAAACTGGATTTTATAAGAAACTGAAAGATGCCACGGCTACTGAATTCCAAGTGATTTTAAATGACATGTCGTATGGAACTGTTGTAACTAAGGATGTTTTCATGGCACTACAGAAAACCGTTGAAGGGAGGCTGAAATCTGATGATAATGATACTGATGCGTCTAAAGACAAAGACGTCGCATTATTGCACATAATACTTTCAGATATGGATCACATTTACAGCAAGAGTAAACCAGAACCTTTTTATAAGTTTCTGAATAGTTTTAACGATTGGGTGAAATTTGGAGGCCGCCTGAACCCGCATGTCAAGACATTGATGAAGGATATTGAATATCAAATATCATTGCAACCAGCGCCATTAGTCGATAAATTGACAAACGAAGTAAAAACGTTTTTGGAGATAACTGTCGATCCTGAGAAATAAATTGACTTAGATTGTAGTATTTTTGCTATATTTTGGCATTACCGTAAACAATAAAATAACCAATGAAACGACAGTCAGATTAAAACGAGGACTAGGAACGGTCAGTAACATAAGTCACTAAACACTTCACATTTTTTGGTAATCCTTTTATGAATTATTATGTCTAATTGCTACTCTATAGACGGAACATTTAATAAAGTAAAGTCAGCTTTGTCGAGAAGTGCTATAAAGTATAGGAAATAATTATTATTTTGGATGATAAGACCATTCAAAATCTCATAAATGTGTAGCGACTTATATTCCTGACTGTATCTATCACAAATACCACGAAATACATTTCAATAAGAAACATTTTTCGCAATATAAAATTATAACCCATACGAATGCATAAAACGGAGCTAGCTTATATTAAAATCCCCATTTACATTTTGAAGCTGAAAATAAAGTAGGACTTTACTCGCATTTGCGCAAGTAAATATTTTTCTTACATAAAAATATGATGGCATTTCGCGAGGCAATTTCACGGTCTTAAAGCGAGGCAAATAAATTGTTCTCGTCTTGTTTAGCGTTTGCTCAACGTCTTGAATATATTTACGGAGTTAATAGAAATAATAACGGAGGCTGTTTAGTTAGCCTTCTGTTGGAATGTGTATTTTTAAAAGTTACAGGCTGTCATTGGAAATGGAACGCCTTTCCATACAACGTTTATCTCTAAAATGATGTCAGGTACTAATACGAAATTAGAGTATTTACAATGTACATATTGATAGCGAGTCTTTTGACAATCTATGTTTTACAATTGCATTATTATGATGACATAAAGTCGAACTAGTTCTCTAGGTTTTATTAGATGGACTAAATCCTATTAAAGGTGGCAGATCGCTAGACATAGACCGCTTTCAAAAGGTCCCTATAGAGATCCATGAGCAAAGGCAATGTTTACAAATATTCTTTTTTTAAAAGCCACTTTATTTAGTACGTGTACCTATTTCAAACATAAAATTCCGAATTATTCATTTTTAAAAGTCAACAATAGACTTATAATCAGATTATTTGAATCAAATGTTGGATCTATTAAAACTAAAATGACGCGAGGCAAGCCTTTCATTACATTAAAACACTTTGCTAACAGCTTAGAATCCTTTCAACGATGTTTCCATCTTATGCATTTACAGAATAATGTAGGTCTTATAATTTTTACATTCAGTTTTTCAAGGAAACTATTCTCAACGCCACTTTCATGAATATTGCAGTAGATCGATCGTCGCAACCTCCGCGGAGGTTTCAGTAATATAATTTTCTAATGTCAATGCTAAGATATAAATAGGTCCCTGGAAATGTATTCCTGCATTGCAGTCACGAAGTAAATGACATTGAATAAATATACAATATTTACTTGAATATTTGTTAAAATTACAATAGGCTAGTGTTTTTAATGTGTATTATTGTTAACGCTGAAAGGTTACCTTACTTTTAGCGATAATAAGGAAGTTTTTTTAAACGCAAGTTACTAATTTATAATAGTTGGTGGTCACATTAGTAGAAAATAAAATGAATAATAAATAACACCCAATAGTCACATACATAGTCCTGACCCCACAATAACATGGAGTCTTGTATCAAGGGCTCAAGAATTATGAACCGAACCCCGAAATAAATATTTGTGGACAGCACAAACATTTCTCTCGGTGTTAGAATCGAATCCACAGCCTCTCGTTTAACAGGTAGCGTCAAACAGCTTGCACCATGGAGGTAAAAGGATGCAACATGTACGACGTGATGTAGTCATCTTCCATAAGTTGCAGAGAAAACGAGTGTCTATTAAAAATATTGAGCTGTATCTATATCTGTATCAGCCCATATAAGTCCCACTGCAGGGCACGGGCCTGTCGTAAAAATATTAATATCCCAGTCATTTTACAACCAATTTTGATGCTGTTTCCGAATTTATGGTTTTTATAAGTAATATTTTTTAGGAACCATTGAATATTGCTCAAATTCTAATATTGGATATATCTACCAACCACATCACAGTGCAGTTGCGAATAGCAATATAGTTTAGAAAGAGTTTACCGACGTGAGGTGACTATTTTTTTTAATGTCTGGAAAACTAGCAAACTTGTCGCCTGGTAGTAAGTGATCAATGCCTCATAAAATAGGGAGGAGAGCGAGAAGGAAAAATATTAGAAGAGAAAAAAGGTATTGGGCATCTAGCAATCTTACTCACCGAATGAAACACGACAGCCGGGCTGTAACTTCAATTCGATTTCTTGTGAGAGGTACCGCTCCGGACGAGCCTGCCCATTCATGCTGAGTCATGACTGACTACAGCGTGGTTCTACAACTGCCAGCAAGTCTCTAAAGACAGTTGATGCATTGTGCCGTCCTGGTTATATCTGGATATAGAAATAATGGTCCTGAAATGCGACAGGATTACGTGGATTAGGTACTGTAACGGATGTTTGTGCAGTCATCGCTTTCTGATTATTATTTTGATACTAGCAAATCAGCGACTTCTATTCGAAGGAAAATGCAGTCAATCACCACGCACTATAACGGTGAAGGAAATCATCGTGAGGAAACCTGCATACCATAGCGATTTGTATAAATTTCTACGGTATGTTAAGTCTGCCAACCTGCATTAGGCCAGCGCGGCGTGGTGGATTATATTGCCGAGGCCCGTGCCCTGCAGTGGCACATGTATGGGCTGATACGCATTCGGAGGCCAAGGGTATTGGCCGAAAACGTTGGCGCATTCATATTAACATAAACAAACATGCAGAGGAACATTTTAATAAATTGGTAAACACGGTATTATTATTTCATGCTTTTAAAATTACACATTTTGTTAATTTGAAGACACTGTAATTGTTACAATCTGATTCATTTCGTTCCCAATTTCAAAGACTTGTCTGTCAAGTGGAATCTCTTTCATTTGGGAATGTCGTCACTGATAATGACATTCGAAATTAATATTATTTTGCTGGTAAATATTCGTATCTCTGCGGAATTCCAATTGAAAACAATGTTTTAGATATCAAATAAATACTAAAATAATAAAAACAGCTGTTAAAATACGTACTGCCTTGATGACGTACCTAATAGTACTCTGGTAAGATTGCAAAGCTGAGGTCTCGAGCTCCAATCCCGGGTCGGGTAAAGTGGTATTGGATTTTTCTGTTCATTATCAGCCCGGAGTCAGGAATTTGTGCTTGATATGGAGATAGGCTCGCCATATCATATCGTGGGACGAAACACACAAGGCGAAATGTAGATGTACTGGTAGCGTAGGTTATAGAAAATATTCGTATGTACTCTTCCATATTCAAAAAACACAATTAGTGTATGTTGGATTATTAAAATATAATTAAATAAATTAATTCATAAACAAAGACGACAACATTTCTAATAACCCCTGGGTTTCAATTCACCCCGTTATATCGTTCTTGTTTTTTTATCACAAATATTTTTTGGGGATAGTTACTTGAGTTTTGTTGTCTTACTGCCTTTAGTTGTTATGTCTGCTTCTCAAAGAAAGAAAGAAAAAAATTCTAGTCTAATTACGGTGGTTTTGTGAACAATCTGGTGTTTCGTGCCACAGTAGACATTTCCAGACTTTTGCGACTTTACAGACAGACTGCGTTTTGGTAGTTGCGTGCATAATCCAGTTTTGTGTTTTAATTGACTATTCTTCAAGGCCATTTAGCTTTGGCAGCGTGACTCTGGTGAGTACTGAGTAGTCTACATAATGCTAGTTACTAAGAGTATTTATATTAAAGAGAGAGCGCTGGTACTTCAAAAATGTATCTAAATATGCTGGTGCCGGGCCACCTTCTTCTGCCCTGCTATTGGCTGATATTAACGAGTCGCCCAACATAGACGAATAATCTGCAAAAATATAGAAAAGGGATAGTATTAAATTTAACCCAAACTAATATAACTAAATATACTTTCGGTTGCCAACGGAATTTACAGCAATTTTTTGTTAAATAATTAGTTTTAGCAATCCTACCAAAATTACGAAAACAAATCTATATATGTATAAATATTTATGTATGTACGTTGTACATAATTTATACATCTCTATTAATAACTTTTTCTGCCACTTCAGTTAAAATACCTTTTAACGTGCACAAAGTAAAAATTTTTCTTTATGACAACTATCTAATAGACCGCTGGAGGAATTTAATAAAGCCGACAGAAACGATGGAAGAACATTATTTCTTTCATAAAACTTTATTTAAGTTTCTTTGATTGAGTAAATGCTCTTGAGATAAAAAGGTAGATATGCCGAAAGAATGTTTTAAACGTTTTTTTAATTCCAATGAATGGCGCGACGAGCATCCATGTTCGTCTGATGATAGGCGATACGACTGCTCCTGAATAGTAGCAAATTCAATTACTACCTTGAATTACAAAGCAACGTTTGGCTTTCCACTGCGCTCGCCGTCGTGAGACATAAGAATTAAGATGGTAATTTTCAGTATCTGTATTTGTATCAGCCCATATATGTATATAAGTCCCACTGCAGGGCACGGGCCTCCTCTACAATCGAGAGTACGATTGAGAGTGGTTAGGCCATACGGTCCAAGTCTCCGTATGTGGAGAACTATTTACAGTGCTAAGCTATTGAAATTTAGTTCTCACGCCAAACACTACGTAATTCACTGTTGTGTTCTGGTTTGAAGAACATAATAGCCAGAGTAACTACTGGTAACTGGACGTATTGAGACATGGCAAGCGCAGTGGAATGTCCATCTAGCTGTCGTATCACTTACCACCAGGAGAATAGAATACTCGTGTCGCCATTCATAACAATAAAATATATATACTATCTCAAGACTGCTACCGAAAACGAAGCCGGGTGGTAGTTTTAGTGACTACAAACACAATGCAACTAAAAATTTCGCAAAGAAACGCGACAATTATTTTTTATGTTTTTTAAATATCGTCATTTTTGGGTGGTAATCCATAGTTTTTGCTAAAATAATAATTTAATTTTTTTTATACCTTAGAGTATTTATAAATAAAAGGGTATACACTATTATTTTAGGAAAAAAATGTATTTACCACCCAAATATGGCCATAAAATTGTCGCTTTTTTTTTGCAAAATTTTCTATTGCATTGTGTCTGAAGTCGCTAAGCAACCACCCGGCTTCGTTTTCGGTAGCAGTCTTAAGATACCCAGTATGTATGGGTACACGTTCATTTCAATATTATATACTTTTATTACAAAAACTGTTCTTAGAAACTCTAGGTAATTAAGAATTAACCAGCAATTTCTGTACCAAATATAAAGTTACCAATACTGATATCTGTTTAGTCCTTTGTCAGCGGCTACAATGGATAATGGCGGTCCCTAAAAGCTTCGGTTGTTAATAGAAATGACTGGCATACTGTGATAATGTCGTTCAAAATGTATTAGTATTGTTGAGACATTTGTATTTTTAATAAATCTGATATTTATTGTGTTTTAGTTTGGAACACAACAAATATATTTGGGTATTATAACCAGAGTAACTCCTGAGCGTTTTGAGCTCTAATATCTGTCTCAAGATGGCGAGCGCAGTGGAATGCCAAGCATTGCTTTGTAATTTAAGGTGTTTGGTTTTACTGCTGTTCATAAGCAGTCGTATCGCTTACCATCAGGCGAACAGCATGCTCGTCTGTTCTCTCAGTGCAATAACAAAATGTTGAGCAAGTGTAAGCAAATGTAAATTTTATATTTATTTAAATATGAATCATTTGAGATTCTTCAATATACGAATCTCAAATGATAGCCTGCGATAAGAAGTAAAAAATCCGGCTGTAAAACGATAGGCCGCTGATTCGATTCCCGCACAAATGTTTGTGTGTTCACGGACCTTATCACGAATTAACATAGTTAGCTTGATAGTTTCATATAATTTAGTCGACTTTTTGTCTTTACCCTCTGAATTTTCTATAAAATATATTAATAGTATTTCTAAATTTAAAATAGCATAACAGTAGAATTGCAACGAAATATTGTCAAAATTATTCAGATCATATTTGAATATAGTCGCTGTAATTATTATGGAAAATTTAATTAGTTCCGCGGTACTCCGACCCGGTTTCTAATGAACATTTCAATAGTTTGGAAAACAGCCACGAAACTCGAGCGGCGCTGGTGTGCTAATGAAAACCCATTGTTATGTTAGGTTGATATTTAGAGTGTTAATTCCATGTAATTAGTGCGTGGTGGCCTGTTGGTAAACGGACTAGACGCGATTGTCAACATGTTCACGGTGGTCGCGGGTTCGAGTCTCAGGGTACACCTCTGACTTTTCGGAGTCATGTGTGTATTGACAGTCAATCACCACGCACTAAAACGGTGAAGGAAAACATCGCGAGGAAGCCTGCATACCATAGCGATTTACAAAATTTTCTATGGTATGTAAGTCCGCCAACCCGCACTAGGCCAGCGTGTAAGACTATATTATGGCCTAACCACTCTCAATCCTACTGTTGATTGTAGAGGGGGCCCGTGCCCTGCAGTGGGACGAATATGGGCTGATACAGATACAATTCCGTGTAATAATGTATGTACGTAAAAATAAGTTAACTTTTAACAAATCGTATTAGTGTTTGTTGATGAAGCTGTGGCTGAAGAGAGAGACAGAGTATAGAGAGAGAAAGATATTGTGCCTTCCGTGTGGTTTCTATAATATTATTATCTTTCACTCAGGCTGCTAGTTAAAATATACCGGGAATATAATTCACTTTCCAATACCTATAATAGTTTCATGAACAAGTTATCGTGAGGTACACACGTGCTTGACAAGCAATTACTAAGCAACGTTGATTACATTAAAGTTGGAGCGTTTGATCCTTCCAGCCGGGACGGAGTTGCATTCATCAAACAATTTTAAACGCAGGGACGGATTTGGATACGGAAAGATTTTGGGGGTTAATTACAGATTTTTTACCACCTTCTCAATGTAGCCAAAAAAAATATATAGTAAATTATTTAAAAAACAATAAGTATTTATTAAACTACCTAATGACCAAAAACGTAGGATATTTGCAAAGTATGATAGATAGATATGTATAAAATATTAACATTATTTGTTTCAATATTAATCCTCAGGAATTACTAGTAAACTGACACACACTACATTTGAAAATATATTTATATATACCATGCATGTAAACATGCCATGATTCCCGTTAAGATCCCTTAATTCCATTCCTGTCCTGAACTTTAACTTCGTAAGCCAGTCGCATAATATTCGAAGCCAGGTGTGCCAAGTCCTGAAATTAGTTTTGGAAACATTTAAAACTATTGTAAGCCCTTCATTGGGCAATATTGAAGACACGGAAATAGGTATTCGAAGTATCATTGTTGTTTTATACAGAATGTTCATTGGTTCCAATTGGTTAAATCCTGATTGCATTGTGAGTTGAAGTAACTGAAAAAGTTATGTAAAAACGAGGAATTCAAATCCATTCGAAAGAAATAATCTCTTTGAAAATAGTTCTGCACCAAAATAATATTACAGTGATCTTTTGGAAACACCTTGCTTCAAGCCTCAAGGAAATAGCGATTTTTTTTCCAATTAATGGCGAGACGAGGATGCAGTTCATGTGATGGTAGCAAAACCAAACAACACCTTGAACTTATTTATTTATTTATTTATTACAAACATTTACAAAAATAAAAACAGTATAATTAAATACATTGCCCCACAAAACTGCTGCTGCAATTTGCCTGTGGGATCCCCGTGAATCTCATAACTAACAGTACAGAATAAAATCTTATAACTAATGTAATAAATACTACAAAGTAATGCTTTGCGTTCCACCTCGCTCGCCATTCTGAGATACCAGATGTTAAGTCTTAATATGTCCAGTTGTTACTCTGGCCACAATGTCCTTCAAACCGAAACACAACGGTGCATTTACACTGTTGTTCGGCGGGACAAATGGACATTGTGGTGGTACCTACCCAGACGGCCTCTCACATAAGAGAGACCTACCAGTAAAAGATCTCCTTCGATATTTATGAGATCGTCTACCCTCGGGAATAGATGTCCAAAGTAACAAGTGCTAACTTGACTACCTTTTAAAGTTAAGATTAAAAGTAGATAAAAAAAGAAAATACTAACATCTACATAATAATTTTGAAAAAACACTTCACGCAACTCCTTAAGGTGGCTAGGTAGCCGGGAACCAATGGTATTTTAAATTGACTCAGCTTAGTTCCCATGACGTGAAAAGGGCGAGTCGATCATCATATCGAACATAAATAAATAGTGAAGCTAAACAATTATATCATAAATAAATACATGCAACAGACACGTAGTCTTGGCTTCAAACTAAAATTGAGTCTTATGTCGTGGTTATCAGGAACTACCAAAGACTTTTCGGTGTCACAAAAAACAATACTCGAAACAAAAGCTTGTTGTTCACGCACATATGTATTTGTCTCCCAGGGATCAAACTTGCTTCCTCTCGTTTCACAGCTGCCGTCTAATCTGCACAACGGAGGCTGTGAAATAAAATAATGATTTTCCTGAAAACCAAATTTTCTTTAGGTACTGTTTAGGTTTATGAAATAAATCTAAAAACATTAAGGTAAGTACTTACTCAAGAAAACCATGATTATACAAATCCAGGTATTTTCATAACTACATAAAGTATATTTTGTAAGATCCCGATAGGCTTTTCCACTCGATTACCTTTCATGAATTTCTTAAGAATACTTGAAATGAGCACGTTGCCTGGGATTAAGTGAACAAGAATACATCTTGATCATTTTATTGCGTAATATTTTCCTTCTGTAGAAAATATTCTCCAATATTTGGTTAATACTTGACAGTAATTTGTCTGGCTATAAAACTATTTTTAATCTTTAAGATAAGGGGAAGGTTCTCAATTCTTTATAAGAGACTTTACTTAAGACTGTGTTGTTTTTTATGTTTGTTACCTCATAAACCTGTATTGATTATTCTTTTTTTGATTGTTCTAAAAGCTAACTATATTAATTTTCATTTGGTTTTAATTGCTAAGGATTATAATTATTCGTTCGTTGTGAATTAAAATTTAATGTGGACCTGACTGGTAATAAATGATTTACCGGGTGTAAAAAGAAACTTCTTTCTTTGAGATGAAATTTGGAATAAAACATCCAAAACAGTGTTCAATTGCTATGTTTTACACTTAGAGTATATATATATATATATATATATATATATATATATATAGAGAGAGCGCTGGTACTTCAAAAACGTAGATAAAAATGGTGGTGCCGGGCCACCTTTTTCTGCCCTCCTATTGGCTAATATTTGAACAGGTTGTGCAACAAACATAAATTATTTGAAAAAAAATATTAAAATAAGTAGTTTAGGTCTATTTAATTCCACTCAAACTCGTTTTAAAAGGATAATAGCTAAATATAATTTCGACTGTCAAAGGAATTTATAGCAATTTATTGCTAAATAATTAATTCAATTTTTACTAATATAAGAGCGCTACCAACATTACGAACAAGAAAATATCTACGTTTGTCAAAACACGAATGTATGACAGCGCTCCCTCTATATATAAATACTCTAAGGTTTTACAATACACCAGTATTTCTGAGTACTCAGTTCAACCGTAAGCTGAAATATTCGATTTACCAAACGCTCCAAGCACGTACTGTAAAACAATTTAAAAAACTGTTCTAAAATTCGCAACCGAGGTGTCAAATACATTTCATTCCAGTTTCATACAATGTCGCCGCAGTTTTAATTTAGAACGCGTCTGCACCACCACGTTGAAAAAGGTTATTCCGTGACGCACTCTTTTCATTAGGGCCATTTTTGTATACACTTTTAACAATGCTGCTTGGTTATTTTGAAACTAATTTGGAAATGCTGAAAATGCGGGTTTTTGTATGCATAAGCTATTTTTGTAATACCACGAAAAATTGAGGCAAATTCATGAACGCCCACATAATTAAGAAAACATTGAGAAAGTGTTGAATTCTGATAAATTGTGTTGGTAGGTCTGTCATATGTGAGAGACCACCGCCGCAATGTATATTTCTTCCGTCAACCAGCAGTGTAAATACACTGTTGTGTAGCCAGAATAACTACTGGACATTAGACAATACGGAGGATATAAATCTTCTTGTTAGCTCGCGTATTGTTAATTAATCAATTCATCATCGTCATATATTCTAATTTATCTATATTTATAAACTTTATATTTTTATTGTATATTTAATACTTTGTGTTTTTTTACCAATGAGAAAAGTTGTTTATTTTAATGAATACAAGAGCACAAAGTACTACCCATAGTTACATCCAAACATACTATTGTGTGAAAATACACAAATATTTTTGCCAATTTTTTTTTCCCCGGTGGTTCACATAGGCATCACTTCGTTTGTTAGTTAGTAGACATAGGCCTCAAGGTATACCATAGAGCCCGGTCTGCTGCTTTATGGATCCAGTCGCTGCCAGCCCTCTTGTTTTTTTTATTGCAATGAATGGCGAGACGAGCTTGCCGGTCGCCTGATGTAGCTCAACAATAGCAAAACCAAACAAAACCTTGTGCAAGTCGTACTGCCAGCTGGCCAGAGGTCCCACGCTATGCTTGCCAAGAAGTGGCTCTTACTCCAGAACACGCCTACTCTAAGCCTGTGTCCAGAAGTGGACTGCAACGAGCTGACGGCAGTGAAATACAACATGAAGATCTCATGGTCACCTGGAGAGTCGAACTCTTCAAAATTTAGCAGGATTCCAATGGTTATTTTTTAATTCTGTTCAGTATAAAGCTACAAGGAGGGAAAAAAGGGTAGGGGCAAGGAGGGAGGGGGGAATTAATAAACATGTGAATACTCCACTGTAAGCTGATGATGATGATAATGAAATACCTACTCTATGTTTGTTAATTTTCGTCCCTAATACCGCCTAGATCTCTATTTATAACTTTGTCAATATTGCAGCGAAACTTAATGGAGAAACTATATGCACAACTCACAAGCTATTCACACGACTAGGATAATAGATAACGTGACCATCTAATTTTTGTGCCAGAGCGGGACATCAGTGGAATAAAAAATAATAATAATAAAGTTTTTAGTGTTTTACAACTTTTTATCATAGAAGATTGAATGACATAAAATAATAATCAAAATCGTATTTTTGTATTTGTCGGCTGAAAAAAATGTTTCAAATTATCGGGTTTAATTTTTAGATGAGTGAAACTCAGTACATGATTTATTTTATATTTATTTTCGTAATCAAAATAACTTTCATCACTGCGACACTCACCTGTGTCTTACCACTTGTCCGTATTTTGATATTGTGAAAAAAAAAAACTTTTTCGATAGGTGCGTTACTTTCAGGCAGACACTTAACGTACTCAATAATTGTGGAATAGTTTATTAAGTCAAGATGTTTTTACGAAAGTGGTGGTATAACAGAGCACCACGGTTTTCAGTTGTAGTTCGGTAAAGCATTTTGAGCGAGAAATACATTTTAAATTATTGTTTTGTCTGATCGCAAGAGCGGGACAATGTCGGCTTGCTGGGGACATCGGGACAGACTTCCTGAACGGGGACTGTCCCGCCTAAAGCGGGACGTATGGTCACGTTAATAATAGATACCAATATGCTAATGGAATGCGTGTTAGCGTATCAATTGATTTAGGAGCTATACTGTAAGGAGAATGGTATGCTATGTACTAATAAGCATATTGTGATTATGTACGTAGAGAGACAATATAGATAGTTATCTCTCAGGCTGATATTAAGGCGCACTACACACTAAACGCGTCGGATTGCCGATACAACCCAAACTTTAAGAAACGACACTAAGGCGCACTACGCACTAAACGCAATAGGTCCCCGATACATCCTGACCTTTAACCTTTAAGAAACGAATTATGTCAGAAACTAGCGCCCACATGTGTTGCCCGCCGACTTGTTGGCAACCAAATGCTCAGGAGGGTTACTCTATGAAACGATACGAACTTCGAATGTTCGGACGCCGTAAATGCGCACAAAATGTTGGAATACTCTATCGTACGTTATACGCATACACTAAGTTCGGAGAAAATGATAAGTGTAATAGAGAATAGTATTGATTTTTGGATGTGGAAAACTTATATCTTACTCCTGACTTCGAACATCCGAACATCCGAAGTTCGTATTTGATAGAGTATCCCCCTAGTTGTATGGCGACATTCAACAATGTCATGAAGTAGCCAATAAGGCCATATTCGCATGGGCGCTTAAAAAACGTCAACTTTGACAGTTTTTACCGTTGCCAATATTTATGTTTACATGAAGTGAAAATTTAACGTCCATCGCTCAACATCGAAAATCCGACAGCGCTCGATAAAAAAGCGTCGTGTTTTAAAATCTCCTTTGTGTGAAGAAACCAATGAATTTACATTTGTTTCATTGCAAGGTTTTTTAACGCGCGTTGAAATAGCGGATGCGTATGAGTCCTTAGTCTGCCGCACCGGCCAAAATTTTCTAAAGCTTGTCGGCGGCTTTGGTGTGTGCCTCAGAAATTGGAGTGCGAAACACATTTGAGGGGATCATTATAATTAATTTTCCATTATTGTTTCTTGCGCAGTTTTCACAGCTTTCTTGTTCACAGGTAAAACACGTTCCGAAAAGGTGGTAGGAATTAAAGATTCAAAAGATCTTATGAAAGACTATTTGTAGAGAGAATATTTTTATTTGAATGATGTTAGAAATGTGTCTATATGGCGATGAGCTTGTTCCCTATGGACGGATAACACAAGGCAAATGAGGGGTGTCCTAGCACATCTGACTACCCTTTCTGGGAAATATCGTGAATTTAAGTATGTATCTAAATAAAAACCTTGGAGGACATGAATAGGTATACCGGTCTCAGTAATAAAGCAACTTCATTTTCATCTATTTGCTTAAAACAGATCATACATACGATTTTAATAACTTAATCAATGAAAATATACCCCAGTAAATGAATGATGACCAAGTCAGTTTTTTAATTAAAACTTCACGAAGCGTCATGTCCCGACAATTTCAAAATATACTCGATTAATATACCACAAATTGCCGCCTGCCCCGATACCGGGAGTAAAATGCTGTTCCCATACCTTATAGAGTAATATTTTACTGTAGAACCGACATTGAATTTTAATTTTGTTTGTTCCATATGGACTGGTATAAAAATAAATGTAAAATTAGGACATATTGTGGTTAAAATAAGAATTGAAAAACAAAATTGCAATTGCTGGCTTGGATAATAAAAGTGATTGTGTATGGGTTATTTAGACTGGCAAATGCATTGCAATATAATAAAAAAGCCAGCGTAACAAAAGGCAATACCAAAAATATGTTATTATAACCTATGAGTTGTGATATTGTTTTTGATTGTGGTAGAGCCATGGTATTGTCAGTCTTGACTCAGCATGAATGGGCAGGCTCGTCCGGGGCGATATCACTGTTTCCCAGGAGGCTGAAGTAAAGTGCCAGCTTCACTGTCGCGTTTCATTCGATGAGTGAAATTGCAAGATGCTCCATACACTTTCCCTCTTCCCATCCATTTTCCTTCCTGCTCTCAACTGCTTCAACTTCTATAAACTGTTGCACATTTCATCCTTATAAAGCCAGTGCTTAAACTAAAGCTAAAGGTGGAGCTACCACCTAAAAATATTTACCAGCTAATTAGTTGAGAAATAAACTATTAAGCTCTAATTTGTTAAGACGCTATTCGTTTTGTTTGTTTTTGTACGAGCAAGTGGCAAATTTTCAAACTCCGCGCTTGAAGCAAAATATTTTGTGTTTTATTATTTAATTTAGTCCTCGTTCAGATTTAACCAATTAAAGTGTAAGCATGTTTAAATAAATAAATATTCAAGATTATTCAGTTATTATTTCCTTCATTATCAACACAAAATCTAATGAACCAATATAGAACGTGGTTAACAAGTGCCCGTGCAGTTTTGATCTACCAATCTTAATCAGTCTTATCTTAACCATTTTGTTTTTTTTTTCTTAATTCACTACGGAGCTCAAAGAAAAAAGTTTATGTAATTTTGCAAAAATATACATAAACAAGTAACTTTTGCTCTCCGCCACCCAATTTAATACAAAAAATACCAAACTACCCTTGTATTAAAGCATAAACTAATTATTTAAAACACCTTTCCCGAGCTCGTAGTGTTGACATTTTGAAAGCAATTTGCGACGCATCAAAGTGAAATTTCGTAGAAACGTCACAAAGGGGCATTTCACAGGCAATGAATACTTGAAAATACTGTGAAAGTAATGCAATTATTACCGGGTTTATTTAGTTCCAGCTGCATTTAGCAGGACGGAATGGCCGGCAAACTATGTAAATTAATAATTTGCATTGTTTTCATAGTTGAAATTGTTAATTGGATTGCATTCATATGTAATATTGTGCAGGGTATTGAAAAATTTTTACTGCGACATGATGGCTACGGGTTACATTACAACATTACAACAAAATATTTATAAGAAAATAACGTGTCCAACAAAAAAATGAAAATTAATAAATTCACTAGCAATCTTCGATTACATAGTAACTATTTTATATTTTTTTAACCTATTGACACGAAACATAGTCCTTAGAAAACAAAAGTAATTTAATTCTCTATGATAAATAAAACGATCAAAAATTTTAAACATAATTTGATTTAAAATATATAAAACTTAGCTAACCTTTTAACTGTCAAAAATGCCAAATTAGAAAAGGCGAAAAATCTAAAACTAAGAGTAAAAAACAATTCAATTTACGTACTTAAAGTGCCATCAACTGAGCTATAAAATATTCCTAATGCAGTCTTAAGCATTAAAATATTCTGACTAGAACACTAGAATATTCTAACAGTTTTGACTTTTCTAACATTATCTAATGAAACTGTTTAACTTTGTGATTGACAGGGGTGTAGTTAGAATTGAATAAGAGGGGGCCCTTTTAAAAGCAAATGGCTTGAGTAGTCTTTTAATTTAATAATCATAACATTTTATTATAAAAAACTTGTGAAAGCAACAAAATCTACAATAAAGATTTCATTGTAGATTTTTACTTATAGTTAATTCAACTTGCTTAATTCGATTCTAATAACATCAGTAAAATATCTGCTTTCATATTATTATTAAAATACTTTATCGTGAAGATTACTAGTTTTATTATAGGACATAAATTTTATATTTAATTCAATGTTAAATACATCAGGCTACATAGCGTAAACAATATTATTGGGTAATTTGTGTACCCTTTTCCTCGATAATTTTTGTTTCATTTGTTCGTATTTTTTAATCGAGTTTATGAACATCTTGGACAGATTTTACTTTAAATCTTTGAAATTAGACATCGTGAATTATCTCGTAAAAAGATCTCGTTCGAAATTTAACCTGAATCGTTTCCTTAAAAAAATGATTTTAATGTCAGTAACCAATAAGAATTAAATATAATCCTCTTTCAAATTTCTTTATTGCGTCTCTATGCAAATCTTCGCTATGCCTTCTCAAAGTGGACACAAGTTGTAAGTCTCAGGAGATAGAAATCTACCCCTGACCCAGCTTCAAGAATGGGGTAAGGGATAAAACCTTTTTTTTGAACGTTAATGGACTGTCGTCTGATGGTTAAATACATTTTGTTTTAATTTATTATTTTGAAAACCTTACACGAGTTGCCTATGTTTTGTGCTCAATATGGCGATAGCCCGGTCAATGTCACATTTGAAGACGAAAACAATCTTTGCGAATTGTGAATGACAATATTATTGACTCCTTCTGCAGATTTAGCCGTGATATTATACATGTCTAATCTTTATTAGATGGGTTCCGGATTTCCTTTTCAGTTTTTTGCATCAAAGACAGGTATTTATTGTATTTTATTTACCATCAAATAAATAACGGACTCCCACTCGTCATCCGAGATTAATCTGCCAAAAATAACTCTTTAAATATTCAGGTACAAAGCCGAAGCTAAAAGCACGGGCTATCGATTACACGAAACGTGAAAGCGTTCATCAACGGCTTTATTGCGTTCAAACTGCCACCGAATGTTTGCAGACCTCTCGAAACTGAGCCTGATTGATTGGTAAATATAATAACGAAACATATTTCAATGCTTTATCGTTGTACATTTTATAAAGCGAAGTTTGAGCCGTGACTTTAATTGAGATGATTTTATGAAATGAAATGAAATTGGTCATGCAGAGACTATTTTTGTTCACACGTCGATACGTAGTTTTTAATCTATTTTTACAAAATAATTGATTGTTATTAAATTAATTTAATTTTTGATAGTCTTCTTTTTTATTACTATTTATAGCAACTAAAATGTTATTCAAGGAAATACATTATTTAAGTTTATCAATGTTGGAGTGTACATACCATGAGTATTACTAAAACGACGCACAGCGATTTAATATTCAATTCAACCGGGTCTAACGCGGATCAACCTGAGAAGACCTGGCGAAACAAACTCAGTGAGTTTACATTACCACTAGAACTACGCAGAGATTTGGGCCCTGACTTTAATTGATATTATTTATAAAATGATAAATTTTAGGAAACTTAAACCAAATGTCAATTGAGATAGAAGTTACACGCCAGCCTTAAGAAGTGGATGTAAAAAAAGAGGCAGAGAAAGAAGCTAAAAGAACACCTGCAAGGCTATATGAACTTCGTTTTGTTTTTTATTTCAATGAATGGTATGACGAGCTTGCCATTCGCCTGATGGTAAGCGATACGACCGCTCATGGACAGTAGCAAAACCAAAAAACACCATGAATTGCAAAGCAATGCTTCGCATTCCACTACACGCGCCATCCTGAGACATTAGATGTTAAGTCTCAATATGTCCAGTAGTCACTCTGACTACAATGTCAGTGTATCAGTGAAACAGTAATAGTAGCCCATTCGAACCACTGCATAATATAGTAACAAAATAATTGATCCAGTTACTAATTAAAAGAACAAAGCAAAACATTCTGTAAATTGGAATAAATCATAAAAAAGATAAACCTTAACAACCTGAAATTAAGACTGAATGCACAAACAAAATCCTTCATTACATAGAAAAAGAGGGTTTAATTAAGGGGCTAAACGGACACCACAATGGGCTCTTAATGAGAGCACTAACACCGGCCGGTAATCACGCCGTTTGTTTGCAATGAAAGGGCGGACCTGGCTAGCTCAGGAAATTTGCATTCGGATTTGATTAAAACTCGGAATCCCGTGATGTGTGATTTATCGGTAAACATTTTCATCAACGGGTAAAACACATGTGGAATGACGTACAACACTGCCATGGGCTAGATTAATGGCATTCCATTTTACTTAAACTCATACGAAGTATATAAATATATCAAGAATATATATCGCTTGATTCGGCCATACCATGTTTACGTTATCGACGTCAGCCTTCTCTCAGGGTTCCCTAAATGCGGATTTGGCGAGATTTTTTATTTCCTATGGATAATTGGTATACATTTTCAACTCGTCCTATTTATTTTCCGTTTTTTTTATTATCATAAGAGACTCGGTGGTGAAATTTACTTCTGACCTGAACATATGTTTACGGTAACTATTTAAAATATGTGTTTTTAACATTTACATCCACCTTTCCAGTCACAACAATTTAAAATTCTGTAAATCTAAAAAGCTTAAAAAGGCTTAACCTTTATTGCGTTCTAAACTTGAAAAGCTCCCTAATAGCCTAAATAAATAAATCAAGGTTGAAATAATTTATAACTTTAATCCGGAATCCGACCAAGTGAAAGGTAAACAGCGGCGAAAACTAAGTTTTTCCCCGTATTCCCTTTGAACGGTAACCGTGTTTTTGTTTCAACGTCAAAAACAAAAAACTTTTGCCCAAACTGTCGCTTAAATTGTGGAGTTTCAAAGCGAGGATTATTTGTTACGAATTAAAATGAGATCGGAATTGATTGAGGGTTCTTCGTGAATTTGTAATGAAGCGATCAAATTAAAAATTTGATCATTATTATTTGTTTTATGAATAGGCAGCGAACTATTCAGTTGTTTAAGCGATTTTCCAATTAAAAGGGTCTAAGTTCGTTCCGTTTGTTCGCGAGTATCTTTGTTGTTTTGACGTATCTCTAATCAATCGCACTATTAATAGCCGATCTCTATAACCTATCTATTTTTAATAATTTGTTAGAATACATACATACATACATAATCGTCACGCCTGTATCCCATAGGGGTAGGCAGAGACTATAGACCGCCACTTTGCTCGATTCTGACATATTACTTTCGCTTAGATACATCCACTTTCATCGACCTCTTCATGCATTCTCGTCGGAAATAAAAATATATAATATGTTAAAATAGCTACCATTATTATCGATACAATTCTATACTTCAATAAACAAAGATTGACCAATACATTTATGTTGCCTTGCTATCTATACGTACATATATGAATTATATCTACATCTTTGTTAACTGAAATAAAAAAATCAGCCAAATATCTAATGAAATGTCTAGTTACATTACAGCTGATACATTATAGAAACCGGTCATAAGAAGATTCGTATTGAATACCTATTAGTACCTACTATTTAAAGTGTAACTTGATGTTATTTTAGGTGATATCATTGTAACTAGAAAATAAAGACATTAACACAAGTAATTAACAACCCACCAAAAATTTTCACCCGACATTCAACTCATTAAAACAAAATGCCATTGAAAAGTCAAAATATTAATTACACAGTCCGACGAGCACATTTTAAAGTGAAAATACACATTTTAATATCGCAAACTCGACTTGAGTGCTGAAATTTTGAAATGTTATAAAAATGTTAACACTCGCGCGGGTAACGTTTTTCAAAAGAGAAACCGCACGTGCGAGCTCCCAAGTTTGATTACGTGGCTGTACTCAAGGCGTGGGGGCCGGACCCCCCAGGTTACAGCTATAGTTTTTGTGAATCGATTAGTATTACTGACTACAGCTTGACTACTATTATTGGCCACCGTTGAAATTTATTTGCTAAGTAATGGTGTTTAGTGTGGTACATCAAAAGGCGGCCAGACAAAAAAATAAGGAAAAAATCCCGAAAAATCACTAAGGCCCAATTGCAAACCAACTTTGCCTATAACTTTGACTTAAAAAACATCAATCCCATACGTTAGAAATAACGTATTTGAATACGTCTCAAATGTTTAGCGATAATGATATTGTAAAAGATAAAGCTGTGCGGGGATCGAATCCTCGGCCTCCCCTTTCACAGCCGGCGTCTAACCAACTGCGCCACGGAGGATGTCAATAGCAGATTATTGCAAATAAGTAAGTTGCGTCTAAGACCATACTAAAAACTACGATAATTTAAGATTCAATTACAGCCTTTTAGTAAACTCTTATTGGCCATTTTAAAAGCTGTTTAAATGCTACAAAATTTGCTCGTATTTTCCAGTTCGATGGTCTGTATCGCTTCACGATGCACTTCGAATAATGGTTTAAAAATATAACTTTTTTATATCGAACAAAAAAGGTAATTTTTATACCATATAATTATTGAATTACATACATACATAATCGTAACGGCCGTATCACATGGGGGTAGGCAGAGACTGAAGATCGCCACTTTGCTTGATTCCGAGGCCTGACATATTACTTCGCTTCATATGCTTTAAAATCATTGAATTATGTTTGATACCTAAATTACATATTTTTACTTTGAAATTAAGAATATTATAATTTTCCGGGCTTATCATGATATAATTTTTCCTCTAAGTCTACATTATAAAGCAAATGAGGTTCTAAATTTTATTTTTGACTAGATATGCCCCAATACCTTTTCCTTCCCCCCTCCATGTTTTTTCGAAACGCTACAACAACAAGTTTCACGCTGCGCTCCACTACGCCCAAGGATAGGAAAAGGTGGCGCAGCATAATCCGGTCAAGGATTGCTCCATGTTCAGGGATCACGACCCTCAGCAATGAGGAAAACGATGCGAGGAGGAGGAGGACAACAAATGATGACATGAGATGTACTGGAACGCGCGCACCACTTACATCGAAACACTTTATGCGCTTTCCGCCCTGTCAGTATATTTATATCAATACACCTAACTTACTTTACTAGTGGTCTCTCATATGTGAGAGGTCTGGGTAGGTACCGCCGCAATGTCTATTTCTCCTGCCAAACAACAGTGTAAATGCTTTGTTGTGTTTCGGATTGAAGGACATTGAAGCCAGAGTAACTAGTGGACATATTGAGACTTAACATCTTATGTCTCAGGATGGCGAACGCAGTAGAATTTTGCTACTGTTTATGAGCTGTCGTATCGCTTACAAATAGCTGTCGTTACAATCTCGTCTGGCCTTTCATTGAATAAAAAAAAATGTCACAGCGCCTAACATAATAATTCAAGCGATGCTGACTCCATACCAGCGTTATTGCAAAACTTGTTGATGGCAGTCACGTAGCCTGCAATATTCCACAGCTCTTAGGGGTTATAAATAGGCTCGCCCTGCTCTTTAACACTCCTAGGTTTAGTTCACATCAACTTCAATGTTATTAATTACTTTCCAATGTTGGAAACGAATGTTGGGAATCCGAAGGGCAGAGTCGTCACTGTACATATTGTGAATCATTCTTCCGTTAATAATTACCATGTTTGTACTCGTAATGTATCAAATGAATATGAATAAAATTAAACTATGTTTCTTATTTGTTAATTTACTGTTAGTCCAACAGTTACATAGTAATGACCCCACACTGAGATCCAGTCTTGTATCGTGGGTAACAGAAACTATGAGAGACTTTTCGGTCTCACAAACACCCAAATACTTTGGGTTCATACAAATATTTGTTTCGGTGCGGGAATCGAAACCGCGGCTGGTCATTTCAAAGTCGGCGTCCAACCAACTGCGCCGCGGAGCCTGTTAAATTTAAAATTGATATATATAAATTTAGAATAAAATTAATTTAGGCCAAGTATCCTGTAGCACGAAGTAATATAAAATTGTTATCGAAATGTACTAGAATAAAACGACGGATAATTCAGGAGAGTTATTCTACAGACAAGAACTTCAAATGTTCGACAATCAAATTAAGATAAGAGTTTTCCATTTTTAAAAATTAATACTGTTCTCTATGATACTTATCATTTTCTCCGAAGTTAATCTGTAATTACGACGCACAATAGAGGATTCCGACATTTTGTGAAGTACCTATCTACTATCTAGACACATTAGTAAAGGTTTACCTGCGACGTACGAACATTCCAACTTCATATCTTATCATAGAGTAATCCCCCGCAAAGTTCCAATTTTCATGTAATTAATTTAATTACTGCTGTCTCAATGAAGTGTATCGTGAAAATGTTTGCACTCAATGCTTAATTTAATTTGTAAAATTACTGAGAGATATTTTCGTTTCATTATATATTTTTTAAATTTATTATGTACTAGCGGCCCGGCCCAGCTTCGCCCGGGTACAAATAGATTTCTGAACAATAATATGTACGTATTACGTAATATACGTATAAACCTTCCTCTTGAGTAATTCTATTTATTAAAAAAAACCGCATCAAATCCGTTGCGTAGTTTTAAAGATTTAAGCATACAAAGGGATATAGGGACAGAGAAAGCGACTTTGTTTTATACTATGTAGTGATCATTCATAATTTATCATGATAAAATTTGTTGTGACAAAGATTACAATGCTTACGTGGATTTTGCGAGAATTGTGTATAGAAAACAACAATGTAAGTTAAATATAATGAAGACGGCATAATATGTTCTCAGATTGAGGATGCTTGTAAATTTTCAAAATAAGGCATAAGCTATAGAAAGGGTATATAAATTATTGGATATTTTTATTCATTAAAGTATCTACACTTACTATAATAATATAATACTACTTAGAATACCTTGACAATTAAAACTCAAAAAAAAAAAAATTGACCCATTTCATCCAAGTGTGAAGTGCGTGGTGGCCTGAAGTGCGTGGTGGCCTGAAGTGCGTGGTGGCCTGTTGGTAAACGGACTAGACGCGACTGCCAACATGTTTACGGTGGTCGCGGGTTCGAATCCCAGGGCACACCTCTGACTTTTCGGAGTCATGTGTGTATTGATAGTCAATCACCACGCACTAAAACGGTGAAGGAAAACATCGTGAGGAAACCTGCATACCATAGCGATTTATAAAATTTCTATGGTATGTAAGTCCGCCAACCCGCACTAGGCCAGCGTGGTGGACTATATGGCTTAACCACTCTCAATCGTACTCTCGATTGTAGAGGAGGCCCGTGCCCTGCAGTGGGACGTATATGGGTTGACACAGAATCCAAGTGTGAAGACTGAATTGATTCTCAGTACTATGTGTATTACTAATAAAGGAATTCTTCATCCTGATTGGATCAATTCACTCGAAATGCCAACAATGGAACGACGATTGAAAAAATCTAATTCCGTAATGTAATATTCTGGAATATAAATTTACGGGAAGTTAAATGAATGCGCAAAAAGGAATTTATATTTTTGTTGAAGAGAATATTAAGGTGTCTAAAGTTCTATCAGAAATAAAACGGTTTCATTTATATGTAAATCTTATGTTATATATTAATATATAATTATGCAACTGCTTTCGTATCTCTGCACTACCTCTAGACCGACTGGTAGAAAATGCCATTAGGCATTAAGTCCGCCAGTACTATTTAACTGTACAAAGTGTAAATAAATAAATATTATGTTCATATTTTATGAACAGGTCGATATGGAAGAAAGCCTGATCTGTACCACAGAGTCAACCTATCGCAGACATCAACTTCTCACATATACATTTTATACATAGATATGTATATTTTTTTATATTACTAGCGGCCCGGCCCAGTTTCGCCCGGGTACAAATAGATTTCTGTACCATAATATGTACGTATTATACATATAAACCTTCTTCTTGAATCACTCTGTTAAAAACCACATCAAAATCCGTTGCGTAGTTTTAAAGATTTAAGCATACAAAGGGACATAGGGACAGAGAAATCGACTTTGTTTTATACTACATAGTGATGTTTAAATATATTGCGGTGACCCAACGTATTATACTATGACCAAAACTCTATTAAGAGTAAATTTGAACCCTGCAGTGGACCGAATTAATTTTAATTTAATTATTTTACATTTATTCCCGCTACCAATCCGCATGGCAAATACGTGCATTATTATTATATACGTGTTCAGATATTGGCTCTGATCCTCGTACAGCTGCCAATACTGCCATACATATTGTCTGTGAAACACGGCTTAACTCAGGTGCTGTGGCATCCATGTAATATGCTTCTCCATAAGGAGATTACAATATTGGTTAGTTCCATAAGCTGTATATTGTACACCCAGTCATCTAGTCTTCGGTGGGAAGTGCCAAGAACAAGGAAACAGATTACTTTGTACTTAATGTATATTTGTACACAAAATAGTGGAGGAAACGATGAACAGAAATCGGTGGAGACAAATAATACACTCTAAATGCGGTACATCCAAGAATGACCACGATCCTCAGTCATGAGGGACCGACTGCAGAGAGAGTATATTTTTACGATATGTAGGTGTAGGTATACTAGGTTTCGTTACTGAAATGTATCATATATTGGATCCAGAATCTTATGGAAATTGGTCACAGTTCATGAAGATGGTAAACCCGTCAAGCAGATACGCTTCAAATTGGATTTACATGGATGTGTCCGATCCGTCCGAACACGATGCAATAGAATTAATCACTAGAACTGTTTTACTATTGAACGTAATAGCTATTCGGCTACAAAATGTCCTGTCATCATAAATACAGGCTTGTAATTTAATAGAACGGCTCATTCAATTTCAGACAGCTTGGAAAAAGAGGAATCAATTTTCAGATAAACGATAAAATGTATCAGCCCTTTGAAATACAATACAATATTTTTACCTAAATCTATTAATACAGTAGTGTGCCTACACTGTATATAGTCACTACGCTCGCATTTCACTAAATAACTCTTCAAAGGCATTCAGGTAACACAAAATTAAAATACCTTATCCCATTTTATGTATAAACGTCAATTGAAATACGAGTATATTAAAAATTCTTTACTTTGTACAGGAGTATTAGATACCATCCACGAATGTGAGCCAATTAAGTATTATATGAGATTTGTGAAAAGGAAGGAGAAATAAAATACACCAAACAGCGACACAGAAGAATATTCCAAAGCAATTATGATAGGGTATTTTTGACACCATTTATTATTGTATTTATCAAATGGAATCCATTTTCAAAATTTAACATACAAAGAATAAACCTATTAAGAATTAAAAAATGAAAACATTTTGGATCTTGCCAGAGTTAAAGAAAACGCAAAACAAAACTAATGACGTCACTAGTCTTAACATGCATTACAGTATGTGCATGTTAAAGGGGCGGTAAGATGTCTCAACTAGGAAATACGGTTTTAAAAGAAATATTTGATTAAAGAAGAAAGAATGAGAGATTTATTCGTTGCTGGTACCGATTAGCACAAATTAAAAAGGAAATAGGTATATACACAAAATATTTTAACACAAAACAAAAAGGTAATATTATTATAAATAAAAATAATACCTAAAACTATTAAGATAAGCATTTATCTACTAATAGTGCCAACAATAGGCCCCTCATTCAGCTTTGTGCTCCAGTACATGTACAGCCTAAGCAGTACTATAGCGCTGATTTTCCATGAGACCCTATTGACATCCGGGTCAGTGCACCAATTAAAAGATAATAACGTTATTATTAATACATAGAGTATTTGTGTTTGTACGCTAAATGTAATCGATCATAGGCAAAAATTCAAATCTTGTATTATGTGCCAACTGTAAGCGCGCGAATACGAAAATAGAAAGACGCTGAGGCAGCACAAGAAACTAGAATGTCGAAACGTGACTACGAGCTCGTCACGTTATGTTCTGTCCTGAATCGTCTGATATAAATAGTATATAAGCAACTAAATAATAAATAGATAGTTATAATTTAAAATGTATTTCTTTCTTCTGCTTTAATTAATTAAAACGTGTGTAGACAGAACGAACACTAAGGTCGTTTAAACATAAAACTAAGTCCGAATGCCGCGAAATGAAATTCGCAAGGTGCTAATACAAAATAATAATGTTCCTGAAATTCCATTTCATAGGAACATTAAATTCCACCCCTAATTGCTCCAGCCCTAGAGAAAATAAGTTTTTACCGGTCAATTTTTAAGGGCGTGTTTTGTTATTGACCAACAGGTCATTTATTTAATATTTAAGTCAATAAAATGAATAGGCAATTGTCTTCGTGTGTATTCGTCAATTTAGCTCGGGAACGACTGAACAGATATGGTTATTTTTAGTCTTGAAATGTTTGTAATAGTCGATAATAGGAAAATCAAAGTTTAGTGGGAACGAAATTTTATTTTATGGGAAATAATGAGACAAGATATTAAAGGGTATTTGTTAAAATCTCAGTTAGGCAACTTCATACAAACTGCTATTCAAAATAATGCAAAAACAGCGGATACATTAACAAACGATAGATGACAATAGTAATGTAGTACATACTATCACTTACCGGAATTTCGCTTCTGAAACTGGCCGGACGACGCAGAAGAAAACGGAGAGCGTTGTAGCACTCAACAACACTTGCACAATATTGTCCACAAAACAATTTAAATTAGTCAACGACTCTAGCGCGGCAACGGAGCACGCGTCTTGCTTCTGCAAGCGTTCACGAGATACTGAACTACTAGTCCAGCAAGATGACACACGAGCTACAAAAACTACCCTCCACTAGATAATATTTTTTATCTAAATTACAAGATTGAAAATATGAAAGTTAAAACGAAAGCGACAGTTTAATTCACTTATTAAAACAAATTTTGCAGACTTCTATGAAATTTATTTTTTCTTTTTTTAAACTACTATGATTAATTTACTAAATAAATTAATTTATTTAAGCCCAAGGCGCTATAATTTGTCTGTGAATAACTAAATTGTAAATTTAAGGTTTTTTAAATAACCAACAACTCCCAATGAAACGTGTTACAGCTGATGATTAGCCTTCGCGTAGTTTAATTAATACTTTCTTTACAGGTAGAAACGATTCATAATTTTATTTATTTATTTATAACTTTATTGTACACCGTATAAAAAAGAGGGCAGAATTACATGAAAAAAAATATATGCACAAGTGGCGGTCTTATTGGTTGAAGCAATGTATGGTCACCGCATGGTGACTTAGCATTAAGCTGTTTATAGTTTAACCAATAGTTAGTTTACGGGTTGCCCAATATCCCTTTTCTCTTCTCATCCTTTCCTGCTCGCCTCATGATTTGGTGGGCCGGCGACACATCTTTTATCTAAGCGTTGTGTTTATGGGCGGCAGTGACCACTTACCATCAGGTGAATGTGTCGCTCGTTTGCCGGATCTGTGCAATATGATATGATTTTTCATACCTCTAATTAATAATTATGTCAAAGTCTTTCTTGAAAATGCTTGTGCTGCTCTTCCATGGCAATCTAAATAAGTGCATATACAAATGTAGTTTCACAGAGTCTCATATTTTTAAGAATAAATTTGGTTCTTGGAGACTCTCTTATGCCTCTTGACTCCTGTGAAAGTCGAATAATAATTAACACGAGCAAAAAAGTTAAGACATTTTAATGGCATATTTGGATAAACATTACTATCTACGAACACCCATTTAGATATTTATTTTCCAATTCACTACAGTGAATGGACTAAGCAATCAAATAGATGTTTAAATATTTATGAAACTATTTGAAAGTTAAAGCGGTCTGCTAAAACGGTCTTAAACTTTCAAATGATTTGTAGTAAATAAAAAGTTCAGAGTACACCTGTGTAATCAGAGCCGCATTTCGGCAATTACTCTTGAAATAGGGATTTATTATTGATGTCCGTAAGGTCACTTTCAAAATGTATTGAGTGAGGAACGTGTATTTGTATTTATAATATTCGCGAGTAGTATGTTAAAGTAAATAAATTCTTTATGGTATCTACTGTAAGCGATGTGTATTAAGCAACAAATACCGATAATATTAATACAATATTATAAAAATAATAAGTCACGAATTGTGGTAGAGCCGTGCTGTTATGAGTTGCAACTCAGGTTTTGCTAGTTACTCACTCTTTTTACTCACTTTTTACATCTACAGAGATTCTTGATGTAAGAATAGATAGCTTTTAATATAATCGATTAAATTTATACTACGAAGGAAAACCATTTCATAATTATAATAAAAGCTAAATCGTAAATCGTTTCTGTATCAGCCCATATTACGTCTGACTGCAGGGCATAGACTTCCTCTACAAGTTAGACCATAGTTGGCCTAGTGCGTATTGGCTGACTTCACGTACCATAGAAATTCTTACAAATTCATTATAGTATGCGAGGTTTCCTCACAATATTTTCCTTCGGTGATGATGCTTAAATAGTTTGTTAGCAATAATTAAAACGAATGCTTCCAACACATTATATTCAAAATTAAATACAAAATATCAATTACATTTCTAGCTCCTAGAGCCCTCAAATTTCCGTTCCGAAAGGATTGATGTAAAAAGTACCAAGAGTAAAAACTAGATCCCAGGACCCCCAAAATACTGTCTTGATCCGTTTCACAAGAGTGTAAAGCATTAAAATGTGTTTTTCAAGCGCACCTGCCGCGCGTCCCGTCCCGAAGGAATTGTGGGAGTGCCATAAACTTCTAAAACATTAGTGCCTTCAATTTAACGCCCCACACGTTCTTTGTGGATTTAGATTACGTTTTTATAGTTGAAGAAATTATTAGGATTTTTACTGAAATTGACATAAAAGAACATAAAAAAATAATACAGGGTATATTCGGATTAAAACAAAGCCAGATGATAGTTTTAGTGACTACAGAGACAGACATAATGCCACTAAAAAATTTGCAAAAAAACGGCGAGGATATTTTTGTGTTTTTTTTCCTTTCATCGTATTTTGTTGGTAAATACCTAACTAACCTAACTTTTCCTAAATCAATAATGTTTCTTATAGCCTTTTATTTTTAAAGACGCTATGGTACTCACTACCTTGCGTTTAAAAAACTGGACACATTACACAAACGCGGGACTTTTTATAGACTGTTGTGTCGGCTACGTATGTACAATGTATTATTATATTAAAATGAATGGCTTGAGAAGCATGTTTTCGCTTAATAGTAAGCGATACGACCGCTCATGGATAGTAACAAAACAAACACCATGAATTACTAAGCAATTCTTGGCATTCCATTGCACTCTTAATCCTGAGACATAAATCATGTTAAGCCTCAATACGGCCATTAGATACTTTGGTTACAGTGCCATTCAAACTGGAACACAACAGTGCATTGACAATGCTGCTTGGCGGGAGAAATAGTAATTGCGATGTAACATATCCAGGCGGCCTCTCACATTTCTGACAGAGAAACCAACCTATATTATATTTACCTTCAGACCGGTGATACCTTTTAATTATGGGATTGGTTCGACTTTTTTTCTACTTTTATCTCCACTGCTCCTTGCTTGCGATTGATAAATTAGATAAAGGATTTCCCGTAAAAGTCGTTCTACGTTCGACCTGACATTGCTAAATGACCATTCAATGACTTTTTAAACTCACATTTCAGTTTTCACGGATTCTAGCTAGAGGTCTCGTGTTGAAAACCTAGGATTTACTAAAACGATAAGTCACTAGTAATTTTAGACAGGGTTAGACCGTGATAATATGTGATATTCATGTCTTGGTAGTGAATAGAAAACTTGTTTCTCTAAATTCACATTTTTTTCCTCCACCTTTTAATACTGGTGGTAGTGTAAATGCACTGTTATGTTCCGGTTTGAAGGATATTGGAGCTAAAGTAACTACTGGAAATGTATTCAACATCGTATGTCTCAGGATGGCGAGCGCAGTGGAATGCCAAACATCGCTTTATTATTCATGGTGTTGTTTGGTTTTGTTACAGTTCATAAGCGGTCATATCGATTACCATCATACGAATAGCATCCTCGTCTCGCCATTCATTGAAATAAATACAGTATAACATTCAACCTACTTAATTTCTGGAAGTAAATACGCTAATCAGAGTAAGGAATAGGCATACAGTACCCTCGTGCGCCATTACTTGCCTAGATTAGTTCGTTAGAGGTCGCAGACAGGTATTCTCTGAAGACCTCTAGACAGCACATTTGCTTCTCGCTTCTCTTACAACAATTACAAAAGTAATATGCCTAATTAGTTCTAATAGAAGTGATGAAGCGCTCTGAGATGTGTTTCGTGGAACGACTTTGTAGTTTAAAGGAATTATACATAAATAAACTCACGCTATTTCACAGTGTAGGCAGAGGTGCCAGGACATCCACAATGTATGTTTCGTCCCACGATGTGATAGACGACGAGCCAATCGCAATATCGGGCAGAAATTCCTGACCCCAGCTTAATAATGAATTAAAATATCCAATACCACTTTGCCCGACCCGGGATTCAAAACCAACCGAAAACCGAACAGTACCACTGCGCCACCGAGGATGGCATTTGCATGAAATTAAATTCCACAAATAATATTTAATTATTATTTTCCACCTTGTTGGATTATATGGCCTAAACACTCTCAATCGTACTCTCGATTACAGTGGAAATACACAATTAATAATTAATCATTAAAGTTAATATACCATTAAATGTTGTCAAAGGAATATAACTGGTGAATATATGTCTCTTTAAAGATTTTTATTGTGATCTAATGGAGAGTTTTACTGGTGGTAAGTCTCTTTTATGTAAGGGGCCGCCTGACAGGTATTGGCGCAATATCTATTCCTTCCGCAAACAGCATCGTTAATGTATTGTTGTGTTCTAAATACACTGTTGTGTTTCAGTTGGAAGGACAATGCAGCTAGAGTAACTACTGGATATATTGACACTTTTTATTTACTTAATTTTATTTATTTATTTACAACAAAGAAAACATGTGAATACAATATATCTTATGTCTCGGGATAATAGTAACTTTGCCCATTTTTATCTGGCAAAACAGACATGTGAACCGGGTGGAAAAGGAAAAAAATAACTGAATCTAAGTAATATAAAACATTTTAAACATTGATAAAGTATTTTCATTTCATTTCATTGGAAAAATAAAAATCATTTTAAAGAAAATAATAATGTGCATCATTATATGAAGTCTAGATATTGCCCGAGGGATGTCTTGACTGACAACACGAACAACTTTGCCGTCGCGGTTAGTTTGTATCATAGCCTGAGGCTCGATACGTCTTTTCAAGTCTCGATACCAAAATACTGTCAATATATTATACTTCCTTTGTTATTTATATCAACAGACAGCTAATTAATTTTAAATTGAATACACTTAGGCTGAGTTGCATAAACTAACTTTGCCAATACCTTTGCCTTTGAAAATGTCGTCGCCATACATATGAGACTTATTTGACCGTGCGAATGTAAACCTACATGCAACACAAATCTGGATATAAACTTGTAGAATCGTTATGGAATCGGCGACGTCATCGATAAGAATTAAGTTCTCATTTCTGTATCAGCCCATATACGTCCCACTGCAGGGCACGGGCCTCCTCTACAATCGACAGTACGATTGAGAGTGGTTAGGCCATATAGTCCACCACGCTGGCCTAGTGCGGGTTGGCGGACTTACATACCATAGAAATTTTTATAAATCGCTATGGTATGCAGGTTTCCTCACGATGTTTTCCTTCACCGTTTTAGTGCGTGGTGATTGACTATCAATACACACATGACTCCGAAAAGTCAGAGGTGTGCCCTGGGATTTGAACCCGCGACCACCGTGAACATATTGGCAGTCGCGCCTAGTCCGTTTACCAACAGGCCACCACGCACTTCTCATTTACGATCAGTATATTATGCTCAAGAGACTCAATTTTAATTGATATAACGTATATCATAACAATAGACAATAGTAACTATCTCATAAAGAAATAACAGTAATACTCGTATACCAAATGAATGTATACGAGAAATAGTTCTCATCATGACATAATATTGCCGAACTGTTTGGAAAGGAATATAGAGAAATGCTGAAACGAAAACCAAACAAACACTCACGAATCGCAATGCAACTGAAAAGCTGATTCAAGTCGATTTTCTGGGAGACAGCCTCTCGAACCGATCGATTTCTGCTGTGGCCTTCCACTTTAGATTATTTTAACTACCTACAACAAAACTACGTCTGACACTAATTTCACGATACATAAAATATCAGTGCAAAACAATAAAAAAATCCAACTGCGGACTACAGTACAGGCTGATGATGATATGATGAAAAAGAAGGAAAACTAAATTCTAAAAAAGATGAAAAAAATAGCTTTAAAGCGCTGATACTGTTTCAATGGCTTGTGTTACGGGCCCTAAAGATGCATATCAAAATTTGTTTAGTTCATATTTAAATTAATTTATAATATCAGTGTTATAAAGAGGAAATATTTGATGATTGGATTAAATAGGCTCTGAAACTTCTCATCCCATTTGAAAAATACTTTTACCAATAGAATCCCACATTATTCCTAATGACCAAAGGCGATAGAATACTTTCAAAAAGTATATATTTTGTACCCGGACGGAATCGGGCCGGGCCATTAGTCATTTATATTTAGAATTATTTTTTATCTAAAATAATCTTTGCCAGTCCATCGTGTAATATTAAATAGCAGTTAAAAGTTCCCGTTTCTACTAAACGGATAACACGAGACGCCCTTTCAGGATTATGTCACGGTAATCAGATTTTGCTCTTTCCAAAGCGTTTTTCCTTCATCCCGGAAGGGATTTCCCTTTAAAATTCGTGTAACAGGAGATTGTAGATATGACTTTTAAAATAACCGTAAAATTGTGTAATTGTACGACAAAAGAATGCTTTTGTAGCTGCAAATCCAGTTTGTTCCTTTCAATAATAAATGTTTTGAAATGAAATGAAAATACTCCCTTTGAATTTGCAAATGTAATTAGATAATTAGCAGAATTAAGAGTCATACAACATACATACGTTCTACCTCTTAGCATCATAAGTATTTTGTAACATAGGTATAAGTTATGGCTGGTTTGTATTGGTTGATAATATGGTCAATGTATAGCATGCGGGCCGCGGGAACTGAAACAACTTTAAGTAAATAAAACTTGCAGCACGACATAATAATTTCAAAATAATTATTTTATTTATGATCCTTTATGTATATTTTGTATTGCTTTGCAATTTGATATAGTAATGACATAACTATTCAATAATGCTTGGGTAACGGAGTTGTACTATGATGGCAAAGCTGAGGTCTCGTGTTCGAATCGGGGAAAGTGATAAGGGATTTTTCTGTTCATTATCAGCCCGGAATCAGGAGTTTGTCTCCGATATGGCGATAGGCCCGCCCCTCACGTATCATGTAACGAAAAATGCCAGGGGAAACGGGCACCTCTGCCTTCTCCTTTCTAATAAAAAAACCATGATTTTATGTTTATATGTAGTCAACAGACAACTTTTTAGGCATATTTCGGTCACAAAGTTATATCAAAGATAAAAGCATGGCTCTATCAACATAAACACGTCAATCTCTAAACTAAATTGACCACGAGGCCTCGCAAGCTTCGTAACACCGTTCATTCCCGTTGTACGTTCAGAAGCAATCATGTAGCCACAAAATAGGTCTTTTATCCATTCTCAGTATGAAAATAGCTCAATGCAGCGACTTCTAAGCGTGCCCTTGACCCATATATCTTTTATCAGACTCTGTGGCGAGTTGTAAGCTATCTGCATTTATTTCTAATGCATTTGCAATTGCTGTGACCGCTGCTGACGCCATCTGGGACTTAAAGGTCAGTGTATAATGAATATTTAGTACGTCCCATTGCTTTGCACAGATCTCATTCTTTCTATTTATTGTAGGCATAATGATTATTATTTCGAACTAGTGGTAGGTCTCTTATATTACATATATTATGTGAGGCCGCCTGGATAGGTACCTGCAAGGTAAATATCGATATATTAAACAGCTGTCTAGAAATAATTCTGAAAAACCACCCAAGACATTATGACATTGTTTAATTGATATTATGACTAAACCTATCCCAAAAAAACATTATATTAATACATAATACGGGTCGTAGGTTTCTCATATTATGTGAGATGCCTAGGTAAGTAAATAAATAAATAAATACACGCAACAGTCACATACATAGTCCTGATTCCTGATCCTTCTGACGTAGATATTGAAAACTACGAGAGACTTTCCGGTGTCACAAATATTCAGATCCGAGACAAATACTTGTAAGTCTCACAAACATTTGTACTGCCATAACGTCTATTTCTCCCTCCAATCAGCTGTGTAAATGCACTGTTGTGTTCCGATTTGGAGGACATTGTAGTCAGAGTAACTACTAGACATATTGAGACTTAAAATCTTATGTCTTATAGGACGGCGAGCGCAATGGAAAGGCGAGCATTGCTTTATAGTTCATGGTGCTATTTAGTTTTCTTACTATCTATAAGCTGTCGCATCGCTTACCGTCAGGCGAATGACTTGGTCGTCTCGCCATTTATTGCAAAAAAATGCTTCTTCGTTATTTAAATCTTCCATCAGTCTTTTGGTGGTTCATGACATATTCATCAATTCGTTCACTCATTAATAAATTTTTGGATTCATTTACTTATTCTTAAAATTAAGGTCACTTTCCTGACTCAGGCTTTACGAGATTAAAAGAATAAGATAGTAATAGCAATTAACCCAATGTTACTCGTATTTGTATACTTAGAAATGTTCTGAAGATAATTAAGGTAAAACGTATAAAATTCAGCGAACTTAATTAATCTTTCACGTGTAGTCGAGAACGATGCTAATCACTGTAATTTAACTTAGTTGCGGTCGTGAGGGTTTTAGTAAATCTTACAGCATATTTACCTGGAATAAACGTTAACTTTGTAATTTTTTCTTGAAATTTAAACAGAAGCCCTCGTAGCCAAACCTAGTATATTTTGCTTTATGAGTCTTTATTGACAAGGGGCTCAATTACTAGGTAGTTTCGTTTCGTCGTTTTGAACGTATAAGGAATATCAGAAAAGTAGTGGAAAGATTATCGCCCGCCGATTTATTTAATTACTAGCGGCCCGGCCCGGCTCTGCCCGGGTGCAGATACACGTTTCAAAATGGCGGTCAAAATGTTCTATTCCGACTATCAATATAGAATATCGACCAATCGGACCACGAATAAAATTTCCTCGTATTTGCTAGAAATGTCACTACTGCTTCCCTCCTATAGGTCATAGCGTGATGATATATAAACTATAGCATTCCTCGATAAATGTACTATCCAACATTGAAAGAATTTTTCAAATCGGACCAGCGGTTCCTGAGATTAGCGCGTTCAAACAAACAAACAAACAAACTCTTCAGCTTTATAATATTAGTATGGATGCTAGACTTAAACTGGCTAATCTCGGAACGTAATTTAGATAAGATTTCCAATGGCGTATGCTAGGACCAGTGCAGACCGAGACGACGACGGGATTTCATTTTTACATTTTTTAGTTTTTACCAAAGGATATTCCAATTTACCTAGCAAAAATAGGTTTTCTAAAAATATGGTCGTATGCCATTCATTTTCATCACATTTTTCCTCCCGTAATATTTTTGTTTCGTCCTAAATGATCTTAAAATGCCCGACCATCGTCGGAATAAACGCTGCTAAAATTTAAACATACTTCAACTTGTAAATTAAGAGTAATTACTCGTAATGCGAAACTCATGTTATCGTGAAATTACCTGAAAATATAGATGTTTTTCTTCGTAGACTATTTAGAAAATGGAATATTTGATGTAAGCCAAGTACTTGCGGATTGTAATTTCATTATTTAATGTAGTTAATTGTATTGTCTGGCGTTGGCTTGACCTGGGCAGAAAAATAGTGTAGCAATTGTTAAAGTTAGATGTCTAGATTGTTTTTTACTGAAACTAGAATGTCACTACAATATACCGAAAATAAGTGTAGTTAAATACCAAAAGACTACACACACATCGGCGAAAGATGTTCATCTTTTGCCGGACTAGTGTGTTAGTGTGAATCAACTTAAAATATAAATAGAAAGATATTTATGCTTTACCTACTGGAGCGGTCGTACTGTGTAAATATGAATGAAGCGAAGGCTTCTGAGGTTTAATTTCTAAGGTATAAAGTCCGTCAAACCGCTCTAGGCCAGCGTAGTGGACTATATGGCCTAACCACTCCCAACCATACCCTCGATTTTGGAGGACGTGCCATGTATGCCATTTGTGCTGACACGTGTACAAATAAAGAAGGCTTTAGCAATACTCTTATCCTGCTCCAGTCATTTTTCTTTCGTTCCACCTTCCATTTTAGGGATTATAACTGATATTTGATCCAGTGTTTTAGACGTCATGAATTATAGTACTCGTTTATCATCGGGTAATAGCTAGTTTTCCAAATTATGAAAGCAAACACGAAAGAATATAAACAGTGCTGCAAATACCTCTTTAGTTCATTGTTTTATTACCCCCTTTTCATGGAGGGAAGTTGACAATAATTTACTTCCAACTCCTATTAATTTAACTTTCTGATTGATTACGTTGCGGGTTAAAGAAACGTTCATAATAACTCGCCGTGCTTAACTCGGTGTCATTACAACGCGTTGTTGATCCTGGCTTACAGGAGTTACAGTGGTGGGTGCGAGGGTGGGAACGTCTCCTTAACAGAGCTCCAACATACTTGTAACTTATCTCTGCACTCAGAGTAACGAGCATGCTCTGTAACTCACTCCGCAGCACAAACTAATTTAAAATATTAAAGTTTCAAAGGCCGTACGAAGACTGGCATTAACAGATTAACTAGAAGCGGAGTGCAAACTTTTCCGGTTAGCAAACCGTGTGAGGAACGGGAAGTTCTCAGACTGATTAACCGTCTGGGATGTCGAGGTCTTAGGGAAACTTGCCACTTAGTTTTCTAAATTTAGAGGTGTGTTTGAAGTGAAGATTCAAGTCTAAGAACGGATCAACATCTCTAGAAAGAAAGGTCCTTTTAAAGTTTTGAACTAAAGGGAATATTTTTGGTTTTGGTACAGAACAAAAATATGTAAGTGGATTATGAATAAAATTTGACTCGGTGCGTGTATCATAATTTTAATCCTTATAACTGTCTACCTAGTGTCTATGAATGGCAATCTAAATCAATGTCTTCGTAGTTCGTATATTTTGTCTTCAGTGTACTTTCACTCTAAGGAAGGGTCATCGGGGCGTTGTGTTTATTGTAATTTGCGGCTTAGTCGGTCTTATTACTGTATTACTACAGAGTTTTACACACACACAATAGTCTGTAAAATCAACATGGATCCTATATCTGTAACAGTCCATATTCGTCCCACTACGATCGATTGAAAACGGTTAGGCCGTATAGTCCTTCACGCTGGCCTAGTGCCGGGTGGCAACCTTTTACAAACCAAAAAAAATATTTGGAATCGTTATGGTGTGCAGGTTTCCTTACGATGTTTTCCTTCACCATTTTAGTGCTTGGTGAATGACTATCAATACGTGACATCACACACATGACTCCGAAAAGACAGAAGTGTACCCTAGGATTCCAACCCGCGACCACTGTAAACAAGCAAGCGGCCACATTTTGGTCCATTACCAACAAGCCACCACGCACTTATCCAAACAACAACACCATAAAAATTTTATCGAACAGCATCAAATACTCCATTACCTAAAATGTTCTCCAACAATTTCACCAATACAACAAAACGTAAAATCAAGATGGCGGGACGTTAACACAAGGCAATACCTTTAAAATCGGGAAGGCTATAAATTGTACGATGGCCGCAGTGAATTCAGGTGAGACCGTAAAATAGGATTCAACCGCAAACCGCGACAGGGGTCGCTGTGACCATCAGCATCTCAATAACTCACAATAACAGTCCATTAGAGAAGATAAAGGTGTCAATTTAGGTAAGTTTTATTATTTATCATTGTATGTATCTTATTTTTCCGTTTTTATCAAAACGTCGGAATAGTCTTGGCATTTTTCCTCGCACACTAATTTTACAATAAGTGATAATATATGTGTTTTCAAAAACATATTAATTTTTTAAATTAAGGTCAATGGAAAAGCTACAAAAACGTGTGTCTTCATAAGAATATTATAAATGCAAAGCTGTTTTATAAATTTTTCCAAGTTTTAATGATGCATCTGGACGTGATTTCGTTTGCATACAGGTAATTTACGAACACGATATTTTTTATGAGCGCGTATTAAATCTAGTGTCTCACACTACACGCACGATCGCAGGCAGTAGAAATTAAAAATAAAACAAAAATTAAATCATTTACGTTTTAATACCATAAAACCTTAGTAAGTCCAACAAGCCCCATAATAGTTAGGGTTCACCTCCATAATAGTGCAAGGGTACTCAACTTCAGGGAAATAAATGCATTGAGACTCGCAGTTGCATTCCCTCATGCAAGTGCAAACAGGAGACGTTTTCTTACACGTGTTGCAAACGTTGCTTCTGTCTCTATAGCAGCTGCAGCCACAGCTGTTGCTTCCGCAGCTATTATAGCCGTTACTGCAGCCACAATTGTTACAGCCACAATCGTTGAAGCCGCAGTTAGAATATCCGCCGCATGGGCCGTCCGAGCACCCGCACGCAGTCGAGGGTTGCGTTCGGAAACAGCTGTAGGTGAAGCCGTACTGAAATGTATTATGTAATGTTATTGAGTTTTGTATTGATGGATTTTTGTTTGGATAAATAAATAATATATTTTTAAAACTAACAGTGTATTTCAGGAAATTAAAATGGTTGCAATAAGTTTAAAACAGTAATTAAAAAGAATCTAAAAACCTTTCACCTTGTAATAAAATACGCCACGAATGTTAAAAATAAAACACTCGAAAAATATTAAGTGTCCTTGAAAGAAATCTTAATTTATAATTCTTTTCAAAACCATGATTTCAATCTCTACCAGTATTTATTAAACAGTGGAAATTCACTACACTAATGTAGCAATTTGTTTAATGGTTTCTTAAATTTAAGCAACTGTTACACATAGACATAAAACTATTACATACATACATACATAAACTCACGCCTATATCCCAAGAAGGGGTAGGCAGAGATGCCAGGACACCCACATTTCGCCTTGTATGTTTCGTCCCACAATGTGATAGGTGGCGAGCCTATCGCCAGATCGGGCACAAACTCCTGACTCTAGACTGATAATGGATAGAAAAATCCAATATGACTTTGCCCAGCCCGGGATTCGAACCCGAGACCTCAGCTTTGTAACCGTACCTTAGTACAACTACGCCACCGAGGCAGTCAACTATTATTTACATATTTTATATCGGATTTTGTTAAATTATTATATTTTGTGAATTCCCTTCGTATCGTTTACTTTAACGGGGCAGACAATATACAAAATAAACCATATCCGGGATTAAATCCGTAAATAAAAGTTATTTCAAAGCAATTAACTGTTTTAATTAATTCTTACCTCAAACAAGCACACCGCAACAACGAATAACAAGAAGAAACGCATTTTTCCAATTTCTATGAACACTTAACAGTACTCTAATTTTCCTTCTCAGAAAGTAGGTCTTATATACATTGAATATACTATTTCATAATATCATATTGTGAAAGTATGAATAGAACACTAGGTCAAGTGATAAGGAATTTCATGAAAAATCACGTACGTGTATAAATTCTTATTGAATATTTATTTATCTGCTTGCGAAAGTGTTATCAAAACGTGGGGGCGAGTATGTCGCTTCAATAATATTTATAACAGGTTATTTTAATTTCGTAAGAATTTCGTCTCATTAATATAGGAATATCTTCTCGATCGTGCATTTTTTCATAATTTTTATTTTTGCTTTTTTCATTATTAAATTACCAATTAATAAAATTTCTAACTTAAAATTTCTTGATATAGACATTCATTAAATTAAATTCAACATTTCAATTTTAATAATTATTTAAACCGATAAAAAAAAATTACAAACAAACAAAAAATTACTCAGAGACCACACCGAACCGTGCCTGGTGAGAATTTTCCCATAATACTGGCACATTACATACATTTTATAAAACTAGAATTTTAACATGATGATAATTTGACAAATTCAGAAAGTTAAAACATTTCGTACCTGGTAGTCGGGGATAAATATGAAGTGTCAGTAAAAGCATCTGCAATATGTAGTAACATGTATGTACACATGCATACAATTATATAAATTCACGAGTTTTCCCAAAAAGGGTAGACAGAGGCTTTACCAGCACATCCACGTTTCGTCTTTTGTGTTTCGTCCTACAATGAAATAGGACGCGAGTCTATCGCCATCCGGACCACAAATTCCTGATTCCAACTGAAAATGCAGAGAAAAATCCAACATTACTTTGCGCGACGCGGGATTCGATTCGGAGACTTCAGCCTTGCAAACTATACATACAACTGCACCACCAAGGCAGTGTACCGAACAGCACCCCACGTAGTGGTGTAATTATTTTTTTTATTTCCTACTTCTTCAGTAGAGATAATATATTACAATCTCCATCCATACTAATGAAATTATTTAATTCTAGCTTATTTTACAAGTTCATAATCAGGTGGAACTATCGATTAACGACACTCTGCAATAGACATTTAAAGTTTTCAATGGCGGTTTGATGTAATATTAAATTACTTCTATATTTACACATTACATTTATACATTAACATTTGTAACCAATTTTACGAACCTACATAAATGAAAATAAAATAATAAATTGTTTTGTGTTTAAATTAAGATGTTAACTCCGGCTCTTACATCCGTTGTGGTTTTGCGGGCTATTTTTGTAAATAATACCCGAGCTTCACTAGTTCTTCGTTTAAGCTCCTTAATGAACAAAGGTGGTATATTAATTTTGCTTATTCCCTATCAGAAGCGATGGGTATGAATTTTATTACGAAGATACTTAAAGTCTGCAATATGGTTTTTAATTATAATCCAACTAATAAGTACCTTTTGCGTTTTATACTTTTCAATCTTGTACAGGCGTAACTCACAATTCCAATACAATTTTCCTTAAAATTACAATTTCATCGTTTTACGGAAAATGTTATGAATATTAGAAATGTTGTGAGTGAAGCCTGTGAAAAGTTGTTTCGAGTTGAAAATTATTGATGTTGATTTAAGTTGATTATAATTACGACAATTATTTAAGTTATATTAATATGTAATTTTAAGACAAATGTATTGCAAAAGGAAAGCCGCTTAGAATCGTGTTGCATGTACGCTTCGAAATTGCTCCCTTTAATTTAGATATAACTTGGCCTAAGTCGTGTATTTCACACGGAAGTTTCATAAATTCTCAGTTATTACGTCATAAGGAGATATCGCCCGCTGCCGTACGGAATGCTCATTTTATTTTCAAACTTCATTCCTTCGGGAATAAGGGTGGGAATGAGTCGAAGTTGGAAACGTACGTAACAATGCATATTTCAAGAACCTTTTGTACAGGGTTCCAGAGACCTACCTCGCTGCGTGTCATATAAAAACCATCCTCATTAAAGCCTAAAACCGAGTCACAGTACACAAAAGAAGGTCGCAGGTATTCAAGTATCAGTACAGTGAGCAACATAAGTTGCTACACACTTCACATTTTTTGATAACACTTTTATTAATTAAACTTTCTAATTACTACTCCGATGTCATAAAATATAATCAAGTAAAGTCTTTGTTGAGAAGTGCTATAATATATTGGAAATAATAATATTTTTTTATGATAAAAAACTTATGTTGCTGACTGTACAAAAAGCGTGGAAAATCGCCGTACAGAGCACACTCGAAAATAAGACACGACGCTTCCTTGATTACTGCTCTCAATTTTATGAAAAAGTCTTTGTACAACGTTCTCTAAAGACTAGAAAGAAGAATTTTAGGGAATATATTAGGTAAGAAGGTAGGTAGGAAAAGAGGAGCGAGTGACTTGAACATTTAGAAATTAAAGTATTAAGATTAAGTAAGATTTTGCGGGTAAATAAATAATACATATTAAATAAATACACCGTCAGTAACATATTTGTTTTCACTACGAGGCTTTTAAATCTCACTAATACTTATCTCGACTATGTGCTATGACTATGTGCGTGGTGGCCTGTTGGTAAACGGACTAGACGCGGCTGCCAACATGTTCACGGTGGTCGCGGGTTCGAATCCCAGGGCACACCTCTGACTTTTCGGAGTCATGTGTGTATTGATAATCAATCACCACGCACTAAAACGGTGAAGGAAAACATCGTGAGGAAACCTGCATACCATAGCGATTTATATAAATTCTATGGTATGTAAGTCTGCCAACCCGCACTAGGCCAGCGTGGTGGACTATATGGCCTAACCACTCTCAATCGTACTTACGATTGTAGAGTAGGCCCGTGCCCTGCAGTGGGACGTATATGGGCTGAAACGAATACTTATCTCGAAAGAAATATTCTTGAACCCCAGAAACATATATTTTCTCGGAAATAATGAATCATTATAGCAAAAACACTAGTTACAATATATGATTATTTTTATTAATTACACACACATAGACATTGTATAAAAGCTACGTCAATAACTGCAAAATAATCGTAAATCTTATGTAACAAACACTAGCCCAACTCAGGTCCAAAATACAAGCATTGTGCTTAGTTTGGGGCCACAGTCTGTTAAATTAGTTAAAATGTGAAGTTACATTTGGTAATTGTGATTAGTTATTAGGGCATTAACTGGTGGTAGGTCTCTCATATGTGAGAGGCTGCCTGGGTGGGTACCACCGCAATGTCTATTTCTCCCGTCAAACAGCAGTTTAAATGCACTGTTGTGTTTCGGATTGAAGAACATTGTAGCCAGAGTAACTACTGGACATATTGAGACTTAACATCTAATGTCTAAGGATGGCGAGCGCAGTGGAATGCCAAGTATTGCTTTGTAATTCAAGATGTTTGGTTTTGCTTCTGTTCATGAGCGGTCGCATCGCTTACTATCAGGCCAACGGCATGCTCGTCTCGCCATTAAATGCAATAAAAAAAAAGTGCAAAATTAATGCAGTTTAAAATATATTTTTTTATTTATAATTATTTTAATTATAATCAAAGGATTATCTCGATTCAGTAAATAATATCCGAATAATGTATAAAAACCTATAGAAGGTACTCATAGTAATTGATACAAAGAATACTTTTCACGATATATTACTATACTCCCATGGAGTGGGCAGAGACCTAAAATAAATCATTATTGATCCAGTTCATTGACATAAATATATGAACCTGATATTAGTATTCGATTTTGAAAGTGCTTGCTTATACTATGAAAGAAAGTTTAATAAAAATGAATCTATTAATTCTTCTCACCGTTTAGACAACATTTATTAAATTAACGTAAGGTAATTTAATGTTAGCGAGATATAATGTACTCTGTGGCGAGATATTCCTTGAATCTCCTTAGTTTTTCAATCAATGATCCACTTATTCTTACAAGAACGTGAAAATATTCCTTTATTTTACCGAGGAATTACTGGAACACACCCCTTTTGATGAAGGTTACCCGAACTCACGGGAATGTGTTTAAACGTCTTGAATGATGCATTGCCGTTTCCGTAACAACTTAATTTATTAAGAGACGGGAGCCCGCTTCAGCGATCATGACTGCAATATTTCATTTAAATATTAGGATAGTATTTAATAAACAAACATTTGCAATGCATCTGCCTATCGCCTAATAGTAAGCGTTTCCACCGCTCATGAATAGTAGCAAAACCAAGAAACACCATGATTTACAAAGCAATGCTTGGCTTTCCTTGACATCCTGAGACATAAGATGTTAAGTTTCAATAAGTCCAGTAGTTGCTCTGGCTAGAATGTCCTTCAAATTGGATTAAAACGGTGCATAACTGCTTTTCGTCGTGAGAAATAGACATTGTGGTGGTACCTACTCAGGAGCCTTTTACATTTATGAGAGTCTTAACACAAGTAAAATATTTTACGTGTTAGATTTACATTTATTAGTATTTGATTTCTGTAGCAGCCCATATAAGTCCCGCTGCAGGGCACGGGCCTACTCTACAATCGAGGGTACGATTGAGAGAGGTTAGGCCATATAGGCCACCACGCTGGCCTAGTGCGGGTTGGCGGACTTACATACCATAGAAATTCTTATAAATCGCTATGGTATGCAGGTTTCCTCGCGATGTTTTCCTTCACCGTTTTAGTGCGTGGTGATTGACTATCAATACACACATGACTTCGAAAAGTCAGAGGTGTGCCCTGGGATTCGAACCCGCGACCACCGTGAACATGTTGGCAGCCGCGACTTGTCCATTTACAAACAGGCCACCACGCACTTTCTTTATTTGATTTAGGTTTAATTATTATTTATTCAGAAATAATGAAATTTTATTTCATTTACATAAATAACTAGATTTAAATCTTACTTAAAGCATAAGTACTATCTTAACTTGTGGAAGACCTCGTGACCACGAAAGGCGTAAATAATCGAAACGCAGGGAAGTTATAAAATGTAACAATTAAACAAATACCGAAATACCATCCATAAAAAAATGTTTTATTTCTTGTAGGATTTGATACGAGTTGAACGATGATTCCAAAGGAATATTACTTTAATACTTTAAATTGAAAAGATATTAAATTTATTTTGCATATTGGAGGTATTTACACGTGGCAATGATAACTTACCATCGTATAATCATCATTATCATCATCAGCTCTTCCGTGTCTACTGCTGGACACAAGCCTCTTCTGCGGCACGCCACTGCATTCATTCAGGCCATCGCCTCCAACCAAAAAAGCATCGTATAAAAATTGTATATAAGCATCGTATAAAACCTGTTAGTAAACGGACTAGACGCGGCTGCCAACATGTTCACGGTGGTCGCGGGTTCGAATCCCTGGGCACACCTTTGACTTTTCAGAGTATGTATGTATGTATTGATAGTCAATCATCACGTACTAAAACGGGAAAGGAAAACATCTTGATAAAAACTGAATGGTGGACTATATGGCCGAACCACTCTTAAGAGCCTACCTCGAAAAATATTCGCAGCATTTTGGGGCGTGGCTTACGAAAGTTGCCGTATCACGTCGCGGCACTGCGCTACTGGCGCACATTCCCCGATTAAATATTATCTACTGGTATTGTTAATATTAGTAATAACAAATTAATGTAGACCTATGTATATTTATAATACGTATGATTCTGACAATGTGCCTATATATTGTTTATCATACTTTTGCCTTGATAAAAAAAAATCTATTACAATCTACGTGTTAAAACACGAACTTTAAACTATTACTTTACGAAAACCTCAAAAACATTTACAATAATATCTGTATAAATACAAGATACCAATTGTTTTGCCGGTCACTCACTCTACTAGTGTGAAGCGCTAATCGCCTAGGCGCCCTTTGATAAATGCCGCCAAAGGCATTGCGCCTAGCGATGATTTATTTGTTTCTACTTCATTTGACCTGTGATTTGACAACTGACTTTCGCCTATAAAACAACGTCATTCTTAGTTCTGCTGTTTTGTGATTTTTGACTTACGATACAACTGTAAAATTAACAAAAATTTGTGAAATAAATTTGAATTTTTGAACAACAAAATTTGAACAACCAAACTAAACTGACTAAGTATTCCTGAAGTATGTACACAGAGCGGAAACGATAAGTAATTACATTAGATTATTGTTTAAATTCCACATAAAATAATTATTATTGATTTTCGAACTGTGCGGTCACACCGGCGCTCACGCTCTTATTATTACTGCTATGCGCTTGGCGCGAGAATGACGGCGATCACACCCGCCCGTTCCAGTTTGAACCTTCTTCTCAACCAAATAGGGATCATTTTTGTTTAACAATGTTTCTTTTATTTACGCTAGACAAATTTTTCGGCGAAATTATTTGATATCAATTACAATTATTTTGCTTTTGTTATATGAAAAGCATTGTAAATATTAATTTTATAGTAATACTAGCGATCGGGCCCGGCTCCGCCCGGGTGCATACACGTTTTAAAATGGCGGTCAAAATGTTTAATTCTGATTATCAGTTTAGAATATCGACCAATGGGACCACGAAAAACGAACAAAATTTCCTCGTATTTGCTAGAAATATCACTACTGCTTTCCTCCTATAGATCATAGAGTGATGATATATAGCCTATAGCCTTCCTCGATAAATGGACTACCCAATACTGAAAGAATCATTCAAATCGGACCAGTAGTTCCAGAGATTAGCGCGTTCAAACAAACATACAAACAAACTCTGCAGCTTTATAATATTAGTATAGATATAGACTTTCAATGACATATAAAATGTATTCGTAAAAAAATACTCTAAATCTGGGGGCACGGCAGTGCCCCCACCAAGTCGAGCTAAAAAGCGGCACAGTGGTACCATCCTTTTCTCGAAGCAATTCAGATCATTTTAAACCCCCCATAACTTCGTTGTGGTTAAAGCAAGAAACCTGAATTTTCAGTTACTAAGCAGGCATTGTGTAAACACGGTATGTATATTTAAAATTTATTTCAATTTGAACCACTAGTTTAAGAATTATAACTAGTCAAACTTTCTTAATTTTGAAATAAAACTATTATTTACGGATTTTATCGCGAATTTAGTTTATTTTTTACATTTTTAACTTCCCGACGTTATTACCTCCATTACCTCCGCTTTGACCAGCCCCAAGTCCTCGCTAAAGAACACCGTTTCCTGCCCAGGATGTTTCGCGAGGCTATTGAAATTAAAAAACATCCAAATTTCAATAGAGAAGATGGCTTGAAGCTTGCACAAGCATGGGATCCAATACTACATTTAATTAAATCGGAACCCAAAAGACCAACTGCCAGACCTCAAGACACAGTGAGCTCCTTCTGCGTAGATCGGATCGCAAACACAGACTAGATATTTAAAATTATTTGTTAAAATTAATAATTGTAAAATAAGGGTAGTTAAATTGTAACAGTCACAGAGCAGACGTCTAATACCTCAGTCCGCCCCGTGACCACGAAGGCTGTAAAGTAATCGAAACGTCGGGAAGTTAAAAATGTAAAAAATTAAACTAAATTCGCGATAAAATCCGTAATTAATAGTTTTATTTCAATGTGTAACTTTCGCGTAAATCTAAGAAACCATTTTCTTAATTTTGTCACTCACTAACTGACTGACTGATCATCAAAAGTCTAAGGCAATTCTAGCAGACATAGAACCTTCAAATTTAGAATATAATTAGTGTTTAGTGTCTTATGTAGGGAAAAATTTAAACATTTCGTAATTTCTGCCTAGTGTTCTAGATACACCAACTGCGTGAATAACTTTGTAATCCCATATAAATGTATAGGATTACAAAGTTACATTTGCAGTTAATGAATAATTGTACTCGTATATAATGGAATAATAGTTCTAGATAGGTATCACTACATAGTATAAAACAAAGTCGCTTTCTCTGTCCCTATGTCCCCTTGTGTGCTTAAAACTACGCAACATATTTTGATGCGGTTTTTTTTAGTAGATAGAGTGATTCAATAGAAAGGTTTACGTGTATAATAACATCCATTAAATAGTGGAGACATACTGTTATATTTGAGGTTTCTAATGTGATGTCGTTAATTATCAATTTTTTCCGCTTACATTGCAAACGCAGGCTGAACCCTACGAGATTTATCAATAATAAGTAATTATTTGTACACATTGAAAATGTCTACAGAAAACTCCGCGATGGTATATGTCTATCTCTTATGGATATCCCACAATAACAGTTTTTTGTCATTTACTTTTTACGACAAATACAGCATTCATCCTTATCCAACTAAAAAGCTTAAATACATTGTTGGTTTAATATAGATCTATATGGTCCTTGTGGAGAACAATCGGGGAGGCCTATGCTGAAAAGCAAGACAATCAACAAACCGGTGTCTAATATAATCATTATATACTTAAAAAAAAAAAAAAAAAAAAAAAATTGTAATAGAATAAATATAGTAGTAAGATAGATTGTAACTTAGTTGATTGTTAATAAAGGCTATTATTATTATTATATGGTCCTTTACAGCACAAGATTTAAATGAATATTTTCGAAGATATTACAGATTTAAAATTGCGGGACGTAACGCTTGCGGCAGTACTGGCCGGCCGGGGCGGCAGTAGCGTGCCTGAGTAGGAAGGTTTATATGTATAATAATACGTACATATTTTTGTACAGAAATCTATTTGTACCCGGGCGAAGCTGGGCCTGGCCGCTAGTCTATATATAAAAGGCATAACATGAGAGGGTATTGAGAGGGAAAGGGTGTATTCAGCCCATGAAACTGTACAACTTCCTCTAGAAAGACATAACGAAGAAAAACTTGCAAATAAATAGACTAAATAGCTCCAAAATATCAATTACTATGAAAGAAAGAATATTAATAAACAAATCCGTGATATTTGTGATAAATTGACACCTACAAAAATAAGAAAATACCATAAGACAGAGGCTTTACGAAAAAATGTTGGTGATATTCTAGAAGTAAAAAGTACCGAAAAGGAAAAAATTAGGACTCTAATAAAAGACGTGACATCCCATCAAAAACATCCTGTAAAAAAATTCAGGCATCCAGCAGCATTATGTATGAATTGTACGATACATTATGGTTTCATGCGATGGCCAAGTCGATCCATTTATTTTTAACGTTAACTTTATACAGAAGGTCCCTTACGCAAGGACTAAATAAATTAATCGACTTGGTATCGGTATATGCATGTAGCATCTCACAATTTTTTGAGGTAGAAACCCTGAGCTGCGAGACTTGGAATTTTTTTACAGGATGTTTTTGATGGGATAGTGTCTTCATCTGTCTATTGATAGAGGTGCTCCCGAAAGGTACTATTTTTCTAATGGTATTATACTGGATGATTTTGAAAAATATCACAATATTATGATGATCATATACAACACTTTACATGTTTCTTTACATGGGCAAAAAATCATGAAATTTGTGTGACGTAATTTATGGATAATATATGGTCGGAATTGAAAATTGCGACCGCCATTTTTTTCTGCTCTAAGATATCGATGTTGAAATCAATTGGATCAAAAGATAAATAATTTTCAATTCTGACTTTGAATTTAGTCAAACGGAATAATATGGTAAAAAGGTTTTTCTATTTAATTCACTATTAATATATTTATTGGGCAAAACCCGATTAAAAGTTATAAGTATTCAATTGATTATAAAAGTTGGTGTTGGTTGGTGGGAATATCGCGTAGCCTTCATATTATAGGAGCTAGCAACAAGAAATATTGCGATATCAGATTAAAATATTTTTGATGAAAAATAATGATAATATACTGAAAGAACAACACAACGAGAAACGAATTTATTTTAACCGAATTAATTCGATGACAATGATCGCAATGTCCATATCATAGGGATTACGTTGGATCCCTTATTTTCATATTTCTCGTATGTCGTGGATCTTCATACATACATACATAAACTCACGCCTTTTTCCCAGAAGGGGTAGGCAGAGGTGCCAAGACCCACATTTCGCCATGTTATGTATGTTCCGTCCCACGATGTGATAGGTGGCGAGCCTATCGCCATATCGGGCACAAATTCCTGACTCTGGGCTGATAATGAATAGAAAAATCCAATATCACTTTGCCCTACCCGGGATTCGAACCCAAGACCTCACCTTTGTAACCGTACCTTAGTACAACTAGGCCACTGAGGCAGTCTACCAGTCAAATATCGATTTGGAACCATTCGGATAAATAACAAAAAAACAAAAATTAAAATGACCCGGACTCGAACCCGAGACTTCAGCGTCGTAATCATATGATGAGGCAAAAATGTATAAAATTTCACCCGAATAATAACAAAAAAATCAATCAAAATGCGAATCGAATATTCTTTTTTCTGAGAATATTTTCATTTTTTCGGAATGATGGTTCTTTCAAATATCGATTAGGAACAATTCGGATAAATAACAAAAAGCAAAAATTAAAATGACCCGGTTTCGAACCCGAGACTTCAGCGTCGTAATTATATTATGAGGCAAAAATGTATAAAATTTTACGCTCCCTTCGACTAATTTCGTTGAGCGCTTATACGTAAGTCAATGACCTTTCTCTTTTATTTTGGTAACTTAGGTAGTTAAAAATGAATATATACTGCTATTTATTTTTTAAATATATGTACAAAAAAATAAAATGTACAAACACAAAAGAGTACCACCTAAAATAATAAGATTTACGTAAATTTGAAATTACGTAAAAAATAATCGGCGGGCTAGAATTTTGCAACGTCGAGCGCAGATCCGTCGTCTATCAAGGCCCGCGGCCGTCTGACCGCTGACGGGAACGCCCCCAATGAGATAGCTTATATGGCCGTAACCTACAAGAATGGGATAGGATGGCCCATGCGCTTCTCGAAATAAAACAACATAAGCGCCAAACCATATTTTATTTTATTGTCATCGTACTATTTACTTTTTTCTTGTTTTTTTCTCGCGAAAAACTAATATTTGAAAATATGTTTATGTCAAATTAATCTTGAGTTTCTACACGGGGTAAGTTAGGAGTTCTGAGTTCTTAAAAAACTTAACAACTGCTACTTTGGACTGTATTTTTGTTAAGGCAAAGTGGCGTAATCATGTATTTTTTTTCATAAAGTTGGTAATTATATCATCAATTAAAACATATCTGAAAATGGACTACCTAATCTTAGTAATTTATGATATGTAGGGTTTTAAAAAAGCCAAATTTATCGAGGTATCCCCTTAATCGTACTATCGATCGTAGAGGAGGACTGGCCCTGCAGTAGAATGTATATGAGTTTATATAGATGGAACCAGAGTTGGGCATTATTCGAATGAATCGTTATCTAGATAATTATTCGAATGAAAATTTATTCGCACCAAAATTATTCACGAATAAATTATTCGCGAATAATTTATTCGTGAATAATATCCTCACGAATTATTTATTTATGATTTATTCGTTATTCTGAATAATATTTTTGCTCGGTACTTCATATAGGTTGTGGGTCAATAAGACCAGGGACCGAAACCCATTCGACATTACGGTACCGGTATCGACGAATTTCGGTTACCTTTAAGATTTCGGTAACCGCTATGACGCAATATAAAGGTTACCCTTATAAACGGGAACCGTTTTAATACCGGTAACCTAAAAAGACCTTGTATGCAAAAGAAAATGCGTTGTTGTTACATAACAAATAAAAATCATACTCGTCGTGTTGTTTACACAATATCGCTGGATACGGCTCATTTCATTTTTTGTGGGTAATTCTGTTGAAAAAATCATGAAATGAGTAAATATAATTGTGTGGTATAGTGCCATAATGTTTAGTAAAGACAAATGGCGGTATAACCACACACAGGCACTGCCCTCGCTTTGACTTATAAGGAACTTCGCATGAAACATAAAGGTAACCGTTATTTCGGTTACCGGTATGATACCGGTTAAATTCTAGGAATCCAATAAAATTGGCGGATACCGGTTACCATTAAAAATACCGGTATAATTTTTTTCGGTTGATACCAAAAAATACCAAAAAATATAATAAATAATAATAATATTTTCGATACCGGTTTCGGTCCCTGAATAAGACCCTTGATTCGAACCCAGGGCGAGTATTTACTCCAAATTGTGGTTTCTATATTGGGTAATAGTTACCTGGGACTGAAGTTTTTCTTAGCATGTTGTGGAAACCGCAAATTGCCAATTACGGTAGTGACCGAGAAATGATTAGAGGCGGTGAGGTAAGGTATGGAGGGAATTTAGGTTTACTGGTTGGTTCTAGAGATACTAAACTTGGTAAGGTGGGTGAGGAAAGAACCATGGCACATCTATCCTATTTACTTCTCTATCAAGGGGAATTCCCATTTTTCTTAGTGTCTTGGTTTAAGAACGAACACTTACCTACACTTGGGTTCTTTGGGACTTATTTCAGAATAAGGGTATCTATTATCAGAAAATACATTAAAAATTATGCCATTGTCTTTTTAAGGGAAGAAAAAATAAGAAATCCATAACATTTTGACCTTAATTTTTTAACAATTCGACAATGAAAAATTTTTTTTATTACCTTGTATTGCAAAACGAACATGCCGTTCGCCTGGTGGTAAGCGATAAGACCGCTCATGAACAGTGCCAAAACCAAACAATACCTTGAATTACAAAGCAATGCTTGGCATTTCACTGCGCTCGCCATTCTGAGACATAAGATGTTAAATCGCAATATGTCCAGTAGGTAATCCGCTAATGTATTTGGCTGCTTTATACTTATTTTAGTTCAGGATTTTACCATTCCCATATTCCTCCGCCACAGTGTGAAATCAGCAGTCTATTTATTAACGCAACCAGAAATAAACAAATTCAATCCAATAAAACAAATCATACTCGAAGGTAACAAAAATGTTCAATGAAAAGTCAACTGTGTCATTTTGTCATGTACCTAGCCTATATGTATAAAAATATTGTAAACTTACCATTGATTAGTCGATTTAATGACACTCGAATGAAAGATATCATGAAAATATAATGTTATTGTTCATCTGTTTTTATTTAAAAAGCCTTTTACGAATGATTATTCAAAAACTATGTTATATTATTAACGAAATATACAGGGTGAGTTTTTCAAGTGGGCGTGGATGTTGATTTGATTGATTCGTTTTTCTGTTTGTCATTGTCCGCTTAGCACACGATTGTATAGTTGCATCACACACTGTCAATGGCAAATATAAATCAGTGACGAAAACAATTTAATATTTCACGATAAACAATTCCCCACCAACAATAACAGAAAAAAATAGTGTATGCAGTCTGTGTATTCATGTCCAGTTGCTATTATTCGTTTTTTAAAGTAGTTTTCAAATAAAATATGTACCGAATTTATTACCAATTATTCGCTCGTTTATTTTATTCTTATTCGAATAACGAATAAAAAAAGTTATTCGTTATTCGAATCATTTTGGTTCGAATAACCTATGTTATTCTTTATTCGAATAACGAATAAAAAAAATTATTTATTCGTTATTCGTCATTCGAATAAATTTTGCCCAACTCTGGATGGAACTAATGTCGGAATCATAAATATTGAACATATACTGGTGGTAGGTCTCTCATATGTGAGAGGCTGCCTGGGTGGGTACCACCGCAATGTCTATTTCTCCCGTCAAACAGCAGTTTAAACGTACTGTTGTGTTTCGGATTGAAGGACATTGTAGCCAGAGTAACCACTGGACATATTGAGACATAATATCTTTTGTCTCAGGATGGCGAGCGCAGTGGAATGCCAAGCATTGCTTTGCTTTTTCAAGGTGTTGTTTGGTTTTGCTACTGTTCATGAGCGGTCGTATCGCTTACCATCAGGCGAACGGCATGCTCGTCTCGCCATTCAATGATATAAAAAAAAAAACAAATAGGTACATAATACATTACCGCACGTGTAGTATGTTAGTAATTTACTATCATCAGTTACATATTTATGGCTGAACTAAACACTGACTTCCAGAAGAAATTTCCACACTAACTTGTCAAAAACTGTGCCCCAAGCAGGAACATTTGGCTCTATAGTATAGTAATCGTAATAGTAAAATTTTGTATGGGAATTTGAACAGCGCCATTGTGAGCGTATTTGGAACTAAATTATGGCAGCAGGAAACGTTTACGATACTATAGTATGGTAATAACGATAGTTTTACTATACAAATGTATGAAAAGTGGTAGCAGGAATAATTTTTGACGTATAGTATCGCCGATTTACTATCGAGAAATACGATTGTTTTGTCACCGACATTTTTACCGTGAGAACATTATCGAGAGTATATTTTTGTATTTCTATACATCGAATTAAGGAAAAATGTGTTAATTACGGTCATGCTTAGTGTTTCCCGATGCCTTAGTGTTATTGTGTGTAATTATCTACTCCGTATTGCGCTAGTTATATGAAATTCAATGCTGCGATATGAAGTTATAATTATTGTGATACCTAACTCAAATATGAAGGTTATTTCTTAGACTATGGACTGTTTGGAATCGGAGCAACGAACTTGGGAATCTTGCGAACAAGTATGAGGATATAGAAAGTCTGGAATTTATTGTAGTTAAAAACATACCTAACCTAAAACTGTAAAAAATTTATAAATAAAATATTTACATGGAACTTTGATTTTCGTTTTGCGTACCTACTTAATCATTTTATGTTATACTTATAAGCTTATAAGTCAATGTATAGTCGAGCAAGCTCTTAGGGCAGAGAAGTGTGAGCATATAATATGTGAAAATAATTGCCGAGGAATTTAACGAGCAAAAATATAGAGAATACTTTCATAAAGCTCTCCTCCTTAAAAATGTAGAGGGATTTTATAAAACATATGTACATATCTTTATCTATAACTTAAATAATATGAGAGCAATGACGTTGCTTTATAAACATCTTAGATATGAGAGTTATTAATTTGCATTAATTGTTTGACAACTAATTTTAAAAAAATTGCTACGTTCGGAAATCTAAACGCATAATTAATTGGAGTCATTTTTGTATATTGCGGAATAAAAGCAAGAAATATATATTTGCTTATTAATTTATTTCCATAGCCTTTCTACGCGACATTAATGCATGTTTTATATTTTTTTGTTATTTTATAATAATAATAAATTAATGTACCCACGTAGTGAATGACAATTCCGCACGAATCATTCGTTCATTACCCTAGGTTATCTGTCACTATCGTAACGTAATAGTATCGAGTTCACGAGAGTATGGTTAATCGATTCATGCTACCGATATGGAGTAGTAATCATTTTCCCACTACATTATAAATAATCTTACTGACCATTAATATCAACTACATCGGACTATTAAAACTTTGGTCCCAACCCATTTGTCCATTCACACGATTTATTTTAATTCCACTAAAAGTTGGAGCATTAATCATTTACTATGAACGAGCGAAATTAAATGTACGTGTTTTATTATGATAAAACACAATCATATTAAAAGTTAGTTTTAATATTTTCGGGAATTTCGACGTGAAATTTTTAAAATCACAAGGGATAGATTACGGCAACCTACTTATGAAACTATCCATACAACGTCTGTCTGAAACAGATCGCTCCAAGCGATAAGGCGGCCACTTGTAATACCATTAAGGAATTTTATTTGATTTTATATTTTATATATTGGTTTACAATAAAACATATTTTATTGTATTGTGTTACAGAACTCATTCGTTCTAACCACGTTCGAAACCACGGTTGAAAGGGGTTAAGCCATATAGTCCACCATACTGGCCTGGTGCGGGGTGGCGCAACATACCTACCACAAAAATATAAATTATTGGTATTGAATAATTTCATTGATGGATACGGGTTTCCTAGAGGTGACCTAGGAGCTTTAACCTTTATTGTGAAAGATTGATTTTAGGTCTTATTCTACCAGTTTGGTCTTTATCAAGTTTTAAGTACGCCACTTGGAGCAGAATGTATAGGATTCACCTAGTATTGTACACCAGGTACGTTAGTACAGTGGTGTAAAATTACTAGCGCTTTGTTCCTTGGAGCATTCCATACTGCTGAGCTGAGGCCTGATTGCAGTTACAATATTCTATATGTGCACTTATACATGATTATTGCCTATGTTGATGTTATGTCTTTAAGATTATTTTGTGTTTATTGTAGCCAAAATCAACATTTTTATCTATCTATCACATCGAAATTCTTTATCCAACTTGTAATTACGCTGATCGATGGTAGGTACAAAAAAACTTTTAAACGGTTAAAAAACATATTCTAAATCATGTCCTGTTATAAAGTCTGCTATACCTCAATTTAATAAGAAGTCATATTATTTCCTTAACTAAACGAGTAGTTATAGAAGATGCACCGAAAGGCATTAGGAAAATTAGATGCATGCATTTCTAAAATCATCGCTTTGGTTTGGCCGCATTCAGTTTCATAATATGTAAGTCAGAATATTCTAACCATTTCTGAAATGTTCCAACATGCAAACTTGAGAACAAACCCAAACATGCATTGAAACATCTCATTATAGAAGCATTTCATCTTTCGTCGAACGTTAAGCTTCGAATTTCAGTTAGTTTTAGAGTTGAATTTCGCCGTATTATTTCGACACGCTTCGTGTATAATTTGGATGCTCCGTCGCCGTAGAATCTTATCTGTAAAGGGATATCAATTTGTTGCAATCTGAATTTCTTCCACTAATTACTAGAAAATATTCTAACAATTATTATTTTTCAGTCAGACATCGATCTGTTACTTTATTACATGTATAGGTGAGTTACTATCGTTTAATAGGACGTAATTGTAGTGGTAAGTTAATTTGAAACTATTTGTAATTTAATTACGTCGGAAGACGAACATTATACCCCTAATATTGAAACTATTCGAGGGTTTTATAAAGTTAGACGTCCACTAGCTGGTTATCGAATGATCGAGAATTGTTGGCGAGTTTGTTGAATGAACTGACGCGAGGCGATCGGAATATTGGCTAAATTGTCAAAGCTACAACTCAGTTTTACTGTAATTGTATTATTTCGCCGGGATTATTAGGATTCCAGAACGCCGTAGAATATTTCAATTAAGATTCTCAAATAAATCTGTTTTTAGTAATGCTTGCTTGTCTCACAGAAATTGAATTGTTGGGTTGTTTAATTCTGAAATTGTTTTAGTAATTGAAACATTTTTGGCTGATATTCTGTAACCAGTTGGTGTTATTATATTTTTATTGCAGACGCTTCGTATTATTACTTGTTTTGTCTCAGAAATAAGCAACTTTATTTTATATTATATTTCAAATTACAATTACTTTGATGAATAGATAGGTATTATTAATAGATAATTTAAAATCATGTTATCTTTAAATTGAAACCAATTTATGTAAAGTGGTAAGGGCGCTGTTAAGATGATATCTATTTTATTATATTAAGATAGAATAAATAATGGAAAAACGATCGCAAAATTGTTGATATCTGATTCTTATGATTATGTATTTTCAATCACAAATTACAAAATTTATTTAACATTACATTTAAAATTGATTCAAACACACATTTTTCGTCGAATTAATTTAATTAAATAAACAATCAAATACAATAGCTACATCAAAAATTACAATGGACGATTCTTAAAATTTTCAACGTATATTTTCTCTAAAAATTAGCAGTCCATTAGTAAAGAATAGGTCTTTTACCTTCAACAATTGTTGAATTGAATCAACAGTAAATTGTAAAAGCTTTTACAATAGGACGAATTCGCAACTTCGCAATCACCAGAAAGTATTGTACGACGGCAGTTAATAAAATTGGAGTTTAAATTGCTATTATTCTCAACGTTTTCGATTGTATGAAATTACGTCAATTTGTATTATCTGGCGTGAATCTATTCGAGTGGAGGAAGATAGAAACGATGATAAAAGAAGGGAAATTTCAATATTTCCCTTCTTTATCATCAACAGAAGTTTATTATGAATTGATCAATTGTATTGCTAATCTTTGAAAATATACCTAGGTATTTAAATTTGAAGAGGGTATACAAAGAATCATAGATGGGAGATTCGAGGGTTACAAAAATTGTGGATCAATTATGTATATCTGTTCATATAACTTGCAATCTTGATGCAATTAGTGAAATTTAAAAAAACACAGGGGATATTTGGTTAAATATCTTCTTTGCTATCTATAGATATCTACATAAATCATAACCTTACTGGTGATAGGTGTCTCATATATGACAGGAACCTTAGATAGGTAGCACCGCAATGTCTATTTCCCCCCGCCAAACAGCAGTGTAAATGCACTTTTGTGTTCCCGTTTGAAGGATATTGTAGCCAGAGTAATTACTGGACATATTGAGACATCTTAGTCTCAGGATGGCAAGCGCAGTGGTATGCCAAACATTGGTTTGTAATTCGTGGTGTTATTGGGTGTTGCTGATATCCCTGAACGGTATCGCTAAATATTAGGCAAATAGAATGAATGCTGGTGTCGACATTCATTGCTATAAAAACAAACCCAGAGGCAATTTGGTGGCATAAATAGACGAATTCATTCCGAATGCTTAATATAAAGGTTTTCGCCTACAACCATTACGATTTGAGAGAACATTAAACCTTATAGTTTAGAAAATCGTATTTTTCATTGTTTATCAAACTACTTAGTTTTCCTTTTCTCACAACTAGTGTTGGAATAAATAACAATAGCAATCACAGATAGCAAGTGACGGCGATAATGACATTCCACAAGTTATTTAGATAAGCTAAATTTTGCGATTTGGGATTGTGATTCACAAAGCCGATCGGCTAATATTTTTATACGATCTTGTGTAAGAAAGAGTGAGGTTTTTTTACGAAGCCATTAAAGAAGAAACTGAACTGTCACTTTTGTGCGAGTAATTTTAGATGTGAAAAATGGGTATAATATTATTGTTAGTTTTTTTTTGTTTACAATTCTGTGGGGGGCAATTAGTAATAGCAGAAATATAGAGCATGCTAAGGCTTCAAAAATAACAAGGTGGTGACGTTAATTTGAAATAGCAATAATTCCCATTACTACTCACCACATAAAGGAAGTCTGGTGGTAGGTCTCTCATATGTGAGAGGCCATCTGGGTAGGTACCACCCTGGGAGTGATCTGTGGTACCACCGCAATATCTATTTCTCCCGTGAAACAACACTGCTTAAATGCACTGTTATGTTTCGGATTGAAGGACATTGTAGCCAGAGTAACTACTGGACATATTGAGACTTAACATCTTATGTCTCAGGATGGCGAGCGCAGTGGAATGTTGCTACTGTTTATGAGCGATCGTATCGCTTACCATCAGGCGAACGGCTTGCTCGTCTCGCCATTTATAGCAATAAAAAAAAAACAAAAACTTCTGATGCATAAGAATATAATAAACTGATTGATTTCGTATACAGGTTTCTTTAATATTCATAAATCCACCATCATGCGAATGGCATGATCGTCTCGCCATACATAACAATAAAATATAGTTTCAACACAAATCCGACGGTCATTGAAACAATGTAATGTCTGTTGTCATGTAATTTTTCCAACAATTTCATATGAAACATAAAATGCTATAGGACCCTCATAATATTTTACTAAGGGTCGCGCTTAGAATTTCAATGTCGAAGAATTTGAGAAGGCAATTGGCTCGCCTTATGCGTAACTATTACTTTTTTATGAATACTGAATATTAATAGGGCTTTTACAGGATCCTTATAGGTCCGATGGTAATCTAGAGGCCCTGGATTTGCTTGCATTGGTTCTTCAGTTTTAATATCTCCACTGATAATTTACTACGAGTTGTCGGAGACTGGAGTTGATATAGCGGGTATCAGAAACTAACAAAGACTTTTCTATTATTATTATAGTTTTTGTACACCCATACATAAACTCGCGCCTTTTCGCAGAAGAGGTAGGCATAGGAGCAACCAGGACACCCACATTTCGCCGTGTATGTTCTGTTCCACGATGATGTTAACCACGTGATGTTATTTTTTACGTCAAGAGGAAAGCTGTCAAGCTCCCCTTGTATGGTGTATGTGGTATGTTAGTGTCACTAGCTTCCCAGCCCGGCACGCTGCGGATAATGCAGACGAGCCAGGTCCTTAACAAATCCTAAGGCAGAACACCAACCAAAATCCCATAGTGGCATCACGTCATTCCGGGCGACCAAACATCCAAACTTAAAATAAATATTTATTGTATCAAAAAACATTCACTTTTGAGCAGGAATCGAACCCAAGGCCTCTTGTTTTACAAATATTTTATGCTGGAAAACAAAATAGTAACAAACAAAAATTAGGTGGAAAATTTACAAAAATTAACAAACAAAAGTTAACCCCTGGCTTGTCGTAAGCGCCATATTGTGTCCTTGAATTAAAATAGCCCCTATTTCAATAACGTTAGGTTGCTTTATTGCTTGAAGTCCGACGAGCCTGAGCGCTGTTCGTTTGACGGTTGAGGGGTTAATCACTATCACTACAATATAGTATAAAACAAATATCTGTCCCTATGTCCCTTTGTATGCTTAAATCTTTAAAACTACGCAACAGATTATGATGCGGTTTTTTTTAATAGATAGAGTGATTCAAGAGGAAGGTTTATGTGTATAATACGTGCATATTATTGTAGAGAAATCTATATGCACCCGGGCGAAGCTGGGTCGGGCCGCTAGTAATGTATATAATTTGAATTTGTTTTTTAAATTAGTAGGGTAGTGACGGGAAATAAAAATAATAAACTTAATTGATTTATTTTTATTTTGAACTGGAATATTATATTATTTGACTATTTATTAAGAACGCAAAGTGTTTAGTTATCCGTAAGGAATTTTCAAGCCATTGTATCATATACACTTGGGCAATGATATGTTGCGTTCTACAGGCTGATCATTTTATTTTAATATTAGTAGTATAAAAGACAGGGTTTCATTCCCGGTCAGAAGAAAAATAGATATGCATAAATTGTAATGTTTTTTTGTGATGTTATTGAAGACTAGTGTGCCTTTACAGTGATGAGATCGATTTTGATATATGTGTTTTTTTAAACGCAACGATTATAAAATTATTCTAAGATGAACTTATAATGAATATATACACAATAAAAAAAATACTTGTAAAAATATTGCTTGAAATGAATAATTGTCATTTAACAATACACCCAAATATTAATAACATTCCTATAAATTTGACGAAATAATTGGTCTCCAAACATAATTATTCCCATTTCAAATGAAAAATGAAGGACGAATTCTTGTAGTATATATTCAACAATATAAGAAAATGATCAGCCTGTATACGCGTTACTAACACCAACTATTATTTAGGACAAAAAATATTTTTACGATTGGCACCGAGATTTTTATTAATATCTAAATTGAGCAAGCGACAAACACTGCAGACGGAGAGGCGACGGATCTATAGAAAAATATATGGTTTACACATTTATTTACAACATGTAAAATACCTAAAAATCTAAATTTCGCTACTGGATCTACTAATTTGACTATAAGATATGAACATTTATGAATATTGGTTTGTTTGGCGGATTTGTTGAACACGCTGTATAATAATACTGTTAGCTGATTTAGGGATAATTGTAAAGGCTCGGACAAAATAATTGTGCTATTTAGTTCGATACATTTTAAATAAATATATTTTTTTCTCTAAATAATTAAATATTTATTTTGATATTAAAGAGGATATATCATTTAAAGCCTTCAAACGATAAAATATGTGCCTAAAACAACTTCAATATTTTTTTTGCAGACCATACTAATATGGACATTATGACACTTTCTGTTACACATGTGCATATTCATTGCTTCTTTCATTTCTTTATGTCCCCTACTAAATATCACCCAACAGCCACATACAGAGCCCTAACTATACACTAAGATCTTGTGTCATGGGTATCAGAAACTATCAAGACATTTCGGTCTCACAAACACCAGGCCCGGAACAAATACCTGTGGTCCACACAAATATTTGTTTCGGTGATGGGATCGAACCCGCAGCCTCACGTTTCACAGTCGGTGTCTCACCAACTGCACTACAGAGGCAATTCAAAAGCAAATAATTCTTCATTTGTAAGTTGGTCACTTAATATTATTTAATAAAAGCCCTTTTGTTATACAGCATGTTAAACAATTCCTAATCTTATTATTACATTTATTGGAACAATTTCATAATATTTTGATATAACATCTACACTGATATTTTGTACTAAAATAGAAAGCTCACTGTGACTAATTTAAGGGTGCATATTGACATTAAGAAAATATCTACTATATGTGAAACGTCAAAATGTTACATTTGATTTAGAAAAATATGTCATATATTTTTTCAATCCGTTTTGTATATTTTTTAACTATTTCCATCTATTATATTTTCAGAACATAAGTTTATTTAAAGATTTTTAGTCCGTACATTTTTATTGTTACGCAACCCTGTGGAAATGATTTTTCTGGATTTTTTATTGATTTATATTATAGTCTGCCGTTTTTGTCACTTCACTCCATTAAACGCTAAAACGATTCGTCGATACAAAGCTTTGTTCCGTTCCTTGACAATCGAAGTGACCACGAAACCAATAAATCACTTCTGGACATCAATTCCGATCAAACATTAATATTTCTTGCGTATATATTAATTTTTATTAAGATAATGTAAAACGAAATACACAAAATCAGTCGTGCGCAAAAAAATATGTTTCATAATTTTTTCACGGTTTTCTATTGTAAACAATATGTGAAAGCAATAAAGACAATTTAAATCCAAATTTCACATCTTTTATTAATTCACCAAAAGGAATTAAATAAAACAAATCCAATAGAAAACGGTGAAAAACGAAACTCAAACATATAACCCTAATTATGTTGCACAATTAGTATAAGAGACTATTTACAATAGTTCAAGTATCAAGAATAATTTTCTGCCTCAGTTAAGTAAAGCTGGCACTTACAACCCGAATAAAAGGTACTTCCGAGCTAAAATACTACAATGAGATGCACAACATATGTTAAGTCTTTAAGCGAAGTTGTCGCGACACAAAAGGAACTTTTAATTTATGCGTAGCTCTGAGCGTGCTCCAGAGGAATATTGGAAAGTTTGTTGCCTTTCTCCACCCAGTTCTTTAGCCTCCCTCGCAACTCCTCAAGGCTCTTCGACTTGGCTTTGTTGATTCTTTTGTATTTAACGTCTTTAGGCTTCGTAACATTCCGATGGTTGGACATGACGCGGTTGTACGTCACGACATGCGTCGATTTCGGTTCGGGGTCGTCTTCGCTCTCAGGGTTCGAAGTCACCTCTTCATCAGAGTCGTTGGCAGGCATCATCCTTTTTGGCACATAGCTGTAGGACCAAACATCTTTACCGTTTTTGGGCTTGATGTCTTTCTCGTTATCAATGCTCTTCACTTCCGCCGTCAGGACTAGGCTCCTCATTCGGAAGTTATCCCTTCTCTGAGCGAGCAAGCTTGTACGCTTCTCCTCGTCAGTTTTATTGGCGTCTTTGATCTCCTTCTCTGTGCTGTTCTGAGCACTCAATCCTTTGGTAGAATCTCCGTCTACTTCTTCCTCGACACTGTATACCGTCTCGAGGATCTCAGGCCTGCGGAGAAAGCCATTGGAGCGACGCACGACATTGTATTTAAGGTTTGGATCGATGGCATCAGATATCGACCTGACTATGGTGACGCTATCGGGATTGGTTGACCTGAATCTCGGTATGTGGGGGGTGGTGCTATCGTAGTCGGCGTCTTCCATGATGACAGCCGAATCTGAATCGTTGAGCGAGTCGAAGTCGCCGGTGATGTGTGTGTCCTGAAGCATGTCTCTGAAGTCAGGTATATTTTGGGATGTGTCTATACCGTTATCGAGTAGTTTTGCCTGGAGGCTTTCGATGACTTTCTGCTGCTTGATGATTATTGTCTCGCGGAGGGCGAGCATGTTGGTGATTTCCTTTTGCTTTCGGACTAGTCGTGACTCAAAGAGCAGCAGCTGGCTGGAGAGCGACTTGAGTTGTTCTGCCTTCTCGCGCTGCAGGCGAGAGACGAGCTCCTCCTGGGTGCGGTGCGCGCGCCGCCATGTCAGCAGCTGGTGGGCTTGGGCGCGGTATTTCATGCGAAGATCCCTGTAAATAAATACGTATTTGTTAATTATTGATTCCCTTTGTGCTTTACGGTAACCATCAAGATAGACGACAAATTAAAGAAATTTGTCTCAAAACTAAAGAAATAATTTAACTTAAAACAGGCGCAGGAAAAATAATAAGGTCAAATAATAAGATTCAAAGTATATTGAATTTTAAAATCAAGGAACTTGTGCACCCCGGATCGTTCGTCTTAACCCGTTAGATTTATAAGTTAATTTCCTTTGTGAAGTCGCGAGAAATTGTCTACGTCCGCCGTAACTTCTGATTTACAGTAATCGAGTTAACAGATTAATTTCTCCCGAGTTCAATTTCTTCGCAATTCCGGTTAGAGATAACATCGTGGGAATCTGGCGAGATATTCCCGATGATTAGTTCGATTGTGGATACGACAGATTTAATTTTTACTAAGTTTTCAAGACTCGATGTGCTTAATTGAACAAGCCAGTAGAAAAAAATAGAGTTGATCATAATTTAATACCAGAAATAGGCGAGCCAAAATTGAAATTATATTAGTTTAATTGGTACAGCAATTAAATTGAAAACTATTTCATAAGGTCAGGTATTTATGCCAAGGAAGTTTTTATATATAACGAAGCCGGGTGGTACTTTTAGTAACTGCAGACAAAATGAAACAATTTTTTTTGTGATTATTTGAGTATCATATCCATATAGTTTTTGCTTAAATAACAATTTAAACCCTTGCGTGCTATAGCGTCTTTATAAAAGTCTGTACACAATTATTTTAGAAAAAATGTATTACCCATCCAAATACAAAGATAGGACACAAATTAGAAACAAAATATCGTCGCTGTTTTTTGCAAAAAATTTAGTTGCAATTGATCTCTAAAACTACCATCCGGCCTCGTTTTCTGTAACCATCTTGATAAACTCTGTATAATAATCAAGAACAGATAAAGCAGCAGTTACCTGATGGTTCTCCGAGCCTCCTCTAGCGTGTGGGCCTCCAGCGGGTCTGTGAGCGACGCCGCCAACGACACGTCGGCCTCCGTCGGGCTGTTCAGAGCCGACTCGCTCCGGCTGCAAAAGGAGAACACAATTAGGACCTTATTTCATGAGCAAATAAATAAAATAAAAAATGATTTGTTGCTTCAATCAGGATTAAACTGTATTGTAACAAATACATAAGAATGGCCTGAAGAGCAAAAGGAAGTGATTCAGCTTATGCTGATCGGCAACTTAGTACCGAGTAGTGATGATTTTCAGCCATCCCAATCTCCCTATGGTGTTATGCGAGAGTGCAACACTGGTGCGCTTGAAAACAAAATAAAAGCTCTAATACACAATTGAAAAAATAAACCTTCAGTCAGTATCAATATCCTACAGTAAATGATGTATTGTTTCGTTTTAGTGAAGCTGTCTACTGGGCCAGGAGATGTAAAATTTAAATTAATTATAATTAAGCCATTGAATTGATTCGAAAAAGAAGCAGATGATGTAGGATTTAAAGAATTAAAATTGAGGAATTAGGACAAGTTTTTTTTTTGTACAGGTTTTGGTGGTAGTTTGTGCCTGACGGTGAGTATTGTTAATTTTAAATGAGCAGCAAATAACATTCGTTAAGTATCTCTGTAATTTCTCGGAGCATTTCTATGTGATCATTGCCATAACCCTTAATCTACCATGATGCTGTTATGAATTGGGTTTATCGTGGCTTTTAACTGTTTTGTGTCCAGAGGTGAGCTAAACTCATATTTAGGTACCTCTTGAAGCCGAAAGGGGTATGCTAGTGTCACTGGCCTTCTAAAGGACGGTTGCGGATATTGTAGCCGGGGCGGGTCCCTAAAAATCTCGAAACCAGCATAACAACTAAAACAACTCTATATCGCAATGCAATTACCATACTCTTACGAACACCATTAATAAATGCACAGTATTTGACTCCAATACTTCTAAAACCTGCTTTTGGACCGATTCCGCCATCGAAGAGTCTTTTACACCGCGTAAAAAACTTCGTCCAACAATAAAGGTAAAGTTTCGATATCCGATATGGTTGTCTTTATCAAGACCCGGGTCATTGTATCTCCCGACCCTCGTAAAGTATCATTTATTGAAGCCTCTTTTATCTTAGTTAACGGGCGAACTGAAAGCTGGTTTATGGTTTGGTGAATTTTCATTCATTTTTCTTATTGCGATATGATTGTTTCAGGTTATAGTCACAAAAAATGAATCAATAAAGACAATGATCTTATTGTATACGGTACGCAAACCACTACCAACCACCCTGGTTGTGATCGAGTCGAATTATGATCTCTAAACCTAATATAAACTCAATCAAAGTCTCGATTGTGACAAAAAACTCTGTCCAATCGATAATATCAGGTATCACTAATGTTTATATGTATTTAAACTAGCGGCCCGACCCAGCTTCGCCCGGGTACAAATAGATTTATGAACAATAATATGTACGTATTATACATATAAACCTTCCTCTTGAATCACTCTATCTTTTAAAAAAAACCGCATCAAAATCCGTTGCGTAGTTTTAAAGATTTAAGCATACAAAGCTACATAGGGACAGAGAAAGCTACATCACTGATGTTTATATTTGAAAGATCCGTTTCACATATGCATCGGCCCATATACGTCCCACTGCAGGGCACGGGCCTCCTCTACAATCAAGAGAACGATTGAGAGTGGTTAGACACTATCATATGGCAGGTTATCATATGTTCCATTACGTTTTTTTTTACTACTTTCGATTTTTCTAAAGAAACCTCATTTAACTTGAATAAACACAAACTTATACAGGATTATCAAGACTGTGAATTTTGTGCAAAAAATTGTGACGATTTTTTTGTTCTTTTTTTTCTATGGTCGTATTATGGTGGTAAATACATTTTTTTTCTTAAATAATAGTGCACACCCTTTTATTTTTAAAGACGCTATGGTACGCAAGGCTCAAGTTATAATTTTAGCAAAAACTATGGATTTACCACCCAAACTCGACGATATTTAAAAAATAATAAAAAAAAAATGTCGCATTTCTTTGCGAAATTTTTAGTTACATTGTGTTTGTAGTCACTAAAACTACCACCCGGCTTCGTTTTCGGTAGCACTCTTGATATACCCAGTAGAATGAAGATGAAACCAGAATATACCATAAGACATTGCATAAACAAATAAGTCATTAGATAGATGAACGGTATGTTATTTGCCCATTAGGTGGCATGGGGTAAAAATGGCGGCGTTTATGTGGTATTACGTGTAATGTTCGTAACTATAAACGTCAGGACGGTACGGCAACTAAGTGTGCATCATGCATATTTTTGGTGGTCCAAGGGATAGGAGACAGCGAGTTATTTTATTTGAACCACAGAAACAAAAGAAAAAGTTGGCTCTACCCAATGATATAGAAAGTTGGAGAAAAAGATATATTGAACGTTAAAAACTAAGACGATCTTTAAAAAATAAAACATTGAATTTCAACTTCAATGTTTTATTTTGAAAGATGGAAGAATGAAGTTCTCAATATTGTAATGGTCAAATGTATTTTGAGCTATATGACGACTGACGAAACAATCACACCGCAGTAGTCAGAATTTATTTAAAAGCCTGTTTGAAATCACATTCTGAACTGGCTGATCTATCATTATCAATGCAACACTTTGACGCTATTGCACTTTTTGTGTGAAGGTAGTTTGGCTACCTGCCTGACTACGTGTACTCTACAACCTCCATAATATGGACCTTATTCCCTTACACTCTTTCTAGTTTAATTCTTAGACTCTTAGGTAAAACTGACATTTGTGATAATTTTTATGCCGACCTACACTATAATTTACCATTTACTTACATACCAAAGCGTCTATAAAAATAAAAGGATGTACGTATACATGAATCTTTTATGAAAAACTATAATTTGTATTTGCGACCTGAACTTGACGAAAGGAAAGTAAAAAAACAAAATTGTTGCCTTATGTCTGAAGTCATTAAAACTACAACCTGCCTTCGTTTTCGGTCGCGGTCTGGATATACCCTGTATAAATACAAAACCTACCAAAAACGCTCCCGCTCCCGCTACCTCTCATAACTTACACCATGGCGTATGTGGCGTACCCGTTACACAGCCCCACTGGCTATAATTTTACGCCAGCACAGAGTTCCTGCTCCGTGCAAGGGTAAGGTTATCGCGTGATTACCGTACATCATAGATGAGCTGTTTGTGTCGGTCTAAATACGCTCGCCCCTTATAGTTTGTTACGTAAGCTAGGATTTCTGGATCAGCCCATATACGTCCCACTGCAGGGCACGGGCCTACTCTACAATCGAGAGTACGATTGAGAGTGGTTAGGCCATATAGTCCACCACGCTGGCCTAGTGCGGGTTGGCGGACTTACATACCATATAAATTCTTATGAATCGCTATGGTATGCAGGTTTCCTCACGATGTTTTCCTTCACCGTTTTAGTGCGTGGTGATTGACTATCAATACACACATGACTCCGAAAAGTCAGAGGTGTGCCCTGGGATTTGAACCCGCGACCACCGTGAACATGTTGGCAGCCGCGTCTGGTCCGTTTACCAACAGGCCACCACGCACAGCTAGGATTTACTTGGAGGATATTTTAAAGTTTATTTTATTTGGCGTAGTTTGTTTTCATAGTTTTATTAGTAGACCTTGATTGCATTTTTTTTTATTAACGCAGACGAATTGTTCCCATACTGATGATGGATATGGGTGATTATACAAAAGTTGGGTAACTTTTGAGGATATTTTGTTTACTATAATAATTAAATCAAATTATAACAAATTCGGGTGCATATGATGACAAATCTAATGATTATATTGTTCCAAATCGGGCCAGTCACTTTTTTAAGTAAATTATGAGATATTTAAAATTTTCTGAATTTGACTGCCAGGGGACTGACGAGGCTAACATAGTACTGATAAAGTACACAATTTTCTAAGAATTATAATGAAATTTAATAAGAATTAGTACAAATCTCTTAGTTTTAATAATGGCACATGTCTTTTAAGTATTCAAATCACTTAGTAACAATTAAAAATAATTATAAAATTAAAATAAACGTAAATACCAATATCTTCGGCAGCTTTAACTGATTTTAGCGATTTCATTGTCATCGGAAAGAACATATTCCTTGTGGGACCAACTCTTCTTCATTGAAATGCCTATCAACACTAAAAATATACAAATAACTTAAATATTTTATAAAAAAATAAAAACCGACTTCAAAACAAAAACCACAAAAAATATTAAAATAATAAGTACCACTGCAAAGCAAAAAATAATATTTATTTCATTGTACTTGTGCATGTTGATTAATTTGCTTAATGACTTGACTACCCAACAAATCAAAATATATGCGTAACTTAATATTTTATTATTTTTTGGTTTTTAGTGGTTTTTTGTTTTGAAGTAGGTTTTTATTAAAAATTTTAGTTATTTCCTTAAGTACTGAAGTTTTTGTTTTTCTTTGTATTCTGCTAATTTAATGGGGCACTTTTAATTCTGGCCAAGCGAGCCTTTTCGGCTTCTCTTTTTTTTCTAATCTTCTTCCCTAGTCAAATTGCTTTTAGTGTGCCGTATGATATTCTAAACTGAAATATAAAATAGAAATGCTTATACACGGTAGCAATTAAGATAAAAGTGCTCTAAAACAACAACAAAAAGCAGTATTATGGAGACAATTAAATCCTCTGGCGCGATACCTGACAAAGGACTGACGCCAGCGGATTGACGAAAAAGACATAATTTGAGGTTATAATCAGAACTAATGTTTTTTTTGATAATTTCGAATATCAACAAACTACATTTTAACAAATCATAGTTAATTATGTATAAATGATAATAAACCTCAGATTAACAAGAAAATAACGACCCACCACGGGACTGAAATTTTGACTGGCTTTGCATGTGTATAGAAGACAAACACAACCCAAGAACTCGTACAGTTACGGCGGCCGTCAAATTGTGCTGTCCGCAACTAACTTCATTACCAACATTAATACATAAACAGGGATTTGACCTTGACTCGGTGATATATGGCGAGAATTTCAAATTTAAAGAACACACAACGGACTGACGGATGAAAACAAACACAAAGTTTCTTATTTTTTTTTAAATAAATTGGAGAACATTGCATTATGAAAGTTGTAGTATATAATACTATGTTCATCAAAAATTGTAGTAAATTAGTAAGTTTTCTTAAATCAATGATAATGTTTAATAGATAGTCACTTGATTGTTGGTTTTCGGGATTGTGACATGCCAAAGGACTGACATTTTAAGTATTAATTTTGTTTTTTTATTAACTTGTATTTAAAATGAATAAGTGAAATTGGGTGACCATATAAAGGACTTTTCATTGTTTTAAAATAAGTTGTTATTTCAATAAAATATAATAAGACTTTGTATATATTGGCTGATGACAGCGAGTTGCCCAATTTTTGTATATTCACCCATATTCGAATTCGCCCAGGTAGACACAAGTTTGCGTGTTCACTGCGAAGAAGGACCCCTTTGTCATGGCGCCGCAATTCCAAGGAGTTACTCTCCAAGGATCCGAGAGTATTGGAATCCTTGGCATCGAAATATCAAGCAAGGTCGAGTTTAGGAGCCATTTGGAGGACAAAGCCAAACTGGCGAGCAAAAAGTTGGGAATCCTGAACAGAGCCAAGCGGTACTTTACGTCGGGTCATAGATTGACGCTTTACAAAGCGCAAATCCGGCCCCACGTGGAGTACTGCTCCCACCTATGGGCAGGTGCCCCAAAATACCAGCTCGATCCACTTGACTCCTTGCAACGACGAGCTTGTCGAATAGTCAATGATCCCGATCTCACGGACAAATTGGAACCGTTAGGTCTGCGGGGAGACTTCGGATCTCTCTGTGTGTTCTATCGTTTGTTCCATGGGGAGTGCTCCGAGGAGTTGTTTGAGTTGGTACCACCGTCGCCTATGTACCATTGCACCACACGTTTCCGCAGTAGAGTTCATTCCCACCACCTGGAGGCGTACCGTTCCCGGACGGTACGTTTCCAGCGTTCTTTTCTACCACGTACGTGCAAGCTCTGGAATGAACTCCCTGCATCGGTGTTTCCTCAGCGCTATGACCTGTCCTTCTTCAAACGAGGTTTAAGGAGAGTACTCTCCTCGAGGTAGGCAGCGACTTTGTTGTGCTGGTCCCCTGGCACTACGGAGGTCCATGAGTTGCGGTAGCCGCTTACCATCAGGCGGGCCGCTAGCTCGTCGGCCTACAAGGAAATAAAAAAAAAAAAAAAAAAGTAATGACCACTATTTGATAATTTTTTAACCACCAAAAACTGAAAATGTTTATTCATCCTACGTTCAATTGTCGGTAAAAATGTGTCAAATGTGGAAATATCTTTATCTCATTGGTAGAAAGTCTATTTCGATTGCACTTCACCTACCATTGCGTTGTAGTAATTATGCCGTGCTCATATAAAATTCACTTTCCAAAAGGACTTGTAAATGATGATGATGATGATGATACGGTGTTACAAAAAATAAAACAGAGTAAAAAAACTATACAATTATTCCAATTACATGTTTCCACAAATATTTGACAAAGAAAAAGCTATAGTATAAATTATTAACATAAGTTACGATAAATATATGTTTTTAAAATTAAATTAAACTGAACGCACAAAATAACTAATTATAATAATTAACTATATTGTGACTTAACAATTAGAGAACCAATATTTACACGTAGCCTTTAACGTAATTCTTAAAATGGCATTTCGAGGTAGCTATATTTAATTTGGATTTAAATCTTAAAGAGAAATCCAGTATTCAGTGGCAAACAAAATATTTCCGAGCTCACCCTCGGAAACATGACAAGCCGTCAATCCTGTTGCCTTTGGAAATGGCAGCTGTTGGGAAGTTTGTTTTTAACTTCTGTCGTGAAAACGTGTAAAAGAGGGGCGTTAGTTTAATGTGTGTTTCAGTCTTTGCCATTGGAGTGCCTAAAGAATTAAAAGATTTAATCTACTTTGTGTTTTCTTCTGAAAAATCAAATTTTCTACCGTTACAATGTGGTGAACTTCGTGCGCGCCTAAATATATTTTCGGGTGTGACCGTGTTTTTTCGACAACAACTTAAAGTCATAATGCTATGCATCATAAGGTAAGCTGAGTGGACCTACCGATCACAGCCGCGACCAAACGTAGATTTAATTTTTACACGCTTTATATAATCATCACTTTTACTTAGTATTTTTTTAATCAACCATGTATATTTTGTTAATATTAACCATGTTTGTAGCAATGGGCAGGGCACATAGCGCGGAGATCTGATGACCGAAGGGGTCAGAAAGTGCTCGAATGGAGGCGACGTAGCGGAAAGCGCAGCGTAGGACGTCCAACCACAAGGTGGTCAGACGACCTGGTAAAGGTCGCGGGACGTCGCTGGATGCAGCTGCCTCCAACAGGTCTCTGTGGAAATCATTGGGGGAGGCCTATGTTCAACAGTGGACTTCCTTTGGCTGATGGATGGATGGATGGAACCATGTTTGTGTATGTTGCGACTGTGTATATTATTATTTTTTTGCATTTTGGATTCATTCTATACAGTCTCATATGTTATGCCGTGATATTCATGTCGACCAATGTGAGATAACAGTCTTATTGCCATGCCTAAAATTAGAGTATACCATCGAATTGTAGAAATTTCATCGTGTTAAATAAAAAACCACAGAATAAGGGCATGTACACGAACAATTCAAAAGAATAGACAATCATAACCATAATTTTGCTTAAATATCCCTATTGTTTCTGGTAAAAGGTTTTTAAGGTAGCCGGGTCGGCGGTCATGCCATTACAATTCTGCTGAAAGTACATGAATGAGAGATTTCCATACTTTGTTTTTACACCTGAAGCCGCGTATGTTTTTTTTTTTTTGGGCTTATATGCGTTAGTACTAATGCCGTAATATGCAAATCTGGTACTTTCCTCAATTAGAATAGCCAGATTTGGCGACGATATCAATAAATAAATACACACAACAGTCACATACATAGTCCTGAATCCCAAACTCATATCGAGTCGAGACGTACGTCTACATGCTTGAAAGATCGCGTCGTGGATAAAACGATGTGAAGTCCATCAACCAACAATAAGCATGGACCAAGACCGAAATTCCACACAATCAAATAAAGGAAACCGGTGCTTATTAGTGCGATGTATAAGACCAGGTATTATCTATTGAAATAAATAGTATATTTACGGATTTTATCGCGCATTCGGTGTAATTTTTACATTTTTTAACTACCCAATGTTTCGCTTTCTTTACATTTTTCGTAGTCCGCTCCGTGACCAAAGTTGTATTTCAGTAAAAAGAAAGAATGAAAAGTGTCAATGTGTAACATTCGCGTAAATCTATGAAACCATTAAGACCTGATATTATCACATTATTATGTGTTAATAAGTATTAAGAAGCTCACTATATGCAGATTACAATCGTACAGTGCGACAATCTGAAGCCTTACAGTAAACTGATAATACTATAAGTTTTGCACACCTGATTGCGAAGATTATGTACGTGACATACTATACATATAAGAACCTACTTTTACTACACATAAAGGTAACCTTAAAAAAATAACTCGGTTAAATAAAAATGTTTTTTTTTATTGAATCCATAATTAATGTAATTCATACATATATGATTTTAAATTCAGTCACGTTTTTTTCCAATACCACCTGGTTCTCAAGGCTGTTTTCGCTAAAGAAGAACCGACAAGAAACTCAAGCGATATTCTTTCCAAAGGAAGTTTTGAATACAGTGATCATACTGGAGTTTTAGCTGAATAATACACACAAATAAAAACACTCAAAGTCACATACATAGTCCTGACACCACACTAAGATCAAGGTCTTATGATCAGAAAACTACGAGAAACTTCCGTCTCACAAGCACCCAGACGCTAGACATACCTGTATAATGGGTTTATGTGCCAGTTAAAAAAAATATTACCATACTACTACTGCATACCATAGCGATTTATAAGAATTTCTATGGTATGTAAGTCCGCCAACCCGCACTAGGCCAGCGTGGTGGACTTTGTGGCCTTACCACTCTCAATCGTATTCTCGATTGTAGAGGAGGCCCGTGCCCCGCAGTGGGACGTATATGGGCTGATACAGAATAAAAAATATTGCAATAAATAAGAATTTCCATTCTCAATTTCCAACCTATTAATTTAACCCGAAACCACAACTCCTGCGCACGGAAGTCCTTTATAACCACATCCTTTTCCCGATACACTATTCACTTTAATTATATTTTCTATCTCTTTCTTTTCAATATATCAGAAAAGGAGGCCAAAACCAATGTAGCGAAACATCCAAGGGCTACATTTGGTTTATATTGTCTGTCTCATTCTATCGCAATACAAAAGAATGAAAGGGCTGAATGCAATGTGTCGAAAATGCAAGGGGTCACACTTGGATTTGCGTTGTCTGTCTTGCTCTAACACAATATAAAAGAAAGAGAGGTTGATATGAATGTATCGAACACGCAAGGGTTACGGTCGGGCGCTTGCGACGTCAGCTGGCACGCACCGGCTTAGCAGCTGACTGCAGTTCCGCTGGTTAAAACGAAGCAAAACAGAGTGCAATGATAAGGATCGTTGATTTTATGAATGTAAATAGAAAAAATACGGTTTTTTTGTTGTATTAACTTAATTAAGAGCCCCCAGATACAAAGGGCGAGAAGACGTTGTAAAATAAAATGTTGCCGAATTACACATCGGAATGTTTCTACTAATTATTATAGGACTGAGTGTTCTGAAAAGGACTTAAGTAACTTATAGATAATTTGGGAATCTGTGTGTGCTTTTTTTTCTATAAATTAAACATATAAATTGTTACAAAACCGCAAGTGGTGAAGCTTTTCAGCACTCACAGTACTCTGTGAATAAGGGATAAATTGTCAATCTTTTACGCCTAATATCCCCTAATAAGTATATCTCTATCTGTATCTGTATCAACTCATATACCGCCCACTGTAGGACACGGGCCTCTTTTATAATCGACAGCACGATTGAGAGTGATTAGCCAATATAATCCACCACGCTGTAAAGTATAAACTTTTTTCAAAGCGCCGAATACAGAAATATTTCTCTAAAAAATACAAATGAAACAAGTAACTGGTGGTAGGTCTCTCATATGTGAGAGGCCATCTGGGTAGGTACCACCGCAATTTCTATATCTCCCGTCAAACACTAGTGTAAATGCACTATTGTGTTTCGGATTGAAGGACATTGTAGCCAGAGTAGCTACTGGACATATTGAGACTTAACATCTTATGTTTCAGGATGGCGAAGGCAGCGGAATGTTGCTACTGTTTATGGGTGGTCGTATCGCTTACCATCAGGCGAACGGATTGTTCGTCTCGTCATTCAATGCAAAAAAAAAACTCAATAATGAAATATGCTACAATCTGCACTTAATAAAATAAAACTGTCGAGCATGACTGACGACGCATGAGCAAAGCATGACGGAAATCAATCGAAACCATTACGTATGAACGAAAATTGAGATTGTGCAGTGTTCGTGTATCCTAATACGGATAAGAAAGTTGGTTATTACGTGACCACTGCACTGAACAATTGCCGCTTGATTTGAATGAAGGCACAACGGAAGTTATTTTAAGCCTATTTAGAAGTCGTTTAATAATTTTGAAATAATAGAAATTATATTTCGTTACCATCAAATATATCTCCTATCTACCCTTGGAAAGGCACGCTCGTCTTGCCATTTATCAAAATAATAAAATAAAACATCAATTGGCTTTAAACTGTGGCTAGATAGTTTCTGAAAAGTAAGTAAGCAGACAGTATTGTTAATCGTGATAATCGAAGCATACATATCTGTTACAATTAAAAACAGTTAAAATGATAAATAAGATTAATTTTTGCAACGATTTTTTACAATCAAAAATGAAAAACGTCTTTAAAATTTTAAATTATTAAGACACCTACACGTATAACACTTCATTTGTCTATATATAAGTTAATTTTACTGATCCATATCTGTCACAATTCTTTTAAAAACAGACTACATAGCATCGTTGCTGATAAAACATACCTCCAATACACAAATCCTCTTCTATTATATCAAATGAAAATATCATTCGCAAGTCGCAAAGGCATGCTCTTCAAACGGCCCGTATCGTGTAAGCTCGGTTCCCACGAGCTCTAGGCTTAGTGGTTTCCCGCATCGGGATTTGCACTTACGTATCAATAGTGGTATGATAATATGGGTAAATATAAGGTAGTATACATCTCCTTGGGCCCCCTAGCGATAACATAATGAACTAAAACGTTTTAACGATAATATTCAGAATAAATCTGTCAATTATTTCAGGCTTTTAAAGTACTTTTTATTGCAATGAATAGCGAGACGAGCCTCTCTCCAAACAGTAGTATGAATGTCACAGTTTATATCCCCCGCTGTCAGGAATTTGTTCCCGATATGACGATAGGTTCACCCCCTATGACATCATGGGACGGAAAATACGTGGTGAAATGTGGATATCATGGTTGCACCTCCGTCACAAGTCTGTTTGCTTTTAGGTCAAAAATGTAGGAGGTAGAACATTATCCTTTAAGTAGTATCAACAAATAAGTGAAACAAGGAAACAGTATCGTATAAAATGGTAATAAATTAAATTGTTTACAATCCAGAGTGGTTTACATTCGAAGAGTCGACTTTGAGATGTGCGATAGGACGGTACGCGAATATTAATGAGCACGCTGTACTTGGTAATGCAATGGGTTTTATGTCGCTATGAGGACGATTAAATAGATATAGGCTACTGAAGACCAGTGAAAGTATGTTTTTATTTGTTAAAGATAATTTTGTTATACATTTAAAGCCTTTTTGTAGGACCAAATTCTGTTTCATATAAGAATACATATTTTATAGCGTTTAATGGCGAGACGAGCGAATGGCATATTCGCCTAATGTCAAGCAATACGACCAGGCATGAACAGTAGCAAAGCCAAACAACACCTTGAATTACAAAACAATGCTTGGCATTGCACAGCGCTCGCCACCCTGAGACATAAGATTTCGATATGTCCAGTAGTTATTCTGGCTATAATACCATTCAAACTGGTACACACCAGAGTCTTTTACTACTATTTGTCGGGAGAAATAGACATTTCGGTGATATTTAATACGTACTCAGGCGGCCCCTCACATATAGACCTACCATCAGTACCTACATCTTAATAATGATAAGTTTAGAATATTATTAATCTCATTTATTTGCAGGCATGACTTTATCATCAAGCGATTGACCTCAATGAAAAATAAAACAATTTTAACTGGAAAAATCCCAATAGATCGCGAGTGAAGTTGCATAACACAGAATATGAAGCTATAGAAGTGTTAATAAGCGGGACAGCCGAGCATTGGATGCAGATAGCTCCGATACTATCCGATCGCATCCGGGCCGTTATCTGCTACCCGTGTCGTACCGGGGTTTAGCGCTGCAATACTATTGTTGGTGCATTTGTGTTTTGAATTTATTTATCGCTATATACAAGGGCAGATTCAGCTTCCAAGCCAGGGGGGGTCATATTGTTCTTGTCAGGACATTGGGTACGATTTCAATACTCGAATTCGTAATAATGATTTTTCAAAGTTGTTACAGCCGTGATTTGTGTACACACACACACACCTTTTTACATTATTTATCGACGACATACATAGAATTTATTTCACTTATAAATTTTATTAACAAGATAATAAATACATTTTGTAAATCTGGAGCCAGCTCAGGGGGGGGTCATGACCACCATGACCTCCCCCTTGGATCCGCCCTTGTATACACGTCTGAAGCTAATAAAAGCGTATTGAAAGGACTAAATGCTCAAGAGATCAATGTTTGTAAGTACTTATATTTTTAAATGTAATTGACCAGAAACTTAATAAATTACGTATTTAAACCACGAAAATAAAATCTAAACAAGATTTTTATTGACATATTTAAGTACTGCATTCATTCCTAAAATCCCGCGATTCGTTACATTTCATTCCGGGAATTTCGCGACTAAAATATACCCGGTATCCCGGGATGGAATTCTCTAGAGCCTAGTCAACGTCAGACAGAAAATTCTAAAGTCATTATTGCTTAAAAATCGCGGCATATACTTACTTTCCGCGAAAAGCCGCATTACAAAAACAAAACAAAAATAACTAAGTCGCAAAACAATGAAAAAATCATACCCTACATTTGGCAAAACTTTTCTTCCATCCAACAACTTCAGCCGTGGTGGACTTAAATATTTATTTTCTTTGACATTTTATTCACCAACTTTTGCACTCAATTGTAACTAATTATTTCTAGAGGGTTTCTCTTGACGAAAGTTATTCGCAATCCTTTAAACATCGGGGCTAGACGCAACGTCTTCAAAGTTCTCGTAAATAAAAGTCTGGCGAGACTGGGCCGGATCGGGAAACTATCTTGGGTATCTTTTTATAAACTTTAACAACTTGTTAATTGAAAATACCGATGAATATCTGAAGGGTAGTATTTTTCGTGTTAGTTAAAAACTATTAGGTGTACTTATACAGGTAAAATCTCAAAGATTAATTATAATTATTTTATTGCTATAAATGGAGAGACGAGCATACCTAATGATAAACGATACGACTGCATCATCATGAACAGTAGTAAAACCAAACAGTACCTTGGATTACAAAGCAATGCTTGGCATTCCACTGCGTTCGCCATCCTGAGACATATGATGTTAAGTCTCAATTTGTCAAATAGTTACTCTAGCTACAATATCCTTCTAACCAAAATACAACAGAGCATTTACAATATTGTTTGACGGGAGAAAAATAGACATTGCGGTGGTACATACCCAGGCGGCTTGTCACATATGAGAGACCTACCAGCACAATTGCATATTATTGATGTTAAACAGTAGGTACACAAAATACATTCCCCAAATCATTTCGCTAAATCCATCCCCGTCCTTTAACAGTGTACTAATAGACAGAAACTTCTCCAAACCACTCCATACAATTACGTCACAACAGACCGCGAACAATACAAAAGAATAAAAGTGACCCTTGATAAACCTAACCAACTTCAAGGGTAGTTGTTATAGTGATACCAACTTTGACCGCGAGTTTCCACATTAATTATTTGGAAGTGGGTAAGTTTGTTTCTTTATGAATCTTTTATGCTTTTAAGGATTGTTGCGGACTAGAAATTGTTACAGGCCGCGGATTTAAAGACATTTTTTTAAAGTTCATTTTGTGACGCGACACAGGAAATCTTTAGTTATATGGAGTTAGGATTGACATTGCACTCGTCACTTCTATATATTACAGATAAATTTATTTAAATCGAGAGTAGGTAAATTTAGGTTATTAAATTTGACAGCCTCTGTGGTACAGTTGGCTAGACGCCGACTTTGAAACGAGAGGCCGCGGAGTCAATCCCCAAAACAAAACAAATATTTGTGCGAATCACAGATAATTTTTTCGGGTCTGTTTGTGATGTTTGTGAGACCGAAAAGTCTCTCGTAGTTTCTTATACACAAGATTCGATCTTAGTGTAGAGTCAGGACTATATACGTGACTGTTGGTTGTATTAATTTATTTATAGAAATCGTCGCCAAATCTGATTAGTATAATTGGGGTGTTTTTAAAACAGAAAAGTCTCTCCCAATTCCTGATACTTACGAAATAAGACTAAATTGATGTTTGGTCAGGACTATGCATGAGACTGTTGGGTGCATTTATTTATTATTTAATGTATTTAAATCAGCATTTCTAGAACAAGGACAAAACCCTAATACCATAGCTCAGTAGATTAAAAGAAACTATCCTATACAATTTTTCCTGCAATACTTCAACGCATGCAGTTCACACTGAGCGCACGACGAATCGTAAATTACCGTTCCTCAGGTTAATTCACATTACATCATATCCGCTGATGATGGGAATTAACTTGTAATGTGGTTTACTATATATCTATATTTATATGTATGTTAGGGAGTAGCAATGGGTTGATAAAGCAATTTGGTATTAAAAAACATGCCTTCATAAGTATTTTATAATTGGATAAATTGGTTCGACAGTATAGCGGTGTTAGACGTCATTGGAGAAATGTTGGTGACTAGAAAGTCTTTCGCACTTTTGATATCCACGACATAAGATCTTACTGTGGGATCCGGGATATGTTCTGTTTCAGCCTATATATGTCCCACAGTAGGGCACGGGCCTTGGAACCCGCAACCATTTGAACATGATGGCAGCCACGTCTGGTCGTTTTACCGCACTTTTTTATGTATATGTATCTTACGTCCGAATACTGGAACGCAACTTAAATATAAGTTGTGCTTAACTACGTTTATTCCGCTCAAATGTACTGGCTAAGTGAGCCGTGCGCTGTTAAGAGCAACTTATTTGAACGGCGTTCCAGTATTCTGACGTACGTCTAATTGACTGTTTGTCTTCTCCCTGCAAACTAGTTTAAAGCAGATTAAAATATAAGACGAGTTAGACGACACCTTGCATAATTAAACCGTCTTGTCAAAATTTCTAATTAATTTATAGCTGTTTCATCCATCCATCCATCCATCAGCCAAAGGAAGTCCACTGCTGAACATAGGCCTCCCCCAATGATTTCCACAGATACCTGTTGGAGGCAGCCTGCATCCAGCGACGTCCCGCGACCTTTACCAGGTCGTCGGACCATCTTGTGGGTGGACGTCCTACGCTGCGCTTTCCGATACGCGGCCTCCATTCGAGCACTTTCCGACCCCATCGGTCATCAGATCTCCGCGCTATGTGCCCCGCCCATTGCCACTTCAACTTGCTAATCCGTTGGGCTATGTCGGTTATTTTAGTTCTCCTACGGATCTCCTCATTTCTGATTCGATCTCGTAGGGAAACCCCGAGCATAGCCCTCTCCATAGCTCGTTGAGTGACTTTGAGCTTCCTAATAAGGCCCATAGTGAGAGGCCACGTCTCGGTGCCGTAAGTCATCACTGGCAACACACAACTATCGAAGACTTTCGATTTAAGGCACTGAGGTATTTTGGACGAGAAGACGTCGCGCAGTTTCCCGAACGCCGCCCAACCGAGTTGGATTCGACGATTGACCTCTCTCTCGAAGTTGGACCTGCCTAACCGGACCACTTGTCCTAAATAGACATATTCGTCTACAACTTCAAGAGTCGAGCCCCCAACACCGATGGGGGTGGGCACAACATGGACATTCGACATGATCTTCGTTTTGTCCATGTTCATTTTAAGACCCACCTGTTGGGAGACTCGATTGAGGTCTTCGAGCATAGTGCTAAGGTCTTCCAGCGATTCTGCCAAGACTACAATATCGTCGGCAAACCGAAGGTGAGTGATATACTCGCCGTTGATGTTGATGCCGAATCCTTTCCATTCCAAGAGCTTGAAGGCTGTTTAGTTATAGCTGTTTGGTCAGTGTTTAATATTGGACTCTTTATTTCTACTAGTGGTAGGTCTCTCATATGTAAGAGTCCGCGTGGGTAGGTACCACCGCAATATTTATTACTCCCGCCAAACAGCAGTATAAATGCACTGTTGTGTTTCGGATTGAATGACATTGTAGCCAGAGTAACTAGTGGACATATTGAGACTTTACATTTTATGGCCCAAGATGGCGAGCGTAGTAGAAAGCCAATCATTGCTTTGTAATTCAAAGTGTTGTTGGTTTTGCTACTGTTCATGAGCGGTTGTATCGCTTACCACCAGACGAACGGCATGCTCGCCTCGCCAATTATTGCAATAAAAAATTAAAAATATATATTCTTACATGGAATTGACGAAACGGTCTTTCCGGTGTAAGAATAGCGGTGTTTGAAATTCCTATGTTTGAAATAACATTATTGATTGCATCTTAATCAAAGAACTAAGCTTTTACCGTGACAAGTTCCAATTGAATTTACGGTTTTGTGATACAATACTTTAATCGGATTTCTTGTTTGAACGGAACTGAACTTATTTTAGCTCTTTTCTCATTTATTTCAGAAGTGTGTACAATGCCAAGCGGAATTGGTTTACAGAAAGCTGAAATTGTTTTGTTCAGAATCAATACGATATCTAATTCAATCTGTGGGCTACTTATATATACGCCCATACATACATAAATACATACATACACACACACATATATATATACACAAACATATATATAATATATATACACTCACGCACACAGACGTACAAATACACACTCAAACACTCGGAAATACACATACTTAAATATCACATCAAAATAAATAATATTATATCAACACGTCATTCTAAAATATTCAATTGAATGACGGATGAGCGCTCGAGTAGTGTAATGGAGCCGGGACCGTAGGCCGGCCGGCCGCCTCAAGACAAAAGGTGACGTAGTAGTTGCGGGCGGCGCGGTAGCGGACCCCCTCAGCTGCGCCTGCGCATGTTCCACGCACCGCACTAGTTAGTTCCGACCGGACGATCGTACCGCGCACTGATGACGTATAGTTTGTCGCGAGCCTACCCTATTATACTGTATGCGTGTACCTAGTGCTTGTATTGTGAACTATTTTGCTGTACTGTTTTTCCGTTTTCTGCTTGTGCCTAATACTGACTATCTTGTGCTGTGCTTTCTATAAACTGTATTCTATCTATAAACTGTCTTCTATTCTACTCTTGGTGTTTGTTCCCTTCTGTATGTTAATGTATATCTCAGACTGTTCGCTGTGCTATAACTCTAATTTAGTGCTTAGTAACTGAGTGCATTAAAACTTTAATTATAGTTTGGTGTTTTGTTGCGCTTGCGTATATTACCCGCATACGCCTACCACTCAACACATTACCATACCATAACTGGTAACCGACCACAAACTATAACTGGTGACCCCGAAGAACACCAAAAACACCATGAGTGACACAAGCAGTGACTCGGCAAAAACGGTCGGTTCTAGAAAAGACGACCACGTCACGCGCCGTGCAAAACCAGTGCGCGTTTCCACGGAACGATCCGTCAATACGTCACACGGCAACCGGCTGAGGGACTTGAAAGTACCACCATTTTCATCTGATGATCCAGATCTATGGTTTGCTCTCTTAGAAGCCCAGTTCCAGACCTTGGACATCACGGACGACTCCATTAAATTCACCCAGGTGATCAGCAACATAGACGTCCATCATGCCAGGTCAGTCAAAGACGTCATCCTAAATCCGCCTGACAAACACCGCTACATGAAAATCAAGGCGGAAATCATCAAGAGGTTTGCCGATTCCCAAGCACTGAGAATTAAGAAACTCCTCACTCACCAAGAACTTGGAGATCGCAAACCCTCCCAATTCCTTCGTCACCTCCAGGATTTGGCCGGACCAGCCACACCAGAGGATTTTGTAAAATCCATATGGATGGAGAGATTGCCATCTGGTGTTCAGGCGCTATTGGCATCACAGTCCACCCAATCGTTGGACCAACTAGCGGACCTTGCAGATCGGATCCACGAGCTTACCCAGCCTTGTCGACCCGTTGTGGCAGCAACGTCGTCATCGTCATTATCGTCAGCTCCTCCACCTCCTAGCAACGAGATCGCCGAGATTAAGGAGATGATAGGAAGGCTTGCCAGGAAGTTGGATGACCACACCCGCAATTCTCAATGCAGCTCATCCAGGAGATCCAGACCAACGCAGCGACCCAACTCACCTTCGCACAGCAGCAGGAGCAGGTCTCAATCGAGTTATCGGCGGTACCCCATCTGCTGGTACCATTCTCGTTTTGGAGACGATGCCAGGAGGTGTATCAAGCCCTGTGACTACAGCAGGTCGGGAAACGCGACGGGCACTCGCTAATGGCGACGAACGACTGCCCGGTTACCCCAGGTCGCCTATTCGTGACAGACCGCAACTCCAACATCCAGTTTTTGGTGGACACCGGCAGTGATGTCTGTGTCTTCCCCCGAACTGCTCTTCGTGATCGCCGTGAGAAGTCGGACTACCAGCTGTGCGCCGCTAATGGGACTATTATCGACACTTACGGCTACATAGATTTAACATTAGATTTTGGTTTGAGACGGGCGTTTCAATGGAGACTTGTGGTGGCTAATGTCACTAAGGCGATTATTGGTGTAGATTTTTTAAGCTTCTTCAATCTGTCAGTCGATTGCAAAAATCAACGCCTTATTGACACCACAACTTCATTGTCTACACAGGTTTCCATCGGAACACAAAATATTAGCTCCATTAAGGTGGCAAGTGGCGAGACCAGGTACCATCGTATTTTAGACAGGTACCCCGAAATAACACGTCCTTCAGGTACACACCCAACACCTAAACACAATGTTGTACACCATATTCGGACAACATCTGGTCCTCCCGTATCCTGTACACCCCGTAGGTTGGCTCCTGATAAGTTGAAAATAGCCAAACAGGAGTTTCAACTTATGCTGAACAACGGGATAGCACGTCCTTCAGCAAGTGCCTGGGCTTCACCCCTGCACCTCGTGCCGAAAAAAGATAATGGCTGGAGACCTTGCGGTGATTATCGGATGTTGAACGCTCGTACCATCCCTGACCGCTACCCGATCCGTCACATCCACGATTTTTCACACGCTATTTCAGGGTGTAAATTTTTCAGCACGGTGGATTTAGAGAAGGCGTACCACCAGATACCAGTACACGAGGATGACATCTGCAAGACGGCCATCTCAACACCGTTTGGCCTGTACGAGTTCCCCTATATGACCTTTGGTCTGAGGAACGCAGGTCAAACGTTCCAAAGGTTCGTAGACGAGCTCACTCGAGGTCTAGATTTTTGTTTCGCCTACCTAGACGATTTCCTTGTGTTCTCCCGAACAGCAGACGAGCACGAAGAGCACCTTCAGCAATTATTCACGCGAATGAAGGAGTACGGAGTGCTAGTGAACACATCCAAATGCGTCTTCGGCGCCAGCGAGGTAAGTTTCCTTGGATATAGCATTTCCGAAGCAGGAACCAAGCCACTTGAATCCAAGGTGGATGCTATAAAGGATTTCCCCATGCCAAAAACTATCAGACAGCTTAGACGGTTTCTTGGCATGGTGAACTTTTATCGGCGATTTATTCCCCATGCCGCCAGGACGCAGGCACCACTTAACGCCTTGCTTGCGGGTTCTGTTAAGCCATCCCATCCCGTTGAGCTCTCAGGCGAAACCCTCGCGGCGTTCCAACAATGCAAGCAGAGCCTAGCAAATGCTGCATTGCTCGCCCATCCGGATTGCAGAACTCAACTAGCTCTGGTAACAGACGCTTCTGATACCGCAATGGGCGCAGTTCTGCAGCAGCTCAAGAATGGTCATTGGGAACCTTTGGCCTTTTTCTCTAGAAGTTTAAGCCCCGCTCAGAGAAAATATTCCCCCTACGACCGCGAGCTCCTGGCCATTTATGAAGGCATTAAACACTTCCGTTTCATGCTGGAAGCTCGCCATTTTATAATCTTCACGGACCATAAACCTCTGTGTTCCGCATTCAGAGATAGGAGAGATACTTGTTCTCCTCGCCAATACCGCCATTTAGATTTTATTTCACAATTTAGTACCGACATACGTCACATTGCAGGTAAGGAGAACATAGTGGCGGACACCCTATCTCGTGTCGAAGAGATACGTGCTCCCATTGATTTTGAGCAACTCGCAGCATCGCAATCTGTTGACCCAGAACTACAACAACTTCTTGCTGGTGACACCTCGATGCATCTGGAGAGGGTAAAAGTTCCAAACAGTGGGGCAGAACTTTATTGTGACGTGAGCACTACGTCACCCAGGCCATTCGTAACCAAAGTTTTCCGGAAGCAAGTGTTTGACAGCCTGCACAGTTTGAGCCACCCGGGCGCTAATGCTTCAGCTAAGATGGTCGCTGAACGTTACGTCTGGCCTGGCGTACGAAAGGACTGCCGGGAGTGGGTGCGAACATGCCTTGCATGTCAACGTGCCAAAGTGCATCGGCACGTTTCATCCCCTTTAGGAACGTTCGACTTACCCCGGGCTAGATTCGCGTTTATCCACGTGGATATTATAGGCCCTCTGCCTATATCTCAAGGCTATAGGTACTGCCTTACCATAGTGGACCGCTTTACACGCTGGCCCGAAGTCACGCCGATGATGGACATGTCCGCAGAAGCCGTTGGTAAGGCGCTGATATCGTGGATATCCAGGTTTGGATGTCCAACTGATATCGTTACTGACCGCGGTCGTCAATTCGAATCCACCCTCTTCCAATTTCTTGGAAGAGCGGTAGGATTCAGACATCGACGCACTACCGCATACCATCCTGCATGTAACGGACTCGTCGAGCGCTTCCATCGCCAGCTGAAAGCGGCCATTATGTGCCACGCGGATCCAAACTGGGTGGATACCCTACCACTGGTCTTGCTCGGGGTGAGGAGTTCGTTCCGAGAAGACCTCAATGCCTCATCGGCTGAATTAGTTTACGGTGAGCCATTACGCTTACCTGGGGATTTCTTTAACACCCCCACTACTAATTCACCCGACATCTGCGACTTTACCAATCGGTTGCGTCGCATTACTGCAAAATTGCAGCCAACTCCTGCGTCACGCCATAGCAAGGACAAAATCTTTGTATTCAAAGATCTGGCCACTGCTACGCATATATTTTTAAGGGACGACTCCGTTCGAGCGTCTTTACAACCTCCCTATTCAGGCCCGTATGAAGTCGTCGAAAGAGGGGATAAGGTCTTCAAAATATTGGTGAGAGGAAAGATCGTCACCGTTTCTATAGACCGCATCAAGCCAGCCTACATATTCGCTGACCAACCGACCATTCTTCCCAATACTGTTCCTCCTCCCATCTCCACGCCTCCTTGCACACCGGGTAGTAGTGGGGATAATATTAAAAAAACCCGTTCCGGCAGAGTAGTCCATTTTCCGGATTACTTTCGACCGTAGTAACGGTCTAGGGGGGGAGTGATGTGGGCTACTTATATATACGCCCATACATACATAAATACATACATACACACACACATATATATATACACAAACATATATATAATATATATACACTCACGCACACAGACGTACAAATACACACTCAAACACTCGGAAATACACATACTTAAATATCACATCAAAATAAATAATATTATATTAACACGTCATTCTAAAATATTCAATTGAATGACGGATGAGCGCTCGAGTAGTGTAATGGAGCCGGGACCGTAGGCCGGCCGGCCGCCTCAAGACAAAAGGTGACGTAGTAGTTGCGGGCGGCGCGGTAGCGGACCCCCTCAGCTGCGCCTGCGCATGTTCCACGCACCGCACTAGTTAGTTCCGACCGGACGATCGTACCGCGCACTGATGACGTATAGTTTGTCGCGAGCCTACCCTATTATACTGTATGCGTGTACCTAGTGCTTGTATTGTGAACTATTTTGCTGTACTGTTTTTCCGTTTTCTGCTTGTGCCTAATACTGACTATCTTGTGCTGTGCTTTCTATAAACTGTATTCTATCTATAAACTGTCTTCTATTCTACTCTTGGTGTTTGTTCCCTTCTGTATGTTAATGTATATCTCAGACTGTTCGCTGTGCTATAACTCTAATTTAGTGCTTAGTAACTGAGTGCATTAAAACTTTAATTATAGTTTGGTGTTTTGTTGCGCTTGCGTATATTACCCGCATACGCCTACCACTCAACACATTACCATACCATAACTGGTAACCGACCACAAACTATAAATCTATCTATACATTGTATTATCATTTAAATTGGCGAATGAACTGCTACTTGTACTAAAATCGTATCTATTTTTTAATAAAACGCTATGCTATTGAACTGTGCTCGCCATACTAAGACATAAGATGTTAAATCTCAAAATGTCCAGTCATTACTTATTAGTAGTTACTTGGCAGTTAATTAAAAAACAAAAACAGATAAATTGGGTTTGTTGAATAAAATGGTAAACACAGAGGCAATTTAAAAAAAGGTCTTCATTTAGCAATGGGATGTGGGGAATCAAACGTAGGTAAATACCAGTGTAGATTTTGTACATTTTCATAAGAAAATAACGCAGTTTTCAATTCATTTTAAGCAGAAAAATGGAGGATGTCTGGTTGCCAGCTGGCCGTTTGGTATTACTGTCAAGTAGAATGAAATCACAATTCAAGACCTATTTTTAGTTTATAAACTTATTAATTGAAATATGTAGAAAAAAATGTTATTACATTATTCCAATATTAACAAGACTATAATGAGCTTTTTATATCCTCTTAACATGATTTAACTAATTTACGTTTGTGTGGTTATTTAAGGGAGCCATTCTCTAATTCTCAAACGAATTGGTCGGGACTGAAACGCATGCCCGATGTTGCGTTATGCTAATCCCTATGGGGACAAAAATAATCCTTGCAAACAGTTGTCGATTAATGCCACCTCTGCCGCACCTCCGAGAATTTAAGCGTGAACATATGTAAATATCGGTGTGCGTGCTTTCTAGGTAATTCCGTTGCTAATTGTACAAGATTGTTGAAAAAATAATTAACGCCACGCTACACCGTTTGCGAACCGCTTCCTACATTACGCAGAATATACAAAACTACTACGCCGATTATCTTTGACAATGTTTAATTGTTTTGCGTGTCATACATAATACATGAAGCATGTAATAATTTACCGCGGAATTGGGCCTGTTTTTGTAGAACGTAATAAGATTAATTTTAAAGTAGAGGTTTGATAGAAGATCGCCGGGTTGGTAGGAAAATCGTACGAATTATTTCTAGCTCTCGTGTTATTTTCATTCATTTGCTGCATTTTAAAGATTAATTGCATAAATTAAAAGGCGTTTTCTTCATTCAATACAGTTCCGTAAAGGTGCACAAGTGAAGTGGGGGTTAAGCATGTTTTGCGTGGTTAATTCGGTTCTTTCGCTAGACTCACAAAAGTTTTAGTCCGGTTGCCTTCGCCTTACTAAAGCATGACATGGGAAATTCTACGGTTCCTACGGACTAATGGACAATGACGGACGGTGGACTGGGTTTGACCGCTTTCGCCTAAATTGGACAAATTAATTGACAAAAAGTATTGCTTGATTGGCTTATGCACATACCGTGCCGAAGCCAAAGGGAACAACGAAGAAAAAGAAAAGATTGTCATAGTAAGATTTGCTTAAAAATATATCAAATTCACTTCTGGCTTTTCGTATGTGTGTACTGATAATAACCAATTACAGCAGACTATAACGGTGAAGGAAAACATCATGAGGTAACCTGCATACCATAGCGATTTGTAAGAATTTCTATGTTATGCAACGTCCGCCAAGCACACTAGTACAGTGCAGTAGACTATATAGCCTAAACCTTGCCAATTGAACTCTAGATTACAGAGTAGGCCTGTGCCCTACAGTGGGACGTATATAGGCTGATACAGTACAGAGTAAGGGTAAATCAGACAAGCACTAAACTAGCGTTAAAATGTCATTGTGAAATGCGGCGAGTGTATATACATTCAGGGCGCGTGGAGACGCTTTCGCTGACTAAATTATGTATGCCACCCGCCGGTAAACTGCAGGCGGGTAAATTGTACTCCAGGTATGTTACCGTGCTTTTAGATGCACTAAATATTAAATAAATACCTTGCACTGCTTCGGTGACGCAAATAACCACGGAGATTGCAAATCTGAGGTTTTGTGTTCGAAACCCCGGTCGAGGAAGATGATACTGGATTTTTCTATTTCTTACTTTGCCGCCCCTGGACGGAGTAACCCGGGACAGAACATTGTGCTTTCAGCATAGTTTCTAGCATCGTTGTATGTAGTAAATACAACATTGTAGTTTAGAATGAATGAATATACACGATAAATGTTAGAAAAATTAAATCACAAAATATGATGAAAAAACCTTTACAAGCTAGTTTTTGTAATAGTATTTTTAAATTAAATTTTAGTATAACTTTACTATCTTCAAAAAACCCTCTTTAAATGTAAATGGACTTTTAACTTTTATCATGTCTTTGATGTACATAGTCAGAATATGTTTTATCTAAGCCGTACATAATCTACCAGCGAGACATTTTTAAAGCTTTTATATTATACTCCCTGTAAGATTACAAATATTACTTATTAAATATTTTTTTAACTTTTATATAATAGTCCATAAAATATTATACTTATTACTTAGTAAATAAACCTACTTATTTCGTCTATAAAATTATCGTTATGTTATTTCTAGCTCTTTTAACTATTTTAATTTTTTATGTACATAAATATTTATAGAGCCCTTTTCAAAGACAGTTTTAAGTATATTATATACCACATATACCATAATATATACCTATTTTAACTATCGAATGTTCTTCGCTTAAAATGAATTCAAGTGTTTTAAAGGGACAAAATATTCGATAAGTTTATAAACTATTATAAATAAACGTCTTAAAAATAGACGTACAGACAAGCCAAATGTCGGACGCCCGCCTACAAGGCGGACGGACGACCTGGCTAAGGATGCAGGAAGTCGCTGGATACAGGCCACTTCAAACAGGTCGATGTGGAGATCCTTGGGGGAGGCCTATGTTCAGCAGTGGACTTCCTGTGGTTGAGATGATGATGATGAAAAATAGACTTAAAACAAAACATTTCTATATACTCTTTCAGCACAGTTGAATTAATACAAATCTAGTAAATACACGTACTTCACAAACTACAAAACACAAGGCACTTAGACAAATGTGTCCGACTGTACCAGCCAGTACCATTTGTCAGATAAGGAAGCCCATTGCTCTCTCCGCACACGAAAAACTTACGAGCAACCTTAAAGGGTGTAAATACCTCATATATTTACACCTGGTGCGGCGCGCTACAAATCTCTTGCAAACCCTTTATGGATCGACCAACGGTTTAAGATAAATAAGTACAGACACGTTGAAATCCTAAGTAAAGACGGTGTGGTTGGGAAATGTTTTGGAAATAAGGTCAGAATTTTTCAACTATTTAGTAGGTTGGTTGCAAATCTCCTTTGTTTTCCGTTCGTATTTTCCTTTGTCCCTTCAATTTTCAAAGGCCGGCAACATTCCTTTAACATCTTCGAATATTTTGGGTTGTATTTTCAGTAATGAGTAATCGGATTATCCAACAGTACGATACAAAGCTCGGATCGGAAAAAGTGATATTGGATTTTTCTATTCATTAGTATTCGTGGCATAATGTGGGCGTCTTGGCACCTTTGCCCCATCTGGAAAAAAGGCGTGAGTTTATGTATGTACGTATGAATTATTTATGGTAACCCTTGGACAAGGAAAAGCGAAGGGAAGGAAAAGAGGCTTTGTCCTGAAATGGGACCTACAGGCTGGTAAAAAAGCACTCCGTGTTTTCTTTACCGATCCTACTAAAACAATTTACGAATATAATGTAATTTTTTTTTATTTTTTTTTAAATGTTGTGTTATGGCGAATGCCGTAATACATCATTTCAATAACGATCTAGCCTTATGACTAATAAGTTATTTAAATTTAACCTAAGCTTCTAAAGAGACTACGACTAAGAATATGTCCAATAACACGTTTCTTATTGTCTCTATTAAGGGGAAGACAAAATGTTCGCGTGTTCTTTATCACTAGCACTCACTGCACTATGTTTCACTAACTGTTCATCACTAACTCGAAAGGTTTTGTCCTTTTCAGTCTTCTCACTAAGTCCGTGTTATCAAGGAGCTGGATAGCCTCGAAGTTCACGTGATGGTGAAGCCTATGTTCATGAGCTTCAGCATACTTTTTTACAATATTTCTAACGAAGTCTACCTTGAGGTCCCGATGAAGATCTTCATTTCTTACGTACCATGGGGCGTTTGCTATGTTCTGCAGTACTTTGTTTTGAAAACGCTGTATTATTTGCAAATTGCTTGGTTTGGTACATCCCCACAACTGTATACCATAAGTCCATACAGGCATAAGGACTTGTTTGTATAAAAGTATTTTGTTGTGTACTGACAACGAAGAGTGTTTACCAAGTAGCCAATACATATTCCTGTAGCGAATTTCTAGCTCGTCGCGTTTCTTTTTGACGTGTGCCTTCCAGCGTAGCTTTGCGTCCAGAGTCATGCCAAGGTATTTAGCCATATTTTCATATGGTATAGTTTTACCGTTAATAAACACAGGCTCATACTTTGGCTTTTTGTTGGTGAAGTCAATATGAACTGATTTTGATTCATTTATTTTCAAACGCCATTTTTCAGTCCAATTGGAGATGGCATTGACAGCTGTTTGCACTTTATCCACTGCTTCTTCGTGAGTCGATCCTGTGGCTAAAATTGCCGTATCGTCTGCGAAAGTTGCAATGGCATTGTTTTCTATTTTAGGAATATCACAGGTGTATAATAAGTACAGGACCGGACCTAGTACACTTCCCTGTGGTACTCCAGCTTCTATATGCTTAATTTCTGAATAAGAATCTTCATGTTTGATACGAAACATTCTATCAGAAATGTAAGATTCCATTTTCCTAAGTTTGTAAATGAGGCCGTGGTGCCAAACCTTGTCAAATGCTTGTGCCACGTCTAGGAATACCGTTGAGCAAACTTTTTTCTCTTCTAAAGACTTTTCTATTAAATTAGTTATCCGGTGGACTTGGTCTATTGTTGAATGTTTTTCTCTAAATCCGAATTGGTAGTCTGGGATTAATTTCCGCTCTTCTATAACAGGCTTAACCCTTTTCAAAAGTATTTTTTCATATAGCTTAGCCATTACTGGCAACAAAGGAATGTAAAAATGTTGAAAGAAAGTGTTGTCGCAAGAAGCGCTGTCGTCAAGCATTTCCGAGGCTTTACTGACTAGAGTGGACTTGTCAGAAATATTTAACTTCTGTTCAGTAAGGCCGCCCAAAATTGACCTTTTCTTAATAGCAATAAGGAAATATTTATAGGAAGTGCTTTTTACTTTAGCGATAAACAAATTTGTTTTTGTAAGGTATCTGTATCAGCCCATATTCGTCCCACTGCAGGGCACGGGCCTCCTCTGCAATCGACAGTACCATTGAGAGTGGTTAGGCTATATAGTCCACCACGCTGGCCTAGTGTGGGTTGACGGACTTACATACCATAGAAATTTTTGTAAATCGCTATGGTATGCAGGTTTCCTCACGATGTTTTCCTTCACCGTTTTTGTAAGGTATTAAAATAAAAGGATTATTTACGGATTTTATCGCGGATTTGGTAAAATTTTTACATTTTTAAACTTTCCGACGTTTCGATTACTTCACAGCTTTGGTGGACACCGGGCGGACTCTATTTTGGTATACTATTGGTATTGGAAGTGATTTCTATGGTATGTAAAGTCCGCCAGTCCGCATTAGGCCAGCGTAGTGGACTAACCTAACCACTCTCAATTGTACTCTCGATTTTAGAGGAGGCCTGTATCTTGCAGTGCGACATATATGGGCTGATACAGAGAGAAAGTAACTTTAGGTCAATATTTAGTTGGAGAAGGGAAAAGTTTTATAAATTTTCAGTATATTATTTATCGAAAATTATTGTATTTTTTTAGCTTACCAAATGGGTACTGTAGATTGGAGTAGTCCAATCTACATTCATAGGTCGAAGGTTTAAGTTTTCAGCTGGTTATAAAACTGAAATAGAGACGACAATGTGTGCTACCAGCAGATGCGCGTTGAATATATTATGTATAGTGTATATATTGAGTAGATAATAGATATATTATTTACATCCATTGTAATTTACAAAGTCGAATGAGAGTTTGTTTGATATGCTCCCAAGCTGTAACTACACAATCTTTCTTTTTAAAATTGTATACAAGTTGTCAAACGTACAGAAAATGACAAGGGGGACACTTTCCTCCAGAAAATTAATTCCCGACGTTATACATTTCGAAGCCACAAACAAAACCTATATTATATATAGATACGTGGATATATAATATACACACGATTGCCAGTCCCCAGTGTCATCTGTAAGTGCTATTTTGTTCCGCGTCGTTTCCGTAAGACGAGCTCTGCTCTGCCGATAATATGTTATCACTTATTCACTTGAACGCTCGCGATAGTCCGTAAAACTCTTTTGATAGCTGTGTATTGGGTTATACAGAACATACTCTATTACATAATAAAATATTCTATCGATACAATTTGACCTTTTGAGGATTCCAAAAACAGTTACTTCTAATCTGTGTGCTTGTTTCAGTTATAATGTAAATGCTTAATCTAATTGAGTTAGAATATTGATAAATGCCTCAAATAATGAGTACCCCATTAGATATTTATTTAGTCATAAAAAACCACCCAATTTGGGTTTAAGCTAGACTTGCAACGAATATTCGGTTACTATTCGGTATTCGGCCTATTCGGCTGCTTTTATTATATTCGGCCGAATACCGAATATCTACATATTATTCGGCCGAATATCGAATACTTAAATAATATATTTTGTCATAGAGAAATAATTGGTAAAATGGAAAATTAAAATCGATTGATTACGTATATATTCATATATTCATATTTTCATTTCTGTTAGAATCATTTAGTAGTCATTGGTGCATAACACAGGGTGCACAGGGTACACATTGAAGCGAGAGGGAAGATATGTTACTTCGTAGGCGTGACAGAGACAAAAATAGAATGTACCCTTCATTTTGTTCCAAAAATTTTGTTTGCAGTGTCCCTTCTAGTATATTACCTCAATGCGTCTATACAAGTTTTTGGCGCTAAAATCCGGCCGAATACTTTTGCCTAATATTCGGTTATTCGGTCAGGGGCTTCGCCGAATATTCGGTATTCGGTATACTGCCGAATATACTATTCGTTGGAAGTCTAGTTCAAACTTATCATATTTCGATTCAAACAGAAAAGTAGGAAACAACCATAATTTCGCCGTAAGTTTAATGTTTGAATTGTATTTATCAACAATTAACATATGTATAGCAATGAATTTATCATGGCTAGATTTTGCGCAGAGCGCAGGATATTTGGGAGTTTTCAGCCATTTATAAAATATTTTTTTACGTAATTTGAACCGAAATTTCTTCCTCAGAACTCGAGATCCAAACCAAATAAACTATAGACGGAAAAATTTATTTTTTATCGCCACATTAAGCTAAGGATCAGTCCGACGGCGCACGTTCGTTCTGAAATATATTAGGATCCCGAAGGAAAGCGTGGAGAAGCATTAATTATCCTGGAGTGATTGTATTGACCGGCTTTAACAACGGGATTATTTCTTTATATATAAATGTAAGTTTACAGACATTTTTCGAAGTCCAAACTACATTATAACAATCTAATAACTTTTTTTATTGCCATGAATGGCGAGATGACATGCCGTTCGCCTGATGGTATGCTATACGACTGCATGAACAGTAGCAAAACCGAACAACACTTTAAATTACAAAGCAATCCTTGGCACTCCACTGCGCTCGCCATCCTGAGACATATGGTTTTAAGTCTCAATATATCCTTTAGCTACTCTATCTACAATATCCTTCAAAGTGAAACACAACAGTGCATTTACACTACTGTTTGGCGAGAGAAATAGACATTGCGGTGGTGCCTACCCAGGCGGCCTTTCTCATATGAGAGACCTACCACCAGTATGTACGTAAACTGCGGTGGTACATACCCAGACGGTCTCTCACATATGAGAGACCTACCAGTTACCACCAGTATATGTACCTACATATGTAAACGTCATATTACAAATATCTCGAAAGCATAAACATCGGAAACATTTTTCCTCAGATAAATCCATTACGCGCGTGTAATCCTTTACTTCGTTGGCGCTACACAAAAGGTTTCATAAACGTAGCATTGTCGCCTTTTAGGGCTGTCACGATGTAGTTCTGGGAATATTTGGATTTTGGTGTAGAGGGAGCATATTATACATACATGATAGCGGCATTTTTACAATCAATTTGTATAACTTCCTTTGTATTCTTCATTATTGTTTTTAAGTAATTATTTCATTTATAATTGTAAATTAATTTGTTATACATTTTTAAAATGTTTGGTAATTTATTTAATTAAAATGTTTGTCATGATCGGACTATTATACTTTGTAAAATACTGCTTCCGGTTTGTGTTGTATAAATAGCCGAACTGGAGGTAATATCGGCAGTATCAATTTATGTTTCAAAAAGAGTGAACACTGATAAAATAATAAATTTTATCAGTGTTCACTCTTAAAATGATTATACCCTACAAGTGAGTTTTCTTGGATTACCTACAACATGGAATCTCTAACATACATACATACATAAACTCACGCCTTTTTCCCCAAAAGGCCGAGGTATCAAGACAATCACATTTCGCCTTGCACTTTCCGTCTCACGATCTGATAGGATACGTGCCTATCGCCATACAAGGCACAAATTCCTGACTCCGGGCTGATAATGCATAGAAAAATCTTAATCACTTTTCCCGACCTGGGATTGGAACCCGGAGCTTCAGCTTTGTAATCGTACCGTAGTAGAATTACGCCACCGAGGCAGTATATGAATCAAAAATTCTACAAATCGAATGATTTGGGTGTTAATATAGTCCAGGAATATTCTAAGAGAGCCAATGACGGAGGAACATATTATATTTAAGTAGTTTAAAATTTGATCGTTTTTGGTGTTGCGATACGAAAAACTTTTGAAATTATAATAAAAACGATACATAGAGTAAAATTGCTTACGTTTATAATGAAAATTTTGGAACTCATTTAATTTTTTGTCGACTTACTTGTCACAAGCGGTATTAAACTTCCTGTGACTATGTGACTTACAAATGAGTTTAATTTATAAGACTTATAACTTGCTAGAAACGGTTCGGTTTGTTTTCGGCTTAATAAGTGGTAGTCTACATAGAATATTATTATTCAACGTTATTAAATTGTGGAGCTTTTAATTATCTTCACTCTTCCATACCTATCTCTCGGTAACAGTATCGTATTTCACTAATTAAATCCCGTCAAACATGACTCTTCAATATAAGGCCTGCTCCTTATTATAATTTTAATATTGTGTATTTATTTATAGCATAAGGCAAGTAAGCAAGTTATTTATTTAATGGGGTTTCATCTCTGCTATTAATGTATTATGTACAACACTAACACTTATAAACGTTCCCTAAATAAGAAAATACACCTAACTTTTTATAATTCGTTGATGTAATAATAGTTGTTATTTAAAAAAAAAAGTCACGTAAAAGTACTGTGTCATACATATGTTAGTCAAAAACATAACATCCATATGGACTGCATTAAAATATGACACCAAAATAATTTTAATTATTTTTCCAGATGTGACATCCCTACGCCACAGATTGCATATCAAACGGATCTTCTGACACCTTATCAATACAAGGGAACACGTATAATGGAGACTGTTCCGGGACTCGAGAACACACAGACCCCACCTCAATGGGGTAATAGAATAATACCGTGGATAACTGACAAGACAACATAGGATTTCGGTTTTATTGAATTATGGAAATAGTATTTCTGCAATTTATGGATAGAGTAAATAAACCAGCATTATTTTTTCTAATTCAACAACATCTAAAACAAGTAAAACGTTACTTCAAATTTCCCTTAAGAATCTCGAAAATAACTTAAAATATTTTTCCATTTGTGACATCCCTACGCCACAGAGTGCATATCAAATGGATCTTCTGACGCCATATCAATACGTGGGAACTCGTATAATGGAGACTATTCCGGGACTAAAGAACACACGGAACCCGCCTCAAACGGGTAATGCAATACTATGGGTAATTGATACTGCAACATGGTATTTTAGTTTTAATATTTAAGTTTATAACTTTAGAAATAGTATTTCGGCTATGTATGGATGGAATAAATAAAACAGCATTATTTTTTCTACCTCTACAACATTTAAAATAAGTAATATTTTACTTAAACTGAAACTTCCCATAAAAATCATGAAAATAACTTTAAATATTTTTCCAGATGTGACACCCCTACGCCACAGAGTGCATATCAAACGGATCTTTTGACGCCATATCAATACGCGGGAACTTGTATAATGGCGAATGTTCCGAGACTCGAGAACACACAGACCCCACCTCAATGGAATGTTGGTAATTACTAATACTGCAACATGGGGTTTCAGTTGTAATATTGGGAGTTTGAAACTTTAGAGAATAGGATTTTGAGGAGCTTTTCATGACTGAAATACGACGCACATACGCTATAACTTTTAGTTCACTTTTGAATTATTTTTAAGTATTTTTAGTTACTGAAGCACAGCACTAGCAGGATTTAATTATCTTGATTTTAATTCCGATACGTACTTTCTTTGTTTATGCTTAAGAGCGTATACACCTTGCGCGCAAAGTCAACTATAGGTATTTCTTCGTTAATTTCACGCACACATAAGCGACCAAACCTGTGTGCGTAGAGCTGCCGCGTCGGCTCGCTATACAATCGGCTCAAACAACTTTGATCCGTGCGCTTCAAATATTCAATTGAAATGTAACTGTAATATAATATCATAAAATTATTTTATTTGCATTATAAGTAGACAAATATTACTGTGCAAGCAAAGAATAATACAAATTTTGGATACTAATCATATTTTCGTTGTTATTACATTGTTAAGTTGCATTCAAATCAGTGTTCAATCAGTAGACACTACGGACGTTTTATTAATCATTTCGTGTTCGAACACATAAATAGTGTTAGGGGCCTTACAACTCCTTACAATTACGAAATATATTTAATTTTATATTACAATACATAACATAATTTAGCCTCGGAATTACGTCCCATTATATTACCTGAAACATAATTTATACTCACTATAAAATCATTGTAGGTAATAAAAATAATTAAATATTTTGCTACCAAAGTACTAAGATGTGGTAATCGCATTCCGCGCGTGGCTATTTTTACTACGCGCGGCATAATCGACTGCAGCCAGGCCGGAGCGACGAGCGATACGTCCTCCCTCTAGAAGGCCTTGCGGCGGTCTGATTTGATCCACGTCGGACAGCGTGTTTTATAGTGGTTTTTAAAATATTTTAGAAAACATGAAAACTAATTTTTTTGAAATATAAAAATGGTAATTTATTGATAAGATGTTCTTCTATTATAATATGCAATTGTTATAAAAAATTATGTACGATAAGTTGGTGAAAAAAAATATGTTCTTGACGAAAGTTTCTGAATAATTTCGCATTGTTTAAATTTTTATTTTTCAGGAACTAAACACAAAAAGATTATTTTTCTCAGCAAAATCCCTCCATAAGGGTCTTATTAGTCTGATAATATTTTTATTTTCATCTTATATTTAGTGGTTTCGGATATCTTAAGCTTCTAAATTGCCATTTAAAGCCTAAATAACGAAACTTGTGTTCAGTAATCCGTATAGTACTCACAAATTATCCATCAATCTACCGCGTGATATTGACATATTGTAAATAACTTCGTCCACATGTTCGTAACCACCCCAGGAAACATTGTACCAAGTTAGATAAAAATCCACCTGATAGTTTTGTCAAAAATCACGATTTTGTATTTCGTAATTTTCGATCACTCTGTACATGCACGAGTAGTTTTGCCGCTCAGCTGACAAAGGACTTTGACCCCGCAAACATAAAACTTGGCGAAATAGAGATCCCTCAGTATGTTCTACACTACAATAATTATTATTAATGTAGCCTAGAACATGATCGTTATTTTATAAGTAAGTAATAATGATTAACTGGTGTATTTTTTAGTAAGCATTTACTCAAATACATACACTAATTACTAGGCACTCTCAAAATCCAATATACACATTAAAAGGTTTCTTGAATATTGGAAATACATACACGGCATTTTAATTGCATAATACATAAACTTTAATTGTAATCATAATCATAGGCCACCAAAAAAAAAATTCGGTCACGTGACAATCGGTCCAAATAAGTATACATGAATAAAACTATGCATCAAGAATAAAATTTCTTTCAGCTTTATTTTTACACAGTTTGCAGTCAATTTTAAGTATTGTTTGAATTCAACACGCAATATTTCGATTTAACATTTCCAAAACAATTTTACGTAAACGTATCCTAACGCGCCATGTTCCTTCTGTACTTTGCATTTACTATAATCACTTGTTGCCAGATCCTTGTTATTATTATGTCATAATATGCAACTGTCCCTTTTTCGCCCTTGGATTGAGTATAATTATAAGAAAGTGACAGCATACGAAACATTGTTGAAGTAGTGTTGTGAAATTATTCGAGGACACTTAATCGATATTTTTTTTATCTCAATATTATTTAATATTATAAATATGGATCTAAATCAAGCTTTACTATAGTGTGAGTTGACTGGAAACTTAATATTATGTCAGAAATATCATGGTAATTCGTTTTTGTCGCTTACGGTTGATTTTAATAATTTGGAACATTTTCAATAATTAAAACCCAACGGAAGGAAAAAAAATCAAACCGTATTCAATTCTTTTTTAAGAATCCCTGACGTAAAGGGTGGTAGAAAGTTCACCTAACGTCAAGTAATATTGCCATTGACGAAATTATTAAAAATAAGAATTAAAGAAAGTAATTCCAGCAAATGAGCAAGCAGATCATTTTATGGTAAATGGTCACTGCCGCCCATGAACAGCCTCGACTCATGTATCATGAATGTGTTACCGGACCATGACATTGCGAAGGGAGCGGGAAGGAAAAAGCCGGCAATCTTACTCACCGATCGAAACGCGACAGCGAAGCTGTCGCTTCAAATCATTCGCCTGTGAGACAGCGGTACCTCCCCGGACGAGCCTGTCCATTCATGCTGAATATCGGGGTGCCCTTCGCTCTGGGATATCCGGTGCCGTCCACAATATTTAATTTTTCGAACGTTAACTTTGTGAAATCTTAATTTTATACAAAATACACCTATGTATTCGCAGCTGTAGATTGTTTTATTAATTAACTACTTACGGGTAAAATTGCTTAGAAAAGTAAAGTTGACACATTCGACTAAACTACAAATAATCGATATCGATTTCGAGATATTTTAATCACGGCCCTTATTTTAAATTACCAATCACATAAAGATTTTTTTACGCCAATCAGAGTATCTCATTTGAAATACTATTATCCAATCCAGTTACGTAATTACTGCATCAACCAATCCATCTTACATTTTTTAGCAAATCCTAATGTATGGTGGCGCGGGTGGCGCGGCGGTAAGCTCAGTGTTCGGTGTACTGCGGTACAATTGGTAATGTAAATAAAGACGCGCGCGCGCAGAACTCGCCATTTTGATAGTTTTTAAATTCTGTTGTTATTAATATTTAGTGTTAAGTAAGTGAATAGTTATGAGTGTTTAAGTGATAGAGACACATATTGGAATTAAGTACGTTATCATTGGGTGTTAGTTTTAGTGTTTTAAGTGTTCTTTTTATTATTAAAGTTTTAGTATTAGTGTTTATAAGTACATTTTAGTTAGTATTATTTTGTTTTTATTTTTTTTATTATTAATTTACTTTACGCGTATTCTTAATACAATGACGAATACTTCTAGTACTGTGGAATACACAGATATGGTGTTATTGTATGGCGAGTGTAATCAAAACGCCGCGCCGCCCTGGCCCTCAGAACATATTGTGAGAGATTTGGTGTAGCTGTACAAAGATTAAGGTACAGTGGTCAGTACTCAGTTGTTGCCCCAGACGCACGAAGATGTTCCTCCCCGTCGTATTCGAATTAACTTAGAGGAGTGGATTTTGAATTGCTTCCGGGACAACCCAAACATGAGCATAAGGCAGGCTGCACGGCAATTCCGTGTGAGTTATTTTGCTGTGCACGGGATATTAAAAACAATTTAATTTGTTCTGTGATTACTATGAACAATTTGTGACATGGGAAGATAGTTCTGGCGATCGCAGCGCCGCGCTGCATGTACTAGCAGGTCGGCTGTTTTCATAAACGCGGGATATTGCGATGTTGCCGCTCCGCTCCGTGCGGACGCTGTAAATCAGGTAAGTGTAATTATAGGACGCTCAAATTAAATGCCATTATTTTGACTTATAATTTGTTTGAAAAATCAACTTTTTTGTTTCTTCTTCAACGACAACTCCTATGCGTGCAAATAATATAACTTACTACGCGATGCACATGGTTTAATTTATTGTAGGGGGTGTCAAAATCACGCGGTATAATGTTTTCCACCAAAATCCCTAGATGACAACCTTTTCTAAAATGAGTACTAATTATTTTTCCTTTAAATTGTTTATTGGTGGCTATTAACTCATTTAAAAAGTCCTGTTTTTAAGCCAAAAAGCGCGTGCAGGGTATAAACGCTCTTAAGTAATCAGTGGAAACTGCTAGATTGAGTATTAATATTTCAAACGTGTTTATAATTATTGTTGTTCTGTTTGTTTCCCAAAGACTAATAAAATAAAATAAAAAATAATAATTGTGTTTTATGATTTATTAAAATCAAATCTTCAATAAAATGACTCAGCACATAATCTAATAATAGTTATAAAATGAACATAAAAAGCGTGCTTCTAGCGAAAGCAAATAACATTTGTAATTATGTAAGCAGTTGCAGAAGGCGTAAAGCGTTTCTTGCTATAAATAACGATAACATAATTACAGCTATTAAATATTATGCAGTATTTATAATGAGTTTATTGTAGCTGTTATATATATCTGTTATAAAGATATCACACGATATATTTTCTGTTGTAAGTTTCATATACATATTATGAAGAGGAATTTAATGCTAGTGGTATTCTGGCCTGCACTCATCGGGACCGGGTAAGGGATTTTAGTTTTTTAAAAGATTTTCAAACTTATTTGTTAGTATACGAAATTTTCAATGTTTTAAATTGAGAGGGTTTCTATGGCAGGCAGTCTACGTGGAGGTAATCGTCTGTGATTTGCATCTGACGGAACGCAATTTTATCAAAAAAAAAAAAATGACAAAGTAGTTTATCTGTTATCACATTTTATTACATTGGAGATGAAATGTACATATATAAGCATGCAGAGCATTGTTGATGGATATTAAAAAGAATGTGGGACGCAGCGTGGCGTCATAGGATGCCGTGGAACACTACAGTAAGTAAGCGGCTGGTCGGTAGCAAAATTTCATTCCATTCCGTCCCGGTGTCCGTAGGTTTTTACTTTCTCATCGTAAGGTGATTCAAACTCAAGGTAAGGTTTTCAAAAAGAACAGGGTTAACGTTAAATATAATTATTAATACATCTGATATTAGTTTTGTAGTAATACACATATCAAACGAGTTAATATGATCTGTACTAGTGAAATGTACACGAGATTTGGATTCGGTTCTCTCCTTATTATCTCCGGTTTAATGGATATTATTCAGTACGATACGGTGTTGTCTTTGTATCGTAGGATAGATTAAACCTTTGTACATAGGAACATGCATTACATCTTGGCTTAGCTTCACTTTGATTGCTGTCTGTATGTAACAATCAGTTTTAGATCATATACGTTCCATTGCATTGCACGAGCCTCATCTAAAATCGACAGTACGAATGAAAGGGGTAATAATCAGAATTGATTAATCCCAACTTACAAAATATACGATGCACATTTACGCGAATAACATTAATAATAGTTGAAAAGAAAAAAACAGTAAAAAAGGATACATTTACGATGCGCATTTATACCGGTGATAATGGGTGACAAAAATACATTAAGAAGGATATTTTACAGTTCGTCTTTGTTGCGGCAAGCTGTCCACTCAGCATAACTTTTGGAGGTAAACCACCACACTGCCCTGATTTAATGTTAAAATTATTTGCTTTTGCTGATATTTTAAATTATTTGGACCATGGAGTTACCTTGGGATACCGGGATTGTTTCGTGAAGCGGAAAACTGTACGTACGCATGCACAAGGGCATTGTGCAACGGGTAATCAGGCGAAGGAGAAAGGCGGTCAGGAGATTTAGGGAAACGAGTTAATCAGGTTGGAGCACTTGTGTGGTCGTATAAATTGCGAAATTTAATATTCAATTTATTCAGTATTAACTACTGAAGTTTAAAAAAGAAACATAGTCCTGACCCCTCAGTAAGATCGAGTCTTGTGTCGTGGGTATCAGAAACGAGAGAGGAGAGATTATATTTTATGTTCGTTGAATGTAACTAGTCCAGTAAGAACTATCGTCTAAGATAAATAAAATGAAATTGCGGCCCAAAATTGACATGTTTTACGCAAATCGTTTCCTACCACTGGAATAAACATAACTTAAAAACTCACGTCTTTTGTCCACAAGGGGAAGGCAGAGGCGCTTTTAGTGGTAACCAAGAAACCCACGTTTCGTCACGTCTGTTTCGTCCCACTATGTGATAACGAGCGAGCCTATTGCCATATCGGGTACAAATTGATGTAATAAATAGAAAAGATAAATATCACTTTACCCAACCTGGGATTCCAACATGAGACCTCAGTTGTAACCATGCATACATAGCTCCGCCACTGGTATAAATCATAATACTATTTCGCAATCAAAGCTCTCATGTATTGTAGACAGCGCACCTGACCTTAAATCAACTTTTTTGTGTGCTGAAAAAATGCCCTTGACCGGAATGACAAACGGCCGCCGTTTGCTGGATTTATTAGTTTTTGTAGACGATAAGTCAAGTACACGCTACGTTGTGAATTATAACGCAAGGCCCAATTCATTTTTTATGAAAATAGTTCACGCGTGTGCCGTTAGATGTCAGTATAATAAATATATATTGAAATTACAATTTCTCGTGTCGGAGTCACTGTGTATTGATTGATAGTCAAAACACACTGTAACGGTGAAAAGAAACTATCAGGAAACCAACATATCACAGATTGGAAAATTAATATAGTAAGGAAAGTTCTTCAACCTGCACTAGGCCAAAGTGGTAGGCTGTATTACCTAATCCCTCTCAAACACCCTCTAGGTAGTAAAGGAGACAACGTGCCCTGGAGTGGGACGTATATGGGATACAGTATTACTGTAGTTATAATTTTTATAAGTTCAATTATAAATAAATAAATTCATCCAACAGGCACATACCTAGTCCCGACCCCACACTACGATCGAGTCTAGTGTAGTGGCTATCAAAAACTACGACGGACTTTTCGGTCTTACAAACCTGGACACTAATAAATTTTTGTGAATCACACAAACATTTGTCTCGGAATGAATGGAATATAATATAAAAATTATCACCCAACTTTAAATGCATGTTTTATAGATATTTTAATTACAGAGGGTGCAATAGAGCACACTATTCACCTGAGCGTGATATATAAGGGGAATCGTAGGTGCGTTACTAACAACTTATTATGAATTCTAATATAACAATATTACACTCGTACACGTCTCATTGCTCCCTCTATGATTTAAACGACTTTAGACTACCAAGTTAGCTTGGTGCGGATTGGTGACAATCCCAATATTTTATTGTATTGTATCAACCCATATACTAACGTTTAAGATTTAAATAAGTACAATACTATATGGGCATCCAAGTGACGATTTAATATTAGTTCCTGTGTTTCTAAAGTGGACTTAAAAAGTAACTGCACCCGGGCGAAGCCGGCCCAGACCGCTATTAGTTTACTAAATAGCTTCTTTATCTTAAGAATCTTTTAGCTTGATCCATGCCTAAGTTTTCCTGAATAAGTGCTATATAAGTATTAACTTACCTTTCACTAAGAGTCAATTCATAAGCGATGCGGCAGTACAATTGCTTGTAGAACTACGTAAAACAACCTAAACTACACTATTAAGAATAAGAAGGGATTTAAAACACAATATTGTCTGATACTTCAATACCAAGCCACCGAAAGGTGTTCAAACACGCCCCGATAAGACATGACCGTTTAAGAACATCCAAGAGAAGCAAATTACGAAGGGACTCGATGTTTATTGTGTCTAAAAGGGTCAGCCAAACATCACTCCGCTTTGTGTTGTTTTCGCACTGTACACAGCTTAGGAGACCCTTTTTAAAATTTAAGGATAAATATTGTATGGATTATGCTGAGGGTTATACTACCATCGGCACATACAGTTTTTGTAGTAAGTTAGTTAAAAGGAACTAAAAAAACAAGCGCTTCTGATATGTTTCATGTATGCGAGTGTACATTGTTAATTATTTTTCATTTTAATAAATTGAATATTTGAGAGATATCTGCAATAATTTTGAGGAAATTCATATCTAAATAATCGATCCATATAAAAATAATTTGAAAAAATTAAACAAAGTTCAAAATTGTAATAAAAAGAGAGAAGTAAAACGAATCTTTCGATAAATCTAAAATACCTGATTACAATTTGGGAATAGCTATGGTTTTACCTAAATAGTTCGTATCGTAATGTTCCGTTCGTATCGTATTTTTTTTTTTTTTATTATTATTTATTAGGCCGGCCTTACACCCACATTCCAAGAGTTTTGGATGTTCATGGGCGATAGTGATCTTTTCCCATCAAATGACCTGCTAGCTCGTTTGCCGAACCTATGCAACAAAAATAAAACAAATCTACCAACCTGCATTAGTCTAGTATAGTGGAATAATAGATGATGCTCGTGTCCAACAATGTAATAGTTTATTCACAAGCCGAATGTTACGTTGTCACGACATATTGTCAGTTCGAGTGCAGGTAGAAAAAATGCCATAGACTTAGTAAAGGAAAACGAAAATGGAAATAGTCCCTCGTCGGCTAACTTTCCTTCTAGAGATTGACAGCCTCTGTTGCGAAGTTGGTTTGATGCCAACTGTGAAACGATAGGCCGCGGGTTCGATCCCCACACCGAAACAAATATTTGTCTCAGGTCTGTGTGTTTATGAGACTGAAATGTCTCTCGTAGTTTCCGATACCCACGACACAAGACTTAATTGATCTGAGAGAATTTGCGCTTAGCATCAGGTTCAGTGCAGTCATTATGCCGTGCCAGTGCAAAAATAATATATTAAAAAATTCTAGTCGAACGTATTTGCCTCGCACAATTCAAAACTCAATCACTCAAGCAATATAAACAATGGCTCGTGTCAGTCCAAGCCATCGAAAAACACGTTCGTATTTCAAAATAGTGAAAAAAATTGGATTGTCTATGACTGGCTTGTACGTTGGTTTTCCATTCGGTTTAAAATTTTACGCCGCAAAATATACTCAATATTCTGGATAAAAGTTGTACAAAATGTGGTGTAATTTTTTTATTTTATTTGTGTTTTTTAGTAAAGGTGTTTCTAACTTCGATTTTCGTCAACTATTTTTAATGTAGTGGTAACTAACTTACTTTTTTAGCTTATCAAATGCAGCTACATAATTGGGCAAATGCATGACTAAAAAGTCTTTAGATTTCACTTAAATCAATACAAGTTTTTAAAAAAGTTAATTAAATTCCTCATGTATTTCACCTCAAACATACTTATTATACAGCTTTACAACTCAATGTATCACAAAAAACAAAATCACATAAACACGGCAATAATACTTCATTTCATCCGAGAACGCTCATATTTATTTCCAATGAAACAACTTACGTAAGTCTACAGAAAATGAGAGTTATCATAATATTTACCAACGTTCATCGCTCGCTGATGATTCGCTGTCGAAATAGAATATTATGCGGAAATCTATTTGCATGATCATTAATGGTATCTAGAACAGCAATTAAATGTACATAATATGGTTCGATGATTCCTTTCCTACCGTTTGTTCTACTTAGCCTAGGTTACAGATGTACATTTTTTACGAAAATAAAATCAACAGGAATATAAATTAGCCGTTAGATTTGCGCCAAGTGTATTAATTAAATATATGAAAACATGACAACCAACCGAATTTCGCCAGAGAAATGGACTTTGAATAACTTAATACGTCATGTACCGACCTCAGTACCAACCCAAACAACGTTGAATTACAAAGCAATTCCTGGCATTCCACTGTGCTCGCTATCCTGAGATATATGAGTTTAAGTCTCATTATGTCCAATAGTAACTCTTTTTAAATAAAAAAATAAAAAAATATATTTATTTAAAAAAAAACATAGTTACAAATATTTTTTCACAGGGGTCCCCAAACTAAGCTACATTGTCTTTCAAACCGGAACACAACAGTGCATTTACACTTCGTCAGGAGAAATATACATTGCGATGGTACCTATCCAGGCGGCTTCCCACATATGAGAGACGTACCACTAGTAAAATTATTAGCAGTATAGGGAAAAATTATAAATACTATTAAAATAGTAGTACTTATTTATATTTTTTCCCACAATAATCACAATATATCAACCAAGACCAAGCAATGAACAAGGAATTCCCAAACACGCGTAGACTTCATCGCAAGACATTCTTAATAACGCGGATCTCTGTGAGTTATATAACAGTACAATAAGGACACCCCCCACCCTCTGTGGGCAAACCCCCCTAATATAAGGAAAAACCCCCATCACGTATGCCTGAAAGCAACTGATGTGAGCTAAATGGCATCGTTTGTTCGCAGACGATATGTACACGGAAATAAGATATTTTTCTTTTTCTAGGATACTGAATAACTGGATGTTGAGTTAGGTATATGGAAATTAAATAGTCTTTGACTTCTAAATATTGAAATGCATTATTAATGTTTCTAGAATAATATTAACATAAATTTTGGTATTATTTCGGTTTATAGGATTTGCGTGGCAATTGCTTAATCTACGCTTCAAAAATTATAATGTTTGCCAAAATTTTCTCAGAGTCAAAAAAGCATGTAAATGGTTGTTTTTATTTGATGTTTGTGTTATGCTTATTTAAATTACCGTATCTATTTTTTCTCATTTTGTTATTTTAATTAAGAGTGACAACAACAAAATCAACATCCTTTATAATAATATTAAATATATTGATATTTTTTATCTTTTCTCCGTCCAAAAATACCACCCCAAAACCACTTACAAATCAAAACGAACAATAATCATACAGCATTCACGCGATGTTTTCACGTGCCCGCAATCCGAATCAAATATTAACTAAAACACACAGCTGCGGCTGAAACTAACTGGATTACCTTCGCCCCCCTCTGCCCCCCTACATCCCCCTTTCCTCCCTAGAGAGTGTAGTAACCAAACACTGCATTACAAGGTTTCCGGACGGGCCAAGGTCGAGCCTACATAATCAGCTGATTACATACTAAAAAATGCAGAAAGGAATATAACTTTTGGTTGAGCCGTTATGGATTTAAGTGGAATAGATTGGGTAGAAAATTGAATGTAGCAAGGAGAACTTCGTTGAAAGTCGACTTCGATGTGTCCTGTTTAACTTTCAAACAAATTACTAACGACATTTTATTTCTGTAGACATAAGATGTTAAGTCACTTTATGTCCAGTAATTTATCTGGCTACGATGTCCTTCAAACCGGAACACAACAGTGCATTCACACTGTTGTTTGGCGGAAGAAACAATACACTAAGTGGGATACACAGTCTAGCTGAGTCACTAACATTCAAACACGTATGTAACTGCGGAAATCCTTTGAAGAAACCTATTTTCAGCAATAATGTAGCTAGACTTCTTGGACGGTCAAATATGTCAACTTTTTACACTTCAATTCACAGATTATGTTTGAAGACAAAAAGTTAAAAATCATTTTGCAACGAGCCCGCGTAATCAAGCTAAAGTTATACTGTATAGAAAATGACAATATATTTTCCGTTCGCGAGCCACCATCGCCTTATTATTTTTAAATTGTTCGCAGCTTGTCTAGCATCGAATTATTCAATAAACTTGATAACGGCTCTGTTGGAGGAACCTCGATTCCCGACTTCCACAATTTTATCTTTATTAATATCGGCTTCCCTCTAAAAGTATTTTATGTGATTCCAATAAAAATGTGATGGGTTTTGTATTTTTTAGGTTGCGTAGAACGGTGGGTGTTAAGCAATTATTTTGGGTTTAAAATATGTCAATTTATGCGGTGTGTGGTTTTGATAAAACTGTTCGGTATTTTTGTATAAAAAAGCTTTGTATGGAATAGATTTTTATGGAACTTTTATATTTTGCGATAAGACTTTCTATGTAAAATAACTAGAAATATAAATATTTTCTTTTCTTTTGCTCCGGGGACGACAGGACGTTTTTGTTAACTAAGCGTTTTTTTTTGTGGCTTTTATAAAAAAAATGTAATAATAGCTCGTTTAATATTATTATGTAAGCTACTAAAGCTACAAGTACTTTTGATAGTTTGTAAGGTCATTGTAAAAATTAATTTTGAAACTTTAACTAGAATAAATTACACAAACTAATCAGTTTCAATTTTATGAGCCAGTTTAATTTCAACATTGACTCTTAACATCAAAGGGGTTCGCAAATATGTTAATTTAGTTGCCAATATTGACAAAGGGCGAAGGTCATATCTTTAAATAACCTCTTTGCCATAATATTTGTTTGGATATCTGGGCTATTTGAGCTTATTTTATCGATTTATTTGCCATTTGAGATTACAGTAAAATTTATAAAAAAAATCATAGAGAAAACGTCGACTTCTAAGCATTTTTCAATACTGACAATCTCATACAACATATCTAAACTTACTCTACAAATATTAAAAAAAACACCAAAAAACAAACACCCTGAGATTACCTAAACATGTTTATTCACAAGCTCAATGATTCAGTTACACAAGTGCGCGACATCTGTCGGTTATGTAACGAGGGTTATAGGGCGGCCGGTGGAGCAACAAGTACCTTGATGGGTTTCTAATGGCTCATTGTCCAGGAAGTAGGCCCTTTGTTAGACGCCGGCGTCACGGAAACAGGAATATATTGTGGGGCTGTGGGCCCTCTGAAGGATGCTTTTGTTGTGGTCTTTTTGTGGCAAGGAAGGTGTAAGGTGTCGGACAAGTAATAAGGAAGTATCGCAACATGAATAAAAAAAGACCATAATATTTAAATTTGAATATCGAATATTGATTCTTATGGAATTCTAATTTCAAATTATGAAACTAGACTGTCATTTATTTAGGCCTAGTAACATAGAGCTAAAGCTGCTTGATTCTACTGGATCGGCCATTTGTTTCTGTTAAATTTAAACGAATCAATTAAATACTGTTAATAGCGGAGGTTTGCTTTGTATCGAGAATATACAATATGATAGCTGACTAACCAAGATGAGACCATAAGAAATGACATATAGTAAAACTTTGCTGTGACGTTTCGTTCGGCGATTAAGATTGTACACCTAAATTCCTAACCATACACGACTATAGAAGATAATTGGATTGTCCAAATTTTGGACAAAATATAATTAGTAACAGACCTAAAATCTCATACAACTTGAATAACCCGTCCTACATATTCAGACCGAAAGCAAATGTAAATGTTCCAAGAATTTCACTAGGTATGCACGAAATTCACATATGGCGGGGACATTTCAGATGAAAGAATGTCCAGCCACAATCCCTTGCCGAATTATTTCAAACTATTTGGTGGCTTAATATTAAATTTGGGTTCTATTTGGTTGGAAATGTCATTGAGAAGGCTACAGTTGGCCTGGTTTTGTCTGTTTAATTCCTACATAATTCAAGTGCTACTTATATTTTGACTGTTACATTGTTTGTAAAAAGAATACTACGTCATTTTACGCTATTTTTCAACGGGTTCCACAATAGTAAAATTAAACTAAATACAAACGATCTGTAAAAAGTCATGTCAAATGATAGTTTAAAGAAAAACTAACCAAAGAACAATATTTTTCCATTTACAATTACTAATTTATTAATTACGAATAAAATGACATCTGTAACAATTCTGCTGAGACTATTTCCGACTTTTGAGTCAACCGTCCATATGAAAGTCTTTGTGCTTGTTAATATAAAGAAGTACTCTTTGTGTTGTCCCTCACAGGACCTCATTACGCACAGGAAGCTCCACGCAGGTGTATAATTATGGACAGGTGCGATGTCACTCCTTCCGTGTGTTTTTATATTTTAACCCGGGATACACGCAACCGTTTTAATGATAGGACAGATTGTTAAAATTAAAACAGGAATAATGTTTGGGATTTAATCTGTATCAGCCAATGTACGTCCAGAAAACAGACCTCCTCTACGATCGATAGAACGATCGAGAGTGATTGAGCCATATAGTCCACCACGCTGTCCTAGTGCGGGTTGGCGGACTATACATACAATTGAAATGTCTATTTATGTTATGGTGTAAATTTGTTAAATAATGCTTAAAGGCGTCGAAAGGCAAATATTAGGTTAAATAGTAGTTTAAACAAGACTATAAATATAATTATGTATGAATATCAATAGAAATAACTTACCTCTCCGAATCCATGGCGGTTATTTAGTATCCAGTTCTAAAGTTGTCCCGCGCCCCAACTGTAACAAACGAATTGAACGTCAGTTTTAATTGAAAACAAACTTTTGCTCCGTTCCATCAAACGACAAAATATTGGTTCGACAAACAACGCTCCATTTTTGGTACTTTTTTCTAGATTCATTCATTTGTTAGTGTTTGATTAATCGAACGAAGCTGATTGATGATTCTGAATGATGTAATATTGTAATATCGTAAACCTTATCTTGTGATATAGAAATTTATTAAGAAGTGACAATGAATTAGCGTAGGTGGGTATTGACAAGAAATATTGATGATCTTGCTTAGTAATTACATCATTTCTTGATTCCATACAAAATACAAATGTAGCATTATTTAGTAATGTTTATTGATATATGCGAGGTATACACAATTGTCCCTCGATAAGATTTTCTCGTTTATGCCATCAGGGTTAATACGGGCAGTAAATCTTTTACTGGTGGTAGGTCTCTCGTATGTGAGAGGACGCCTGGGTACAAGTCCAATGTCTATTTCTCCAGCCAAACAGCAGTTCAAATGCATGCATGGTGTTTCGGATTGTAGCCAGAGGAACTACTGAACATATTGAGATATTACATCTTATGTCTCAGGATAATGAGCGCAGTGGAATGCTAAGCATTGCTTTGTAATTCAAGGTTTGGTTTTTCTACCGTCCATGAGCGGTCGTATCGCTTACCATCAGGCGAACGGCATGCTCGTCTAGCCATTCACAGCAATTAAAAAAACAACTAAGTATTTGCATAGAATTTTGTTTATTAACATTATTTCCACAGTTACACAATCATACCAAAACTTACGTGGCACTTATATTATTCATATTCAACACACAATCATCCTCGAGCCGTTACTCTTACATATACCCGCTCTAAATAAATTCCTCTACACTGATTTGGCTTACATAATGAATTTTTTCAATACTAACTACAATATAAAAAATGACGAGGAAAATAAAAAAAAAACATGATTATCAACTACTCGAGAATCAAGTTCTAACTACTTTTTCCGACAAATGTATCAAATAATGGTTAATGCTATTCATTGAGTTTAAGTAAAATTTTATTGCAATAACGGATACTCTAAAATTATGCATACACCCCCTAGTATGGAGAAAAGTAAAAAAAAATACGAGGAAAAATAATAATTTAAATAATATTCAAGAACTTTGTAGGCTAACATGGGATGGGAACCTTGATGCATAAACCAGAACAAATCTAACAAAGAATATTTTGCTATGAAACCCAATGTCTCAGGCTGTAATATCACTTAATCTTGGCTCAGGACATGTGTATCTTTTCCTTATTAAATATCCGGACATGACCCAATATTACGAGTAATAAATACGGGCCTCCATCTAGGGCCGAGGGAGCCATATTAGCCGCAGTTTCTACTACATTGTACAAATTATATTTGCACGATAATTTTCTCTTTGAAACAAATATAAATCTCTGTTGGGTGCAATTTTCTAAACGAGCTACCACAGTCCTAAATAAGTAGCTCGTTTGTGTTAGAAAAACGATTCTGCTCTGGATATTGTGTGTGGTCAGTGGTGGAGTTGAGGGGCGGTAGCGGGATTTCAGCTTGGACATTTTAAAGAACATCATATTCCTTATTATATAGTTACTATTCTTCTATAACAAGGTTCTTTAATATTAAAGAAGTAAAGTTAGATAAAACGGTCAAGGAAAATCATCATCGTGAGAAAACCTGCATACCATAGCAAGTTATATAAAAAAAAACTATGGTATGTATATAAAAATATACATACCAATTTATAAAAATTCTATGGTATGTAAGTCCGCCAACCCGCACTAGGCCAGCGTGGTGGACTATATGGCCTAACCACTCTCAATCGTACTCTCAATTGTAGAGGAGGCCCGTGCCCTGCAGTGGGACGTATATGGGCTGATAAAGAAGAAGAAGATGGTATGTAAGTCCGCCAACCCGCACTAGGCCAGCGTGGTGGATTATATGGCCTAACCACTCTCAATCGTACTCTCGATTGTGGAATAGGCCCGTGCCCTGCAGTGGGACGGATATGGGCAGATACAGATACAGATACAGAAAGTTAGATCAGTGCTGGACTTTGGAAATTGGCGCAAATAGGTACTCTTTAAAGTTTTTGCTGAAATTTTCAATCGAAGCATGAATATATCCGTAATATACGTGAAGAAGCATGGGAATAAATTGGCATTATTTTGCCAAATAGCGAGGCAGATTTTCTAATCGTGTGTATGAGGTAAATTTTATTTTTATTACGGGTCATTTGTTAGTTATAAACAAATAATTATAAAATGAAAAGAAAAACAGATCCGCTGTTAAAGTGAAAAGTTGAAATATATTCCCTGAGTACGAACTTAAAACCCGCCATTCTTTTTCATAGATTATATTAAGATCACAAAATTAAATTTAAGCTAAAACTATATATTCCATTTAGAAAACGAAAAATTAATTTAAAGGAAAACTCGCGTATATCTAGTACCTTAAGCCCCAGCAGTCACGAGGGCAAATTGAACTTCGCTTGGGTAATGGCACAAAGAGTCGTTGAGGAACACAAAACGACTGCAACTCCCGAACAACTATTTCACGCGATTATATGCTTTTAAGTTCATTTTATTCGATTGTTCGGCCCACAAATATTTCTTTCGGGTCTGGGTGTTTGTGGGACCAAAAAGTTCCTCGTAGTTCCTGATACCTACGATACAAGACTCGATCGATAGTATGGGCTCAGGATTATGATTATGTATGTCACTGATAAAAGTGCGTGGTGGCCTGTTGGTAAACGGACTAGACGCGGCTGCCCACATGTTCACGGTGGTCGCGGGTTCAAATCCCAGGGCACACCTCTGACTTTTCGGAGTCATGTGTGTATTGATAATCAATCACCACGCACTAAAACGGTGAAGGAAAACATCGTGAGGAAACCTGCATACCATAGCGATTTATAAGAATTTCTATAGTATGTAAGTCCGCCAACCCGCACTAGGCCAGCGTGGTGGATTATATGGCCTAACCACTCTCAATCGTATTCTTGATTGTAGAGTAGGCCCCTGCCCTGCAGTGGGACGTATATGGGCTGATACAGATGTCACTGATGGTTGTTATTAATATATAAAAAATACTTAAAATCACGCTTGTTCCTGTTAAGAATTACGTCTAAAATATTTACTTTATTTTCATTTAATTATTTATTTTGAATGGTAATATAAATACAACAATACAACTAAATATTCTAAATTTTAAGCGTCTACCTGTTACCGTTAGAAATATTGAGCAAAATCTACCAAAAAACACGTTCATTGTATGAAAAACTGATTCCAATATATTGGTTTACTGAAGCGGACAGCAGTAGCCATGTGCATTATTAATTTGACGCGCCCGATGTTAAAATTGATCCGTGGGTATAAAAATACGAGTATTTTTCACTCGCCATTGTCTTTATTATATTGCGGTTAAAGTTGAAGCTTTTTTAATGTTTTTTTTTTAAGTAAATTAATATACATGTGTAGATATTGTGTTTGTTGCGTCCACAAAAGATGAAAGAAGGGGCAAATTATAATTTAAGTTCTAGAGGCCCGGCCCGGACCCGCCTGGGTGCTGATACAATTTTTTGGATATTTCTATCCCCTATGTTCATCAGGGATAATAAAGAATTCTAATGTTGAAAGATTTTTTAAAATCGGTCGAGTGTTATCAGAGCATAAGCTCAATGCAATTATTGCAAGTAACAATCAAATCTTTCCTTTTTAGTATACTTGCACATATATTTGTTAAATGCTTAAGGATCGTTCAATAATATTAATTATATTAAAACACTCTTAAAAAAACTTGTAAGTATTGAAAAATCACTCAAACAAATAAAATGTTCATCTGCTTATTATGTAGGATCAGATATCTACACTGATTTCAACATTAAAGATAAATAATATCATTATATTATTTATGTAGATTAGCTATATTTTTTTTGTATTTTTATGTTGTCGATCTTTATCATAAACATATTTTGTTTGTTAGTTGAAAGTCAGATATTTTATTTTCATCTTTTATTTTAATCTTTATGTAAACGTAACGTATGTTGGAAATTAGTGTTATAAGTAGGACCGTACTTACTTAATAAACATATAAATAATCGCAAGGTTTCTAGTTTATATTTCAAGATCAGACAATTTTTCGCATCAAACGAGATTCATGATTTTCTCGAGATTGGATTTCCGATTACGTGTATCGAGTCCTGCTAATATTAAATAGCAACAGCGAGGAACGATAGCTTAATGCTAGATGCTCTTTCAAGGCGCTTAATATCATAAGGAATTTAATAAAAAGTAAGTACTTTTTATACATTGCCTGGGTTATTTTGTATACTGTATATTGTGGTGGTCCGCAATATCTATTTTTTCCGCCAAACATCAGTGTAAATGCACTCCATTGCACAAATATAAATTATTAAGGGATTTTTCGATCTATCCATATATAAAACATTCATAAAATTATTTTAATGGGGCGTTATGTGCTTTAACAATAACAGATTAGTTAGACCGAAAAGTCTCTCATAGTTTCTAAAATCCACGACAAGACTCGATCTTAGTGTGGGGTCAGGACTACGTATGTGACTGTTGGGTGTATGAATCACTATTTACGATGTCCGACCAAGCGAATCATACGTTCATATCCTTCAATTAATTTAATCAAAAGTAACTACGTCAAGCTAGTCACACATAACAAGGTACGGGTTAGATCAATACCGGAGAACAGTGCATCGCTGAGTGTACAATCGCGAATAATTGAGGCTATCTCTTCGGGATATCGATCTTTAAACCGGCGCGTTTCAATAAACAATGGCGTGAGAATTGTGACGACTTTCCGCAGTAATTGTTTTATTCGTTTTTCAAGAGCGACGATCCGCGATAGAATTTTACTCTGTTATAGGTAGTCAAATATTGAGACTGATTTAAGGTGCATATATTTTTGAATTGTTGATTCTTGGTTTCATCATTAGGCAACTTAGGAACAATGTATGCCAACTAAACAGTGAGATGCAATCCATTATTGCTTACAGATACTTGGGGATCAAACAAATATTTGTTTCGGAATGGGGATTGAACCCGCGGCTTCACGTTTCATAGCCGGCGTCTGACCAACTGTGCCAGGAAGGCTGCCAATTACAGGATTTAATAGGAGAAAATAAAACATAATTACACATGAACTTCGATCTATAAACCTAATTTTAAACTAGTGTTAAAATTTGTAACAAATTACACCCATTGTCGCCATCCCGGGTTCAGATACAGATTACTGACCTTTATTCACTGAAATCCTATCGGCCTCATTCATGGACATAGGTTTTATGTCCACCGAATGTCTTGTCCCTTTTGATCTCAATTCAGTTTGAGCGAAAGACAAACCATTAAATAACTAAAATAGGTTTTAAGACTATGGATAAGGTCGTAAAGATTTAGATAGCTTTGTGTCGATGTGCCGTTCAGACCGTTTGCGAGACAATAGTGAAATGAGGTCGGCATTATCTACGGTTTTGTTTCCTTATGCGCTGATTTTGAGATTTTGAGCTGGATATTGATGTACATATCACCTTAAATATACCATTACAGTTTTTAAAACTTAAGGCGGCATTCTACTAAACTTCTGTAAATAAATATACTTACATAACACATGGAATAAACAACAACAAAAAATCATCACAATTATACCATATTAGATTAAATTTTAAAATCCCCTTCATGGATTTTTGAGCCACTACTGTTAATTTTGGCAGTGATGACATATATCAATATGTTCCAAGATTAAGTTATGTAGTCTTATTTCCCGCGACAACTACCCGTGATATCTGATTATTTGTTGAGTAAATTGAAAACTGAGGTGTTTAAAAATAAATACACCCAACAGTTATATACACAGTCCTGACCCCTCACTAAGATCGAGTCTTGTCCGATACGAGAGACTTTTCGATTTCACAAACACCCAGACCCAAACAAATACCTGTGGATCACAAATAATTGTTTCGATGCGAGGACCCAACTAGAGATTCACAACTGACGTCTAACCTATTACGCCACGGAGGCAGTCAAACATTATGTTGTCAGTTTCAGCTTTAACGCTAGAATTTTAAATTTAGAAAGACAAAATGGCTTCACATATTTTAAATATCATAAGTGAGTATGATCAGGCGTGTAGTCTGATTGCTGGTTACTAAGCGTCCCACTTTCCCACAAGCAGTAGCAACACTAATCAGAATTTGTTATTATATACTGCGCTCATTACGCAGACTTGAGTTGTTGGGTATCTTATTATTATTACCTACTTAGGTTGCACCTTGCTTATGAGAAACCTGCTATTTAGTGCAGTAGACAACAAATATCCCTTCTGCGCCGGTGATTATATGTTTCCAGCATGAGTAACTACTGGATATATTGAGACTAGAGATTTCGAAATTGACGAAAAACAATTTCGGGATCCCGGAATAATCCCGGAATTGCAAAAAGCAGGTGACAACTTTTACTCTGAGTTTTGCAATTATTGTTACGGTTTTGAACCTTATAGACATTGGAGTTCTTAATTAATCATAGTTAATGTGAAATCTTAATGACATTTACAGAAACTTATAAGGTGTAAAAATTAATAAAATCAAAAACATATATTATTATAATATGCCTTAATTTCACCCACTAATAACAAAAGTGAGATCTAAATATAAAATGGTCAGTCCCGAAATTTATTTATAACACATATATTTTATAAATACTTAAAATTTCACATCTTCTTATAACATAGAATGAAGTCTAAGGTCTGACTTGACTAGATTTAGTTATAGGAATTATAGTATAGCCTTCTCTAGTTCTAAAGCTGTAAGATCTTATTTTATTATTCTGAAATTTGCTAATTTGGAAAATTTTACTTCTTTTCTTTGTAGTGACAGTCCAACTAGTGAAAGTTGATAGTTAGCTTAACATATTGTACCTAGTCTCATAGTAGACGAAATGGTTCTACTGTTCGCAGTTTCTATCCACTATTGGTTGAGGTTTTCCTCTAATAAAACCAGTTGATTCAAACCGATCGAAATATCTTTTGGAATCAAAATAGGCAGTCTTACCGCTTGATCTCTAACAGAACATCTTTGAGTTGAAAATTTTGCATTTCTCATAGAAAGTAACACAATGTGGAACACATGATGATCCCAATCCACCATGAAGCGTTTGCACAATTAATACAAAATGGCGTTACTACGCACTTCCATTCATGGTAAAAGTATACTTCGTTGAAACTAATCGGAAGCGTTAATTTAATTATTCACTGATTTTATTACGCGTGGAATGGAAAGGTTATGCGGTTTTGTGATGGTAAATAAACATGTTTTTGATCACTTCGTACTTTGGGACTCTGTGTTTGGGACGGAAATAGGCTCAGGCGAATTGTTCGGATTATGACACCTCTGCCCATCCCGTTGGGGATACGGGGGGTGATTTTATGTCATATAAATAAAGCTGTGTAATCATGTTATTTTTATTTAAAATTAGGTTAATTGATGAAAGTAACAATTTTGTGATAAAAATTCTAATTTGTCCATTTTTCCAAACTTGAACAAAATAATAAAAAAATCTCCTCATTGGCTTAGTGCCTGCATTGCCAGTGTATGTGTTATGGGCCAAGTGATTAATGCTGGCAGTATTCATAATGCCCGGGCAGTATGAATATTGCCGAGCCATATCGGGCCAAGTGATTAATTACAATCTAAACTCACCTATTTATCACATAGCCCGGGCATTATGAATATGGCTACATGATGATCGGGCAATGTGATTAATAGGTGATTTTTTACGTGGTGGGCTGCCACATTGTCGCACCTGCGATAGACCCATAAATTAGAATGGTTGAATTGATCTGCTTATGTTTAGTTGTTTTTTAACGTCCGAAACATTATCTTCAGAAGAAAATTTGTTTACCCACTTTATGGATCAGTTAGGTCGACTGTGCTCCAAAACCGACTCGGAACACCCCGACTTCACGTAGTCTTGTGGCTACCGACCCTAGAGTGTATATAAAAAGCCGGAGGCGCGGAGGGAGAGCAGCCCCTGCCCGCTGTAACGAAGGATAGGCAACCGTGCGAGCCGTAGCGGCTGAGGCTGGTCGCCGGAGGCGACCAGCTAACCGAAGCTGTGAAGGTGAGCATGGGTGCCTATCTTTTGTTACGCAAGGGCGAAGGGGCTGAACTTCCCGTAGCACCGGAGACGATGCAGAAGCTAATTTGTATTGACAACAAGTGTTTTAAGGGTTAGGTTGCTATAATAGATATTTCTGAGGAATAGTGCGTTACCTTTTCATGGGAGTGATACCAGGGGAGGTGCAATACTCCCCCTCCACTCCTCTCAACTCACCCCCTCGTGCTGCCCTATTCTAAATTCTACCATTTCGGCTGATTGTTTTGATTTTGATTCGCTTTACATCACTCTGCCCAATAGGCACTTAGCATTATTCATAATGCCCGGGCAATGTGATAAATTGATTGGTTATAATCACATTGCTCGCTCTTATTGGGCATTATTCATATTGCCCGGGCATTATGAATAATGCCAGATTAATCACTTGGCCCATAACATATGTACCGGTTGTGAACTGTGAGGTCTCAAATTCGATCGTAGACCCAACAATTCAATTCAAAGTATTCTCTCACATTAACTTCACACGAAAAAAACAAGTAATTTAATCTTTAATTCTCAGATATCTGAATGATAGAGCTATAAATCTATACGTAGCTATGTACACATGTTCAGTGATTCGTGATCAGCCGCTTGGCACATTGTGTGGGGTTCGTGATATCGTCTCATTTCAGTACGTAAATATTTGATTACTAAAGTCTACTTTTGCAATAGCACTTGGAAGTTAAAATAATGTTGTATTGCGAAGTGTTTATTTTTTCTTTTAATGATCAAAGGACATTTGTAAATTTTATGTGTAGTCTACGAACTAAAGATTGCCATAGATTCTGTATGTAATCATCATCACCATCATATCAGCCACAGGAAGTCCACTGCTGAACATAGGCCTCCCCCAATGATCTCCACAATGACCTGTTGGAAGCGGCCTGCATCCAGCGACTTCCTGCGACCTTAGTCAGATCGTCCGTCCACCTTGTAGGCGGGCGTCCGACACTTCGCTTGCCTGTACGTGGCCTCCACTCGAGAACCTTTCGGCCCCAACGGCCATCGGTTCTACGAGCTATGTGCCCGGCCCACTGCCACTTCAACTTGCCAATCCTATAGGCTATGTCGATAACCTTGGTTCTCCTACGGATCTCCTCATTTCTGATTCGATCTCGTAGGGAAACATCGAGCATAGCCCGCTCCATGGCTCGTTGAGTGACTTTGAGCCTTTTAATGAGGCCCACAGTGAGAGGCCACGTCTCGGTGCCGTATGTCATCACTGGTAACACACAACTATCGAAGACTTTCGATTTTAGGCACTGAGGTATTTTGGACGAGAAGACGTCGCGAAGTTTCCCGAACGCTGCCCAACCGAGTTGGATTCGCCGATTGACCTCTCTCTCGAAGTTGGACCTGCCTAACCGGACCACTTGTCCTAAATAGACATAGTCTGTATGTAATACCCAGAGAAAAAGCAATAGGCCTGTGCATTCGATATAGAGAACGATATAAGTAGGTACAAAACGAAATTGTCGATAAAAGCCGTAACAATATAAAGGCATATGCTTAATACATAGGATGTTATAGTAACTAATTCATCGCATTTCTCCATTTTATAATGCAAATTTGGTAAGAATTACATTGTATTATAACTTGTATCTTTGTATCACACATTCAAAACGACGTAACATCAAAAACACAAACAAAACCGTGGTCAGATCCTGACTCGATAATAATCCGACTAAAAAACCATTTATTTCTCATACCTTTTTCAAGCGTGATTTATCCAAAGCCTTCTTTAACCAACCGTATCGCTATTTAAAGGTACAACAAATATTAACACAATTAAAAACCGAACCGTGCCACAAAATCAACGCATTTACAGATTGGTCATGAACCCCATTTACGGCTCTAAAATTGCCTTTAAATCCTGGTGGGAATGGTGTGACGGTTCTACGAGAAACGAGATAGATTTCATCTTGACGACGAATAGACGGATATTCAGAGATGTTTCTGTGATCAACAGGGTGAAAACCGGCAGTGATCACCGAATGGTTAGGGGCACCCTGAATATCAATGTCCAATCGGAAAGGCGTCGCTTGATGAAATCTACGCTCCGACCTACTCGCGCCCATATCCAAAACCCCGAGAGCTTTCAACTCGAGCTGACAAATCGCTTTGATTGTCTAGGAGAAAACCTTGCAGTGGACGAGCTAAACAGCGGTTTGGTAGAAGCTGTCCATACGGTGGGATCTAAGTATTTTAGACCTCGCCGTAGAGATAGACCACAAAAACTCTCGATCCACACTCTTGACCTCATTGCCGAACGTCGATCTTTGACGCTGCAGTCTTCCGTTGACGCCGAAGCATATCGGCGGCTCAATAGACAGATCTGGAAGTCCTTGCGACACGATGTCCGTGCTCACAATACTGTGAGCATTAAGGAGACAATCGAGCGGAACGGAGGCTCCAAAGTGTTTGCAAGAGACTTGTCTATTGGGCAAAGCCAGTTGTCTAGGCTGAAGACGGAGGACGGCCGCGTAGTATCGACGAGGGCAGAGGTATTAAGGGAGATCGAGAGGTTCTACGGACAGCTTTACACCTCGGTTGCCAAACCTGCTGTTAGCTCGGCCGTAGACCCGAGAGCCGAGTTGATCCGACACTTTAGCGATGATATCCCGGACATCAGCCTGTGTGAGATTGAGATGGCCCTGAAGCAACTTAAAAACAACAAGGCACCGGGCGAGGACGGAATAACTTCAGAGCTTCTGAAAGCGGGCGGAACGCCGATACTGAAAGTCCTTCAGAGGCTCTTCAATTCCGTTCTCCTCGAGGGCTCAACGCCAGAGGCATGGAGCAGGAGCGTAGTGGTACTGTTCTTCAAAAAAGGTGATAACACTTTGCTGAAGAATTACAGGCCCATCTCGCTCCTGAGCCATGTCTATAAGTTGTTTTCGAGGGTCATCACAAATCGTCTCGAACGCAGGTTTGATGACTTCCAGACTCCCGAACAAGCCGGTTTCCGAAAAGGCTTTAGTACCATAGACCACATCCATACGCTTCGGCAAGTTATACAAAAAACCGAGGAATATAACTTGCCGCTTTGTTTAGCGTTTGTGGACTATGAGAAAGCCTTTGATTCGATCGAGACTTGGGCTGTGCTACAGTCTCTCCAGCGGTGCCATATCGACTATCGGTACATCGAAGTGTTGAAGTGTATATACAACAACGCCACCATGTCGGTCCGAGTACAGGATCAGAGTACGAAGGCTATTCCACTACAGAGAGGCGTGAGACAGGGAGATGTCATATCTCCGAAACTGTTCACTGCCGCGCTGGAAAACGCCTTCAAGCTCTTGCAATGGAAAGGATTCGGCATCAACATCAACGGCGAGTATATCACTCACCTTCGGTTTGCCGACGATATTGTAGTCTTGGCAGAATCGCTGGAAGACCTTAGCACTATGCTCGAAGACCTCAATCGAGTCTCCCAACAGGTGGGTCTTAAAATGAACATGGACAAAACGAAGATCATGTCGAATGTCCATGTTGTGCCCACTCCCATCGGTGTTGGGGGCTCGACTCTCGAAGTTGTTGACGAATATGTCTATTTAGGACAAGTGGTCCGGTTAGGCAGGTCCAACTTTGAGAGAGAGGTCAATCGTCGAATCCAACTCGGTTGGGCAGCGTTCGGGAAACTACGCGACGTCTTCTCGTCCAAAATACCTCAGTGCTTTAAATCGAAAGTCTTCGATAGTTGTGTGTTGCCAGTGATGACTTACGGCACCGAGACGTGGCCTCTCACTATGGGCCTTATTAGGAAGCTCAAAGTCACTCAACGAGCTATGGAGAGGGCTATGCTCGGGGTTTCCCTACGAGATCGAATCAGAAATGAGGAGATCCGTAGGAGAACTAAAGTAACCGACATAGCCCACCGGATTAGCAAGTTGAAGTGGCAATGGGCAGGGCACATAGCGCGGAGATCTGATGACCGATGGGGTCGGAAAGTGCTCGAATGGAGGCCGCGTAGCGGAAAGCGCAGCGTAGGACGTCCACCCACAAGATGGTCCGACGACCTGGTAAAGGTCGCGGGACGTCGCTGGACACAGGCTGCCTCCAACAGGTCTCTGTGGAAATCATTGGGGGAGGCCTATGTTCAGCAGTGGACTTCCTTTGGCTGATGGATGGATGGATGGATGGATGGGAATGGTGTGACGTCACGAGCCTGAGCCTACCAAGCGTGACCGAGTGTGGGTTCTAATAGATATCAATTCTTCACTCGGTATCTTTTGTTTCGATCGCGTCGGCGGATTGCATTGATATACGATAACGCGGTCACAGTGTATTGGTCAGTGTGTTAAGTTCAGTTTTAACTTGAAAATACATCAAATATACAAAAAATAAACATCAAAATTAAATAACGAATTAAAGATTAGTCATGAACCCCTCATTTACTACTCTAAAATTGCCTTTAAATCCTGGTGGGAATTGTGTGACGTCACGAGCCTGAGCCTACCAACCGTGACCGAGTGTGGGTTCTAATAGATATCAATTCTTCACTCGGTATCTTTTGTTTCAATCGCGTCGGCGTGTTGCATTGATACTCGATAACGCGGCCACAGTGTATTAGGCAGTGGGTTAAGTTCAGTTTAAAGTGAGCGAAAAAGTAGATATTCATCAAAGCTTGAAACTAAAATAATTCTATTGTGTCAAAAAAAAATTGTTGATGTCGATTGCTCGTTTAAAATACCCTTATATTAAAAGCAAAATATTTTTTTATATAATTACTAGTTCCATTTGGTATTCAGGTCATGTTTGTCATATCAATTGTCTTATTGTTCATTTTTCCCTCTTTTTATATATTTTTATCCATCACGACAGTGTCTTTCATTTGTTCCTTCTTCAAAACTACATAATATCTGTTAATCTGTAAAAAACATTATTATCCCACTGCCCATTCATTCACTATATCAAAGAAAACACTCGACCCACTGTCTGACATTGCTCTGTGACCAGCTCATAATAACCCACGCACCCGTATCCCAGGTCATTGTGCCACAATAAAAGTAATGAATGGTGATAAATCTCAGATTAACTACGAGAATAATCGTTTGGAAACAATGCGTCTGCATATGACTCGGTTATGATTAGCTTTCGTCACCAATTCTATCAAGATTAATGGACGTTGTAATTAGATTTGTGTAATGTTTCATTGCTTTGGATATGTGTTTGTTTCAGAAGATGTATATCCTTTAACAGTTGGAAATGACGTGTAGGCTGCAGGTATGATTCTCACATAGGGATAAATATTTGTAAGATCCAAAAAAATAAAAAATATAAAAAATATTCTTGACCCACATAAAGACGAATAAACGATATATTATGTAATTAGTCTAAATGCTACTTATAGTATTCTCCACAAATATTTGTATCGAATAGGTGTGTGACACCTAAAAATATCTTAATTACACAACAGTTAAATCTTCATGTGGACTTCTTGTGTATAATATGTACTTTACATAATCTCAATAGTTCACATTTGTGAGTTAATGTAAAATTTACTTTCCCAATCAACAACAAATAAAAAACAAAATTTTCAATTGAAATTATAAATTTCAATACGAAGTATGACCAAACTAAATGAGAATTCATTATAAAATCAGTCACAGCTCCGACAAAGAACAAATCTTTGATTCAGAATTACTAGCAAATTCACAAATTGCATTCTAGCTAACCGTTCGCAAAAACCCACAAAGGCGAAAATTTAATTTAAAAGTCTAGAATCAATAGACTACAGCGAATCAATCTAGACACCGTCGGAAGTCAAACGAATGAAATTGCTTTTTATTCATCTACCCACCCCGTGATCGACACGGTTTGACGATGCGACGGTAAATTGGCCATTGTGAGGCCAGATGAAGAATTCGTGAGCGGAATATTATATTCAGCAGTTAAAAGATATTTATTGAACATTCACATTACTTAAGTGCATCTTAAACTTATAACCTAACACCGTGGTTTATTAAATCAGTATGCCTTCTCTTTCTTGCCTAAGTAAAATGCAATGTGAATGACAGAGATAAATAATCCTGATTACCAATCCTAATATACGGTTCTCCGGGTAAATCTACTCATAAAGTTTATGGGAGATCTGTTTTAAAATGAAATATATGTCAGTATATGCAGAGACGTGAATTAAGTTAGAAATCGTATAGGAAACAATGCTGCATTCATTACAATGAATAAAATATGTTGTACAGTTAATTAGGAGTGCTATGAGATAAAAAACTCCTTTTAAATTGGTTTATATCGCAAATAATGATAGAAAAAAGATACAAAACGCGTGAATAGGAAGAATAACTATCACTACATCTCTGATATATTTTGTGGAATTTCCTTATACCATACTTAGTACCCACCTATACATATACCATTTTTCTTATCTTTCCTCCATCTTTTTATATTACTACTGCAGGAGCCTGGATTTATTATTAATATTATGGGGTTCTAAATGCCAAAAATCACACACCATCTAATTTAACTTTTGCTAATAGACTAACTATAATACTCTCAGAGTTAGAAATCTGAAATAATTCATCTCCCGAAGCTATAGCGCGTTCAAATGAACCGGCACGAGGTACTAGGACAACAGAAACAGCGCAGAGATGCGATAATTCCTGTAATGGCACAGAATTGTATATCAAAGCAATATCAACGGGAACTGGATCTAGACCGTTATTGTTCGATGAACTTTGAGAGTTAGATGCATCTTTGTGCATTGTCCGTTTGTTTATAAGGTTGGAAGTGCAATGTTTAACGTAAGTCATGTCTGTCACATTTTAATGGTTGCATATATTTCATGCAAAAATATTATATTTTATGGACATTATTCTGGTCTAATAGAACGGGTCATAGGTATTCATTACTCGTTTTCAAATTTCCAAGAATGTGTATTAATCACGGATGCCTTTAGAAATCCTTTTATCATATGAACATTCTTGATATATTTTTTGTATTAGAAATATGAAAGCATCGAAAGATGCACTAACTGTAAAAATCCTTAGAAACAATATGGGGTATTGAACCTTTTAGCACCTAAAATCCCCATAAAAGCCAAGCTCTCCCGCATCGTCCAACTAGTGGCCAATATTTATGTCAAAGACCTTAAGGTCGATCCACAATGGAAGTGAAGGGCCCTCACTCGCGGTGCGTCGGTCACGACTCCCTCTCAATGGATCCCGTAGGACTATTCACACTGGGAGAGTTACTTGCCTGTGACAGCAAAGTTAAAATAGGCCGATGGAGAAGAAATATTTTCGAGTGGAGGCCTCCAAGTAAACATAGATGTGAAAGTCGGCATAATGCCTATTTAAACTTGAAGATAATCGCTAAATGCAGGCCGCTTACAAGAGGTCGCTATGCTCATCGTTGAGGAGTTCCTATGTTCCGTAGTGTTATTTCTTTGTTTCATATCAGATAGAAGAAGAGATTAATAAAATATTTGTCATGCGTTATGTAAAGTAGAATGCTCATTTTACCATGAAACTTATTATCGAACTTATTATCTCTATGAAACCTACTTTTTTATAAAGGGGTTTTTTTTCAATTTGTCCCATAAAATTGTCCCAGCGTAAAAATGTCTCACAGAGACTATACAATGCATACATGTACATGCATACATTATTTTCGCTTTATTGAATGCAACGGGCAAGAGACTTGCACGATGCAAACAGGGCTCAAGTCTTACACTTGCTCGTGAATCTAATAATGACCTTTTGTGTTAAGGTATTGTAATGAATTATGGCTCTTGCGGTGCTTCTTAAAGGTGCGGGATCTGGCATTGTCTCAGCCTGAGCAATATTCGAGTAGTTTTGTAACTATTTTTACCGTGCCGGGAAAGTTACTGAATTGCAATGTAGTCTCATACATTTTGACGGGTGCGCCGTGCGTCTGGTTTACCCAGGGAAATAGACAACACATCTTCAGCATCATAACCTCGATGCTTGCGTAAAAAAATATTACAAAAAAAAATATTATTTAAACTCTGATATTCGAGATGGCAGATCCAATGGTCTTAGAAACGATAACAGCTTTTGATAGCCTCCGTGACGCAGTTGGACGCGGCTGTGAAACGAGAATTCGCGGGTTCTACTCGTATACTCGCATCGAGAGAAATGTTTAGGTGACCAAGAATTTGTTTCGAGTCTGGGCGTTTGTGAAAAGTTTCTCGTAGTGCTTGATACCCACGACGCAAGACTCGATCTTAGTATGGATCAGGGCTATTGTATGTGACTTTTGGGTGTATTCATTTATTACATTTATAATGTAGATCGCAAGAAACAACGAAGATTTAAGAAGGGCTCTCCGTTGAAAATTATGCCGTGTTACTTTTGCCATATTGCAGTATAGAGCTGAATGGGTGGCCCAGTGTCGACGCAATTATTTTATCAGCATATTCCCTTGTGTCATGTTTTTTATTATCTTGTTTCCTATTTATGTTTATATACGCCTAAAATAAGTGTATTTCTTTCTTTCATTCAGTAGAACAGCAGACCTTGGCACGGACAAGGAAAGCTATAGGTAGAACGAATCAATATTTTACACATAACTATAATTTATTATCCAAAAACATATAATTTATCTGCAACAGCGTTCGAGTACAACCTTTAATTTTAGAGTCCAACTAAAAGTGGTGTACAAGAAAGATTAACACTAGACCGTAAATCTACTAATAGCTTTTGTTTAATATGAGTTATTACAGATATTTATCATCGCAAGGATACTATTGTCGAAGGAAGATTTACTCCTAATAAATGTCGTACCTTTCGATTTTGAAATAGGTCGTGAATATTAAAGAGATAAATTATGAAGATAAACAAAAGTTATAAATTAGTAAACGTTATATTTAAACTTATTAATGGCTGGCGTAGTATTATGAATTAAGTTTTTTTTTTAAATACACTGATAGCTATTTTTAGCCATAGACGTTTTGTGTATTGAAAGAATAAACATTTAAGAGCATAACATTTAATGAGATGAATAAATAAACATAACTATTTTTTTACATGTTAATTTTCGTAAGTTTTCAATAGTCATTGGTGTTCTAGAAAATTTATATATTGAATAATTAATTAGCCGGGGATGTGTGGGTGTCCAGGCTACACCTCTACCTACTTCCTCTGGGAAAGGCGTGAGTTTATGTATGTATGTTTTTTTATCAGATTTTGCTGGCTAGCATTAAATGGTTACGCGTCGTTTGAGAAATATGGTCTACTAAATATGGATTAACGTAAATAATGCATTTACTTGAGTTGCATATTACTTACTACAAATAGTTATGACTAATAAATAAGACTACCAAAAATTAAATCTAAATAAATTTAATTTATAAAATTATATAATCAATTATTTTGTAAATATAGAATAAATATGTATTGACTTGTCATAAGAGCTATTTATTGCCTACATGATAAAAAAAGAAAAAAAAAACCATTTGAAAACGTTGCTCAACAAAATGAAACTGTGGTGTGGCTATATAACACAACCGGGGACAAATAATGAATATCGAGGTAAATAATAGTTTCCGACACACATTTCTACTATTAACAAGAGTGAACAGTAACGCAAAGTTTTAATTGACTTTTTCCGCTTCAAATTTTATATTAACTTTGAGTAGTGGAGTTGTGCCCGAAGGGTTGCGAAGCAGAAAAGTTGACGCATGACCTTTTTTATTTTGAATAATACCTACTATTCAAAAGCATTGATGTTTACTCAAATATTTAGTATTATTTTATTATCAAATATTTATTGTAAATTTTCAACAAATTATTAATGAACTGCTCTGATTAAACCAACTTGTAAATTTTGTAATAATCCCGACATTGTGAAATGGTTTTGAAAAGAGCAACACTAGAGTTTCTTGCCCGTTCTTCTCTAGTGAAAACCGCTTTCCGAACCGGGTTGTAGATTAATAATGACTGAATCTAAATGATGTTGAACATTTTAATGGATTCAATAAATTATTTTCATTTTCATTTTCATTTTCATTTTCATTACCAGCCATTAGTGTTTCACTGCTGGGCAAACGCCTCCTCCCTTTCCTTCCAGATTGTGCTATATTGGGCGATTTGGAGCCAATCCTGAAGAAACCTGTCGATTTCATCTTTCCACCTACGCCTAGGTCAGCCGCTACCTACGACTTTTTGGGTATTCGGGACGCCACTCAGTGCAAATTCTTAAATATTACGTAAGTTTAATGTCATCTCAGTCTTTTGAGACTTAAGCAGATATGTTATATCCTATATTATTTCCAGTTCTTTTTCATTTTCTTTCAGAGGCCTATATTAAGATTATCTCTTATCGGTGTTAATTTACCAATGCCAGAAAATAACAGTTCGTCACGTTCTTTACAGACAATTCATGAACCTTTTTTTATGTTATCAAATATTTTTCTTCTTCGCTCAACTCGAATTCAAAAGTCTTACGAAAGATAAAAAATTAAGAATAAAATTAATTTTATAATCTGTTTATGAATAAGGCCTCACGTAATTAACAAATATATAGCAAATTTAACAGTGACAGTGTGACAGCCTCCGTGGCGCAGTTGATAAGACGCCAGATGGGAAACGAGACACCGCGGTTTTGATCCCCGCATCGAAACAAATATTTGTGTAAAACACAAGAATTTGTTTCGGGTCTGGGCGTTTATGGGACTAAAAAGTCTCTCGTAGTTCCTGACTCAATACTCGATCTTAGTATGGGGTTAGGACTACGTATGTGACTGTTGGGTGTATTTATTTATTATTTTTAGGGAACATGGAGCGCAAAACATAATATCCGGGGAAATTAATTGATCTGTACCCCAAGCAGGAACATTTTGAAGTATCGTATAGTAATAATATCGTGACAACGATTACTATACTATTACTACAACGATACTATACGTCAAAAATTATTCCTGCTACCACTTTTCATACATTGGTATAATAGTAAAACTATCGCTAGACTATACGATTACCATACTATAGTGTCGTAAACGTTTCCCGCTGCCATAATTTAGTTCCAAATACGCTCACAATGGCGCTGTTCAAATTCCCACACAAAATTTTATTATTACGATTACTATACTATAGAGCCAAATGTTCCTGCTTGGGGCACTGTAACTGATCAAACCAGATTTATGAAATGCTATAGACGGGGTATGAAAGTAAAAAAATAACACCATAAAAATTAACAACAGATTATCAACTAGTAGATGCTTTAGTAGATGCTAATGTCGTCATTTAAGACAAGATCAGTTTATCTACCTCCCATCTGCGTATATTATATTCAAAACACAATAGCACGGGATAACAAAAGAATAAGCCGTTAATGTTTTAATTAGTGATGTGTCAAGATACCGACTGCCTCGGTGTTCTGCTACAGTAAGATTCAAACGCGGTCTCGGGTTTGAATCCTGGGTCGAGAAATGTGATATTGGATTTTCTATTCTCTAACAGCCCGGAGTCAGAAATTCGTGCCCGATGTGGCGATAGACTCAAAAAGCAACATACAGTCGAATTGAGACCCTCCTCCTTTTTTTGAAGTCGGTTAAAAATCAAAAGTGTGCAATAGGATTTGAACCCATGACAACCTTGAGTACGTTACACACATCAATTTAAAATAGCACACGTATAAGCTACTATAAATAAATAAAAATTGAAGTATTTAAAGTTACCGTATTTAAATATAATTTTACAAAGTCACACTCATTAGCATTACGTAAGCGGGGGTTGTAATTAAAATAGCCACCCTTAAAATTTCACGTCCAACCCTTACAAAATAAGATAAATCACCGTAATTCGTTGAATAATTAGGCCCCGTTAAATTCTCCGGTTATTGAATTGTGACCTCGTTAATAATTATGCCGACATTTTAATCCCAAATATATTAATTAGCCCATACGCAGAGCCGGTTTAGGCGAAAATATGGAGGTTTTGAGACAATTTTCAGTATTATATTATTCTCTCAGGAATTTGAACGTGATATGGCGATAGGCTCGCCCCCTATCATATTGTTTGTAGTGGGACAAAACATACAAGGCGAAATGTGGGTGTTAAATAAATCAATTTTCTTTTTTTCTTTCTGTTATGGTAGCATCTTTGCCTATCCTTTACGGGAAAAAGGTGTGAATTTATATATTCATGTATGTATTATTCTCATTACCGTAAATAAATTAGTATTTATGTGTTAATTGATATCGGCAAAGGAGGTGTCCAGTTTGACTTATCTGTAGTTACTATGTTATTTTTTCCGGAATGTTTATAAAGCAGTTTACTGTATTTTGATACGGATTTCGCCAGCTTAAATCCTTACTAATCTGTGTTCGAGAAAACTATAATTTTTCAACGTCTTTTTAATTGTATTTTGTAGGTATATAATATTTTATTGCTTATTTAAAGTGCGTGGTGGCCTGTTGGTAAACGGACTAGACGCGGCTGCCCACATGTTCACGGTGGTCGCGGGTTCAAATCCCAGGGCACACCTCTGACTTTTCGGAGTCATGTGTGTATTGATAGTCAATCACCACGCACTAAAACGGTGAAGGAAAACATCGTGAGGAAACCTGCATACCATAGCGATTTATAAGAATTTCTATGGTATGTAAGTCCGCCAACCCGCACTAGGCCAGCGTGGTGGACTATATGGCCTAACCACTCTCAATCATATTCTCGATTGTAGAGGAGGCCCGTGCCCTGCAGTGGGACGTATATGGGCTGATACAGATATAATATTTTATTACGTCAAAGTTCATGTATCTTCTTTTGTAACATCATATTTTATCATTGAAGCATGCATTCAATTATTCATTCAATCTATATTACAATAACCATTACATATTTTTTATTTCTAAATTGATTAAAAGCCATATTGAATAAAAACATACGGCTCTGTGTTCGCGTAATGTTTCATATAAAACACTCGTTCAGTCACGGATTAACATAATTCCTCCAATATTTTACGTGCATATTTCACTTTATTTGTATTTCTGATCAATACTGTTAATGAATGTATTAATGCTGTAATTATATGGCAATGAAAAGGCTTTTTGTTAATTATAAACAAATAACGAGAACGTGTTATTTACAGGGTATTTAATATTAGCAACCCACGTTTTCCCGGGTGTAAAATGTTAGAGTCCAGTCCACATTAAGATCGTATTATTTCGCGTAGGTAAAAAGTGTTTATATTTAAACTTAATGTGACCACAAGATGACCACCGTCGACTATACTGCTCTTCTTGTTCCGTACATATCTCTATTTGTCCGCTACTGCAAATTTCATCCAAATCTGTCCATCCGTTTTTCGTGAAAGACTAACAAACCATCCATACACCCAAATGAACTTTTGCCAATATAAAATCTTCCAAAGCCACCACGATTTTCGACAAACCATCCATACACCCAAATGAACTTTTGCCAATATAAAATCTTCCAAAGCCACCACGATCCAAATTTCATAATTCAGATAAATACTCCGTTTTTATAACGAAGAGCCTATTTCAAAAATGCGTTTACCTAAAGCAAAATATCAGTCACTAAATAGTAATGCTAACACAGAATTCTTTGCATCTATTAGTGTAATTATCATGCTACTAATAATTGTAAATGTATTCGAGTTCGAGTGCGGGTATCAATGCACAAAGCGCTGATGTTGGGCCAACACGTGAGGTGCGATGTACAAACACTGATTGTAGGGAAAGGGTCAATATTTGGGAAATGTACTGGATGTAAAAAAATACAACACATTTTATATGGTGGTTAAGGCAAAGTTACTTCAATAATTGTATCAAGCCCATATACGTCCCAGTGCAGGGCTCGGATCTCCTCTATTAATTAAAAGTCCGGTTGAGAAGGGTTTGGCTAAATAGTCCACTACGCTGGCCAAGGGCCCTACTATATTCATCCGAAACGAAGTTCTAAACTTCGGATGATCGAAGTTTTTTATACGATACGAATGTATCTACTCTGTAAAAGTTCGAATTTGTATAACGTACATCGTAACCATAAGTCTATGATTACGACCATAAGTCAATAACGACCATAAGTATATGTAGGTACATTCGTATCGTATATAAACTTCGATCATCTGAAGTTTCGAACTTCGTTTCGAATGAATATAGTAGGGCCCCAAGTGCGGGTTCGCAGATTTTTCATACCATATTTTTTTATTATATTGCGTGATGATTGACTATTATGACTATTGATGAATGATTTTTGGATGATGTTGATTGGATGTCGAGACGAGCATTCGCCTGATGGTAAACGATACGACCGCTTATGGGTATTAGCAAAACCAAACATAATGAATTTCAAAGCAATGCTTGGCATTACACTGCTGACATAAGACCATTATCCTACAATCGGCAATGACGTAGTTATGTTGTAACTTGTATGTGGTAACTGTATTTTCATTTAATCATCCATTATGGGGTTTGGGAAACATTATTATTCGTTTATAATATTCTGATTAGACGCCTACCAGTCACCCTTCATGAAAATACCCAAATTACAATCTTTTTTTTTTTCAAAAATACTTAGCATGATCCGAGAAACAATGTTATGGAATTTTTAATCATTTAACTTATTAAGCGAGAATAAATAAACATAAAAATAAACAAATAACACCCAATAGTCACATACAGTCCTTACCCCACACTAAGACCGAGTCTTGTGTCAGGATCAAGAACTACGAGAGACTTTTCAGTCTCACAAACACTCAGACCCGAAAGATATATTTGCGGGTAGCATAAACATTTCTCTCGATGCGCGAATCGAACCCGCGACTTCTCGCTTTATAGCCGGTGTCTAACCATCTGCCCCACAGAGACTGTCAATCCATGTAATCTATCTTTAAATCACCCTCGCAGTAGGCCACCCTGGTGGACTACAGCCTAAACCTTAATCGAACTCTCGATTGTAGACGTGACCTATGTCTTGCAACTGGACGCATTTGGGCTAGATTATAGTTATTATTTACTTACTCAATCGCCATTATAATACTAAAATAAATTCACCATCTTATCAGTGAACGGTAAAAATGCTAATTATTTCCTTTCTCGTTTCTCACAGCTTTAATGAGAAGTAACAAAATGCGCAGTGGGGTAACAGCACGCCGAGCGAGGTTCCGGTGGGTCGCCCCAACCCCCACCCTGACCTTGCACGATATCTTATTCAGCTTAATTTCGCGACCGTCTCTTGCGATGTATGAATTATTAATTTCTTATTCATTCTTGGGTAAGCTTGCTGCATTTTTTCTCGGTAATAAGCTGGTGTGATGTCATTCTAAGTGCTTTGCTAGTTTGGAGGAGGTTTCATTGGTTTTAAATCTGGGTTGAGGTTTGTTTGAGGTTATCTTCGGATTATGAGTTAATGTCCTTATTACAGTTGCCATTCATATTCTTGTATTTATCTTCTTAAACGAGAAGCCGCGGGTTCGATTCGCGCTCCGAGGCAAGTGTTTGTGAGGCCCACAAGTATTTGTCTCGAGTCTGGGTGTTTGTGAGGTCGAAAAGTCTCTCGTAGTTTTAGATACCCACGATACAAGACTTAATTGATTTTAATGTGGGGTCAGGACCATGTATGTGGCTGTGTATTTATTAATTATTTCATTAATATCACCTTCTAACACAAAATCGATACCAAATCCAATGCGATCGCTAGTTATCGTCTCAAAAGCGGTTTACAGCGCATTTTCAAGGGTTTTGGACGGGTTATTTGATACCCAACAAAAAGAGCGACTAAACGCTAACGACTCGAATCGATTCCCGCCTCAACAAATAATGAAATAACGTGAACATTCCGTATTTCTATTGCTCTTTAATTGGGTTTTATTATTTATAGCATTTTTATTAGTATAGGTTTTTGTATGCTATTTATGATAAATCAATAATGCGTAAATAAATGTTTAGTGAAGAGGGAATTTGATATCGCGGGCTCTATAAGTTAACATTCATGGTTTTTTTTTAACAATTCATGAATATAAAAATAATGACTGACGGGCTTAGACTTAATAGCCAGTTTTTAATCATATTTTAGTTATCTACTCGTATAGTATTTTGTTCTTTTGAACGATTTTTAAATTCAGTTTGAGCGAATAAGAAAAAACATACGAAAACTAAAATAGGTTTTAAAACTGTCTATGGTCGTTAATATTTTATTTAATGGAGTAAGATGTTCAAAAATATTATTTCCGAACGTATATTCCGAGATAATAAAATAAAACATCCATTAAATATTGCATTGTAGAGACCACTTAAAGCATTCCAAATTCAAAATTCGCAAACTGATCAGCAAAAAGGTCTAAACGGAAACTAACTTTTTCTCAGACCGTACAACAATCGTTCTCGACAGGTGCGCGTGAATGTATCGAGATTACTAATGCACGCGGTCAACAACCTCGCTTATGTTTTAATTAAATTAATATAACACTATTTGTATTTTCGTGCAGTACCTATTATGTCTTTCATGTAAACCTAGTATACTTGCTTAGTGACGGTGTAAACACTAAAGCTCGGCGATTCTCTTAGACTTTGCCTTGGAGGACAAAACCCTCTTTTCTCTTTACTCTCTCTCTCTAGCTAGTACTTATCATTTTTTTGCCTGATTTTTTTTGCACTGGTCCATAGACATACGAGGGGTATTCTGGTCACATCATTGACAATTTATTCATTCATCTCAGCAGTAGCATCAAATCATCGATTTTTTAATATAAATTACACAAAGATTCCATTTTATAGTAGTAGATTATCATCTTAATAAAAATAATTAATCTATGTATAATAAAAATATTTTAAGAAGGAAATACTATTATTTCCGGTATTACTAACTCTCTAATAATTATAATAGTAATAAAGATGTTCTGATACACAAAATTAAAATTCATACATAGAAAGTTGGTGATACATGTATCCGCGGATTATGCAAAATATATTTTCTCATACACAATAGCGTGACCTCCGTAGCGAGAACAGAGGGCAAAAATACGGCGATAAAAATGTGTAGTTTTTCTATATTCATTTCTTTTATATAAAAATAGATTTTAAATATAATATAAATACATAGGTATCATTATTTGAAACGACGCCAAATATGGGTCAAATCAAACGTATAATTTTAAATAATATAGGATAGTTTTTCAATATTAAAAATAACAATGAAAGAAAAATAATTATTTATATCGATAACCCCCTGCCTCACATCAACCCTATCTATAAATACATAGAAACAAAACATGCACTTCCCTGTCCTATCCTGATAGCCAATCACCACGCACTAAAACGGTGAAGGAAAACATCGTGAGGAAACCTGTATACCATAGCGATTTATAAAAAAATCTATGGCTTGTAAGTCCGCCAACCCGCATTAGGCCAGCGTGGTGGACTATATGGCCTAACCACTCTCAATCGTACTGTCGATTGTAGAGGAGGCCCGTGCCCTGCAGTGGGACGTATATGGACTGATACGGTATGCACTTCCCAATCTGACAACCGAACCTAAGATTACACATTTCCAGTCTATAGTTATTATAACTCTTAATAAAAACCAATAGTAATAAAATCACGGGTATATTCCTTTCAACCGTAAACACAAAGCACTAAAATCTAATGAAACTACAACCGTAGCTCAGATGTCGGGTAGGTACTATGTATTATTACTAAATATTCATGGAGTGGGTAGGGTTGTCACCACTTAGATTCGACCGCGGTTTGTATTTAACCATGATGATCCGTCGGGGAAGATTAAGGATTATAAAAAATGCTGGTGGTAGGTCTCTCAAATGTGGGAGGCCGCCTGGGTACCCCCGCAATGTCTATTTCTCCCGCCAAACAGCAGTGTAAATGCACTGTTGTGTTCCAGTCTGAAGGACATTGCAGCTAGAGCAACTACTGGATAAATATATTATGACTTAACATCTTATGTCTCAGGATGGCGAGGGTAGCGGAATGCCAAGCATTGCTTTGTAATTCTAGGTGTTGTCTTGATTTGTTCCGGTACATGAGCAGTCGTATCGCTTCCCAGCAGGCGAACGGTATGCAAGTCTCACCATTCATAGAAATAAAAAAATAATTAAGTCATTTAGTAAAACAAGGAGAATAAAATATACAGTTTACATTTTTAATTTAATTTAAACGCTAGATACGCACAGCCAACCCTAGCTTGAAGAGTTCTGACGGAGGTAAGGATAATAAAACTTCATATTTTGTTGGCCAACGAAAACCATGCAGAGCTCCTTAAATATTTCAACGTAAGTGATCTCCGCTGAGACGCTCTCGGGAACAAATAGTGTCTGCTTTTATTTAATACTAGCTGTCGGGCCCGGCTTCGCCCGGGTGCAGATAGTTTTTGAGTCCAATCCACATCAAGAACATATTATTTCGCGTGTCTACTAACTATATTTCCCGCGTGCCGTCGACTATATTTCCCGTCCGTATTGAATGCTGTTCAATCCTGTCCTCTCCTATCCCGTGCCAACTATTCGAATTTGAAAGAGTAGAAAATATGTATATTTGGTTTCCTGACTCATCCCACGGGAAAACTATATTTTTCGGGATAAAAAGTAGTCTATGTGTTAATCCAGGGTGTCAGCTGTCACTATACCAAATTTCATCAAAATCTGTTGAGCCATTTTTTCATGAAAGAGTAACAAAAATCCATACATACAAACTTTCACCTTTATAATATTAGTAAGGATACTATGTTCATACCGTTATATGCGTGGGTGGACAGCGATGGGATATATTCACGCTTTACCGTTCGTTTTATTGAATTTTAGGAGTAAATTCAGTTCCTATAAAGGCGTTATGATAATAATTGAGCCCACATATGTAAGTCCCAATGCACGGTAAGGGCTTCCTATGCAATAGAGAGAGGTAATTTAGCGAACTGAAAATGCTATAGAATTTCTTGTAATTTCCTATGGTATGCAGGCGTCTTCTTCTTTTTTCTTCAACGGTGAAGCAATAAACTATATAATTATGCATACCTAGGAAAGTGCAAAATGGCTAACCTGAAATTTGAACAAAATCATTGTCACAATCGACATTTGTTCGGCCACTGAAGTACAAAATCCAATATTTCATTTATTTTGTTACACATTGAAATAAAAATATTATTTGGCCGCGATAAAATCCGTAAAAACAGTTTTATTTTAACTTATATCACAAATAGCATAACGGAAATAATAATATGATTTTTAACAAAGAGATTAAATATGTATGACCAGGTTAGGTCAGCAAGAACTTATCTAGTGTCAAAATGCGTGACATAGGTCGAAAGGTTTTGTAAATCCCAAAGGAATTGGCCACAATCCCTTCGTAAGATTTTAGGTTAACCAATAAAAAATTTGGACTTAATTTCAGTTTCTTTAGAATATCTTTGGGAGTAGAATAAATATGAGCAAGTCCAAGTTTTTATAAATTTCAATCTGAGGCGACTCATATGGGATATTCCCAAAGAAAAACTAATGCATATTCATTTTAACTATTGGCTGATAAAGATACAAGGTAGCTTGGAAATCCTACTGTTTAGCGAAAGCCTGTCCTATGTTACAGAAAAACAGTGGCATTACAAAACGTGTTCTAAATTCTAAAATTTCACTAAAAATTATAATTTAAATTTTTTACAACTCTCAAGGCTTATGTATAACATAATGTTCTTTGTATTGTGCCTGATGCTGATATTTCACCCAGAAGCATCTTTGAATTTCACTGAACGGACACTGGTTGTTACCTTGTAACATTACATCAATACAGTGTATAAAAAAATAAAATTCCAAGTTTGAAGGGCATATCAGAATGTCGAAAATGTTGATGAAGTATTTTTGTTCCTGGTTTAGACTGACGATTTCTTACTTGTAAAACTATTGCCTGTTTCGGTAGCACATTTTTACCACGATATGATTGCAAAGCAACCAGCAACAAACATTCTGAACAAAAAATATCTACGTTTATGAAAACACTAATATGTAACAGCTTTAGAGTATATATAATATAGAGGTAGCGCTGGTACTTCAAAAACGTAGATAAAAATGGTGGTGCCGGGGCCACCTTTTTCTTCCCTACATCCAGTGTGAATTGTGACAGCTTGAAATACGCATGAATTACATGAAAAAAAAAAACAACAAAAAATGTAGTTTAGCGCTATCGAATTCCATCCAAATTTATTTTAGGGGTTAATTATTAACTGTGTATTCGTTTATCACCGACAATAAATCTAATTTCTTATAAAATAACAATAAATAATTTAAGTCATTTTACAGAAAAACATTCATATTTTTTAATTTTCGAACGCCTTTTTATTCAATGTTGCAAGTACCTAATTAAATTGTTGAAATTCCGGAAACATTCCGAAATAATTATTAGGTAGAAAATATAAAATATTGGACTTTGGATCGAAATAAATTATAATAAGGCAAGGGTGAGTTTTACTTTACATTTATTATTAATATTTTGTATTATTATAGCTAAAAACAATGTAACGTGAATATTTTAATTTCCATTCATTTATATATTTTTCTCGGAAAAGTCATTTATTGGTAACATGAATATAGGAGTGCTACCAATATAACGTACAAGAAAATATCTACGTTTTTGAAGTCGCAAATGTATGACAGCGCTATTATTAATACTCTAAGATAACAGCGTTCCCCCCTATATTATAAACATTCTTAGTACACTCAGTGGCGTGCCTAGGGTTCTGGACTAGGGCAAGCCCAATATTTTTTTTAGATATTTTAATATGTATTGATTTAGAAGCAAAATGGTATTAAGTTGGCAGACCTAACACACAACATCTATACATACACATATTTAAAGAGGTGCTACCAGGACACTCATGTTTCGCCTTGCATATTCCGTGCCATCATGTGATAGGGGGCGGGCCTTTGCGATGTTAATATTATCAATGAATTTAAAAAAATATAAAAACGACCCGGGATTCGAATCCGACACCCAAAGCTATATAAGAATAGGATGGAAACCATTAAAATAAACAGCTATCTTTATCAGCGATATGAAAACATCTATTACATTTTACAATAAGTTGTTCCGTAAAAATCTAATAGATGGCGCGATTTTCACAGCCATCTAATATTCCTAATATGATGAAGGCATTACTTATCATTCGTTTTTAAATCAATTAATAAAATAAATATGTAACTTAAATAACTTTTGGACATGCATCTGTAACTTTAATTTGCATTTTAATAGCAAAAGCATAGTTACAACTAGGGTGCCGTGTATAACTTCGCGGGCAGAAATTGTTATTAATACATTCATGTTCTGTTTTTGTGTAATACAATTGATATAATTTCTATTGAAGGACGAACTAATCTATTATAAATTTAAATCATTATATTCCAAATAATTTAACACACAAAACTTGGCGTTTGATAAACATTTATGAAACACGATTGTTCAATAACCTATTTGAAGTGGAGCATGTTAAAATTAAACAACGCACATAGTTTAAAGCGAGTTGATAAAATATCTCTTGTGATATACCACGACTGAGAAATTCACAATCCCGGCGTATTTTTCGCGCCAGTTTAGTTACAATATACTTGAATAAATTTACCTTGTTAACGGCAATGAATACTTTCACCGTCACACTCACACCATCACAGCAAAACAATACCACTCATTATAGTATCAAAAAGTTTAAATAATATCAAAAACTAAACATTATCACTAAAAAGAACTATTTTTGAGAACTACTAACAATTGCAACTTGTCAAAATACATGTGAAGTTAATCGCAATTCGTTCAGTATTGCCCATAAACGTAACATAAACATTACGACATACAATTATATTTTATTAAAAAGCACCTATAGGAAAACCTCATTATTTGTACTAATATTATAAAACCAACCAAATTAATAAAAATAAAATTTAATAAATCATATTATTAAATTAATAACAACGCGCCGACCATGAAACGTACGATGTTCATTCTAAAAAGCCGGGCATTTGGTGTAGTACAAATTGCTATATAAAATGTCTATACCTATACATTTGTAGTGCACTTCACTCGTGAGATCCCCATACAAATATCGATTTTGCCAAAAGCCTCGTAAAAGCACACGAGAGAGAAAAAGACAGATATATTGTGCGATGTTGCGACTTGCGACTGCGGGAGCGCGCGTGGAGCCAGCGGACTTCATATTTTAATGTCACTGCCAATTAAATGAATTTCGCGTGGCACTTCGACGCGGTGCACCGTCGCAGGCGCTTTTAATAATATTAATTTGGATTTTAGGCGCGCGAGGGGACAACGACCTCTGTCGCGCTCAACAAGACGCGGTAAATTCAAAAATTGCAGATGTTTTCTAATAAAATATGATTGTATTGTGTGAAATAAAATGGTTTGTGTTCAGTATCGAGTATGTACGTATTAAGTAGGGCAAGCCGGGCTTTTGGGCTTGTATGGAAGTACCGCCACTGAGTACACTCTATAAATTATGAATTAATATTAACACTGCCTACTCCTTGGAAGATACAAGCGTACGTAACACCGTATATAATTTTATCTATTTTTAAGAATACCTTATTAGATAATAATTCTACCCTAACTTTCTTAATAAATTCCATCAAAAGAATAATTAAAAACCTTCTTAACAAAACATCTTAACAAAGGTAAACCGCGACACTATGACCACACAAAAGAGGTTAATTCATTTTTCCGCGATAAAGCTTAAAGCCTTGAAGAAAAACTGCGTTGTCAGGAACGGTTGAGGAATTTCATTACGACCCCGGGCGGTATTCAAAGGATTAAATTGTGCGAGGTTGATGTCCTAACTGCCTGGGGGTTCATTTCCGTAAAAATACAAGAAGTTTCACAAACTTCTTGGGTAATGTCGCGTAGCATTATTGTACTTGCATTTTTGAAGTTTTAGCGTGGATTATAGGAAAAGTTGGTGTTGGTGTGATGTTTATATTATTTACTAAGTGAAACCAATTTTTGCTTTAGTTTGAGTAATTTTATTCGGCTGTTTTAAACTGTCTTTAATTTATATTGGCGTTGTTGATCGTGTGATTTAAGGCCTGGGAAATATGTTTAATTAACTGGTGCAATGTTTCCTTGATAGAAACTTTTAGGCTTTTTAGATTTAAAACATTACTTTTTAGCAAAGGAGTGAAACGTACTATGATTATGAATCAGAAGTTATACGAACAGTCAAGCCTGATGGTAAGTAACCATAAACGCCTTCAACGCCAGAGTAATTGCCTGTGCCTAGCCAGATTATAAAACTCATAGCTACTTTATTAAAATTATAGAAACTCTTCATATTTATAAATAGAGTAGAAGATAAACGAACAGATGGGCCACCTGATGGTAAGTCTAAGTGATCACAATCGCCTTCTGCAACAGATAAATGGTCTGTGTATAGCCAGCTTTTAAAAACGTGTAGCTTCTTTATTAAAACTATATCTTATCCTATTTATTCATTAACAGAACTACTAGCTATTGAATCTTTTTTATTCCTTTGAATGGCGAGATGAGCATACCATTTACATTATGGTAAACGATACGACTGCTTATAAACAATAACTAAACAATGCTTGGCATTCCACTGCGCTCGCCATCCTGAGACATAAGATGTTAAGTATATGTCCAGTAGTTACTCTGGCTACAATATCCGTTAAACCGAAACACGACAGTGCATTGACACTGTTGTTTGACGGGAGAAATAGACATAGCAGTGGTACTTATCCAGACGACCTCTCACATATGAGAGAGCTACCACCAACGTAACCTATAGCTGTAGTTTCTACTACCTTCCCTGGAAGGTTACGTTCTTATCTCTGCCGCAGCATTAAGCTATAAAATGTTGTCTTCCTCGTATTTGCCTCTAGTCCATTGAAGCATCTAGAAACAATTTAACAAGCTAGTGTATCGAATAAAGCAGTTTTCAGCATCGGTCAATATTAACCCATTCAATGCGGCAACAAATTTTGCTCCCGCTGCCCAGATGCGGCATACTTCTCAACGTGAACGCCGATCGGCGTGCGCCGCATTGAATGGGTTAATTTGGATTCCATTGCGCTGGGGTGCAGTGCATATTCAGTCAAATTGTTATACACTTTTTCTCTATTAAGTTAAAAGTTCACTCTTAAAATCGATCCTTGTATCTAAAATAATGATTCTCAGTTAGTGTAGAGATATTGTATGTTTATCATTCCAGAAGTTACGTACCATTAAACGTGTACGAAAATTGTAGCCCGAGTAACTACTGGACATATTGAGACTTAACATTAACTTATATCTCAGGCGAGCGCAGTGGAATGCCAAATATTACATTAAATACATTAACGGATTTTTTGTTTAGTTTTGCTCTGTCCATGAGCAGTCGTATCGCATACTTTCAGGCGAACAGCAAGCTCGTATCGTCATTTATCGCAATAACAATAAAAAGAAGGAACATTCACGAATCAGTTTTAAATTCCTTGTAATATTGGCCTATACAATCCTGCCTACACGATAGAGAAGGCATTAGAATAGTGAAATTGTAATTACCAAGTTAGTGAATTTGATCTCCTCATTAACACCAGTACGATACAACTTTCTTGCGCCGCATTAGTGGCTCATTAACAACACTATGCCAGTTCAGCTAATTACTCTTGCTGTTCTCGAATTTTCTCATCACGGCTTGAAATAGATGCTGTTTCTCCTTTTTATACCCAACAGTTACTCACATTTATAGACTCACACCTTTTTCCCAAAAGCGGTAGGCAGAGGTATTACCAAGACACCCACGTTCCACCTAGTGTTCCATCAGAAAGCTTGACACATTTTATCATACTACAAAATACACTCTAATACCCAACAGTCACAAATAGTGTTCTGACCCTCACTGAGATACAAGCCGTGTCTCAGAAATTACGAAGAAGGTTCGGTCTCACCAACACCACCCGAAACACCTATAAATACCTATGGTTGACACAAATAATTGTCTCGTGCAAAGATCGAATTCCGCGGCCTATCCGTTTGGAACCTGTGTCTAACTAACGACGCCACGAAAGCTGTCAATGGGGTTGTATTAAGTTAAGTGATAATATCGATCTTTCAATGTTGATGATATAAATCTTACAAGTATAATATAGTTCAATAGTTTTTTGTGATACATATTGAGATTGACTATCATCACGCTCTAAAAACGGTGAAGGAAAACATCGTGAGGAAACCTGCATACCATAGCGATTTATAAGAATTTTTATGGTATATAAGTCCGCCAATCCGCACTAGGCCAGCGTAGTGGACTATATGGTCTAACCATTCTCAACCGTACTCTCGATTGTAGTTTAGGCACGTGCCCTGCAGTGGAACGTATATGGGCTGATACAGATAATATACTTCTAGTTCTGGAGTTATCATCTCCCATAATATAACAATGCGGCCAGAACGTATTGTTCCATTTGGAGTTAATGAGCGTTTTGCGGTTTTATTCTACAGCTGAATAAATGCACTGTTTTGTTTTATTGTTGACGGTTCCCGGGCTCATATCTGTTCAAGTTATTATTCTAAACTCGAAAATAGGTCGCTTTTATTGTGATATATATGAGTTTTTCTGGTGGTAAGTCTCTCATATGTGAGAGGCTGCTTGGGTAGGTACCACCGCAATGTCTTTTTCACCCGTCAATCAGTATTATAAATGCAATTTATGTTTCCGTTTAAAGATATTGTAGCCAGAGTAACTACTGGACATATTGAGACTTAACATCTTATGTCTCAGGATGGCGAGTGCAGCGGAATGACAAGCATTGTTTTGTAATTCAAGGCGTTGTTTGGTTTTGCTACTGTTCATGAGCGGTCGTATCGCTTACCATCAGGTAAATGGCATTCTCATCTCGCCATTCATAGCAATAAAAAAGTACCGTTGTATGGCACTTACTCACTTACGAGCCGTGAACAAAACGCATTTCCCTATACCGACAAAGATCGAAGATTTAGACGAAGATGCCTTCAATAACAACCCATCTCACTACCGTCTTAAGATGTGATAGAGAAGCCTATAATGCCTTTACTGCTTAAAAGTAGACATAACAGCAATTTATATGAGATTTGTCATATCAAAATGTAACACAAATTGAGTTAGACCACATAGGAATAATACCTACAACATTTCGACTCACATCCACAGATCTTGGCACTAGACTAGGGGTTGGCAATCTGCGGCTCGCGAGCCCCATGCTGCTCTTTGGATGTGATATGCGGCTCTTTAATTCTTTCCGCCAATATGAATAACTAAAAAAATATTTTGAATCGATTAATGAATATTAGGCAACATTTTTATATCTCTGCCACTTGTCCTGGCTGTTTACCGCACCTCTCCCTTATGAGAGGCGTCGTAACAGTACTCAGAAATAAATTGTGACTCTTTAAACTTAGAAATGCTGTTAATTGTTATTTTTGACTCAAAAGGTTGCCGACCCCTGCACTATACTAATACGGTCTTATTACAAAAAGCGAAATAAACCTTGGTTTAAACCTAGTCTAGCAAAACCAGTCTAATCTGCAGAATCATGGTTTAAATTTACTTGTATTACAAAACATAAATAAACCATGGTTCCCTTGGTTCATTATTTTGAACCGTAGTTTATACACCAACCACAGATTAATACAAATAATATTCGTTCAACATGATATCATTCCATCGCAACGTTCCATATCCACAGAAAAGAATACGTTTTAATAAAAATTAATTTAATGATTAAATAATGTTTAGGCGTATTGAACCTATTGAGGGTTGGACATTTTGCTAGAATGTCAATATTGGTTGGTATATCGATTATAATTTTTTTTTTCTTTTAGTTCATGTTATATTAGCTAGTCACACATCCAAACACGTGTGATGGAACGTAACATTCTGGCGCGTTACAAGAAACCATAACAATAAACAAAACTATCGCGAGTTAAAATAAGTTCATTTAGCATTGGAATGCATTTACTATTTAGTCAACGAAGTATGTGAAGTGAAGTGATATAAAATAATTGTCGCTTAGGTAAATACATAGTAATCTAATTTAATAATATCGTGTTGTGGTGGACCTACAAAATGAAAAATGGTCTATTAATTTGAGTAGTGAGAAAAAAGTGAGTAAACCAACATTATTATATGGATGATTACATTGCAAAATGTTTGGTAAACCTATCCTTATGCGTATATTTTTATCGGAAAAAATTAAAACAGGGTTTGACGCGTAGACGTATTTTGTTGGGCCGACATGACGTTTTTAATCGCTCAAAGGCTTCAAAATCCTTAATAACGAACAAATTCATCATATTAATATCAATTTTAGAGTAAAAGTAACATAATACGATGAAATAGACACTAAATCCAAAAGAAATAGTTGGAAGTTTACGATTTAGACCACCGTTAAACTACGGGGCGGTCAGGTTTAGCGATAAACCAAAAAAAAAGGCCATGGTTTATCGTTAAACCACCTTTTGTAATATGAATTTCATATAAACCATAGTTTATAAATAATAAATAAATAAATAATAAATAAATACACCCAACAGTCACATACATAGTCCTGACCCCACATTAAGATCAATTAAGTCTTGTGTCGTGGGTATCGGGAACTACGAGAGACTTTTCGGTCTCACAAACACCCAGACCCGAGACAAATATTTGTGGGCCTCACAAACATTTGTCTCGGTGCGGGGATCGAACCCGCGGCCTCTCGTTTCACAGGCGGCGTCTAACCAACTGCGCCACGGAGGCTGTCAGTTTATTGCGATTTAAACTAAAGTTTTTAGATAAACCACGTTTTGTAATAAGGCGGATAATGTTCATAGGTACATTATAAAAGTAATAAAAAATATAATGTATCTAACAACATAATGATTGATACTCCATAAGCATATCTTATCAGATTTCCGATACCTACTCAATCGATCACTATATAGTAGAATCTCACAACTATTACAGTTGAATTAACATGATCGTCAAGTAGGCATCGCATTTCACGTTCATTGGTCGCCAGTAATTTGCATTACAATGAAGGGCGGGTTCGGTTCGCGGTTACGAGCAAGAGTAAATGTTTATCGACAGTAAATGTTTAGATTTGGGTATTCAATCTTAGATATTTTCGAGACTATGATTATAAATTGTATGAGTATTATTAGTATATTAAATTTAACTACAATTTTACACACATAAGTACGGTTTATTTTTCGAAATTAAGAGATATTACTACGCGTTTGAAAATGAACAAAAAACTGTTTTTTTGTGTTTATGCTCCAACATACATAACCAATATTAACTGGTTGTGTTTTTGTGTTTATACCCCAACGGTAAAATTGGTCATGTATGTATTTTTCCACCTTTTTATAATTCAAAAAACGTAATTAATACAGGATAAAATAACATAGCAAAATTATCTAGTCGGACATCCGTATAGCATTTATAAGTCCAATCTTTCCAACCAATTGTAAGGGCTCATTATTGTGAGAAACAACATACCTCAGCCCCCACCCCACATCGTGTGGGTGGTAAGATTTATATGATAACACAGAAACCTCGAACCCCCGTACACAATTTATACAGGAACTCGATCCCGGAAGCCGTCACTCTGCGGCAACTTGTTTACTAAGGCACTGTTGCAAAGCGCTGTACCGCTTGGCAAACTAACAGATGGGAATTGTGTTATAAATTGATGCCAAAGGGATCTCACCGAATGTTTAAAAAACGTGTTTAATTTAGAGGCAATATACATACATAATCATAACAAATAAACAAATACACCCAACAGTCACACACATAGTCCTGTCCCCACATTAAGATCAATTAGGTCTTGTATCTTCTGGGTGTGTCTCAGAAACACCCATACCCGAGACAAATATTTGTGGGCCGCACAAATGTTTGCCATGGTGCGGGGATCGATCCCGCAGCTTCTTGTTTCATAGCCAAGTCTAACTACGCCACAGAGGCTGTCCATACATACGTAATTGTCACGCCTGCATGCTATAGGGGTAGGCAGAAACTATAGATCGCTACTTTTCTCGATCTTGACATATTATTTTGGCGTCGTCCACTTCATCAACCTCTTCATGCATTCTCGTCGATTCAGTGTACTTTTGTACTAACCTAACCCTTGTAATGTGTCACCGATTTGGATGGCGTTGGTTCGGTGAGATCCACCCTTACCATCTCTTCCATCCATAATCGCCATGTATATTTGCTTGGTTAGTCTCTTTTTATCCATCCTCTCTACATGACCAACACATCGTAACCTTCCTTTGTCAATTTTCGTTATCGTGCATATACATAGATATTATTCGTGTTGGTTGTTGTCATTTGTGAATACCCGATCTAATAAAATTTGATCGCCTTAAAAAATGACATGCATACATTCACTAAATAATATCGATTTATTATAAAATCAAATAAAGTTTTTGCACATTAGCTAAGCTGATGAGCTCGTCTTCCGGTATCCCCGGATACAATCAAGCCCGGCACGTTAACGGATATTGCAGAACAACTAATCCCCTACTAAATTCTATGCAGGCGTACCGACTCAAACCCCAGAGGCTACCATACATACGTCCCACTGCAGGGCACGGGCCTCCTCTACAATCGAGAGGGGGATTGAGGCCATATAGTCCACCACGCTGGCCTAATGCGGATTGGCGGACTTTTCATACCATAGAAATTCTTGTGAATCCCTATGGTATGCAGGTTTCTTCACGATGTTTTCCTTCACCGTTTTAGTGAGCGGTGATTGACTATATTTATATAATTGCAAAACCCAACATTTCTCAAATATTCGCGTCGATAAATCGAATTCACGGCCACTTTTACTTCACAACGATTTTAGCTTATGTAAGCTAAACTCGCTGTATGCAGATTGCATTTTCCTACTTTTTACTACACCTACATGAATATTGCGCTTCGAAACAGAATGTACGATATTCCCAGTACATTGAGTGAGCTATTGTTCGTTGCGGCTTTGAGCACGGAACATTTTGTACCCAAGGGAATATTCCATTGCCAGAATACGTTTATGGGCTATATTTGCGCTTTTAGAGGACGAGTTAGGTAACGAAAAGTAAATAAATAAATACACTCAAGAGTCACATACATAGTCCTGACCGTAAAGTAAGATAAGAGGTTTGTGTCGTGGATCTGAAACTACAAAAGACAATACAATACAATACAAATATAAAATCAGACAAAAAAAAGCACTTACAATGAACGGTCTTATCGCGTAAAGCAATCTCTTTCAGACAACCTTTACCTGGATAAACGTTTTCATGGAGGTATTTACGTTTCGGTCTCACAAGCACTCAGACAAATACTGGGACAAGTAAACATTTCCCTTAGAGCTGGGATCGATCCCGCGGCTTCTCGTTTGACATCGAAATGAAACTATAGACCCATGCATGTGATGTAGGTTGTTCAAGTTACAGTATTAATGAGTCTTTTCTATGTGAGAGGGGCCGCCTGGGTAGGCACCACCGCAATGTCTATTTCTCTGGCAAACAGCAGTGTAAAAGCAGAGTTGTGTTCGGCTTTGAAGGACATTGTAGCCAGAGTAACTACTGGACATATTGAGACTGACATCTTAAGTCGATGGCGAGCGCAATTGTTTGGTTTTGCTACTGTCCATGACTAGTCTCATCGCTTACCATCAAGCGAACGGCAGGTTCGTTTCGATATTCTGTAAAGCAAAAAAAAGAACGCAGAGCAATATTTCATAGTAAACTGAAAGAAAGCAATTTTGCTGTTTTGTTTCGTTCAGTCAGCGTGATTGCCGGGGAATATAGTAGTAGTAGTAGTAGGACGTCCGTATCCGACCGGATAGAACTACCGACTACCATACGCGATGGAAAAATCATAGCGACTTCTGTAATTGAATCGGTTTATTATCAAAACAGACTGTTTTTATTCTGCTACATCATAATTTTATCATGACACAATTTAAATATTAGTACTTCTACCGACAGAAAAAGCCGATTTTGTTTATTGCATTCATTGACGAAACGAGGATGCCATTTGCCTCGTGGTATAGGACCGCTCTTGGATAGTAGCAAAACCAAACACCATGAATTACAAAGCACTGCTTGGCATTCCGTTGAGCTCGCCATCCTGAGATATAAGACGTTAAGTCTCAATATGTCCAGTAGTTACTCTAGCTATAATGATTCAAGCTATAATAAAACCGGAACATATCATTGCATTTACACTGTTGTTTGGGTGGAGAAATTCGACCTCCTACATATGAGAGCTAACACTCCTAAACACAACTCAATAACCTAGAAAAGCAGCTCATTGTTGGAAAGTTACATCACGAGGATAAAATCCCAAAATTGGTTGATGGGCTGCTGAAGGTTCCCATTAATACAGCACTACATCAGGCAGAAGACTGAAGCCACTGGAGAGACGTCATTGATATATTGAGAGTCACGACATTAAAAATAAGAAACCTGCTAAAGAGAGACAATTTGTCATCTTAGTTTTTGTTAAAGGGCGGCAAAATTGTATCAACCGGCGAAACATCTTGTGACTAAAATAGTATGTTTCATGGAAGAAAATAAAACCAATGTTCATTGAACTTACAGCTTATTTCATAATATTATTTAATTATTTATCGAATGTAACTTGTTCCCCCATTTTAAAAAAAACTACATAATTGTATGGTTTCTTAGATTTACGGGAATGTTTGCTGTAAATAATAATAATAATAACATTTATTTCAGCAAAATATGTCCATATGTGTGTTAGTAACAAAAGATTTACTTAAAAACTATGTTAGTCAATTAGGAATTTAATTTTAATTTTATTATTTTTTATTTTAAAGCTCCTATCACTCTATCCACCCAGTGCCTCTGAAAAGGGCAATCGTTACGCGCTGCAATCATTTTCAGAATACTGTTGGAGCTACCACGCAGTCTTAGAAGTATTGATGCAGCTTTCTTACGCATTATTGCGTGAAAACCATCAACATGTGCATTGACAAACATCTCTGATGCGCTACAGTATCGAGGCAACCCCAACAGCATTCTGAAAGCGTTGTTATATTGGATACGCAGTATGTTATAAGCTCGTTGCGTATACCGGATCCAGAGACTGCTAGAGTAAAAAGATTGACAGTAAGAACGGAACAAGGTTGTTTTTACTTGTCTCGTAGCCCGTGAAAATCTGCGGGCGAGCATATTGCTCCTTACAGCAAGCGATCTTCGTTCCCTTTCTATATCTAGATCATCTTTTAGGTCGTCAGTAACCATGTGACCCAGGTACCTACAACTGTCAACAATTCGAAGCGTGTCGTTTCCAAGTTTTATAGAGCAGGCAATTTTAGGCTTAAAGTTTTCAGACCTGAAAATCAGTACTTGGCTCTTCTTGGAATTGTACTTAAGACCGTGTTCAGAGGCATACCGTTCACAAATACGGATGAGAGTCCTAAGCGCCTTGAGCGAGGGAGCCAGTAAGACCATGTCATCCGCATAACTGAGATTATTAACACAAACGCCGTCAATCTGACATCCAACATGTACACTGCTGAGTTCCTCGATCAAGCCGTTTATATATAAGTTGAAAAGGCTTGGAGATGTAAGACCACCTTGGCGTACTCCACATTCCAATCTATATTCATCAGATAATATATTAACCCATCTCACTTGATTTATTTGGTTTCTATACCAATGCTTTAGCAATGAAACACAATCAGAGGGCATGCCTGTCTTACTAAGTTTTTTCCAGAGTATGTCATAGTTTACCGAGTCAAACGCTTTAGACAAATCCAGAAAACATGCATATACAGGAGTTCTTTTTCCTGTATAGTATCTGATAGTATGCTTGAGACTTAAGATCGCAGCTTCAGTCGATAGACCCGACCTAAAACCGAATTGCGCATCGTGAAGTACTAGATGATTACTCAAGTAGCCATTCAACACGCTATCCAGCACCTTCGCCGTAACAGTAGCAAGTGAGATGGGTCTATAATTAGCCCTGTGTGATGCATCTCCAGACCCATTCTTTAAAACCGGTACAACCACAGTCCTCATTAAATTACGCGGTAAATAAGAATGTGCCAAACACAGATTAAATAATAGCGACAAGACACGAGGGAGATGCACCCCAGCATATTTGAAATGCTCAATGCTGAGACCGTCGTGCCCAGGTGATTTACCACCTTGCATGGTGTTTATTACCGAGGCAATTTCTTTTGTCGTAAAAAACGAGTTCCGCTCAGGCATGACAGTCTCATCATTTGTACATTGAGTCATTGCAGGTATCACGATAAAATGATCTCTAAAAGAATTTGCAATGTCCCTCGCGTCACTATTACCATCAACGCTCAAAGGAATACTTGGTTTGAGGTTAGCTTTTTTAGTATTTTTCCAAAAGGCTTTAAAGTCTTTAGTTGACTGATTAGCGGCAAGAATGTCCATCTTAATTTGTTCTTGCCTATTTTGACACCACTTCAACTTAGACTTGAAAGCCCTTCTGCTTTCACACATATCCTTATAAACAAGACCATTCAAAGGCTTACCAGCTTGCAGCCAGAGCTGAAACTTATGCCTAGCATTCCTGTGAGCAGCCGATACAAATTTGTTCCATCCAGCCACAAAACCACCTCTCCTTGGACAGGCCTTATTTTTAGATTGTCTAGCAGCATCTGATAAGATACTAACTATATTTTCGTACATATTCTCCAAAATAATAATGTGTCTAGGTTCAGTACAAAGCTTATCCGCACAAACTTTAAATTCCGTTGGGAAATTTACATGTCTCAATTTATCATGACATAAGGATTGATATAATTGAATTTGGTCAGCTCTCCTCTCACCCCACACTACTTGGTTATTTAAAGATTTACCAATGATGTTACATTTAGGAGGCAATCTACTTAAGTCACATTTTATAATAAGAGGAAAATGGTCAGACCAATACACATCATTAAGCACACTCACCTCACGAATAGTGTTCTTCGCACTCCCTGTTACAATGCAGTGATCTAACCACCTCCTACTACCATGCGCTTCACTAATGTATGTATATGTTCCAGAGTCGATACCTAACATTTCAATGTCAATACAACACCAATGTTGCTCTGCACAAAAATTTAACATTTCACTACAAAAAAGTTCCGCTGGATGAGCGTTAAAATCTCCAAATACAAAGGAAGCCTCACAGTCACTATGTTCCTCTATGATCGAGCTGACCACACCAAGACATTCAGAAAATACACACAGATTTTCAATTGCATTAACAGGCATATATACGCTGAAAACCAGAAATGCCCTATTCCGCGACACCACTTTGACTGCTGACACTCGAACGTTACCACTGTCTATAACGGATACAGTTTCAAATGCACTCTTTCTCCAGAGAATTGCTACTCCTCCAAAAGGCCTTCCGACAAGGAGACCGGCCGAGGTATCCACTGCAGACGTGCTTGTACATCCAAAATCTTCATGGACATTGTCCAACAACTGTAAATCATGCGGCATTAACCAGGTTTCCTGTAGAGCCACTATATCTGAGTCATTACATAATGTGCGTATATCACCAATAGAACGCTTCAAAGATTTGCAGTTAAACGAGACTAATTTACTTAATAAGTACTCCATTTTATATTAAGTAGTGCTGCTCGTTTTCATCTTGAACTCGTCGGCTAGTTTGCCTTTTCCCAAAGTTAATAAAGCGCCTAAATGTTATACCAGATGGCCAGAAGTTATCGTCCAGGAAAATATCACTTTTATATTTTGTAACAAGAATTTTATATGAATTATAGTCTCTCTGATTTTTCATTTCAATTTTTTCTGGCAATACTTTTTCATTCGTTTTATCATATATGTAATCTATAATGTCTGACTAACGCTCAAATACTGGAACGCAACTTAAATATAAGTTGCGCTTAACTACGTTAATCCCGATTAAATGTACTGGATAAGTGGGCCGTGCGCTGTTAAGAGCAACTTATTATTTGAATGGCGTTCCAGTATTTGGGCGTCAGTCACATCTTTATGAACATTAGACACAAATAAAGGTATTTTTGTATCAGCCGCCTTAAATTTACTATTTGTGTGTAACTCAGCTTTTCCTTTATTACCTAAAAATCTATATTTTCTAGGTTTTTTCCGAACTTCAACCCATTCAGTTTTGTCGGAATTCTTAGAATCATTCGAATTTTGCACCGTTTCAACATAAGATAGCTTCTTTGCAATCGTGTGTGTTGCTTGTTGTTTTTTAGAAGGAGTTAAGTTGGATTCAATGTTTGCATTTACATTGGAATTCATAATATTGTCAGTCATATTCTTCATCTCATTCGAACATTGGCCTGACAAATGCACAGGAGTAGTCGATACTGTAGCACACGCGCTTGACAGAGACATAGAATCATAGCAATCGTCACCGCAGGCACCTGTTGCTGTTTCGGCATTAGTCACTGCAGCGTTGTCATCTGCAAAGTTGACGGTCGGGCGGACAGTATTTAATCCGCTACTGTGGACATACCCTCTTTTTATTTTATTTGTCCCAGCTGACGACAAATGTAAACAATGTGATAATTTTACCTCAAGATCACAAACTTGTTTTGTTGTAGCATATACCTGTCTTATTTCTTGCACATCTGATTTTAGTCGTACAATATCTTTCAATAAAGCTGTAACGTCGACATGGTCAAACGTCACCGGAGGCAATTTGTTTAAATCTTGAGCAACAAAAATCGGCACAGTATCAGGATCAGTTTCTCTCAAAACAGCGATAATATCTTCAAGATCTCTTTGTATTTTTCCATCTTTTCTTCTTGAGATATTCCTTCTATTCGTCTTAATTGTATCAAATAGCAGCGCTTTAGCTTTTTCCACTTCTGCAACCGTAAAAGCCGAGACACAAATTCGCACCATACTCTCATTGTCCATGGTGTCCACTTTGTTTTGCACATATGCTAAGAGTTCACATATCACAATATTACAATTCGCACATTTCAATGTTTTTGAACTCACACCCGTTTTTGACATTTTCGGTTAAGCGATCTTATGACGCATCCGCTCTAGACCGCTGACAGCTGACGACTGAAAAGTAAAGTCATCGAAACTTCGAGAAGTTAAAAATGTTAAAATTAAACCAGATCCGCGTTAAAATCCGTAAATTACAGTTTTGTTTCAATACATAACAAATAATATTAATTTATTTATCGAATATACCTTGTTCCCTGGTAGTGTTAGCGTGTTAACAGCATATTTGTTAACTAGAGCAAATTGTTTTCCTGTATGAAACTGCATAGCGCTAAACTTTAGTTTATAACTGTTGGATGTTTCAGAGTATTTGGCGTGGAGTTTATCGGACGTCCTGGATGAATTTACGTTTTCCTGCCATTAAATGTTTTGGTAAATTGTGGGAACGGCATATCTATATTGTATAGTAATCAACAAGGGTCAGGTTAAAAGTACTCTGGACCGACTAGAATGTATGAGGAGGTTGATGAAAGTGGATAAAGCGAAAGGTATTTGTCAGGATCGAGCAAAGTGACGATCTATAGTCTCTGTCTACCCCTATGGGATACAGACGATTATGGGCTGATACAGTTAAAAGCTTTTTATCTCCCCAACATAGTAATAAACCGCGGTGATTATTCAAGATGTATCTCTTACGTCCCACGTTGGTCCAGCCATCTTCAATTTCCTGGTGTTGCGAGTGGGATGACTGACACCCACTTCCTGCCTGCATTCAGGTTAATTGAAAACATAAGTCAATGTCACCGCAATTTATATTGAGCTTGAGAACTTGTGTTGCGTAATTATAATACCATTGCAGAATATCGTATGTAATCATGTACGTATAAGTATGGTAAATGAGCAAACGGGTCACCTGATGCTTAATGGTAAATGGTATGTGATTTCCGCTCATAAGTAGTGAACGGATGGATCCTGGACTCTTTCACTGTGGAGGATCGAAGGTTTCCATCTCACAGTTCGAGCGGGGTTACTCTATACTCCTATACGACGTCGAATATTCGAACGTCGTTAATAATTGTACGAATATGCCTAAAATACTTTACAAAAAGTTTGAAACTACTATCCATATGTACGTCGTAACTTCAGACTGTGTTCAGAGTGAATGATAAGTTTCATAGTGAATAGTAGGCAGTAGTAATCATTGATTTTTTCAAGTGGAAAACTATTATCTTATACTTGGACGTCAAATGTCCGAACATTCGAACTTCGTCTCAATGAATAGAGTAGTAAACTTCGATAGGAAATGTGGTTTTCTTTAAGAAAATTGAATACTCCGGTAGAAAATGTCCATTCAAGCTGATACAACAGGATTCTATTTAGGTAATAACATGACTTTAAAATAATTGTAATTTGTAGCATTAATGGTTAAGAAAAACTCAGGAATAATGTAGCTTCTGATATGATTGATATTATTTTTGGTTCGAAGATTTCTATGGTATGTGAAATCTGCCATAAGCCAGGACGGTGAACTGGTCTATTCGATTTGCTTGCATGCAGTCTTTCAAAATGATTACTCAATATGTTGGCCAAGCCATATTTTTTATTTATTTATTCTTTACTGCACACAAAAAGCATACAATATTTTACAAATAAAATTAAAGAATACAGTGGCGGTCTTATTGCCCTAGGCGATTTCTTACAGACAACCTTTGGATGGATATAAGAAAAAGGATAAGAAGAGAGGGCAGTATAAAATTTAAAGATAAGCACGTTCTTAAAAGGAATACATAAACAAATAATTATGTATTATTAGATAAACAAATCCTCTGACTTTTTCGGAGTCAAGTGTGTATTGATAGGCAATCACCACGCACTAAAACGGTGAAGGAAACATCGTGAGGAAACCTGCATACCATAGCGATTTTAAAAAATAATTCTGTGGTATGTAAGTCCGCCAACCCGCACTAGGCCAGCGTGGTGGACTATATGGCCTAACCACTCTCAATCGTACTCCCGATTGTAGAGGAGGCCCGTGCCCTGCAGTGGGACGTATATGGGCTGATACAGATACAGACAGATAAGCAAATTATATTTGTACTGATTGCAAAAGATAATAATAATAGTTTTTTTTACTTATGACCAATTATTTGTTAATGAACTGCTCTTTCCGAACCGGGTGGTAGAATAAAAAATGACTGAATCTAAATGATATTTACAATTTATCCAGTTTCAATAAATCATTTTCATTTTCAACTTTCGAGGAAAGAAAGTCCTAAACTTACCAATATATTATGTTGATACTAACATTGTAACCTAGTTTTTTGCACTCTACCATTTGTATAGATACCAATATTTACGGTGAAAATAAATTTTAATTCAATAAAGAGTACACCAAGAGTAATAGTTGAGAACAATCTCTATAGTCCTACAATGGCCACAAAGCGTGAAACGCATTTACTTGCAAACACAATTGTCTTTGTGTCGGGACAGCCTCCGGTCTTAACTTTTGAATTAAAATACAAATGAATGGGCATTTCAAATACATATATTGTTTTAAATTATTAGTAATGATCCATTTAGTTTACTATTTTTGTAAAGTAATTTTTAGGTATGCATTTTAAACATATAAAAAACCATGAAGTCATGAATTTCATTTAAGATTCCTTTTAACAATATCTTATGAAAGCAACAATAAATAGGACAGAATATCTGTGATGTGGTGAACGATTAATCATAATCAGCTGAAGCATCAAAACCTCGACCTCTGGACATAGGCCTTTCCCTAAGGATTACCGGGGAACCTGTTGAGAGCGGCCATTATCCAGAGTGAAATATTCCATGAATTCAAATTTTACATACTCTACAATATAACTCGGCAGGCCATGATTTTAACGCGTATTCGAATGAACAATACACACAAAATCAAATATTCTATCAAGAACATGTGTGAAACGCTCTTTGCTGATATTGACAAAGTATGAAAATGAACATGAAATTTTAACATGTGGCAATTGGAACACTGTTCCATCGAAAATGGAAACTCGATCTTCCCTATTTGTACGTATTCCTACATTATAAAGTGAGCTTTATAAATGTATTTTAAAGTGCCTATTTAATTTTAAATTCTGCGAGTACAAAAGATACATACTTTATGTAGTGTTTTATCGGGTTCAATCAAACAATGATTGGCTTAAGAATCTTAGGTATAAAATAGTCTTCTTTATTTCGTCTTTAATTACATCTTCATCCGTCGTATTAAATGTCTTCCAGCTATCTTCCAGCGTGTTCTTAACTGTTCTCTCGTATTCTATCCTTCTGTAAATAAACATCTAAATCATTAACCGTCTAAATCTTCCTATCTTTAATACTTTTATTCGTTATCTCTTTCCCATAATGCATTCCATATCAGTCATTCGGCTTACGTTCCATTCTGCTCCATATTTCATCATAATAATCAAATCCTACGTTTATGTAAAATTAGATTAATTATTAATAAAGACTAGTATCCAGTCTCCAGTCTCCAGTCCATCCAAAGGTTGTCTGGAAGATATCGCCGACTGCGATACGACCGCCAATTGTACCGTAAATATGGGTTACTCTTTTGTTGTTAATTTTTCAATTTCTGTCGTACAATAAGGTGTAACAAAATAAATAAAAATAAAATAGACTGAACAATATGAGACAAATGTAAAGGATATGAATTAGTAGAATCAGCTGTGTTCATCATATGTTGGGTATATCGGTGACGCTATACGAGGGAAAAGCTAAAAGTAACCTTAACAAGAATAAAGCGATCAATGAAAGTGGATGAATCGAAAGCGATATAAACATCAAGATCAACATTATTGAGATGCATAGCGTCTGTTTGCACAACCGGGACACATATAAATGAAATGAAAAGATTCATTTTTATTTTTACATCAGTAACATTATTCACTAAAAATATTTTAAAAGACGATCCCAAATTGTTTCATACCAAAGATCGATCACATACGAGAACTAAAAAATCAACTACACAAGAAAGAATCCCACAAAAACCGTACAAAATGTAACAATGAAGCTAAAATCCGTAGTCGGACACTCAATTCACGAAATGTATCACCGCCATTACGAGGCCGCAAATTGAGCAAATGGGCTCGCTGAGCAACAAGCGAGAGTAGGGGAGGGGAGGGGTAACCTATTATGCGAGCCTCGTTAGTGCAAGTCTTAGTGCTATATTTAGTTGTATTTGTTGTTATGTGAAATATATATTTAATGTGAAAGAAGTAAAATATATTAGAAAGAAAGAAAACTGACTGCCTTGGCGTCGCAGTTGTACCACGGTACGATTAGAACACTGAGGGCTCAGATTCTCATCCCGGGTCGCGAAAACTGATATTGGATTTTCCCAATAATATCAGCCCGCAGTCAGAAATTTGTGCCCGTTATAGCGATATTACCGGGCGTCAGAAAATACAAGGTAAATCGTGGATACCTGGTTCCACCTCTCCCTTCCCCTTCTGGCAAAAAGGAATAAGTTTATACATACGGATGTATGTAGAAGGAAAGTATGTATATTAATTAGTGACACATAAAATAAAAGTAGTGACACATAATAGTAAAATTTGTATTGATAATATCAGTCGCACGTGAGATGAGTACATTGCTGCAATTCCGATATCTTTAAAATTCTAGAGAGAACTCTTTTATATGTAGGTTTATTATTCATTCTAATAAAAACAGTTGGACACTAAAAAATGCTAGAACACAACCAACAAAGTTGCTAAGCAAGCCGCTACTAATTGAATGATTTGGATTTTTTTTTTTGTACCTATCAATAAGCTTTTCCTAACAAAACCGGTACTTCCAAATATCCTTAAGACTTAGGCCTGAACCCCTCTATCAAAACTAGTAATTCTGCTAATGACACTATTTCACCATAATACTAAAATTCCAGTTATTTGTCGACCAGGTAAAACCGAAATCCCACACCGGTACATAAGCTTTCGCTTCACATTGCGTGCAGAATGTTAATGCGGGCAACATACAACCATGCAACGTCTTAAAGAAAACAGCGTGATTATTTCCTAGGACGTGCGCAGTCTAGCAATGTATGACCTTTAAGCCGTATAGACAGTAGACAACAAGATGTGCATATTGTTTTATAAGATTCCGTAAGTACAAAGGAACAGAACGCCTCGGAAAAAAAAAATACAACGAAATAAAAATCTGATTGGTTCGTCTTATATCAAGTTGATTTTTTATCTTTGGTACCGGTGTTCACTATTTCTTTTAATTGACTTTGTTTTTCACCAGGCTGAAGTAACCAGAAAAATGAAGGATTCTCATTTAAGCAGTGTGCGTGTGGTGTAACTTTGATTATATTTTGTTCCATTGTGGAGTCTAAATTAATCATCCGATTTTGATGAGAGGTTTTAATGGATTCTTTAGTATGGCCCGGCTAAAATAAGATATATTTTTAGATTTTATTTTAAAAGGCAAAGCGTATTACCGCCTTTTCCATTCTAACTAAAATGTACTGTATGTCTTTACTTTTTCTGGGCAGAAAAAAAGGCAATAATAAAGATGATGATAAATTTTGCAATCTATGTATCTTGAAATTTTGCGACTGTAGAGCTTAAAATGCTCATTCGATTCTGAAGAAAGATATGCCAATCAATTTAATAATATAGTCTGGGTAACATAGGTTATCTTTTAACTCGACCCAAACATAATTGGGTACAAGGTACAAGGCAAATCGGTAATAGTTCCCATCGTAGCTAAAATGTCATTCGAATCAGAAGACATTACTTACATACTGCTGCTAAGAAGCCGAAATAGATAACGTTCCGCCACTTACTAACCCAGGCTTTATCTTGCCAACAAGGAACCTACAACTTAAATTTCTAAATCTTATTTTCTTGCTGATTTTCATTCGGTTAAAGACGAGCGAATTCCTTAGAGACTAGCCGAGCTTCAATACTCGATGCAATTTACGTTGCACTGTTGAATCTGACTCACAGAAGGTAGTGGGCGTGTTAGTGTCTGACAAGTCAAAGTAAATACTGTGACTAGATAGCTAAAAGGACAGTCTAAAAGCGCTAGATCTAAACTAATTAACAATCGCGCTAGAAATTTTAAGTAGCAATTTTAAATGTTTTCTTAATTAATAAATTATGTTTGTTCTATTTACCATTAACCTAGTAATTAAACTTTTATCAGTCGTACTCTCATTTTTGGAGGAGGCCTAATACAGACAGATTCAGATTTGTTCTGTGATTTTTTTTTTCAATTCAAAGTCGTGAAATATTTTTTGTTAAACATTTCCCAATAGATAATAAATATATATACTAAAACAGCTTTATACACAAATAGTATTTCTAAAGTACAAATGTTATACACCAAGCAATTAAATTCATGACTGCTAATCTAAGTCTATCGTCACCACTTAGTACCGCGCTTCCTTTATTTGCATATAATATGACACTTCCTACATCTATACTAAAACCAGTCAATAAGACCCGTTCCTATCGAACGATCTAATCTATCGTAATTAAATTATAAATATGTGAGGCAAGAGCCAATGGTACAGTTATACCATTAGCTGCTTAGTTGGAAATTGGCCGGACATCCCGTGAAGAGGGAGGCAAACGGCCCCGTGGGAGCCAGGCGCAAACTGGTAATATCCAGATATACTAGAATAGTAATCTAACTGTAATAACGCAGGCAATTTTATAAAATTGTGCTATTTTTTTTTCTGAGCCGAAACTATATTTTTGTACTCATATTAATGACATAAAATTTTTTGAAAATATAGGATACGAAAAAATACACAATTTGGACATTTTTTTGGGACACAAAAATGTTTTAGTGAAATAATGAGTTCCTGTCTTGAAGATAAACAACGATTGCCTAGGAATATTTAATTTTCCAGGAGAATTTATTCTACAAATAGTAATGAAATGATAGAACAGAAACTTTCGTAAATGTTCTCTTAATACCTCGTAGTGTAGCTTTTTTTTTATTGCCATGTATGATAAGACGAGCATGCCGTTCGCCTGATATGATAAATTTAGGTAGGAAGAGATTATTATATCATTTCTTAGTTATTACAACACTTCTACTACCCTACCTTTTCATTAAAATTAAAGCACATATTTGCCTTCTACACACATAATATCCATTACAAACGTTACTTAATTCGACACGAGTATAGTCGTCTTCGATTTCAAAGCATTAATTACTGCAAATGACATACATATAGCGTACGAGCTTGTAATAGGCTTTTAAAGATAAATTGGAAACGAGATAACATCAAAGTAGCTACAAACACGTTTTATCAAAGCAATTTCTAACTGGCATGTGCTAATTAGAAATACTCGTGGTGTGACATATTTCTTTATTTACATTTCATGCATTATTAACATTACATAAATTAAATATAATTAATAGCAAATCCCAAATCATATTCACTACCTAGGAATAGACAGTCGTTTGTTCATAACAGCATAATTACTACATAGTATAAAAGAAAGTCGCTTTCTCTGTCCTTATGTCCCTTTGTATGCTTAAATCTTTGAAACTATGCAACGGATTTTCATGCGTTTTTTTTTAAATAGATAGAGTGTTTCAGGAAGGTTTATATGTATAATACATATATATTATTGTACAGAGATCTAATTGTACCCGGGCGAAGTTGGGCCGGGCCGCTAGTAAATGATAAAATGGAACTCAATCACTCGACCTCTCTCTCTCTGCAATCGATCTAACAACAAGCACTCAACACTTGCATCCATTTTCATAATCCGATATCTAATATTCGCTAAATTTTTATACTCAAAAAATATTTAAATCGGACAGTGTATTTGCACTAAAATCTTTACGTAACTACTGAGTTATCAGCATCATGTGAAGTTTTGAAACTATTGATAAATGTACTAAAATTCGCAAATCGTCCCAGCAAAACAATTTTTAAAAAATTACACGCACATGCCAAATTTTCTCCAACGTCCAAATATTATGACACGATTCTAAAATAAATACCTAATTTCATCTAACAGCATCTCAAAATTGTAATATAACAAAATGTTCCAAATCTGGAGCAAAATAATAAAAACGCGAGATTAAATTCAGCGCAAAAACTTCGGCGGATCCTCGAAATGTTTACACTTACGAATACATTTCACATAAGCAAAATATATTCTCCGGTCTCATGAACAAAGCTGCGAATGTCGCCAGTCTCCGGGCGATTTACATTCCCAACGATAAAACTAAATGAGACGTCTTCATGTTGTAATATCTCAGCGCTGTCATACGAATATGTTGGTCTTAATATTATTTGACTGTAAAATATGTGAATCTTGACGAAGTAAAAATAAGCCAAGATGATTAAGAGCGGCAAACAAACTAACGGTTAATTTTTTTATTGCAATGAATGGTGAGACGAGCATGCCGTCCGCCTGATGGTAGGCGATACGACCACTCATGAACAGTAGTAAAACCAAACAACACCTTGAATTACAAAGCAAGCTTGGCATTCCACTTCGCTCGCCATCCTGAGACATAAGGTGTAAAGTCTTAATATGTCTATTAGTTACTCTGGCTACAATTTCCTTCAATCCAAAACACAACAGTGCATTTACACTGCTATTTGGCAGGAGAAAAAGACATTGCGATTGTACTTATCCAGGGGGCCCCTTACATATTTATTAGAAACCTACCACCAGTTAATAGTATTATTAATGTTGTTTTATCTATTTAATTTTTATCCTATATTATATTTTTATCCTATATTCATGTCAGGACTATTCACATGACTTATCGATTAGCGACAAATATTTATTTGTCCTTCCATATTAGACACAATGCTAACTTATAGCGTCTATCGCGTTTATAAAATGTCTTCTGTATAACGTAAACTATTTCATTCCAAGTTTTCCAGCACGTATGATTTCCATAAGACAGTAACTTTTGCAACGGCCATCGACGATCTAAGAATAGGAATAGTTTCAATAACTTGCACTGAAGGTCTGTGAAAGGCGAGGAATTCCGATCTCACTTACACAACTCCGTATTACGTGGATAGCATTAAACAGCAATGGAAGATAAAAGTGTAGTGTCCAAGTATTTAAGAGCACGTAACTCTAGATGTTAAGAGAACCAAAAGAGTAGTACTTAAGCATAAGTAACTCTAAAATAAGAACCTCAAGTTAGTTTGATTACAAAATTTACGGGCCAACTTGATTGTAGTTGTGCAATTACTGTAGTTCAAAAACTAAGTGACAACTTTGGTGGCATATTTGTAAGGACTATGAGATTTTCAATACGGAGTTTACCAAGAATATTTATAAGTACTGATGAAGAGGAGCCAAGATGAGGTGCGGCCCAAAAACGTCCGTTAGTGTCTAAGCGAATAACAAATTTTCGAACATATTTCAAGAAAACATTAAGACAATGTAAGACTTACCAACTTTAGTGACATTTCACTTAACTAATATAATAGAAAAGTAAAAGCAACACAACAGATCGAAATAAAGAGCACAAACTTAAAGCCTAACCCTCCATTAATCTAGCATTCGCAAACACTTACAAAAACAAATCGACAAGAAAAGTCTTGTTTAACAAATGTACAATCATTGGGGAGATAAGTACGGCAAGGAACGATCGCTACGTACCGAGACTGTTACAAATCTTCTACATGTAACTTTAGGGATGGCAACCAAATTGCATTTTCAAACGAAATGCCGGGAAGAGCGGCGATATATTTCAATGACAGCCATCCCTGATCGTTTAGAGCCTTTACCCGATAAAGAGACAATAGAAAATAGAAAAAGTTTAGGGGATAGTTCGAAATATTTGACACTGAAGAAATAAGATAAGCGGAATCGTAATGAAAATAATATTGAACTGCACCATTACGATTACTACGTCTGAATACTGACGGAAGACCTAGAACTAAATAATCCACTACAAATTATATTAATTTGCAATTTTCAAATTCTACTTAAAAAAAATTGTATTCAATTATCAATATTATAAAATAAAATCCATGCATTACATCATTGCTCGCTCATGTTCCATTCATCTAACCTTCTTATTGTCCCCCATTTCACATGCTTTTTGCATTTGTTTAAAAGTAAAATTCAACAAGTCTTTAGTATTCTAAATGTTAGCAGCAGCCCTGATGGATCATTAATCTCCATACGTTCAGGTCGCAGACGATCTATCTCTACGTAAGTGAGGACGAGTGTAATCTAAGCAGCAATCTGGAAAGTTCCTGGATTTTTCCAGGTACGGCAAGATGAATTTGTAGCTGGCTATTCGCTTCCTGTATTAAATATATTTTATGTGAGAAAATACGTCTTTGGTCGAGGGTAATTTTAGAAAGGTTGCGAATGGACAAGTTCTGAATTGCTTACAGATGTAAGCAATTCAGAATTTCTTATCCCTTTTTCGTGGGAGAGCCGTGTAACTGCTTAGGCAGTTCTATAAATGGGCTGGCTCGGCCGGAGTGATACCACGACCTCACAGAAAACCGGTGTGAAGCAGTACCCACAGTACTGTGTTTCACCGAGTGAGTGAGGCTACCGGAAGCCCAACCCCTTACCCCTCCTTATGATAGCGCCGTATAAAACTTGTTTACCCCAGAGGGGTACCAACAGCCACGGCGTTGGAGAATCCCCTCCTGGGCGTCCATACCCTGGATTTATACCGGGTCATGGACATCCAGGCTGCTCCACGTATTCTGGGGGGGGCACTACTGCGCTTGATGGGAGGAAAACTCGGGGTAAGAGCAACCCATCGCCGCCAATCCCTGCCACTTTTACCGTGGATTTCTGCAACATCAGGGGTTTACATTCTAACCTTGATGCCGTCCACCACCACCTCGAGACGGCTAAGCCGGCCTTGCTCTTTTTGACCGAGACGCAGATATCTTCTCCGGCAGACGCCGCGTACCTCTCCTACCCGGGGTACAAATTAGAATACTCTTTTGTGCCGCGGGCTGGGGTGTGCGTGTTTGTTGGAGAGGATGTCTGCTATCAACGCCTCCATCATTTTGAAGGAAAGGACCTGTCCATCCTCTGGTTGCGTATTAACGGCGAAGACCATCCTCGCTTCTACGCATGCCTTTACAGGTCTCATAGCGGTAATTCAGAAACGGACCGACTCATGGAGTGCATTCAAACGGCTACAGATTCCATCCAAGAGCAGATTCCATCCGCAGAAGTTGTGGTACTTGGGGATTTTAATGCCCACCATGCTGAATGGCTGGGGTCCCCAACCACCGACTATGCGGGCAGATCTGCTTACGAATTCGCCTTGGCATATGGCCTGAAACAAGTGGTGGCCGCACCGACGCGAATACCCGATGTGGAAGGCCATACACCTTCCCTGTTGGACCTTCTGTTGACCTCACATCCGGACAATTATCTGATCGTGATCGATGCTCCTCTGGGATCATCTGATCACTGTCTGATAAGGACGACGGTGCCACTCATGCGCCCAATTCGTCCACAGTTTGCAGGCTGTCGCCGTGTGTGGCACTACAGGTCAGCAGATTGGGATGGGATGCGATCATTCTTTGCGTCCTACCCTTGGGGGCGAGTTTGCTTCACGCCGGATGATCCTGACGCCTCTGCTGACTCTATTGCCGATGTGGTGCTGCAAGGAATGGAACTATTTATTCCATCCTCTGTTGTGCCCATTGGTGGTAGATCCAAGCCTTGGTTTAACCGCTCCTGCAAAATGGCAAATCGCCGTAAACAGGCATGCTACAAGGCTTGGGCAGATGCAGTGGCAGCTCAGGATTTAAATACTAGCGTCTTAAAAAAGGAGTATAACTTTGCCTCGAGGTCCTTCAAAAGAGTGATAGCAAAAGCGAAATCGGATCACATTGGCAGAATTGGCGAGAGATTGGTTCGTCTCCCTTCGGGAACGCGTGCATTTTGGTCACTCGCCAAAGCTGCCATGGGGAATTTTTGTAGCCCTTCCTTTCCACCTCTTCGTAGGGGGGATGCATCATTGGCCCATGGCGCAAGAGACAAAGCCGATCTCCTAGGCTCTCTTTTTGCGTCTAACTCTTTTCTGGATGACGGGGGAAGCGAACCGCCGACTATCCCGCGGTGCAACACCAATATGCCGGAAATTCGGTTTTCGCAACGGCTAGTGCGTAAAGCGCTGTTCTCCCTCGACATCCATAAATCGAGTGGACCCGATGGTATCCCTCCTATTGTTTTGAAAAAGTGTGCTCCTGAGTTGGCTCCGGTCTTAACGCGTCTTTTTCGGCACTCCTACTTCTTAGGCGTAGTCCCGGCTTCGTGGAAGACAGCTTTAGTGCATCCGATACCTAAAAAAGGCGAGCGCTCGAATCCTTCCAACTACAGGCCCATAGCCATTACCTCCTTGCTCTCGAAGACAATGGAATCCATTGTCAACAGCCAACTCCTTGGGTACCTTGAGGATCATCAGCTATTGAGTGACCGTCAATACGGTTTCCGTAGGGGCCGCTCGGCTGGTGATCTTCTCGTGTACCTAACACATAGATGGTCGAAGGCAATCGAGAGTAGGGGGGAGGCGCTGGCCGTTAGTCTGGATGTAGCGAAGGCCTTTGATAGGGTCTGGCACAGAGCGCTTTTGTCGAAGCTTCCTTCCTACGGGCTTCCTGAGAAGTTGTGCAAATGGCTAGCTAGCTTTCTAGCGGACCGGAGCATCAAGGTCGCTGTCGACGGTGCATGCTCGGATCTCAAGTCCGTGAACGCTGGTGTCCCACAAGGCTGTGTGCTATCTCCCACGCTATTTCTTCTGCATATCAATGATATGCTGCAAATTAGCGGCATACATTGCTATGCGGATGACAGCACGGGTGATGCCTTATATACCGGCCGAGCCAATATTTCTCAGGAAAACGTCTATGAGTGCCGAAACAAACTTGTGTCTGAAGTCGAGTCCTTACTATCCAGAGTCTCGGATTGGGGCCGACACAACTTGGTTGAATTTAACGCCTCAAAAACACAAGTTTGCGCGTTTACCGCAAAAAAATCGCCTTTCGTCGTATCACCTCAGTTTCAAGACACACCTCTAAATGCCACAGCCAGTATCGGAATTCTTGGTGTCGAGATATCGAGTGACGTTCAGTTCCGCGGTCACCTTGAAAGTAAGGCCAAATTGGCCTCAAAGAAGCTTGGTGTGCTCAACAGATCGAGGCGATATTTCACGTCGGGTCAACGTATGCAACTTTATAAGGCGCAAGTCCGGCCCCACGTGGAATACTGCTCCCATCTTTGGGCAGGGGCACCCCAGTACCAGCTTCTTCCTTTCGACCGCATTCAACGTCGGGCTGCTCGAATCATTGACGATCAGGTTCTCTCCGACCGGCTTGATCCTTTGGCTTTGCGTAGAGATGTAGCTTCACTCTGCATTCTCTATCGCATTTACCACGGGGAGTGTTCTCAAGAACTGTTCGGACTTATCCCTGCTGCTGAGTTCCGCCACCGTACAACACGACAAACCTCCAAATACCACCCACATCACCTTGGAGGTTGGAAATCTACTACAGTACGTTTTTCCAGGCACTTTCTCCCACGTACTACAAATCTGTGGAACCAGTTGCCAGCGGTATCATTCCCGGACAGATACGACCTGGCGACCTTCAAAAAACGAGCGTATTCCCACCTCAAAGGCCGGCAACGCATCTCCATGCCCTATGGTGTTGCAGATGTCCATGGGCAGCGGTGTTCACTTACCATCAGGTGAACCGCATGCTCGTTTGCCCCCTATAATATAAAAAAAAAAAAAAAAAAAAAAAAAAAAAAAAGGCACACCTAATTCAGTCCTCCAGATGGTGGGCTGCTTTCGAACAACAGATAAAGAAGAAAAATATATTTATGAACATAGCAATTGGAACTCTGTTAATCATAAGTAGGTCACAACCGTTACTGTAGTAAGTTTATAGTTTCATTAACCATTTTGCCTTCTATGAATTGAACATGAAGCACTGATAATGTAGTCAATTTAGTTTTTCTGTCTATTTATTCAAATTTATTCTGTATTACTATAAGAACAGCACTAAACTGAATCGAATGACTATTATAAAACTATACGTAGTATTTTTATTTCTTGCAGAATTAGACCAGCTTTTTTGTATAATATTTCTAAGGTAACTCGTGATTTTTCAGCATAATAATCCACGTACTGAGAATTGCTCCATTTTTTACTCAAGAAGCAAATCTATCAAACACCGAAAAGCCATTTCTCAGCGTTGACGTGACGGAGTAGAGTCTTAGTATAATAAATTATACGATAGCTAAATTTTGTAAATAGTAAAGGAAACTTCTGGTGGTAGGTCGGGTGGTATGGGAGAGGCCGCCGGGGTAGGTACCACCACAATGTCTATTTCTCCTGCCAAACAGCAGTGGAAATGCACTGTTGTGTTTCGTATTGAAGGACATTGTAGCGAGAGTAACTGCTGGACATATTGATTAACATTTTACGTCTCAAGATGGCGAGCGCAGTACAATGCTAAGTTTTGCTTTTTAATTAATTGTGTTGTTTCCTTATTGCTACTGTTCATGAGCAGTCGGATCGCTTACCATGAGGCGAACGGCATGATCGTCTCGCCATTCACAACAATAAAAAAAGGAAAGAATCGATCCGCCGAAGTGTAATACACCATTATGACGACAATAAGTAGACGAAATCTAAATTGCAAGGTTTTTGATAGTTTTTTTATGACTTAAACTTATTTATAATTCAAGTTTGAATACTCACTATAAAGAAGAATTATCGTTTACATTATCAGGACCCACCTGGAACAAAAAAAGACAATAATTAATGCAATGACTCAGTTGCCTTATAGTATAATATAAAGAAATTACCAACAGTCATATTCCTAAATCACAAACGATACGAAGAGGTATCCCGATGGAACACCTTAATTTTTGTGCAGTATTAGAAATGTATGATGGGGAGGGCATGTTTTATTCCATAGTATAAATATCCCTGATTTATAAATACAATAAAATATTGAAGACTATCCCGTCTTCACACCCACCAAGCAAGTACTCCTGTAAGCCAGGATCAAGAGTGGCACACATGAGATAATATAATGTCACGGAGCCTTGAAGCTCTGAGTCTTTTACCTGTTCGTATCCTTATTTGATGGTCTGTCAACACATCTGTTATCCAAGCGTTGTGGATGTTCATGGGCGGGAGCTTCGATCAAATATATACTAGATACAACATGAGCGCTTAGAAAATGGCACCAAAAAAGAGTGCTTTAAGCACTCTTTCACCTTCAGTCACGCACCGACCGTTGCTTCTAAAACATCGCAGAACTTATGTGAAAAGCTACTTTAAGCTCCAGGAATAAGGTGGAATTTGTGTTAATATATTTGGAATATGTGATCTTTTTGTTTACTTTTTGTTTCAATGCATCGGTGCCACTTTTTAACAGAACATTTACAGGGAACTGTGTATCTAGTGTATATTTAATCAAAGGGCGGCAGTGATCACTTACCATCAGAAGACATGTATGCTCGTTTACCAGACCTATGCAATAAAATAAAAGTATTAGGGACAATGGATCAACACTTCTCAGACCAGAAACCGATATGATTTGATCAAGTATTTGTCGTGTGACTGCATAAACACTTCATTATTAGCGATTAGCGCCGTCTATAACAGATATAACATTTTAAAAATATAATGTCACCAAAGAACGTCACTTACGTGAAATTGTAATACTCGGTTTAATTAAGAGTAGCATTTATTGGTGTTTACCAATACAAAAGAATCGTACGTGTTTTATCATCCTCATTATTAAAGGAAGGGGGAAGAGGGTATTTCAACATTGAAACAGATCATTCAGTAAACATCGGGCCTGATATTAATTAAAATCCAAAGCTATCCTGGCTCGTATTCCGATTGCAATAAACTCTGTTCCATCTCGATGCGAATTGTTTTTCGTTGGTTTACTCTGAGTTAATTATGATAGCTTATCGTCTACACTAGTATGATGATTAAAATTTTTACCTCTATTTTGTATATATCACATTTTCTATTGATGCATACTGACTTAATTGAAATTTTAAGTGAGTACAATGCTATCTTCGGTTGAGTATCAATTGGGCACTGACTGTAGTTGCCCACTAATTGTCGTAATTATGTTCCGTTGAATAGCTTACTAACTTTTAGATCTTATTGTTCGTCGTCAATTTTACAGTTGTAATTGATTTAGTATAACAAGGCGTTTTCCAAGCTCCTCTTCAACACATGGTTAGTCATATCGCCCTCTAGAAAATGTATATGCAATATCAGTCAGCGGATTATGTACGACAAAACGCTGCCTGGCTTTGTCGCTTACGAGGGAATATAAAGCGGCTCCATCTATAAGCCGATAACAAACATTTCCAGCTGTTTATTTTCTGGTATTAAAACTCAACAGACTTTCATATGTCTAACAATCTTATTGAATCCATATCTTTGCCTTTGAAATTAATAATAAGTAGATTTTTTATTACTGGATTAATCGCATTTAGGCACTGAACAACTAACCATGATAAATTAAAATTAATATACATAATTTAGCAGGTACTTGAATAAAAATTATTTTTTTGTCTCGTCACGCATCTCCCATTGATGTATTAGTTAAATGGAACGTCCTTATTAAGGGATAGTTTATAAAACTATTGTAGCTATCAAATATTTTGTCTTTTTTGAACAAAATTTAAATTCAGTATGAGGAAAAGAGATAATATATTAGACGCCTAAAATATATTTTAAAAATATCTATGAATGAAACCGGAAATAACAGCTATTATTTGTTTTATTACACAAATATTATATAATAAATCCCTTATCATGATAATATTTCTAAAATAATTGGATAACTAAACGTTAATCACTAAGTTATCTAAATAACAATATGTATCCTAAACCTGAGTATATACGCTAAAATAAAGCCTAAAAACACATTTTAAACTATAAGATTACAAAACTATCTCTTGTGTTCCTTGTTACTCTTGCTAAATATTACCAAATATGATTTAAAATATGCTGCCAATTGTCACACATGGGATCTGCTTTGCTAGCATTCAATTATTTAGTTTTCGACTTGCCACGTTCGACCTTACGCGCTGGCTTCGCCATCCGTTGCGCCATGGCCTTCTCGAGCAAGTCGTCAATCACGGCATATTCCCAGCAGTGAATTGGCATATCGTTACCTTCGATCACAACGCGCAGCAGTCCAGGACCTGACTTGCGCTCCAACTTGTTCTGATAAGCCAGCACCTTAAACAACTCCATTACGGTGTGATAGCCGAGGTTGTTGTACGCGAGGTTTAGGTAACAAAGCGCCGTGTTGCCAAGTGAGTATACCTGCTTGTCTTTCGATTCAGTCTCGTCAATGCTGAATGGATCGGTGAGGATGCCCACTAGCTCGTTGGCCATAGCATCCGCCTTTATCACGATTGAATCCATATCAGCTATGTTGCAGAGTGCCATCGAGGTGGCGCTCCCTTTCTTTGACCGCGCATTATTCTTACGCCTAGAGCCTCGACCCTCATCTAAAGACTTTTCCGCGAGTGCCTCTAAGAGCTCTTTCAAGCACCTCTGATAGGTATCTTCTTTTGCCCTCAAATATTCCATCATACGCTCGCGTTTCGTCAATAATTCGCTGTACGTAAGACTGAACTCCGTGAGGCTTCGCAATATATTTGTTGCGCCAACGTCAGTTATTCGGTTTCCAGATAAATTTATGTATTGGAGTGTTCGATTACTTCGTAACGCTTGCCCTAGTGCACAAGCCCCGACATCTGAAATCTTGTTGGAGACTAAAGACAGCATTAGTAAGCTCTTGGCCGCCGGCTGAGGATGCACCAGCTTCGCGGCTATGTAAACGCAGTCTTCGTCAGTAATTCCACATCGGACCAAGTTCACTTGTTTTAGCTGCGTGGATTCAAATAGCATATAATAGTTGTGTTGCACCACGGGTGAGTCTTCCAGTATCACCTCGGTTATGCGCGACTCTGGGAGGAACTTGGCCAATTCGTAGATAATTTCGCCTTTGAGCGAGACACTGTGCAACGTAAATCTGTTCAAGAAGGTCTGATAAGGGATGCACATTGCGATGACTTTGATGAGCAATCGTGGCACGTTGCGCCTCCTGTCGAACATCAGCTCTACTAGTCGCCCACCCGAGTCGAATACCACGGTAATAGTAATCTCGTTGGGATCGGCAAGCACGCTGTCACCTGCGATTGTCTCGTCATCTCTGTCCTGCGAGTCACGCTGCGTGTGCAACGGTTGATGAAATAGCGCAGATTTACCTTTTGCAAGTTTCTTACCTTTATCATCGGTTTTACTGACGTATTCGCCTGTAAACGAATGAAGATGTAAATATATGAAGATAATAAGATTATATTTCGTGAATGGTAATAACGTGTGCATGTAAAAGTTGATGTGTACTTTGCACGATTCTGGTGAAGGAAACCCTGAAGGTGGCCAGCAGTTGTCCGCACGCGTAGGGTACGAAGGCGACCAGGTCAGCAGGCGTGGGATGCGCGTAATAAAAATAACTTCTATGGTGTCAAAAATATTTTGATTGACATTTTGTTTCTTTTTTGTTACGTTACATGTTCTAGTTCTTATGTAAAGTTAAACTCAATGTTTTCTACTATTGCAAATGTGAGAGTTGCTTTGATTTCGTTCCAATTTAATATCTATCATGTTATATTTGCTCGGAGCACACAAGATATATTTTTGTACCTACCCAAACAAGTCAAGAAATATGCGAATAAAATGCAGCTCTTACACTATACTGGAGGCAGTATATTATGATATGAAATGTTACCAGCTTTATAGTAGGATATAAAAGCTGAATTGTATATATTTTCCTTAGGGAATAATCAAAAGTTGTTGCCTTGGCAGCATAGTAAGCATCCATGAAAGTCCAACATTCTTCTTCTTTAGTGCCTCTTTAGTACTGAAGGTTGGCCGTCAGCTTCTTACATTCTTCTATAACAGTTGTTCAACTAAGCTGACAGCATGCCAGCATATAAATTAATCCTAATAATACCCTTTATTACCTTACCTTACCAAGTCCATATAAAATGAAATATATTTCAAGAGAAATTAAGTTATGCCAGTCCGAGTTCACAGTGTCGTCAAAATCGATACTAACGAATAGAGTAAATATTAAGCTTGCTCAGTGCTCGGCTGTGTTCAATTTACATAGTACCGACGGTTGTACAAAGACAGTCTTGTTGGAAATTTTAATTTATGTACTTCAAAGTAAAGAAAATATGGCAAGGAAACTGCCAAAGAGCAAAGTCAGATAAAAAGCTTGGCCTCGATCCTTTCAACTTTATTATGCCATCGCCTTAATATTGTAGTCGACAAATATTGTATATTACAGGTATCTTAACCTACCACAGAAAAACAATTAAACTGTATCCATAGATTCTATTTCAAATCCAACTTTACGTTCACCCAGTTTAAATGCACTGTTGTGTTTCGGATTGAAGGACATTGTAGCCAGAGTAACTACTGCACATATTGAGACTTAACATATTATGTCTCAGGATGGCGAGCGCAGTGGAATGCCAAGCATTACTTTGTAATTTATGGTATTGTTTGGTTTTGTTACTGTATATAAGCGGTATTATCGCTTACCATCAGCCGAATGGCATGATTGTTTCGCCATACATTACAATTAAATGCTCCATTTCAATGTTGCCAATACTAGATAACAATTGCAAGAATATTTATTCCCTGAGGAATCTCAAAGAACAAATAATGATTCCGCGTCGAAAACGTAGGTCATGTCCAGGAATGTATTAACATTTTAAAGCACCTAAAACTCCGCCATTATAATATCTTTTTGTGTAAAAACCAGAATTGCATTCTTGCTTAATCATCAAGTTTTCATATTTAGTACATAAAGATCTTTTTAACCGAATTCAAAAAGGAGGAGTGTCCCAATTCATCGAAAACTTTTTTCAATTGTCTATGTATATAATATGTCCCTCGTATGAGAGATTGTCTGAGTCACCTAATGTCTTGGAGTGACGATAGTGCAATGTCTTTCAGTACCCAATGTAATGAAAAAATTAAGTGCTTTTAGCGATGTTTTTCATTTTTATAGGCAAGCCTGGAGCTTACCATTAGACGGACAACTTTCTTGCTCGACATTTTAGTTAAAAAAAAAGCAAAAAAACACCCAGCAACGGAAAAATTAAGTCGTAATAAATTAATTTATTCAACCAATCGGGTACTAAAAGAGCCACGCAAGAAATAACATCAAGGATAAGTCAATAACTTTTACTAATATGCATAAATAGCTGCCGTATCCGAGGTCTTGGAACATGAAAGGTTGTTTCGACAGTCTAGTCTAGACTTTATAGATGCCATTTCCGCTTCTAATAAAATTATTTATTAACTTTTTGCAATATCAGTTCTATTTTAATAACATTTAGCATTTAATATGGATGAATTCAGGCCGTTTCCTATGTTAAAATAAGGTACATTCTGTATCTCAAGATTGCTAAACTGCATTTAGTAACTTACTTGACAAAAGAACGCAAGTAGCCGTAGATTAACTACTGGACATATAGAAACTTCACATTTTTTGTTTCAGGATTGCAAGCGCAGTGGACTGCCAAGCATTGCTCTGTAATTCATGTTGCTGTTTGGTTTTGCAACTGTCCATGAGCGGTCGTATCTCTTACAATGCTCGTCTCGCCATTCCTTGCAATAATAAAAAAAAAAATACAAAATATATGAAATAAATAAGTATTCCTGAAAATCACTAGAACAATTTGTAAGAATTGATGCGTATCGCAGTTTGATCTAACTTGAATCCCGCTTAGCAGTATGATGAACTATACAATTCTACATACATATAAAACAATATACAATGTTTAGAAAAGAATTTATTGGTATACGTCGGCACACGTCATATCACAAACGCGTGAACAGTACAACACGAGATTTATCGTTGAATAGAAAAATATTTCACGTCAAAGGAAATTGAGAATATGGAACTGGTATTCCGCCATCCGGTCTCATTTATATCGAGCAGAAATCTTTTTTAGAAATTGCTGACCCGTCGTTTTGATAAGGTATTCAATACATTATTTAGTGTCAAAAAATGTACTTTCGGAAATTGTGAATCTGGGTGGCAACCAGTCACGCTATAATACTAAAAAAATAAATAAATAAACAACATAATATGACTTCCCTCAGTGCCCATAATTTCAAAAACACGACAGTACTCGCATAATATACTTACCTGATTGTATAAAGTCGAAATAAGAATAAATAAACGGATATATTTCTGTTCTAACGTTATTCATGGTAAATACAGATTTTACATCACGTTTTACCCCTCAATTAAAACCTATTTTAGCAAGGGAATGTTTTATCCCTTCCACTTTTGATTTCAGTTTGAGCATCGAGTAAGAGAGAGAGTCGATGTGGAGATCCTTGGGGGAGGCCTATGGTCAGCAGTGGACTTCCTGTGGCTGAGATGATGAAGATGATGATGGTTAAAACATTCAATAGCTAAAACAGATTTATAAACTGTTTATGAATAAGGCCGATAATATAGACAATCCGTCAAATTCCGTGCACCCTCATACTAACGCCTGAATACTGGAACGCCATTCAAATAATAATGTGCTCTTAATCAGCGCATTTAATCGGGAGTAACGTAGTTAAGCGCAATTTATATTTAAGTTGCGTTCCAGTATTTGGGCGTAAATCTTGTTATATGAGATATATATTTTAAAACTTAATGAAATATTAAATTTATCACATGAAAGGATCATTATACACAATGTATTCGCAATATATTAAATTTTATGACCGCGTGCATAAGATTAGACAATCAGTTCTCTCGTAAAATTTCAAAGTTTAAGACCGGACCATATTGTGAACGACGCGACGCGACGTCTTAAAGTTTGAAAATTATAATCCTAAAATAAATAATGTATTTACACTATTGAGATATTATACTAGACGGGACACTACGAACTAAAAATGACTTTGTACTAAAAATGGCCGGTACTGTATCGCTCCTTTTGTTTCTGTCTCTGTCACGCCTACGCAGTATCATCATCTTCGCTCTCGCTTCACTGAGTTCCTGTACTAGCACAATGCGCAGAGATTTTGTTCCCGATGTCCGCTCTAGTATGATCCTCAATAATTTAAATGGTGTGTAAATGTTATTTTCAACAAATAGTATTTTACATAACAATTTCTATTAATCATAAGAAACAAACTACGAAACTAAATATATCTATTGAACATAAGTCAGTAAATTGTTAACCCTCACGAGTCCATTTCTCAAATAACTACAGACCCTTTGTACCATCAATACAAATTACTAAATCAACTTAACCCTTTTCACCCGACAAATCCACTCCAAAAAAGAACTGTCCCAATTCCTGAGACCTTTGCAGCTTATTCAAATGAGGCCAGAACTGGAGTCTGAAAGGTCATATGTGACAAATCAGGCATGGGAGATTTTGCCAGGCAGATATAGGCTTTATACGGTTGGAATAAAGGTGGGTTAATTCGAATGCTTATTTAAATCAAAAGATCAAAGTAGAAATACAAAAGGTCGGCCAGGCGGCAGACCGTGAAGACAAAGTCTAGACTGAGTTCGCTGTTCTGACAACGCGTTCGATACCGATCGGAATAAATTATGCGCAGGTGTTGTTAATATACAGGTTTAGTGCACCTGCTGAAGTATGACGTTTGCTAATGAGCACACTGAGCTTAAAACTAATTAGGTTTGTACAGATTTTTAAAATTTATTTTACCGATTTATCGAGCAAGAAACAAATAAATGTTATTTGAAGAAAGTCAATTTGCAGTAACGAATACCAGGTGTTTAAAAGTGTTCTTTCTGCGAACACCGATTTTGTCCATATGCGTGAAGACTACCAAATGGTTTTATTTTAAATATATTAGGATTAAAGACTCGCAGCTTAATTCATTGACAGCTTTATAAGCTATTTTAGAATTGAAATCAAACTATTATATACGGATTTTATCGCGAATTTGAGACGTTTTTATTACTTTACAGGTTTTGTGGTCACGTAAAATGTAAAAATTAAACCAAATAGGGTGTTTTACGAAATCGTGTTTTTTTTAGTTTTAATATCATTATTTATCATTTCAATACAATAAAGAGAAACAGAAGACCGCATCACAAATAATCTGTCAAAAATCTATGAGCTTAAATCGATGATTTGCGATCAACAATACCAAGGTTTTAGTTTCTTACGTATCAAATGCATGTTCATTAACGCGAATGCACCGCAGACACATTAATACCGTAGCAATAGTATCGGTTTCATTCTATATTTGGTAATTTATATCTGTATCTGGGTTAAGTTACAGATAAGTAAACTTGGTTGCGGAACATGACCAATTTAATAAGAGGTCTTTTTTAAACGGGTTTTGATAGTGGTTTTGTCAATAATGAGTAATTCAGTACAAGGTGCTGGTTTATCTAGATCGGTTAACATATGGCTCAGGCTGAGATTTTTTAAAACTTTGAACATTGACAATGGCGCACCTGATAATGGTAGTTACCGTAGACCATGAATAAGATGACATGTCGAATGCATTACGAATTTTCATGGGTTGCAATGATCAATTAACATCAGGTGACCTGCTAGCTCATTTGCCGGATCTAAGCAATAAAATACATGACACGAAATCGACAACCTAAAAAAATATATGTCTAGTTTCGTAAATATCAGAAATTAGAGCATATTTCGGGTTCTCAACACTCAGGCTCAATAGAAGCTATTAATCAACCTAATATTTGTCTTCGAACAAAGGTTATCCCTGCATCTCCTATCATCACAAATGTTTCACCCGTAGTCACGTAGGCAATATAAATCGGATGAAAACTATACATCATTGTGTTGTACAAATGTTATGGTTAAGGCAAGAATCACGTTAAATCTAAAAGATAAATTCCATTACTTTTGATTTAATTTTTTTGCTGTATTGGAAAATAATTGGCCTCTCTTAAGCTCGGAACTTCTCGATTGAAAGTTTGATTGGGGCGGTTTAGGCTACAGTCCTAAGGTATTTGCTACACACATATTTAATCTCATAATAATATATAGTAGAGAAGAAACTGCTATATAGCAATATATAGCAGTATATTAAAATAAAATGCTATAAGGCGGAAACTCAAAAGGTCAAACCGCAGTTATCAACCAAGGAAATAATGGGGTGAGGTCTAGAATACGTTGGCACGAATTGTGGGTAGGTGGGGGATGGAAGGGGTAGGGGGGAGTGCCCTAAGCCTCGGGTACCACTCCCATGAAAAGGTAACGCACCATTCCTGAGAAAACCCAATTAAAGTAACTTAACCTCAAAATACTTGTTGTCATAACAAAAGTTGCTTCTGCAACGTCTCCGGCGCTGCGGGAAGTGCAGCCCCTTCGCCCTTGCGTAACAAAGGATAGGCACCCACGCTCACCTCCGCAGCTTCGGCTTTCTGGTCGCCTTCGGCGACCAGCCTCAGCCGCTACGGCTCGCACGGTCGCCTATCCTTAGTTACGGCGGGCGGGGGCTGCTCTCCCTCCGCGCCTCCGGCTTTTTATAAACACTCTAGGGGTAGTACCCAAAAGTCTACGTGAAGTAGGGGTGCTCGAAGTCGGTTTTGGGACATCGTCGACCTATTTTACCCACAAAGGTTATACTAACTACCACCGGAACATATCTTCTAAGTTGTTAATAAACAATTAAAACAAAAAGCATTTATAAAAAGTTCCCCAAAAGACTATGTGAAGACTTAAGTCAGTTTTGGAACAAATTCGACTTATTTTATCCTTAAACTTCCATGGGAACATAATGTGTTTTAACTTTTAACAAGATTGTTATAAAAAAAATAAAGCAAAAGAACATTTATAAATTATTTATAATCTACCGTATTTACGTTCCATTTCACCTAATTTTAAACTATGTACAATAGGTGGTAGGTCTCTCATATGTGAGAGGCCATCTGGGTAGGTACCACCGCAATGTCTATTTCTCCCGTGAAACAACACTGCTTAAATGCACTGTTGTGTTTCGGATTGAAGGACATTGTAGCCAGAGCAACTACTGGACATATTGAGACTTAACATCTTATGTCTCAGGATGGCGAGCGCAGTGGAATGTTGCTATTGTTTATGAGCGGTCGTATCGCTTACCATCAGGCGAACGGCTTGCTCGTCTCGCCATTCACTGCAATAAAAAAAAAAAAAAAAAAAAAAAACAATATATTTGACATGTTATTTATTGATATGATTGTCAATCGTCCATAATTACGTTCCGTTTTACCGAATATGTGATTTGAGGTTAGTAACTATTTTAATTAATTTTACGAAAACTATGCATTACCTTGTAATAACAGTGAAAACATATAATCTGAGACCCAATCCCTACCGCCTCCGATAGTTTTTACTCCGCAAATCGTGCCAACCTATTCTAGACCACGACCAAATAATGTCCGCAGCTTTTACATACATCCATTTTTCTTAACACAACACTGAAAACTTAAAGTTTTCGTATGGTAGGTCGAAGTTGGATACCTCCATAAATCTCTTAATTAGTCTTGGTACAGGGATAGAAAGCGTCTCTCGCTTTACATTTATCACGAAATATATACAAACAAAAACATACATACATAAACTCACGTGTTTTTCCCAGAAGGAGGCAGAGGTGCAATCAGGACACGTAAAAAAAAACAGTTTTTTTTTAAACAATAAAGTTTAAGTAATTTAGGGGTCGCACTTTCAAAACAACATTTAGGTAAGTAAATAACTTAAAGCGAAAATAAAAATGTATTGACGGTTAAGAATTACGCACAGATCCAGTTCCATTACGTCTTAAAATACTTATCACTTTCATTATAAACACAATGAGTTGGCCCAAATCTTTTGCACAAATCAAATTCAATTTCCCGTCAGCTTTGTCACATAAATTGCGCTTCAGATTGTTAACAAAAATTTGGATTCTCAGAAGTGCTTTCGGAAAACAATTTGGAAAAATCTAATGGCTGTATCTTTTGTGTTTTGACTGCAGTTTTTTTATAGAAAAACACCTTAACATGATTTTTAATTTATATATTTTATTGTACCCCAAATTAACATTTAACAATTTGATCATTTTTTTTTTGCAAATTCAGGCGGACGGTTTTTGTTTTGGGCTAGGTACTATTAGTGTTAGTTAGTTGTAATATTTTCATAATCTACATAGTATTTCAGACCATTTTTTTTTTCAAAATTTTAAATAAGCGCTGCCTTAATAACACATCATCATCATCATCATCATCATATCAGCCACAGGAAGTCCACTGCTGAACATAGGCCTCCCCCAATGATCTCCACAATGACCTGTTGGAAGCGGCCTGCATCCAGCGACTTCCTGCGACCTTAGTCAGATCGTCCGTCCACCTTGTAGGCGGGCGTCCGACACTTCGCTTGCCTGTACGTGGCCTCCACTCGAGAACCTTTCGGCCCCAACGGCCATCGGTTCTACGAGCTATGTGCCCTGCCCACTGCCACTTCAACTTGCCAATCCTATGGGCTATGTCGGTAACCTTGGTTCTAATAACACAGTAGAAAGAATAATACGTATTTATCATCCGAAATAATTAAAAGCAAAAGCCTTGATTCCATACAAAAGGCTCCGCTATTATTTATAATGCAGCTTATTCAACGCCACATTAAAAATGTCTGCGACGGAACATGGGGTGACATTGTGAGGTAAGGTTTACTGAAAATATAATCTGAAGAATAAGAATTAATTGTTTTTAGTATATTCTTACAAGTTAGTTATAGACTCAATCTTTTTACCGTAGTCTTCTTTTGTTCTCTTGACAGAGTAATATAGGCCTCATTAGGATTTATGTCACTCATCCGGCAATGTTTAGACCAATATAATAAGTACGTATGTCTATGAATAGTACTAATTCGGTAATTTCAATATTCACATCAAAACAATCTTTAATTAGTCTAGGACGTGCAATCCACTTTGTTTTTCGGCTGGAAGCCTTCAGGTGAGTTGCGCATGATAGAATAATTTATAACCCCCTGTGATATGGGTGTGACCTTATATCATTTAGTTTCCAGTATAATTCCAAAAAATATTTAGCTGAAGATTTGATTGACATGAAGCAACGATACCCTCATTCCCTCTCTTGAAATACAATCAAAATTTGATAGCCTCGAACAAATACAGAGGCCCTATATCCGTAACTCACAATCCCGATTTCGTATTTCCTCAAAGACCGTCCATCAAACGTCAAGTTGCCAAACTTGCATCCCAATCGATAGGCGAACCGTTCATTCTTGTTTTCCATTTTTTATCTCGTCTGGTCGTAATTAAATCGGCCTTCGTGTCCGCTTGGCACGCAATCATTACTTATGCAGACTAAACTCTGTGTATTTCACAATTTTAGGTAAAATCTTTTAGATTAACTTGTTTTTAGGTATGCAAAGCGGCGCGGCGGAGCCATATTTAAAAGCTGTGGATTATGAAATAGTCAGATAAATGCAGAATATTGTTATTAGAAGACATTTTAGGAATTAGTCTGTATGATCAAAAATTAAATAACTAGTAGTATAGTAGTGTCAAAGGGTCGACTTGAATGGATTTTTGAGCTTGGAAACAATTTTATGGAAACATACCAAATGCAAAAAGACTTTCGACGTTGGATCTAATAATCTATTTAATATGCGCATATCTTATCCTAAAGCACAAAACTACAACTATCACGTTCCTGCAATGTATAAATAGCTGTCAATAAAAATTACATAACCTTCGGTCAAATTCAGAACCGCAGAACTAACAAACAAGTACATTCCCAGTAGATTTGATTACGAAACTATAAAATGCAAGAATCTTAAACATAAAAGCCGTTGTAAATACTTTAAAACATTTATATTCACGAAATATTACACAAAATAATCGCGAAGGAAAGTACATTAGTAGTCTGTAGGGCGACCAGATGGTATTATGTCAAAGCAACGGTCCAAATGAAGTGAGCAAGGACGCGCCGCTGTCGCAACTTGTTTACGACGTTTATATACCGCAAACGTTTGTATAATTCTAGAAAGGATATTGGGAACAAAATCTTTGTGCATTACATTCGTACCTATAAGTGTGAGGGAGATAGTATGAGAATATAGCAGTGATGGAAAAGAAATAAAGAAAAAAACGAAGATTCTAGGAGTGTAAGAACAGTGTTACTTTTGTATTCTATCTCAATCTGTTGCAGGCTTAGTCCTATTTATGAATATGTTTATCATTTTTGGTGTCGCTTTTTCGTTACATCAATTTTCAAAACGGAAATAAATATATGGTACCGCTCCTTTTTGTTTTATTTTGTTCGCAGTGGCCTTTCTATTACCTAATATAATATTATATTGATAACTCGTAACTAACTTACGTTTACATAGTTTGAATAAATCTAGGTTTAAGAAATATCGCTGTTTTAGTAAATTTTCCTTTAATAGTTGATTCTACATAATTATGGATTCATGTACCCGGATATAATTTCATACCAGAACTTTATATTTTATGGATTCTTTGGTAAGTAGTAGTAAGTAAACAAATGTGTATTACGGTGGCTTCTGTTTAAAATTTCTTCATAATTTATACGGATTCAATGTCGATATTGTATTAGTTTTTCTGTTCTAAGAACTGCTTGACCAAACGTGTTTTAAGATTTTTTTATTGCAATGAATGGCGAGACAATCGTGCCATTCACCTGATGGCACCATGAATCACAAAGTAATGCCTGGCATTCCACCGCGGTCGCCATCGTGAGGCATAAGATTAAGTCTCAATACGTCCATACACTGTTGTTTTGTGGGAAATATAGACATTGCGGTGGTACTTACCCAGGTGGCCTCTAACCCTGTACCACTTAACAGGCGGCCGCTCACATGAGAGACCTACCACCAGTACCAAGGCCTCTCTAAGTTCCAAAGCCACCACTATCATGCGCGCACAAATTTTCAGCTTTTGCAAAATTACGAGTCTGGCGGCCAAGGGCTCTTGGTCTTTTACACAATGTCTTGACCAAATTACTCCGACTTATTTCACATTAAAGACGGTGTCAGCTGTTATTACTACTGTTCCAACATATTAATTAAATTATATTATGTCGCTTAACTTGCTAATTACCTTTGACGCAACCATTAAAATTATCATGAGTGATACAATGGTCTATGAAGATAAAGTCGTTATTATTTTTTACGCTGAAAGGGGCCCACATCTGTTGTCGGACATTAAGCTAGTAATGTTCTTGATGTTTTAAATAACCTCTTCTCTATGACAGATGGTACAAGGAAAAAGGACCATTAAGAATTTCCGGCCTTGAAATATTTATTCCCCAAATTACATTTAAAGTAGAATGATTAATAATTAAATAGCTTTCAGCGGTGGAGGTTTAAGAGGTTTGTTAATCGGTAGCTCAGTCGATAATGTGTAATAATTTAATAATACACTGAGAGTAGCTTAAACAGGGTTATTTGAAAGCAAGCGTGATTATCTAAATGGAGTTTATTGATTATGATTTGATTGATTTCAATAGTAATATCTGCAGTATTTGAGCCATAGTGGCTTTATATTATATTAGTGTGAATTATCTGCGTTAGCTCGTAATTAGCTATCTAAATAAAATAAAATGAGTTACATTTATAGCTTATATAAACTGGTATTTATAAGGAACTTTAGCCCTATTTTTGTTATTTACACGTTATGCAAATGATGTATAGTTGGTAATATTATTATTACAACGTACTTATAATATGCTTAGTCGTGTATAAAATTATATATCTTAAAACAAAAATACAACATTTGAATAATACCAAAATTAAACATTAATATTCAACATCATTATTCTTCGGGCGAGCGAAATACAAGGAGTCCACCGATATCACAGCCCAGTAAGCTCGCAGAAGAATTATTATGATAAATTATTAAATAAACTGCTCTGAATTCAACAAAGCTACAACTCCAGTATAATCATTGTATTGTAAACTTGTTTCGAAAAGAGAAACGCTAGAATTTCTTGCCCGTTCTTCTCTGGCGAAAACAGCCTTGTAAACCGGGTGGTAGAGGTAAAAAAATTACTGAATCTAAATAATGTATGACATTTTATGGGATGAATAAATATTTTAATTTTCATTGACACTAAAATCTCTCGCTGATTGTCAGTTTTCATAATTAATCATTAGGGTACTGAATGTGGGCAAACAGTTGCATCAAACTGATTGTGTAATATTCTCAACACATTTTAGATTGCATTTTGCTCCACAAGTAGTCACATTGACTACGCCATGAAAGGTGTTGATTAATGTCCCAAGCAAACATATACGCGTCACTTAAAACAAAATGTTATGGAACATTATATATTAATTATTCATTAGTATTTAAAAAGGCCTCGGCACTGCCACGGGTTCAAATCGGCCGAGTCAGTCGAGTGGATTTTTCATGGTATGGTTTGTGGATCATCAGCCTGTAGTCAGGAGTTTGTGCCCGATATGGCGATAGGCTCGCCACCTATCGGCTGTTGGAACGGAACATACATGGTGAAATCTGGTTGTCCTGGTAGTAAATCTGCCTACCTCATCTGGGAAAAAGGCGCGAGTTTATTTATGTATTTAAAAAGAAAGAAAGATAGCATGTAAATGCTACTATGTTTTTTATTCTAATTTGTATCAGCCCATATACGTCCCACTGCAGGGCACGGGCCTCATCTACAATCGAGAGTCCGATTGAGAGTGGTTAGGCCATATAGTCCAACACGCTGGCCTAGTGCGGGTTGGCGGACTTACATACCATAGAATTTTTTATAAGCCGTATGGTATGCAGGTTTCCTCACGATGTTTTCCTTCACCGTTTTAGTACGTGGTGATTGACTATCAATACACACATGACTCCGAAAAGTCAGAGGTGTGCCCTGGGATTCGAACCCGCGACCACCGTGAACATGTTAGCAGTCGCGTCTAGTCCGTTTACCAACAGGCCACCACGCACTTTTTTTAATTCTAATAATTAACTAAATATTTGTCAGAATAAAAATCTATATTAAATCATGATAATATTTACAAAAAACAGTAAATTTTCCGCAATCGTCCTTGCGAATCGATATTTCGTAATTGTCCTTGCGTATCGATATAAACTACACAACAAAACCGACTTCAAAACAAAAAACCACTAAAAACCAAAAAATAACAAAATAATAAGTACCACTGCAAAGCAAAAAAATAATATTTATTTCATGGAACTTGTGCTTGTTGAATAATTTGCTTAATGACTTGACTAGCCAACAAATCAAAATATATGCATAACACATTGAAGGCGGGCCGCCAAGTACCAAACATGTAGGACCTATGCCTTATATTAATTTAAATATCTATATGTTTGGTACTGGGCGACCCGCCTTCAATATGTTATGCATATATTTTGATTTGTTGACTAGTCAAGTCATTAAGCAAATTATTCAACAAGCACAAGTTCCATGAAATAAATATTATTTTTTTGCTTTGCAGTGGTACTTATTATTTTGTTATTTTTTGGTTTTTAGTGGTTTTTTGTTTTGAAGTCGGTTTTTATTTTTTTATTAAAAATTTTAGTTATTTTTATCTTTTTAGTGTTGAAAGGCATTTAAATGAAGAAGATTTGGTCCCCACAAGGAATATGTTCTTTCCGATGACAATGAAATCGCTAAAATCAGCTAAAAGCTGCCAAAGATATTGCAATATTCAAATGTTTATTATTTCTTCTCAACCCTCCCCCCTTCCCCCTCCCTTCGCCCCTACCCCTTTTTCCCTCAACCACTGTAGCCTAGCTTTTATACTGAACCCAATGCAAAAAGAACCGTTGAAATCCTATTAAATTTTGAGGAGTTCTACTCTTCAGGTCCGAACATGATAATCAGATCTTAATGTTATGTTCCTGGGATCAACCTGTCAATACGTTCTTTCCAATGAAAAAGAAATCACTAAAATCGGTTATAAGATGCTGAAGATATTAGAATTTACGTGTATTTTAATTTTATCACCCACCCTCCCTCACCCCCACCCCTTTTTCCCTCTCTCACTGTAACTTTACTTTTCTAATGAACGTTATGCAAAAAGAACCATTGCAATTCTCCTTAATTTTAAGGAGTTCCCCTCTCCAGGTCCGAAGATATTCATCAGATCTTCACCATATTTTTATGGGACCAAATGACAAGCACCAGCTTTCAATTAAAGAAAGAATAATCGAAATCGGTTCACGCAGTACAGAGAAACGAGGTAACAAACATAAAAAAAAAAAAAGCAACATACAGTCGAATTGAGAACCTCCTCCTTTTTTTGAAGTCGGTTAAAAATAGTGAGTGAGGGCACGCGGTGTCGCAACTCGTTATGCAATTGTCAACATTGTTCCGGGTTGGACGGTGCGTACACGTAACCTCACTTCGCGTCGAGCCCTTATATAAAATACGGAATGCGCCGGTCAATTGGCTGCATATAAAATCGTGAGACTCGTTAGCATTGGAGTTATATTTTATTTATTATCTTCAATATTCCCGGACCTCGACCGAGGGCCGGACCAAAGAAGCGCTGGCTAGATGTCGTGAAGGAATATGAGGGTCAATGGCCTTACTATTGAGGATGCCGAAGATCGGACGAAATGGAGAAGAATTTACCGGAAGGTGGACCTTGGCACCGGCCGTGATAACGCCAGGTAGAAGAAGAAACTTATCTATATCAGAGTTAATCTTAGTGTGGAGTCAGGCCATGCGAGTGCAGGGTCTATTTATTTATAATTTTTTTTTTAATCCTAAACTCTTGTTTTTATAGCTTTCCCCAGTCCCCACACACCCACCACTGCAACTCCTGTCAGCCAGGATCAACAGTGGCACACAAAGAATTGACACCGAGCTTCGGAGCTCGGCAAGTCTCTTAGGACTTAGACAAGCTAGTGTCGTCTATCACCCGCATCGAAATTAATCAGAAGAAGAAACAAATAGGAGTTGGAGTTGTGATGTTTAGTTCCTTACATTTTATTCGAGCTTGAAAAAGTTTGTTCTGTCTACGAGTAATAATCAGTTTAGAGGCCACCCGTTGTCCGGGCATCGTAACATTACAAAAATACATTAGACGAATGCAGCATACAACTTCATGCTTGCCTATAGTATTTACATAAAAGTGTTATTTACTATACGTAGCTACTTGACTATTAAACACTGCTCGAGCAGCATAACATTACTGTGAAAGTTCCATCTCTAATTCGTCAAATGGTTTGCACAGAATATATTCATTCAAATATTTAAACATCTGCACTGGCGAATAATGTGAGGAAACTTGTATTTATGAGGCAGCAAGAGTTCTTAAGAATTATTAAAGGGTTGCGCTATCCATCAGCTGTATAGCCTGTAAATATATGGCCTAACCTAACTCTCAATCGTACTCTCGATTGTAGAGGAGGCCCGTGGCATCAAGCATAAAGCACTTGATAGATAGCTGAACTGTATCAGCCCATTTACGTCCCACTGCAGGGCACGGGTCTCCTCAACAATCGAGAGTACGGTTAAGAGGGGTTAGACCATATTATAGTGTGAGGTAACCTATAGGTAAATGAACCAGACGCGGCTGCCATATTCACGGTGGTTGGAGGTTCGAATCATACACCTCTTACTTTTCGGAGTCATGTGTGTATTGATAGTCAATCACCACGCAGTACGCACTATAATGGTGAAGGAAAATATCGGGAGGAACCTGCATACTATAGAGATTTGTAAGCATTTCTATACCGCACTACGACATTGCAGTGAGGTGGACACTTTTTACATTTAAACAAAATTTAATATGCTTTATATTAGAATCGTATGCATAATGAAATATTTATTCAATATTTGACAGTGGTTGAATAACTGATTTGAATGATTGGAATAAGTTTAATTGAATTTATAATACCGTCATGAATAATGAATGTTCATTATAAATTCTACTTACCATATTTCTCTGTTGAGGTATTCACAGAATAGAAAATGTTCATTACAATATGATCATGAGTTTAATGAAGTACAGATAAGACTTATAGAACTAAATATACTCAACTACCTTCAATACGTCTAGAACTTGTGTAAACCCAATTTGTTACCTGACTGAGGACTTCACCCACCATCAACTGAGAATCGCAGAAACGAAGTATGACATTGGGCAAAGAGAACATACAGACTAATGTTAATCTGATCACCGAATAAATTAATATTTAAATATCTGAAATCATCACATTCGGCAACAAGAAGTCCATAAGTGACTTTATATTTACCTCAAGAATTTCTGAACCGACCTAGTTTGACACAACAGCAATCTTTATACATAAGCCACGCATTGACAGAAGAATACTGCACAAAACTCTTTCAAAAATTGAGGATTGTCGGTCAATTTCCTCCAATGTAACAATTAAAACAATTGAGATGAGTATCTAATACGCATGGAATATAACACCGGTCACGGTCAGATGTTTCGCGGTCAAACCCAGAGGTAGGACAATCATCCACAGACTACAGCGGTCTATAGCTTAGAAGTATTAAGAATTACGTCATTCTCAAAGATATGTTAGGCAAGGTCAAGTTTACGAGTATATCAAGCTAAGAATCCCTTAATAAGATTAAAGAGTTCCTTCCCGAATGCAATGTTAATCATAAGGCGGAAAAACAAAGTTTTTGTGGGTTCTAAGCATAATTTTAAAATATCTCCGGTCTTTCAAGGTTTATTATTTTGATGAACTCTAAAATTTCTACCCTTGCTTTGCCTTTGTTTCTTCCTTTTTTAATAGTAGAATATGAATTCGGTTGTACATCGCGTTTCTTCAAGATAACAGAAGATGTATGTGTTTCAAATGGCATTTTACCCTATGCGATTATAATAGAACCGAGTAAACATTTTATATTTTTAATATATCTTCACGATATCTCGTAGCTCTCACTGGACGGCCAGTCAAAGCATACGAAAGTAAAAGTTCTGTTTTCGATAGTTCGCGTGACGCATGCAACATATTCGCTCTAACGCACCGCGGACAACGATCTGTCCACTTTTTGTACGGGAAGCACTTGTAATCACTATGAATAAATGGTACATCTTGGAACATACTTATAACATTATTTTTTTTATATTACTAAATCATAACATCAAGATGCTTTTCTCCTTGGATAATTCCTTCCAACTATGTAAGCATTGTGGCTACATTCTTTGGTGACACAGTTACACATACAATATAAAAAAATAATAGTTAAAAAAACTAAAATACACGCTTTAATAAGATATACAACTAAAAAAGTAAAAATAATTGATACTGAATTTAAGATAAGAAAATGGAGTAAAATACATATATTTTATTGTTACAAAGCGTGGGGTGTTTACAACAATTACTTATCATCCTGCACCCCACGCTTTGTAACAATAAAATATATGTATTTTACTCCATTTACTTATCTTAAATTCAGTATCAATTATTTTTACTTTTTTAGTTGTATATCTTATTAAAGCGTGTATTTTAGTTTTTTTAACTATTATTTAATTGTTTTGACTAAAAACATCCATCTACAGCTGTATTTCCAATCAATAACGCCATCTGTTGGTCAGTAGTAACATTTGACACTTGAAGAATACAATGTTAACACCATCTAGCGATGAATAGTGCAAACATGCATTATTGACGTGATCACGCCATCTATTAGTCAGTAGCAAATTATGTTCATCTATACGCCACCTAGTGGTCAGTAGCAATGGTCATCAATTATAAGAATAATGAATCCTGGCGAATCTAATCAGGATAATTATATATTTTAATCAAATTATTGTATTGTCATCGGTCTTTGACAAGTGTGCAAAATTTGAACGAAATCTGGCCGTTTAAAGTGGGTCAAAATCGCGCCCAAAGAAGTCGGTTACAAACAAACATACAAACATACAGGTGAAGCTAATAAAAAGCGTGTAATAAGTCGCCTTATCATTCAGAGCATGCTATGTTTACTTTTATTGTTATTTGGCAGTTACCAGCTACTTTGAAAATCATCTCGAAAGTATGCAAATTATAGTACTTATAAATTTTAGCGTCATTCTCAGACATAGAAAGACTGCTGTGAAAAATAAACCTTCCGGAGGGCTTAATTTAAGCATGTGAGGTGAAAATATTCGCGACACTTGAAGTGTGGTAGGCAAGGCCAGAGCATAACGTCTTACGATTTACAATGGTACCATACTTCATCAGCTGTTTATTAGGTTACGTAGTCCCTGTGATGGTTATCTCACCATCAAAATTAAAATTAAATCCAAATAAATTTGATTTATATAATAATATAATCAATTATTTTGTAAATATAAAATAAGTACTATGTATTGAATAAACCGATTTCATTCCATTTCATTTCATTTCATATGTGGATCGGCTCTGGTCCTTCACCAGCAAGGTGCAACAGGGGCAGATCAAGTTAATTGCCTCTGAAGGTGTATACTAAACTCCATTACATCCCAAACATTTTAAAACGTATACTAGAAAATCCTAGCATCAATCTCATTGGAAAGTATCAAAAACATCACATTAACCCTAAGGTATGATTACAAAGCTTTGGTCTCGGGTTCGAGTCCCGGGTCGGGCAACGTGATATTATTGGATTTTTCGATGCATTATCAGCCCGGAGTCATCACATGGCGGGACGAATAATACAAGGCGAAACGTGGGTGTCCTGGTTGCACCTCTGCCTATCATTTCTGTAAAAAAAGCCTGCGTTTACGAATGTATGTGAGTCTAAGATAAACCACTGAAATAAATGCACTAAGAAGTACTGCCAGTACTGCGTTTGAGAAGCACACGTTCAGCCGCAATGGAGTTGCATTTTTAAACGTCAGTTTCTACGAGCGTGTGGGGAGTGAACAAAGGGGATGAAATAGACGCGGCTGAGAAAAGCGCGGTGACGTCAACGGAAATGAACTGGCGGTTACTTTATAAATACGATACGAATGTCGAATGTGCGGACGCCGTACAGTCAGCAACATAAGTCGCTGAACACTTCACATTTTTTGATAACCTTTTGATGAATTAAAATTTACGTACTACTCTGTAGTCGTAAAATATAACCAAGTGAAGTCATTTATGCCGAGAAGTGCCATACGATATTGAAAATAACTATTATTTTGGATGATAAGACAATTCCAAATCTCGTGAATGTGTAGCGACTTATGTTGCTGACTGTACATAAAACTGCAATACTCCACAAAATTTTGGATTTCTTTTTCGTACGTCGCAACGATATACTAAGTTCGAAGAAATTATAAGTATAATAGAGTATTGATTTTTAGAAGTGGAAATCTCATACCTACGGACGTTGTACATCCGAACATCGAAGTTCGTATCGTTTTAATAGTTACCCCTGATAGCGAGAGCGGGAATATGCGTGAAGATATTTTAGTAAACTTGGGACTTTAGCTCTTTAAAATGATTTTATTTTATTTTATATCAGTGAATAAAAGAAAGAATTTTAAGATAGTAAATGGTGGCTCTAGAAAATATAAAATTCAAATTGCATTTGCCTGGATTTCTCCAAAACGTTATCTCATTTAAAAGCTAGAATTTAATATGTCTTTTCTCAGATGCTGTTTGTTCAAATGTGTGTTAATGGACGAACACAAAATTTTGAATATGACTTCACGATAAATATGTTTACATGTTCTCATTATGTAAGGTACACATAAGTTAATAACGGATGAATTTGGCTCAATATAAATAGTAAATTACTCAACAGGGTTTTCACTGTTCATTTCCACACCATACAACTTTATTGAAGCGTTACGAAGGAATTTCTGGAAGCCGGTACTAGATTCAATATATCATAAATAAGCTCCAACTTGTAACAAACTGGAATGGAAAAACTTCTTGCGCTCAATAAATCTACTATTGAATGCTATTGAAAAATAAGTTGGGGTAGTTGAGAATTGGTTGGAAAGTAACAAGACTAGTTGAAGTATTTATTTATTATTTTATATACCGGGTATATCGTGATGTTTTTTCAAATTAAAAGGGTGTATACTATTATTTGCATTGTAGCTATACTTAACTAAAACGGTGAAGGAAAACATCGTGAGGAAACCTGCATACCATAGCGATTTATATAAATTTCTATGGTATGTAAGTCTGCCAACCCGCACTAGGCCAGCGTGGTGGACTATATGGCCTAACCACTCTCAATCGTACTTACGATTTTAGAATAGGCCCGTGCCCTGCAGTGGGACGTATATGGGCTGATACAGATACAGCTATATTTAAAGTCAATACAATGAACGGCCTGATTGAACTAGGCAATCTCTTAGCAGCAACTTTGAATAGAGATAAGGAAAAAGGGAGAGGAAAGGGTAGTCATATATTCAATATTGTAAAATACAGACTTGTATCTTGGATCCTTAAATTTCCTCAGAAGTTGAGGAAAAACATAATTTTTTTTTGAGGTTTCAGAATATTCCCGTGGCGCAGTTAGTTAGACCCTTGCTTTGAAACGAGAACAAGTTCTATCATTGAGAAAAAATTTTGAGCGATCCACAATTATTTGATTCAAGTGGAGGCATTCAAGTGTAGACTTTGGCGAAAAAGAGTATACTGATTCTTCGTTCTGGGTGACTTCGCTACTTTCGGCCATAGTAATTATAACATAAACATATTCATATAAAAACATTTTGTTGTAAATTTACAACAAATTATATATTAATGAACTGCTCTGATTAAACAAACATGTAAATTTTGTAATAATCCCTACATTGTAAACTGGTTTTGAAAAGAGCAACACTAGAGTTTCTTGCCCGTTCTTCTCTAGTGAAAACCGCTTTCCGAACCGGGTGGTAGATAAAAAATGACTGAATCTAAATGATGTTGAACATTTTAATGGATTCAATAAATTATTTTCATTTCATTTTTCATTTAATTTCATTGCATTGTTAGATCGAAAAGTTGTAGTTTCTGATACACACAGCATGTATCGTATTGTGAGTTCACGACTATGTATGTGAGTTTTGGATGTCTTTCTATTTGATTTAAAAGTAAATCTTATTAATAAACAGTTTATAAATCTGTTTTAGTTGCCAAATGTTGTGTCTCCTTCACTCAAACTGAACTCAAAAGGCGTAAGTGACATTTTTTTATTTATTTATTTAATCTTTATTGTACACAAACAAATAGAACATCACAATATAAAGAAATAATATCAATTGAAAGTACAAAAACCAGTCTTATCGCTAAAAGCGATCTCTGCCAGACAACCTTTGGATGGATATATAAAAGAAGGAGAAAGAAAGGGAAAAACATTCGATTACTAAAATAGATTTATAAGTATCTATGGATGACTACGCAAGTGTTTAATAAAATAAAAATACTTCATCCATATTGATCAATAAAAACACCTACACACAAAATGTAACTAGGACCTTGAAATTAAGATTCTGTGAATAATGTTATTTATTCTAAATTTACATTTAATTACAACGCAAACTCTAAACAAGATCATATTTCTAATTAATTTCAATGGAAATATCTAATTAGAGTAGCCTTCAAATATTATATATCTTGTATATTCAGACTGCTACCAAAAACTGCCAGGTGGTAGTTTTAGTGACTACTGGCAAAACCCAACCAAATTTTTCGCAAAATACGACTTTTTGAAGCCTGGATAGTCTCTCATTCTCTGTGAATTATCCGTGCTGGATGGTAAGCGATTCGATCGCTTATAGACAGCAGAAAAACCAAGCAACACCATGAATTACAAGGCAAAGTTAGGCATTCCACTGCGCTTGCCATCCTGAGACATGAGATTTTAAGTCTCAATATGTTCAGTGGTTACTCTAGCTACAATGTCCTTCATACCGAAACACAACAGTGCATTTACACTGCTATTTGGCGAAATAGACATTGTGGTATAACTTTGCAGTATTTTGCGATCAATTAATGTGATAAATCGTTGTCAAATAAATGATTTGTTTTTTTTTTTATTGCAATGAATGGCGAGACGAGCATGCCGTTCACCTGATAGTAAGCGATACGACCGCTCATAAGCAGCAGCAAAACCAAACAACACCTTGAATTACAAAGCAATGCTTGGCATTTCACTATACTCGCCATCCTGGGACATACGATGTTAAGTCTCAATATGTCCAGTAGTTGCTCTGGCTACAATGTCTTTCAATCCGAAACACAACAGTGCATTTACACTGCTGTTTGACAGGTGAAATAGATATTGCGGTGGTACCTATCCAGATGGCCTCTCACATATGAGAGACCTGCCACTATAGGTTTATAATGTTAATATATTTTTGCGATCAATTAATGTGATAAATCGTTGACAAATAATTAAATATTCTTTATAAACTGTTACATAAACGTTCCCCAACCTGCAAATTGAACCCAGGCAGCCATTAAAAACCTCACACTTTTAATAAACCGTATTAGTGTGAAGTTCCCACGGGTACGCGTACACGCTTGCTCTATTACCCAACGCTCTAACTACAGTGCAAACTAACCTGATCAAATAACCCTTAGGTACACATAATAAAACAGGATACTCTTCTATTCAAAATTATAAATTCGTAATATAAGAAAAATCACAAAGTAACAGAATTTAAAAAATCTGCAAAGTCCACTCCCCTTCCATAAAAGAATAGAAATACAAAATATACGAAAAATCACAAAGGATCAGAATTTACAAAATCCATCATAATATGTACATAGTTTCGTATATACCAGAGTTAAGAAAATTCATTTACCAGCTCCACAAAAGGGTCGGTAAATCTGAGCTGCACTGGACTTACCATCATTGTTTCCACTATGCGACGAGAAAAAAATAAATAAAGTAATTACATACAAACACAAACCATTACTTAAATCTACGTCCACGACAATATAAAACCGTATCATTTAACTCTTGTAAGTGAGCGCGATTTTTCTGTAGCTAGTACACTGAACACGACCTGCCGTCTAATGAAGTAATAAAGTATGTGGTAAAAATTAAAAGAGAATATTGCTGTATTCTAGGTTTTGTACTAATCATTGTAAAACAGTGCTTTTTGTTCGATTTCTGAAGAATAATTTTGTACCAGCGCATATAAATTGTGACGACGCTCAATCTGTAATTTTAAACAATTCCTGATAACACCCACCGTCTATAGAGAATTTACGGACATTATCAACCTTTTTTATATGTAGATTTCCAACTGAATCAATCTATACCAATATATAAAGCTAAAGAGTTTATTTTTTTGTTACTTCTAACCTCAGGAACTACTGATTCGAACTGAAAAAATATTTTTTATTGGATAGGTCATTTAACTTGGAATGATATAGGTTATATTATATCACCACGTTATGACTTATGGGAGAGAAGTAGTAGTGAAAAGTCTAGTCCACACGAGGAAAATTGACTCGTTTCCGTGGTGGAATTAAGTGATATTCTAACTTGATAGTCAGAATTTAACATTTGGGCCGCCATTTTGGAAAGTTTATCTGCACCCGGACGGAGCCAGTCCAAACCGCTTATTTAATAAAAAACAAATAAAACACTACTAAAATCCTTATTGCACAACAGAATAAAACCGTATCATTTAACTCTTGGAAGTGAGCGTGATTTTTCTCGCGGGGACACTGAACACGACCTGCCGTCTAATGAAGTAATAAGGTATGGGGTGTTATTACTCCCTAGACTAGAACAAAGACAATATTGCTGTGTTGTAGGTTTTGGGCTAATCTTTGTGAAATAATGCTTTTAATTTTGTTACAATATTTCTCTAGGGTCACTAACACCCAAATCTACTACGCGCTGTGCTACTTCAGTTAAAACAAAGAAACCCAAAACAACAGTTGGTGGCTTTAGTGACAAACATAAGCCCTCAAAAAAGCCTGGAGAAACGAAGGTACTACCACCACTACCACTCGGCTTCGTTTTCGTTAGCATTCTTGATATACCCTGTATGTGACTGACGACAAATAAGGAAAAAAATATTTAAATGTACTTAAAGGTAATTAAATATTAAAGTATAAATATACTTAAATATAATATATTATCAAAGAACCAAACGCTTACTTAAATATCATATATATAAAAGAACCAAACGCTACATACAAGTTAACACTTAAAGTCCCCATATAAATTCTCGGTCAGATATAGGCGAGTCGCGGATTTTTTCCTCAAACTTTGCTAAGTGCTTGTGGTGTAAATTCGTACTTTCTCGAACGTTTTTATTGGATTTTTTAAAACTTTTATCTGAATATTGCAGGCATCCTTTTAACAAGTCAACTTGTGTTTGAATGTGAAAACAATTTTGGAGCACATTAATAATGGATTTATTTCATTTACTTTATTTAAGAGTTTAATTTTTGTCATCGCCTTCGCTGGATTTATGAGGTTTCTGAAGGCTACATCAGTTTATTTTATTTTAGATTTTATATTCATGAATGCAGCTACCTTTTTTATGTATTTTATATACAAATCGATCACCAGACATCTCAGGTAACCATTAGTATCAGTTATCACTTACCACCAGGTAATTAATTCCCTTACTCTTTTAAAGCTGAAACCGTCCCCGTACAGCTATGTTTCACATTTCAGATCCAACCCGTAAGGATCTAGATTCAAAGTCATGTTTCGACCGAAAGTACTCGTATATCTCGTCAACCAATTATGATAAATATAAAAACGCAGTAAATAAATAGTTGTAAATATAACCTCAGGCTAAGAAAAAGGAGACTAATCTCCACATCAGAAGAATATATATTTTAATGAATAAAATGAATGATGAACCCATTTTAGAAATCCATTCTGCAAACTGGTCGGAATTAAATAAATGTCAAATCCTATTAGCAGTTGAAACAAAACCCAACTATTTTCATAGTCCTCTACCTACACAGAATAAGGTCTCCAAATCAAATTACAACTACATTTCCGTCGAAAACAGAAGACACAGTTCACACTTGCACCGCAGCCGTATAATTAGACCGGATAATGAAATAACCAGGCGCTCTATTGAATTTTCTGATTATGAACACTTCTCTGCAGCCGTTGAGCTAATATTGTGAGAGATAATCGAATTTTGTACACGTTACCGGTGAACTTTAGATTAAAGGCTTGTTATTCCAAAATTTGGGAGGGAAAATGTATAAAGGAACTTACAATTGCATGAAAAAGTATTTTATGACATGAGTAATCTGTATTTATTGGTTCGATATAATAGGAGTAAAAGATACATCGAACAAGCCTATGACTTCAAATTCTAAAACAAAACTAACCCGATCGATTCATATGCTAGTCTGCATTAGTCTAGCGGACCTAGATGTAAGCTTACATAATAAGCCACATAATCTTCCAAACAGCATCCTAAGCAGTATGCCTCAAATATGCTAATACAGAGTAAACAAACTTAAGGGTTTAGCCTCCGTTATGGACTAATATTAAGCATGAGCCATCCTAAATGACAGCATTAGTTATACAGGGTATATCAAGACTGCTACCGAAAACGAAGCCGGGTGGTAGTTTAAGCGACTGCAGACACAATGCAACAGAAAAAGTTGCAAAAAAAGCGACAATTTTTTTTTTGTTATTTTTTTCCTATGACCATATTTGGGTGGTAAATACATTTTTTCCTAAAATAATAGTGTATACCCTTTTATTTGTAAATAATCTGAGGTATAAAAGAGTTTAAATTATTATTTTAGCAAAAACTATGAATTTATCACCCAAAAATGACGATATTCAAAAAATCTTAAAAAAATATTGTCGCGTTGCTTTGCGAAATTTTTAGTTGCATTTCGTTTGTAGTTACTAAAACTACCACCCGGCTTCGTTTTCGGTAGCAGTCTTGAGATACCCGGTATAAACGATAGACAATAAACCACAAACGCAGCCCACGGGAATACGACCTTATGAACACGATTTGAATTACAATGTGATTTGAATTCGACGTCGGGCGGTATCAATGCACCACAGAACACAACGACATTGTTGTATTCCTGGGGGAAACTCCACTCACAAAGCCAAGCCTGCACAACAAAGACAATGTAATACAATATTATTCAATGTACCGATGGTAGGATCGTAGGCACGCTTCACGGTCCTGGACAAACCACACTTTCTACCGTACCTTGGCCGTTCACCCTAAAATAAAAAGATAAAAGTGCTTCAGATGCTGCAAACGGGTCTAGATCGAATAGAAAGCTATGGACCAAACAATGGACCGTTTGGCGCACTTTCACTGCGCCGATGAAACAATGAGTTTTGTGTAAAACGAGATAGTATATGCGAAGGCATAATACCTTTTGCGGATTTCGTGCTCGCTTTGTTGCCGGGAGTTGCGAAGCGACGGATTTGTACGCTTCACTTGCGCTGCAGTATTTTAGCAAACTAGTCTAATAATGGTAGGTGATTAGTGTCGGTTTTAGAAATGTAAAACCAAGGCTTGTTCGATATTTTAAAGAATGAACAGGGTAATTAGCTGAAGGAGCTTAAAATTGCAAAGTGACTGGCGGGTGCTGTTTCATTTAATTATGTCTTTCGTTAACAAGAGTCTTACTTTTACAAAACAGTTTATTATTTAGTTTATGAGCCTACTTTGATCTCCATGCACCACCCAAAAGTTGACTGGGAGAGAATACCTCAGGCATTAAGACCGCATTTATACTTTGTATTTAAAGCATAAATAAATAAATAAATACACCCAACAGTGACATACATAGACCTGACTCCACATTAAGATCAATTAAGTAATTAATTAATCTTGTGTCGTGGGTATCAGAAACTATGAAAGACTTTTCAGTCTCACGTACACCCAGACCCAAGACAAATATTTGTGGGTTTCACAAACATTTCTCTCGGTGCGGGGATCGATCCCGCGGCCTCTCACTTCAGAGCCGGCGCCCAACCAATTGTGCCACGAAGGCTATAAAAAACCCAGTTAAAAACGGACTTTTTGTAAAACTTTGTAAATACATAATTGCACATATTATAAAAATTCTACATGTGGTATATCGTAATACTTATCAAAAGACAACTGTTTTTTTCTCATTTAACACCTAGTTACCATAGCCTCATTAAATCATGATTTAAAAATGAATGAATTTAAAATCTCAACGTTACCCGAGATTTGAAATTCAAGCCCAACAATAATGAGGTTGTATGACTAGTACTTAATTCGCAACAATACATGCCTCGTCTCCGCAGTTTGTCCTTTATCCTATTGTCTGGCCGACTTTAGAAGCCGTAATTTAGGCTAAATTACAGTTGCGACATAGTTACCGCTAAACTTCTTGAAAGTGCGTTAACATTCCTATTTTGGAACGAATTTGTGTCAATGGGAGCGACGACATGGGCTGGGAGTATCAAAGAACTTGGTTCATAGAAATCTTCTGTACTAATAAATCAGAGTTCGATACGAGGGTTAAATCGCGCATCGAGACAAATATTGGTTTGGTCCTGTTATTTATCTCGGGTTTGTGTGATTTTGATGTACAGGAACTATTTATATAATACTGGCGGTGCGGCCCGGCTCCGCCTGGGTGCAGATACTTTTCGAGTCCAGTCGACTTTCATAAAAGTAACCTATGTATTAATTCAGTTGAAACCAAAATTGTCGGAACTGTTTTTGCGTGAAAGAGTAACAAACATCCATCCAAACTCACAAACTCTCACCTTTATAATATTAGTAAGGATTATAAGGATTATTTAAGACCTCATGCTCTCTACCTACATTTTATGCAAATTAAGGACATCCGATTTTGATTTTAAAGACCGAAAATTCTCTCGTAGTTTCCGAAACCCACGTCACACGACTCGATCTTATTCCGACAAACTTTTTTGTCTCACAAACACCCAGACTAATAACAAATACCTGTGATTCAGACAAAGATTTGTCTCGGTACAAAGATCGACGCCGCGGCCTCTCGTTTCTCAGCCGAAGTCTAACCAACTGCGCCATGAAGGTGTATATTATAAAAAATCTCACAATATTATTCAAATCATCTTGTCGCGCAATGCTTTCGTCAAGTATTTTCAATACTGCCATAAACAACTTAGAAAACAGAACGTTCTGAAAACACTCGCAGATTTATCCTATTTTCTACGTAATTTTGGTCGAAAACAAACCACTTAACAAGTACACTCGGACAAATCAGTATCGTTTACAAACGTTTTATCAACCTGTTGAACAGTATAGCAATCGGAGAAACTGCAATGATTACTGTCGTTTGTAAACATGCAATATGGAGATTGCGTATAAAGCGCATTACACACCAAAGCCGCCGAAGTGGCAAAACTGTCCGCCGACACAATCCGGCGGTCTATATATATATTTTTTAATTATTCATGGTAACAAATAGAAGTACATTTGACAGTCATTAGAATATACAAAAAATATAGACTAAACATACTACCCACAACGCTATCCACAAAATATACAAAGGTGGAGAGTTTGTTTGTTTCTTACGTCTAATCTTAGGAGCTACTAGTTTTTTAATATATTTTTGTGTATAATAGGTAATTTATCCAGTAATGTTATAATTATATTATATCATCACAATATGACCTGTAGGAGGGAAACAGTAGTAAAAAATCTAGCAAACACGTCTCAAAATTGATATCTGAGGGATCCTTTGCTCCGATATTCTAAATTGATTGTCCGAATTGAGCATTTTGACCGACATTTTGAAAAGTGTACCTGCATTCGGGCGCAGCCATGCCGTTAATTACTAATAAATATTAAAGTTTTAACAGCCAGTGGCTGTTACAATGTTAAGTTTAAGGTAGAAAAACACAATAATACAATAAAATAAAACAACACCTCAATTTTTAAAATTAATGAAATAAAACATTTAATATCTCACGTAACACTAGGATTTTGCCGGCTCAGTAGGAGTCAATTGCTTGCGTTTTAAGCCCAATGGTGCAGATAGAAAATATATCAAGAAGAATCATGTCGGCGGGCACGTAACCAGCACGTAACGCTGTTATGTTGGCGGCATGTGATGTCGAGACGCCGACATGTCGACAAAAAGTTTTCGACTTACTATTAGCGAAGCTATATGGCTATATGGCTATATGGACTATATGGCCTAACCACTCTCAATCGTATTCTCGATTGTAGAGTAGGCCCGTGCCCTGCAGTGGGACATATATGGGCTGATACAGATACAGATATGAGCGAAGCCTCCAACAAAAAGTTACACGGGTCGGCGGCTTCGGTGTGTGGTGCGCCTTACGAGCGACCGTGTCATTATTTCCGATTGTGTTCGCTTCTGACCCATGGCTGCTGGATTAGTGATTAAGTACGTAAACTAACACTTCTGTCGCTGAAGGTTAGGCAGAACTGCAATTTATTGTTATTTATTTATTTGGCGCTGACAACAGAGCAGAGAGCTACAGAGCTAAATGTTTTGTACATCGATAAGTACCGCGCCTAATATTCGTATACATATTTTTTGTCGTTACGTACAATTTCTCCGCGATTATTAATGTCGCAGTCGTAAGTTCCCATGTTTTAAAATAAAATAAATAAATAATCTAGTTTTCTTTTTATATACATTGCCACCCATAGCTTGATGAATTATCGTTCAAACATTTATATATTTTTAATTTATAACTACTTATACAGATCCAAGTCTCCAATAACTCATTACATATACTGAATTTCCCGATTTGGGAATTTAACAGAACCATACGGGCAAAAATATGGGCGGCCAAACATATGGGCAGTCAATTACGGTAAGGAAAATATGTGAATTTTACCCAGAACAAAATAACCTTAAAATAACGTCAAATAGCTTCAAGATTTTTTATACACAGCATGTAATAATATATTTGTTGCTAAAACGGTATAAAATGATTAATATTTTTCTAACAGAATTTTCTAGGTCTGTAATTAAATTCTTCAATATCGATCATTGAGATAGGCTTTGTAAAATTACGTGTAACAATTTACTATCTAGACAATCTTAACGCTTCTATGGATTTATGGCCGTCACGAAGCAAGCTGCAATATTATAGACATTTAGAAAGAATTTATATAATAATCTTGCGCCAATGAGAAAGCATTTCAGCCCCAACAACCTAGTGATTTACTACGAAATATTATTACTGTCTTTGAGGATTTACTCCCTCCGTGACGCAGTTGGTTGACGCCGGCTGTGGAACGTGGACTGCGGGTTCGATACCCGTACTATGACAAATATTTGTGGAATCCACAGGATTTGTTTCGGGTCAAGACATTTATGAGACCGCAAAGTCTCTCGTACTTTCTTACTCAAGACTCGTTCTCAGTGTCATAACTGTGTATGTGAATATTAGGTGTTTTTATTAATTCACATAATTATTATTAAACTTTTGGCTAAAAAATTAAGTTATAAAAAATAAATCCTGTACACAAAGGGACAGCCACTAACCTAAAGAAAGTTATTTACAGTATACCACTGTAAATAAATAAACTCAAATTTCGAACAAATAAGAAAAAAAAACTGAAAAGACCTTGTTTGTACAGAATATTCTCTCAAATAATAGACGAAACGCTGCCAGTTTCTTAAGCAACCAGCTCTCATTATCTCTCCGTCTTATTCCTTTACAAAACCGGAGTAATTAAGCAACACTCAGAATTACCGCGAAGTTCTCTCAAGTCTCAAGCCTTTCTTCACACCAACACTAATTACACAACAAAGATATTAACCTAAAAAAACTTAACCTTCGATACTAAAAAGCCGCGTAAACAATTAATTATTATCGATTTAATTAAAAACATAATTAAAAAGTAAAGAGCACGTGATCACAAGCATACGTAATGGAGGTGTCAAAATGTAACACACAAGAGATGCAATAATTATTACAATATTACGTCACCGTGTAAAGCGGGTCGCATTTCGGTAGTGATCCGTTGCCCGCCATTTTACACTTCCGGAAAACAATTAATAATTAAGGCTCAGTTGCACCAAGTAACTTTGCCAATACCTTTGCCTATGAAAATGTCATCGCCATACATTTGAGATCTATTTGACCTTGCGAATGTATGGAATTGACAGTTTCAAGGGCAAAGGTATTGGCAAAGTTAATTTGTGCAATTGAGCCTAAGTATGGATGCAATTACTGCTGTGTCAAAAAGTTTACTGAGGTAATGCCAGAAATCATACTGGCTAGATAAGGGTCTTAACGAAGAGGGAATAGCTTCCTATGCTTAGTGTCTCTACAAGCTTCGCACTTCGGCGTGTTCTTTGCGAAGTCCCAGTAAAACCAAAGTTACTTCTAAGTGCAAAGGGAAGAAATGCCAAAATGCAACGTGGAATTTAGCCGGTAACTGTTATTACTCCGACGAATACTTCATTGCTTTTGCTTAACAGTGTATACCAATTCTGCGATCTGGGTGACCACATTTAATTCAGCCATATAATACAATTTTATTATCAATTAATTATTATCATAAATTATTTATGAACTGCTCTGAATTGCAAATCCTGTATAATCACTGTATTGTAAACTGATTTTTAAAAGAGCAACGCTAGAGTTTCTTGCCCGTTCTTCTCTGCCGAAAACAGCCTTGTAAATCGGGTGGTAGTGGAAAAAGTGACTGAATCTAAATAATGTATTACATTTTATGGATTCAACAAATATTTTCATTTCATTTCAATAAAATCATACTATTAAGTTACTAATATGTGAAAACCTCTATGTCAAAAGCTATGACAAAAGCTGTTAACTTAATTAACAGGTTAGTTATAGATATTTACTAACTGCATTATACTGACCGAAACTTTTCCCCGGGATAACGCTCTTAGCGTGCACCCGACGTAAAAGGAACTACGTTCTCCCATTTTCAATAGTTTGAAGTCGATTTTAATTAACTTAAGCAAGAGTTCCCATTGTTAGTCATATAACTATAGTATTATAAAATGCAAAGAAATTATGCTCATTGAGTATTCATGCTGAAAGTTGACTGCAGACGGGCCTTCTCTATGATACGATTGAGTGGCTAGGTCATATACACATAGTCCACCACGCTGGCCTAATGCAGGTTGATTATATTACTTATTTTGTATTTTTCTGTCAAATTTAACTTCTGGCGTCCGAATGCGTTCTTGTCAAAAGAAATAAAAGTAGTTGAACTCTCTTAACATTTCATTTTATTGGAGATGTTAATATTATGAGATTATGAGTATAAATTATTCTTGCTTACATTAAATAAATAAATAAATAACGCCCAACAGTCACATATATAATCCTGACCCCACACTAAGATCGAGTTTTGAGTCGTGGGTATCAGGAACTACGAGAGACTTTTAGATCCCACAAACACCCAGCCCCGAAAGAAATATTTGTGGGCCGCACAAACATTTCTTTCGGTGCGGGGATCGAACCCGCGGCCTCTCGTTTCACAGGCGGCGTCTAACCGCCTGCGCCACGGAGACTGTATATCAAACATTATACGAATCTGAAACAAGGAGTTAATTTATTTTTAATTTAATTTGTAGTTCCAAATTTGGCCACACACTTCACTGATACACTATAATTTCGACAGTATCCAGCAAAGAAAAAAAATAGTAGATTTTCCTTTAAAAATCTATGAATGTATTTCTTAATTTAGAACTGGAATCCTGAACTAATGACAAGATAATTTATTTCATAATGGTAAAAATCCATCATCTTGTATGACTGGTGTGCGTAATTATACAATGACGCATCTATGTGCGTAGGAAGGTCTCAGATCCAGTTTCTTGTTATATACACTAATATGCATGCATATCTCTTGATTAATAAATAGAAAGTTCAAATCCCAATCCGCTACGACAAATAAATGTATTTAAATGTTATAAACGAGAGTAACGTGAGAAACAATATAGATAACATAAATATAGAGAAAAAAATCATACTCTCGATTATAGAAGGCCCTTAAACTGCAATGGGACGTATATAGGCTGATAAACAGAATGCAGGACACTTAACAGATCACTGTCATATTCTCTGAAGAAAACTTATTTTCAGAGCGAAACCATTACTACATGTAATCTGTATGTCTGTATCAGCCCATATACGTCCCACTGCAGGGCACGGGCCTACTGTACGATCGACAGTACGATTGAGAGTGGTTAGGCCATATAGTCCACCACGCTGGCCTAATGCGGGTTGGCGGACTTACATACCATAGATTTTTTTATAAATCGCTATGGTATGCAGGTTTCCTCACGATTTTTTGTTTCACCATAGAAAACATTACTACATAGTCGGAAAAAATTAAAATGACAAAACGGGCCTGTGAAAGCACGTACTTGTCATAAAACATAGATTTAGCACTCGAGGCTCCGAAAAAAATATAAGGGTAGATTTACGAGGGGTTTCCGCACGCGATCCGACCCTTAGCCTAACGAAGGGGTGACATTATGGCATCGCCGAGATTAACAAATCTTTCTCACAAAGCCTTCATTGTTGTATACGAATGAGAGATTATTAAGTGTTCTTAGAACTACTGGTCAAGGAATGTGGTTTTTATAGACTAAGCTTTTCCTTTTAAGGGTATAATGGCCAAAAACTGGTATTTCAAAGCTAAAATAAAATAAAAATGCTCAAAATATTGTCAGTATTAAAAACCAGAGACACATCTACGAGTATAGTAGGTAATAATTTTAACAACTTTAAAGCTATTTTCAGTTCTGTTAAAATTACAATATTTATTGCGGGAACGAATGTCTGTAATTATTTGCATTGATTTTAAATACACAATAATTATATTAGTACCACAACAACATTTATTTTTGTTACCTATAACTCTGAATTGGTATATTTGAAATATCATGCACTTGTTTTCGCAATATTATTCTTTGAATATTTGTTGTTTTGGGTTGAAGCCAATACAGACAAATGATATAGTCTTGCAGTCAGGCGGACAATACGAGTACAAGGTTCAGTTGTCAATGCCATTTCAAAGAGTGGTATTGATGTTAGCTCACAAGAGTTCCAATTACCTAAAAGCCTAGAGCCAGATAAAACATAACAGGGCCAGTGCCCACTACTAAGCACTAAGAGACAACACCTAATATCACATGGCGACGACCGTAATGTAATGCCGGGCGTTATTTATCATATATTTTATGTAATGTTACCTTGTTTATGAGATGACGTGACACTTACCAGGCTAGCGGCCTGCTCGTCTGGTCATTCTCATAATAAAAATCTAAAACTTACTACACACCAAAGCCGCCGTCACACCAGTATATGTCGACAACTTTTTGTTATTCATTGAAAGTCAAGAAACTTCGTTTGCGACAGGTGCCCGACATGATTTGAAGATTTTGATGTTGTTGAGTGTCGCCTGGCAACTGAGCAGAGCACATGCCGCCAGCATATCGGCGGACAACACGCGCGCCTCTTGTCGCCGACATGATTATAGGCCGCCGGGATGTGACGGCGGCATGTGTCGCCGGGTCGGCGGCTTTGGTGTGTAAGGCGCTTATTATATCAACACTGTATCAGCCCATATATGTCCCACTGCAGCGCACGGGGCTCCTCTACAATCAATCATTGAGAGTGGTTAAGCCATATAGTCCATCACGCTGGCCTAATGCGGGTTGGTGGACTTCCATACCATATACATTTTTATCGACACTACATACGAAATAAAAGAACGTCCGAGCAAAAACACGTCTAACACATCTAAGCCATTACGTAAAGACAACTCGTTAAGTAAGATTAATTAATCGATCAATATTTTTTCTATTTGTCATTTGCAAGTTGAGCGATCGATAGCCGCAGTGAACAACTTTCGCTCTGTCAGTGACGTAGTTACCGATGCAGAGTGTACAATGACTTATTTATTATTAGTCAGTTTACTGGTCTATCATATGTGAGGTTACCTGAGTAGGTACCAACTAAATGTCTATTTCTCAACAGCAGTACAAATGCACTGTTGTGTTTCGGATTGAAGGGCATTGTAGCCACAGTAACTACTGGTCATATTGAGACTTAACATGTCTCAGGTTGAAACGCAGTGGAATGCCAAGCATTGCTTTGTAATTCAAGGTTTTGCCACTGTTCATGAGCTGTCGTATCGCATCTCATCATAGGCCAACGGCATGGTTGGCTGTTCGACACAATTATACCAGGCTTGTTGAAACTGGATATTCACAGGTTAAACCGACCCGAAACGCGGTACATATCTGCTTGTCACTATAAACAGGTTTTCCGCTACTAAAAATCTTTTACGAAAAAAAAAACAATGTAGAATTAGATATTTAGAAGCAATGGCTGTCATTCCAATATATCGACAAACATCGACCTGATTTACAGCACGATCTTCTGAATTATAGAACGAAATACCAGAGCTCATTTGTGTTTTACATAGTTAATTCTGTGATCAATAGTGTAAATTGTACAGCGGTTTGAATCCTAAATGGAGGGAAATTCAGAACTTTGGATTTCTACTATCTCAAAGGTACAAATATGACTGGGGTTTGTGGAAACCAGGATACAAACACAAGTTGTAATAGAATCAGAGGGTCGCTAAAATCTACCCACAAAACTATATCTATTTAGTATTTAAACTTTTTTAAAAAATGCCAATTTTATTATGGACAACTTATTAAATACGAGATTATATTTTTAAATATGGTACTGTTTTATCATCAGATTGTTTAAAATAACACATATTAGAATAATTAAAGAAACTTTACTAACAAAACCTTACAAAAACTCCCTGACGATCCAACAAAACGACGATTAAACGCCAAATTGCAGCACATTCACCCTACTTTATTTCACATCTTACACTAAATAGAGAAAACAAAGCGTTTCTACCGTCCTGGCACAATTACCACGAATGTACTGCGGAGCGCTTTATTCCAACGTTCTTCATTGTCTTTATAATTCACGTTTTATTAAATTTATTTTTACTTGGCTGATTTTGTTTACTTCCTTGTCCGGTTATCTTATATTGAAGAAAACCACGACAAGAAAACAATGGTGGAAAGTGGGTGGCGGCCTGCATTTATTTATTTTTATTTATAATTCTTTATTGTACACAAAAAATATTAAAATAATTTTACAGCTAAAGGACTTATAACATAAGTACGTACAAACGGCGGCCTTATCGCTAATGGCGATCTCTTCCAGACAACCTTTGGATGGATTGGAATGAATAGGAGAAGGAAAATCGAAGATAGTCATTAAAAAGGAAAGGAAGAAAATCATGTACAACTAAAATGCATGTAACTTACAGGAAAACATCAAGAGGAAACATGCATACCGTAGCGATTGATAGACTTTCTACGGTACGTAAAGTCCGCTAACGCACACTAGGTCAGTGTGGTAGACTATACGGCCTAACCCCTCTAAATCGTATTCGCGATTATAGAGAAGGCCCGTGCCCTAGAGTGGGACACGTATATGGGTTGATACAATGATGGAAAACATGGTAAAGACTAGATTTTATTTATCAAATGCGCCACGACTTGGGACTCGACTTTTAGGCCCGTATTATTTAGCGATACGGAGTTTGGATTGCACTGCATTTACGTAGTCATTTCAAATGTTATTTTTCAAATGCTTCACTGTAGACAGGGATTTCATCATCATCATCAACTCATAGTAGTGCACTGGTGGACACAGGCCTCTCCCAAGGATCGCCAAAGACTGGATGCTTAAGCATCACACCACAGAGCCTGGTCTACTGCTTTATACATCCCGTCGCTCAAGAACCTCCTGTGAAAGTCGTCCAATCGTCTAACCAGAGTTTGCCAAGACGCGGTCTCCACGTTCTAAAGAACATGTTTACTCCAGCGGATATCCATTCAGCACATACGCTGCCAGCCTACTGCCACTTATTATTGATAATTGCCACTTACGGCAACTTCATAAGACTGGTATGACAATTTGATTTCCGTTTGCTTTGAAAAACTGGCTCTAATCATATAATTAAAATAATTTATTTGTTTCGTCGTGGGTGACTTTGGAATATATCTGATCAAAAAAAATCGTAGACTGAACTACCAGCAACTAGCAGATCTCGTTTTCAAGAACTTGGTTGAATCGAATTTATAATCAAATATACAAATAACACGTTACACATAGTAATACGAAAATTGCATAGCTCGATTGCAGGAGCTTACGTTGCATTTCTGCCCACATCTTAATTTTTTTTCTGAATTTTTATACTTAAGTAATAGCAAACACCTCATTGCCAAACTGAAGGATGTTAATAAATCGTTCCGAAAATGTTTTTAGTCAACAAGTCTCATGGAGGTGTTTTTGTGCAATGTGTAATGTATACATTATTGTTGATTAATTGCAGACACGTTTCTCTTCATGAATCATTCAAGCAGTGGCGCGGCTTCTTGTCGCACGTTTGTCCTTTATTTCTATATCCTATAGATTTATTTAAAAGATAAATTGTGTGATATATACATTTATTTATATGAGTAATTTTTTAACCTAAATAGATCATCATATTATGACAAATGCATCCCAAATATGACCAATGGAACGAAAAATTCTCAAATGGGGCCGTCGCGTCGTGTCAGCAATCGCAGCATCGGACATCCACTTAAAATATGAACAGACGACATACTATCGCCCGAATACTGGAACACAACTTAAATATAAGTTGCGCTTAAATTTGGGGATGATATAAATAAAATAAAATAGCCTTTTTATACTGAGAGTTATAAAAAAATTAAACAATTCTTTATTATTATTTATTTAATTTAAAGGATAGAGGAAGATATTTGTAAGCCTTCTTGTTTCAATTATGTGTCCAAGACTTGACATGAGATCAGCACAATCTAAGTGGTTGAACGCAATGATATTTAACAAGTCCTACCCCAAGGTCGAACTAATTAATACATTTGATTGATTGATATCAAACCATATTTTTGTTAAATAAACGTTACGTCACCAATTCTTTTGGGTTTGGAAAGCGGCCAACTTCACTTGGCCACGTAATACAATGCTTTACAATTAAAATGTGGACCAACACTCACTACATTTCAATACATATATCGAATTTTTATATTATCTAATTTGAGTAAAAAAAACTGTGTCGCCTAAACCTGATTATTTCGTAATTTGATTTCGGTAATTATTTTGTATGTAAATTAAATATGTGATATAGTTATATTAAAAACTACTTTTGAAATACATTCTCTAATTTCAATACGGAAATATATTATTTTTAATTCATAATGTTTTCTTAGATATACGCGAATGTTACACATTAAAATAAAACTATTATTTACAGATTTCATCAAGGATTTGGTTTAATTTTTACATTTCGAAACGTCGGGAAGTAAAAAAAAATGCAGATATTTTTTCACTTGGATTTTGCCTACATCGCTATCTATATACTTGCCGAAAGTCGATTATGTCACTATGAACACTTTTAGGATAGGTCCTTTATAATTGTGGATTTCAAAGTTTCAGCTTCTTTTTTTTCAAATTCTGAAATTAAAGCCACAGTTTCTCCCCAGACGACCTTAAGCTTCCTGCGCGACCGTGACGACACAACCTTCCCCACAGTCTCAAATTAAAGGGCACTAACCCTTTCCTCTCGAAAAATAACAGTGACTAACCTACTTGGAACAATATTCACTTGTGCTATATTTAGCTTACCGATAGCAGAGCTCATATTTTATGCAGAGATGGATTTTATACTAAGGAATTTTAGTTTCCTTACAAATACTTGTTTATAATATTATAGAGAAATACTTGTTAGTATAACATACAACGTGCGTACCGCATAAACCTTTTTTCACTTTACATATTAATATCTTAATTATTGTTGACCAATCATTACTTTAGTTAAAAAACCTCTAATTACGGTAAAATATCAAAAAATTAAGGTGTTCTACAAATATTCAGTTTTTATTTTATTTTTTATGGCTCTGTCGCTGAGTCGACAATTCCGCCAATGTCAAGTATTGGAAAGCACTGACTATATAAACAAGCGTATAAATTATGAAAATTGGAAACGGAACAAAAAATTATACATTTAATTATTATTGAGAAAACAATAAGACATTGATGAAACTAAAACAACAACACAAACTACAAATATTCAGAACTTAACATTTTAAAATTCAATGTAAAAACGTTCCAGGTTCCAAAACTAAACAAGTAATATAAATTATTTGTGGTCAGTCTTTACAACAGGTCTTCAATCATTGAATGTCAAGATGTTCCAAAATCAAATTAGAGGACCACTGTCATGAAAAAGTTTTAAAGTTGCATCACCTATTGACGTCCCACTGCAGAGCACTGGTCTACTCCACAATTGAATACGATTGATAAGGCTTAGGCCATTATAGTCCACTGGCCTGGCAATAATGAATGACATTTTCCTGAGGGAACCTAAACAAAGCTATTTGTGAGAATTTCTACGGTATGTAAAGTTCGTATGTGCAATATTCATACAAAATGCAAACAGTTCAAGTAGTTGAAGGATGCACATTGCACAAGCCGAAGCACCCGACACTGCGGCAACGTGTCGCGATGATTGATATCTATGTAAATTATTATGCAAATATAGAAAACACAGATTACTGACTTCGAAAGTTTAAATGTGCTCTCGCATTACTCTTGTAAATAATTGTGACTAGTCTCCTATAATTCAGGGACGAATTTGGAAAAAACATAGTACTATATTACTCTGCTTAAATGATGTTTTTTTTCTTAAATCAGTCCATATTCCACACCTACATGTGTGTTAGTGTGTGATTACAATAAAACGAAACGTTATCCCATCGGAATACCGTACTACCGTATGTGAAAAGGAGAGTAACTTTAGCCATTTCTTTGGATAAAAGTAAAAAACCATGTTTGTTTTTATACAAATACCCCTTACGGAAATCCATGCTTGGATACACTAAACAAGTTACGAAGTATTCGGCTTCGTTCAAGCATGACTGGGCAACATATAAATATTACCAATGCGGAACCAGGAAGCTTTTGATGCGAAAATAATAAAAAAGGGAAATAATAAACAGTTTTAATATAACATTTTAGATAAAGTGAAATGTAGGTATTAATTTACATAATTTAACCTCTTGACGTCATCATCGATTCGATTTTACAATATCGTAAACGATAAACTAAAAAATAAATATAATACCAATTTCTGATAACATTAATATTGTATGCACACTGCTAATGGCATTCAATTAAATATATATATTCCACAATTAAAAATATTTTTAATTACAATAATATGTAATACAAAATCCACTTACAGCATACTATATTTGGTGAATATTTAGCGGGGGTCATGACCCCGTAGCCGTCAGGCCAAATTCGCGCCTGGTGGGATCACTACGTTATCATATTTGGATTTTGGGTACGAGCCAAAACACTGGAGAATAATAAAAATACGATCTCTCTAAAATGTTCAAAGTAAATTAGAGTTGCATTTGTATTTCTGTGAAAATATTCATGAGAGAACATTTAAATAATACGAATGCGTCAATGATGACTGTCTGTTTTATAACATTTTTATCGTCTACTATTATGCATAATGCATCTGATGGTATCTAAGTGCAGGAGATACGCGAATTGTGGAGGGAGAGGGGGTGTTTTAATTTATTTTTTATTATTTGGGAAACAAACACAAAATTTAACATGTAGAATGCAATGTAAATGTAATTTAATATGAATTTAACGTGTAGGATTGACGTTAATTTAAAAAAAGGTATTTACTTAAGATTTTAGTTTTTAAGTTTATCCCTCCGGTAAATTTGCATATGCTAAACTAATATCACGATAAAAAAAAATGAATTGTATTTAAGCATAATAACATTGCAATAGTGCCAAAACATGCTAAAACTTGAGTAATCATTGGTGTAGGCAGTAGGTGTAAAAATTGACGTCAACATCGAACCTGTTATACCTACGCACAATCCACGCACTTGCGCTGGACTCGTACAGTCACAAATATAATTCTTAGTATATCATTTTATCTTTATAGTAACAAGTTCATCAAAAATAGACTTTGTCAATATTATTTTTGTCACAAAATGGTAACTGGCCTTTTGTAGTGGTCTATCATCATAAAGACTAATGTAAGATTGGCCGAAGTAAATAGGTACTAAGAATAAAATAACACAAATTCACAAACAATGTATTGACACCGTGAAATCTGAATCTTAGACCATTCCAAAATGCGAATTAGGAATTATTTAGAAATGGAACCTATGAAACTATGAGCTATGAACATTGCATAAATTATCAGTTCTATGACCCATAAACCAAAATTGCCTTGTTTTCTACAGCCTATTTCATTTTTTTTCTTTCAGTGAAACTGTATGTCAACTATAGATCTTGTTATATCTTCTGCCGTCCGAATGCATTGTTGTCAAAACAGTTTTTCTCTCTACACAATTTATTATATTGTTATTAGATTAGGAGACTAAATGTTTGTTGTTTAAGTTAGTAAAGCATATTTCCAACGAAGCGTTGAATAGATATTTTGAAAATTTTATAGTTCCGAATTCCGCCGCACTACCATAAATAATAGATTTATTATACTTGTCTTCAACCCATCAAATACCTATTTTATCTAACTAGTCCCTAAGTACCTATCAATCACTTAACCCCAAAATATTTACCGAGGGCGAATGTCATTTAAACTTCACCTCACGAATTTGTAATGTAGTTTAAAGATTAATCGAGTTAATTCTTTGAAAATGAACAGTCAGAGAACTTCCCAACTGGCAAAGTAATTAAAATATCAATTAGCTACATGAGTTAGCAGTTTGATTTGGAAATTAACTGTCGAAGTATATTAGGAGGAAAAGTTATGCAGAAAGTTTTTTATGGTTATTAAGTTAACATATTATTTTGGCATGATTGCAGAAAAAGAACATGCTTTTAAAAGTACGTCATAAAGACTATTGAGGATGGCAAAGACCGGGTGAAATCGAGGAGACTCAGCTGAAAGGCCAACCCTGGCACCGGACAAGATATAGCAAAGTAGTAGGAAAGAATAAAGGTCAGAAATTAGAACGAAGGAAGGAAGACTAGAAAGGATTGTCATAAAGTCTATTAAGAGAGTAGTTTGAAAGGTACTCCTGAACTGATGTTCAACCGAGGAAGTTATAGCAATCCAGAAGACTAACATTTAATTGACCATTTTACAATCGCTTTTTGTTTGATGAATATGATGACTAAAAGCGTTCCTTTTCTTATTACTCTATTTGCCATTAACATCGTTACGCCATCACTAAAGATCAACAAATTAAAACAATGTTTTTAACTTCCTTCAAATGAAATGCTTGTATGTTTAAATAACTTTTATAAACTTATGTAGCCGAGAAATAACTGCAACTTTAATTCCCATATTAAACCGACAAACTTCGAACACGAGTAACAAGACATTCGAAGCTACATATAGTAGCAAACTTCTTGATTCGAGAAACATTTCTGTTCTTGAGTTGGCAGACAACAAGTTTCACAGTTCACTCTGCAATGCATTGTGATTCTCATATTGTTTTAACTTACGTCGTCGACTGTACTTTCTAATCGGAGTCATATTTAGAATATTAAGAAATAACAATTAAGCGGAGGTAATTAATAAAAAATACATTTGTTTATAGGTTACGTAACCTACTATGTCTTACATGGCTTCTTAGTTCATACTTTAAAATTTGCTTTTTTTGTAATCTGTTTTTTTGTTTAATACTAAAAAATATTAGAGTACATACCTTAATTAATACTGCTATTTTCATTTTATGCGAATTTTCTAAATTATTTCATTTGTCATTTAATGAGATAATTTAACACGGGATTTTAAAATGTAGTTCTTAATTGTCGAATTCTCCAATAAAAGCAGCCCCTTTTTATCCTAGCATTACCTACCTTAGTCTTGCCCTCTTCATCGGACCTTCGACATATACCACTATATCTTGGTCGGCCACACCAAGTCTCTACAACAGTAAAAGCTAGTATGAAATAATAGTTTATGTTTATGAGAGCCAACAGCTGTTCAGCGGTCAATGAACTGTCGACGGACATTAAAATCTACGATAGTAATATCTTGAGTCGGACAGAGTAAGTTTTTATGTCCAAAAGATCAATGATTTAATAAATTGAATAAGAATTTGTCGTAATTGTTTTTATATTCAAAAGCTCATTAGTTTTATGTTAGTAGAAACTTTATTGATATGTATGTGTTGGTAATTTACATATACACATCACCATCACGACTGATCCTATAGGGGTAGACAGAGACCATGGATTTGCACTTCACTTGATCACTTCCGCTCCGTCCATTTTCAACAATCTCTTCATGCGTTTTCGTCGTTTTAGGGCAAATCTAATCATCATAGTAATTCAGTAAAAGGCCAGAATGTATTGCAAATAAAATAGATGTCATCAGATCATAAAGCCTCCATGAAATTTGTTCCATGCTTGATTAAAACCAATAAAAAGAAAGTCATTCAGATTAAACAAATAAATATTGATCGATAAACAACTCTACAACAGAAACTTCACGTTAGTTTAATTATAAAACTAAACAAACATCAGCAGGTATAAACCATGAGTTTAAGAACTGAATTCTAAAATGTCTGTTAAATATACCAAAGGAAAACTTAGAACATTAAGTCCAAATTCCTTCGGCAAGCGTCGTGAGAACAAAACAAAATTACATAACTAAACAAACAATTGCAATCCATTTTGGTGTGCGGAAGTGATTCAACGATACTTTGAATACACAACACGCGACATTGCAAACTCGACTTTATTATGCAGTATGGCGAACCATTGTTATCCACTGATTTATTGGCTGATACCTGCATATGGATTGGGAAGGTCGTAACATAATGTGCAATGCTTGATTGATTTAAGGGGCTTGGTATATACGGATCACTTAATATTTTGTATTAATAAATATGCATTGTTCCTGAGCTGGACTGTCTCTTAAATATACTTTTTTCTCAATACAAAGGACCAACGGCCTTATTATTTTACAGCTTACAAACCTATTTAAATATCGAATGTTTGGTCCCTATCGATCGACTTTTGAATTCTGTTTGATCAAAGAAGACAAAACATTACTGAGGCCGTACGAGTTATTTAATATCCCAAAACCTTCACCAGTAGTTATTAGGGATTAAAAACATCAGGGATATTGTCAAGACTCTAAAAATCTGAGCAAAGACCAATAGTACAAAAATAACTTGTCCAAGTCAATTTCCAAAATTTATTCAGAGTTAATTAGCTTTTAACGCAACTACACGAAGTAGATTATCCAGCGTAAGGTAATAAAGACAATTTGCAGCGAATTTTTGATACAATTAGCAACGTAATCTCCATCTCAAAACAATCTAATAAATAACTTGATTCCGTGTTCCACAGAAAACGTTCACTCAGACGCTCAAACATAACCGTCTATTAAATTTCTAATACGCAGCTACAGAATATAATCGCGGTTAACTGAGGTGTCCGAAAAACAGATGATTCTCATAACATAACGCCACTTTCACCCAAAAAACAATAATTACGGCTAACCAACTTTGAACTTTATGCTGTAATTTTGTACAAGATTCATTTAAGTAGTTATTGTATGAGTGATAAAAATGATAATCACTACATAGTATAAAACAAAGTCGCTTTCTCTGTCCCTATGTCCCTTTGTATGCTTAAATCTTTAAAACTAGGCAACGGATTTTGATGCGGTTTTTTTAATAGATAGAGTGATTCAAGAGGAAGGTTTATATAATATATGTATAATACGTACATATTATTGTACAGAAATATATTTGTACCCGGGCGAAGCTGGGCCGGGCCGCTAGTAATGTATATAACATATAAACTGAGATATAAACACATGCATTTTCCTCAGAAGGTATAGGCAGAGGTGCAACCTTATATTTTCCGTCTCAAAACGTTATAGGGAACGAGCCTATCACGCATCGGACACAAATTTCTGACTCCGGGCTGATATATAATAGAAAATCCCATCCAAATTACAATATGTCCGACTCGGGATTCAAACCAGAGACACACAATTTTCCAATCATACCGTAGTACAATTGCGCCACCGAGACAGTCTAAATTCTCAGTAAATAATCTATGTTTGAAGAAATTCGCTTATGTTAATACAGCTAATTGTTCAGATTGGTAATTCTGTATTGTCCTATAAGTATACGAGCACCAAGTGGTGGTTCAAATGTCAAGAAATTATATTGTTCTAGATGCTTCTAATTTAACAAGTGATAGAAACTTGCCATGACTCATTTAAGGTCTCGTAAGTGGCAGATAAATCAGGTTGATAATATCCCGACTATATGTAAACTAGGCAAATTCTATATGAACAATATAAGAATTCAAAGAAAATGTATAGAGCTACGTGGGCTTTAATCTGCCGAAGCTAGAAATAAAACTTTGACATTACATCTAAATCCACATTTTTCGTCTTAAAAACTAGATAAAAACGAACAACAAAAAACACATTACTGTCTTTTAGTCCGTACATCACTAAAAGATCAAAATACAGTAAATATACGAAATGCTTTCAGACGTACCGTGTAAATATTGAAAGGAAAATATTAAAATATTCAAGAAATATGAATCCGTGAATCTTATACAAGGAATTCTGAGATAAAAGCGACCAGACGGAAGAACGAACAAAGAGTGTGCTGAAAAGGATAAGCCACTTTTATTCTGCGCTTGAAAGGTACTGATATATTGAAGGTATCTGTTTTAAAATGCTTGATGGTAAACACCATTTTTTTTTTTATTTATATCTTCTATTGTACACCAAATAAAACTTAGCAATAAAACATTTTAATTATAATAATAATTAGCCGGCCCGGCACTGCATGAGTGCAAATACATTTTTATGAAAATATTATATCACTTATATTCAATAAGGATGTAGGAATCTAATAGTGAAAGTAATTTTCAAATCGGTCCAGAAGTTTCAGAGCCAATAAAATGCAAACAAACATTTAAATCTTTCCTCTTAATAATATTATTATACATAAAAGCAGTAAAAAATAAAAACTGAAAGGGCAATCAAAAGTGAATCTGTAGAATCCATCGTAGCTTACTGAAGAAGGCTCAAGTAGTTTTTTTTTTCTTGCTTGCGTGCTTCTGGCAGTGTCTAAGTATTCTCACGTTGTTGTGCATTAAAGTTATTCAAGTAATAGTAAAAGTTATCTGAATTTTGTATATTAAAAACCTAAAATACGAAATATAAGATGAAATAGACCTTACTCCAACCTACGGTTATGATTTTGTTAAAAGGTAGTTTTATATGAAACTAAACATACTTTAGGCAACAGATAAATCTTTCCGCACTAATAATTTGCCTTATGATTTATAACATAGCCGAAGACTTGTAACAAATTCTATAGAAACTGGCATTCTCAACAAACAAAACTAATATTTACTACAGAAAGAAATGCGAGCGAAATCAAATTAAATCATAATTCTTCTACCCACTTCAACACTCGCTGAATTAAAAAATTGGAATACGCAAACCCACGCTGTTTTTACCAACCAATCTGATTTACGCGAAAAAATCTTGCGACTGACAATTAAAGTTGACATCAACTGTCAGTGTGACATAACCGCGGCGAGAGGTTACGTCACAATGCGATCATACACTCGTAAACCGCATGCAAAGGTCAGCGCACGACAGTCTCGCGAATTTGACATTAAATAAAATAGCGCCGTGTAAGGTTACAGCGCGGCTCGGTTTATCGCTCATCCAAGGTTTTGCTCCTTTCCAATTTAAAGTACGGATTTTCGTTGATCGTTATGAAATAATTGGGTCTTTTGTTAATAACGTCGGAAGTTTATCTGGCACGGAATATTAAAATCTATTTACCAGATCTACATTGAATATATCTAAAAAACTATGTCGATAATCGATGATTATGAATGTCTTAAGTATCTAAAAGTGATACATTCAAATTTAAGACTAAAAAATGAAGCAGTTTGTGCCTGTGAATGCACAAAACTGATGACCAATTTGGCCAAAAGGTTCTAAAATGGAGGCTACGTTCCAGCCAGCCCAAACAATAGCCTCGTATGTCCACCCACAACGTATTAAGAATTACTAAATCCCCTACTTGAGTCGTATCAAATAAGCGGCCATTAGAGGGCTTTGCAATCACAAAGTACCATTGCAATTGCGCAGTAACAATAAACGATTACCATTAGACGCAACTGCCCGCTGTAAAATCAAAGCACTCTATACTGGTCGATATTACTGGCTTGAACTTAATGGCTTCGTTGCTGGTTTGTTTATTTTTATAGCTCATATTACTTATTTTTAATCATATATAACGCATTGCTTGTGCGGATCCAGAAGGAAAAAAATACGACTAAATATGTCTTTCAGATCATACTGAAGAAATCCATCCATAATTTAATAAGTCAATAAAAAATCATAGGATAGGGTTTGGATCTTTGTCTTGTCTATTATGGATAGCAATAGATCTGATGGAGACTTTACACCCGGCATGGATAAATTTAGACAATATTTTTGTACCTAACGAATCATTGTCACTCATTCAGTGTAATCTAAGAAAACCTTCGTATTTTCTGATACGCATGAATCAAGACATAGACACTCATCTAACATTTTATAAAGTATAATTTTCAAATTTCTAAGTTCTAAGTAAAATATATCATTCCTATTCTTAAGAAACGAGATATTTTAGCTGCAAATCCGCGTGGATTTCCAGCATAAAATACCTTGTTTCTTGCGCCGTTGAAAATGCGCGGATAACCAAACACTACAGCTAAAGCCATTGTTTCTTCTGGGCTTTATACTAAGGCGTAGGGGTTAGCACGGCTTGAAAATGAACAAGTGAAAAATATGTGAAAACTACATATTGAAAGTTATATTTCTGAACAAAATTGTGTTTATATTTTTAGAATGGGGGTAATTTCTCGCTCACTTTAATGGGATTTTTTTTCGAGGTATTTCAGAAAGATGTAATTTCTACCAAATAGTTTAAGGTAGGCAGTATACTTGCTAAAATATGACTTTATATTGGTGTAAAATAAGTCTTTTAAAAAAGAACGCACCGAGTAGTAAATTACCAAGACTTTTCTCTTTTTCAGTCGTTCTTAGTGCCATTAAATAAGCCTTTTGCCGCAATAATGAAGAAACAAAACTTAAGACACTTATACAATAAATTATGCTTAAGAAAGAAAATTGCGGTATTTGTGAAATATTCATAAGAATTTATTGCAATAATAAATTGTTACTTAACTTTATATAATAGCTCACTAAGTTACACATTTACTATACAGGTTATATCAAGTTGCTACCGAAAACGACCCCGGCTGTTAGATTGAGTGAAACACAAAGCAAATAAAAATTTCACAAAAAATGTAACATATTTTTTGTTGTTTTAAATATCAGCGTGTTTGGGTGGTAAATTCATAGTTTTATCATTTAAGCCTTTACGTACTTAAAAAATGAAAGGTTGTATAGTATTATTTTAAGAAAAACTATGTATTTACCACCCACATACGATGACAGGAAAAAACAAAACAAAAAAATCGGCGCGTGATTTTGCAAAAAAAATCGTTCCATTATGCCTGAAGTCACTAAAACCAGGCTTCGTTTTCGGTCACATTCTGGAAATACCCGGTAGAAATCTAAATTCACGTAATTAATTAAAAAGATAAATAGCAAAATAGTTAACGGGCACAAGGGTAACAAATTACAATAGATCATTCCTAATATTTCTTTTTGATGTAGATTACATTACGGTTCGTGTGCGCAATATGAGTAAGGATTTCATTCGTGTCTTTCTTTATGTAATTGAACGGGTGATTAATGAATTGCTGTGCGCTATATTACCAATATGAAGAAGGGCTTAAGAGATCTATGATAAGATCTATCTATGATCCCTAATAAATGATAAACTTTATTAATTACTTTCTCCATTATGTTATATTCTTTCTCCGTTATGTTATATTCAATTTGATCACTTTTAAAATTACTTTATTATTTATTACTTAATTTAAATTTAAATTCATTACTTAATTTCAAATTCAGTCTTAATTATTTTTAATATATTTTGTCATTGTATAATTATTTAAATTTGCATGCTGTGGTCTCCTATAATTGAAGATTACGTCGAAATGTAATCCACAACAATGCTATACCATTGTCTTCATTATATGTCGTGTATCCTTCGTTGGAGATCCTCAATTTAAAAAATAAATAAATAAATATGATTTCGTTTTTGGGTCACGCTCTTCAATGGTAAAGGGGATTGAAGACAGATTAAGAAAAAGTAATGGTGTTACGAAGTTGTCTTTTCCTATGAATGTTTTGTCATCTGTATTTTCTAGCTTGAATTACATTCAACAATTGAGAGCAAATAACTCTCTTCAATTTTCATGAAGATATTGATAAAAAATTTAAGTTACTTTTTGGTATATTGCTAAAGGAAGTCCAGTACTTTACCTCTGAAGAAGAAAAGGAAGGGGATATAGTCTAATGTAAATAAATAAATACGAATTTTATTCAAAAAGCCAATTCATTAATGCAAAATGATGCATACATATTAATGAAATCAATAGCAAACATCAAACATTTTGCATGCTTCTGTAAAATGCGAATAAATACGCCGAGGTTAAAATGTATTGGAATATCGCTCTTCGATATAATACGAGTAAACATGGCCATCAATTTGTACTAATGTGTTCTGTGGTTGCGTAGCAGATATTTTAAATAATGTAAGATATTTTGCATTTATTTATTTAAATTATTGTTTATTAAAGAAAGTAGTTGCATGATTTTTGTTAATAACCGCTATTAAACTATCTATAAAAAAGTATTTTCTACTACTGGCTAGGAAATTAAACAGGTCTTGGGGTCTCTAAAGACTCCTTCCATCTCACTGTTCTTATTTATTACATCTCCTACAACTGTACTATACTGTACTGTATCAGCCCATATACGTCCCACTGCGGGGCACAGGCCTCCTCTACAATCGAGGGTACGATTGAGAGTGGTGGTTAGGCCATATAGTCTGACACGCTAGCCTATTCTCCTACCACTACAACCTAATTCTTATACCTCCTTACCATTCAATTTTAATATAATACCGCTTGAGTATCTCTTACATTCTACCTTTAAAATTGATGGCGCCTCACAACACGTAATCAGGAAGCTATAATAAAATAAAGTCACTGGCGCTCCGTGCTTGGCGAAAGCGGAGAAGCCGCAATGGCGCGTGGCCAAGTGTAATACATACTATTAAAAATATGTGAACATAAAAACAAATGAGGAAAGAAGCAGTGATTTACAGCAATATAACCTTAGGAGAGCAGCGGATCTGCTGAATTATTAAGCTTAAAAACATTCAAAAAGGATTGGCGTGAGGCAATTGGCCAGACACATTGAGATAATATACTACAGGGGACACTGCAAACAAAATGTTTGTAACAAAATGAAGGGTACATCCTATTTCTATCTCTGTCGTGCCTACGCAGTAACATTATCTTCCATCTCGCTTCACTGTGTACCCTTGTGCACTCACCATACGCACAGATTTTGTTCCCGATGTCCGCTCCAGTGTAGTACCTCAATGGCCAGACAAGAAAATATGATCCACATAGATCCGAAATATGAATATGATGTGATGGTATAGTACCAAACCCTATGTAGGTAAATGAAAAGTGCAAATAGAAATGGAAGATTTATTAATTCATGCATTTATTTATTAAAACATGAATTATACAATTATTAATACATATAGTAATACATAGTAATTTTTGATTTCAAATGGACCATTTATACTCATTTATATAACGCATGTTTTTTGAATATGTTACAAAACACCGCACCTTTTGCTTGTTTTGAATTGCTTATCGTCAAGAACCTTATTTGTATAAACAGATACAGAATAAAAGCTTTGTTATTCTTCTCTAATCCCTTGCTATACTTAAAAAATCGGAACAATCGAACATTGATATGAAAGTGGACAGGGTAAACACATATTTTTTCTTCAGGGACAAATACGCCACACTCACTTCTAAGTTATACTGATATATACATTTGTTTATTTAATGTGCTCTTTCAATAACACATCTAACTTTAGCTTCATGGGAAAAGTCGTACAAAACTATAACATAACTGAAGGCCGTTCCACTCAAATGATATCGTTTACATCACAAGGACACATTCGTTTGATACATGACAAAACTTTATTGGGGACACAACTTGTTTAATAGAGTCTATCCCTTTTAGTTCCCAATTTGTAGACTTTGATTTTCAGTTCCAGTTTAATAAATCTAATCAATCCCTTCTAGTTCCCAACTTTCAGACTAATTATCAGTTTCAAAGATACAGAGGTCACAAATTTTAGTTCACTTTTGGTTTATGTATGGCAGTTAATTATACATAACAGGGCAGACTGTTTTCGATAGGCCATCAGATGTCAATAGGATGATTGCAGTACCAATACGAAAAAATGATTTTTACAAGATATGTGTGTATTCAGCCCAAAGTCAGGAAATAGGAATTTTTACCCGATATGGCGATAGGCTCGCCCCCTATCACATCGTGGGAAGTAACATACAAGATGAAAAGTGGGTGTCCTGGCACCTCTGCCTACTCATTCTGGGAAAAAAGGCGTGAGTTTATGTATGAATGTGTATTCAAAACACAAAGATGTTATGCCAGTCCCACAATGTAACGAAGTATCTATGTCATACATGAAATCCATTTCCTCGAACGAACACAAAATACCACATATTTCAAAGCTCACAGAGCCCGCATGATGAATCCTCGGAACGACACCAATATTTTGATATCCATTCATATTTGTTTCGTACGGCAGAACCCGTATTTTCTATTACTTCCTAGTATCACACTGGCAGTTCGGTTTATGATTAACAAGAAGCCTAAAGCAACACCACGCATTTTTTTTATTGTGGCCTGATGAGACTTTATAGAACACGCCCCTTAAAAACTACTATATCAGGTTAGGCTACCTTCCTTTAAATAAAAACTCGCAAATGTTTCCTAGCACTTAACATGATAAGTAAATAGATAAAGCTGTAGAAACCAATACCGAGGGTACCTGACTTATAAAAGACTAATAAAATATTTGCAGTTTAAAAAAAATATAGTATAGGATGTTTATTATTAATATAGGATCAGAGTAATGAGTATGACTGCTCGATTCATATAATGAAACTTCAAAGTAAAATTCCGCTTTATTTTTGATAACAAGTGATCATGAAGCACAAAGAACTCGTTTCATAGTTCCTTTGATGTAATAAAATGTTCTTTAAAATATTGTCTAGTGGAAGTTCCGCACAATATGGTTTAGCGTCACAGCCCGTGACAAAATATACTTAAGAGCGTATACACCTTGCGCGCAAAGTCAACTATAGGTATTTCTTCGTTAATTTCACGCACACATAAGCGACCAAAGCTGTGTGCGTAGAGCTGCCGCGTCGGCTCGCTATACAATCGGCTCAAACAACTTTGATCCGTGCGCTTCAAATATTCAATTGAAATGTAACTGTAATATAATATCACAAAAATATTTTATTTGCATTATAAGTAGACAAATATTACTGTGCAAGCAAAGAATAATACAAATTTAGATAATAATCATATTTTCGTTATTATTACATTGTTAAGTTGCATTCAAATCAGTGTTCAATCAGTAGACACTACGGACGTTTTATTAATCATTTCGTGTTAGAACACATAAATAGTGTTAGGGGCCTTACAACCCCTTACAATTACGAAATATATTTAATTTTATATTACAATACATAACATAATTAAGCCTCGGAATTACATCCCATTATATTTCCTGAAACATAATTTATACTCACTACAAAATCATGGTAGGTAATAAAAATAATTAAATATTTTACTACCAAAGTACTAAGATGTGGTAATCGCAGTCCGCGCGTGGCTATTTTTACTACGTACGGCAAAAATCGACTGCAGCTAGGCCGGAGCGACGAGCGATACGTCCTCCCTCTAGAAGGCCTTGCGGCGGTCTGATTTGATCCACGTCGGACAGCGTGTTTTATAGTGGTTATTAAAATATTTGTAGAAAACATGAAAACTAATTTTGTTGAAATATAAAAATAGTAATTTATTGATAAGATGTTCTTCTATTATAATATGCAATTGCTATAAAAAATTATGTACGATAAGTTGGTGAAAAAAATATATGTTCTTAACGAGAGTTTCTGAATAATTTCGCATTGTTTAAATTTTTATTTTTCAGGAACTAAACACAAAAAGATTATTTTTCTCAGCAAAATCCCTCCATAAGGGTCTTATTAGTCTGATAATATTTTTATTTTCATCTTATATCTAGTGGTTTCGGATATCTTAAGCTTCTAAATTGCCATTTAAAGCCTAAATAACGAAACTTGTGTTCAGTCATCCTTATAGTACTCACAAATTATCCATCAATCTATAATGTTTTCCACCAAAATCCCTAGATGACAACCATTTCTAAAATTAGTACTAATTATTTTTCCTTTAAATTGTTTATTGGTGGCTATTAACTCATTTGAAAAGTCCTGTTTTTAAGCCAAAAAGCGCGTGCAGGGTATAAACGCTCTTAAAGTTGTTATTGTATGAAACGTCTGCCACTTTCATGCGATGGCAGCCTTGGTAACTTTTTTATTGCTTTGAATAGCGAGACGAGCATGCCGTCCGCCTGATGGTAAGCGACACGACCGATCATTAACAGTAACAAAACCAAACTTTGAATTACAAAGCAATACTTGGCATTCTACCTCCATAAGATGTCAAGTCTCAATATGTCCAGTTGTTACTCTGGCTACTAATATTTATCAGTGCGATTTTCACGGTCATCTTTTTGAAACTCCAAATGTACTGAATAACCTATCCTAAGTATTTAAATCAATGTATTAAAAATTAAAAATAGGAAAAGCAGCAGCATAAAGCATAAATATGTAAGTTGATACCCAGTGTTTTTGAAAGATAACCCCACGGAGCACTGCGATAAATAAACATGCGTTATGAAAGTGCTTTAAAGGAACTGGGAGGTGGTTAAAATATGTCCATGAATAACTACAAAATGGAATATCACTGTATTTTTACTTTACTTTAAGCAACAGAAAGATATGTAAAATTAGTAACTGAATGCAGGCAAAGTAGGAATAACCTCCAATGTTAATAAATGTTAAATAAGTAGAAGATTAATTGGCCCACAAATCCAAGATAACCCAAGATAAACATCCAGGTTTTGAATCCAAGCCCCGAATTTAGTTTATTAAACAACCTGCCTAATTCAGCACTTGAACCAAGGCTCGTAATATAAATATTACTTTTTACTATCACTGGCCTAAGCAAGGCAAAGGAAGTTAAAGCAACCTAATTACGTCTAATATAAATACATTGGCGCTCAACGAACCGTAAGCGTCTTAAGACGGCCATTATGCCAGCCTGCTTAGCTCACTCAAGTTTTTAAAAAGAATTAATATCAGTGCATCAATTTTGTTGAAAAAAATACAATGATTTCTTCAAAATAGTAATAAATCCTAATTTAATAAATCAAACATAAAAAGTAGCTAATGAAACAATAAAATAAATTTCAATCAGACAAAAACAAGGTTGCTGTTTAGGCATGCCCTATCGTAAAATAGTACAAGACAGAAGCACAATTTGCAGATGTTTGGAACAATTAATTAGTAATGATCCAATCTAGATAATCATATATAAGAATAATATTTATTTATTTCAGATAAAATAACTTTTAAAACAAACATTTAGAACAAAACTTTAATCTATATAACAAAACTTATAAGTTATGAGACCAATTTTACTTGAAGCTGATTTCCCTAGATACAATATCATAAATATCATCATTAGATCATAACTAGTCACTTTTTTTACTTTTTCGCCTGTATCTATTAACCCATCAGGCAGTCAGAACAAAAACGCAGTTTGTATTAATCAATTACCTTACGTTTACTAACTAAATTACTATAAAAACGAACGGACAGTCTTCATTCGCAACTGCTATTACGTGAAGATTGCGATCACGCAAACGGTAAGCATTTTAATAAATTCACGCTCTCTTCAGGAGTAGATAATGCCGTAAGTATAGATGAAATATTAGAGTTTGACAGCATTGTTTTAAATCATAGATGGCACTTTTGACGAATGGCGGATGTGGAACATAACGCCACGAGAACTACTGCCATATCGCGACCTTTACAGTTTAAAAATAATTAATTTGATTACGGATCTCAAGATTAACGTTTAAAAAAAGATATAATTGTAATTTTATTATAAATTTATAGTTTCTAATCATACATACATAAACTAGCGCTTTTTCCAGAAGGGGTAGGCAGAGGCCACCATGACACTCACATTTCGCCTCGTGTGGGATAAATATAATATTCAATAAATAATATTATTTTTTAATCTTGTTTAAACTAGGAGCTTTTGGCGACATTTACACCATGTCAACCCCATCATAATAAATAATAATAATTTTATAAATATATTATACTATACTATAATTTATAATCTGCATGCAAAAATCTACATGACACTTTTTGGTCCAGTGCATTGTCAAATAATTAGTATATTGTGGTTCTCTGTGGTTTTACCAATGACATAGGTATTTTTAAATTAATAGCTATTCCAAAAAGATTAGTCGAAAGTACGAAAAGCAAGGACAAAGATTTGCTATGCACTATTTATGTATATCAAGGATATATTTATAAACTTGATCCTGTGAAAAATAAAATAAAATTAACATCCACAATTTGTAGGACAGTGAAATATTGTTAGAAAGGGCTCCGAGGTCCCGCATGTGGTCTTAATTTCATTCCCTTTGGATTTTTTTGCGATTTATACGTAAAATAATTCAAGTAGCGTAAATTGAATGAGGACAGTGAGAAATAGGGTATGTAAGGGGTACAATTTATTTTTGTTTAGGGCTATAAAGTTTTTGTTGCGATTTTTATGGTGTTATATATACCTTCTTTGCTTTATTTTATTCTGTGTGGTAATCTGTGGACAATGGTGTGGGTCATATGTGTGTAAACTCGTGTAGTTATATTTTTTTATGTTTGTTATTAGCATGTAACCGTTTATTGTCCCTTGTAAACAATATAAAATAAAACAAATAACACTGATAGAATAAATTTCGTTTAAGCTACAATAGTTATATCAAACACTTACTCAAAAATAGGTACTATGCACAATTTTATGTGCCTACATTTGATTTTTTTCGGCATTTTGTCTTTTTTTTGTTTCGTTTCAAAGACATTGTTGTGCGTACTTCCTAAGTTTTTCACGAAGAAAGGCAAAGTAAAAGTTTTTCAAAGTACAGTATACACTGCCGTTTCATTCTTCATTTTTCCTTATTGTATAAGACATTGCATTGAGAAACCGCCGTTAAAAAAAAGAGTCAAAAAGAGTAGCAGAAGTTTCAATACCAACAGATCTTGCCAAACTATTTCCTTCACAAGTTGTGAAAGGGGATTTTCTTATCATTATGACGAGTCTAACATATATTTTGGTTTTAATAAATGAAAAAAATCATAGACTTTTTTTTCAATTCAAGGAAACTTGCTGTTGAGTATTCTTCAACATATATTAAATTTCTCAAAAGGCAATAAAATACTACCTCAAGCAATTCCATGCTTAATACTTTTATTAACTTCGTTCAGCATAAAATCTTTGTAATATTATTTCGCCCAACATATTCACGGAAAATCCCTTACTCGTATTCAAATATAGGTACGTAATCTTTAATACAAGCTTACTCCATATTGGATTTGTTTACCTTCGTGTAGCCGCGGAAACGGACCTCTCCATGTTAAATGAAACTTCGATAAGTACCTGAAAAGATAAAGAAAGAAAATTAAATACATACACATACATACATAAACTTAAGCCTTTTTCGCAGATGGGGTTGGCGAAGGTGCTACCAGCATACCCACATTTCCCCTTGTATGTTCTTCCCTACGATGTGATGGGGCGAGCATAGCGGGTACAAATTCCTGACTCCGCGTAAAATTAAATTCAATAGTCTTGGGACTATATTATGTACAGGATAGCAGTAAATTGTATTTCAACCAAAAATGGTTGCTTTGTGCTGAGATCCTAGGATAAGTTTCTTTAGTGCATATTACCAAAGGTGGCCTATAAGAGATTGCCTTGTGCAATAAGGCCCCCTATTATACTTATTTAAAATATAGCTACAATAGTTTTGTTTTAACTTTGGTGTATGTACAATAAAGTGCAAAATAAGTAAATAAATTACCTCAGCCTTAATTTTTGCACCTGTATTGTTATTACTTTCTGACAATTAAAATAATTATGTAAACCATACGGACACAACCAGATTCAATGAGATATTGAAAAAATGACACTTTATGGTAGGTATCACTGCAATGTCTATTTCCCTCTCCAAACAGCAGTTTACATGCACTGTTGTGTTTCGGATTGAAGGACATTGTAGCCAGAGGAACTACGGGACATATTGAGACTTGAAATCTTATCTCAGGATGGCGAGCGCAGTTGTTTGGTTTCTGTGCATGAGCGGTCGTATCGCTTAACATTAGCCACAAGCTAGTCGCGCCATTCACTCCAATAAAAAATCACTTAATTACACAAAGTCAAATCTCATCCTATCACAAACAACCTTTAACAAGTTTTAATCATTCAAGCTAGATCAAACAGCAAAGGCTAAGTCAAAAGGCCACGAAGTAAATACAGGCAAAAAAGCCATTTCCCTTTGGCTCGACTGAACGCGGCCGTCAATCGAAGAGGCTTAGAATGCAAGCCGGTCACGAACTAGCTATCTGCCGGCGAATGGCTCTAAAATAGTATTATTTTTACCACTCCAAAGTACTGGGCGGAATTAAAATCACGACTGGCTAGCGTGAAACGCTACTAGGGTTTTCAAGCTCGGTTTCAAAGTTTTGGTGCGGGTTTTAAAGGATTTTTATATGTGGTTTCGGAGCATAGAGTATTCAGATGTGTAGACTGAAGGTTGATGCATCCAATTTGTAAAACGTGATTATTTTTGTAGGAGTAGATCTTCTCTCTTTATTAATTTACTAGCGGCCCGGCCCAACTTCGCCAGGGTGCAATTAGATTTCTCTACAATAATATGTACGTATTATACAAATAAACCTTCCTCTTGAATCACTCTATCTATTTAAAAATGTCGCATCAAAATCCGTCGCGTAGTTTTAAAGATCTAAGCATAATGCAGGTAGCGACTTTGTTTTATACCATGCAGTGAATTATCTGTTAAATATTAAAGCCTTCGATTAAAGCTATGTCTTTATTTGGTTACAAAATTGTTGAATTAAAAAAATACAATATTGGCTTCCAACAACACTTGACCAGAACGGCAACATGAGACTGTTCTTTAGGCCCGCATTACGAATATACAGACAGCATAGCATAAATAAAATTAATGGGATTTAAAGTGGCTATACAAATTATTATTTTATTATTTAGCGTGGTGGACTGTATGGCCTAACCACTCTTAATCGTACTCTCGATTGTAGAGGAGGCCCGTGCCCTGCAGTAGGACGTATATGGGCTGATACAGATACAAATTGTTTGGAGCAATTATAATTTCCAAACTGTAAAACAAAAAAGAATCATGGAAATCGATTGACTAACTCCTAATACTCAAATCCAAATCTTTAATAAAAAAAAATATAAATAAAATAAGTAGAAAAACCAAGCGTGGCATAAACCCGAGTGCCACTGGTAAGTAGTAGGTATCTGCGCGTAGATCTCGAACCTGTTGCTAAACGAGCCGGCGTGACGTGACGGCGACACCGCCACAGGAAACCGACGATACACTCCATAATTATACATCTATATTGTTCTATATGAATATTTATATTCCACTTGCTCTGAATGTTATTAAGCGGGTTCACTTTCGTTTTATGAACATAATTTGCTTTGGAAAAAGCATTTCTCTGTAGGATCTAAGTTGTGAATATCTGCAGTGGTTTAATCATCGCCCCTTTAGTATACATACATCAATGTATCAGACGATAAAATCCCAAACTTAATCACTACATAATATAAAACAAAGTCGCTTTCTCTGTCCCTATGTCTCTTTGTATGCTTAAATCTTTAAGACTACGCAACGGATTTTGATGCGGTTTTTTAAATAGATAAGGTGATTCAAGAGGAAGGTTTATATGTATAATACGGACATATTATTGTACAGAAATCTATTTGTACCCGGGCGAAGCTGGGCCGCGTCGCTAGTAAATAATAAATACAACCAACAGTCAGATTCATAGTTCTGACCCCACATGTCGAAGATTCACTCTTGGGTCGTGAGTATTAAAAACTACGCGAGACTTTACGTTCTGACAAAAACCCAGACCCAAAACAAATAGCAGTGGATGACACAAATATTTGTCTCGGCGTGAAAATCGATCAGCAGCTTCTGGTTTCAATGCCACAAACTAACTGCTCAGCAAAGCCTGTCAATCTTGTCAAAATGTTATCTCAAATTATGTTGTAGAGTAAAAGAGGACGATATATTAGCATTTACTGATTTATTTCGTCGAAGATTAGAGATAAGCCACTTTCAATATGCACTCTAATACCTTCAAGCTGACCTTTATTTAATCTATCTTACATTAAAGTGAAATACTACTTTATGCTTGTTTGCGAAATGTCAGGTACCATAAAGACGAAAGAAGAAAGAAATTTAGCCTATTCCTTTATCTATCGAAGTATTTTTAATATTATCCTTGTGAGCGCTTCTTAGTGGCTAAGATTAAGTATTTTTTGCCCGGTCCGGAAAGCTAGAATATAAATAACAATATTTATTAATAATCGCTGACGTTAGATGCAAATTACAGGTCGATCCGCCTACGCAAACACCTCGCATGCAGCTTCTAGCGATGGCTTAATATCTATCATAATATAAAAGCAATATCGATATGGGGACAAAGTGGTCTTTGTTAATATTTTATAATATTAAATCAATATTTTTGTGAGTTATATTGTCATTCTAAAATAAAACTATTTATGTGGATTTTTTACTTCTCGAAATTTTGATTACTTTACAGCTTGCGTAGTCATTAGTCATTCGCCATAAAATGCGTATTTTTTTTTATTTCAGGTAGAAAACATGTGTTCTTCAAAAGTATCTTCTTTTCATTTATATCAGCCATTATAAATCCTACTGCTGGGGATAGATAGAATATAATATGCCGTTGTTAAACTTTAGCTCATCATGCTAATCACGCAGCTGTTAGCTACTATATAAAAATCAGGAAGGCTAAATATTTATTTAGAATGTTAGCGATAATGGTTAGTTACGAACACATTCACAAAGTTGCAATCGACGATGCCAAAATCCATGTAAAAAGGTTTCATGGGAAAGCCGACCAGGGCACCTAGGATAAGGGCAAGTAACAATAAACACACCTTCATAATTACCAAAGTATAGTAATAAACGTTATTAAACTCTCAAGGGTCATGTCACGAAAAGGGTTTTATAATGTCATCCCAATAATTACACAGACCTTAGATTATATACATGTCTAGATGACACATCACACCTCACCGCACGGCTCAAAAAAAGTCTACCAAATTTGGTAGACTCACTTCTCACGTACGTCAGTGTCATCTGAACTACATATGGCTAACGTGCTCCCGAAAAATAATTAATTATGTGAATGTGTGTTGTCGAATTGTAACGCAATTATGTGGGAAAACTGTATAATAACACCAATATCACTTGTCATCGGTAACCTTTGTTGTTAAACCACTATTATTTGAAGAAAACACGAACTTTTAATTCATTATTTTGAACATGAGTTTCATTGGCCAGTGTTGTCAATTTATTACTAAGGAGATTTGGTGAAACTATGGGAGATAAAATACAAATATCATTTTATCATATTTCGATCAGAAGAAGAACAAGAAGAATAGCATTAATTATTTGATGAGCAAATAATAACTTACCTACACAATATGAATGAAACCCATGACGTAATGAACTCTATTGTAATTTTGTTAATTCTTTCTAATATGTATTTTTTAGGCTTCCTATGGATTCCGTGCTAGCAAATTGCTGGAGAGACATTATACACCGGAAACGAAATGAAGACCATTCGTAGCTTCACAAGACTTCAGCCGTGTGTTCCGAACATTTTACTTATGATGATTGCTATTTTACATTAATACAGAAATCAGATAACACAGCCCAGGCAATAAATCCTAAGAATTAATGATATTCCGAAACAAACAACAGGAGATGAGTTTTGATCTAAAATTACTGTATATTTTTACCATTGCATTTATTGTTTTTACTAAAATGCGTTATAAATATGATAAATAGTATAATTATTCTATAATCATTAAATAAAGAAAAATATTTTATTTTACCTATTTTGTTTATCAAATAATGGAGAAAAGTTAAGTTAATAATCTGGAGTAGGCATCCCTAAACACACACACCTTGACAGTTGGATTATAATAAGTACACGACCGGTACTCACACATATCAACGAAAGTGGGGACATTTTTAGCGCGTCGTTTGTTGGCATTGCTCAATCTAGACATGTATATAATCTAAGTACACAGACATATCTGATAAACACACGAGCTCTGAACTGTGAAAACCCGATCCAGATCTGACAGAAGTTGTGTAACAGTTAATTTACTTTGTTGACGGACAAATTAATCCGTCCGCTAATGCCAGCTTGATCATTTCACTGATTGTCGCAGTCCCACACGCGATTGTGACACAATGTTCGTGGATTTGGTATATTGCGGGCAGTAGGTAACCATATTTTGGAAGAGAAGGGTCAAATAGTTACATTTAGTAAAATCGGAATAATTTTGGGAATCAGAAAATGCAGTGACTTTTTATAAAATTAAATAAACTAACCCACACAACATGCTGAGATCATAGTCATTTGTCAAGATCCGAAGCTACGAATGAATTTTGAGCCCGACAAAACCCTGACTTTAAACAATTACTTCTAGATACTCAACAACTCTACTACAAAGGCTATCTAATAATTCAATTTTATTGTCTAGTGTTCAAATAAATTACACAAAAGTTCAACACTGCAAAGAGTAATAACATTACCATAAACAAAGATAGGACAAGTGGCAACGAATAGCTGAATATAATTGCGAAAGATAATATAAATAAACTTCATTAGCATGCAACGCAAGGTGAATGTCCTAATAATTCTAATACGACCATACAAACATGTTAGATAAAGCTGATCTAGTTGGCAAAGGGTGACTGAAACACAATATTATACATTTGTTTTATTTCAATACTAATTCTACCAAATTACAAAATTTTACCCCAAGTCTTTCCTTTCTTGTTTCTCCTCCCATTATCAATCTCCGATTATTATTTGATTATGATAGCCATGACAGCCTCCGTGGCGCAGTCGGTTAGAAGCCACCTGTGAAACAAGAGGCCGCGGGTTCGATCCCCGCACTGAGAGAAATGTTTGTGTGGCTCTCAAATATTTTTTTCGGGTCTGGGTGTATGTGACACCGGAAAGTCTCTGGTAGTTGTCCATGACGCAAGACTCAATCTTGGTGTGGGGTCAGGACTATGTACCTATGTGACTGTTGGGTGTATTTATGTATTATTAATTATTATTATTTTGTGATGCGGTAACGCACTTCTGATTCAAGTTTTGCAATGTTAAGTGACGGTGGTACTAATGTACTCTAGGTACATACTAAACTGTTGACCACCAGTTTGTTCGTTTCTGGGATATAGAAAATATCTTCGTATTTCATTATTCATTATTCATCCATATTATATTTTATTATATGGATGAATAATAAGGGTGGATATCCTTAAGTACTCAACGAGCCATGGAGTGGGCTATGCTCGGTGTTTCCCTACGAGATCGAATCAGAAATCAGGAGATCCGTAGAAGAACCAAGGTTACCGACATAGCCCATAGGATTGGCAATTGAAGTGGCAGTGGGCCGGGCGCATAACTCGTAGAACCGATGGCCGTTGGGGCCGAAAGGTTCTTGAGTGTAGGCCACGTACAGACAAGCGAAATGTCGGACGCCCGCCTACAAGGTGGACGGACGATCTGACTACGGTTGCAGGAAGTCGCTGGATGCAGGCCGCTTCCTAAAGGTCATTGTGGAGATCCTTGGGGGAGGCCTATGTTCAGCAGTGGACTTCCTGTAGCTGAGATGATGATCCTTAAGTAAACATTAAACAATTACAGACGGTAGTCAATACCATTTTTTTTTCGAAATATTATTATTAAATTTCTCATAAAACTGTTCCTATAATAACCCCATAATTTAATACCCTTTATACCTAACCATGCTTGTTCAACTAACTCTTCTTGAACCAACAAAATCAATCTTTCTGAGTGGTAGCGCTGTCGATATTTCTCCTTCAAAGTGTAATAATGTCTGCCAAGTAACCATAATAAAAAACAACTACCAATTCACTGGAAAACTTTTCTGGCTGCGTGAAATTAAAACAAAAGTGGAACGGTAAGTTTTAGTACATATTAAAATAGGTCCCCTGAATCCAATTGGTGGTTGATCTAAGTGCGTGGTGGCCTGTTGGTAAACGGACTAGACGCGGCTGCCAACATGTTCACGGTGGTCGCGGGTTCGAATCCCAGGGCACACCTCTGACTTTTCGGAGTCATGTGTGTATTGATAGTCAATCACCACGCACTAAAACGGTGAAGGAAAACATCGTGAGGAAACCTGCATACCATAGCGATTCATAAGAATTTCTATGGTATGTAAGTCCGCCAACCCGCACTAGGCCAGCGTGGTGGACTATATGGCCTAACCACTCTCAATCGTATTCTCGATTGTAGAGTAGGCCCGTGCCCTGCAGTGGGACGTATATGGGCTGATACAGAATCCAATTGGAGTATTACTCAAACATTCGGAAAAGTAATTATTGGAACTTAAGGTGCTTTGTTCAATAAATACGAAGATTGTGAAGTTTTAAAGTATGATTAATGATTATGATGTCTAGCTAAAAGGGGCATTTGAAGACTGATAAAGTTTTGTGCTGGTGGTCGCCCACAAAGACGGACGACTTAGTTAAGGTCGCAGGAAGTCGCTGAATGCAGGCCGCTTCCAACAGGTCTACAGGCGAGCCATGGAGGAGGTATATGTAGTGGGCTTCCTGTGATTAAAGAGAGAGAGAAGTACAAGATAATGAGCATGGTACACACTCGTAAAAAAATTATATGGCCTTCCATGTTAATATCGTCATAATATATAAAACTTATAATGGTTTCGATAAAACACTTTCAATGGCTCTCTACTAGAATCTCAATGCATTTTAGTTCAGGAGCATTGTTATTAGTTTATGTTAGTCTAGACAAGCAAAATAATTCTGCAAAATATAAATATAAAGGGAAATTGCCATGCCAAGTATGAGATAAGAAGAGAAAGACATAGTAGAATTACTACCAATTTGTCTGTAAGTGAATGTCATAAATTAATTGTAGGCGGCGTGAGGCGTAGAGAATGCTTGTTACCTCTTGTCACACAAAAATAATGAATCAAAAATATTTTATTTTGCCTCGCTGAAGCACCAATCATTCGATTTTACACGTGAATAACAATAAACAATCTAAAGCATTCGAGCGGATTATTTTATACCTGTATTTTGTATCAGCCCATATACGTCTCGAGATTCGATCGAGATTACGATTGCGAGAGGTTAGGCCATATAGTTCACTTGCCTAGTATATATCACAGAAATTCATACAAATCACTATGGTATGCAGATTTCCTCCAGATGTTTCCTTCGCCGTTTTACTGCGTGGTGATTAACTACTAATAATACCCACATGATTCCGATAAGTCAGAGGTGTGCCCTGGTATTTGAAGCCGCGACCACTGCGAAAATGTTGGCTATCGCGTCGATACTAACAGGCCACTACTCACTTTGTTTTTCTCAATTTATACCTTTTCGTATTTAATTACTGTCTTTAACTATAATAATAAAAGTTTAATACTTTAAAAATAGGGAAACACTTTTCAACGTCGCTTACTTAACAAATACATCCCCCCCCCCCCCCCCCCCAACAATTTTTGATAACACGTCGAACGGCCTGTAAGTTAGGAATGATTTTATTTTGAAAATATTGTATCAAATTATTAAAACTAGTTTAAAAAAAATATGATCTTTAACTAAAATGAACAACTATTATTATTCTTCTTTTTCAATCTTAATTTTCTTGTGACTACAGATAATGTTTATGATAAACAAACTCTTAGTTGTTTCTCATTGTAAAACTCATTTATTTTTTGTATACATCTTTAATATTAAACATTTAAAAACCTATTGTTTATATCACTATTGACTTTCGTAGAATACTTACTATATTTTCAATTTGTTTCATGATAAGTATAGTGCTCAGACTATGAACCAGAGGAACGCAAAACATCACGAAAGAGTTGTAGTATACTTGCTCTAATACTCCCAACACTCCAATTACAAAGATAAAATGCACAGCCATTTCCTAGTTCTTATTCAAATTTTATATTACTCCACAGCGCCAGCATTCATGAATAAATATTAAATTTTATATTCTTTCACACAACTTCTATTACATCCGCAAATATTCAACTGACGCGCGAGATTTAACTTACTCCCTTGGGAACGTTCGACTCATACTTTCATATTCCTGGTCATTTATAATTATTTTTTTAAGCGATACGACCGCTCATGCACAGTAGCAAAACCAAACAACACCTTGAGTTACAAAGCAATGCTTGACATTCTAATGCGCTACCACCTTGAGACATAAGATGTGAAGTCTCAACTCTCAATATATCCAATTACTCTAGCTGCAATGTCCTTCTATCCGTAACACAACAGTGCATTAACACTGCTGTTTGGCGGCAGAAATAGACATTGCGGTGGTACCTACCCAGGCGGCCTCTCACATACTCGTATGAGAGACCTATCACCAGTGAATTATTTATACCAGTAAATACTATCAAAAACTGTTTGTGTATTTCTTATAGATATTTTCATAAATGTTTTTCGGCTATGGAACAAGCATAAGCAATTTATTCACCAAATTCTATTAATTGATTGATCTTTCATAATTGTCTATTTCAATTCCGTCATTTATCAATAGTTGCTTCAGGTGCCAATTATAGAAAAGGAATTATTCCTACGAATTTGATTGAACAAATAGCTATATCTAATAAATAAGGTTCTCATTATCATTGCCAAGATACTGCAAACAAAAAGTAAGTAATTGAAGTAAGGAATTAAATTAACCAACACTTGCCAATCAACGCTTAGCTTGTACAGGGAGTATTCAAGAAGTAAGAAAATAACCTTCAACAATAGTTGGAAAGAAAGAGCAGCCCACGAAATATTTGTATCCAAACTCATTTAAATTTAACAATTGAAATGTGTTTATAACACAAATACCTTTTCAAATTGGTGCTAATGGATTCTAATGATTATTGCCGTGATAAAGATTTAATTGATTTCCTAATTAATTATTTAACTGTCTATACCTGTGTTAATGTACCTATCAATATTGATTAACGTGAGGACGCGCACATGAAAATTCGAATTAACTCACAATATCTTAAAAAAATAAAACTAAAAAGAAGACAGTTCGTGTTGCTGAGGGAGTTTCTTGCGCCGCTTCTTTTTCACAGCTACAACACGTTCCGAAGCTGTGGTAGCAGAAAAGAACGATTCGAAAGATCTTGTGAAAGACTATTTGAATAAAGAATATTACATACACGGTTGTCTGGCAGATATCGCTTTAAGCAATAAGACCGCCCATTGTAACACTAGTGTTATTTTTTTTTTCTTATTTGTTGTATTTCCTTGTTTTGGTTACAATAAAGAGTTCTTGTAATAATATTTTGATTTTGATTTGATTTTCTGATTTTAAAATTGTAGAGCCTTCTTGACCGTACTCTTATTGAAAACTACGTATAATAATCGAGCACCGTGAATTGGAGGCTATAGTTACAGGAAGTCGCTGGATGTAGGCCGCTTCCAACGGGTCTATATGGAGATTCTTGGGGGAGGCCTATGTTCAGAAGTGGACTACCTGTGGCTGACATGATGATGATGATGATGAACGTGAATTAGCACACATTTAAATTTAAATGTATCAAATACCATTCGTATAGTCAGCAAATTAGTTAAATAACGCGCTATTTTTAAGCAAATATTTTCACAATTCAAACCCAACACCACACAAGTTAGAGAGCATCTAATCTTTAATGACGCAATGCATTACAATTAAAACTATTTAATGGTAATGCTGGAAATGTGTTTAGTTAACTCCATATTCTCATTTACCGCCATTTCAAACCACAAAATTCAATTTGCTCGCGTTATCATAGCATGGTAATGGAACCATTTGCAGGCAATAAGTATTTTAATTAAGCATCCACGTGGGGCCGTCTTTAGAAAGGTACCGGATCTATTTGAGAATACTACGGCGGGCCTTTGTTCGCGAATTTCATTCAAAACGCACGTGGCAAATAAACCAGCGGTTTAAAATCTGTTTTTATATTTGACAGCCTCCGTGGTGCAGTCGGTTAGAAGCTGCCTGTGAAACGAGAGGCCGCGGGTTCGATCCCCGCACCGAGAGAAATGTTTGTGCGGCCCACAAATATTTCTTTCGGGTCTGGGTGTTGTGAGACCGAAAAGTCTCTCGGAGTTCCTAATAGATACAAGACTCGATCTTAGTGTGGGGTCAGGACTATGTATGTGACTGTTGGGTGTTATTTATTTATTTATTTAGGTCAGGGTAAAAAATATATGTAGACAATATAACATCATTATATTGGATCAAATACTATGCGCGTTGACGCGATATAGTAAGGAAAAACAAAGATATAGTAAGGAATCCTGCACAGGTATTTACAAAAATATCTACGGTATTTTTGGTCCAACAATCCACAACAGGTCAGCGTCTAACAGCCGATTCCAGCAGTCAATCCTGAGGATTTTATATTAATGCAAACGGTTTTATCAATAAAACTAAATAGTCAGGAGGTAAACAGTTATTTTCAATCTATCAACCTATGTACTTGCCCGAAGCTATCAACGAGAATCGACTGTGGCCTTTTTAGTTTATTGGCAACATGATACTAGGACCGATTGAAAAGTAGAAAGCAATCATTAATCTATTTTTTTTTCAATTGATTATTGGCAACGGCCATAAGACTGTGATCACAGTCATCTTAATCAGTCGTTTGAATAGAAGAGTACCGTTCAAAGTGTTAATAACATTCTCCAAAGTTATCAGCGGTAACAGCTACGATCTTCATTGATGTAAATTGGTACTGTGGTATTTGCGGTCTGCCCTTATCTCATTTTTAACTGTATTCTTTTAGATGATAACATTTCTGGCCATCGAACATTTTCACTACATTTGTGTGTACAAATTACAAAACTAATCGGGTACTTACCGTTCAATATTTCAATGTCAAAGCAATAACTCTCTAAAGCCAATGAAATACTAAAATACGAAAACAATTCTCTTTATATAGCTGTGGGTTTGTGTGTTTGTCACCCACGCTGGTGACCACTCTGATACAGACAGAGTTGAAATAATCGATATTGGCAACGAAGGTAAATATACTATCATCATTTATAACTTTGTGGGTTTAATGTCTGTGTTTACGATAGTTTAAATGCTAAATGCTTAAATCAATATTTATTCACCGACAAGCCAACATGTGTCTTTTGAATAAATACTGAAAATTTTACTAGGGACCCCGTTTAATTTTGTACGTAACAATTAGCAATGATCTTCGTCGCATGAATGTTTCAGAAATCTGATTCAAAAGTATCATTGTATCAAAAATTTGCCTAAGCGTCATTGACCCATCTCTTTTAATACATCAAAGAACATTATTGATGAGTAAAAAACACAACGCGCATGAAATTCAAACACCCAAAGATCAAATTGAAAGAAATTAAATAAAACTAGAGTTGTAAAAACCGCTAAGGATTGCGTTTCCAGCAATAAGGGGAGCGCGGATTTAAAACTTTCAAACTAATTGAAAGTTATGAAACTAATAAAATAAACAAACAATATTGCTAGACCAATCTAACAAGGTGGATGAAGTGTTCTAAATACACAAGGAAAATATAATTCTTTTCGTAAACAAATGTTAGACAAACTTAATACCTTTTAAGAGGATTTAGAAATTTCTGATGTTGGTGAGTGTGGACTGTAGTGTATTGTCTCACTATTATGTACATCAACTATCGTCAGGTTCATTACAGGCGAGATAGCTTTTTTTTTAATTCGCACTTCATTTCCTGATCTTTCTTTCTGCTTATTGTTTTCTATTTCAGAAAGTGGCAATTTATTCATTTTACATCCTAAATTCTATGCTATATTTATTATACAGGAAATATCAAGACTGCTGCCGAAAACGAAGCTGATGGTAGTTTTAGTGACTTCAGACACAATACAACTAAATTTTGTGCAAAAAATTGTGACGAATTTTTTTTTGTTATTTTTTTTGTATCCTCTTATTGGGGTGGTAAATGCATAGTTTTTATCTGAAATAATAGTGTACACCTTTTTATTTTTAAAGGCGCTATAAGTACGTAAGTATTTCAATTATTATTTCAGCCAAAAATATGGATTTAACACCCAAACTCGACTATAGGTATTTAAAAAATGATAAAAAAATTGTCCCGTTTCTTGGCAAAATTTTTAGTTACATTGTGTTTGTAGTCAATAAAACTACCACTTGACTTCGTTTTCGGTAGCAGTCTTGATATACCCCGTATAAAAAATACTATCTAAATACAAGTACATTTCTTTGTAACAAAGGTTTCCGCCACGCAAACCCACGTCATATTTAAGCTAAAACCGTTTCATAACTACTTTACTCAAAATCTTTTGATTAAACATATTACAAGGCGCTAATTTGCATTTAAACAACCTTCGCTATTGTAGCGGGTGGGCGGGTTCCCACGAGTTTCATCACTCCGGCCATTAATTATTTTTTATAGCGTAAAACTGACAAACCAACAAACGGCTTCTAATGTAAACAACCAGAGTTGGCACCCACATCATTGAATATAAGTGTTCTGGCAACCTTGATTGATAGTGTAGATAGGAGAACGAAACGGTAAGAATTTTGAGGTGTCAACTGTCAGCGACTAAATTCAGTGCGAAACTCCGAAGCTATGTCTTCGCTTCGATTTTCGAGAAATAGCAGTATTACCGCGCATACAGATAACCAATTGCACTATTTGAACTATGTTTTCTAAAGTGGCGATAGTTCCAACACTTCTATTATCCTCAAACTATATTCAATTGACAGCCTCCGTGGCGCAGTTGGTTAGACGCCGCCTGTGAAACGAGAGGCCGCGGGTTCGATCCCCGCACCGAGAGAAATGTTTGTGCGGCCTACAAATATTTCTTCCGGGTCTGGGTGTTTGTGAGGCCGAGAAGTCTCTCGTAGTTCCTGATACCCACGACACAAGACTCGATCTTAGTGTGGGGTCAGGACTATGTATGTGACTGTTGGGTGTTATTATTTATTATTTAATACATAAATCTTGGCGATGTATATCAAGATATAACACGACAAATTACTGTCTGCCTACTCACCTCTATACACGATAATAAAAATGCTAATTGTTATAGAAGACGTGGTATGAACACCAAAAAAATGCAGTTTATTAACAACAAAATAAAACAAAAGAAAATCGTATTAAAGGAGTCAAATCACAGGAATATATTTGGCGTAAAGAACCTCAATCGTCTAGAAAAGTATGGAACTTCACGAACGTTTAAAATCAACTTCTTAAGTTACATAAAGAACTTCATCGAGTATTTTTTTCAAGGCTGAAATGTTCCACTCGGTTTCCTCCACTCAATTCCTTTGAAGTTGTAAGTTAATGTTACTTAAAATCATTTTTTTTATCAAAGAAATTGAAAAAGAGCAAGCCTGCATCTGAATGTTTCAATTTAAAATATTCCTATCAGTTTCATGTCTCATTTTTCATTTTCTTTACTTGGCGTTGGTTCTTTGATGATACCGTTGAAATCATATTTTGTAATTTAAAATGAGCTATGATCACATAGTTGTATATTTATAACTAAAGCATCAATGATTGATGCTATTTTCAAAGTAAATTATATAAGCCCTATCCATAGAATCATTCGGATTAACAAATTATTTGCAAATTATTTCATTTTTTTTAAATATTTTGGTTATAAATTTTTGAAAAACATGGATTATGGACATCGTGGATTTTATTTATTTGAATTTGTTGAGTAAAATCTATGAAGCTGACGAAAAAGCAAAATCTCTGAAATAGAATGTACTCGAAGAGTATTCGAAAAAATTGTGGTTATTATACGTCAGGTGAAAAAAACCTGCCTTAAGTTAAGTTATCGATCGATACTATAATTTGCTTATAGCATTCCACTTTGTAAATCACTTCAACTTGAAGGGCCCTAAAATTGAATAGAACAAAAAGAAGATTTTAATAGGACCTTTGAAGACGTAATGACCGCCTAAACACAACACAATACAATTCTCAATTGATACTCGCGCTCATTATAATCGATTAACTTCAAACACAATCGACTAATCATTCAGCTTATCGATTTCAATCCGACTAATCGACTCAATTTGGATTTGGCGCAATTACACTCATTAGTGGGCGTGCCCTGTTAATTCGAATACGTCTCTCGATATAATAGCCGTAATTGGAGCTGTATTTATTGTTAAGATTCACAGCTGCAGATCTTCTGTTAACATAATTGATCATTATGTAAATATCGAGATATACTCGTATGACAATAAATTACACATCAAATTTTCCAAAATTTCATAGGTTTTATTATGAATAGCTTTTATAAGTGTACAGTTGACATCAGGCGAACGGCTTGATCGTCTCGCCATTCATTGAAATAAAAAAAAAAATATTTTCTATGAAATGAAATGTCGAATAAAACAACTGTAAATTCCGCAGCTTATTGTCTCAGTCTTTTTGTTAACTCCTAAACTTTTCCTGAACATCGAAACATACTGTCAAATAAATCAACAGTCATTGAATTGGTTGTTTTAGCCATTCAACTAATTTTTTAGAAGTTCCCACAGTCGTGTGAACAACTCAGAGCACACATTCGCATAATAAAAAGTGACGTAAATAGATTATACTTGCACGCGCCAGTAATTAACTAATGCTGGGAATCTAGACCAAGCATGAAAGTAGTTGACAGACATAACAACAATTAAAGTAAAGCAATTACTCTTTTTTCAATTACGCCCCTTTACAAATCATGCCTTGTGGAAGAGGCCTGCATCCAGTAGCTTCGCAACCTTTATTAAACCACTTGTCGATAGCTATACAGGGTGGACAAGAAAACGGCGCACCTGCTAATATACATTATAGTATATGGTGAAGGCATCTTAATTAATACGGATTTGCATGGCGCTAGCGAATATTAAGAAAGATGCCGAGAAAAAAAAAACTAACCTTACATATGCTAACCCTTAACACATTACGCTAAAGTGATTGACCTTACAACTGAACGGTAGACACTCAACAATAAATAAGCATAGCTCATTATTTACTTATAAGTCGTGCGATTGTGTACATAACGCTCAGGGTACATAAAAATGATATTAAATTAATACTGTCAACAGTCACATACATGGGTACTAACCCCACACTAAGATACAAATCTTGTGTCGCGGGGATTAGAAAAATAATTATGGTTCATGGAAATTATTTGTCTCGGGGCAGAAACCGAACCCGCGGTCTCTCATTTCACAGGCAGTTCTTACCAACTGTGCCACGGAGGCCGTCGGTGACTCATATGGGCTGGTTAGTTGTCATTAATGACCACTAAAATAGTTAACTGACCTTGTAATGTAAACCGTAATGACCTTGATAGGCAAGGATGGAAGCGCAGGATCCGCCAAAACCCGCACGAAAACACTGTCACAGTTTGGTAGCACAAATCACTTTTTCTTTTACATTTCACATAACACAAGTTACATTAAAAGCTATCAAATTGGTTAATGTTCAAAGCATGGTTAAATTAATAAAATTTACTCAAAATAACTGAAAACGAATTTACAATAATATGCACACGACTAATACATGCGCACGCGATCGCAATCCGAATCCAACTAATAAAAAATAAATTATTATTTTGATTTTTGAAAGATAAAGGCCTGTTCACATTAGATACAAAGCTTTCCTATTTGAGTTCATAATAATTCATGTGAACAATTAGTATTAGTACTGTATCAGCTCATATACGTGCCACTGCAGGGCACGGGGTCTCCAGTGCAGTAAATTAGTGGTTAGTGTTTATTGATTTCACTAATTTTATCTCACAGAAGTCTCATATGCAAATTCTATGCTGTAATGGTAGACGACATTTCATTAATTTTATTACTTTAAAGTAACATTATTTTCAAAACACATTAAAGTAATGTTAAATACAATAATAAGCAAAATTAAATAGGCAATTTGTAACTGACTGGATTGGTTGATGACATATTTAAATAATATTATAAGCTTTTGAGCAAGTAAGGACCATTCCAATAAGATCTTTTTTTTAACGTAACTTTTATATCGGAATAGGTACTTAATCAAATTAAGTTATATCAAGTGTGTAGTGTGAACACACCTCAAGATGTTGGTCTTCTTTTGCAAAATGCTAAAAGTTACCGACAAAGACATTGCCGCCTTTCGGCTCGCGCTCACAAAGGGCGGCGGCAACCTCAAAGGAAGAATAATCGAGCCGCGTTGGATCCGACGAAGTACACTATGACCGGCGGCTTCCTTTGACTAATAGGGCCGAATTGGGCCATCATTTTAAAAATATTATGTTTTATTAATCAGTGTCATCAGATTATTTTTACAATGAATATTAATAATTTAGATAATTTAAATGTTATGTAGGTATTACGAAAACTTTTCTAATTATAATTAAATTCGCAATCTTACATGATTTAAGCGATGACCAATGCGATTTCTTGGTGTCTTTCAGTTTGGATTTGTGACACTAAGGAAAATAATGACAAACAAAATAATAGTCAATCCATATACGATGCAACTGCACCTAAAGTTATTATGTTGTTAATTTATTGACGCTTAAATCTGAGTACGTCCCTGTTTAACTGATTGATTTATTTGAAATGAAACAAAAAATATCCTTTTTTGAAGTTAGAGAAGGATAAATTATACCGCTAAGAGTTCATGACCTTACCCATTTGTAACAGCTGTTAAAGGGAAGTCTAAGAAAGTTTTGATGCTGTTAGAAATGGTTTTCGTGGTATATTTCGTTAACCGTTCAATTAACGTCGAAACGAAAAAATACGTATGTGTTTAAATCTTGTTCTTCATCTATTCCAACTGGTTTTATGCGAAAAAGTGGTGATTAAACTGAAAACTTTAAACGGTCATAACTTCAAAACGGATAGGTATTTTCCAAATATTATTTTTTTATTACGATATTAATATTATGCCCTTGTACCCAACTGAGCAAGTGCGCCATTTTTTTGCGCTCCCTGTATAACTTATAAGCACGTTGCTGTTGGGGCGATTTATCGTGCATTACTCTACGATCCGAAACGAAGTTCGAAAGTTTGAACGTCGAATTTAAAACTACACGAGCATACCGGCTTATTCGAATTCAAATATATTTCGAAGTATTGAAGTCGCAGTTAAGAAAGTGCTTAGTAAGTTAATAAGATCGTGGTTAACTGACCAGTTTACGAGCTCCATAAAATCATATTAGATATTTTTACAACGCGATCAAAGCTTAGGTCATTCCGACCCATAGTTTTATCATAGTTAACGATTTTAAGACTAGTAACCCGACTAGGTGTCACTCGGGCGCATTTTTTTATATTCCTACATATTTGTGGTTTTTGCTAGAAAATTTTCAGCCAATTTTTTTTGTGTATACTTTTCACCCATTTCTTCTACTATTGTTTACGGATTTTATCGTGGAATTGGTTTAATTTTTATTTTTTTTAACTTCCCTACGTTTGGATTACTTTAAATTAAAAATGTAAATTTATAAAGTTAACCTTTTTTTTTCGTTCCGATAAACCAAATCCGCGATAAAATCCGTACATAATAGTTTTATTTCCATATTTACAATCGGTTTAAACATTTAATGGTAACAAACATACATTTTCTTTCTCTATTATAGCATTAGTTTCATTCGATATCAACCCTGTAGCAATAAAACTAATCCTGAGATAGACAGAAGCCTCTTTTACGATTGGGATGGATGAAGCTGTAATCTACAACACTTATTCCGTAGTAGCAGATAAACTTTCAAGATTCTTGTGGATGATTCTCAAGCATGACTCCAAGTTGTTTATTTACCACGTATCTAAATGGATGTTCGTAATTATAAAAAGTTAAAATGCTTTCATAAAATAAATTTATATAAATAAATAAATAAATAACACCCAACAGTCACATACATAGTCCTGACCCCCCACTAAGATCGAGTCTTGTGTCGTGGGTATCAGGAACTATGAGGGACTTAGCGGTCTCACAAACACCCAGACCCGGAACAATTGTTTGTTTTTGTTTGTTATTATATGAATACATAATTACAAGAATTAGTTCATTCTTAACTCAATGTCTCGATAGACTCGCCGCCTATCGCATCATGAAACGCTACACACAAGACAAAACTTGGAAATCCTGATAGCACGCCTGCTTATGTCTTCTGAGATAAAGACGTGAGTTCATGCATAACTCAATGACCTTTACATAATCGAGTCCAATAAATAGTACGTAATTAATTGTAATTCATTATTTATTTATTCATTTAACACTTTAGTGTACAATAAAGTGTTAAATAAAGCACATAAAAATAACAAAACAACATGAAAAAAATAAACAAGTGGCGGTCTTATTGCTTTGATGAATCTCTGCCAGGCAATTATGGGATGAATACACGAAAAGAACAAAAGTTGGGGCTTCAGGTGTACGAATAATTCATACGTTACATTTCAAAGAGCTCTTTACGTTATCCAATAGTTTATTATTCCACACGCGGTATACTACGATTCATGCCTTTCCTATTAAAGTCAGCGATTCTGAACCTCAATTAACATTCGTACAACCAAACAAAGAACAATCATCGCGTTTCAAAACAACTTTCTACATTTCCTTTTAAAACAATTTCCGAGTTCGCGAATTGCGCGCCAAGTTCTCGAATTATTCGGAAATAAGCGCGAATTTAGCAAAAATGGAAACGGAATGACTTCGGTTTATGTACTTATTTGGAATTTAGGCGTGATAAAAATATCTTGTAGATATAGCGCGGAGGAAGTTGTCTTTCTGTACGGGTTCGCCAGTTCAATCCATATGGTTGAATATTTGTACGGCTTACCAAACTGTTGTTTGGATCTCGATGATTCTGAGGGAAAATACTATTAAGAAGCAATGTTTATTAGAAAAAAAACATTGAGTAAATTACTTATAAGGTAGTTTGAACATTTTTTTATTATAAAATTAATTCTATCCTTTGCAACTTTATAAGAATATCCTTTTAGTCTGATTTCATTAATGAACATAAGGTAAACGAAATTAAACGGTACGAAATATTATTTATCAAAAATCTCAATACAATAGCGACTAGTGTCAGTAAAATGAGTCGTACATTACAATTACTCCAATATTGCCGTGTAGTTTCTAGCATTGCAAATTCCAACAGAGTTTGTCGTTTCCTCCGAGTCAATTTCAGTTTTTTTCCTGTCTTTGTGCCTCTGTTTGTAAATGTCCCAGTTTATCACGTTTGAAGGCTTATAGAGTGTAGAGCCTATAATAGGAAAATCTTGAATGAAAGATGTATTCTACTTGCTAAGTAGGTGAGCTTTTACTTGCACATTAGTTACTAAAAGGAAATAAAATTAAAATTCTTTCTATACCCACGATACCCCCCTGAGCACGATTACCGGACTTTACACACCATAGAAATTCATGTAAATCGCTATGGTATGCTCTGTTTCCTCACGATATTTTCTTTCACCGTGATAGTGGGTCTTCAAAATGTTGTACTTTTTTTAGATACAGTCTTTTTTTTTCTCTACCACCCGGTTCACGTGGCTGATTTCACCAGAGAAGAGCAGCAAGAAACTCTGGCATTGCTCTTTTCAGAACAAGTTTACAACACAGTAATTACATCCATCCATCAGCCAAAGGAAGTCCACTGCTGAACATAGGCCACCCCCAATGATTTCCACAGAGACCTGTTGGAGGCAGCCTGCATCCAGCGACGTCCTGCGTTCTTTACCAGGTGGTCTGACCATCTTGTGGGTGGACGTCCTACGCTGCGCTTCTCGCTACGTGGCCTCTATTTTTAGTAATTACATAGTAGTCCACAAATAATTTAAAATCACAATTTATTAATAATAATATTGGTTAAGTTATTTTGTATTATTAAGTGAAGTGAATTCGCCCAGAACGCGGAATCGATATGCTCTGTTCTATCAAAGCAAATGTAACACCTGTTTTGAACACCTATGAGTAAATAATAGTAAAAATAGTAATAGACTTATAAAATCGCAAGACAGAATAAGGACTAAAGATTATTTTAACTTTAGTATGTAAGGTGTTTGACCATATCTTACTTAATGGAAAGTGACGTTATAAGCCTACCTAGAAAATGCCTATTTACTCTAGCATTGAAAATCCCCAAATCATAACTTTCAGGAAACACTGAAGTAATAACTGATTTGAGTAAAATATTTTTTTTATAGATTGTAGTGAATATATGATATATTTTCAATAGTATTTACGGAAAAAAATCATGGCACATCGACCAATTAAATCCCTATTCACCCCATAAACAATGACCCAGTTTAGCTCCTATTCACTTCCGCCTATTCATCCCTTTAAAATTTAAATATACGAATGGTAAAATTGATTGCGTTTTTCACTACATCGCTCCTTTGAATAGTAGTAGTGTGATATTAAATCGATTGCCTCGATAGCGCAGCTCTTTATCGGTTCGGCTACTGTGATGTCTCGGGCTCGAATCCCGCGCCAGGTAGAGTATTGGATTATTCTATTCATTATTAGCTCGGAGTCAGGAATTTGTGCCCTTAATAAAAATATAAAATGAAATAAATTCCAAAACTGAAGTTACTGGAGTATTGAAGCACATAAAATAAATGTGCGTAGAAGTGGACTGCCTCGGTGGCGTAGTTGTACTGAGGTATGGTTACAAAGCTGAGGTCTCGGGTTCGAATCCCGGGTTGGGTAGTGATATTGGATTTTTTTATTCATTATCAGCCCAGAGTCAGGAATTTGTGCCCGATATGGCGATAGGCTCGCCACCTATTACATTGTGGGACGGAACTTACAAGGCGAAATGTGGGTGTCCTGGCACCTCTGCCTACCCCTTCTGGGATAAAGGCGTGAGTTTATGTATTAGTATAGGATCCCGCCATATATCGACCTTCACCGAGATGTTTATTTGATGAAACGTATTTTATATTCAATTTAATATATCAATAAATATATTGTATATGGGTTGCCTAGCAAATTTCAGTCCTGAATACGATTAACTATTACTTGGAACAACTGGTATGCTGTGTCCTCTTCTATCGCATGGGATGGTTGGTTGGGAACTCTCACTCGCACATATTCACTCGGAGCAATATTTCACTTTTCTAAATTCGACAACCGCAATTCGGGACTGCTTTTTCGCAGACAACCTTATACCACCGTGTTCGTAATAAAATTATCTTTATTCTCATTTAATTTTCATTCGAAAATCAGACCGGTGCAAAATGCTACTAGCGATTTACCTGTTTATACCTGGCAACCTGAGGGTTGTGAGTTGTGACCGGAAAAAAATAGGCAACCTAACGTTTGCATATTCTATGGGCTTCATACTTTCGATTGGTATAGAATTTGTTCAATAATCAAACAGGTGAAATGTTTAAATTTTTTTTAAATTTTGATTATTAATTAATCGTATTCAGGACTGTAATTTGCTAGGCAACCCATATACAATATATTTATTGATATATTAAATTGAATATAAAATACGTTTCATCAAATAAACATCTCGGTGAAGGTCGATATATGGCGGGATCTTAGACTATATGTATCATGTAGAAGTGGCAGCAGTATGACCGGTCCTAAGTTGAAGTGTAATGTTTTATGTAATATGTGATGTTATTCTGAGATAAATTGGATCTAAAGTTTCATGTTGTAGTGGCAGTGATACAACTAGGAAACGTTTTAATTCTAGGTAATGTAATATTTTCTAGTTTCACGGAATGTTATTTATGTTACAACTTAAGGCTAAATTGTCTCTTATGTTGCTTTACATACATATGTTCACTTAACAAAATAAACAAATAGTCAATAGTCAAAGTTTATAAAGAATATTTCGAAGAAGGTCTGGTCAATATCCTTTGGAAAAAAGGCGTTTTGATCTCAACTAGATATACTTTGCTAAGTATGCTTTATATTCAGTGTTGAAATTTTTAGTTTGATATAAACAAATATTTCCAGGAAAAACATACATTCAAAACATCTGTTCATAATAAAAATCAATTAACATCAAATATCCACAAATTCCAATGAAACCCAATAAAACTATTGCAATCAAATTAGATCCACAAGAGAAAACTAATTTCAGATCTGACGATAAATAAAGAGCTCTGAATAATAGGAATTATGACGAGGGGATCCCGAGGGACGAATAGGGATAGAAACTTCGAAGGATATCCGAGCGAGCAAGTTTGTTTTTGATAATATTATGTTAGATTTACGATAAACGCAATTACCGAATTAAACGGATTAATTTATGTGTTAATTTTACTCAAAGTCATATTAATTTCGTGTCAAGAAGTTTTGATGTCATATATGTATATACATTGAGATTTGAGACTGGCAGATGCACAAACATTGCATTGCCGAGAAACAAAAAACATCACCCATCCATTTGCCACATGATTAATGCGAAACCGATGCATCACAAAGCGACAGTAATCAAAACAGTGTGTCGGGTATCGCATCGTTATCACATCGTACTCGCTTTCGCCGTCGACGCGACCGATCGGTTTAACCACGTTTTCACTCAGTCTAATCACCATTGATGGACAGTGGGGTGGGTGCACCAGTTACAGGCTGCTGTAGGACATATACGTTTAATTACAGCTTTTATTCATGTTATGATTACTTTATGTGGGTAAAAATAAGATAGGCTTTATCTGAGACTAGAAAGCAAGTATTTTTATGGACACGATTACTACACAAAACATGCAGTGTACCTAAACTTCAATCTTCAATGCTCTGTGAAGGCAGGATAGTCGAGTGATGTGTGCAAGTTTAGCGATTTCCAAATTGTATATTTATCTGATTCAATATTTGACAAGAAAATTACTCCTATATGCCTTTAAGATTACTCGATTAATTACAAAAAAGAAACAAATACACCTAACTTTATATTCTCTTAAGAACACATTCTTTGATAATTAAGAATTAACAGCTATATTATATTATCAGACACTGCAATGCGCATGAAAATTGCCCTAAGAGTTTCAAATCCATTATGAATAATCCTATATTGAAAATTGTATACTTGTCCTATGTCCACTACTGGCGCCAGCACCCTGTATAATGCCATAAATGTGATTAAAGCACACCTGACAGTTGCGGCTTGAGCGCATATTGTACTCCAGTAATGGCCACTTACCGTTTAATCGATAGCCAATATACTGACATAACCTACATTAAACCTAATCGTTCATGTGTTTTTATTGACGTATTAAAACGCCATTACTTCACACCGCAAGACTTATTTTTCCGATAGCACGCTAATAAATGCATTTACAATGTTTGTAATGGTTTTCGTGGTGGATGTGTTCAAAGTGGCTAGTAATTCTGGTTATATTTATATACGTAGGATTTCTATTTGGCCTAATCCTTCTCAATCATGCTCTCAGTTGTAGAGGAGGCCCGTGCCCTGCTGTGGGACGTATATGGGCTGAAACAATACCATATAGTTTTGATACAACAGTCTAAAATTATACTAATCATATTAGTCTCCATCCAAATATAAGACGAAAATCCGCCGTAAATACTGTTACTTATTACTTTCCCACGGCAATACAAAAATAATACTGTTAACCATCAACAGATGGAAGTTTTAAACATAAAACTTTGTGATGGCCTGTTGTACCTTGATCAGACGCGGTTACTAACATATTCAGTGACACTGAATCAAACTTACGATTAACGGCCGATGCCAATAATCAATAGAAAAAAATAGATTAAAGTCAATCTGGATTGTTTTCTACTTTTCGATTTGTCATTTACCATGTTGCCATAGTTTTTTCACTACTGAGATTGATTATTGGCAATATAGTATTAGAAAAAAGATTGAGCTGTCAATCTCAAATGGCAAATTTTGGATTGGGTTTGTTTATTGGCAGCGGCTGATAAGCAAGAGAAATAAAATCATTTTAGTTCTTCCAAATTCTACACTTAAATCAATTCTAAAAACCTTATATAAAGTTTATAAAAACATAAAACGTGTTTACATAGTGGGAGTCAGTAGCCGATGTTGTCTTATCAATTTCACAGTTAGCATAATCAACCAAGAATAATTTATGGAAGCTGAACGGCGCGCATTTCCGTTGCAAATTGCTACCAATGCTAACAACATGTAGAGAAATGGATGTATCGAAATTAGCTTTAAATATCAGCGAAGTATATTCTGACAGTAATAAATCCCCTTGGAATACTGCAAGTGATGAAATTTTCTGATGGAACATTTATATTTGCATGATCAATAAATAGCACAAATATGGGTGCTGTGGGACCGAATAAAACCTCTTAATTAGAATATCAAACACCCAACACAAGGTTACCTCACTGCGGGGTCAGTATTACCTGTATATTCATTACAACTAATTTATTATTTAACCTACTATTGATTTTAGCAACATCAAAGAATGAAATATCAAAACACACACTCTAGGTTTTTTTGTGTACTTCTGATGGTAAACGATAAAGCCACTTATGGACAATAGCAAAACCTTACAATATTTATTAAGTTTATTATTTATTAAGATAGAAGATATTATAAAGCAACGCTTGGCATTGCACTATGCACGCCATCCTGAGATATAAGATGTTAAGTCTCAATATGTCCTGTAGTTACTCTGGCAACAATGTCCTTTAAACCGGAACACAGCAGTGCATTAACACTGCTGTTTGGCGGGAGAAATTGACATTGCGGTGGCACCTACCCACCTCTCACATATGAGAGACCGACCACCAGTAATAGATATCTAAAGAAATTCCGAAACCAAAACAGTTTCAGAACTAGATAAACCTACCTAGGTGTCCTCTCACTTATAAGAATCCCACCACCAGTGTAATAGATAACTAAAGAAACTCTCAAACTAAAACAATCTCAGAACTAGATAAAGTTAAACATCAGAACCAAGAAGACGTACAAAAGTTATTAACACCGGGCATATTGCATATACTTGGCTTAAAGTTATCGCGAGCACGTAACTTGTTCATACAGTGCCAACTTCCCTAACTTGCAGTTATATACATGATAGCATTTACCGGCAAACGCATTCAACTATACCGGTTTCTTGATTAATTTCATCTTGCATAATCCTAAAATAGCCTGGTTTATACTGAAATTATACTCGGAAATTGTTGGTTTATACTTTAGACACAAACACTAGACAAGACTGGGAATTTTTGTTTTATATTTGTTTTGTTATGGTTCGGAAATGTGACTGAACTCCATGATTACAAGCGCAATGCAGTCTGAATATAGAATCGATTTTCAACACTCCGTTATCTGCTGTGGGTTTATTATTTCAACTTTGGTGGTAGGAGAAACAGAAAAGAGTTCAACTATCGTGGCGTGACGTCATCTTGCATAAAACGCTTGGGTGCGAAAGAGAAACCAAGTGTCCCCCCTACATTATTAAAAATACATATATCTCAGTCATTTTATTACCAATTTGGATGCTGCCTTGAATTAATGTTTGTTATAATGTATATTGCAGTGATAATTAAATACTGTTTATAATAAAAATGTGTAATATTGAGCTCACTGAATAGGAAGTAAAGACTACAGCAAGATACTATGATAGAAAATAGCCATGACTGTAATACATGAGATTCCATGCATTTTCAACATCATCTTAAAGTACAAGAACTCCATTGCTAAACACACGCCCAAATACTGGAACGCAACTTATACTTTATATATTTTCATAAACTAGAACACTCATTTTACTGTGAAACTTAATATCAGTACGAAGACTTCTGTACCTCGATGAAACCTACGTTTTATGTAGGGAAAATTACATATTTTCAATAAATATAGGCCAGTACTTGGAAAAATGAACTTTAGGCAAAATAAAAATATATCTTTAACTTCGGCTCTGTGAACAAAATTTAAAATATGAGAAGAATTACTTTATCTTACAAAAATCTGTCGTCAGGGATTACGTTTAAGAACATTACATAAAAAAAGCTTCAATGAATTTTAAGCAGATTCAGTATCGGAATCAATATTTTTTACCGATACTATGAACTCGCATTTTCCTTTAACCGATTCAAAAAAAAGAAACTCCATCTTAACGTCATTAACACCGTCATTCAAAACTGTCAGTTCAACTCCAAAATCACTCCAAGCAACAAACAGCTGCAACAAATCCGCTGCTGTTTATAAATGGACGTTCAATTTGTTGTTAATGTCAATAGCAAACAGTTCGCAACTGTAGCCACTACCCTGCGCGGTCAGTGTTGATTATTTACTTGTAAATATTGATAAATTGGTGTTGCGTCATCCGTTTCAATAATTGGGTATTTGTAGAGTTCACTTTTCAGCGATACACCAAAAATTTGATGGAATCTAAGATTCCAGGATCGATGGTATTATTGTCCCTAGCCTGATAGGATCAGGAAAGATCCAAAAAGCAAAATACAATACTAATTTATTTTCCTTGATCCAACCTCTGAATTTGGGACTGCATCGGCAAAGGATTTTCAATGTAGGACTTTTCGAGACCTAAGTTTATGATGATAACGTAAAAAAATAGGTTTTTAAAATTCAATCTTGAAAATAAACATGAGCTAAAATGTTTCCACAAATACACATCAATTCATTAAGAAACAGATTAACTTTGCATCAACGTTGCAAATGCAATTTATGTCACCTAATCCAAATGTTGGATTTTTTCTCGCTAATCCCGAGCATTCCGCTTCTCCTAACGACGATCTCAGCGACACATGACGCTCCTACTAATTACTTTCTTTTTTGCTGTCGAGCATACTTAATTATCTGTCTAGTGCCCTAGAATAACCAGGAAATGCATGGAAGCATCAACAATTTACTGAAAATTACTTCATTATCGAAATGACGACTGTTGATGATTTTTGGTACTTTGTAGTTTTCGAGTTCTGAATACAGGACGAGACTCATATTTCTCCATCTATATTCTCAACAATTTTAAGAGACCAACAAGCTACGTAATTCTCAGGGAATTGAACAGCGATTTTATAACACAATAATTAATAAACACTTGACAGTCGATATTGATACCCCTCAAAGGTGACAGTTTAATAAATTAATCATGCTTACATTTATCTACGCATTAAATGCCGTAAAGGCAATTCAGCTAAGCGGAAATGCGATAACAAACCAAAGTATTTAGTTACCACCCGTAAAGCTTTTCACAACTGTGATACCTAGGGTTTCATCTTAAGTGTCTGTTGGACCGCAATCTGCCAGTTGCCAATATTCATTTATCACCCCGCGGGGTAGAATCGATGCAGCAAAACTGACTTCAGCTTGTCTACTCCAGCGTTTACAATCTATCACTTAACTTTAATTATCTACGGGGATAATTATTTCCCTTGATGGGCAATCGTTGGCACATCAACCAACGTCATAAACACGCCAGATACAAAGGCTTCCTCTAATAAAGTAGCATTGGAACGAACGGGAAATAGGCTTGATTAGGACACCCGATACAGTATACGATACGAGCCCAATTTAACTTTACATCCAACGCTTCAAAGGTCGATTAAGTATCAACTACGCATGCCAACGGATTTGATTGCAATTTAGCATCATAGATCTCATTGGTCTGACAACCGAGACATCGTAATGTCTGCCATTTGTTTCATAAAACAAAGCATTATTAATGTCCAGTACAGAACATTTTTCACTTGTGCCTCTTTCGCGCGCCGCATCTCCGATTAACAATATGGCCGCCGGGAATTATCGCAAAATGGCGCCCATTACTTATCCTGTCAGATACAAAAGGTTAAATTAGTGTTTGATGAAGTCCAACTACAATGATCGTGGTTAAGTGTCAATAAATTTAGTTTCGGCTTGCCAATAGTATCAATTTATACATTGTTTAATTTACTCACCTAACTTAAATGGAGATTGAAGGCATCTGTCAGGTGCAAAATCCGCTTTATAAAAGTTTTAATTTGGAAACTTAATTTGTTTGCCGATAGATAACGAGAAACAAAAATCAAAGAAACATTTAATGGAAACGTAACGATTTGAATCAATCCAGACGTCGACATGCGAAACGATTTTGCAAATAAAATCCTAAGCGGAATAAATGGACCTTCGTATAATCTTTAATTCCTCTCAGGGTGCAAAGTAAGCACAATAACAAAGGTACTCAAAGTACTTGATTTGGAGGTCGTTGTCCCAAGCACAAAGGTGTCGTTCGTCGTAATACAAGAAACAATAACCCTAATCCATATTTGAAGTGCCATTATGCGAGGTATTCAGGTGCGTACCTACAAAATTATTCATCTGAATAATATAGTCACCTATGTTGGCACGTCTGGAGGCTAGTACACGGGATTACCATATACAAATTTAGTTTTGGGAAGATTACAAATTTTTAATAAACCTATTCAAGTAAGGGGTCACGTTTTCAGGAAAAGCCATGTTGCAGCAGCCATGGTAAATATATAAATTGAAGTTCTAACTTAAATTTTTAATTTAATATGTAGTACCAGCTTACTTTTTAAACAAAGCAAGGAAGTGATATTTAACATTTTGCTAAAAACGAAATATATTATGCTTCTCAAAAATCTTAACTCGTGTAAATTGCAGTCAGCCGTCAGGTCCCTGACAGAACACAAATATCCAGAATTCAATAAAATCTCAGTATCTTCCATTTGGGTCAGTCATTCTACGAATAAACGATTAATTGAATTCAATATATCTATCAGTAATTGCGAATTCGAGCGAAGATGTCAATCCAAGGACCCTACTATATTCAACGAAACGAAGTTCGAAACTTCGGATGATCAAAGTTTATATACGATACGAATGTACCTACATAAAACTTATGGTCGTTATTGATTTATGGTCGTAACCATAGACTTATAGTTACGGTGTACGTTATATATATACATTCGTATCGTATAAAAAACTTCGTTTGTCCGAAGTTTCGAACTTCGTTTCGTTGAATATAGTAGGGTCCTTCGTTCGTTCGTTCGTTCGTTCGATGAATATAGTAGGGCCCCAAGTGTGGCTTTATTGCTAAATTGTCGTGTACACAGTACAACAAAATTCCTTTGAAAAGTTAATTCGAATCATCCTCTCGCTTGAATATTTATAATTACATTTATTTTTGTTATTTTTAAATGTCACCAATTATTGGTAATTAAAAATTACGTATAAATAATTGTTAAGTATTTCTTTATTTATATATATTACAATAAAACCATTTACTAATTTACTACATAAGGACGACTACATTTTTAACATTCCTTATCTAGTCTCTATTCGTACGTAGATTTATTTTTCAAATATGTAACATAATCTATCATAATACTTAAAATCTATCTACATTACTATTATTCGATATATTCGATTAATATATAAAATTTAACGATTCCGTCCTGAGTCATGACCGAAATATTTAATGAATACTGTTTTAGAATCCTGTGAATTATAGGACATCATTATATTGACGAAGTGCGTGGTGACCTGTTGGTAAACGGACCAGACGCGACAGCCAACATGTTCACCGCGGTCGAGGGTTCGAATCCCAGGGCACATCTCTGACTTTTTGGAGTCATGTGTGTATTGATAAATAATCAATCACCACAATGTCCTAAACATTTACCACCCACACTTATAGCTGTTTTTTTTTCAGTCATTCATAGAAACTAGAATATTACCATTTCTACATTATTATATAATCAGATGCGAAGTATTTAGATCAAAATTCTTACATTTTTACATAAACTCTTGGTAGGCATTCAGCTCGACAAAATTATGCGCGCTACGGCATAACATCTAGGAGAATCTACTGCATATGTAATAGCATTTCAAGCATATAAATACTACAATATGAAATCTTGTGAGTATAAATATCATTCGTGTTGTTTGTCTACAATAAAGGAATTATTACTTAAAATATTTATAGCTCGTTTCATTTTACAATTTATGTTCAGTAATTTTGATTGATATTTCTTCTAGCGTATTTGATTTAGTTTAATTATATTATTCTACATACACAATTTATTTAATATAACTCAAAATACACATCTAAGAATGATCTGTGTAAAATCTTTGTTACTTATGCAATGCGACCTTTCGTTCAAAATTTCCTTCCTATTAGAATTATCGTCAACCTCATTAATCTTAAAACATTCCATTCCAACATACTGAAGATCTCAATCACTAATTGAAATGTGATCTAAATCCATCGACACCAAAATTACCATAGCGTATCTGCAATCAGTAATTTAATGGTGAATTCGTGACATTTATCAATTGAATCGACGGTGGACATATTATGTCAAAGGTGTCAAATTAAAGCACAGTTAGGCATACTGATGCAGATTACATTGTTACGAGCTGCTGTGCGACACGACCACAGTGCAGCTGCTAACTGTTGCTTTACTGTTAGATGCTACTAGTGTGAGACTGATTGTGTGGCGCTAAAAGGTTATGCGTTTCATTGTGAATTTAATGTATCTCAGATTTCTTGGTATCTACCCTAACGGCCCTGATGGGCTGGGAGAATAAATTACTAGAACAGGTCACTTGCCTGAGATTATTCTTTGAGAAATAAATAATGATGATGTTAGCTCATACAGTTTGGATTCTAACACATTTATTTATTTTACTATCATTGCTATATTTTGCGTAATCAACAATAAAGTTAAATGCACCAGGTACACAATCATAAATTAAGTAGATATATTATAATATGCAGTTTACCAGTAAAGTTGTCTGATTAAATTATGCTGGTAAATAGATAACCAAGCAAGGCTTCCTATTAGAATAGATATTACTAACTATAATACAATTTCAATATACAGGTATATTATACATTGATTAACTAAATGATAAGTACCACAATTTCCGTCAAATACTTAGCATGGAAAAACCATATACCATTTATCACAACAATTAATCTGACCTTCAACATATTTTGTATGGACTAGAATTAAAAGCAAATTTCAGACCAATGCTATCTTAAATCTTAAAATCATTCATCAGTCAATTTACCCTGAATTGACAACAAAAGCCGGTAATTTCCTTTCCAATGATGCATTAAACTCGAATTGATTTCCATCAATGCGTTGCGTGTAATTAATTCCGATATGCTGTTATAACATGAGTTAAGATCGCAAGCACGTTGCGTACATAATGATTTGCATGAACGATGGCTTCCACAGATGCTGTCGGCATTTAATACCCCCATTAAGAATAGTCTTCACGACTTATTGAGGTTTACAACGATTTTGGCTATTCCAGTACCTATATATGAAGTGAAATACTGAATGCATGCTGTTTTGAATAATTCGGTATAGAAGTTTTTAGAAGTCTATCCTGAGAACTGAATTTTCTATAAATTAAAATGACAATAAACAAATAAATTGGTTCAACATTCATAAACGTATTCTCGATCTTACTAAAGAGCAACACTAGAGTTACTTGCCCGTTCTTCTCTAGTGAAAACCGCTTTCCGAAACGATGTTGAACATTTTAATGTATTCAATAAATTATTATCATTTTCATTTTACATTGTCGTCATGTGAGTATAAGAATACTATGAAGGAATTTTTGGTACCACTATCCGAAAAATATTATTAGTCACACAAATATTCAGTTCAGGGATAAATGCCGTTATTTTTCAATATTAACCTAGTTTGTGTCTGTGACTCTAAAACTGTTACATCCAAGCGCAATTTATGTGAGCAGCTTTTCAAATTAACTATGAGATTGTTTTCCCATAGGGTCCGTTAATAAGGAAGTATCTTTTCAAAGTCCATATGAATCCATTACAAACTCGTCCATTGCTAGTTAGTTTCTAATACAGTATAAAATTGTATTCCCATAGTGTCCGTAAATGAGTAAGTATGGTTTCAAAGGCCAAATGAATCCAATTGAAATTCGTCCTTTCCTAGTTATTTCACCGCAATCTCATCAACCAGACCAAACGCAATAAGCTCCTTGCATTCTGAGAATACAGATCCTACGATAGTTTTACCGGCTCATCCCGGATGACATTATAATAAACTGTAGCTTGAGTTTAAGTAGCTTAAGTCAGAAACAGAAATTCGGTTGTGAACATCAAGTTTTATTTCGGTTTATATTTTCATTCATCACCATCATTTTCAGACATAAGGAATGCTGTACTGTAAAGTGTAAAGTTTTTATCCAAGAAATGCTGCTGGGATCTTGTTGGAAGAGGCCTACATCCCGCATCTTCCTGCAAATGTTTAATTAGGTTTTAATTGTAAATTTTCGGTGAAAAATACTGGTATAAAAGTATAATTATTTAACTATTTGTAGCTAGGATAAGATCTTATAGCATCTATCTATCCAGTTGCCATAAGTTGAAACCGACACAACATTATTTTTATTACGCGTGTCGCAGAGATAAATTTTGTTTATAATTTTCTGGCCCGCCTGACGTCAAACCGCGCAGAAAATAATCAACTCCCGGACAAATTCACACTCGCGATTAAATCTTTATTTAATTTACTAAATGTACATATTCATAATTTTGTGAAATTGCAGTGAACAATCACGACAAACTTTAACCTAAAATAAGGACAGAACAAGTTTCGATGTAATGAATCATGACTAAATATACTATCCAGTTCACATATCAGAGGAACGCCTATCTTAGTTCCCTAGACTTACAACATCCGCAGGATACGGTCGGTATTCCCAAGCCCGGAAATTAAGGCAATTATTGTAAAATGTGGTACAATTACCAAGTGTTAACTATCGGGTTACAAATCAATGGTGGGTAACGGTACGCCGGCTGCGCATGCGGCTTCGCGTCGTATACCAGTTTTTCACGTCGCGAATTGAGCCGAGAAGTGGTGGGAATACGTATAAAAATAAAATATATTTTTGGCCAGTGTATTGTGAGCGTTGATAGAACTTTGTCGAAGTTGCTCTAAGAAAACAATGCATTTATCCATTGCTAGAGATAAATATCTTCTCTATAACACTACTTTCCTCGATGTAAGCCTTATCTAAGCTTTATCCCGAATCTTAACAAAATCTTTCACTAATCTTGTATCAAGATTGAAACCAGAGCAATACTGGACATATTATTGAGACCTAACATCTTTTGTTTCAGGATGGCGCGCACAGTGGTATGCCAAGCGTTATTTTGTAATTCAACATGTTGGTTGGTTTTGGTACTATCCAGTAACGGTCGCATCACTTACCATCTGGCGAATGACGTGCTCGCAGTGGCGTAACAATAGGGTGGCATAGTGCGCAAAATGCCACGGGCCCCCGGCCTTAGGGGGCCCCCGGAGCGGCGGCCCAGCCGGCCCCTCAGGCCTCGGAGACCGTAAGCAGAGAAAGAACCTAACTAATTTATTACCAACAAAATTAATAATCAAAAACTATTAGGCTTCTGAGGGGCCCCATCACCATTGCTGCGTTTAGGCATCGGCCACCTAGTACCGAGTTCACCAAGATATTAAGATGACTGATTGGTCTTGTTATGGAGTTTCTTTTATGGCCTGCAGGCATACGAGCATACAGTCTGCCTGACGGTCAGCGGTCACCGCCGTTCATGGATATTCGCAAATCTATTCGCAATTCAAAAATCCAGGGATCCAGCAAAATGAAGTCGCTTCCTACCGTAAGGAGAGCACTCACACAGATAGGTTATAGCGCCCAGGGAATTCCGAAGCAAGGAGTTAATTCCTTGCTTTTTCGGAGCTTACACGTGCGGTAGAAAAGATCACTGAAAACGTATGTACTTTCCGGGAACGGATAGTTTCCAGGTAATAAGATTGAACTCTACTGCGGTGCGGTGCGGGAAGTGTGATGGAAGATTAGCGATAGTGGCGTCATCTTCCTCAGAGCACTTTCCGTGGAACAATCAATAGATTACACAGAGAGACCCGAAGTCTCACCGCAATCCTAATGGCTTCACATTCTCTGCGAGATTGGTATTATCGACGATTCGAAGAGCTCGGCGCTGTAAGGAGTCAAGTAGGCCGAGCTGGTATTTTGGGGCTTCAACCCAGAGCTGAGAGCAGTACTCCACGTGGTGCTAGTCTCCAGGTGGTGAAGTATCGCTTGGCTCTGTTGAGAGCCCCTAACATTTTGCTGGCCAATCTGCCCTTATCTTCCAAATAAATATATACATAAACACACCCAACAGACATACATATAGTCCTGACCCCACATTCATATCAACTAAGTCTTGTGTCGTGGGTATCGGGAACTACGAGAGATTTTTCGGTCTCACAAACTCCCAGACCCGAGACAAATACTTGTGGGCCTCACAAACATTTGTCTCGGAGCGGGGAGCGAACCCGCGGCCTCTCGTTTCACAGGCAGCGTCTGCGCCACGGTGATTGTCAACAAATGACACCTAAACGCACTTTGCTCAATATTTCGGTTCTAGGAATACTTTCGGATGCTTAGAGAGAGTGTCTCAATGACAAAAGGGGTCTTCTTGGTTGCAAACGAGTAAATTTGTGTCTTCGTCTGGTTAAACTGGGTTATGTATGTTCAATCCACCCCATTGGGAGGCGCGCCCCAGAGAGGTCTTGGCTTCCGACAAAAGTTGAGACCATCTTTCCTCAACGGATCCCCGATAGAGATTCTTTAGTCCGATGTAACCTGCGTCTCTTACTAGCATCTGCATAACAATGCCAGCTGGTGATAGTCAACATGTCATTGATAGGCACTTAGGCAGAACAGACAGTGTCGGTGGAAGCATCGAGCCTTATGGAACACCAGAATTAATGGTCTTGGTATTGATACAAAAGGCGACCAATACGACTTTTATGCTCCGAGCGTTCAGAAAGCTGGCGATGTACTTTCAGAGTTCCTCGAGTTGAAATACCAGGCAGGAGCTTCATCAGAACGGCACCATGCCGCACTCGATAAAAATATCAAGGCCAACAGTAATCGTCTCACCCCTACTTTCCAATGCCTCCCCCTGATGGTGTGTAGGATAAATGAAAAGATCAGATGACGTATTTCCTCAACTCAACCTCACTCGAGGATCCTCTAGGAAAGGTATATTTTTAAATAAGCTTACCATATTCGAGGATTCCCCGAATTCATTTTAAACTTCATCTCGATAAGGATAAGGTTGAGGAATATTCGAGGAAACGTCTTAGAATACGGGTATAAGAATTCCAGCACGATCTCCCACGCAAGAATTATGAGGCTACCTAAAGGGGCCACCGGACTTAATTGCTCTGCGATGCACTCTTACTAAATTTGATTCCGAGATGGACGACAGAGCACGTGATCTCGCCTACAAAATCTTAAAGGGGCGTCCAGATCTAGACATACGTAGATATCAGCTTTGCTCCCCACTGAGAGAGACATGCGTCCTGGTTTTGCGCCGGGCGATCATTGGAATGGAATCGGGGCGCTTCTCGTCCTGAGATTATATCCAGTACCGCTCGAAATGCGGAAGACAGGGTCTTATACGGTATGCTAGCGGAGGAGGACCCGCCTCTACCGCAATTTGCTGGCAGGCCAGTGACACTGATATATTCTGATATATTCCTTTCGATCTCCTCCGGGGTACCGGAAAATAAACTTAACAGTTTTCCTCTCCATAAAAAAAGGGGGGCCCCATCCGATGATTTTGCCACGGGCCCCCGATGGTGTAGTTACGCCACTGCGTGCTCGTTTCGCCAATCATTGCTTTACAAAAAAATCTAGCATCTGGTCTGCCTACCTTTCTCTTGTCCACTCCAGGCCACCATAACATTCCTATATCAGCTACCACAACACGTGACAACTGTGTAGTCAATTTACGAATATATGCATGCAAATAGCGTGGAATATTGAATACGTTGCGTAAGTTTAGCAGAATTGTTGGTTCAGAGCAAACTTTCAATGTTTGCCTATGCATGAGTATTGAGTGCAAATAGATATTTCTGCAGTAGCTAGTAGAAAACAAGCAGGTTATGCCGTGTTCATTAAAATGAGTTAAGGTCTTTAGTAAACTGGAAAGAAACAAAAATAGGTGTCTGTTGATTATCCCATGGTTGTCTGTAAGATATTGCCTTTCAGTGATAAAATCGCCAATTGTACTCTAATATTTTCGTCCTATTTATATTTTTCTTGTGTACAAAAAGTATATATATAAATAACAACGATATTGATTCTTGTGTGTAACGAGCTGCTGTGAAACGAGAGGCCGCAGGTTCGATCCCCGCACCGAGACTAATGTTTTTGTGGCCCACAAGTATTTCTGTTGGGTTTGGATGTTTGATGATTTGTTGATTGAAAAATAACACAAGACTCGATCTTAGTGTGAAGTTAGGAGTAATGTGCCGGTTTGGTGTATATTTTTTTTATTTACTGCTAATGTGAAGTTGAAAGGAAATACTAAGACAAGTATATTTTACATGTGAAAATTGCGTGGGACGGTTCTCCTCAAAGCAAATAGAGGGATTTTTAATAGCGTTTTTATCTAGCTTATTAAAACATGTTCTCATATATTTTATATAAGAATATAATATCTACTCGTAGATAATCTGTGTGCGTGCGAATGTCGTTGTAATTTTAGCTTTACCGTTAAACATGGGTGTATAATTATAATCACATTTGCATACTTAAAACGAGTTTTATTGAGATTTATAAGACTATAGCAGATTATATTTACTAGATATTCTAAATTATATTATTACTAGTAATTGTCCTTACGTCATTGGTTTATACTTGCAAATTGTAAATTTACTTTCGAAGGATTGTTCTGATATAAGATTATGACCCCAATGAATGGTGTAATTTGAATAGGTTATATAAAAATTACAGTCCAAAGAAGAAAAAAACAGCTTTTTTTAATTAAAGATCATATTATATATAAATAAATAAAATGCTGGTAAGCCAAGACAGATAAGTTTTAAGCAATTAATATGCCTAGAAAATACTGAAATAATTTCCGGACATAAAAATTTGTAAAATGTTACTTTCAATATTCCACGCGGCATAAACCATATCACACACGGAGTAAGGAAGTCATATAATCAATAAATAGCTATTCTTTAGTAAGAATGTGGTAACTGCAAATTGCTTCGTTTTAAACTTTATCTTCCGGTTTATGACAGGCATTATGATATACTACATAACACATCGATATTTAGGTTAATACTAGATGCACATAACACGTAGTTTTATTGTTATAGTAATCTTTGTATAAAATAACTCTTGATAATTTCCATCTCGCTAACAATGACAATCGACGTGGCGCAGGCGGTTAGACACCGTCTATGAAACAATTGGCTGCGGGTTCAATCCCCGCACCGAGAGAAATATATGTGTGGCTCACAAATATCTCTTTCAGGCCTGGGTGTTTGTGAGACCGCAAAGTTTCGTAGCTCCTGATACCCGCGAAACAAGACTCGATCTTAGTGTGGGGCCAGGACTATGTATGTGACTCTTGGGTGTTATTTATTGTTATTAATTCATCCTGGTGTGTATTGATAGTCAATCACCACGCACTAAAACGGTGAAGGAAAACATCGTGAGGAAACCTGCATAGGACGGAACATACAAGGCGAAATGTGGGTGTCCTGGCACCTCTGCCTACCCTTCTGGGATATAGGCGTGAGTTTATGTATGTATGTATGTATGAAACCTGCATACGAATGCGATTTATGAAAAAAAATCTAGGGTATGTAAGTCTGCCAACCCGCACTAGGCCAGCGTGGTGGACTATATGGCCTAACCACTCTCAAATTGTAGAGGAGGCCCGTGCCCTGCAGTGGGACGTATATGGACTGATAGTAGGGTTGCCAGATAGTAACTTATCAAATCCGGGACAATTCTAGGACAACAATGTCGGGTCGTGGGCCATAGTAGAAAATATACATACATACATAAACTCACGCCTGTTTCCCAAAAGGGGTAGGCAGAGGTGTCTTAGTAAGTAACCAGGACACTCGTATTTTGCCGTATATATTCCGTCCCACAATAGGTGGCGAGCCTATTGCCATATCGGGCACAAATTCCTGACTCCGGGCTGATAATGAATAGAAAAATCCAATTTCACTTTGCCCAACCCGGGACTCGATCCCGAGACCTTAACTTAGGAAAACGAAATTTCGTGTATTTTTTTTATTTTCAATGGATTCATATTTGGATTGGAAAATAAAAGACCTATGTTGAAGAAAGTTGCTATGTCATTCGTCCCTATTTTATTTTGTTAATAAATACCGTACTGGTCGAGCTAAATAAAACCGTTTAAAAATATAGTATTTTTTTAGAACCCGGGACTACAAGCTCTAATTACTGGACACGGGACAAGAGGCAAATTTCCGGGACAATCCCGGAAATCCCGGCCGTCTGGCAAGCCTAGCTGATACAGATACAGAATTCATCCTGGAACTACCCAGGACTACGTTACGAAATTCGTTGACGCAGACTGTGAAACGAGAGGCTGAATTTCGATTCTGAATTCAGATAAATGTATTTATTTCTAGTCCAAGTGTTATGAGACCGCAATTGTAGCCTCATACACACAAGATGTAAAATGATTTCATGGCTATTAGCAGAGTCCAGTTTTTCCATGCAATTTAATTAGTGGCAAGCCTCATGCGCTGGCATAATTGTAAAAGACGTATGAGCGGTGTATCTATGGTGGTAGGTAGGTCTTTCATATGTGAGAGGCCGCCTGGGTAGGTACCACAGAAATTGTAACCAGAGTAACGACTATTTGAGACTTAACATCTTATTTCCCTGGATGGCCAGCGCAGTGGAATGCCAAACATTGCTTTTTAATTTACGGGGTTGTTTGGTGTTGCTGTTGTCTATGAGCGGTCGTATCACTTACAATCAGGCGAATAAAATGTTAATATAGCAATAAAAAAATCCGAAAACCATTCACCCATTCTTAATATTTTTTAATAGTACCCCGGAATTCACGGCTCAGTATTATAAATACAAAAACAGCAACCTGCGCTCTCAACTTGCTCCGTCACGGCGCCTAATCAATTTAGCATACATTATCTCCAACGATCTATTACTTAACACGTTACAAATACTGTCATACACTATAGAAAATCAACTTTCGATATCGCCGTACTAGACGTAACAAGTGACACCTCTCTCGTTTATGTAACAAGGTGATAGGGGGCGCGGGCATCGCCTGAGCCCTTTGAAAGTGGATTTTTTATTAGATTGATAGTTGAGAGTTTTCTTTTGATACAATAATGTTGGTGGCAATTAAAATTGGATTGTGATTTCATTTTTATGGAATTTGACATTTTCAAATAGTTTTTTTTATTGCATAGATATGCTCAGCGATACGACCGCTCATGGACAAAACCAAAACAAAATAAAACCATGAATTACAGTGCAATGCTTGGCATTTCACTGCGCTCGCCATCCCTATACATGAGATATTAAGTCTCAATATGTCTAGTAGTTTCTCTGGCTGTAATCCTTCAAACCGGAACACAACAGTATGTAAAGTATGAGTTACATTGCACTTCAGTATAAATGTATGAGTTTGAGGTGGCAGAGAAATTCTTGAAAGAAATGAAAAAATGACGACTTCTTTGTGGGGTTATGGTCTTGGAATGAAATTTTGGAGGCCCAATGTACCATTCCTCCTGCCTTCCTTGTACCTTAACTACTCCTTCCCCATTTGGCGAGACAGGCATAACATTTACGATGAATGTGCAATTTTCCGGATCGTATTACATTTACCGAATAATTTGCAGTTGATATATGTATAGTGTCAGCAATTATTGTTATACCAAAAAGACTCCGTTATCCTTTCTCGTCTTTAATCCATTCATTTTCATTAATGTTTATTGAAAAAGGTTCTGAATGGAAGGCCGTTGCGGACCCCTATCCCTAAAGGCTTTTAGTGAAAAAAATACTACCCCAAATGGTCAGGTAAATGAAGAAATGAATGTCTACAAATGTTCTCGGGGTCAAGGAATATCTTACTTTTTTTATTGCATAAGGTCGGCAAACGAAACGGCTCACCTAAATGTAATATAAGGTGCTTACCGCGGAATGAGAATGAGAAAAAAAATAAAATAAAAAATAATTAAATAGATATTACTTGTTATTTTTTTCTCATGCCCGCAAGGCCTCCTAGGCAATTTACCTTCTATACAACCGACAGTAATTGAGATTCCATACTAATTAACAAAAAAATGCGATAAATTACAGTTGCACCAGCTTGCTCCACGGTTTTTCATGCTACTGATAATGATGTCACTAATACAAAAGACACTTATACTCTCTTCTTTTCTTCTTCTCATATCCATCCAAAGGTTGTCTGTAAGAAATCGGCTAGAGCGATAAGACCGCCCTCTGTACCTTCCTATGATTTGTAATATCTTTAAATGTTTTTCATTTTTATGTGCAGTTAAGAATAAATAAATAAATAAAGGAATCAGGGTTATTCGAAGAAACTCGCGCTAACAAACTTCTGTCATATTTGCGTTCTATTATAAAGAGGGTTCTACACCTCAAGAAGTTTTCCGAGGTCATCGACCGCTTCTTGATTAAGTTAGAGCCCGCGTCTCATTAACTAAATTATAGTAGTGATAGGCGTCTTAAACAGAAATGTTTTCGCCTTGTCGTAAATTCTCGGTGACAAAAATTACCGTGTCGAGTCAATTGGCAGTTCATGTTACTTTTTCTAATTACTTATGTATAAAAAGATTCATCGTTTCCCATCAAATTTCTGTAACTATACTTTCTCATAAGTAATAAGATTGAATTTGATTTACTCGTAATTTTCAGAAGATTTCATACATATCTCGATACGTTTCTTAAGAAATTCTATGAACTTATAAAAGCTACTAGAAATCAAGAGCATAATTGCAAAAACTATGTGTATTGCAAAAAACAGTTTATCAAAACATTAAGGTAGAAAGTGAAAAGTTAATGTATTGGCGTTATAATTATGCGCGTACCATCATCTATGCACATCATGTAGAGAAGATGTTTCTATCGCGTGACGTTTACTGCCTAAAGCCCTGGTCTGTCGAAGCTACGCACAGCGTTGCGTTGCGCGGAATGCGGTGTCAAACTCGGTTTTGTATGAAAAACATTGACATTGACATGACGTTCCGCCGCAGTATGTATCAGCCAGCGTCTGCGATAAGGGGTCAACCGGGTGACGGGTAGACTGGTCTTTGGTGCTGTCACAGTATGCGTCGGTATAGAGGGGTAAGTGCGGTGAAGTGCGGGGCGGATACACCGCACAACGTGCCGTCATTCTCATCATTTCGTCGCGGTAAGCGTACTTGCGCAATGGATTTATTTGAGGACAATATTTTTATCAATTTTCGTTTGGTTTAACTTTTGTTTAGGCTGTGGCGCGTCCATCGGCTATGTACTGCCGCGCAGTACGTTGAATACAGTTCACGTGCGTTCCCAATGACAATGGCGCAATATAAAATCACGTAGGGATACAACTTTAAAACCTTGTGTTGGTAAAAAAAAATACAGTTAAAAAGTAAAAATAATTAGAATTTAATAAGTATATGATTATAAAATGGAGTCAATTACATTTATTTTATTGTTATAAAAATGGCATACGGAACTGTATGTTAATTGTTCTAAGTACCTAGTACTCCATGCTTTTTAACAAAATATAGCAATGGAATTAGTTCCCAACTGATCAGGGTACAATTGGAATATAATTGGAGACGATTTATTAGTAAGTATCTATATAAATTCAGTCTTTATCCCTATTCGCAGGGCACTTTATCAGCCCATATCACTGCAGAGCACCGGTCTCTTCTACAATCGAGAATACGATTGAGATTGGTTAGGCCATACTATAGTCCACTGCGCTAGCTGGCCTTATCCCTATATGTGCATAGAAAGAAATACAAACAACAAACCCAATAAAAACATCAATCGTTTAAAAAACCCGCTTTTTATATGAGTTGTGTATATACATACATTCGATGCATAATGGTTGTATATTATCGTTGTAGTTATTTACAAAATCCACCTGCAAGATCTACTACAAGAGAACTATCGCCATTCGGCACAATTAGCACCACTCTCCTAGCACCTAGAGAGCATCATGTTACGATATGGTGCAATCTTAAATATGTAGTTCCTCAACGTAGAATTAAGTTCTGTGTTTTCCCCGTTTTTCCATTCTCACTCCATCAGAACCCCCTCTATGTATATTGTAATTTATGCTACTTACACCTATGCATATATATTTTGAGCTCTGTGTCATGAATTCTGTTAAATACTAGAATAAAATTATTATTGTAAAAAGTGTCTATCAGTATTGTTCCAGGTTTTGCTTGTGAAAATTTTATAGGCAAATAATTTAATCGTTATGGAATTTATTTTTACCCAAGTACGGTACGATCGATAACGATAATTTAAGAATGGATATCACCATAAACCCAGTGAAATTTAATTTAATCGAATAATAAGTTGTTTAGGCGAAAAAAGATGTATACAGCAGACGCGTATTTCATTAGAATGATACGAATCACTTTTATCACATATCAATATTGCGCAAATTATCTCGTAAACATATATACCCAGTCTATTTAAAATGACGCACAAACATTTTTTTAAGAAATTATATATATTTTCGAACATAAATGATTGTTATTTGTTGTCATGGAAATTCAAGAAAACTTCAATGCGAAATTGTCACAGTAACGTTAGTTGTCAATGAACGGTTCTCCTATTGGTCAACGGTTTTACGCACAGAGTAAAACCTATATGAACCACCTTTTTTGTTATGTGAACTACGTTGTATGACGTCACGACGTTGCCGCTTACCGCAGTGCCGCGCGTATCCTTCGACAGACCAGGCCTTAAGATAATCAAGATAACTTGGACCAAGCTTATGCCATTTGGAAGATTTACCATCGTGATGAAGAAATCCGTCTCACTTCACATTGAACCGAGCAAACGTTGAGTTTTAAGTTCATCTCATGACAACTTGAAAGCCTTATGTGATGTACCCTTACATAGGAATCTAGGTATGATTAATAATAAAAATGCTTTGTAGCAAAAAAATATTAAATAATTATATTGACTGACAAGAATGTTTATTCGAAATGTTTACTGCTTACTACACTACTAGAAAAAAAAAAAAATATAACAGAAACATTTTTTATAGTGTTATGCACATCCATCACACATCATTTTCTGGCATAATTGTATCAAATGACGATACGATTTCGATATTATCTGAAGACATAAATAAATTGTTAGTGAATATTTTTCTTGGATTGCCAGAACTTACAATCGGGTACGCTTTATTTGAGTCACTCTATTATGGTAATATTAATTATCAGTACCCCAAGCAGGAACATTTTGAAGTATCGTATAGTAATAGTATCGTGACAACGATTACTATACTATTACTACAACGATACTATACGTCAAAAAATATTCCTGCTACCACTTTTCATACATTTGTATAGTAAAACTATCGCTAGACTATACGATTACCATACTATAGTGTCGGAAACGTTTCCCGCTGCCATAATTTAGTTCCAAATACGCTCACAATGGCGCTGTTCAAATTCCCATACAAAATTTTACTATTACGATTACTATACTATAGAGCCAAATGTTCCTGCTTGGGGCACAGGGCTCCGAAAATTGACATTTCACATTCAGTCACGATCAGCAAATTAAAGCACTCAGATGAGCTCAGCCCTCCCTCCTTCTTTAAACCCTTTATCAAAAGCCGAACACACACCTAAACTGATTTCCGTTTGCCCATCAAATAACACATTTCCGCAGCCAAGGGTCATAATGAACAAAAATACTTCATTGAGCGCAATTTCCTTTCCCTCGCTAACTTTGCCGGCTTTGCTAGTGTCGTTAATTAGACGGGCGCTTCCCACACATTTTGGGGAAGGCGTACGTATTTCGGGGACAAATATACCCACGGCGCTGATATTCGTCGTGCTTTGCCTTCGCAAACCTGTGGCCATTTTTGCTGTTTGTGCGGTTTAAAGAATTTAAAATTAGTTGTAGTGAATGAAGGGTTAATGGTTGATATAGAGTTTTAAGAAAGATGGCAGATTTAGTTAGTAGGAATATGCATTTTTTTAAATAACAAAAGACTTTCAACGCCAATCGCCTGTCGGATCTCAAAACAAAGTTTAATTCAATTTGAATCGCAGTATTTTAAAAATACATCCGATTTGAAGGAGATTTCCAGTTTCGTTTCTTTGTTCATCAGACGGAGGTTTGTTTAACATCCGATAGTAATTTGTTATAAAATCTATTGGCTATACTCACCACGGTGCGTGGTGGCCTGTTGGTAAACGGACTAGACGCGACTGCCAACATGTTCACGGTGGTCGCGGGTTCGAATCCCAGGGCACACCTCTGACTTTTCGGAGTCATGTGTGTATTGATAGTCAATCACCACGCACTAAAACGGTGAAGGAAAACATCGTGAGGAAACCTGCATACCATAGCGATTTATAAAATTTCTATGGTATGTAAGTCTGCCAACCCGCACTAGGCCAGCGTGGTGGACTATAGGGCCTAACCACTCTCAATCGTACTCTCGATTGTAGAGGAGGCCCGTGCCCTGCAGTGGGACGTATATGGGCTGATCAGATATACTCACGAAAAAAGATAACTGTCATAAAAATAGTAAATATTTTATGAGAGGGTAGATAAAATTAACAGACGGAAATCGTATTATCAAACTTTCTTAATATTGACATTCAACACACATCATGCAATATATTATGAAGTTTTTTTCATGTTGACGAAGGACCAAATTTTATAAAAGTTTCGACACAATAACTTTCCGCGCAAAGACAATTAATAATTACGAAATTGAGTAAATTATAAATTGATTTTCTTGACGTTGCGAAACAGTCTTATACAATTAATTGATTTTGTGTACTTTGAATGCTGTAGTGTGAAATTGGCCAAGGTAACCATCTATTTACTTAATGATATCGGATGCCAAAAATATAAAATTTGTTATTTATAAGGAAAAAAGACTTGCATTAATTATTATCCTTTGTTCACCAATCACCGATTTTCTGGCTTAAAAATATTGATGGGGTAAGGTGTTAATTAGTTGACCAAGTTTTATTCGACAAATGCAATGCATCCGTAGTCATTAAAATAAAATAAAAATATATTTATTAAAAAACAGAGTTACAAATATTTTTCACAGGGGTCCCCAAACTAAGCTAGGCTTGTATCTTGGGGTACCAATACAAACTTTAAACATGCCGACTTTGAAGCTTTTATAAAAAATATATAATAAAAACAAAAGATAAAATTAAACAAGGAGAGAGAAATCTGACATGGAAGACTTATTGCTATTACAATATTTGTCCAAAACTAAACAAAATTCTAAAGACTATTTCCATAACAGGTAATAAAAAATATGAAATAAAATAAAATCCTCTAAAAACAAAAGATATACACACAAGTGAATTATCTGAATACCTTATCGTGAAGAGGAAGCACAAACGTCTTTCGGTCTAGGTATCATATGTGCCTAATAATTAATCAAGGAGAAAATCTGGCGCCGAATAGCTTATTTCATTGATTTATATCACTTTTTAAACCATTAAAATACTCAATAGGTTTTGGTGCAAAATAATAATACGATAAGACCTTCTTATACATACATAATATATTTCTTTCAGCTCACAGTACCTACAATCTACACTATATGATCATTAGAAAATCAACTCATTAGATGCAGTCTACAAGATGATGACATGGACCATTATTACATAGAAATTATTGAAAAATAAACTCAATAATTAATTGGATGTAACACAGTAATAACATCATGAAATTATACATATTAAAATTACAAGAAAATTACGGCCAAGATAAAAAAATCGCGTGACGTTTTTTGATACTTAATTTTAACATTCGGGATAGCAGATAATATTATAAATTAAAAAACTCACCTTATTAGTTTTTCGTACTACCTCCACAGATGTGCAATATTGAAAACACCGGATCAATCCAATGTCCAATAGAATCCAATTCGACACAAATAATGAGAATAAACACTGTTTACATCACTAACTGTTTCCAAGAGTCGGTCGCGAGCAAATCCTAACTAACTTTTACAACGAACGAAATTGCAATAAAACTTTTTTAAACCAGCACAACAATCGGAGTCCGATCTAAACTTGATTTTTAGACAATTTTACACTTGTTTAAATACTAAAATATATAAAATTGAGTGCACAAACGCTTCCATGATTTTTGTTGCGATCGTTTCGGCCGTAGCATGCGAGTCGACACGCGCAACGCGCAGCGCGGTTCTAACTGGACTAAAGTAAAAATGGCGGTTGGCGAACGACGAACGGCGCCGGCCGGTCAAAGATCATGCGTGTAAATTGACCAGGTGAGAGAGGAAATAATAATGTGACAATGTTAGACAAACCTAAATAAGATATTCACCCTGAGGAAAACATTATGGCTTATCACAAAGAGAAATTTAAGTTTTTAAATATATAAGTATGTAACTCAGATCAATGTTTCATTTATATGCAAAAAATATTGTTACAATAGTCATTTCAGTTAGGAAGTAATTAACTTTAATTACGGCTGTAAAAATAAATTAACATGGGCAGAAACATTTAACTGTAATAAATACGTACTAAAACTTTATAATATTATATAAAATTTATAGCCTTCGGCGCTACGATCTATTAGGTAAAGAGAATGGTTAATATATTTCTCATGCTAATTTCATCGTAATTTTTCTGAAAGGTATTACTCAGAATTCAGTTGTAAAATTCTTGTTTTTGTGTACAAATTTAATTCTACAGTTATTAACCAGAACGTTTTAGTAAAGTGTGTTTTGTTAAATTTTAAGTACATGCCTATCTCAAAACTGTGCTAGATATATTTATTCTATGTTTGGAGCAACAGTGCAGAGCTACCGCGGCGCGGAAAACCGGTTGAAAAAAAATCTTATGGCCGCAAAATGCAAGTAGGTACTTATTTAGGAACAACAAGTTACGTAAACATTTAAATATTGACATAAAATTCTATCACCCACACGAGGTAAAATTTGTAACTTAGATATGCGATAGGCCATATCGTTAAAGTTTATTTCCTCAACGGTTTTATTTATCGACCATTATCTGAATATTTCGATATGACGGAAGTATACGGAGTTACAAAACATAGTTTTTTTTACTTTGTTACAGTAACATGTAGCGAAGGTGATTTTTGTAGTCGTCATATTTTTAATCGACTTCAAAAAAAGGAGGAGGCTCAAATTAATCAACATGCACGAGTTCCACGAAATAAATATTTTTTTTTTTTTTGCTTTGACGTGGTATTTATTATTTTATTATTTTTTGGTTTTTAGTGGATTTTTGTTTTGAAGTCGGTTTTTATTTTTTTTATTAATTTTTTTTTATTAATTATTTTTAATTTTTTCATTTAAAAACTTCCTTTAAACTACTAGGGGATCTTATAAGACTCTTCCAGGTTGGAAAGACAATATTTGGTTAAAATACACGTATTTAGCTTTGGCACCGCACCTAACCCGATTATATTATATTGGCACCTTTTTTTATTTATTGCGTTTGATGGCGAGACGAGCATGCCGTTCGCCTGGTGGTAAGCGTTACGACTTACGACCGCTCATGAACAACACAAAACCAAACAACACCTTGAATCACAAAAGCATTGCTTGGCATATTCCATTGCGCTTGCCATCCTGAGACATAAAATATTAGGTCTCAATATGTCCAGTAGTTACTCTGGCTACAATGTCCTTCAATCCGGAACACAATAGTGCATTTAAACTGCTGTTTGGCGGGATGAATAGGCATTGCGGTAGTACCTACCCAAGCGGCCTCTCACATATGAGAGACCTACCACCAGTAGCCTTTTGAGATGCAATCATCATGATTTCATCTTTTAACAGCTATGAATATTTCGAATATTTTTATACTTTTTACTGTATTATGAAGTTAGTCATTCAATGAACCATTGTTATTATTCATTTTAAATCTTACTTTGAACTGCTAGGAGATAATTTATTTATTTAAAACTTTATTGTACACCTAAAACTAATACAGAAAAAATATTAAAAAAAATGTACCAAAAGCGGTCTTATCGCTCGAAGCGATCTCTAACAGACAACCAACCATGGGATGGATTATAATTATAATAATCTATATTGATAATTTAAGACTCATCCAGGCTCGTTGGTTAAAATACTCGCATTTAGTGTTTATACCGCAACTAACCCGATTAAACCGTCATTGTCAAATGGCACCTCTTGCTACGCCATCTTTATGATCCTATCTCTCAACAGCTAATCCAGTAATTCGAAGTCTTTCGAACAATATAGCTATTTTGAAAAACAGTTTCTTTTATTGAAGATTGGCACGATTTTGCAGTAAATATGAAATGGAATTCGTTTATGAAGTGAATAATCGTAGGAAATTCAAAACTTAATACAACGCCAGGGTTTCTAACTTATGATATTGTAGGAATCTAGGCAATAGAAAACATTTAAGTATTTGGTGGGACTTTAGTATAGTACAAGGGGTGCCTGAGTAGATACATACCCCTGCTTATCTATTTATTTCGAAAAGCAACAGTATGTGACTACTGTTGTGTCCAACTAGAAGAATATTGCCAATATTTCGGGATAATCAGCGCAGCAAGGCAAGATTAATAATATATAATTATAATTATTCCAAAAAGTGCGTGGTGGCCTGTTGGTAAACAGACTAGACGCGGTTGCCAAGATGCACGGTGGTCGCGGGTTCGGATCTCAGAGCACACCTCTGACTTTTCGGAGTCATGTGTGTATTGATAGTCAATCACCACGCACTAAAACGGCGAAGGAAAACATCGTGAGGAAACCTGCATACCATAGCGATTTATAAGAGTTTCTATGGTATGTAAGTCCATCAACCCTCACTAGGCCAGCGTGGTGGACTATATGGCCTAACCACTCTCAATCGTACTCTCGATTGTAGAGGAGGCCCGTACCCTGGAGTGGGACGTATATGGGCTGATACAGATAATTATTCCTACCTTGCTCTTTTTTATGGGCAAGCGTAGCGTTAATATCAGGCACATTAACAACAGGCGACCAATCTACGAGTCCCTTCACTCTCGATGTTCAAAAAATCAAAACGTTTTATTGCTTTTCATGTAGATAACAATAATTAAGCAGCAGCAAGATAAAACTCCGTACAAACACGACATAATATTTTAAAACACTCTTAATTAGAAAAGCCAATTAATATAACATTAATCGTGGAGATTCCGTTTGAGATTAAGCCTGGTTTAATTTATATTATTTGACACGCAATAAGCAGTCATTTTGAAATGTTACTTAAGATTTTCTGTTGCGGTTTAATTAAACTGCTTATATGTTTAATATTCCTACTTAATCATTAGTTTTAGTTTATGACTACTTAACTATAATTTCAATTGTTTGTCCCGAGTCGGTTAAAGTGATATTGGATTTTTCTATTCATTATTTATCAAAGTCAGGAATTTGTGCCCGATATGGGGATAGACTCGCCTCCTTCATCTTGGGAAGGAACATACAAGGCGAAATCTGTGGGCGTCGTTATCTGGTGATATTTACATTGTCAAAGCTAAATTACTATCAAACACAAAACGGTCGTAAATAATAATTCAATAGGTGGCAGGAAAAACGAACAAATTATAATAATTTTGTAAGTTACTTAATAACACGCATAACACATGTCATTCAGGTTGGGTCAGAGTTAACTACGCTGACCCAGAGCAGGTTGTCACTTTACAGCTTTACGTATTGGGCAATAGCTAAAGTACCAAAATATTATATTTTGATGGCATACATGACTGTTAGAACTTGGATGTATTTATTTATTAATGCTAAATAAATACTTAAGCAGGTGATGTTCATTTTATCTGCCATATTATATACATAGAATCGCACCTATATTCTTTATCCTGAAGGGTTAAACAGAAAAGACACTAGTACCATAAACTATCATCAAAATTCAATAATAAATGAAATTAGAACGATACTTACATTCTGGATCGAAATCCCAGTTTAAGGAATTCAGATTTATCATAATAAAAATCTCCCAATATACTGAGATGGCATCTCTTTAAAACGTTTACAAATTATTGCAAATATTTAAATACGTCTTTTTTTCTCTCTTTTATTGTCTCCTTTTGTTTATATTTTGTTTGTTATTATTATTCTACATGTACTTGTGCTGTATGTGTGGTGATATTATCGTATCAATAAAAACTCTATTCTCTCTTTCTTTCACACGAAAATAATCATTAATTTGGATTCCAATTATAATCTAAGTCTACCTGTTTGCCGCCATGTTGCCTAGAGTCTAGCAAGTCAGTCAGTTCATTCGTCGAGGCCTTAGAAGATTAAACCAATGGTCTGCGAAATATTATAATTATACATATTTTTTAAATATACGCATATTTTTCAACAGACCATCAATTACATTCAGTAATCTATTATTCTGCGCGAGACACAGCTCAATCAAATCAAACAGCCGCCATTATGCACAGAATGATTCTTTCTTAAACGGTTTATCCATGATTTCAGTTTTAAACTAATTAATCAAGCTATAACAAAGTCGAAGACCCGAGATAGTTTCATATTTTAATAAAAGCGAGTATCGATAGGCATCGATTTTAATCTCGAATGAATCTCGACTCATTGCACAATTTTAAGGCCCCGTTCACATATTGTACAATTAATAGAAGCTATGAAAAACTTTGGCAATAATCTCAACTTCTAATGGCATTACTCCAGCTCGTTTAAAACTAATTATGCAAACTACCACCTTGAATGGATAAACTTTTATGTTTATATTAGTTTATGAGACTTAGACATACTGTATATAACTTGTGAAAGATTTTGATGAACATTCGTAGATATTTAAGGCATAAGTGCAAAAAAAAATTTTAGGCCACGGTAGCCCTTTTTACTTCGCCATATTAATGGAATTGGTTACAGTCTAAAACCAATACAGTTATTGCCAATTTGCTGAAAATTGTAACATCAACGACTGCTCAGAGATGTTTAATGTCAATTAAATTTGTTCTTTTAGTATAGACTAGCTTCGTAAGATCTACGCTAAGTTATGTTTTAATTGACATTAAATGTCTGAGTACTGCAGTAAGGTACCTACAGAGGAAAATCTTTTTTATTACCTTAATGCAACGAGAGAAATCTCTGAAGTTGTCGATTCCAGGCCTTATTATGAGAAATCTTGTCTAGCGGCAAATAAAAGCATCCGTACTTGTAGACCGCAGGGATATGGAGTTTAGAAAAAAAGACAACAACCAGACAGTTCTAGGACGAAGTAAGTATGATACCACTAAACCATAGTCCAAATCATTATTTTTTTCTCTTAACTTCAATCGTCTTAGAATAAATATCAAATAAAATCCAATATCTTGAAGACATGTGACCGCACCTTAATCTACCAGTGTAATCACGGAGAGCAGAATTATTAGAACATTCTGGCACGAATTAAAAATATATATTTGATTGAGCTAGCAAGATTTGATAAAAAATGGATTTAAAAAAGGTCCTTTAACAGATGAATACGTAAGAGTATTTTTAATAAAAAATTAAACTGACTTAAAAATACCACAACTATTTACAAAGTAAATACATAACATGTGTATTTATTTTTGCTTTCACGTTATTTAATTGACAGTCCCTGTGGCGTATTTGGTTAGATGCCAGCTAAGAAATTATAGGCCGCGAGTTTGATTTCCGCACCGAAACAAATGTTTGTGTGATCTACAAGTATATTTTTCGAGTCTTGATGTTTGTGCCAGTGAAAAGTCTCGTAGTTTCTGATACCCACGACAGAAGAATCGATCTTAGTATGGGGTCAGAACTCAGAACTGTATATTATGTGACTGTTGGGTGTATTTATAAATTATTTTACTTGTGGCCCATCCAGTTATAAGCAAAATACTTTTATTTGGAGTTAAAGTAAAGCCCTTAACGTTAGTAGTAGTAAAGTTGCAAATCACATGACATTGATATTTTTAACACCGGCTTTAATTTAAGTCGGTGAGTCGTTTAACTGTATAGCTTTGGCTATGCTAAATCTAATGTTGACCCGATGCTATTATTTTAATTATTACCCAATTTTATTTTATTTTTTCCTTACACTTGGTGATATTTTTTTGCTTAAAAGTAAAGACCTTTATATGGCTATTTGTTATTTAAATCTGTGTGATTATAGAATTTTTACTGCTATTATTTACTTAATAATTAAATAAATAAATTACATATTGAAGGCGGGCCGTCAAGTGCCAACCATGTCGGCCCTTTGCTTTAAAGTAATTTATACTGAGTGTAGTATGTGAATTAAGAGCGTTTATACCCTGCACGCGCTTTTTGGCTTAAAAACAGGACTTTTCAAATGAGTTAATAGCCACCAATAAACAATTTAAAGGAAAAATAATTATTACTAATTTTAGAAAAGGTTGTCATCTAGGGATTTTGGTGGAAAACATTATAGATTGATGGACAATTTGTGAGTACTATACGGATTACTGAACACAAGTTTCGTTATTTAGGCTTTAAATGGCAATTTAGAAGCTTAAGATATCCTGAACCACTAAATATAAGATGAAAATAAAAATATTATCAGACTAATAAGACCTTTATGGAGGGATTTTGCTGAGAAAAATAATCTTTTTGTGTTTAGTTCCTGAAAAATAAAAATTTAAACAATGCGAAATTATTCAGAAACTCTCGTTAAAAACATATTTTTTTTCACCAACTTATCGTACATAATTTTTCATAACACTTGCATATTATAATAGAAGAACATCTTATCAATAAATTACCATTTTTATATTTCAACAAAATTAGTTTTCATGTTTTCTACAAATATTTTAAAAACCACTATAAAACACGCTGTCCGACGTGGATCAAATCAGACCGCCGCAAGGCCTTCTAGAGGGAGGACGTAAATGAAATCGCAATTTTACATCAAATTCGATGATTTTCGTTCTCACGAGTGCTCTTTTAATGTGACATTGGCACCATAGGGCTAGCTTAAAAGTTACTATATAATTATTCTAAAACTACTTTACTTTTGCATATTTCGAACACGTTGATCCCTTCTGGTCCCTTGCGATCATTAAAAAAACAAAAAAACAAGAGATGTTGTGATTCGTTGCATCAAAATTAAGTACCTACTGCACGCTATTCACATTTAAAAAAACACGAAACAAAAAGGACCACGGACAAATCCTGTAATAATTAAATAGGTACCTAACAAAGGTCACTTACTGCGGTCGTTGTTCGTATATTTTTAATGGATTGGAAAAGAAAATGAATGTAGGTAATTGATCATGGAAGGTTGCAGCGACAACCTGAAACAATTATAAATTATTAGATATCTTATTTGTTTCAAATATCTATGAAACTACAACTTTATAAGTTTTCTAGGTACAAGTAAACAATGCATATTCCTCCCGTCAAACAGCAGTGTAAATGTACCTACTGTTGAGTTCCGGTTTAAAAGACATTGTAACCAGAGTAACTACGGGACATATTAATATTTAACATTTTATGTCTCAAGATGGCGCAGTGGAATGCCAAGCATTGCTTTGTGTTGTTTGGTTTTGCTACTGTCCATAAAAATAGCCACGCGCGGAATGCGATTACCATATCTTAGTACTTTGGTAGTAAAATATTTAATTATTTTTATTACCTACAATGATTTTGTAGTGAGTATAAATTATGTTTCAGGTAATATAATGGGACGTAATTCCGAGGCTAAATTATTTTATGTATTGTAATATAAAATTAAATATATTTCGTAATTGTAAGGGGTTGTAAGGCCCCTAACACTATTTATGTGTTCGAACACGAAATGATTAATAAAACGTCCGTAGTGTCTACTGATTGAACACTGATTTGAATGCAACTTAACAATGTAATAATAACGAAAATATGATTAGTATCCAAAATTTGTATTATTCTTTGCTTGCACAGTAATATTTGTCTACTTATAATGCAAATAAAATATTTTTATGATATTATATTACAGTTACATTTCAATTGAACATTTGAAGCGCACGGATCAAAGTTGTTTGAGCCGATTGTATAGCGAGCCGACGCGGCAGCTCTACGCACACAGCTTTGGTCGCTTATGTGTGCGTGAAATTAACGAAGAAATACCTATTATATAGTTGACTTTGCGCGCAAGGTGTATACGCTCTTAAGAAACTCCTCCTTTTTGGAAGTTTCATCTGCACTGTCCGGAGATTCGGTATATCTTGTTGTAGGTACCGCAGTCGGATTAATTCTGGGGTTGTATGTTTAACTGTAGGAACATCTGTTAAAGATTTTTTTTACGGAACCAATCTTCTGTTATATTTTGCTTTAGTTTTGTCCCTTGGTATCGATAAGTTCCTATGTACTATGGTCCAATATTTATAATATATTCAATTTTTCCTAGAGCAGTGTGAGTATCTAGTGAGATCAGAGTGAGTTTCTGGAGATATCAGTGTGATTATCTAGTGAAATCATCATAATGTGCTACAATATCGCCATGTCAATTGTAGGTCACAACTAACGAGATCAGTTCTTTTTCCAATACAAAATGCGATATTTGATCAAGAAACGTACGCAAGAAATACGAAAAAATTAGGTTTCCGTGGGGATGTTTTTACGAATTATAGTAACACTCACCCAGGAAAGTTTTTCTTCACGTAGCTATAACACCTCTCCACAATTTCGCCGAGCACCACTTATTTAGTTCGCACCTCACGGGTGGATATGCAACTCCAAATAGTAAATACAGCTACAGCAATACAGCATTCTTGCAGATAAAGCTACTGAAGAGTTCGTTAAATTGCAATTGATATTATTGTTATCTAATACTTTCAGAAAAATATTCAAGTATAATGATTGCCACTAACTAGTTTCTTAACCACTCGTATTCTACACCTGCAATTAGGATTACCAACAATATATTTACAAGTAAAGAGCACATTTACCTACAATGACAATACAAAGGCAGTTTGGCAACAATGTAAATCTCCATTTTTACGATACCCTCAGCAGACCGCGCGATTTGTCAATTTTATTTTCCCAATATGATTGCGAATGATTGATGACTCGCGCCCGGGTTTTGTCACAGCGCGACAAAATTGCCGGTGATTCTGTTTAAATAATAAACACCAATTTGTTATTTTTATTCTTAACAACTTTAGTTTTGTCATGGTCTGATGGGTGCAAATTGCCGAAAAATGTTACTTCGCTTCGTTTGCAGTTTTATATTCACATTTTATTAAATACGGATGGAATATCTGACGGCGCAGAGAAAGTGCAATTCTTTTGTTGCTTTAAGTAATGAGATTTGGTTAGATGTGGTATTGTAGGTAGAATAGTTATTATAAATTTACATAAAAATATAAATAACTAATATTAATGAGATAACTCTCGCTATGAAGAATTGAATTGAACTTTTTTAAGCAATCACAATAAAATACTAGCTCTTAATAATTGCAAATACAATAATGTTCAAATTACAGATGGTTCTAATACTTATCTATAAGTATGGAGATAATTACGTCAGCCTCCTTAAAAATCTTATATGCATTATGCATAACACTAAGCCCTAAACGCGATACATTTTTGCCTTCAATGGCACATCCTTGCGACCATATTGCCATGAGCTTGTTACTAAAAAATATTCGTAAAGTTGGTATATTATATCTGCAACATGAAAAATAATATACCAACACATTTAACTTTAAATCACTTTTCAAGTTAAGGTTTAAAATAAAAAAGCAATTATAATAAACTTTTTTAATACAATTAAATTAAAATTCACTTTGTAGTTTATAGAAAATACACATAAATCTGAGAACATCAATAATTTCTTTAAGGATAAAGGAAGTATCCTAAGACTAAAATAATATTGCTTATACTCTGAAACCTGAATAATATACAAATATCTTTTAAATAATCTCTATTATTTTTTATTAGCACTGCGGTCTGGAGAAATTAGTGACCTTTATTTCTATTTATTATACAATGTATTTAAAAAATAAATAAATTTATCATAAACTCAATTAGAGGAACAATATTCAGCAGTGGTGAGAATTAATAACTTTTGAAAACCAGTTCAATGCTCTCCAGGTCCCAAGTGACAAAATGTGACTAAGTAAAAGTAGGAGTGTCAGTCAAATTGGATAAAGGCAAGATTACACAATTTCAGGTTTGAGCAGGCTGCTCAATAATTTTTGGTGACAGAGAAATAACATCATCAAATTGTCCACTGTTAGGACTCTCCTGTTTAACTCTAACCGGTTTCACACTAACTTTGTTCACAAGCATTGTACAATTGTGTTTAACTCTCACATGTCGGCTTAGATTCTTTCTACCATAAAACTTAGACTCACAATGCGGGCATGGGTGTTTCTTGTCAAAATGTCTTCGTTGATGCACAATAAACTCCTCATTATTATCAACAAATACTCCACAAACTAGGCACGGTATGTTAGTCGCTGTGTGCTTTGCTTTATGTTTTTTAATAGTGTATGATCTGTATGCCATGTAATTACATATATCACATTTAAATTTCTTGCTTTTGTTGTGTAATCCTCTTTTGTGGTTGGAAAGGTCTGCCGAGGTGTAGAATGTAGAGGGGCAGATTTCACAAGCATATGCTTTCACATTACTGTGCCTTTTCATATGTTGTTTTAAATATTGTCGTGTTTTAAACATTTTTTTACATACATCACACTGGACTTGCTGACTAGTATGTATTTTTAAATGTCTGTACAGTTTAGTGCGGCCTTTCAAATGTAGCCCACAGAATTCACATGTTGTTTCAACTTTATAGTTCTTATGGGCGCATTCTTGATGAGTCTGAAGTGAGCTTTGCTGGGTGAATGATCGATGACACAGGTTACACACATATGGCCGAAGGCCTGTGTGCAACACAGAGTGAGATGACATGTCCTTGATACGCTTGGAATGGTAATTGCATTCTTTGCAGTAGAATACTCGCGCTTTACCCTGGCCTTCAATACGAGTTTGAGCTGCTGCACTACATGCTTTACTCTTCCTCTTTTTGTGTAAGTGGTATGCTTTATAACTCTTAAACTGCCTCCTACATTTCTCACATATGAGCTGGTTTTGCTGGTGGGTGTTTTTCCAATGCACTCGTAACTTGCATTTACTCTTGAAAAATCCTCCACAATCGTGGCATTGCAATTTCAAATCAATAGCTCGCGATTTTTTAGCATTATCTAATATGACAACTTCCGGCTTTATATCGACGTCAAATACGTCGGAATCGAAGCATTCCTCCGTAGAAATGAAATCTGGGGTCGCTTCTTCTTTCGGTATCAAAGGAACTTCTGTTTTAGTGACCACTGCCGAGTGTAGCAGAACGTTTGAATTCTCACATTTTTCCTTAAACTTGATGGCATTCTCGAGTTCCAGTAGGCAGTCAGGGCAAATTCTGTCTGGAAAGCCATCATTTTCTTTTATTTCAACATTAGCTATAGAATTAATCTTCTGAGATATTAGGCAATCATTGTACGTCTCAAACAATGATAGAAATTTATTAGTCTCGCAACGTAGACAAACACGACAAACCACCTCGCTTTTATTTTCTTCCATATCTACATTAAATTGACTAAAATAAAGCAAATTTGGAGTAATTTGATTGAGAATTATTAATTTATTTAGTCAATCAATTAAAAACAAACAAAATATTTTTGACGTTCTACGCAATGTTGCCACATTATCGATTAAGTTAAGGCTATGTAAGTTTAACGAAAAAATTGGGTAAAATATTTTTAAGATAATTATTTATGTAGCATAGCGAACTAGACATATACTTACATCCATTGAACAGTTTTTTAACAATGGATCAATGTTTTATCAAGGAATTAACAGTTGCTTAAATATAGGAACTGGCAACATTGTTAATATGTCAAATTAACTTCATGAAGTTGATAAAATTGTTCCATAGCTACATTTTCGAATTTCTAACATAACATAAAGTGGGTAAAAAAAACAAAATTATACTTATTTATATCAAGCACCAAAAGCTCATTTTCATTGATAATTTAAATCTAGTATTCTGGAGTTTTTTCACAATAAATAACGACTTATGATCTTCACTGCAACTGAACCGATCTATTCATGTGCCATGGTTAGATATTGCGTGGTTGGAAATCTCCTGGAAGCATTCATTTATTCAATTCTTTAGAATTTCCATATATTCGAAAACGTTATTAGGTAAAGGGTTGAAACTCGCAGAATCAAAAATCTTATCAGAATCGATATACACTCAAAAGATCATCCATATATCGTTCTTGGGCCATGTTGTTACCGTTATCGGCTTTTGTTCTTTATTTTATCCATTGAGATATTATACTAGAGGGGACACTGCAAATAAAATGTTTGTAACAAAATGAAGGGTACATTCTATTTCTGTTTTTTTCACGCCTACGAAGTTACGTATGTTCCCTCTCGCTTCAATGTGTACCCTTGTGCACGTACCATACGCAGAGATTTTGTTCCCAATGTCCTCTCTGATTGATGATTTTATCACATTATGTATGTAATATATGTATATATTTTATGTTAAAAACATGTAGGTATGTAGGTAAATAAAAGGCAAATATTTAATAAATACCTACTTATTTATTTTTCTTAACATTTCACTATAATACATCACGTATTATTTTTCAAGACAGTTTTTAATGATTTATACTAAACTTACACAAATAATGTAAAAGTATAGCATTAAAGTAAACATTAAACCAAAGGAAATCGTTTAGAAGACTAGTAATAACAAGAGATGCGGGAAAACATAACCAAATTCACATTTAACTTTCAAAAAGTTACAAAATTATACACAGAAAGATATAAGATTTCTTCATCACAGTTATGAAATAAATAATTAAATACAAATATAGATGCGCATCACCAATTGTGTTTTTATTTTATATTTACATAATATTTTTTAATTACTGTATAGTATACTTGTGTATGATACAATTGTACCTATATAATCAAGTTTACATCAAATAGAATACAGAAACAAAAATGGCGAACTTTTTATTGAATAGCAAATTAAGTGACTTTCGTATAAAAGACTTTTTTAGCTGTTTTTTTTATAAAATTGTCATTACTGATGTTACTATAAAAATTTATGTTTATATAATTACTTTAGAGTATGACATATAATAATTAATCTCTCAAATTCACCCCTAGACAAATAGTCAAAGGATTGTATTGAACATATGAGGAGGCAACTAATGGCCGCACGATTTTTTTATTTTTTTCTATAAACAGTTTTACTTCACATCAACATAGAAATACGAAGTCCATTCTCTATTTCGATATTCTATGATTCATACATTATATTTTGATAAATAATATAAGTCTCTCCCTACTTTTAAAAAGCAGAAATAATCGTAATAATACATATCAATAATTTATAAACACGCTTAGATAAAATTGCACATTTTCGCTGTAATTTCTAATAGCAGATACATTATAGCAAGAACATTTTCATCCCTTAAACTATTTATACAAACTAATATTATAGTTGTTAAACCTAAACAGGTTTAAAAAGGCACAATTCTCAGACACACATTGTACAAATTACAATAATTATTTCAACTATTCTCAATAATGCAGCGGGTTAGTTTTCTCAATTGATTCATAGATGGCGTTGGTAGTATAATTACTGCTTGCTATAAAATAATTATTACTTGGTTGTTGGTAATAGGTACACTAGTAAACAACAATAAGTGTTGTAAAATTAATTTATGGATAATAAAAAATAATGTCGATAGTTTTCATGTATTATGTGGCAATGTATTTATTATTTGGGGCACCTATTATTTTACTTCCTAAAACGCATAATATAATCTAATGGGTTAGAGAGAATGCGTTTACTTTCGCTGGAGTTATTGTCATAATGTGTTGTAATAACGCTTTATTATTGAGATTACATTTAAAATATCAATAAGATGTACATCGTTAATAAATCTCATATTTGGTCCCAAAATGTATTCACTTACAGAGTCCGTAAATGTGAAATCATTATGCTTGGTTGTACTAAAATGATGGCTATTTTAAAAATCAATAATTGTATATTGTTTGTCATATGTGTATCATCGCTTCGAAGTATTATTTTCGCGGGTTTAAGTATTTTATGTTAATATAGACTTCTAGCTTTATTATTAGAAATATATTTATTGTATTACGGCTATTGTAGTTTGAAGCCCAATTTGCAGAAATATATTCGAATGAATCAAATGCATGAGAATAATTTGAACATAATATATGTTCCACCTAGGGTTGCTCTTCATATTGTATATTATTGCCTCATTTGGCACACAGGCAGTTTTGTTTTTATTCCTTTAATGTAAAGCTGAATATTCATATTTATTTAGCAATGATACGACTTTGTCAACTGTATGATGTCTGTTTTGTTGTCATATTTACCGACACTGCTTAAAATTATGTCTTTCTTGAAAATTAATCTAAAATACACGAAGTTATTTTTACAAAGTTGAATTAAACTTTATAATAATCTAAGCGTATGGGAAAGTCGATAAGAACATGCCATGAAGTAAAAATTGTAATCAAATTTTGTTCATTTTCTTCAAATGTATTACATACGTATGTACGTAGGGTAGTATTATTTTTAATCCTTCTATTACCGCTTTACGTTCGTATTGATATAACGACATCTGTCGTCATTTTTAAAAACCATGACGAAAATTCAGCACCAATTAACAAAATTACAGAGAGTGCATTATTAAATAAGTGATTTTTAACAACTGAAACTAATAGTTTAGTTACTGCGGTAACCGAGGGATGTCAGACATGTACCTATCAATATAATTTTTGGCATAAACAAATTCCTTTCACAGTAACACCGAATCACCTTATATTGAAATCGATTGACTAAGGACTTGGTATTCAATCTGGTGGTTCTTGGTGTGAGCAGTGAGGTATCGCTAGGGGCGAGGGTTTGTTTCTTGGGAAGAGGGAGGAGTAGGAGGGGGGAGGCTCGTACTCCGGAGGGGATGAGGGTAGCGGCTGCGTGAAGAGTTGCTGTGAGGCCGCGGTCACTGTTACTGATGGCGACATGCCGATGCATGATGATGGAATGTCTACAGGAGTGTCTGATGGCTTGGAACGCTTGCAGCAGCATTCTGAAATTAAGAATTATACGGTTATTATATTATATAGATTGAAAATGTCGAGTTAGTGGTTGGCTAGAATTTATAATAGGGTTACAGACAATTTTTGAAAGGCAGATATTGCAGACTTCGGTATAAATGTAATATAATGTCAGGGGCAAATAACGATTTATAATATGGAATTATCGAAAAAACGTGATGTTGTGGAATATAAGTAACAATATTTTAAAGTAAAAAATTCTTTATCTTACTTTAAGAAAGCTTAATGGTAATATTCATTCCAATATTCTTAAAATCATTTAATATTTCTCACATAGAACAATAAATGATAAAATCAAGCTAATAGAGAAAGATTATTACGTAAACTGTAATGTGAACTTACCCCAAGCCAGACAGAACATGAGTATAGTGGCGCAGACGAGCATGCCGACCACCAGGTAGCTCCACGGCCCGTACGGCTTCAGAGCTGCCGCGAACTCCATGAACGCGTTGGAAGACTTCTCACCCTCACTGATCTTCACTGGAAATATAAAACACATGTTAGTAACCTTATCTTATAGCATCTCAGCATGATTGAATATGAGACTCTTCTACAATCAAAGATTTAATGAAAAGGCTTATTCATGGACCTCCCTTCCTCCCTTCCGAACGACTTCTGCATTCAGTTTGAGCGAAGAAGAATAAACATTCGATAAGTGAAATAGGTTTATAAACTGTTTATGAGGTTTCTAACCAGCTACCCTACTTTTTGTGCTGGTACTACAAAGGCGTGCGCTTAAGTGTACAGGCCAGAGCGGTGGAGTAGGGCCTAAGCCTACTGTAGATTGTCAGTTGTAGAGCAGTCCTGTGCTTTGGGGTATCATGGGCTGATACAGTAACGAAAAGTAACTACACCATTCCGGTTATGGCTCCGGTGTCCGGTGTCCGGTATAATATTCCGGGTGCGCAGATTTCAAATTGTTTGTAACCTCATCGTTCTAATAAAAAAAATACAGTTTAGTGATAAGGAATTTTAAAATTGATTATATTTTATCTCAATGAATAAGATCTAAGCCAATTAATGTATTTAATTTTATTTCGCTATTCTATTTAGAATTACAAAAAACATAAAGTAGGTTGTTGTGTTAAAAACATGGATTGAAGTATTAAAATGAAAAGAAAAATAAAATGGATCGACGCGAAAAATACATTGAATAAAAAAACTGCCCCTATTTATGGTAAAACTTGGACAAATAAATCACAAATATACCCCTTTCATGAATTATGATTAAATACTGTACTACTCGTCTAATAATGATTAATAACTTGTTTAATTTCCTGTACACCCTAGTCTAAAAGTACCCAACCGTTAATTCTGAAATCGCTTTTTATAAATCAAATACTCACTAATAACAGAGGGCTTGGTCATCCCGTCAGGCTGGTCGAGTCCCAGCAGCTCCTGGTTCCTGGCGGCGAACCTCCTCAGCAGCTCGAGTAGGGGCGGGTCGCGCCTGTGGGAACATGCCGCCGTGTCCTCGTCCTCCCCCCCGGGACAATGCCGGACCCCGTCGCAAACTAGATATGATGACACGCACAGGCTAGTCGCGCCGCATGTGAATAGAGATTCGTCGTTGCATATCGTACCTGGAATGGATAACGTGGATATATAAGGATATATAGTTCGTGTGTGTGGTAGATGACCGCGGCTTAAGTTAACGTGTTTTTAGGGGTTCCGTATTTAAAGGTAAAACGGGACCCTATTGGCTCCGCTTTCTGTCACCAGGCTGTATCTCATAAACCGTGATAGCTAGAAAGCTGAAATTTTCACCAATTATGTATTTTCGTTGCCGCTGTAACAGCAAATACTAAAAATAAAAATAATGAAAATATTAAGGTGGTCCCCATACAATAAAAGTGTATTTTTCGCTTATTTATATTTACTGGAAACTTTATATAAACCGTGAAAAGTCAGAAGGTTACGTTTTTATTTTATATATTTAAAAAAAATATGTGTTATCTTTTGTCACAGGTTTAGCCCGATACGGATCAAGGCAATCTTGCTAGTATCATATGGCACAAAAGATCTTACCACTATAAACAGCGGTGACGACAAGCCTCAGTTTCTCGGTGTGCTGGTACGGCGAGGAGGGCGGGTTCCACACGATCTTGATCTTGGAGGGCAGCAGCCTCGTTCCAGCTCGCGCCGCTATCGACGCCGCGTTGCCTCCGCACAGGGATAGCCTCCATACTAGAGTCTTTGTATCCACTACGTACTGAAAGTAAATGATGGGACAACATTTAAACACTTGTCATTCATAGGTATGTATGATCCCAACAGGATAGTCAATCACCACGCACTAAATCGGTGAAGGAAAACATCGTGAGGAAACCTGCATACCATAGCGATTTATAAGAATTTCTATGGTATGTAAGTCCTCCAACCCGCACTAGGCCAGCGTGGTGGACTATATGGCCAAACCAATCTCAATCGTACTGTCGATTGTAGAGGAGGCCCGTGCCCTGCAGTGGGTGGGCTGATACAGATGATCCCAACAGGTCTTTATGAAAATCCTAGGAAACCTAGGTCAATCTAAGGAGCGACCTAGTTTCAGCAGTGGATTTTATGTGGCTAATAATAATATCCCACAAAAAAAAGACAAAATTCAAACACATGTCATTCATAAGTATGTACTATCCTAACAGGTCTTTATGGAAATTCTAGGAACCCTTGGTAAATCTAAGGAATGATCTAGGTTCAGCCGCGGATTTTCTGTGGCTAATATAGATAGTATGTACTGTATGTAGTTATAATAGTAACATCTCACAAAAAAAATGTCAAATGTTGTCAAGACGAGACCATATGACTCGATCTGCCAAATGTTACCAGACCTCACTTAGAGCCAAGCTTCTTACTCTCCACCCCCTAACTTCACAAGCTCTATAACTTATTTATACATTTTATTTTTATTGCTATGAATGGCAAGGAGAGTATGCCATTCGCCTAATGGTAAGCAATACGACCGCTCATGGACAAAATCAAGCAACCCCGTGAATTACAAAGCAATGCTTGGCATTTTACTGCGCTCGCGATATTTCTGTTATGCGATAATTCTTGTAGTAACGAAAATGCAATATTTCTTGTAGGAACGAAACGGCCAAGCCATATACACAGACGAAAGGTGTATTGCAGTGCCGAAAGAAGCAACTACGAATGTGTGTGTTATGGGCCAAGTGATTAATCGAGCATTATTCATAATGCCCGGGCAATATGAATAATGCCCAATAAGAGCGGGCAATGTGATTATAACCAGTCAATTTATCACATTGCCCGGGCATTATGAATAATGCCAAATGCCTATTGGGCAGAGTGATGTAAAGCGAATCAAAATCAAAATAATGAGCCGGAGTGGTAAAATTTAGAATAGGGCAGCACGAGGGGGTGGGTTGGGAGGAGTGGAGGGGGAGGGGGAGTGTCGAACCTCCCCTGGTACCACTTGTTGTCAATACAAATTAGCTTCTGCATCGTCTCCGGCGCTACGGGAAGTTCAGCCCCTTCGCCCTTGCGTAACGAAGGATAGGCAACCTGCGAGCCGTAGCGGCTGAGGCTGGTCGCCCGAGGCGACCAGCAAGCCGAAGCTGCGGGCGGGGGCTGCTCTCCCTCCACGCCTCCGGCTTTTTATATACACTCTAGGGTCGGTAGCCAAAAGACTACGTGAAGTCGGGGTGTCCCGAGTCGGTTTTGGGGCACAGTCGACCTAACTGATCCATAAAGTGGGTACACTAATTTTCTTCTGAAGATAATGTTTCGGACGTTAAAAAACAACTAAACATAAGCAGGTCAATTCAACCTGTCTTATTTATGGGTCTATCGCAGATGCGACATTGCGGCAGCCCACCACGTAAAAAATCACCTATTAATCACATTGCCCGATCATCATGTAGCTATATTCATAATGCCCGGGCTATGTGATAAATAGGTGAGTTTAAATTGTAATTAATCACTTGGCCCGATATGGCTCGGCAATATTCATACTGCCCGGGCATTATGAACAGGGCCCCCGCTACCATATGTGCGAAGTGTGCAATGCACACGGGCGCCATCCTTTAGGGGCGCCAAAATCCAGGGACCAAAAAAAGTTTGCCAAAAAAAAAAAACAAAAGTCATACATCCTTCATATCAGGCAAAGGAAGTCCACTGCTGAACATAGGCCTCCCCCAATGATTTACACAGAGACCTGTTGGAGGCAGCCTGCATGCAGCGACGTCCCGCGATCTTTACCAGGTCGTCTGACCACCGTGTGGGTGGACGTCCTACACTGCGTTTTCCGCTACGTGGCCTCCATTCGAGCACTTTTCGACCCCATCGGTCATCAGTTCTCTGCGCTATGTACTCTGCCCATTGCCACTTCAACTTGCTCATACGCTGGGCTATTCGGTTATTTTAGTTCTCCTACGGACATCCTCATTTCTGATTCAATATCGTAGGGAAACCCCGAGCATAGCCTATAGCTCGTTGAGTGACTTGGAGCTTCCTAATAATGCCCATAGTGAGAGGCCACGTCTCCGTGCCGTAAGTCATCACTGGCAACACAAAACTATCGAAGACTATATATTAATCGATTTAAGGCACTGAGATATTTTTGACGAGTAGAAGTCGCGTAGTTTCCCGAACGCTGCCCAACCGAATTGGATTCGACGATTGACCTCTCTCTCGAAGTTGGACCAGCCTAACCGGACCACTTGTCCTAAATAGACATATTCGTCAACAACTTCAAGAGTCGAGCTCCCAACACCGATTCGGGTGGGCACAACATGGACATTCGACATGATCTTCGTTTTGTCTATGTTCATTTTAAGACCCATCTGTTGGGAGACTCGATTGAGGTCTTCAAGCATAGTGCTAAGGTCTTCCAGCGATTCTGCTAAGACTACAATATCGTCGGCAAACCGAAGGTGAGTGATATACTCTTCGTTGATGTTGATGCCGAATCCTTTCCACTGCAAGAGCTTGAAGGCATTTTTCAGCACGGCAGTGAACAGTTTCAGAGATATGACATCCTTGTCTCACGTCTTTCTGTAGTGGAATAGCCTTCGTGCTCTGATCCTGTACTCGGACCGACATGGTGGCGTTGTTGTATATACACCTCAGCACTTCGATGTACCGATAGTCTATGTGGCACCGCTGGAGAGACTGTAGCACAGCCCAAGTTTCGATCGAATCAAAGGCTTTCTCATAGTCCACAAACGCTAAACAAAGCGGCAAGTTATGTTCCTCGGTTTTTTGTATAACTTGCCGAAGCGTATGGATATGGTCTATAGTACTAAAGCCTTTTAGGAAATCGGCTTGTTCGGGAGGCTGAAAGTCATCAAACCTGCGTTCGAGAAGATTTGTGATGACCCTCGAAAACAACTTATAGACATGGCTCAGGAGCGAGATGGGCCTGTAGTTCTTCAGCAAAGTGTTATCACCTTTTTTGAAGAAAAAGACCACCACGCTCCTGCTCCATGTCTCCGGCGTTGAGCTCTCGTGACGAACAGAATTGAAGAGCCTCTGAAGGAATTTCAGTATTGGCGTGCCGCCCGCTTTCAGTAGCTCTGAAGTGATTCCGTCCTCGCCCGGCGCGTTGTTGTTTTTAAGTCGCTTCAGGGCCATCTCAATCTCACACAAGCTGATGTCATGGATATCATCGCTAAAGTGTCAGATCAACTCGATTCTCAGGTCTTTGGCCGAGCTAACAACAGATTGGGCAACCGAGGTGTAAAGCTGTCCGTAGAACTTCTTGATCTCCCTTAATACCTCTGCCCTCGTCGATACCACGCGGCCGTCGTCCATCTTCATCCTAGACAACTGGCTTTGCCCAATAGACAAGTCTCTTGCAAACACTTTGGAGCCTCCGTTTCGCTCAACTGTATCCTTAATACTCACAGTATTGTGAGCACGGACATCGTGTCGTAAGGACTTCCAGATCCGTCTATTGAGCCGCCGATATGCTTTAGCATTAACGGAAGACTGCAGCGTCAAAGATGGACGTTCGGCCATGAGGTCAAGAGTGTGGATCGAGAGTTTTTGTGGTCTATCTCTACGGCGAGATCTAAAATACTTAGATCCCACCGTATGGACAGCTTCTACCAAACCACTGTTTAGCTCGCCCACTGCAAGGTTTTCTTCTAGACAATCAAAGCGATTTGTCAGCTCGAGTTGAAAGCTCTCGGGGTTTTGGATATGGGCGCGAGTAGGTCGGAGCGTAGATTTCATCAAGCGACGCCTTTCTGATTGGACATTGATATTCAGTGTGCCCCTAACCATTCGGTGGTCACTGCCGGTTTTCACCCTGTTGATCACAGAGACATCTCTGAATATCCGTCTATTCGTCGTCAAGGTAAAATCTATTTCGTTTCTCGTAGAACCTTCAGGAGTCAGCCAGGTCTATTTCTTGTGAGGTGGCTTCTGGTAAAAAGAGTTCATCGAAAAGAATCCCTCTTTCTCATCATCATGTCCAAATTGTCCTACTTTCAACTCTGCATCGCTGCTCTTGCCCAACTTTGCGTTGAAGTACTCCATAACAACATTGAAGTCGGTTTTGGAAGTATGTATGGCCCGACTTATGTCCTCATACATCTCCTCTACTTCTTCATCTGGGTGTGTCGAGGTCGGCGCATATACCTGTATAACCTTCAACGAATATCTTTTTGATATTCTGAGTATAAGGTATACTACCCTGCTCGACACACTTTCGATGGATACGATGTTGTTGATGAGAGACCTGGGGACGAGAAATCCGACACCTCCTCGGGACTGTTGGTCGTCCCCCCGGTAGAAGAGCAGGTAACAAGACTTCAGAGTTATCGTATCCTCCCCGATTCTTCGGACAACAAAAAAACAAAAATAATCAATTCATATAATAAAATCGTAACCGGTCGATGTCGGTGTATAGAAGATATATGAGAATAACCTTTAGAGTTTTTTCATTACCTGATGATACTCACCCTGACCCCTTTAGTATTTTACAATATATATTTGAAAACAATTTAACATCCACTCTTGCAAATGTATGCATTTCACTAAGAATTCTTCTGACATTGCCTGTATCTGTAGCTTATGGCGAGCTATATTTGCAAGGTTAAAAATTATTTAAGGTCAACAACTCTTCAAGAAAGATTGTCTGGGCTAGCAATATTAGCCATTGAACAAGAAATGTTTGATGGTATAAATTTCAGCGATGTAATTAACGAATTTGCAACAGCATAGTCTCGGAAAATATTGCTACAGTAGCAAGAGTATTGTGGTAGCGACTCTACTACAACAGTTATTTTTAAATTTTTCTATTGTACCGAGATATCCTTTTTGATTTTATAACGAAGTTACCTAGGTATTTGTTATTAAAGTATCTGCATATTGTAGCATAATTAGGAAGTGATACTTATTTACGTGTTAATGAAAAAGCGCTAAACCTCAGAATAACGAATATTATTTTGATTACCTACCTACCATAAAAAAGATAATTCAAAATGCCTTAAGGGGCGCCAAAATTTTTTTTCGCACACAGGCGCCTGTAGCTCTTACGGGGGCCCTGATTATGAATACTGCCCGCATTAATGACTTGGCCCATAACATGTGCGTCTAGGGAGTAATATTTATAGTAATAAGACACCACAAGTGTGATAAGAAGTGGCCGGATAAGAAGAGTCGGAAATGCGTTGACCCCTACAAAACTGAACCCTCGTGGGTCGCAGTTATTAACGTGTTACTTAAGTTCATTATCCTCCGCTACAGGGCGTCGACTGTTGAAAGAAGGCCTCCCAAAAGGATTTCCACAGCTATTTGTTGGAATCGGCTTGCGTCCAGCTACTTCCTGCAACTTTTATTAGGCTGTCTCGCCATCTCGTAGACAATAATCAAGTTTGATTAACCGACTAAAGTTTTAATTAATCTCGCGTTCCGTAATTTGCTTTGTTTAAGCGTTTATGTTAATTTACGCTAATTTGTCATTTGTTTATCAATTACACCAATTGTGAGTAATTGTTGTACTTAATATTGTATGTACATCGACACTAAATTGAAGAGAGCTGCCCAAGCTATCTTTTGCATATAATCTTTCATCAGCTAAATTACGTCGAAGTCGGTTGAAAGGTCATTTATTATATGTTGTGATGCATTTCTGTATATTATGTTGAAAATAAGTATTAGAGCCATGTCTCTCACTCAGCTTTCAGTACAGCAAGATTGGACCAATTTGTTGGGAAGCAGACTTAATTTTTACTGTTCTACTATGTGTTTATACGATTATCCGAAATTTAAATAATTAATTGGGTTGAACAGAAACTAGTTTTAAAAACACCGCAAAATAACCTTACATTTCAATATAAAACAAAGTAAATATTTAAACAGAGACCCATATCTTAATGGCAAAAACAAATTGAACACAGAACAAATTGACAAGGTATTCGTTTCAAACGGCAAAAAGTATTGGACAAGTCCAATATGTGCGTGACGAATCTTTTTTGTCATTAATTCTTTTTTCATTTATTTTAAGTAACCCTTTATTCAGCTGCGGACTTGCTATTGGAATTAAAGAGCATTGCTTTATTGGTGACGAAGAGAGAGAGAAAGAACGCATCAAACTCGAATGTGCATATAGTTTGTAGCGAAACAAGCTTTCTTTTAATTCAGAAATATTAATTTAATTATTAGCACGTATATTTATTGTCTCGGTCTAATAAGGATTCCATGAAACAGGTTATACATACTCCTACTCGTTGAATAAAAACATCATGCATTTAATTTCATTCCAACCACAATTATTAACTTTTTTTACACAACTGACTGACCACAAATAGGCTCCAAAATGATTACCTAGCCAAATACGCTCCAGATAAACGCAACTAAAGTTAATTTAACCGCTTAACATCAATTAACCCGGCGCGGTAACCCATCGATGCAAGCGCCTTATCTGACGCGGTTTATGCCTCACTTGGCACGAATTATTCGCAAAATGACTTATGACCTATCGAACCATTGATAACTGTACAAAACTTACATATGTATATTCATAGTTACTTTCATGCCTAATACTCTAAAAATCTAAAATAATAGTAGATTGACTATGACTAGAAACAAAATTCGACGACGACTATCATATGCCTATTGAATATTTGCTCAACGATCCGGAAACATTCGAGTCAAAGGGACCTCTGGCCTGCCCCGTTCCAATAAAGTAATGTTGGGAAACGAGGCGAAAAACAGCACCACTCACTACAGTATAATTTAATACAATTGTCTACCTACTCATATCTTCCCCTCTCATAGATATGCAACATCACTAAATTAATTTCCCACATGCTAGATTGATTTCGCGGACATTTTCACGACTTGCCAGCCCTCCTGGTGTCAACACGGCAAGGAATTAATTAATTAGTCTCAATCATTGTTTCGAATAAAAGAACATGCAAAGTAGACAGACATGTTTAATGTTCAGATAAACATAAAAATAATGTAATTAAACGGGCAGTGCCACATGTGTGGTGAAAGTTAAGGACAAATCTTAATATAAACAAAAGTTGCATTTGTTTACGACTATAAATGCTATTTTATCACTATTGTTTTTATTTTGTCTACAATGATTATAGTCCCTGTGTTTACGTTAAAGCATGCTATCGATGTAATTATACCTATTTGGAACATGCGTAATAATTTCTTTTATGACCAACCTAGGTTAAGGCACGGTAATCATTACCGCGGTTAAGGCAAGATATTGTTTAAATGTAGGTACGTAAACAATTTGATTTATATCAATTATAACGGACTTATTTATAGACAGTTTTAAAAAGCCAATTTTAGTTATAGAGTAAGATCCCAGGCCCCCCAGACGTTACTTATTTTCTGATAAAAAATATAAATGGGATAAAGTAGTGTTAGTACGTACTTTGAGTGTGTGCATACCTGCTAGCTTGTGTCGACGGCCAATTCATAGGTACCAGGTGCTAAAGGTAGATAAATACAGTACTGACTTTTCTTAAATTCTCAGTGCTGATTTTTACATATGTTTTAGATAATTTTGTCAAAAATTAATAATAATTATTGCCAGACACTTTCCATCGGCGCTTATCCTTAACAGACGCTTTTAAGCTTCAAAAAAATAACATATTTTTACTTATAATCTCACTCTTGATTTTTATATATGATACTTAGGGAACTATTTGAACACCCCTGGGCAGCAGCCAGACCAATTGGAGGGGTCAAACATACCCCAGACACACATAAAGTGTCGCTATGTGTATGAGCGTGAGGTCATTATTTGTACGCTTGAGTGTGAGAGAGATATCTATTTATCGATATCTTTCTTACTTAAAAATGCAGAGTACCAGATAGCATTTATGAAACTCGGCGATATTCAGTGACTTAGAACTAGAGCAAAATGTGTTTAACACTATACAAAAATTTGTTTGTGAACTGTACAACGTGGCCGGAATAATTGACGTAGATGCTGCCCGACTCCAACTCTTCATCAACACTTATATGGTTTGTGACGTAAATGAAGAGTTCAATCGCAAAAATGTGAAAAACTTTGATGCAAGTAACTTACCACCATGCAAAAGTGAGCTTTTACAGCAGTTTGGACGAGCTAATTACATCACTAGTCTCTGGAAGAAAATTAGTATTTTTAGTCCTGACAATAATGGGTGGACGTTGGAAGACAATAAATATATATCTTAAAATTACACAAAGCTATACATGTCTTTCTTCTTTCGGATTATTTGTAGTTTGAACATTTTGCAATTCAGCGTGATCTTTACTGTCATCATCGTCTAAGTTTGATAAGTCATCATCAACCCAATGTTGGCATTGACTATCTTCATTATCATCCTTATTACTTTCATTTTCTGTTACAAAAATAACATAATTAAGAATCAAAGAGTTACACGGTTATATCAATTATTCAAAGTTAAAGTATAATACCTGATGCTTCTTGAAGCGATTCACTGACAAAGCTCGGCAATTGGTCCCCATCGAACCAGTTAAAATGATATTTATTGTCTTCCAACGTCCCATTATTGTCAGAACTAAAAATACTAATTTTCTTCATATATTACTGGTGGTAGGTCTCTCATATGTGAGAGGCTGCCTGGGTGGGTACCACCGCAATATTTATTTCTCTCGTCAAACAGCAGTTTAAATGCACTGTTGTGTTTCGGATTGATGGATATTGTAGCCAGAGGAACTACTGGACATATTGAGACTTTACATCTTATGTCTCAGGATGGCGAGCGCAGTGGAATGTCAAGCAATGCTTTGTAATTCAAGGTGTTGTTTGGTTCTACTACTGTTCATGAGCGGTCGTATCGCTTACCATCAGGCGAACGGCCTCGCCATTCAAAGCAATAAAAAAAAAAGGGCATTCTTCCAGAGACTAGTGATGTAATTAGCTCGTCCAAACTGCTGTAAAAGCTCACTTTTGCATGGTGGTAAGTTACTTGCATCAAAGTTTTTCACATTTTTGCGATTGAACTCTTCATTCGCTCATACACATAGCGACACTTTATGTGTGTCTGGGGAGATGTTTGACCCCTCCAATTGGTCTGGCTGCTGACCAGGGGTGTTCAAATAGTTCCCTGAGTATCATATATAAAAATCAAGAGTGAGATTATAAGTAAAAATATGTTATTTTTTTTGAAGCTTTAAAGCGTCTGTTAAGGATAAGCGCCGATGGAAAGTGTCTGGCAATAATTATTATTAATTTTTAACAAAATTATCTAAAACATATGTAAAAATCAGCACTGAGAATTTAAGAAAAGTCAGTACTGTATTTATCTACCTTTAGCACCTGGTACCTATGAATTGGCCGTCGACACAAGCTAGCAGGTATGCACACACTCAAAGTACGTACTAACACTACTTTATCCCATTTATATTTTTTATCAGAAAATAAGTAACGTCTGGGGGGCCTGGGATCTTGGACCATTATTGAGGTTTGTATTCTTCGCTCAAAGTGAATTCAAATGTCATTCGAAAGTGACATAACATTCAATAATTAATATAGGTTTAAAAACTGAGTAAGGCTGTAAAGCCTTATGATTAGTTTACTGACAGCTTATATGACTGTGTTTTCGTGAAACGTGATATTTCCAACAAGGTCTGCCATCGGAAATTCGACTCTATTTAATAATAAGGCAAATCTTTCGGCAACATGCACTATTATATTATACTAATATACTATATCATATCGACCACATATTCCGGCATACATTAATGGGCCATGGCTTTATCCCGGAAGCGGTAAGCAGAAGTGTCACTAGTAAAAGCCAAGTTTTAGATTACTTCCGTCCCAAGATGTAATAGAGGGCAAGCATATAATCAGTATTGGTTTGAAGATCAAGCGCAGAGGCATGCCATACGAGAGGCCTATGTCAAGCAGTAGACGCGGACCAGCTGGTGATGATATCATCATACCTCGTTAAAGACAAATAGAAAAATTATGTAGCTTGACTATTTTTTTCTACTAATCAAATTGGCCACCATGTAGTGTTATTTTGTTGTCTATTTATAAAGATTTTTTTATTCATTCTAGCAAATTATTTACTCCTTAGATTGCCCTCTCATTCTCCTATTTTTGATATCTGTCCTAAGGTTGCCTGGATTGCTAAGTGCGGTAAGGCCGCCTTTTGCAATTTTTTATTATGTAATTTCTTTAATGTAACTGATTCTATGTATGGTGCAAAAAATTATATATAAATAAATGGCATAAAATCCTCACCACAAGCAGTTTGCAGGCGTCGCTACTATTATTGACTGGTGCGTTTTGATCCGTGGCAGTATCTTGAGCATGGGCGGCGGACCGCGCGCTCCACTTGCGACCAGACGCCCCCGACGGAGCCTGCGCGTCCGTGAAGCTGCGCTCCCAATCTGTTAGTGACTCCTGGAAAAAGAGAAACGAAATTTAGTATGGGTGTTGTGCTTATTTTTGGGTAGCAGTGGTACTAGGTAGCAAGTACCAGGGTACATTTTTCACCATGGCGTACGGTGGTCGCTATACTTATGGAATATTATGGATTATACACACATTGTAGTATCTGTCAAAGAGGCGCTTGTAATTTCACTCATCAGAACGAAACGCAAAAGCAAAGTTAATCCTGGTGGTAAGTCTCTCATAATTATGTGAGAGACCGCCTGAGTAGGTACCACCGCAATGCCTATTTGTCCCGCCAAACAGCGGCGTAAACGTACTGATGTGTTCCGGTTTGAAGGAAATTGTAGATAGAGTAATTACTGAATATATTGAACTTAAAATCGATTGTCTCAGGATAGCCAGGGTAGTGGAGTGTGTGAATCAGTGGCAAGCATTGAATTGTAATTTTTTGATTTTGTCTCTATCCATCAGCATCTTGCTCGTCTCTCCATTCACTGATTTAAAAAAATAGTTAGGTTTTCTGTAAGAACAAGGCAAGTTCACCCATAGGTACAGGTTTAACAAACGTGCATTTCAGTAAATTTGAGTCTATACAATACGTATCAGACATTTAGACGTGTGAGCTGTGACCGGCTGGCACAATGACGTCACATGGCATAGTAAAGTGGCCGGTGCATTGTCCCCATTACTTGGCATCGCAATGACCCTCGATAAGGCTGTGTGCCAACGGACATCAAATCAATGCTTGCGCTAAAATGTGTGCGCGGTTTATAGGGTTTTTAGTTTCAAGATGTCTAAATTGCTGATGAATGTTATGTGTATGTATATTGTATGTATATTTAAATACTTTATGTATTATTCTTTTTTTTTCTCTAATTCATTTAGTACACCACACGCCCCATATTTCTCGTGTAGTATCCATCCGGTTGCCTGGCAGAGATCACCTTGAGTGATAAGACCGCTAATTGTACTTTGTTCTCTTTACTGTTTTCTTTTTCTATTTGTTACTGGTGTACAATAAAGATTATATGATATATAAAATAAATAAATATATATGTTTTATTTTTAGTCTGTGTTTTGTTTATTCTATTGTGTTGTCGTGACTAGATAGCTTTAGTTAAATAAAATAATATTAGTTCTATCCATATACGTCCCATTGCAGATAATAAGCTTTTCTACAATTGTTTGATAGAGAGGGATTAGATAGTCCACCACGCTGGCCTAGTGCGGTTTGGTAGACTTGACAAACCATGAAAATACTTGCAACATTTCTAAAATATGCTAGTTAGGATAAATAGTAGTTATTATTCACAGTTCTGAGAGGTGTTACTCTTTTTATGGGCAGGCGTCACGCTTACAAGCATGCAAAATATCTACTGCCTCGTCACTATCGCTAATAAAATACGAATAAGTGTGTAAGTTATGCAAATATAATTCTCATCAGCTGCGTACATGCGCTCTACGCAAAGGATTCCATGTCGAATTATGGTCTAAAAGTTAAATATTTATGTTTGCCAAACGCTGTTCGCATCGCTAATACGAGCATTGTTTCTGCGTTACGTTTCGATTTAATTTTAAACCTTTTGTTGTCACTATACAATACTACAATACGAAATACGTAACTTGGCTTTCCAATAAATAAATAAGCTTAACAGAACCTGAACTTGACTCACTCTACGATAGAAATCTAGTATCAAAACTACGAGTTACATTTTGGTCTCATATAACAGTACCAGATACAAATACTTTTAGATCACAGAAACCCTTCACTACGTGCGAAATCGATCCAGCGGCTTCTAGACTTACATTCCATTATCCTACTTATTAAGTTAGCCGACTGTGCCACGGAGTCTAAGTTAAATCTGCAGTTGTACTTAGTTCATAATAGAACACGTGCTCCATTTAATATTCAAAATTAATTTGTATCAAGTAACTTATTTGGGACACGAAATAATAATAGTGAGCTGAAATGATTTATTTACTATGCACAAAATTAAATGAAATTAAATTAATTTTGCTGTTTAGGCATGTAGACAATTAAACTTCGACTTGACTGAGATAATTAAATAACTTTTATGACAAGTCAATACACATAGAACTGAATCTCTGTACTAAATATTTTTATGGCAATTCGTTTTTAAAAGAAATAAACAACGTTAATCAAATTAATTTTACAACTGGACCATGAGTATTATTAAAATGATGCGTAGCGGTTTATTGTTACCACGGGATCTACGGCGGCCCTTTCTCAGAAGACTCGGCGAAAGAAATTTCATACACACGCGACCATAGACATCAATAACTACGAAAGACATTTGTATTTATGGTTCCACAGTAATAGAAAAAAAACAATGTATATCTTGATCAAACACCAGCGCATTAAATTGAGGTCCAAAACCTCCTCGACTTGTGCATGTAATTCCATACATGAAGATCGTTTCCATCTGGATACTTCCACCCTGGCTAAAGAAGATACAGACACTGGTTTTTCGTAAATTAATAGCTAGGTTGACCTTAAATAAACACTAACAAGTAAATATTGTTGACATAAGTTACGACCTACTTAAAAAGCATCAAATTAATAATCATAAATTGGCCCGCATTTCTCAAGGTCAAACTTTATGTAGCAATTACCCGTCTTAACATAAACAGTTACTTAACCTCAGTAATTACGAAATGCTCTAATTCTACGATTTAAAACGATATTGTGAGTTTGTATATTAATGTTCGCGGCTTTTTGGTATTCCGCTCGAATTACGCTTTGTGTGCATGTATTTGTGATTCAAATATTTTCGTGCAAAATACGATGAAGTTATATAGCCTCGGTTTCTTTTATGTAATTGGTCGCAAACACATTGATTTTATATTTCCTTATTAATGTGTCTGCGCCTGTCAGTCTTAATCGTATGCAATTGTCGACACACATAACATTATAAAAATAAATAACGTAGAGGTTTTTAAACATGTGAAGAATTTTAAAAGTCAGGTATTTGCATGGTGTTATATTATTCTCATTGTTTAAGCTACACTGCCAGTTGAGGTTAGTCATTATTCCACCACGGCGGTCACAAATTGGCTGGCCGAATTTATTAGACTCGGTTATTCGTTAAATGTCGCCTTCTAGCCAAATAGCGAGACGACTTGCACAAGAGGGCTGGCATCGACTGGATGCATAAGGCAGGAGACCGCCGCACCGGCTCTGTGGTATACTTTGGGAGAGGCCTACGTCCAGCAGTGGACGGCAACAGGTCGATTAGATCGATTTTTTTTTGCCAATAAACGTACTCTCGCACAGAATGAAGTATTTATTACTTCAGTTATCAATACTGCACTTAACTATATGACCCAGTAAGCATTATTTTATTTAAACTCAGTGACACCTCGACATCTTTTACATGCTATAACCCTTTCGCCGTTGCATCAAACGCTCCGACGAATTTGCAAATAGGCCAATTAATGCGCCGATAAGAACATAACAATGGTGTATTATGAAAAAGCAACAATGCTCTTACCTAATTAACACATTGTTCGTCGGCTCGTTGCATCACTGTACATTGTACGATCAACGATGTGCGGAGTTCATGTCGTGGAACGGACTACGAGACGAGTAATGCGTCTTATGAATGAAAACGTTTGAGAATATAGAATGTTTATGTCGGAATTAGCTTAGTTTCCGGGGATCCTTGACGATTCCATCTGGGAATAAAATAAGTTCTGTGCACAGTGAATTGCACTTTCATCTACTCTATCTAGGATACAGACGAAATTATCATGCCTGAGTATAATCCCAAAGATACCCTTGAATAAATCAATTCAAAATAAATAGACAAATACACGTAACAGTCACATACCTGACCCCACATTAAGATCAATTAAGTCTTGTGTCGAGGGTATCAGATACTGCGATATACTTTTCGGTCTCACTAACACCCAGACACGAGCCAATATTTCCGGTTTCACAAACATTTGTCTCGGTGCGGGGATCAGACCCGCGGCCTCTCTTTTCACAGCTGGCGTCTAACTGCGCCACGGAGGCTACCTGAACCCGTAAGAAATATGTCAGTACGGGTACTAATCCAACTGCCTCTGAATTATAAGGAAATCTAGTCGCTAGTAACAATTGATTATGTCAACCCGCAATAAATAAACATCAAAGGCTAATACTATAAACTAAGCACTTAATATTTCTATGATAAAGCTAAAGTGTTTACTATGTTTGAACGCGCTAATCTCAGAAATATAACGGTGATTTCAGAATGACATAATTCTAAGACTCCCATAAAATAAGATTAAAAGACTTGTAGTAAGTTTCCTTACAAAGTTCAAATTCGATTGCTGACGTTTTTTTGTAATAATAAACCTTAAAAAGCATGTTGATTAAAGAAAATATCCTGGTTCTGAGTCTTTAAAGCTACATTTATGTTTCCAACCGTTTTAACAATTTGGACCATTAATATTCTTAAATTAGACAATAGGAGTATGTGGACTCATTACGGCGTAAAACCTTAAAACGATCATACTGAAAATCACATTATTTGTATGGTCAAGGTACGATTCCAATAATAGAATGTCTGTCTTATCCTGTGGTCTTGCCTGTCAATCTTTCCTCGGTTATTAGTAGTATATATGGTATTAATTAAGAAAAGAGCCTTATCACATACGTCCGGTCACGAGTGGCCACTTCCTAGGCGGGTCGTGTATTGAAACGTATCAATTATTTCTCGATACCTTCATGCATTAGGTCATTAATATCACATGAGTTATTGTATTCCTTCCGCACGCCCTTCGTACACTATTGTTTATTCCACAATAATTATATATAACAAGGTTTTATTACCCGACTGCGAAAGAAGGAGGGTTATGTTCTTTAGATGACTGATAGAGGGGTATATTTCTGCTGGTATAATTCAATTTTGTGATTCTGCATATACTAACATTGATGACAAAATCGCGAGCTAAGGTGTCAGATCTTAATTTTCTTAGAATAGGATATGATAGGACCCAGCCCCTAGCTTAAGGACATGTTTTACTTTAAATTATATAGCTAAGCGCAATATGATCATTGCAAATTTCGAATTAATTGTTTTTTTTTTATTTCATAGGACCGGCAAACTTGCAAACATGTCACCTGATGGTAACTAATCACTACCACTCATGAAAATGCACGACGTTTGGATCATAGATGTGCTGCCGGCCCGTCAAATATTTAGTGTGCGACTGTGGATTAAGAATCAACCGCCCACATCAAACGTACTATTCTAAAAGACATCAATTTTAAAAACATGTACAGAACTTAGCAATGTGGACTATTCATTAGAGTAATGAAGCGCTGGGTCATCAATTATACTGTACAATCCATAAACCTGGAAAAGGTAGTAATTTATTCTGAGAAGGCAATTTACCTAATTCCTTGGTATAGGTATAATGCCTAACCGACAGGATCGAGGCAAACGCAAGGTCTGACACAATCTCGACGTGCTCGTGAGGACCTTGAGCCAACCGCTCGTTGAACCATTTTCACATAAACTATTAGTTAACGCGACCGTGTGCTAAAATCCACGACATTTGATCAATATTGTTTACAATTTGTTCTTTATACATTCGTAATGTGACCGAGGCACGCTCCAGCCTAAATTATTTGTAGTATTTTCTGATTAGCTGTATCTTGAATAAGCTAGATCAGTGGTGGTATTAAGATGATGGTGATTTTCTCAACAATTGAAGGTAACATATTGTTGTTATGGAAACTATTAAAATAAGGTTTCAAGAAATCTTTCCAGTCAAGTTTTATTAATAAACAGCTACGTGAGCCTTTAGTAACGCCGGGCCTCCGCGCCGCATCAATGGAATATTATGCATAAACAGATTTATGTAAAGCAGTCAAAGGCAAAGCAGATATGACTTGCCTTTTTTTTAAGTTTAACCCTGTGTTGTTATTGACCTTATTGGTGTAGCGGCAGGGTATGGAGTAGCACTGTCTCTATATTATTATTTAAATCATCAAATAGTTACAACTCACGTATACATTCGCAATTCTGGTTATATTTTCTGAATACCAATGTGTCAACAAGAATAAGTCGCAAATAGCCAAAAACTCGAGCAATAAATATAACCACATCGTTTTGGTTGGAGGTGAGTCATTATCAAGACTTGATTTGCGATATTTGTAACAAAGACTTCGGTGGCGTCGCACAACGCTTTACGAATATGAATCGCCTTCTCTTAAAAAAACTAATACATTCCTCATTGTAACAAGTTCTCACACCCACATTTCGATAAAATTCTCGAAAAATATTGTATAAATAATAACTGGCATAATTAATGGCAATTTTATAATTTTTGAATTTAAAATGATTTTGCTGAAAAGCACTTCGCTTTAGGTGCAAATGTGAATACTAATGACGCTAATGATTTTTGTATATTTAAATATTGCCAGAACAAATGTCAATTATCTCAATTACAATCAAACTATTCAATATTACAAGAATCGAATAAAATCTAGACCAGAGCCCTTGGTGTCAAACTAGAACTAATCAACAACTAGTGCCATTCATAGGATTTTCTTATTATGCAAGAAATATCTTGATGGTGTAATAACGATTAGCAGAAACATGCAAATTTGTGCTGAGGAAGATATCCCAAGATCGTGTTTCGCTTGAGAATACTTAATTAAAAGATAAAACGTAATAGACAAAAACAAAGTGTGCGGGAAGCGATGTGGTGCATGCACATTTGCTATCTTGTGTATAAATCACATTGAAGATGTTGTTATTTAGAACGATTTATGGTATATTTTGAGTGCACTATATTGCTAGTACTGTAGTGTATCAGACCACGTATGACTCTACAACCGAGGGCACAATAATTGAGAGTGGTTAGGCCATATAGTCCACCACGCTTAGTGCGGGTTGGCAGATATTACATACCAGAGAAATCTATATATTAATACGTGATGCAAAAACTTTGGATCCCTTTTTACGAAAATTGCGCGGACGCAGGAGCATAAAATTTGGCACACTTATAGTTTATGTGTAGGAGAAGTGGAGAATGCTAATATTTTTCAATAATAATGCTTATAAAGTACATTAAATCAAAAAATAAAACATTACACACACTGCCATGCATTTCACACACACATCCATACACAAGTATACATACTCTGGTGTCAAATTGTTTCTTTTCTTTTTCATTTTGTTCTTCTGACATAGACATATCAAAAAAAAAGTTTCATTTGCCTAATGAGGTAATAATATTTTTTTTTTTTTTTTTTTACTTTATTGGTTTATCAGCAGTTACAATATTACATGATCGCTGTACATTATTCCACTTATATATGTAACATATATTTATATTTCTAATTGTACAACTATTTAAGATAAACACGACATGCATAAGGAGATAAACACGACATGCATAAGGATATAAGGATATATTAATATTAAAAGAGAATATTAATTTTAAATGAGGCAATAATATTAACAGTCAGGGGGTGACTATGACAAACTACCTGTCCGGTAGTAATTTCATAACATACGGGTACGCGACCCCGGCTCCCCGAGCCACTACTAACTCTCACCTTGCACCTTCCGTGTTAGTAGTGTCCCACTAAACCATTTCCTTGCCCAAGTTCATAATTTTCATTCCCCAATCACACAATCCATGCCGTTCCTTGCTTTCCTTCCTTATCCTATCCCTAACTGCCAATCTAAGGTCTGCCGCGCCGATAGATGCATGGCTAGGGGCGAGCCTAGTCTTTAGCGAGCCGTTTGTCCTGGGGTTGGGCGCCCCCAGATAACGACTAGCCTTGGCCTGGCATGCGGGGCTCTGCCAGGCTCGACAGTTATTTTTCCCTTGCTACTCGTGGGAACGCAATGATGATTAATAATTGTAACAAAAATTGTCAAAATGGCGGCGACGCGGTTCGCCACCCGTCACGTCTCGTATCCCATGCCGGCGAAAAGCGGACTGAAGAATGCCGCTTTGCTACTTTAAATGTTAGAGGAGGGATGGATGCAAAAATTAATGAAGTGTGTCAGATGATGAATGAAAGACAAATCGATGTTCTGTGTGTGAATGAGACGAAACGGAAGGAATGTGAGACCATAAGATATGGTGCCTACACAGCATACTGGGCTGGAGTGCCTAGCAAGGCCAGATGCAGTCAAGGTGTAGGTCTCATATTATCTGAAAGAATGGCAAAGTGTGTGAATGAATTTGAATGTGTTAATTCAAGGCTCGTCTGGGTGAGATTGAAAGTGGGATTAACTCGTATCTTTATCCTAGGGGTATATGCTCCAACGGATGTAGGTACGAGTTCATCTAAGAGTGCGTTAAAAGAACGAGAAGAATTCTGGGAGAAAGTGAGAGATGTGCTGCAAATTCGTAATCAAAACGAAAGATTAGTTATGTTAGGGGATTTTAATGGTTGGGTAGGACTGAAACGTAAAGGATACGAAAGGGTACTAGGTTCGTTCGGTGATAAGAGAGTGAATGCTAATGGAAGAAGTTTGCTTGAAATATGTGTGGAAATGGGTTTATGTGTGACAAACACGATGTTTGCACACAAGATGATCCACACATATACTTGGGAAAATGCTGCGATGAAGAGTATGATTGATTTTGTGATAGTAGACGAAAGATTAAAGAAGAATGTTATGGATACTAGATCGTTCCGTGGAACGGGTCTTGATACTGACCACTTTTTGGTCGTGTGTCGAATAAAAGACCTGTTTAAAAAGTGGCGTAGCCGTATCCCCGAACAGTCTAGTATGTTAGAAAGGATAAAAGTGGAAAATTTGCAAGGAGATGTAAGAGAGAAGTACGAACGTATTCTGAGTGAAAATTTCGAAGGTTTGGATGAGGTTTATGAGGTAGAAGAAGTATGGAATAAGTTTAAAAAGGTTGTTGTTAATGGCGCAATTGAAACATGTGGACTGAGTAAAAGGAAAAAGTATAAAGAGATGAAGAATGTTTGGTGGGACAAGGATGTGCAAAAAGTAGTAAGTGAAAAGAAGAAAGCGTGGAGAGATTGGTTAGCTATTAGAGCTGATCAAAGAATGCTAAAGGCAAGTGAAGAAGATGTATACAAGGCAAAATTGGAATATAAGAAGATAAAAGATGTAGTGAAAATAGTAGTAAAAAAGAAGAAGCATGAAAAAAAGGATATGTTTGACGAAAGATTGAATGAGAATTTTCAGAAAAACATCAAGTTTTTCTGGAAAGCAATCAAAAGTGTCCGGGGTAAGTTAAGTACCTCGGAGCTTAGTACTATAAGGGATAAGCATGGACTACTAGTGAATGGAGAAGAATGTGTGCTGAAAAGATGGAAGGAATACTTTGAAGGGTTGTTTGAAAAAGAGGAAACACAGCAGTGTACAGTGACGGATGAAAGTGAACAAAATGAAGATAAGATTGATGTGATCGAAGTGGTGAAAGCGTTGAAAAGTATGAAAATGGGTAAGGCTGCTGGGTATGACAGAGTAACAGTCGAAATGCTGAAGGCTGGACAGGGTGTGGTGGCTCGCCTGCTTTGTCATCTCTTGAATTTGTGCTGGACAAGTGGTGTTGTGCCAAGAGATTGGTGTAACGCCGTTATTGTTCCACTATACAAGGGCAAGGGATCAAAGCAGGAGTGTCAAAATTACCGTGGTATCAGCCTCCTAAGTGTTGTCGGCAAATTGTATGCTAAGGTATTGATTGAGCGAGTTGTAAAAGAGACGAATGACAAGATATGGGACGTGCAAGCAGGATTTAGGAAAGGTATGGGATGCACGGATCAGGTATTTTCTCTACGAAGTGTTGCTGAGAAGACCTTAGCTAAAGGTCGAAAAGTCTTCTGCGCCTTCGTAGATTTAGAAAAGGCCTATGATAGAGTGATGAGGAATGAGTTATGGGCAGCACTGTCCAAGTTTGGGTTGAGCAGCAACCTAATTCGAGCACTACAGTCTCTGTATAAGAACTCTAGTGCTTGTGTTAGGATAAACGGAGCATACACTGATTGGTTTCGCATCGATAAGGGTGTGAGACAGGGATGTGTAGCGTCCCCGTGGTTGTTCAACCTTTTCATGGACGGTTGCCTAAAAGATCTGAAAGATAGTGAATATGGGATAAGAATGAATGAGTTGTCACTAAAATGTCTTCTCTATGCTGATGATCAGGTTATTCTTGCATCATCAGAGGAGGAGCTACAAAATATGGTGACAATTATGCATGAAGCGTTTGAGAGAAAAGGAATGAAAATAAATGTGAGTAAGACGAAAGTTATGGTATTTGAAAGGGAAGAGAATATGACAAAATGCGATATTATGATAGGTAATGAGCAAGTCGAACAAGTGAATGAATTTGTATATTTGGGCTGTGTTTTCACCAGTGATGGAAAGCATGATAGCGATATTGAAAGGAGAGTGAATGCGGGAAATCGAGTGAATGGTGCGCTACACTCCTTTATGAATAGTCGGAAGGTCTCCAAAAAGGCACGACTGGCTGTCCATGGAGGAGTGTTAATTCCAACGCTTATGTATGGTAGTGAAAGTTGGGTATGGCAAAAGAAGCATGAAAGTAAAATTAGGGCAGTAGAGATGAGATCGTTAAGGGGAATGTGTGGTGTAAGTTTGTGTGACAGAGTGCGAAATAGCGTGGTGATGGAAACTTGTGGAGTGAAAGAGGATGTAGTGACGAGAATTGAGAAAGGAATGTTACGATGGTTTGGTCATGTAGAGAGGATGGATGAAAGGAGAATTACGAAAGAAATACATAATGCGAGTGTGGATGGAAGAGTCGGTAGGGGTCGACCTCACCGAACATACACCATCCAAATCGGTGATACCCTCAACAAGGGTCAGGTTAAAAGTACCCTGAACCGACGAGAATGCATGAAGACGTTGATGAAAGTGGATGAAGCGAAAGTAGTATGCCAGGATCGAGCAAAGTGGCGGTCTATAGTCTCTGCCTACCCCTATGGGATACAGGCGTGACGATTATGTATGTATGTAATAATATTAATATTAAGCCAAATATTAAATGTAATATAAAACAAGATTTTAATAATAATGCATAAAAAGTACATTAAATCAATAAATAAACCAGCATGCATTTGACACACGCATACACAAGTATTTGTACACGTATACATACTCTTTGGTCAAATTGTTTCTTTGCTTTATTATAGACATAATATGTAGTTGAATGTCAATCAGATAAAATTGTTTACTGTGGTTTTGTTGAATATCAAACAGAAAAGATTTATTTGACGAATACTACGTGAAATACTGAGCGCTATCATTCATTATATGCATAAAGAAAGTTCTGTAGCAGCAATCTGCAATAACAACATTCAGGTACAAAAAAAAATATATAATTTACTATTGCTGGTTCAAAGCAATTATTGTAGTTTACGATTTTAGTAATGCATATACTTCAGGGGAAATAAGTGATTTTGAGAGATACATACATTTAAATGTGCACGAATTATCAGAATAACAACATCATCATACAGGTAAAAACTTTTTCTCTTCTTGATTTGGTCGAATTTCGATCACTAGGCGACCACTAGTTCTTACAAATCGCTATGATATTCAGGTTTCCTCATAATGTTTTCCTTCACCGTTATTGTGCATGGTGATTGACTATCAATTGTTAGTAAATCACGAGTATCAATCTCTACAATTCGTATTTTTTTCCAGCTGCTACGTAACATTTACACGGACTTGACTTTATTTTTTATCCATGATGCATTATAAATTGACTTTGGACCACGAAAGATCTCATAAAAACCGTATGCTTGAATATGCTTGGACAGTTTGTAGACAGACCCAATGCTATTTTTAATATGTTTTCAGAATTCATCAAGCATTATTGGGTTTCTCTTACCTCTTAGAGATTTTTGATATTGTCAAATGGCAACAAATTAGGGAGATGCCCCAAGTTTTTGGTAACAAATATTATATAATCTATTTATTCTACATTTACTGGTGGTAGGTCTCTCATATGTGAGAGGCTACCTGGGTGGGTACCACCGCATTGTCTATATCTCCCGTCAAACAGTAGTTTAAATGAACTGTTGTGTTTCGGATTGAAGGACATTGTAGCCAGAGTAACTACTGGACATATTGAGACTAAACATCTTATGTCTCAGGATGGCGAGCACAGTGGAATTTTGCTGCTATTTATGAGTGGTCGTATCGCTTACCATCAGGCTAACGGCTCTCGCCATTCATTGAAAAAAAAAACATTTCACGTCATTCCATCATAGTTTTTTTTTGTGATTTTAAGAGTACATAGCTAGTGAGAAATACTTATATTTCCCCTTGAGAAGCCTTCAATTACTGCGTTCATGCACTCAATCAAGTTGAGATAATAGAGTGTAATTACTGAATCTGTAGTTACTGTGGATGCTGCGTTATTGGCCACTCATTAGGCAGAGGGTAATAATCTTTATAAAGCTTGTTTTATAAGCTTTGGTATTATGGTATATGATGATCAACTAAATAGTTTTATGCACTCGGTCCTTTGTTTATTTCTGTAAATATTTATTTTATCGAATACTACTTTGAGTCTGTTGATCTATGTGGGTATTTTTATCCACCACAGGAAATGAGACTAAAGTTGATTGGTTTTCGCAAATATGCGCAGCATTGCAAAAATGAAAACTAGCACCTGCTAGCACCACTAGACATGAGAAATAGTATCGCAAAGAAATTAATAGGTATTGGAAATATTTTTTCCTTATTTTTGTTGACAAAGCTTTATCCTCGTTAGATATGTTGGAATTCTCTTTGATATATTGCATAGTCTGCATGTCGGCGATGATTTTTAAATGTCGTAGAATAAGATGCACTTTTCCGTAATCTTTAAGGTTAGGCTTTGGAATACCTATTCAAAATAACATATTTAATTAAAATCAATAGGTTTTAAGAAAAAAACTATTGGTCGTTTACGTTAATTTAGAACTTAGTCACAATTTTTAAACTATTGAGACAACAATTAAGGCGCATGTAATATATTCAATACCGACATTTATCTTGCTTGTCCTTTTAAAATAAGATTATACTGACGTAGAATTCACTATTTTAAACGTCGAAATAAGACTTATTCTAGACGACCAAATCTCTGTATTACCTGTGTAAACAATAATAAAATCTATTATAAATTATTGTGAGGTGAAAAATTAAAATGTGATACAATATATGTAATTATGCTGTTAGTCTATTTATATTTGCTGTTTTTAACTCAATCCATACTATTTGGAATCACCTCCAAATGTATTATAGGACGACACTACTTAAGTATTTTGTTTTTGTTTTACGAATTGTCGGTCAAGGTTTCCTAATTGTAAACTAGTTTCCAGAAAATACCTTTGTTATTTAAATATTATTTAAATTTGTAAATATATTTTTAAATAGCATTATCGTTTACGGAAACCTATAACATTAAAGACAATTGTAAGTGCTCTTTTCTTTGCCTATGCATGGAAAACACATGTTTTTTTTTTTACTTTTCTCATTAGGTAACTGCGATTCTAGGCACATAGTTCTATAAAAGAATTTACGTTAAATTTTAATCTCATCTATACTAATATTATAAAGCTGCAGAGTTTGTTTGTTTGTTTGTTTGAACGCGCTAATCTCTGGAACTACTGGTCCGATTTGAATGATTCTTTCAGTGTTGGGTAGTCCATTCATCGAGGAAGGCTATATGCTATATATCATCACGCTATGACCTATAGGAGGAAAGCAGTAGTGATATTTCTAGCAAATACCGAGGAAATTTTGTTCGTTTTTCGTGGTCCGATTGGTCGATATTCTAAACTGATAGTCAGAATTAAATATTTTGACCGCCATTTTAAAACGTGTATGCACCCGGGCGGAGCCGGGCCCGACTGCTAGTGATAAATACAATAACAACAATGGTGGAACACAATGCTATAAAGGCTGTACAAAAAAGGTTCAAAGAAATGCTTCCATTCAGTTTTTGTGAATGAATATTGCTGCGTGAGCCTTTAGCAACGCCGCGCGGCATCAATGGAATATGCATATAAGCAAAGTAATGCAAAGCCGATATGACATGTGTTGTATGTTTCTCAAGATTTAACCTTCAGTTGTTATTGGCCTTACTGGTACAGTGGAAACTTGTTTTAATTATGACTCAGAATTCAAGAGTTCATTGCTAGGTTGAAATATGTTTTTACACATCATCAAAAGAGAAAATAACTTTTTCTATGAAACCACTCTCTCTCCCTCTCTCTCTCTCTCTTTAGTCTCACGATACCCCTATATTGTCGTTTTGTCTTATCCATCCTATGGTAGGTTTGGCTGGAAGAGATTACTTCGAGCGATAAGGCCGCCATGGTACTCTGTGTTAACATTTTTTAAATTCAATTTTTCTTTTTGTTTACTTGTGTACTATACGTTTTTATATAAATTAATAGCCATAGGAAGTCCACTGCTGATCATAGGCCCCCCCAGAAATCTTCACAAAACTAATTTATAAAAATTATATTATTTCTACTTGTTTGTCGTCCTTTCAAGGCTGCACTGCCAAACCGGTTTTATTAAAAAATCTATGAGGTAACATGTCTGGAAACGGACGTTATGTTATTCACAATCCTGCACAATTTTGCTCATTAAAAGGCTCATTATAGTTAATATATTCAATTGTTGATATACAGGGCAACAGATATATGAGTTATTATTATTCATAGTATCATTCTTACCTATGAAAGGAATTATCCAACTTTCCAACTAGCCATCAATTCCATCAATGTAATGAATTGATTTATAATTTATGTATCAGCCCATATATGTACGTCCCACTGTCCCACGCAGGACACGGGCCTCCTCTACGATCTTGAGTACGATTGAGAGTGGTTAGATTATATAATCTACCAATATTAATTAATATTTAAAATCCTCTACCTGCCTATATCCTACAGCCTGCACAAACACACGCTCTTCGGAAATGTTTTTTATACCGTAAATATTTGTTCCAACCGGTCCTTGACGTTCACCTTTATTCATTATTTTACAAAATGATAACTTAATACCAAGTCTGTGCTCGATCAAAAACTTTGCAAAAAATGTAATAACAGTTTTTACCGCAATCCTGTTCAAAGTGGACATAAAACGTTCAGTGGGAACGAGTCTTGGCATCCATCAAGTGAGACAAGCGGTTTTCTCTCAAGAGTCATAATGTGACCGGTGGTAAACTGGTCAGATATAAATAACTTCGACGCGTCACACCGCAGCCTGGCGACGATATCATACGGCTGTTGATTTTAAATTATCTGATATCTATTGCGATATTGTTTTGTTAGAATGTTGGTATTTGCCTATAGACAAATATAGTGGGCAATTCTGACATAGTCGCTGAGCGGATGACTAATACCTCAGCTCGCTCCGTGACCACGAAAGCTATAAAGAAATCGAAATATCGGGAGGTTATAAAATGTAAAAATTTAACCAAATCCGCGATTATAATCCCCAAAAATAATGTTTTATTTCAATAGTCGGCCATGTAAGTGTTTCACATTTGGGATTGTAACCTGTAAATTATGTACTGGTGTTTGGTTCAATCTCATCAAAGGTTTCAATACTTTATATTTCATTGAGGCTTTTTGGGAAAATTGAGTTTACTAATGAAACAGATTAGTTAAGAATCGATGAGGTAGATTTTGATGGGTATATTACCCCTCAAGTTATATAGTATTAACTTAGTCAAGATCCACGAAGCTGCGAAATGATTACAACTTCAGATATGTTGACGTCATAAACTCCATACATCAACAGTAAACAAATTAACAAAAAAACAGTAAACTACACTTAACGTCAGTTGCATTGTAATAAAAATAAAATATTAAGAATAAACAAATGTCTGCCAAAAGTAAATTCTCGAAATTTATTTTTAACTACGTTTTCATTGTTGTTTTTCAGTTGTTTACGCACGTAGCACGTTCATTTGTAAAATTACGATACATCGCCCTTGCGAGGTCGTTGCCAAATACCTGGTGGAAAATGGTTCTGCATACGGAACTTCAAGATATATGTAGACATGTTACGTGTCGATGATGTAGAACAAGGAAGAAAACTACTAGTAAAAAAATATATTTTCGAAATTCTTAAACCATACATTGGTGCCAAAAAAGTAAATATATTCATCCATGTAACCTTATACAAAATTGAAAGTGGTGATTTCTATGGGCGACGAATAATACCACCTATTCTGGTATGACAATGGTGCTGGCAATTATATTAAGAGAATGGAATGAGGGTTTAAAAACAGAACAGAGTTCCCAACGGCTGATGGGAAGAAAAGCAGTCACTAAATAATTTCACGGTGACTGTTTAAGAGTAGTAAATGTATGTAATATGCGAGTTGTATGTTGTAGAAAGCCTTGTGATAATGTACCTGATGTTGGAAAAATATACAGGAAATATGATTGCTTAACCGCGCCGGCATATTATTTGGAGCTTTAAAAAATGTGGGAAGTAAGTTTCGTCAAAGATCTACTAGTATAATGATATAATGCGCCATTTGGAATTAAATCGTAGGAATTAATATCTTAATATATATATTTCTTGTGTGCGTGTGTATGTGACTGAACTCCTCCTAAACGACTGGACCAATTTTGATGAAATTTTTTGTGTGTGTTCGTGGAGATTCGAGAATGGTTTAGATTTACAGTTTGGTCTACTGGAAAATGTTTTTTCAATTAATTTCTTATTTATAAGGAGTTGTTGATTTTGGTTATACCATACAAAATGTTCATGGGTTTGTAACTGTCAAACATTTAATGTTCATACCGTCAATACGGTAAACTCTTCCCTCAAATTAAATAACGTATTTAAATAAAGGTTTCGAATCGACAACATATATCCACAATATTCGATTAATGGCGTATTTTAGATTTTAAAGATGTAAAATAATGACAGTAATGAAAAGTGGTTGACATTTAAATTGGTTGTCAAATATTTATGCATACGTTCGGAAATTTAATTTGTGTAAACTAAAGAGTATATTATGAAGCTAAATAAATATAGGACAATCAAATAAATAATATTCACACGTAAGAAGTTTTACTTCTTTTCAAGATAGAATGTCACTTGAAAATGAAAAATCTTTCATAAAATAATAGTATAGGATCCCGCCATACATCGACCTTCACCGAGATGTTTATTTGATGAAACCTATTTTATATGCAATTTAATATGTCAATAAATATATTGTATATGGGTTGCCTTGCAAATTTCAGTCCAGAATACGATTAATTAATTATTAAAAAAAAAATATTTTTTACACATTTCACCTGTTTGATTATTAAACAAATTCTATACCAATCGAAAGTATGAAACCCATAGAATATGTCAACGTTAGGTTGCCTATTTTTTTCCGGTCACAACCCTCAGGTTGCCAGGTAACACAGAACACAGCATATACGAGTCTATCGCTGTCCTTTTCATTCTCAAGAATAAATAGCATGCGCACCCTCTTTCTTTATGAGCGGACTTCGAACAGCTGCTATGCTGTGTCACTCGGAGCAATATTTCACTTTTCTAAATTCGACAACCGCAATTCGGGACTGATTTTTCGCAGGCAACCCTATACCACCGTGTTCATAATAAAATGATCTTTATTTTCATTTAATTTCCATTCAATAATCAGACCGGCGCAAAATGCTAGTAGCGATTTACCTGTTTATACCTGGCAACCTGAGGGTTGTGACCGGAAAAAAATAGGCAACCTAACGTTTACATATTCTATGGGTTTCATACTTTCGATTGGTATAGAATTTGTTTAATAATCAAACAGGTGAAATGTGTAAAAAAAATTTTTTTATTTTTAATAATTAATTAATCGTATTCTGGACTGAAATTTGCAAGGCAACCCATATACAATATATTTATTGACATATTAAATTGCATATACAATAGGTTTCATCAAATAAACATCTCGGTGAAGGTCGATGTATGGCGGGATCTTAGACTATAACACATAAAAATAAAAACTGAACTGAACTGAATAAAATAACAATTTTATATAATTATGGAGAATATTGCAGGGATTCTCAAATTAGGCGTTGTCTGTGTCTTGAGAAACCAGTTATATATAATTGTTACTACCGTTACTCAATGACCGTTACTACATTAATTGTGTGTGTGAGTGTATTTCTATAAAAATTTATATTTAATCTCTTTATTACTAACAAAAAGTAATGGCGTAAAGTTTTTGGAAAACAGCATACTGGGGGTGAAATAAGGGATGGAATATTGCATGGATAATCAAAATCGCTAAAGTGTTTAATGTCAAAAATTTATAAGGCACACTATTTGGATATGGAGAAACGGGATATAATAGAGTGGGAGGTAGGGGAGAGGACTGGGATAGCTGACACATTTGATAGGACGAAATGTAAATGCACGGTATAAGACGGGATGGTCAATGAAGAGAAAAGACGGGACGTATCGGGAAGTGACTGAACAGACGGGATGGGACGGAATTGAGCAGGACAATAGGATAGCTAATTCATGTTTAGGTATACAAGAGCTTATACGAAAAATAACATGTATTTGGTGTGGAGTAAAATAAAAAAATATCTGCATCCAGGCAAAGGTGGGTCGGGCTTTTTTGCTATGCTAAATAATTCAATATAAAATTCATCATATAATAACTAAGCCATAGCGAAGCGTGGTCGGGTCATCTATGGTATCTTTTAATTGATTTCAATGAATGTCGTCGGAGTAGTAACAGTGTTATAATATTTCCACAGCAAAATAATGATTTGAATCTGGAGAGATGGGATAGAATAGAATATAAGGTGGATAAAATGGGACATAAGAATAGGTACAGGATGGGATTGAAAATGGATAAGCAGTTTAGACAACGGCTGTCATATTGATTTTAAATAAAATATGGACTGGAATCTGTATTTGCACCCAGGCGAAGCCGGGCCGGGCCGCTAGTACTAATGTAAATATTAATAGCGCTGTTGCCAAGTACCTTATCTCGTACAGATTAAGAACTCGTTGGGTTGCTATCAGCATTATGAAACTGTGTGCACATTACTTTACTCATTTGATGTGTCAAGTAGTTTTATAGAAAAGAGTAAAAAGTCCTGTACTCGTATTATAGTTTTGTTTAAAGATTCTTTATCCGAGAATTTCAAGATTCCTTTGGGTGAAAAGGAAATCTATAATAATATTTTAGCATTTTAGAAATGTAAGCTCACAACTTTCTCATCAGTATGGTTTGATTGTTGGATAGTCTAGAATCCTAAAAATTTACTTTGTGTCGTGACTCGTGCGTATGAGAAACTACAAGAAATTTATCGGTCCTAGAACATCCCGCTCTGAATCAAAAGTTTCATGACTACACAACTCTTTTACTACTAAAAGGCGTTTATAACTTCGAAACTCACTTAATCAATTATGAACAGAAATTTAAATGCAAATGCTGTTGTGCAATTTATCCCTTTAAGTGTATACTAACTTTAGTATTCAGGAATATATTTCCTAGTTTCGAATGCCTGCTAGACAGGCGGTCAAACCTGTTGCAAGTTTATATAAAGAACCGAGCACGTGTTTCTCAAATCTTTGAATCAAATCAGATCTCTGAATTAAATATTTGCATACAGTCCAAGCTTGAATTTTGTTGCTAACTTAAACGTGGGTGTGTCCCGAAAATATTAATTAATTATTAGTTAATTTATTTGTCTAGACAAATCTTCGCATCATAGGATAGCAAATATACTACTTTCTTTAAAGTATTGCTCTTTGCGAATAATCCTATGCTATAATTGGTCTAGATACGTAACTGCGCACGTGAATATTTTAAGAAAAGATTTAATAGATTATAATTATGTTTTACAAATTTGTAAAACTATAAAATCTCAAAATATGCCAAATTAAATATAATAACATGACATTTTAGTTAATATTATGCTACGTAAGTTACTACTATTGAATTGTATGGAGCAAGTATCAATGGAAAAACAATATGGATAAAATAAAGATAGAAGATTCTTTAAGTGTAAAATTTAGTTATACATTCATAGCATCCAGCATGCAAGTTGTTCAATTATGATATAACCGATCATATGCTTAGCTTTTACGGCATACAAAAAACAATATGTATAATATAATGACTAAAACTTTAAAATTATTCTATGATCAAGTTTTTCTATGAGGAGGGCGTTGTTGGCAACAGGATATTATATTTATGATGTTTAAATCAGGCGTCAAAACAACTCATGCCAGGCGTAAGATTACATAAAAGGCGACATACAAAACTAAGCATGAATCACATCCTAATTATAATAGCAAATTATATTTTAAACATAAGATAAGCGTAGTAGTCAACTTATTATGCACATAAATTTGAATTAATAACTTGTCCGTTGAAATTCCAAAAGATGTTAACAATACTGATATATTTAAAACTTTTTTTGCGTTGTATGTAGAGCGTTCTTTTGTGGCATATAAGGACAAAGCCTTCTAATGTTACACATCTAGTGAAACAAAAGTATGCCATTGACTGACAAGGCTTCGAAAAAACTAAATTCTTAGTAGGCTTACAAAAGACGAGATTTTGCACAGGAGTTGTTTAATAGTAGTAACAAAGTATAACGTTTTTCTAAGGTGCCCTTTTTGGTTGTGGTAATTTATAAAAAAATACGCAGTGCAAATTGATAACCAGTATAAAAAAAAATACAAACGATCTCTGCCATCTATTTATTTTTAATGTGTATTTGATTAGAATACTATAATATTTCTGAATCCCACCGTTCTTGGCACAAACACACTAATATACATATATGCGTTATAGTATGCGTTTATAAATGCTGTTAATAAAAATATATGTGTACCAATATGACAATAGAAAAATTACATGAAAATATATCTTCGTCGAGTCATGGTGCATAATATTATTAACTCCTGAAAAAGGATAAATCGTTGACATAATATGGATGCAAGTTAAACAAAATCCTTTTAATTTGCTCCTTATTTATGATTTTTTCCGCAATACTAAAAGGTTGCACAAGAGGGCCGGTAGCGACATGATGCAAAAAGTAACAGACCGGGCTCTGTAGCGAATCTTGCGAGCGGTCTATGTCCTGCAGTGGACTGCAACGGGCTGATGATGACTGAAAGGTTAAGGACTGATGTATTGAGTAATTCATGATCTTTCTCTATTGTTCACCTATTACTTAGCTCTATCGTCTTACATTTTCGATGTATTACTTAAATCCAGTTGCGCATGCGCATGTCGATATTTTCCTCGGTTCTGATAAACGCGTTGAAAAAATATGCCGTTGTGTATAACATAACACTCGATAACACTATAAAAGATGAGGGCATTCTGACTTATTTATAAAGGATTTAGTTATAAATACCTAATTTATTGTAACGGTTACCCATAATTTAAGATACTGAAACCCGTGTTTCAACTCTTCAACATTAAAAATTATAATATATTTTTATTGATATCTACCGGTTCACCTGAATTTCTTTATTCTAACTTTTCTTATATATACAGGGTATATCAAGACTGCTACCGAAAACGAAGCCGGGTGGTAGTTTAAGCGACTTTAGACTAGAGATGAAACGGATATCCGGTAACTATCCGGTATCCGGCCTATCCGGCTTATTTTCACTATCCGGCCGGATACCGGATAGTAGCGCACTATCCGCCCGGATACCGGATAATAAAATTAACAAATGTACATGGTATAATATATCACTAGATGTTGAATTCTTTACGTTCTAAACTCGTCTATATTACGCTTTTCCGTCGGAATAAAAAAAATTCTTTATACCTATATCTTTTCTCATTGTCTAATCTATCTATGTATTAAATTTCATCCAAATCGGTTCAGTAGTTTAGGCGTGATTACACTCGAACGCCCCCGAGTCGTGCCGATCACGCCGAACGCGTCCGAATATTTCCGATCATAATCGCGCGTGCATATTCAAATGAAATTGTAACGCTATAAGCGGCCGAATATCCGGTAGCCGGATATCCGGCGCTCCGGCCTCACAGCTAGCCGAATATCCGGTATCCGGTATCCGGCCAAATCACTATCCGTTTCATCCCTACTTTAGACACAATGCGACAGAAAATGTTGGAAAAAAAAGCGACAAATTTTTTTTTGTTATTTTTTTTATATGGTCGTATTTTGGTGGTAAATACATTTTTTCGTAAAATAATAGTGTATACCCTTTTATTCATAAAGACTCTAAGGTAAAAAAGGGTTTAAATTATTATTTTAGCATAAACGATGGATTTACCATCCAAAAATGACGATATTTAAAAAATGATAAAAAAAAATTGTCGCGTTTCTTAGCAAAAATTTTAGTTGCATTGTGTTTGTAGTCACTAAAACTACCACCCGGCTTCGTTTTCGGTAGCAGTCTTGAGATACCCGGTATAAACACTCTTATCAAGCCAAAATTCCATCCCGTCAATTCACCATATTTTAACTGTAAAGATATTGTGCTGTAAAAATAATATTATAGTACCCATATCCTAACTTTACCATAAAGATGCTATCTAATTCATCGTACGATCACTTATCCTATAGCACTAGTAAATTAGTCACAAAATGTGTCACTTAATGCAATTTTTATTTATTTATGCTTTATATACAATAATGTATAAAGGCGGACTTAATGCCCGAGGCATTCTCTGCCAGTCTACCTTTGGATGGTGCAGAGAGAAAACAAAGTAGGCGCATAAATTAACAAATTTGAATATGATAAATGAAGTGATGTTTATATGGAGTAGTAAATGGTATTTTATTGTCCTTTAAGGCTGAAGGATAAAGGGCGGAGGAAAAAGAAGAATAAAGTGTCGGTATGGCAAAATGTTTATGGTGAATATCAATATGTCATTTGTTAGTCATTGGCATAATTTTATGGAAATATGTATGTAGAACAATACTTCAAGTTTTTGTCATGAATTCAAATGATTAAAATATTGGATCATGTAACATTACTGGTTTTTGTGATGGTACTCTATTTTCCGAAGCTAGAACCGGTGTTTGGCTTGGTTCGCATTTTTACATATGGAGATCAATTAGACTTAACTAATAATGACTTCAATGGCCCATCAGTCAGCCCTTTGGGCGTACAGGTGTAAGCTTTATCAGCTAAGTATTGTAAAATTCCCATCACTTACGCTATAGCCTCATAAGTCACATATCGCTGTGTTGACACACAGCAGATAATCTGTGACGAGGTGACACACCCACATTGGCTCGTGTGCGACTGCAATCAATCACATGACACCTGACGTCAATACAATTAAATTACTATACAATAGCGCTTTCATTAAAACTGTGCCATCTATCTAATTATACGTAAATATTTCGTGTTTGCTTCTTTGAAGGATAAACAAACGTGAATAAATTCATTTTACGTATTACGTTGGGAATATTTAATAATAATACAAACAAAAATAACTTTGATAATAATAGCCGAGAAAAAGCTAAATAAGAACAACGAATTTATCTTGAACAAGTTGCAATATTGAAAGATATGGCAAGGAAATGCAGTTAGATAAGATGATTTGTATTCATAATTAAGGAAAATCTATGTGCATTACTTAGATCTATAACTTAATTATGTTTTGTACCTAGTACTCGTATCTTTCCCTGTTCGAAAACGAGTTGATTTGCATTTGACGTGCGTTTCCATGTATCTACATTAATAAGGCTTATTCTTAGAATGCGGATCTTAATAAATCTCGGCTAAGGTCGGCCTATGAACGTATTTTAATAAAGCAAGTTCTGATATACACTCAAATATATTTTCCTTCATTTTAAGCTTTGCTTTTTCGTATGAATAGATGACAATGGGTTAAGTATTAACGGGTTCAAATATATTACTAGACTTACTTAAACTTATTTTAACTACTAACATGCGCCTAAATATTGTTAAGACATTATGCTGCTTTGACAACTTTTTTCTTCATTTAATTCAGAGGGTTTCAACTAATCTTCTCGATTAGCGGAACAGGTTGGAACTGAAAAAAAATTGATTAGCCGAGCTGAAAATCGAATACAGAACAATGGACTTATGAATACTAAGGTAAGGAAAAACAATAAACATAGTAAATTAAAAATAAAATTACACAACGTAGCGTTTTAATTGAGGTAAAATTAATTAACTGCTTGAAATTAATTCAACAAATCTTTCCACGCTAATCCGTACTTGTTAATTAAAACTTCTTCCTCTATTCCGCGAAACATTCTAGTACTTTACTACACTTTTATAGTTACAAAATATTTTATTACTGCAAATTCGTTAACATATTCATATTTCCTAGAGATTTACTGACGCAGGCTCTACAATGAAATCCATACAACGTTGTACGTCACGCAAAATAAATATGAATAAAAATATCATACATAGCAAACGTCTAAGAATACAACGAGATAAAAATAATTTAGATTTTTAGATTACTAAGCGGAAGTTTTAGTTAAAAAAACAATTTTCTTGCTTAGCGATTTCAAGTATAAAAAGATTACAGTTTATAAGTTTGCGATTTGCTAAAGCTCCGTAATGATCTAGATAAACAATCAATTTAATGAAAACTATCGCTATTCGAAGATATCCGTACTACAATGAAGGGGTAGGCGGAGGTGACACATTTCGCACTGTATGTTCCGTCCCACGATGTGATAGAGGGTGAGCCTATTGCCATATCGTGCACAAATTCCTGACTCCGGGCTGGTAATGAATGCATACAATCCAATATAACTTTTCCCGCCCCGGGATTCGAGCCCGAGCTTAGCTTTGTAACAGTACCGTAGTACAACTACGCCACCGAGGAAGGCACACTGCAAATTCTCAGTTTATTAAATATTCCTCAGATTTAAAAGCACCTTTGTCTCAGGCACCTACGCCTCAACATACCATACAACTCGTAGTATGCCCTTATAGTTAAGTATAACCAGATCTCATTGTACTTTGGAGTAAACAAGAACAGGTTTATGTACAAGCCTACACTCCACGCCTTTGCCGACAGCCTTTCCATACCATCGTATTATCCGACTTATTTAAATTCCCATGTAATGTACAGCCGTCATTGAGATCTTGGCACCGTTGCTCAGGCCAAGTTGTGAAAGGAATGGCGCCATTGTCTGTGATGATTTGAATTTAAATGAAGCTGCGGATTCACAATTTTTTGTAACTGTTTTAAATGCTGTTTATGATGCTTGTGAAATATTACGGTTGATTATGAAATAAAGATAAGTTGGGCCATTAGGATGAAGGTTCTAAAATCTGAAGCAAAAAATATATCTGTACTTCCAGTATATGTGGGCGTCATGATAATTATTATATTTACACACATTTACTACGGATAATAAGGAAAACTTATATCTCATACTAAAAAAACACCGATATTCGAACGATGTTAATACACGATCACGGTACCAAATTCTTAGTATAGGACATAAATATTGAAAAAATATACTCAAACCATATCGGGCGAAAGTATACAAAAAAGAAACTTAAGGAAATATCGCGAATTTCTTTTAAGCGTCAAACTGGTATTACTGGAACAAATTCGTTTCGTAATTCCAAACTTTTATGAAATATACGGAATGAGAAAAAGGCAAATTGTTTACTGTGTTGCAGATAAAAATATGTAGACTTTAGTCTCTTAAAGTGCTTAGCTTAAGAATTGTTTAAAATAGTGAGTATGTTCAAGTTTTGTAATTTTATATTTAATATTATTAAAGAAATAGTATCCGAATAGTCGTATTTTATATAAAAGCAATTTAATAGCAAAATAATGAAACGTAACATTATCTCGTCCACCTTGGTTGTTTTACATAATTTTTTCGCAAGTTTAAGGTTAATAACTCGCCTTCAATGGCTTGGCATTTTGCTTACGTGATGCGCACAACGTAGCCTCACGTCATCATCAGAAATTAACTATTTCTCAAGTACATGTTAATTATGTGACCAATCATACATGGTATTTGATTTGTCATTTATTTCATTTTTCGCACTTAAAATATTATTATAGATAAACTGTCGGACGCGCTTTTGTCACTTCACTGAAAAAAATATTCCGAAAATTATAAATTATTGGGCAATGCTCAAAAATCACAAACCACAAAAATCTTCCATTTGCCGTATATATGTACCTAACCAAGCCAACCAGTCCAATAAGGCTTAATTATCCATTTATGTAATCGGTGGAGAAATACGTTGTAGATGATTTTATCTTTTTAATTTCGATACAAACAACAATTCAAAGGCAATATTACAGTAAAAAATAAAGCGTAACCGTTGTCGTAAATGTGTGTTGTTTTCTCAGAAGCTGAATATAATTGACGCAGTACTTTCCTTTAACTTAACCCGAAAACTGCATAAAAGGAATATTCGGTATACTTCAGAGATTAGTTGAATATTGATACTACTGATTCTTCTCAGAAATAATAATCCTTTTCCATGTAACATTACATTCAGGATCCGTCTCGCTCATCCGTAATCAATGAAGTGTGAATCACGTAAAATATTTGTAATAATGAATTTATTGGGTTTCCATCTCAACAGCGTATTTCCATGTTTTATTTGCGTAACTATTGTTTGCAATGTATCAAGGATCCATCATTCCATGTCACTGATGATGCAATCACGCAATTATCTTATACAAATACCTTTAAAGGGTAAAGACCTACCTTCGTACACATTCATACTTTAATTTCTAGTTTTTATTAAAATTGAGCTGAGAACGACCACAATCATCAGTATAATTAGCGATGACCATTGGCCGCTGATGAAAATCTATAACCTCGAAGAGATTGTGTAGGCGCGTTATGGTAGTTGTATTGTATGGGGTATTAAAATCACCAATTTGATTAATTTAGATTCTCAGACCAATTATCGATTTACACACCCCCTTGTGAAATTGGATATAGTACTTACTTATAAATTGATAGGATGAATTAAGCTTTATTATACCACAACCTCATCCCTATGATTGTTTAAAAGATGTGGATGCAAAAAATAACGTTTTGTCGTGCACAAAAACGCCAACCAAGCGAAGATAGTAATAAAGCTAGTTAAAAGAACAATCCCAAACAATTACGTAATTAAACACGCGTGTAGTCTGTGCCTAATCCAATAATAGCTTTATCTGTTACATCACAAAGTGTCGTTTCAAAATAGTGATGACTACCAGTACTTCCCACTTGACACTTGACAAACGTGACGTGAATAATACACATATTTTTAGAACACGTATGCATTCAAATTATAAATGGAATTAATTGTAAAGAGCCATAACCTGTGTAAAAAGTAAGAAAAAAGCTGGGAAGAAATGCTAAACTTGAATAAGTTTTTATACAACTAAGTACACAGCTTACGGCCCGCCTGATGGTGAGCAGTTATACTTTTCTGTGTTAGTTCGTACAAAATATAATGAATTCCAGTAATATTGCCTCATATTTTTACCTTTTTAAGAATGACGTCAGTGACGTCTATGGGCAAAGCTGTGTACTGTAACCGCACCTCTTACTCGCAACTAACACCTAATAAATCATGAACCCAAACCGGTTGCAAATGTCATCGCTGTGACAATGATCACGGCAAAATATTTACACGTCGTCAATATTGATCTTAGTACAGGAAAATTTACTTAACATATCGGTTCTCGGATTTTGGCAGACATTCGCAGTAATTATATTCACTGAGAACTTTGCAAACACGTAGTTTCGATGGACGCTGTATTCTAAGAAATAAGAGTTTAAGCTAATAGATATTGAAAACTGGTATAAATCTTATGAGAAGGTATACACAGCCGAGAACTACTTAAGGCCGATTATAATGATACCTGATATATCCAAAGTACCAACTGGTGGTTCTGGGAATCTTTAAAAAAACCATCCTCATTGTAGTTTTTTTTCGTCCTGGTTAAGGCTGCAGGAAGTGGCTGGAGGCAGGCCACTTTCAACAGGTCGATGAGGACATCATTGGGGACGGCCTATATTTAGCTGTGGACTTCCTGTGGCTGAAACGGACGAATTTGGTTCCTAGAAAAAAAACTAGCTTAGAGGTTCGGTTCTTAAATATTTTTGCAAAATTTGGTTGGTTTTTACACGTGAAAATTGCTATGAAACAAAAAATATTGCATGATCAAGATTTATTATTCCTTGTGGAAACGAATTGTGGCATGCTTCCTATGACTAAGAAAAAAGCCCGGAGATAGTTCAGGCGAGAGCTGAATAGAAATCACTGTCGCAGAAAGAGAAACATTTGAATTATGCACGGCTAATAGAGTTAGTCATAAGTTCGTATGATTGGTGAAATCGATGCAAGCGGCCGGGGAAGGCCCACTCGCAAAGGGGTCAAACAATAAACACGCGCTCAGTTTAAGATAATACTAAAACAGATAAAATTACGAAGTTGATAATCTATTTATTTGAGAAGGTAGGAAAATCACAAAATTTTATTTTCAATACAACATGACAAGTCAATACCCCCTTGTTTGAATTTAATGAAACCCGATACCCGGAAATACAAAAGACGTTAAAATATTCTTTTTCATATATACAAGCGACCTTTTGATTGAACATAATTAAGATAAAAAAATGTGTACAAGTTTTCTGTTTATGTTTGCAGAAACCTTTAAATAAATATGTATATCGAGAAACATTGTAAATGTACTCTTAAATTTTATTAGATGGGATGTATAATTAATAATCTTGCAAAAATTGGCAACATGTATTGCGATATTCATTGATAATAAATCTTCAATAAAATTATTTAGGGGTATTTGGCATTTGATTTTCTGTCTCTTTCTCTTCGGCCACAGGGAGTCAAAAACTGAACATGGGTCTCCCTCAAGGATCTACATATCAACCTGTTGCACATTGCCATACATCGGCATCTATCCGTCTGCTGTCCCTAAGCTGAAAAAAACATCAATTGTACTCGCAAAAACTTACTGAGAAACCAAAGCATTCAATACCCTGTTATATTCATACCAAATTCCAAACAGGAAATCTTATGTCAGCTCAATAATCAAGCAGATTAAAGCCGACTGCAAAGGGCTTATCCCAAACGCATAATTATCTCTTAGTAGGTTCGAGACGTCTTGACCGCGGTGAACTTTCCACCCTCAAGGTTCATTCAATTTACAGTGCCGCGCAAAGAAGCCCCTCCAATTACGCTTAACTCGATACCGTTGTTGCAAACATTGACTCGCATTGTGAATGCGGGTCAAGGATCGAAAATGATGCATCAAGTGGACGTGTGATTTCAGACATGATGATTCTGCATCGGTCGTTGTATTGATTGAAAAGGCCGACTAGAACAAGCATATGGGACTATATTTACAATATTTGTTATGTTCAAGAGCCAAGACAAAAATTTGCTTGTTTGTAACCGATAATGACCTATATATTCTTCCTGCCCATCGGCATTTTTGCTCATGGCGTATTTCCATCTAGTGCTAAAGTCTTACATTTGTATGGTATTTTTTCTTCTATTCTACTTATAATGTATGGTGCTTTCAGCCAATGGTGAGGAAACCTAATGGTCGGCGTGATTGTATTGAAAGACGTTACATGTTTTGCTACTCAATATCATTACAGTGCAGGTCATTTATCACCAGCTGCTCTGTAATCATTTTGCCGCATTATAAAAACATAAAAACAGGAGTCGTTTTTATCATTAGCACCCAGAACTGGAACAAACATTTATGATACAAACATTTTCCCTCAAGCAGGAAACGAAAAGGTTTTGTCCATTAACACCATCGTTACTATTCTAATTTATGGTATATGCAAAAACGTAAACACGGATATGCCGCCCATGTCATGTGATTGTAAACAAACGATTGATTCATTAGCTCAAACGGAGTAGATAAATGACATTGCAATTTTTTCACGAAATAACATTTCATATCCCTTAATGGTTTTATAATTAACGATCCAATATTTCGAATAGGATTTGATAACTATGATTTATTCCAGTAGAATCACTGAAACGTTAATATCCTTGGATGTTGACTATTATAAGCCTCCAACAATCAAACAAACGCAACAGCAAACCTAGATGAATTCCATATTGAAATCACTAATAACACACAAAAAGATTCTGCGTCCATTACCATCTTGCATTGATATACAAAAAAAACCTCCATTACTCAATTTTCGCTTGAAATCCACACTATAACGATCAAAAAACATCCAAGATGGTGGTAATATTTGATTTTGCGTCATAAAAACCGGCTTAATGCTGTGATGAGGATTTACTTAGTTATACAGGTATATGACGGTAAGTAAATATCTGTAGCAGACAAATTGGAACCCCACGACGATAAATCGTGAATTGCGTCTTAACGGTTTCAATACGTAGCTATTTGTCATGTTTGCTTATTGGATTATACTTTTGCTATTTTTTGAGCAGACGATTCGATACAACTGGGTGTGGCAGTAACATTGAATTTGATTTATAAAGGATTATTACAGTTTTCTGTGCATATCTGACTGTGCATATTGATCCTTGACGGCATATAAAGATATTTGAACAATCTTGCTTAGATATATTGCGAAAAAAGACGTTAACAATTAACCGCCAGACGTCATAATTCTAGAAATTACGACTGACGATTTTACAAACAACCTTGAGCAATAACTGGTTTCTAAATTTCGCACCGCCCATCTTAATACCTGGAAATGCTTATGAGAAGGTAAACAGATCACCATAAGTGACTGTTATGAATACATAGAACTGGCAACTTTCAAAAGTCCCCGAATAGGCGTTAAACAAAACAATTTTGTAACTTCTTATCTACCCCGAGACATTTACTTTGCGAATAAGGCGTCATAATTGTATCAATCGTAAGCGTTAATAGTCTGCCGATAATTATTACCACATCTAAAAGACACTGCATGTCCAACAGGTTTACTTCTCAAATCAATATAAAGATTGTGCTGACTGCCTCGGTGGCGTAGTTGTTTGTTCCAAAGCTGACGTCTCAGGTTCGAATCCCGGGTTGGATAAAGTGGATTTTTCTGTTCATTATCAGCCCAGAGTCAGAAATTTATGTCCGATGTGGCGATAGGCTCGCCACTTATCACCTTGTGGGACGGAACATACAAGGTGAAATGTGGGTGTCCTGTTACCTCTGCATACCACTTCTTGGATATAGGCGTGAGTTTACGTACGTATGTGTCAATATAAAGAAAAATCAGAAGATACGCCAAGCCGAGAGAATTGGCATCTCTTTGTATACGTCATAAGTGGCTAAGAAATCGTGTGGAAGGTAATTTTCACACACAAAAGCATAATCAAGTTGAATAACAAATTTAGCTCAACTGTGAATAACAAGTCGTGAACACATATTGAAAACACGGCTCGGCATCATAATCTGGGGGCACGGCAGTGCCCACAATCTCTAACTTAAATAGTAAAAGAAAATTTAAAGTTGATAAGAATATCAAAGAAAAGTATATGAAAGCTCAGAATCACTCATACGTTAAGGCGTCATACGTCATAATCGTAAAGAAAGGTAAATACGAACTAGAAACAATAGTCCGACCACAATGTCTACTAAAGTCTAAACTACGAGTAAGTACGGTTGATAAGCGCACGTCACGAGATTTCACCGTCAAAATGCGCCGCGGGCCGCGGCAACTGGCGCCACTTTCACGATGCGCCCTGTCTAGCATTTGAACTACATATGAATGAACCCTCAATTCAGATTACAATGATTTATGTGTGTCAATACTGTATCTACTGTTCCTTTACGATATGATAGACTTATATTTTGTGAAGGAAATTGATTGGAATAATCTTTAGTGGTCTGATGTAAGTCTCGCCTTTAGGCTGCTTAGATGTAAAGTTAAGGCTTTAGTCCTAGCTAAGCTATCTAAGTAAGCTACACTGTAGCTTGATGGATTGACTATAGTGGCGAATATGAAATTGAATTGCACTGTTTCTGACTTGGCACTTGAACAATAGCATCAAAAGGAGTAATGCATTCATCAAAGTGTTTTACTTCATGCACTAGCGTTTCTGCCGATCGTTATTGATAATTGTCCTTGTCAAAACGATAATAGTTATAGCAATACTAATACTACATAAGTAATTAAAGCGTAAATTATTACTAGCTAATTAACTAAAATACTAGCTAATAAAATTAATAATGAAATAGTTAAGGCGGTACTATTATTACATAATGAAATTAATAAGTTAAAGCGTAAATAACTACTAACAAAAAATACAATTATAATTAAATTATGTGAATACACATTTGTAACTGTCTTCACGAATAACAATAACTGATGTACATACGTTGACTACCCATGAAAAAACTGCAAGAAAAACTTATATCGAAAACAACTTCACGAACCCAGTAATTATAATGTAATAAAACCTGTTTTTAACAAGATTTTTAAGAGTTACACGAGATGGAAACAGGGCCAAACCAAAAACCAAAGTAACCAAAGTTTAACAGACTTGAGATTTCTTTTTAAATAAAATTATGTATTTAGGTGTCGTGAAATCTCCTTACAATTGTGTTTTGGTACAAAACCGTGGTTTGTTCCACTACACTCATTTCCAACAATAAGTCTTTAAGTCAATGCGCGAGCGCTGAGCCAAATATTTGCACGAGTATCGACGATGTAAACACGGAGTGTCCGGATTTGCGTATTCTACATTAATTATTTCCATTGTTGGGAACGAATGTCGTATAGAGAAAATATTTTGCATCTTGTATATCCCTTCTTACTGCCAATTACATTCACGTGGTTGGAATTGGCGCAAAACGGTAAATAAGAAAATAAACAAATCTATACTAATACTAGCTGTCGGGCCCGGCTTCGCCCGGGTGCAGATAGTTTTTGAGTCCAATCCACATCAAGAACATATTATTTCGCGTGTCTACTAACTATATTTCCCGCGTGCCGTCGACTATATTTCCCGTCCGTATTGAATGCTGTTCAATCCTGTCCTCTCCTATCCCGTGCCAACTATTCGAATTTGAAAGAGTAGAAAATATGTATATTTGGTTTCCTGACTCATCCCACGGGAACACTATATTTTTCGGGATAAAAAGTAGTCTATGTGTTAATCCAGGGTGTCAGCTGTCACTATACCAAATTTCATCAAAATCTGTTGAGCCATTTTTTCATGAAAGAGTAACAAACATCCATACATACAAACTTTCACCTTTATAATATTAGTAAGGATTATAAAGCTGCAGAGTTTGTTTGTTTGAACGCGCTAATCTCTGGAACTACTGGTCCGATTTGAATGATTCTTTCAGTGTTGGCTAGTCCATTTATCGAGGAAGGCTATAGGCTATATATCATCACGCTATGACCTATAGGTTGAAAGCAGTAGTGATATTTCTAGCAAATACGAGGAAATTTTGTTCGATTTTCGTGGTCCGATTGGTCGATATTCTAAACTGATAATCAGAATTAAATATTTTAACCGCCATTTTAAAACGTGTATGCACCCGGGTGGAGCCGGGCCCGACCGCTAGTTCATGATAAAAGTGAAATAAATAAGTGCTTGGCCAAATGCAGTTGCCAACACTTTTAGGATGGTTGCGGGTTCATATTCCAAGGCACATTTATTACTTGTCAGAGTCGTGTCAAATGTGAATCAATAGTAGCTCAACAAACACTATAACAGAGAAGAAAAACAACCTAGGAAGCCTGCATACTATAGCGATTTGTAAGAATTTCTATGGCACATAAAGCCCTCCAACACGCACTTTGGACACCTTGATGGACTCTATGTCCTAAACTCTCTCAATCGTACTCTCTATTATAGAGGAGGCTTGTGTCCTGCAGTAGGAAGTACAGGGGCTGATGTAGGTTGAAAAAATAGTTCGTAAATACCTCTCTCTTCTTTAGAATTACTATGCAATTCAAGTCCAAATTACAATTTTTTTTAAGTCCTTTGGTTTATTTATGAACATTTAACGGTAAAATACGTTTAATATACTGTTTCAACAAGTACACGTAATGAAGAACTTATCTTACCGGGTTATCAATTGTTACTAAATAAAACCAACTTTAAAATAACAGTTTAAGGTTGAAAGTTAATTGCCCATGAGACAATTGTTTCACGCTAGTGTCACATTGTGAATAGGGTCATATTTGAAGTTTTGACGCAACCAGCGTCTATTTGAAGAACTTGACTACTGAATAAATATTTATATTACATTTTACTTTCATGAGCAGTTCATGATCTGTTATTTTGAACGCCGGTATTTCGAAAAATCGCCATTGGTGATGTGGTATCGAATCACCATGGGGACCAGTCACGAAAAATCTTGAGCCTATGTTTAAAAAGCTTTTATTTTTTTAATTTGATTAGATGCTACAACCAAAAAAGGCCAATAATAACCATATTCCGTAAGCTCTATAATAGTTTACCTGTAATATCACAAACAGTTGCTCTTATATGCTGAATATATTAGCCAGAAATTACGGGTTGATTGTTAGTTCAAACATCGCAAAGTATCATGTGCTCTCTGCCTTTATATAGATTTATTAATAACGTTTAAATATACAGTATTGTCTACCGGTCCTTGCCTTGTTTGAGGTCCTCCAAATATAAATAAGGTACTACATTATTTACCTTATAGTTAGACGTCTTTCATATTGGCAGAAACAATTTTCATCGTCGATTTAAAAAAAATACTGTAATATTTTATAAGACTGTAGGAAATTATCAAGTAGGCGAAAACCTGAAGATAAACTTTGCTTAATTGTAGACGAGGACCATTTGATCGTATATGATGGATTTTATATAAATTAAAAATATAGGTTATGAACTTTATGAACAAGTAAATGGTAAATACGAGTACATGATGTAGCAAGGATAACACAAGGTTCTCCCGGTCCAATGCCGCTGATTATAATTAAAACTTCACATTATGGTTAAGACGTAGATATGATTCTTGTTTTTTTATGAATTGAATTGAATTCATATATGAATAATACATAACAAATGTCATTCGAGCAAAATATGTCATGGCAGTAACCACATCATTGCCATTAAAATATTAACGACATAATTACTCAGAATCTGTGACACGGGCCGTGGTTTACGTGCTTCAGTTATGTCATGTAATCAACATAATATAATTATTAAATACGAATCATTAGAATCATATGTCTTACCCGTTCATAATAGGTTTGTGTAACTCAAATCAATCGATTGTGATTTAAAATAATAGATAGGCATATGACAGATATGAATCGGCGTGGTGGCCTCGGTACCATATAAACCCAACGTAGTCTGAGGGGTAACTCTATAGTCCAAAATTAAGCTTGAACGTACGAACGCTCCCTGTCCGAAGTAAGCTATAAGATTTCCACTTCTAAAAATCAATCCTATTTCCCTTATACTTATTATTCACTCTGGACTAAGTTTATGGTTAGGACGTACGATAGAGAATTCGAAAATTTTGCAGGGTTCCTACAATGTCCCAAGTTCGTTTCGGATTATAGAGTAACCCCACTATCAATCCATCAATTTCTTTTCATTCATCCAGTTACAGAAATCAATTTTTAATCTTCATTATCATGAATGGCATTGAACCGTCTTGTTTTTACTTCCAGTTACTAATGTAAAAATAATAACTGGCTACTTCTAATTCATGTCTCGCCCGCCGCGCCTCCGGTCGTCAAAACAATCAACCGACATAACAGAAAAAATCTAGAATGATATGATTACGTTTCCTAGTTGGACGTACCATGTGTGACATGTTTGAAGGTCTCGTAATGACATAATTACTGACAATTATGTAACCACCATGCAATCGCATGAGGCCTGAATACGAACGATGGTTGCTGTGGGCGGAATAACTGCCGCGATTTCATTAACGGCCGGGTGCAATACTCTGTCTGTCTTTTACTACCCGTTAAAATCGCTAACTCTAGTATGAGTTCTGTCATTTTTCGGTTTCAATAATCGTAGACAGATGAATAAACATATCTATGATTTGTATCTATCAATGGGAGGGCTCTCGCTAACCATAGTTAGGAAATTCCATACAAATTAAAATATACGCGTTTCGATAACGATTCGAACTACTGTAGTTATTCGTGTTTAACTAGCTGTCAACGTTTTCTAATATCGCTGCAATATGGTGGATAATACGTCGATTAACCCAGATATGTGGTATTTTTATGGAAAAAATCAGCAAAATAAAGTGACATTAATATATTCAGTGATGAAAGTGATAACGAAATGTTTAAAGCTGGTGTATTTGATGCCGATTATAATTTATGAGATCAAAAAAACTATGTGAATATTCTAGTTCAGAATTTATTTACAGGTTTACTTTTTAGATGAAATAATACATCAGCTATTATGTTTATTTCTACATTTAAACCCAGCCCGCAAGGAACCTTCCTCCTGGTAAGCATACATATCAAATATTTCATTAAGTTTTATAAGTGTATTGAATTATTCCAAAATCATATATTCTATAATAAATGTAACAGCTCGGGAACAATAATGTGTCACTGTTCCATTAATTGCTGCTATCATTGTGGTTTTACGTACTGGGGAGAATGCATGTTCAGTAGGTAACTATTTTTGGGTATCAAAAGCTACAGTCAGCCGAATCATTACTGATGTGCCTCGGGCTATAACTGAGCTATATTAGCAGTATGTAAAAATATTAGACCACACACAGCATGGGTTTCATAAAATTGCAGTTTTCCCAAGAACCTTTGGTGCAATTCATTGCACATATTATATTCCCATAGAGCCACCTGGTTAGTAATGACTACCTTTAGATATATTAGGATTAATCAATAATTATGTATTAATATTGTCTATGATATTAACATAAATCTTGGTATTATGTATCAGTTATCTGATCACAATGTATTAATCTTAATATTTTTATTTTTAGATTCAAATATAGGAGAAGAATTTAGGAAAATAAAGGCATTATTGTTCAAGAAATGTGTATTGCACAGTTACTTTTCATGAATGTATTGGAATGCTAGCCTGGAGCTCATTACACTACTATATTTAACAACTCTGCTAAAAGGTATTTATCTCATACTTTATATTTTGAAAGAATTCAAATTCAAATATTGTGGTACATAGGTGAAAATGGTGTTACATTCAATTGTTTTGTGCAGCTATGACCCGCCATATTGGCATGTACAATAATTTAAGATACAACAAATATGACAATTAAGTTGGAAGAATGGTTAAGAGAATATATTAAGATTAATACACATTTTTGTAAGTAGTTTCCTAATAATTCCCTAGTTTCAAAAGGGTACAGCCTGATGGAAATCATCAAAACATATTTTCACTTTAAATCTTTTATTTTTTGTAAATAACATATTTATTTTCAGTACAATGTGAAGAAGTTATATAATAAAATAGTAATAGATATCTAATTGGAGATAGTGCATATCCACATACTACTTTATTAACAACACTGCTCAATGTCTGCCATATAGTATTGCAACAATGCGGCTCATATAAAGTTATTATAATTAATATTTTGCTCTTCCATCTTTTACATCTTTCTTTCATCTTTATTTCAGGTCTTATGATGTTTGGAAAAGAAGATTTCCACACCATTCACTGAAAAAAAGTCTTTTGGGATTGCACACAACTTTAAACATAATGAGTGCCACAACGGTGTCAGATAATATTTGAAGAATGAAAAGCATTGCTGATGTGGAACATGAAATTGACATACCAAACACTGCTAGACTAGACATAAATATTAATTACTTATTTGAAATTAAAATAAAGTTTCAGAACTTTGTCAATAATAAAGATTAAAGATTTTTCACAAATTATCTTTGATATTTTATTCACCAATAATACAATCTGCGGAAAAGGGGGTTCTTACATTTTATTTGTAAATACCATTGACTTATATTCTACCATTCTAACATTGGTATCGATGGTAAATACATTTTTATGTGATATGTAAAATGTGTAACAGTTGTTTTCTCTATAACTAGTCATTACAATTTCGAAATCTTCTAGCATAGTAAGATCACCTGAATAAATTATTATTCTTAATTTGATTTATATTGTTTTAATTATTATAATATTCCTCAGTATTTATTTGTAGATAATTTTGAAGTTTCTATTTAAAGACAACTTATTATCTAAAACTTATACTATCCACACATCACATAAATCTTTAAATAATAAGACATCGCCCTAAATCATGAAAGTAGTTCCATAGGATAGATGTATACAGTAGCACAATATGTCAGGCGTTATGTAACTTATTGGACTATTTCGTATAAAGTCTACATTATTTAATTTGAAAATAAACTATATCTATTATTAATAACATAAAGAAAATAAAAAGGTTTCCATATTATAGTGTCCCAAAATACTAAATTCTCCCAACTACAAGGGAATCACTGATAATGCAATGCAAGACCAATGCAGTGAATATAAATAATATTAATTTCAATGTTAACATCGGTCTATGAAGTTATGAACCTTATATTCCATATTATGTGAACAAAAATTTCTACATAACAAATACAGTCTAGTTGGAGTGAAACAAAATATTATTGATACAAAGTGCTTAGAACAGAATACAAGATACTCATGGTGGATTTTTGCAATTCCATTAAATATATTTGTCTGCAGCCTGCCGACAATTTCATTGTTTATAACTTTTCTGTCAGTTTATAAATCACTTGTCTCATTATTAATTATTCACTAGTTCAGCTTTATTCATCACCTAAGACTATTATATATTTATAATGTTTTGCTGTATTTGTTAGATTGACTTTGGGAAACATTCACCACTTGTGCATATTATGTTAATAGTGTATACTGTCTTAGCTGTACTGCATGAGATTAAATAGAACACAAATTATTACAGTTTCTCTTTATTTTAACATTATAGTTTAGCAGTTTTAGTTTAATATAATAAAATGCGACAGACAATTACTAGTTATCTAGTAGAAACACCTTATTATTAACCATAATTAAATATTTTCATTTTACAAACACCATAAAAATTAAATATGTTTGTTGTGACCTATATTTATGTAATATATTATATCATAATAAAGCAACATCTAAATTTAAATGAAAATTTTGTAGACCCTGCTAATATTAGTTGACTATGAATGTTATTACTTTTTAAAATGCCTCTGTTGCGAGCAAAACTAGGACATAAATATCAGATTATTTTTATGTAAAGCTGCTAAAATTTGTGCTAATAATAAGTAATAAGCACTGAAATGATTTCAAGTCTTTAAAGTCATATTGATTACAAAACTAAAGTAATGCAACCACGCAATGTTTTATTTTCACACTTTTCTTCGTATTTATAAATATTATGGTCTCTGATTCAATTTAAATTTGTAACTCTATCGCAGAAATAGGGCCGTAAAATTCATTTTTGAATTCATTCTTGTTGGTAAACATTGATAATTGTAAACTTCTTTTTTACATTTGACATATTATAAATCAGTCATACGATGCGTTTTGTTGTTCTATGTAAGCTTTGTATGAATTTTTAATTTGCCTTTATTTGTCACAATACTTACATTATTAATATATTTTAACGTTTTATTCTTCTAATTATACATTAAAGATGATTTATGATAATTCTAAAATAAAGTTAATAATTAACCTAATAAATATTGAACTCAATTAAAAGTGCAAATATTAAACGTTTGAGAGGAACGGTTCTTACCAGAGATATATGCAATATCTACGTTCATCGTTGATAACCTAGTTTAGTTTTTGTTATCGAAACATCGGTTAAACCACAGTTAAACAAAGATAGAAGATACGTATTATCGGGGATAATTTTTACCGCTTAACTGTCAATATATTATTGCACCCGGCCGTAAGTTGCATAACTCTTAATCGGTTGTAGACCTGACAATCGCATACAGGGGCAATATTAATTAAGTGTGAGTTTCGATAAGCATAAATGTACCCGGCCACATATTGCAACAATGCAGTATTTTCATTATGTTCAAATCTACGAAAGACCAACTAAATCCGAAACTTATAATTGTTTGTCTCTATGCTACGGGGACTAACTATATTAGAAGGGGATTTTTCCGTTCTATTGTGCGTATACAATTGCCCCAAAATGTGAGAATGCCACAGGAATACTGATTGTGCCCTTGACCAATAGATTCTGTCTACAAACACTTAAATCTATCATATCCTGTTTATTATTTTATCCCACTCAATATGGCCCTAAAATGATGATCTGTATCAGCCCATATACGTATACGTCCCACTGCAGGGCATGGGCCTTCTCTACAATCGACAGTACGATTGAGAGTGGTTAGGCCATATAGTCCACCACGCTGGCCTAGTGCGGGTTGGCGGACTTACATACCATAGAAATTTTTATAAATCGCTATGGTATGCAGGTTTCCTCACGATGTTTTCCACCGTTTTAGTGCGTGGTGATTGACTATCAATACACACATGACTCTGAAAAGTCAGAGGTGTGCCCTGGGATTCGAACCCGCGACCACCGTGAACATATTGGCAGTCGCGTCTAGTCCGTTTACCAACAGGCCACCACGCACTTCCAACAGGCCAAAATGATGATCACGTTTCCGCAAATAAAAAATTCTCACTTAACCATATTTGGATACCCATATAGCTAATGCAAGAATATTAAATATATCATCTTTTGCATTCAAAATAGCTTCCGTTTTTTTAATTAATTTAATATTAGTCTCAATATAAAAATTAACCTTTAGTGACGTATAACTCACATAAAGAATGACTGCAAAAGTTATATTATTTTTAAAATTAACTATAATTGTCTAGCACTCGAATGTTTAGTTCTGAAATAATAATTTAATATTTCATGCTCAAAACGAGAAACAAATCTGTTTCAGTTATATATTCAGGTATTACTGGTTCGGTGATATAACTGTTTCATAAATCATTTCAGTGATGAAACCGCGTCATTTTTTGTTGACCAATCAAATCTTCAAATATTTGCAAACGCAACTTGCGTTTGCAAATATTTGAAGACAGACATTGGAAATTGCGTCACGCTAGAATATTGAATATTTCTCATATTTTTCATGTTTATAATTTCCAATTACACATCGGCGATTCTAGAAATCATTAATTTAAGTGTTCCGTTGAAAGTTGCGTAACCGGTGGCCGTGGATAGTCCTCGCTCTTTGTGACCACCCTTACAAATACGTGCTATCGAATTTCGAAAATATTACACTTCTCTCTTTGTATACCTGTTTACTTTACAATGTCAGCTACAATCGTGATTTACATTTTTCCTTATTTCTGTAATCAACAAATTCTGGAACGTAATTCTGTAAGCTGCATTTTGTTTCTACCTCGTATTTATTTAATTTATATAACCTTTCAATTGTTTATTTCCTTCACCATATTCTTAAATAAACGGATATCGAAAATCATTGCAACTATATTGCTAATGATGAATGTTAAGTACGAGTATTCTTTGTCAGTGAAAGGAGAAATGTGTACGTGCGTAGTTGCGCGCACGACCGTTAAGCGGTGGAGGCTATTTTTGGACCTCACAACCTGCCCGACCAGTCGGGTTCTGCGTTCTCGGCCGCTCCAACCACAGCCAATTTTAGACTTACATAGATCGCTTAGCGTGCTGCCTGAATTGGCCGTAAAACTTGTTTATTGTTACCACCCTGTGAATCATGAGGATTTGATTTAACATACAAGTTATCAATATCATTATTAAAACTTGCAACGTGTCCAATCTCGATCTTGTTTCACATTTTGATAATTGTAAACCTACCGTAAAACTCAAATTTGAATAAATTGCTTCTGAAACCAAGCAATTTGATACCAAAGCAGATTTAAAGTAAGTATATTCCAAACTTTTAATATCATAAATTATAAAGCTGGAGATATTGTGTTACTTAATAACAGTTAGGTACGGCGTAAAAAGAGATTGAATTATTGTTAATAACGAAGGGATTGGAAGCAAGTAAGGGATTGGTAGAAATAAATTGTTTCGCCAAAATAAGAAAGACGATCGTCCGTTAAGTTCCCAAAAAGACTAAGCCCTCAACCGCTACGGCAAGTTCTGAGAAGAAACCGACCTCAATACTTTCATGGCAAATATTAATCTGCTGAATCACGGTTGCGCAAAACATGAAATGTTATATGTTGATATTAAAGCCATCATAAAGTTTCAAAACAAATTACTTGATTCTAAAGATTTTTCCATTTAAGAAAAAACAAAATCAGCAATTTATTACTGTGAATATTAAAAGTGAACGTATCAAAGCGAATTGTTCTTGAACAATTAGTACTTGTTTTTTTTTGTTGATTATAATAAAGTAACTAAACCAAACCGGGTTCTAAATCTACATAATTCTTATGATATTGGCATCAGACTTCTAGTTCGTAGTCTTATAGACCCACATTTAAGAAGGCTTCATTACCAGCATATTTTAGATCTTTCAGCTATTCTAGAATATCGTATACCGATCTATTCTACTTTAGCTGTGTGTTTACTTAGAAAAGGGATTTTAATATAATGTTGAGTAAACCTACGGCTAACACAGGCATATTGCAGCAAGTCAAAAAAACAACAAAAAAGTCATATTTTACCACCATTTATCTCATGCCAGCAGCGGCTACCAATCAGATACATTATTACTACATAAATGACCATAAACAAACAGAACAACGTACTATTAGAGTCTACAATAACCATTCATCGTGATTATATAAGGCGGGAAGTATCATAACCAACAATTACTACAGAATATACTAGACAGATAACCGATCAATAATGTACAAGGGAAATCCCATTCTCTCAAATGCTCGTAGGCCAATTACCGGTAACTTAAGGCCTAGGTAAGCTATCGATAATACACCGGTAAAATTATTGTTTTCATCGACTAAATTAGTAAACCCACTAGGATAGAATCGAAGGTTGGAATAGGTATCTACATTTAGAATTTCATAAACAGTGTAATAACCAACTATTTCTACATTCGTGATTCATCATCATCATCATCATGTCAGCCACAGGAAGTCCACTGCTGAACATAGGCCTCCCCCAATGATCTCACAATGACCTGTGAGATGACAGGTCATTCGTGATTGCAACAAATTTTTAAAAGGTATTTTTTTTGTGTTTTGTACTTTCACGGCACAATATTATTTAATTTCATGCAATAAGGAGATATGCAATTCCAAAATGAAAAGTGTTATATAATTATATTGCTTTATCAATGCAGTATGAATTGGCCTGGACATTATGTTTTAGGTATCTAATTCCATACTAATTAAGTTTAAAGGAAGTCGCTGAAATGAGGGAGTTTCCCATAAACCACTGTGGGGAAATTGGAAATCCATAGAGAACGCGTATATTTCAGAGGATTTCCTGCAACTGAACATAATGAAAATAAATCTGATAGAAATGAATAAGCAAACACTACGATTGGTGGACAATTTTCTTAGCAATTGACAAAATTATAATATCATGTGTACGGACCCTAGTATTCCGTTTATAGTATGTGCGTAGGTAATATGATTTTTATTACTCATGCGGGGAAAGTACTATCTTTGCGCTTGCTTTTGGGGTTGAAAAGATGCTAATTGCCCACGTCACAATTACCACACGAGTTTCGAGTAAAAATGTCGATTTGAGTGCGACAAGTAAACTTTTCGCACCCAAATTTTCATTGGCACACGCAAATTCGCAAATTGACAATTGAAGTGAGGTTGACATTTGTCGTTTATTTTATTTTTTTCGTAATAAAAAATAGTATGTGCAACTAGTGCGAGGTTGTGGATTGCCCACGAGAGCGAAGTTGAGCGCACGAGCGAAGCGAGTTTCCTCGACATTTCTGAGATTGCAAAGTGAGTTATATCACTTCTTGTTTACATAAATATTTATACTACCTAAAAGAATGTTGGTTGCATGATCTGTTTAATTGACATTGTTAGATAAAATTGAGGAAAATGCGAGTTCACGTAACGTTATTACGTAAATTGAATATAAATTCTAAACGAGTATTTTTATGATCCCCGGTTTTATAATATGTATAATAACTTTAATTACGCAGTAATTAGCCATAAAGGCTTCGTAGGATTTTTTAAAAACAATTGTTTATCACGACCTCTCGTGCTCTTAACGATATGTAAAAAATTATCTGAAATCTTTTAAACCTCTGCCATAATTTCATTAATGGTTTATTTTTATTTCCCATTTGTCGACTCGTGTAATGTTTAGATAGGAATCGCATCCTTGAAACATAGACTTCCTTTGAAATATTGACTTTAAATGAAATCTCTTTGTATTTTGGCAAATGTTACGATCCGGTCTGAACTTGCCGCATACATTGTCAAACACAATTGGTAGTTTCATTCATCACATATCCTGTCATATCACGCCACAATTTGCGCTATTCTCGTTACAAAGCGAGCTCAAAGTTTTTTCTACATTCATAACTTTGTTCGGCAAGTTGTTCAATATAACTATGACAAATTTTCAATCAGTTATTTACCTACGACATAAATTGAAATACGGAATGTTACATTATAAACTTCCGAAGTGCTGGTATTTTTAGCTGCCCTAATTTACGCCTCCCACTTTATGAAATTCTCCCTCCAGAAATTCCCCGTCCCACCTGCATGAAAACGCTTCTCACCCTCACTTCTACTCCATTTATAAATTTATTAAATAAATGTATTAACACTAATAGTATCAAAATTTAATTTAACAATATTAATATTAAATATATATACATAATATTCTTGTATTATACTAAATCATCCATGTATTTATCATTTTTACCCATAGTTAGAAATGTGTTCGTCTCTGTGTGTTGCAGGTTTATGTCGACTTGGAAAATAGACTCCACAATTTTCATTTTCATTTTCTGTTTATATAACTTGACACTGGCAGAATTGCGGGGTGGTAATAACGCAAAAGCCAAAAATAAGAACTGAACTGAACTGAACTGAAGTGCTGGTATGCAGTGATCCAGAAGCACAGTTTGTAAATTTATGGTTGACCACAAAATCAAATACAAAGCAAGAGAAACAGAACACTTGTGGCTGCCATATCGCCTGTATGTCGAAACTATTGGTACAACAAGTAAACTTCCCGACGTGGCAACATAATACATGTTTAAGTTGCGTCAAACAACACGATTACTGGATTCGGATTCGCGCTGCGTCTTGCAACAGCTACCATCACATCTCACCTTGTGAAGACAACTCAACCATTCGCAACCTAAACGGCTATACCTCCCAAATATACTAAACGAAATGTCAAAGCAGCATACCTCCCACCAAACTCATTTCATTTTATTTGAGCATACAAGTTTTTCAAAATGCATAGAACTGAGTCATCACGAAACCAGTGTATATTTCATTCAACAAGGCCCATTACAAATGTATTGAAATGCTGTCCTTGCTTTTCTTGCACGGTATTTTGGACTTTATTTCATTTCATATTAAGGTTAATTAAGTTTGTAATGTTAACGAATTGGGTTTGTTTGGATCGCAGTATCTATGGCAACCTACGCGTTAAATTGATCGTAAAAAATCGCAGTTTTCCGGATCGTAACATGCATAATCATGAGGCCTATATTTTACGCCTACTGTCCCTTTGAATTTATTCGTTCGAGGCAAACAATTAGACCAGTAATATATAAATTGACCGAAGTTGTATTAAAAGCAGTTAATGGTCGTTACCGCAAAGTTCTTATGTTAACGATCCAAACTGTTATAGATAAAAAGTTAATAAAGCATGAAGCAACAAACAATTCTCTCACACAATGCACGGTTAATAAAATTGACGAGTCAATTTGGATGTTTAATTGTTTCTTCGATTTGATTTTATGATAACATCTAACGAGGCTTATTATCGAGTACGCTAACAGTACGGAGATAAAGGAAAAAAATAATAATTTTGGAATGTTGCCCACCATTGTGTCGAGTCGGAAACCTCAACGGCATGACAGAATTCTAACTGTATATAACCACAATGTGACCTTAGTAGGGCATCAAACTCGAAGGTACTGCCAAATATCTACCCTCTTTCTTATAATCTTTACAAATTGGATATTGTATATCTTAGAGTTAAAAGTATGATTAATAATAATCCTACTCATCCTTAGCAAACACGTATACAGGGTATATCAAGACTGCTACCGAAAACGAAGCCGGGTGGTAGTTTAAGCTACTTCAGACACAATGCAACAGAAAAAGTTGCAAAAAAAAACGTCAATTTTTTTTTTTTCATTTTTTTCCTGTGGCCATATTTGGGTGGTAAATACATTTTTTCCTAAAATAATAGTGTGTACCCTTTTATTTATAAATACTCTAAGGTATAAAAGAATTTAAATTATTATTTTAGCAAAAACTATGGATTTACCACCCAAAAATGACGATATTTAAAAAATCATAAAAAATAATTGTCGCGTTTCTATGCGAAATTTTTAATTGCATTGTTTTTGTAGCCACTAAAACTACCACCCGGCTTCGTTTTCGGTAGCAGTCTTGAGATACCCAGTATATAAATAAAACGTGACTTGGAACAATTTTACTGGTGGTAGGTCTCTCATATGTGCGAGGCCATCTGGGTAGGTACCACCGCAATGTCTATTTCTCCCGTGAAACAACACTGCTTAAATGCACTGTTGTGTTTCGGATTGAAGGACATTGTAGCCAGAGCAACTACTGGACATATTGAGACTTGAACATCTTATGTCTCAGGATGACGAGCGCAGTGGAATATTTCTACTGTTTATGAGCGTTCGTATAGCTTACCATCAGGCAAACGGCTTGCTCGTCTCGCCATTCATAGCAATAAAAAAAAAAAAAAAAAATTGTAAACATTCTTTGTATTTTCAAGGGTTTTACTATACAACGTCATCCTTATCAGTAGACTGTGGAACTAAATTAGGTTTTAAAAACTAAGTGTCCACTTTTAACATTTAACGTATTGCAGTAAAATCAATCTCAGAATCAAATTTTCATTAACGCGTCACAGCATTGTTTTAAGAAGGAATTTGTAAAATAAGGCGACTATATAAACAATTTTATTCACCTCAAAACCTTAGGGTTTCCTTTATCCTTTCCTATTCCTTCTGTTTCAGAATCACACCAGGCAAACATAATTAAAGGGTTTTAGATGTATAAGAGGGCATAACACAAATAACCCATTCGTCACGTACTGTATCAGTCCATATACGTCCCACTTCAGGGCACGGGCCTTCTCTAAAATCTACAGTACGATTTTTTTTTTATGAAGGCCTGGCATTGTGGCGGCATTGCACCTGATGGAAAGTGCCAATGCCGCCCAGGCAGAGTATCCATTGGCACATTGATTGAGAGTTATAAGGCCATGTGGTCCACCACGCTGACCTAGTACGGGTTGGTGGACAACATACCATAGAAGTTCTTACAAATTCGCTATGGTATGCAAGTATCCTCGCGATGTTTTTCTTCACCGTTATCCGTCACATTGTTACGTCATAAATTGTGACAAACTATACGATAAATATACTTGCAACTAGAACTATGTGCACAGGAACGATTTATTTATTACTCACAGGTTAGTTAACCCCAGTGCATCGAGGCATCACGTGGCCGCCACGATCCATCTCCATTGAACATTATATCGCAACATGACAAATGACAATTAAAATTATCAACATGAATTATACTGTCGTGATTCTAGAAATGTGTTAGACAAATTTGTATCGGCTTGTTTGTTGCATACTGGACAGATGATCGGAAACTGACCAAAGACACTGGACAGGAAAAATATGAGAAAAATATTGATAGAAAAGTCGTTAAAACAATTTTATACATTTGATAACTTATTATAAAAATCATAATATTATAACTATAAAATATCTAGCATAAAATATTTCTTTTGATAGTTATTGGATTGCACTCGTCGATAAGAGCAGTGCTTTCCAGACTGAATGTCGACAAGGAAGAGAGGATTATTATCTATCACCAGTCGAAACAATTATGCCGGCCTAATCTAAACTAGATATACGCTAGCTGATTCCGGAGCTCTACAAACTCACATTGCATACCGTTATTTTATATTTTTTATTGTTTGTGCAGGTGCAAATTGTACATACGTATAATGTATGAGTTATATTATGTAGCTTCCATTAGAATAATGTTCACATAATTTTCAAGGATATTTTTTCCAGCTGCTTTTGATATTTATGTTCGAAAACGAAATATTTTAGTAATTAATTTTACGACGCGACGAAAGATATATAAACTTTTTCTATAAAACTAAGCTTGTATCATTAAGTAGATAATGCAGCACAATAATTTTCCAATAATTGTATGAAATGCTTAGTGCACTTGAACAGATGACGCGGCAGACTTCAATATAAGCGATGAAGAAACACATACGCCATAAAGCTTATGTTGTGATTGTGATTTTACAAGGACATCCCACACGTCATGCTGACAGGGTTGGCAGATATACGCAAGATCCTTATGAAAATTGCTTAGTTAATTAAAATAGCTCTATAATTGGAGTAGCAAATCCTTTATTTACCTTGTGATAAGGTGAAAGAGAGCTCAAATGTTACTTTAGAGCTGAAAAGTGAAGGTTTATTAATGGAAAGAATATTTTAACTGCCAATCCTACAATAATTGTTAAAGAGGTAAACTGTCCTACTTTAAAGTGTGTTCAATAATAAATTAGCTACATTCGTACCTGTTCTGATGACAAATACAGTAAAACAATGAGTGCCGTCGTCATAAAATGAATATAAAATAAGACTTAGTATGTCAGTCATCACAGACCGATTGTGTGATTCACTTGAAACTGAATGAACTGCGACAATTTCCAAGACGGTTTAATAATTTTGTTACTTCATTGAAACACCCACGCAGAGAGGTTGCGTCGAGGCTCGAGTATTGACTGCATATTTACGTAACCTAATGTAAGTTATCTTAGCCATTAGCTGTTCACACTCGGAGCACAAACAAGCCGTATTTTACATCAAACAGTCGCGAGTAATTAATGGAGCCCGGCGGTGTCACGCGCTCGTCTCTGCTGGTCCCTCGTCGACGCGTCACGTTTCACACCACGAGGAAAGGGATCTTAATCACTAATCAGTGGAATGTTTCAGTTTCCCACGATTATGCACTTTTTCCTTGTCGTGATAACGTTTATTTTATGGCAATTAACGCAGTGCTATTTTTCGCGCGCTTTACGTCACATGCGGCGCCATTTTGTCGTAACGTATTTTTGTTTTCATTTTATTTTGGATGTTCTACAATTGGCTGTTTACATTTGTTTCTTTTTTTAAATAAACTTTCTATTTTCGTTTAATGTTTTGATGAGGCGTGAATGTCATTCATAAAAATTTGTACATACACTTTTCATTTTGTTAAAGAGCCAACTATGTGTCATTTTAAGTACGTAGCCCCACACTAATATCACGTGTAGTGTACGCTCAGACACAGTGCAAATATTTGTAGGCCATTTATACGTGGGGGGTTCGGTCCTGTAACCTTTAGTTACCGTCAACGGTTTGATCGTGTTAATCAGTCGGTTTCTATTTTTCTGTTTTTGTTGTTGATTTGTATCCGATCTGGATCGATTTCGAGTAGGCTAACACATCCATTCCTGACCTGTGGATTTGAATTGCGCTACGTACTAAATATGTATTTCATTAATTTTGTCACACCAAGAACATTCCTTATAAGTAAGGACAAGCCTGTCTTATTCTTCGGGAAAAGTTATGACAAACTCTCAAAAGCAGACCGTTAAGAATTCCACAAGCCGTTATAATTTATACCATACATTGCATATTGCATTCGATATTGCTAAAAGATTTCCTCTTCTTTGATCACGCGATCCCAATTTTAAAATCTAACCATTTTTTTAAATATTCGCTAAATTACAATTCGTCTTTTCTACGTACTAATTAAAAACAAAATCATTGACACGAAGTCCTAGTTTTTTACAATTGTATAACTTTATGTAAATGACCAAACTACAGACTATTGGAATTACAGAAAGATGGTCGTACAATTCGATGCGGTGTGACTGCTTCATTATGCTTTCGAAAAGTATATTTCCATAATGCCGGGCCTCGAGTCGCCTAAATCTATATACTGCATAGCATTCGAATTTAACGTCCTTGATTTTTTTGTTGTTAGACCGGTTTTGCAGTCACCAGTCACCAGCCTCCGCCCGGCACTGTTATTTTTTATCCTTATATCATTTGCATTCTGTAATGTGTTTCGAGTTGCATGGCAACAAGGCCGCTTCGCAACAATTTTAAGGAAAGCTGATATATTCAAATCATACGTGCTGCGATTTAAGTGGATAAAAATAGTGGGATTTGTTTTATTTTCATTAAACACTCTAGAATCTAGAGTGTAGATAAACTATTCAATTTAATTCTTGCTAATTAATGTATAATTCCAAACTGGTTTTGTAAAGATGATTTTGCTTGAATATTAAATAGATTTTTCTTGAAATATAATATTTCAAGCGTGGACTACTGTAGACTCATAGTCATGTATGAATATGTATACATTATGGTTAACCACATAATGGTAAAAAACGTCATCCAATGAGGTGGGCGACCGCCAAGCAATAATAATGTAAAAATAATATCAACCACAGTGATGGTAACTTTATATGACATAGGCATGTTAACTCAGGCTTCCATTGAAAATATTTCTCTAGAACATTATATTTACAATTTGTTTCGGATGGAGACAAAAGAAGTATTTAATTTATTCCTTTAACCTTAACATGAATATGAAAAAATCTAGATAACTAACTATAAATAAAGTTATTTTTACAAGTAGAGACCTAATCATAGATACAATTACCTATGAATGTTTAAGTAACCCCTATAAGTTTGTCTAATTCAAAATATAACCTATAACGACCATCTTACAAATCATGCATCTTGCAATTCAAATTCATAATTAGATATAGAATTCCCCTCGAAATCGCAACCGACTTAACAAGAAAACTAAAGACTAAATAATTTATTTCGCGAAAATGTTACAAATTGATATAAAATTATCTTCTGCCCCGTGACCAAGAAAGCTGTAAAGCCATTACGTTACAGCTAAAGTCAAGAAATTTACAAATTAAATTAAATCCGTGATCATCCTCATCAATTACTTAAAAACAAGCCGAATTCGTATTTCGCACTAAATTGACTACTGAATGATAAATCATAGCCGTATCTGAACCAGGGTAACAATAGACAAGTTGGCTCCAAAAACTACGATCTATTAGGCCAATGGATGGAAAGACGCAAAAGAATTATAACAGGCCGGGTCATGTAGACATTGATCGCGGAGGTCAAACAACGAAGGCTACCCAGACAGCCGACCTATATACAGTTATCTGACCCCGAGTCTAATATTTGCCTTATTCACCCCACTTTAGCCTTCCTTGGATATAAGATGGATAACGAACCCTTTACACAAAAGTAGCTAGTTTGTCAAGAAGGTGTGTCAATAAGTGTATGTGTTGCTTTAAGATGAACAATATAATGTAGCCTAAAGATCGAAATACTTTATCTTAATAAGATTTTCTGAAGATAAGGATAAGTCTACGACTAAGACTAATGGCCCGTAAATTGGCAAAAAATCCAATTTCTTACGGATTATGACTACATCAATGTTCTATAGAATTGATTTCAATGATTATTATCGATGGCCCATACTAGAACTACAATATAACTATAAAGAATTTACCCTATGATAAGATAATTTAGTTCTTAATGCATATGATATTGAAGTCAAACCTTGCACCCCGTACAAAAGCTTCGCCTAAGACAATGGCCCAGCTATGTCGGGTGAGTGACCACATGGGCGCGAGGGAGCTCGGTGAACGACCGTAGGCTGTATGGCAGACAACGACCTTCACCATCCTTCACTTACCTATGGACAAAAATATAAATGAATTAGAGATTTTATCATAAGTTAAGAAGTCTGGTATGGGAATCATAATGAGTAAAATATTTATTTGTATTGCAACAAGTCCATTGTTCTGTATGAAAGAAAAAATATAACATTACAAGGAATGAAAGTACCAGTGATATAATAAATCTGAATCCGCATTATGTTTTGCTCATTAAAGCCACAGAATAATTTCTCAGTTAACTTAAATAACTCACCCCCAAGGATACAATAAGGATAAACTATGAATCATAAAAAAATCCGCTTCCATCAATATTATCATAAAGAAAAACGTCATAAACTCTTTTATTGCATCATAATAGCTGTCGTCATTAAAATGATAACAAATCACTTAATAATTAATCAGGAATATTAGAACCACGTGTGTAATTAATTCTTGGTTCTCGATTTCAGTCACGTTTTTGGTTTCGTCAATAATGACGTATTTTATGCAATAATTAACCTAAATTCATTCTTTTATTCTAAAATAGTTTAAGTAATTTAAGGGGTGTTGTGCTTTGATTCTGGATCAGCCCATATACGTCCCACTGCAGGGCACGGGCCTAGTCTACAATCGAGAGTACGATTGACAGTGGTTAGGCCATATAGTCCACCACGCTGGCCTAGTGCGTGATTATTATGTGTGATTTTTTGTATTAATTGCCAGGGATTTTTTGCACCCAACAAGGTTTAGGTTCGACACTTGTTATGTTTTGGCAGTTGGGACCTAATTTTTTCTCCTCCTCTGCTGATTGCGTGAATTTGTGTACCATATTTGTCAAGCATACACAAACTGCACTACTTAGAATTAAAATGTTGTTTGGTTTGTAATCTTTATTTCTATGCTTATTTTCTTTATATGATGATTTTCAATAATCGAAAACTGAATTACTAAACGATTGATTAAACTAAGGCGTCGAATTTTATAAACAATATATCTTATTACTAAATAAATTATGATACGTCATATCAAGCAATATTGAATATTTAAATTGTCGTATTTTGTAATAAAGAGCAATATAGAACAGTCTTGTTACACAAAGCCTATAAAAAAAGAAACTTGCACGTAATATCACCAAAGGTGCTATTTTCACGTTGTCTACGGCTCGTTTGTCTCTGCTCATGTGATTTTAATGCACTTTCCTGGTTTACGTTCCTGTATTATGTAAATGTGTGATGCGACTGCCTTATGAAATCAATTTGTCACACAATCTGCGATGATTCTCACCAGAGCACTGATAACAGAAAAAATGTTACGCAACCAACAACGGGTACAGACTGCAACAAGAAGGATATAAAAAATAACAAAACAGAAATTAATAAAGCAGCATCGATGGAGCCTTGTAATAATGCTAATACTGTGTACACTGTAGATACAGGTTCCACAAAAAGGTTACTGCTTAATTATAATTAAGATCATTTCTGGTTTGTAAAATTGTTATAAAGTTATGTCGTCTGCCGATTCTGCTGTTTAGATGTTATGTAAACATTATAAGATAACCGCATTCCTGATATGTCAACTGGTTCATTGTATTGTGCACCTGTGAGAATAAAAAGCTATTTACCAAAAGCAAAATAAGGAAATAGCAAATGAAAAATTCGATTGTGAGTCTAGGCACCATCATATGGATAGAATGATTTACTAAATATTACATCTTTTTTGAGCTGGTTAATTACATGGTTAAGAAGTTGGTATAACAACACATTTGATTACATCGCAACTCCTTAAAGTTAGAGCTAAACAAACAAAGATAACTTTTGTAATTATGAATCCACTTTTATAAAAGATTGAAACACAAATACTCTTTGAAGCTCGAATCACACAAATATAGGAAGTTTTAAAAGCGTTTCCATTTAAGCATTTGTTCGTCTTGATCTCTATGTTTACAGAACGGACGTGAGGCAGGCCGACTAGGAAATTATTTTCAAAAAAAAAACGATGAATAACTAATTACTTAAAATTGTAATTTTGTTGTATTTTTATTTTTTTCTAATGTATGTGAATTATTTTCAGGCGTGCGTAACGTTACTAACAAAAATACTTTAGTTACTATACATATAGCAGTTGATTCGTTAGTATGAAATTATGAATAGTTAACAATGTTTTTCCTCAATACCAATGATCTTTAAGAAATTACACGTACGACAGATAAGTGAACAAGGAATTCGTTCCAACATATTATGTTTGTGACGTCAGACAACTAAGTATAAGCAAGAATCTACCCCGGAAAATTAATGCCCGGGAGAGCCCCGATATCCCGGAAAAATCGACAGCTTGCATCGTATGTAAAATTCAATTGTTTTACGATCAGCATGAGTCAACGCACGTGTAATGAGAACGTTGAAATCGATTAGTTCGTATCGATTCGGAACGTCGATAAAACTCGATAGCGTCAGAGAAAATTCAGCGTGACCTGTGTACGTGATTGCAAAAACCTTGTGAGTTTATTTTATCGTTTCAGGTAACCTGTAAGTATTGCTCTGTTTCTAGAGTAAATTAGAATCTCTGTAGTTACATATAAGGTTTTTAATTAAGAAATATCTTTAAGCGATCCCCGTTTACCTGTAGGTTGTAAGTACCACCATCACGGTGGAACTGTACGGTAGTCTACTCAGAATACGATATGACGAACTGGTAGCTACAAATGGTTTAACGATCTGTATATCTGTCCTTTTCTAGTAACACTTTTAAAGGGCACAGATATATAATTGTAGCCTTTCAGGATTGCTCGGCAGTTACTTAATTTATATAACTATTATACCTTAAAAAATCTGCTTCGTGTAAAGGACATCAGTCAGTCTGTCCTTTACAATGTTACTAAGACATAGCTCTGTGATCTTTACTTATATGACGTCAACTACAACAAACAAACATCGGTAAATACTGACAAATGTCAAGAACTTTAGCGTATATTGCGTAATTCTGTACGTTAGGTTCCAGAAGGTAAAAAGCTCAAACAAATGAACACTTGGACGCGACTTATGAATGCCGCAGATCTATGGCTATCTGATATTTGCAACTGTCCGGTATCCTAAACTATAGATTTTTCGTCATAGTTTGAGATCTATGTAATTTTTTGCCGTGTAGCCTGCTAGTGGAGATAAGAATACCGCCACCATAGCTTCTGCCTTCGTGTGGGTTGACTTAAAGGCATTATCAAGGTTAATATGCACATTAACATTCCCAGTAAGAAATTGATAATCCCACATAGTAGGACTCAAAACTTTGTTCATTAAAACAAAATATTTGCCAGGCTATGTAGACTGTTAGAAAATTAGAAAAAAAAATCCTATTGTAATAATTTATTAGAGCAAAGATATTAAAATATCTTTAACGCTGTAATGTATTCCCACAACAATTACTAATGTAAGGAAAACCGAGAATTTCTCAATTATTGATACAATATGTATGTTTATGTATGTTTCATTAAAACGATCGAGTCATAACCACAGAAACGCGGTTGAATACTGCAACATGTACAACTTTAAAAATAAGTTAATACATTCAACAACCACACACATAATCCTGACTCCATCATAAAATAAGTATACTACTTACTAACCACTATTTTGTTAACATCAAACAGAAACAAAACGTGACTATTTAAATTCTGTCTAAAACAAATCTGGATAGTAATTTTTCGGTTTATGTTGAAGACCGCAACCTCAAAGTTCGAACCTTACTCAAGAAATAAATGGTAAAAAATTAAGAATCTAAATTATCATCCGCAACGAATCAAGTATTTAATTTTACAATATTTTTACTTCCACATTTACGTTAAGATAAACAGTAATTCGTCGCATGAATTTTAATGCATTCTGTAACCATTACTGCATTTTAATATTACGACAAGGTTATATTGCTTTTTGCATTGAAAATTATTATAAACACATACAGGGTATATCATGATTGCTACCGAAAACGAAGCTGAGTGGTAGTAGTGACTTCAGATATAATGCAACTAAATTTTGAGCAAAAATATGTGATTATTTTTTTTTGCTATTTTTTTTATATTTTTTCTATCATCGAATTAGGGTGGTTAATACATCGTTTTTTCTTTAATAACAGTGTACACCCTTTTATTTTTAAAGACGCTATGGTACACAAGGCTTTAAATTATTATTTTAGCGAAAACTGTGGATTTGATACCCAAACTCGACGGTATTAAAAAAAAAAAAATCGCGTTTCTTTGCGAAAATTTTAATCACATTATGTTTGTAATCACTAAACCTACCCCCCGCTTCGTTTTCGGTAGCCGTCTTAATATACCCGGTATATATTATTACACAACATCTCCAGCCCTTGAAACATGAGGTATTGCCAGCCCATGGAATAGGAAATGAAAAAGGATAAGGAGGGCAAGTATGTGTAATGTGCGGAGTCTTAACATTCGTATTGGATCTCAGTCATTACTTATTACCCCAACAATAGCCTGGCATCTTAGTTTTAAGGTCAGAATTGTCTGTGACTTGCTTTTTCGATTATACAATTCGAGAATTACTTACCGAATCTGTAAAACGGCCTTTACGTAAATTACTTAAGTTAAGAAAAAACCAGGCCGTAGACAGCGGAAGTGCGGCGACCAACGACCTTGCAAAGGCCGCAAAGTAATTCGCGGTGTCGTGGAAAAATTGAGTACTGATTCAGTATGAACGTAGTCGTAAACAAACCGGTGACGACAGTCGCGGATTCTTTGCCCAGGAAACACCTCTGACTTCTTAGTCATAAGTGTTGATGGTCAATTGATGCCCAATACCCCTTTGACTTCACATTCGTTCCCGTTCTTCTATTCTATCTTCTACCGGATTTAATGGGACGGCAACACATCTATGACGCTTGGGCGTTGGGGATGTTTATGCCATCATAGATTATAGAAACCAGCCGTATTCACAATCGAACTATCATATCTAGAGGAGCTCCACGATCAGCAGTGGGTTATTAAGAGCTGATAAAGTACAGTAACAGCTTTATTAATAGTCAGTTTATAAATCTATTTTGGCTATCGAATGATATTTTGAATTCAGCTAATTCGAAGAAGACAAAACATTAGAATTTAGATTTTTATTTTATTTTATTTTTATTTTATTTTACACTTTTCGAAAAACTAACAGCTAATGTGTACATAAAATTAGAATAATAGGTAATTAAAGGCTAATTATAAGTTTCCACAGATAACACATGCATTACAAAGTACGATTCACGCATTAGTAACTTAAGATTATTTACACAACTAATAATAGTAAAAAAATAATTCTATTACAAAGAGAAAAAATGTTTGCTCATGAGTCGCTTACAACTTTTTGTACTAGTATTAAATAAATCTAAATCCACATCTTTACTGTCCCCACCCGTACACATCATTACGTCATTGAAATGTCTGCTAGCTCTCAATATAAAAGAATTTTGCCTGTAGTACGTCCTCACTAGTGGAACGTACAGTAACCGTGGATTGCGAAATGAGGCTGTATTTGTTCGTAACCCTAACATTTCCAACAGTTCTGGACAGTCTACCTTCCCATTCGCCACCTTCATAAGGTAGCATAAATCGGCAATATCTCGACGTTGCTTGAGAGGTAGAAAATGGAATTTCCGACACCTTTTAATATAATCTGGGAGGTATATATTTGCTTTAAACTGTAGAAATCGCAAAAAACGTTTCTGAATACCTTCAATCCGGTTAATGTATGTGTCATATCGTGGATTCCATACCTGGGAGGCATACTCCAAGTGACTGCGAACGTATGAGCAGTATAGTATTTTGATAGTCTTAATGTTGCTAAATTCAGATGATAACCTGAGGACAAATCCTAGTGCTCGAGAAGCCTTTTTAACAATGTTATCCACGTGTTGGTCAAATAAGAGTTTATTGTCGAAAGTGACGCCTAAATCGCAAATAGAGTTAATTCTAGACAAAATTGTATTATTAATAGTATAATCAAAATTAATTACATTGGTTTTACGTGTGTAGGAATTTACATAGCACTTTGATACGTTCAGATCCAATTTATTGATGGAGCAGTATGCTTGAAATCTGTTAAGGTCATTTTGTAAACGTAACGTATCTTCCGTAGTACGTATGACACTGAGAATTTTCATATCGTCCGCGTAAAGAAGAATTTTTGAGTGATAGAAGTATAAATGGACGTCATTAATAAATATTAGAAATAAAAGAGGGCCCAATAGTGATCCCTGAGGCACTCCCGAGGGAATACACATAGGAGAAGACGTATAGCCATTAAGTACTACTGTTTGGCATCTATTGTGAACGTATGATGAAAACCAACGGTATAGATTACCTCTAATTCCAATTACTTGTAGCTTTTTTAATAGTGTCTTGTGATCAATTCTGTCGAAGCACTTCGTAAAATCAGTAAAGATTACATCAACTTGACATAGTTCAGATAACTAAAATAGGTCCATAAACAGATTATGAATGAGGCCATAAGTATTCAATAATAAAGTAATTGTTTGAAGCCGCTAGTAATACAATTAGTATTTCGCGTTATGTAACTGTAATTAAACTAATTGTCCATTTAGGTGATTAGTTCGTCTGGCTGTTTTCTCCTACGATTTTAGTTGGATTTAATTCACGTAATGCGTGTGCTAGCAGTGTTTACGAAGACTAATATTTAAAGAGCAGTGGGCCTTAAATCTTTGAATTTTGGTACTACTGATTGATAATTGCCACTTTGATGTAATTTATTAGAGTACGACGAAAATTAATGGAACTAAACGAAATCGGGAATAAACGAGTAAGCCAACTGATTGTAGAATTTTACGCAAATCCCATAAGCCTGATAACTGCATACGATGTTAAATTATACGGTCCGCGATTCTGTTTACAACTCGGTCATTTTTACACAGATTTCAAACCGTTTTACTCGTGGGAAGTAAAACAATCGTAAAAATCATTATGTGGCAGTTTATTTACTTTGAAACAGTCACGCACTTTTCATCATTAAATGCAGAATTGCCGTGTTTTCGAATGTGTGTCATGGTTTTTTTATTTCCCCTTACAATGTATGTGAAACAATATTCTGTTCTGAGCACAAACCGTGTTACTAGAAAATTGCATTGATATTTGAACCAATGTGACTATGAAGTATGAAATGTGAATGCCTTATTACTTAAACGTACACCACAAGGTAAGGAAACCAGGCCATAGAAATAAAAATAAAATTCTGCATTATTCTCAGCGGCTGAAAGTCTACTGATGAACATAAGCGCGAGCTATAAAATATGCTAGAAGCGGATAACATCCAAAGACCTTCCTGTCTCGGTCAATCAAAACTCATGATAATTAGATGAATAAATTATTTTTTTAATTTACTTTTGTTTAGGTAATACCCAAGCCTATTCAATAATTTCCAAAAAGAACACATTGTGAATGAATCTTTCAGTCTCACAGAATACCGACGTAAAATAACCAAATTTGTATCGGATAACAACGTTAAACATGTATGGAAGGACAATATAAACATATGGGGAAACCCATATCCCAAAATTAAACGGTCAAATGATACTGAATATTATTTGCCTAACGGAAAGATCACGAAATTTGCCGTGAATTTGTTACATGTGACATATAATTTACAAACTGCAAAATTAAAGGAAAAACTAACAATAAAATAAAATTAAATGTCAAACCCATTTTTTTCTTTGAATTTGAAAAATATCTACTTTAACTTCGGTTATTATGCGGCTCCAATATCTGTCCATTATTGCAGATTTATGTTTTATTTCCAACAATATTTGACGTAAAGTGGACCTTTAAGTAATAATAATTATACCCAACAGTCACATGCATACTCTTAACCCCACACTAAGATCGAGTCTTGTGTCGTGGGTATTAGGAACTACGAGAGGCTTGTCCGTCACACACACCCAGACTCGAAAAAAAAAACTTGTACAGAAATATTTGTCTCCAGGGTTAGAACTCGCGGCCTCACTTTTCACATCCGGTAAGTAGCGCAAATACTTTCGGCAATCCGGCATATAAATCAAAAAGACTCACCTTAACATCAATAAGCCGGACAGCAAAAGCCGTGGCGTTCGGCGCGGTCAGGCTGAGCTGGCAAGGCGCCTTCGGGGCTGTGGAGGGACGCACCAGCGCCAGCGCCAGCGCAGTCCCCGCTGCCGAGTTCAAGCCCAACTCTTTCTTGTTGGTCCGCCCGCATAGTAGACTAGAACAGTGTCCTGTTGACAAAAGAATAATAATAGTTATTAAAGGCAATTAATACAGTACCAGAATTTGTTGGGTATTACGCTAGTAAAGCCTTTTATCTTGCAGTTTATCATCTAGCGGTACAAACTGTAAAACGCAAAAAAGAGGAATCTTACAGCGATTAAAATAACTTTAGAAAACACGAATTCAGAACAATTGTACAAAAATTTAAATTAAAAATAATGCCTGCTTTCCCGCCGAAAACATCTAAGAAACTCATTCAATTGATTCTCATTGTTTTTTAATGCATTCGAAATTCAAATCTTATAGCGGCCAGACGTTAACGTAATTGTTAAGGTAACTTTGGTTAATCTGTGCAATGACAATAATTATTATGCATTCTAAAACAAAGGAGAACACGTATTCTGCCTGATTTGGGAATAAAAAATACACATACGTTATAACATTATTAATCATGCTACTGAGACACGTGGAAAGAAAAATAAACCATATAATAAATAAAGAAGCAATGAATATGAATGAGTGATAATCATCGACGTACGATCTTAAAGCAATAAATCTGCCATCGGCACTAGCATCAGTGGTTTTACATAACAGTTCAGTAGTCGCTACACGGGGTCTGTATACAGGAAAATTGAATTTGAATAGCCCAAACAGTTCATTCGCACTTAGGTGTGCTCAATTAACACTTCATAGAACAACAACAAATGACGGCAGTTTAATAAACCGATGTATTTATGATTCTGTTTAAAGGAAATTTTATAATAGAGTCGTAACTTGTCTATAAACGCAATATTTCAACTACATTTAAATTATTTCACTTAACTTGTATACCCAATATTTTTGATTAAAATTGTGTGCTTTTATAACACATACATAAATACATAAACTCACGCCTTTGTCCCAGAAGGGCTAGGCAGAGGTGATACCAGGGCACTCACATTTCACCTTGTATGTTCCGCCCCATTATGTGATAGGAGCCTATCGCCACATCGTGCACAAATTCCTGACTCCGATCTGATAATGAATAGAAAAATCCAACATCACTTTGTCCCGACCCGAGGCTCGAACCCAAGACATCAAGCTTTGTTTTCGTTCTTTATTACAACTACGAAGCTTTTATAAATTGTCTAATTAAAGATATACGCAGCACGATTGTCTGATTTATTCACACTTTTATCTTGCCTATAATTTCATACTCAATTTAATGAATCTTAGTTGCTATAAATAAACTAGTCTTTAAGCAACCGCATCCTACTAAGGATACCTAACATTCACTTAAAACGGCATTTAAATTAGTATTCCGTAATTAGTAGTCGAGTCTAAAAATAGTCTGGCCATATATACACTGATATTTTAATTGGTTTCCCTATTAAAGTAAACGTGAAAAAGTTAGAAGTGGCCATATCCTCGAAATGAGGTGATGATTTATTCCATCTCTTAATAGATGGGGTATCAAAATAATCATCCAATTATTTTTATAGCCAAGACACCCACATTTCGCCTTATATATTCCGTCCCACAATGTGACAAGATCGAGTGTAGCGAGCCTATCGCAATATCGGGCATAAATTCCTAATACGGGGCTGAAAAATTCTATACCACTTTGTCCGAACCGGGATTCAAACCTGAGACCTCAACTTTGTAACCGAACCGTAGTAAAACTATGCAACCAAGGCAGTCTAAACTGTCTGAATATAAATATGTTACAATTAGCACAGAGATTGAAGTCGCGGTATCTCGTTTCACAGGCAGCGTCTAACCGACAGCGCCACGGCAAGGGCGGATCCAGCTTTCAAAAAAGGTTGTGGGCATGGCAACCCGAAAATCTACGAAGTGGGAGTCTGCGTATGATCTTGTTCATGATCGTTATACGCAATAAAGATTTAACTCTGCGATTTTATTATATTGATGATATTATGGCATTTGATATAATATTATCAGTCTTATCGATCTTAATATAGAGTGGAAGTGTGACGTCATAAGTCCGTTAGGGTTGTGAACATGCCCATAGTGCCCACTACGGTGAATCCGCGCTTGCGCCACGGAGGTTGTCTCAGTATTAGCAGACTTTGTTCGTACCCAAATGTAAGATGATAGTACCTAAAATAAAAAAGGAAAGGCCCGGGAACGGAAACTGTTTCTCGACATTAGGACAGGGAAGGGTCAAGGGACTTGTATCTCAAATCTTTATATAACGAGTAAAGTAATAACTAGAAGATGTGACAAACGTTCCTAGAATAACGTGCGCTTATATAAATAGTAAGTAATTCTTGTTGCAGTATAAGTTAGAAGTCTTCGCGCAACTGGCTTTGCATATTGCGTAACTCAGAAGCCGTAGTTTTCCTATTTTTACTTCTTTGCAATTCCATTTTTATTTAATCTCCATAGCCACAGCAGCGTTCTGTTGTGCCTCCGCTCGTCTGCTTTTATTTCCTTGCTTTTGCTTTTATAAAGTATTATCTCGAATCGATCAAACGAACCATACTTTAAAATGCTGTCAGAAAACACCTGATAACACGCAAAATTCTTTACGGCTTTAATTTTACATAAAGCATAGACCAGGTAACCTTGCGAATTAATATTCCAATGGAAAACAGTAACAGCTTTCCTAGGACATTCAGAACATCGGATATAAGAAGCGTGGTCAGCCCTCGATAGAGAAGTTAGAGGTTTTTACACAATAAGGCGGGTAAACGACCAAACAGTTCACCTGATGGTAAGTGACCCCTTCCGCCCATGAACATCCACAACGTTTGGACCATAGATGTTTCCAGCACGGTCCATCAAATCGGGAAGAGAGAAAAAATGATGGGAAGGGGAAAGGGGTGTTGGGCATCATTTTGGCTTCAAGAATTCTAGAACTCCGATCATATCGTGAGTAAGCTACAACTTCAAGTTAGTTTTTAAAATATACTTCAGTTACTAGGTGGTAGGGTTTCTCATATGCGACAGGCCGCCTGGATAGGTACAATCGCAATCTCTATTTCTCCCGCCAAACAGCAGTGTATATACACTGTTGTGATTAGCATTGAAAGACATAGTACCTAGCCAGAGTAACTGCTGTACATATTGAAACTTAACATCTTATGTCTCTGGATGGCGAGCGCAGTGGAATGTCAACCATTGCTTTGTAATTTAAGGTGTAGTTTGGTTTTGCTACTTTTCATGAACGGTCGTGTAGCTTACTATCAGGCAAACGGCATGCACGACCGCCACTCATAAAAGGGGTGTTGGTCATCCTTTTTGACTTCAAGAATTTTAGAACTCCGACAGACAATATATTACATATCGTGAGTAAGCTATTACTTCAATTTAGTTATACCAATACACTTCAGTTTGTAGTAGTTAAGTTACACTGTTGTATTAGGGAATACCTTCTAAACAGCCTTCGTAAAAGTGTAACAAGTCAGAATATCAAACAAATCAAGTCCTATTTATAGACTCGCCTTGCGCAAGTCAACATACAGTGAAAACTGTTGTCGAGTTGGTTCACGTATGTAGACAATGTTTGCATTATGTATCATAGTGTTATTTCTGCCGTAAGAAAACCTTGTGCACGCATTTATTTTTTACTGTGTTGCGTTGTAGACTATAGTAACTTTATCTTTTTTACTTAGACTCTTTTAATGCGGTTAATTGTATAAAGTAGTAAATAAATATAAATCAATACGTAGAATTTAATAGAATTATTCTAGATAAACTGATGCAGGCAATATCGAAAATTTTTCGTGTTCGGGCATGATTGGGTTTTAAATGAATGAAAATTCTACAACTGATAGCGGAACAGATGATTTAACGTTAATTTTGTACGTTCTTTAATATTTATTGCCAATATGTCTAATCCTTGAATTCTAAATCAAGTAATTTTAACGTAGCAATCAAAATATACAACGATTATTTTTTTTTTTTTGTATATTTTTGCGCATATGCATTTGTATAATTTATTTAAATCATTTAAATCCAGTTATTCAACACGATAAAATCAACCTAGCATAATTGCATTCTAGTCTCTATACAATTAAATACATAATATAATACGATGAGAATATACACCTAACATAATTGCATTCTATGCAATCCAAATAAAAAACCAAGACGTGACAAGTATTGCTTAAAACCCAGAAGCCCCTGTTTATCTGCGACAGTTAAAATGATACTCCAACTAATGACTTCATTAGTAGCAGCTGTAAAACTAATGCCATGTAATCAACAGAGTAATTATTGATTGTTACAAATATTCGACGAAATGACAATATTATAACGTCACTCCAAGACCCAACAAAGTATCGCGTACAAAACACGAACATTGTAATTCTGAATGAGTCAATTTCAACTGCGTAAATCATCGTGGACATAAAAAAATTAATGCGTTCCTTCATCAAGCCAATTAGCTAGGGGGCAATTAGCTACTTCTCGTGGACTTGTCACTAGGACAGTCACTTGAGCAAATTCAATAAGACAGTACCTACACATAAACTCCCGCCTTGTTCCCAGAAGGGGCAGGCCGTGGTGCAAAAGGACACCCACGTTTTGAATATTTTCCGACCCACGACGTGACAGACGAGCCCATCGCCAAATCGGGCGCAAATTCCTAACTCCGGGCTGTCAATGAGAAGAAAAATCCAATATCACTTCGCCCAACCCGAGACTGCAGTTTTCCAATCATACCGTGGCACAACTGGGCCACCGAGGCAGTCCAAAGTATGAGACAGTAACAATTTCAATATTCTATTACTGGTATTCTTCTGATAACATATGCAGTACTAAGCAGACAGATGAATTGATTTGGGACTACCTGAATATTCCAGTCAATTAGTGTCAAAGTAAAAATTTAAATAAAGTATCAAAAATACATCGAGATCGATTCTTAGAATGAGAATCACCATTCCTAACGCATGATGTATTAGACCGAGTCATTATGATAATTGGCCATTGTTACAGAATAGATAAAGTGATTAGACCAACCTAATGATCCTGACCACAATACCTTGTCAGAGCATACAAATTAGTTATTATACTACTTTCCTAATATGAACAAGTTATGGATAGAAATCACTTTTATTTATTCCAATGAATGGGGAACCGAGCATGCCATTTGAACTGCTATTGGCGGGAGAAGTAGACATTGCAGCGGTACCTACCCTCACATATGAAAGACCTACCACCAGTTAACTTTAGTTGCATACACATAGGTTTCGTCTTATACATAAAATTGTGAACCGACATAATTATTTCGAATAGCAATAATTTTCTGTTGCCAATCGAAGAAGTTGGAACGTGATCGAAGCCAGAGGGATTTCCGTACCCAGATGTGAGATGATTCCCTACTCAGATATGACTCTACTGGTGGTAGGTTTCTCATATGTGAGAGGTCATCTAGTTAGGTACCACCGCAATGTCTATTTATTCCGTGAAACAGCAGTGTAAATCCACTGTTGTGTTTCGGATTGCAGGACATTGTAGCCACAGAAACTACTGGACATATTGAGACTTAACATTTTATGTCTCAGGATGGCGAGCGCAGTGGAATGTTGCTACTGTTTATGAGCGGTCATATCGCTTACCATCAGCCGAAAGGCTTGCTCGTCTCGCCATTCATTGAAATAAAAAAAAAAATAGTATATTTTGTTTGTTAAGGTATTATTTAATTTTGCATGTTCACATCAATAAGAACGAAAATGAGTAAACTACGTGTCTAGAAATAACTAAAACAAACAGTGTTATTACACATCAATCCACTCAAAACATATAATAGGGTCTTCTATCAGAAAATTAATAAATACAGGAAAACGGTAATAACAACACATTTAAAAAAACTAACAATAATGATCCAATAATTACTTTCAATACAGAAAACAAGAAACTAATTACATATTTTTAAAAGCACAAGAGTCAAGAACAGTTAAATACTACCTACAATGAAAGAGTTCTAGATGCATTAAATATTATCATAGGAAAAACAGACAAACGACAAGTGGTCAGTTTAGGTGTGGAAATAGAATAACAAGGTATCCACTACAATATAATCATTTATACTATAAATCCCAATTACGTGTATTATGCATACGTTGCAAATCACCTTGCATCGTCTGTTTACACACAGATAAGCGACGTACAATCAGCCATAGTAAACATTATACGCTTTGCATAATAAGGAGTTGCTGTTAAAAATAACGCGTATTAATCATCAGAGATGCATTTAAGTACAATGTCCGACTTATGGCCTTTGTATTGTGAATATAATAAACACGCACGCATGCACTTTTAAAGGGGTAGGCGGAGGTAACAATTATGCAGGGGACTATAGCATAAGTAAAAAATATATGATGTCTTCGATGGGAAAACTTTCTACAACAGACAAACCGACTAGGGAATCCATTTCAAAAATTTACAATTTATAATCCATAATATAAAGGAGAATTAGAAGGCCCAATAGTAGATATAGGTAAAAAAAAATTAGATCCCGATTATATTTTTTTTATATTGCAAGAACATCAGCATTGTTAAGCAACACTTAGCGGCAGATGAGCTAGTTTTTATATAATCAGGTGTCTAGAAACAATGTACTAACACTTGTTGCACAAACTCTGCAAATTATTATCATTTTATGCATACTATAAAAATATAACATGTATAATACATGTTCACGATAAATTTACATACACATAAAGATTCACTTAAAGGTCGTAAATAATACATTTGCTTTCAACCTGCGATTTATTTCATTTTGTCTTTGGTTGCTGCCGTTTTACTGATTATAAACTTGTGGGAATTATTTTATGTAGATATATACTACGAAGAGCCTAGCCTTCCCAACTGTACTCTCGATTTTAGAGGAGGCCTGTGCCCAAGGGGGTTTCTCTATTCTAAGACACGACCACAGGTGTTCGAATCCTCTATCGTGCGTCGTAACTAAAGACTAAGTTTGGAGTGAATGAAAAGTGTCATAAAGAATAGTAATGATATTTACAAGTGGCAAGTTTTATTTTACTACGGACTTTGAAGTCCAAATATTCGACTTTTATTTCGGATCACAGAGTAACCAGTGCATAAAACGTGTATGGGCTGATACAGATAGATATTATTAAGGGAGGCGAAAGCCCTCGAGTGGAATTCAAATATAAGAAATTAGCGTTCGAAATTGAACGTCACCAAGGTAGGAATTCACTAGGTGTACGAAGATTCTAATTAAGTAGTATAATTCAAAAACTTTAGGTAGAACGTATTTCTCGTACAATTGAGGTGTATAGTTTAGCATAAATGCAGGTTGAAGGAAAATAATTTACCAAGGGCAACACAGGTTACAGTTATTGATAATTTAAAAAAACTGCATTTATAACTTTACATGAGACACACACTACGTAATGTTCATGGCACAAATAAATAACCATTTAACATTGTTTTGTTCCGGTACTATTTAATCATTAGTTTCGGAGTTCGATTTCACGTGTTAAAAACAATATCGTATATAAGCAAGCAGTTAATTTTATCCGGTTTATATAGGAACAGACCAGTTGATGACGTCATTGATTTGATTAATGGCAATTAAGTAGGATATAAGTAAAGCGAAAGTACGTATGGAGATTACGTGTGTTATTCGAGATTTCCTTTGGACTGTACAATCAGGATAGGTAGAAGTTTGGCACACTATGGGCAACACTAGTATTATTCCTGGCTACTTCTTTAGGGATAAAGGCTTGAACATAAGTTGAAATACTTATACTGCAAACACAAAGTAAAACTTAGATAATAAAACTATGTTAACCTCAATTGAGCTGACAAATGATACGGAGAAATAAGAAGAACACTTTCATATACCTCAACCAATTAGGTGAAAGTGCTTAGTGACTTATAGTCTAACCATTAACCTACTGTTCGACTCACATAGATTTTTTTATAATTGACAGCACTGGATGTATGTCGGTTCTTCAGTTATTAGGAACAATGTTCGAGACTTACTTTAACATTGAAATTTAATTGATATGTTAGAAATTCATTCACTTTGCACTTACTAAACTACACTTCTAATTTTTTCATGGAACGAAAACTCTTTTGTGTTAAATTAGGACAGAAAGCATAAAAGGGAACTGTTTCGATTGTTTGATGAGAAGTATATAATTTATTTTCGTGAAAAAATCCAAGTTTAAAATATCGCGGTCATATTTCGATAGCCAACGCGGGAAGTTATTCCGCTATTCATGAATATTTATAAAAAAAAACAGTATAAGTACAAATAAACGGAGCTCGAATTCAAGCACTAGTCGGATATAACATAAGTATGCAAATCGCATGCAAAACAGTTTAGCAATTATACATTGAATATGCAGCAAACATGAAAACACCATAAAAATAAAAGTTATAACATTATTCAATATTAATTACCATCACCTGATCGGTGGAATATACTATCATTGGTTGTGAATAAGACATGACTCTGGAGTCTCGGCATTGATATACAACTTCACCGCATCCCGACACCTCATATCTCATCAGTAAGCCGGCATGATTGTATCGATTGGCATGGGACTGCTGTCTGATGCCATATACTGTGTATGTTACTGTGTATACTATGAATATTATTAAATTGATGTATTTTAGCCGAATAATAATTATATTCTGTATTCGATACTGATTGTAGGTTACTTTTTTCATTCAGTTACATTTATGCTGTCTCTCCATTATCTTAATTGATCGAATATTTTTCTTCGATTCTGATTTTAGTTTACTATTTTCTTTTATGTAACAAATTTAAGCTGTCTACAAATGATGATGTATGGACTCTCGTCTACAAAACCAAATAATACTATGAATTACAAAACAAAGCTTGGCATTCCACTGCGCTCGCCACCCTGAGACATAAGATTTTAAATTTCAATATGTCCAGTAGTTACTCTGACTACAGTGTCCTTTATACCGGAACACAACAGTGCTTTTTCACTGCTGTTCGGCAGGAGAAATAATACAGATAAGTAACTACTCGTCATAGATATCAATCAAATGTGCGTGATCGTCACATGCAACAAGGACGGAGACGTGTGACGTAACTAATTAGTGTTCACTTATCAACATCCTCTGAGACCGCTTTCAATCAGACACGCTTATCGAATCATATTGAAAGGATTATACGACAAGTATAACTTGTTGTCAATCATTATTTTATCGTGACTTTTCAATATTAGTACGTTAGTGATTAATTATTGAGATGTAACTATAGCTATAGTACCGGCTTGATTACATTTTTTAAATATTGTTCTAAAGTATACGATATAGAGTACTTCTACTTCGTAAAAGCTTTTCGTATTGCAGATTCTACTTATTAATGGTTAACAACCACCTATGGTACAATCTAAGCTTAGTATAAAGATTGATTTTGTAAACTCTCTCTGGTACTGTGTATTTTATATATTATCTTACTTTTTATCAAAAATATTCATAACAAAACCGAAACTTAGCACGTTGAGGAAAAAACTTCGGAAAGTTAATAAAAATACCACTGCTAATCAAAAAATAATACTTTTTTAAATTGTTCTTCTATGTGTTGATTCAAATGACTAGCCAACAAATAAAAATATATGCGTCACATATTGAATCATGAATGCGGGCCGCCAAGTACCACCCTGTACCGAGTTATGAGGTAACAAACATAAAAAAAACATAGAGTCGAATTGAGAACCTCCTCCTTTTTATGATATCGGTTAAAATTAAACTCAATTGACATATTTCAAGAAATATGTCGACACTCCATAGTTTTGCGACAAACCAATGATATATTTCACGACCGCAAAATATAATATTACATACCGCATCCGCGGTGAACAAGTGTGCCAACAAACGGTTGTCCCAGCGGCCCGCACGCGGAATCTAAGACCATTCTCATGGGAACAAGCCCGGTTCACAAACCAACTTACTTACATTTCTTAGAAACCATCGCATCTCTGCGATCTACTGATGTGTTACAAATATATTTAAGTATTACTGGAAATAGTCCGCCAAACAAACTATTCATCGTAACAGACTATCTCCAATACATAGATGATACTTCGGTACCAAACCTCCTGTCTCCCATAATTGCAACGGTAGAAAAATAACGGGAATACGATAAAAGTGTTGATCTTACAGCAATCTCACTCACAGACAAAACACTACATGACAACAAAATCGTTGCTTCGGTTTTTGAAAAAATCTATCCAAGTCGAATTGACGCGAACTAGCTGCCGTCCAATGCAATCACAATGTTTTATCACATTAAAACATTGAGTTACACAACCATTAAAACGTTTTGTTTGATGCGGAAGCGTCTTCTATTGAGTATTGTAACCGACGCGATGGTAAACAATATCAATGGATAGTGCGATAAAAACAAGATGCTTCCTATTAATAATTCCCCATCACATCATTATTGAGATGGCTGATAAGACCGTGAAATGTCGTTACTTTTATTATTTATTAATTCCATTAAAAAGTGCATTTTGATAATCTTGATGAACACGTGCATGCTGTCTAGACGTGACATATTATTTTATTATTGTTGAAAAGACGGAATTTCATAAGATTATAACTCAGCCATATTTAACTATTAATAGAATCTAATCAATCAGTCTTTCAAAGGAATTAGCTCAGTGGTTTTAACAGAGAAATATGTATAAATATTCTACTTGGAGAAGTACATACAAACTTTAGTCGTATGCTTGGTGTTCTCCTCATACTCTTTCCCATCTAGTCGACCCAATGTGATCAAAAGACTAGTAAATATGGCCAGCCTTGTGTGGCAGTCGCCAAACCGACCACAGAATTTCTGGAATAAAATGACTGCCGCTATAGCCAAAGTCCAAGGCACGGTATTGATTGATATAATATACTCTTCTCAAAGGAACAATAGAAATCCTAGTTTTAGGCCGTAAAACTTGTCGGTCTCCATTGTATATAAAAGCTAATGTTATAAGGAGGGCCTAATAACTGCGACACATTTACAACTCCTGCAGTTATTGTGACAACATTTTTATTGTTACATTCTTTGTTGATTCAGAAATAAATTTTATTATATTTTATTTATTGTGAAACCGAAACGATGTCGATCCTAGGAAGGGTTTAATGAAACTATCCGATAATAAGCTCTACAATTGCTATTACGTTATACAAATTTCCCATTAACATTTAACATACATATTTCCAATATTTTATAAATAACCCTATTAATCAACGACTAACTAAGTAGCTATTGGGATGGTGAATATTGCTGCAAATATTTAAAAAAACATATCTCATTAGTAAACGTCAACCAGGTATTTAAAATAACATCGAGTACTATAAGTACTTTTTCTAGGGAATTCTAAAGTCAATAACATGTTTTGACCTTCGAGATCTATGACTATTGTTATAAATTATGGCCTTTACAATTGACCCCATGAATAAAGGTGTCAATTGGACAAAAAACTGTCAAACGTCAAAACAGCAAACAAGAAGCTCGGAGGGTAATTGTCTAAATTGCACGACATTTGGTGGAGATAAACAATTACATCTACATGATGATATATAAAATGTCTAGTATTCTGTTATATTACGACTAGATAGAGTAAAAGTTAATATAAATAGGGTGTTTAATTTAAAAAGATTTTGTAACAACTATTTAGTGAACCCAAAATATTTTCTTAACTTTCTGATTTAGAAGATTCTAAGTTGTAATTCTGCCCTAAATAATGATTAGCATACATGCCACTATTATTGTGAGATTGTTGGCAAATTTGTGACTTGTAGGAGTATGGAAACTTGCGACCTTCGTAGACAAAATTACAAGATGGATTGGTGTGTGGAAACACAACGTTAATTAGCGCAAACACTATTTTAGAATAACAATTAAGGAAGGAATTTTTAAGTAAATGTATTTCATATTTTACAGTATTCAAAGTTTATAGTTTAGATACAATCGATTTATTATCAGGGATCCTACCACTTATCTGAATGAATGAAAGTAATATTTATGGCATGTCTCCAGGTCGACCGAAAGCACACCAAGAGAATAGGTAAAGCTCTGTAGTAACAGTTTTATGCCTTACATAAGCATATTAAGGCCAGCCGTTGCTTCTGGAGCATTTTTTTTAAACCGGAGGACCTTAAAAAGTGCAGGCCAGATAAGTTGGTACATATAAGTAGATACATTCAAAGTATTAAATCAGAATCCCCACGGCGCCCTCAAAATTGACATGCATTTGGGCACGGTTATTGGATTTTTCTATTCATTATTAGTCCGTAGTCAGGTATTTCTGCCCCATATGGCGATACGCCATAAAACCAAACAAATCTTAAAGCCAATATTAGCTATAAAACGAAGAAAACGAATTCATTAGCAAGAATTTACGAGCTCCAAATTCAACAATATTGGCGGGAACCGACGTGTGTAAACGTAAAGTGTTAGTTCACAATGTCATTACGAGATTTCGACGTATTTGTTGGCACGAAGAAACACAATATGATCAATATCCTTAGAGTTAGCACCAGAAGAAAATTTAACGGCAGTCTTAGAAATAAAAACAAATGAAAAGCTGTTGGAGATACCCGTGTCAAATTCCAGCTATTATTAGTGTTAGCTATTAATATTAATTGTCGAAAGGAAAGTAATTAGTCGGTTGGCAATAGTCACTGCCTGATTGACGGCGAATTGGTCAGACAGTCAGTCTACATGGGCATGAGAACGCGTCATTGTTTGTTGTCAGTATTGGCAGCTCACACTGATACACATGTAGAGATAAAAATAGACAGTTGCCAGAGGTTTTACGCACAACCGCTCATCAAATTGTGGTGACGTGATTCTCTGTTGATAATCACGGCCATGAACAATGTTTAGAATGTTAGCTTGGACTAGAGAGGTGATCTAATGAATAATGCTGGATGTATTGAAAACAAGATATATGGAGAAATGAGGAATCTGTATAATATAATGGAATCTGGAAAATGCTCCTTTCCAATAGGAGAATATTTATTTTATTAATTTCCCAAAGGTTTTTTGGAAATATGAAAGAACATTTTTTAAGCAATCATAAGAAAATAAAAAATATATGATGAAGAATGTCTGAATTATTTTAGTAAATTATGAATCTTATGTTTACATATCAATGCTCATACCTCTCAGTTCATTTATTCAGTAATCACGCACTGCCAAATCGTTTCTATTTAGATGACAGCTGACGTATGTAAATTAATTGGCCGTGACCGTGGTGACTTTTGAGCATAAATGTCGCTATTTATCTTTTAAGATATTTTGGCTGCGTTTTCTTTTGTCTAGATTCTAGAACTTGGATATAAACGATATTTTAAAATAATACTGTTTGTTTACCTTCCAACAGAAGCTAACATCCTCTGTTACAACAAAACTGTCCTGATTAGTTGATTCATCTTGCAATATTTGTAGTATTTTGTCTTAGAAAATCTCGATATAAGTTTATCTTTACAACATAATTTCAATTTGCCCTGGTCATTATAATGAATGGATAAATGCCTACTCGCATCGTGTCCACGTGCTAAACACGATAAATAAGGAAAATCAACACATAACAACACGATGATCAATTTTCTCAAGCTGTATATTATTACAAATTTAATTTAAATAAATAAAATATATTAAATTTAATTGAAGTTAAATAAAATTTAATTTAATTAAGTTGAATAAAGTATATTTTAATTCTCATTTTATATTTACGACTGCTACAATATTTTGATGAGTGGTAAAACTAAGTGTAGGTGAGTATTATGAAACAATCCACATTTAGTTACGAGCATTTGGAGCCGTTAAGGAAACCGGTTTGTATGGCCGGTTCCTTCATTTCTAACTTTTTAATATTACATCAGAGTAGGCGACGTCGCCGACGGGCACCGGGTTTTCTTCGCGTTGATGGCTCTACAAGTGTTATAACTATACGTTTATGCTAATTCTGCTCGAGTATATAATTACTTATAAGACCTTGCATTTATGAATGCTAGATATACCGATTCTTTAATACAATGTCTCGTCCAATTTCTTGTTTTTATTTTACGAAAAGCTACAGGAACTAATGAAAAATAAAAGTCATTTACCTATCCAAGTCTCGATGAGTTTCGATTTTAATATCGTCCATAACACGATGAGGTTCGACATCTATGCTAGTGGTCGTGTCAATTTTTCCTAACAGTTCACGTTGAATTATACATATTGTTTTTTATTCAAACCCTATTCAAAAATAGTTGACAGTCACAATTTTTTAGGCTAGCATCTCTAATTTCTAAAACTAACATCCACAATACCCCAAAATGGGCACTCGCTAAAAAGGCAAAATAGCATCATCGTCTATTTTATAACAGTCAGTCGTAACGAGCGTGATAAAGTATTTGATAAATCAATATTTCCATCTAATCTATTTAATTATATATCCATAGGTAACTAGTATTTAACCTTTTGGTAAAGAAAATACACCATTGTAGTTTTATAATGTCACATCCGTGCTCTGATCAAGAAAATGAACTTAATATTTCGAAAATAATTGTTCCACCGGAAATTATAATTGGACATATTATTATAATAATACAAAAACAAGCGTACGTTTGTAAACTCAGAGTTGGTACATTTAATGGCATATTATAAACACAACACAGTGGCCATAAGAAAAAAAAGGATATATCTATGGTCAAGCGTATCCTCTGAGTTTTCCATAGGTAAGTCAAATTTTTAGATCTTAATTATGTGACACTAATATTAGATATCCACTAATATAAGCGTAATGTCCGACGCCCGCCTACAAGGTGGACGGACGATCTGGCTAAGGTTGCAGGAGGTCGCTGGATGCAGGCCGCTTCCAACAGGTCATTATGGAGTTCCTTGGGGGAGGCCTACGGTAAGCAGTGGACTTCCTGTGGCTGATATGATGACGATGATGATGAATATCAGATAGGCTGTCAGTTCACTTGTGTTCGGAGGCAATAGGCCATAATGAGCATAAGACCCCTTTTTTGCTTATACGATTAAAAATATTTCATTCAAGGGTCTTTTCATAAATCACTACCTATTTTAGGACAAGTTTTAAACAGAACAACGCGCGAGTCTCATGTCACACTCAATATGTAGTTCAAAATGCAGTCTTTAATAAATGAATTTAATTTTTACCGACCCTTTTGTTTCCCTCCTGCGGGTTAGTATGTTCAAAGATTGTGACACATTTCCAATACTGAGTAGGTACATTAAAGATTAATTGTTTAGGCACCTAAGAGGTCTTAACGGCTTTAGTGATTCTGGGAAGATTGTAATGTAATTGGGATTGATGATTTGCCGGAGTTGTTGACCATGTGAAATTCTGATTTAGGTAATTATCGTGAAAGTACCACGTTTATTTATATTTAAAAAAAAATAAAAGAAAATGACTAAATTGCCTTTGAAAGAAGAAAGTTTGTCGTAGGGTTCGGAGATATTTAAATTTATTTTTGAAAATTCGTGTTTTTTTATTATTATGAATAGCGAGATTAGCTCGCCATTCATAATAATTAAAAAAAAACGCGCTCACCATCCTGGTACATAAGATATTAAGTCTCAATATATCCAAAAATTCATTAATTTTCCACCTTAAGAAAATCGGAAAATCTTATAAAAAATGGTTAATGTGGGAGTCCGGGTATGTTTTTCTTTCCTCAATTTAGCATTTACCAAGGTACTTTTAGCACAAAAAAATATTTAAGTACCTCCTATTTGTTAAATTTAAATCGCAGAGGAAATGAGGCTGGATTTTCTTGTACTTGCCATGACTAAAAGTAATTTTAAAAAGTAGGTACTTACCCAAAGGGACTAAGTTTAAAACTAAGAGAGAAATCACAAAGCACCCCTTCAACATTTTTCAATTTGTACCAAAACGCACACCTGATACTTAAAATACACAATCATTTGCATTGTAAAAAATATAATAACAAGTTAGCAACACATAGCGCAGCGTTTGGCACGGTACACGTGGAAAACTGTTGTATTTTATCCAAAGTAAAAAATAACAGTTAAATAACAAGTCGAAAATAAACTTTAACGACACAATACACGTTCGAATTTCGAGTTCTATACATTTTTGGCGCGACACAACACGAGCGTACGCTTCAACGCGGCAAAGCGGACTTGCACGGACTTGGCTGAAGCGGGACGCCGCGCCGCCGCGCCACGCCGCGGTTGACGTGAGCGATGGCCGGTGATTGCGTCTCGCGTCACGCGTCACCGAAGGTTCTTTCATTCGGACGCCAGGCGGCTATCAACATTCAATTACCAGTCTGCGTTCTCTTCATTGAATTATATTCTATTCTCTTTCTTAAAATATAATATAAAATAATAATTTAATATGCGGTCCCTACATTAATTTACCTTATATTACAAGAGGCCAGATTTTCGTCATTTTATAAAAGCTGCAAGTTCGTCTACGCATGCCTTGACATAGGCTTCACACAAGATTCGGCGACTGGGCCTCAAGGTGGCCCTGAACAAGACCGAGGCCGTGTGTTTCCACGGACCTCGGCGTGGGCCCCCACTCCGATATTTTTTACCCATTTTCGATACTTTAATTAGGCATACTCTTTTCAAATTACATTTTTTTTTATAGATGGAGGGCAGACCAGTGAGGAAAGTAACACATGAACTGATATGCTGTGAGTTATAACGGACTTTAGTTATTTCCAACCCTCCCTTTACCTAAGTTCAAGGTTTTGGTTCAGCAGGCCGATGCAGCAAAAAAAGCCCATGGCTGACTTTCCACCGGTTTTTTTAACTGCTTTTTTTAAGTTGGTAAATTTTAAGTTTTTAGTAAGTACATGATATTAGCTGATCGTTTGATGCCTATTTTAGAGGCCTCCGCAGACAAACATTCAACTTTTATAAAATGACGAAAGTCGCAGGCTCTTGTTTCTTATGATACAGCTTTAAAATATTTTATAATTAATTTAAAATATTTTAGTATATAATATTGGTTTGCATGCTAATATACTGCTTGAAATCAGCACAACAATATCCTGTCAAGTGCCACCGGAACAGTCCCACTGCTAGGTACGAGGCTCGTCTACACTCGAGAGTTCGTCTACCTCGATAGGTATCCTATCATTAACAAAAGGTTAAAATGAGTGTCACTATTATGTCAATACATTATACAATTCTAAGCTTTAATAAAAAAAATAGATATTGATCTTACCGAATGTAAAGTCATCAGTAGATGACCACTTAAGGATACTGAATTTTCTTTTTTTATGTTTAACTTTAATTAACATCGGAATTCAATATTTTTTTCTTATAAGCTCTATGCTAGCACAAAACGAACCAGTATTTTTTCTTGGTTACAATGGTTGAATAAAATATATAATATAAAATAAATCTTCGTATTCACTAGTTGACTGTCTAAAAACCAGTAAATGACCACGTTTTGCATCAGTAGTTGACCATTCAGATTCTTAAGTTTTACCTGTGTTATTTGTAAAAATAAAGAAGCAAATCAAGCCTTTTTCTTTCTTTTGACTTGTTCATTAATTTCTTTGTAAATGTAACTTTGTAAGTGTTATTCTTGGTACACCGTTTTTTTGTAGCCCTTCTTATGGGTGTTTTAAGACGAACATTCTTTCCTGCCGAGAAAATTGCACCTTCAGTATAATTTAGGAATTCTACAAAGAAATCTACAAGGTAAAAAAGTGGTTTTAGTAACTGATCATACCTTACAATGAAGATGGTCAACTATTAAATAATATCAACTTATTGTAAAAGTAAATAGAATAGTTAATTGTAATGAATGCTGCCCTACATATATTATTGTGTACAGTTTATTTACATGATACAGAATTTCATCAAAAGTTAACCGTCCTGGTCAATTACTAAAAAATCATGGGAAAACGGAATCAGTAGTGGACCACCCCCGCATAACAATCTTGTACACAAAGTTTCGTATTTTCAATACCCTGTTACCTCAATGAATCCTAAACGAATGAGAAAAACAAAACAAAACACTTACCATCAACAATGTGACAAAGTTGTTATACATATATTTAAGTTCAAAATTTTTCGATCATTAAATATATTGTTACAAAAAAACGAATAATAGATTTATATGTCAAAAAAATTGGCGGGTATTTGGAACATACGAAAAAAAATAACGCGTTGTTTGCGCGCTTCGTTGACCAGATGGTAGCACCGACTACTTAATATGGAATTACATAATTTTAAAATATGCTACCAATTCTATTTTATCGATTTATGTGCATTAGTGGTCAACTACTGGTGCATGGTCCATAATCCATTACTAGTGACCTTACCTTACGTACTTACGTATAAATATATGTTCCTTAATCTACACAATATATCTATCTTCAAAGATAGATAGATTGTGGAGACGGGCCGTAAGAGGGGTATGCAATGGTCCAATATGCTAGCTTAATGCGAATTGGTGGAATCCATGCCATAAAAATATATACAAACTCTATATAATATACGGGTAAGGTTTTACGAAACTAAGCGACACTAACAGTTTGTGCAAGTATTGTTAAGAAACGAATACACGTTTTAGGCTCGCGCCTTAATTTTAAGTATATTGCGTAAACATCAATAGATCTGATTGCTATTTTTTAATTTAAGAGATGTTTAATAACGGACATGTGTAAATTCTTTATAAAATACATTATTTTTCTATAAAACTATCCTACGATTTTGTTAGCCACCTTTTGGGTGTGGTTAAGTTAGTTAAGTATAACTTCGTTGACCAATTTCAATTCCGTTGGTGTAAAATTTTGAACTTCGGTGTCTATACATAAAGAAACTCCTTATAAACAAATACTGCCTATTTCCAAGATAATTTTTCTGTTAGATTCAATACACTTCCATTTTCCAACTTTGTACCATAAAAGTGATATTTTTGAACCATAAACTATGACTAGCCAACATATTATCTGTAACTAGGTTTATTTATTTAATTTAATTAAAGCTCATCAACAGTATACATCTTATGTTAGAAAATTATCTTGTAATTAGTTTAAACCTAATTGTTAAATGACGGAAATATATATAGGCACATATCAGTATGTAATGATTATATTGTACTACTGGTGGCGGCACCTGTTGACGATTTATGTAAACTTGTATGGAATTGTTTGTTTATTACAATAAGTGTAATTTGTGTGTAATAAATAGTCCCTCAACCCGCACTAGGCCAGCGTGGTGGACTATATGGCCTAACCACTCTCAATCGTATTCTCGATTGTAGAGTAGGCCCGTGCCCTGCAGTGGGACGTATATGGGCTGATAAAGAAATAATTTAGAGTTATTATTATTATTATTATTTATTATTATTATTATTTAAATCTTTATTGTACACATAAAAAAAATACAACATACAGAACCAAAAAAATATAAAAAGTACAAATGGCGGTCTTATCGCTTAAAGCAATGTCTTACAGACAACCATGGGATGGATTTAAAAGAAGGAAAAAGAGAGGGCAGTGTAAAATAAATAATTAAAAGTGAGGAAACTAGATGATACTCATACTATCTAAACATAAAAATACACCAAAATAACATACATACATACATAATAAAAAGCATAAATACATACATATATAATACTACAAACATACTATACATACATACTATATATATATATATATATATATATATATATATATATATATATATATATATATATATATATAATTTATAATAAATATATATAATAAATACAAATTTAAAATGATTTAGAAGTAGGAAATAATATTATCTACTAAAATCTGTTTATTTAAAGAGAGAGGTAGTGTTCTTTGATTTGCCTTTTGAATGAAGACAGCGATTGCGCCTGTCTCACCACAACAGGAAGCGCGTTCCACAATCGAACTGCTTTGACAGTAAAAGACTTGTCCATAAATGTCGTGGTGTGCACAGGCATTCTCAGCCTAAGATTCTCAGACGACCTCAAGGACCTCAAATGTGAGTCATGAAGAAAAATAAATCGTTCTTTAAGATAAGATGGGGTGAGAGGATTGAACAAAATATTGTAAAGAAGACAGAGAATGTGAGTATTCCGACGAAACCGTATAGGTAACCACTTGAGCTTAGCACGAAACTCAGAAACATGGTCATATTTGCGTAGACCAAATATGAATCTAAGGCCTGGTCTTCGAAGGATACGCGCGGCACTGCGGTAAGCGGCAACGTCGTGACGTCATACAACGTAGTTCACATAACAAAAAAGGTGGTTCATATAGGTTTTACTCTGTGCGTAAAACCGTTGACCAATAGCAGAACTTTTCATTGACAACCAACGTTACTATGACAATTTCACATTGAAGTTTTCTTGAATTTCCATGACAACAAATAACAATCATTTATGTTCGAAAATATATAAAATTTCTTTAAAAAAATGTTTGTGCGTCATTTTAAAAAGACTGGGTTTATATGTTTACGAGATGATTTACGCAATATTGATATGTGATAAAAGTGGTTCGTATCATTCTTATGAAATACGCGTCTGCTGTATACATCTTTTTTCGCCTAAACAACTTATTGTTCGATCAAATTAAATTTCACTGGATTTATTTAGATATCCATTCTTAAGTTATCGTTATCGATCGTACCGTAATTGGGTAAAAGTAAATTACATAACGGTTAAATTATTTTCCTATAAAATTTTCACAAGCAAAACCTGGAACAATACTGATAGACAATTTTTACAATAATAATTTTATTTTAGTATTTAACAGAATTCATAACACAGAGCTCAAAATATATATGCAATACAATACAATACAATATACATACATAGGTGTAAGTAGCATAAATTACAATATACATAGAGGTGGTTCTGATGGAGTGAGAATGGAAAAACGGGGAAAACACAGAACTTAATACTACATTGAGGAACTACATATTTAAGATTGCACCATATCGTAACATGATGCTCTCTAGGTGCTAGGAGAGTGGTGCTAATTGTGTCGAATGGCGATAGTTCTCTTGTAGTAGATCTTGCAGGTGGATTTTGTAAATGACTACGACGATAATATACAACCATTATGCATCGAATGTATGTATATGGGCTGATACACAACTCATATAAAAAGCGGGTGCACTTAAACGATTGATGTTTTTATTGGGTTTGTTGTTTGTATTTCTTTCTATGCACATATAGGGATAAGGCCAGCTAGCGCAGTGGACTATAGTATGACCTAACCACTCTCAATCGTATTCTCGATTGTAGAGGAGACCGGTGCTCTGCAGTGAGACGTATATGGGCTGATAAAGTGCCCTGCGAATACGGATAAAGACTGAATTTATATAGATACTTACTAATAAATCGTCTCCAATTATACTCCAATTGTACCCTGATCAGTTGGGAACTAATTCCGTTGCTATATTTTAAGTACTAGGTACTTAGAACAATTAACATACAGTTCCGTATGCCATTTTTATAACAATAAAATAAATGTAATTGACTCCATTTTATAATCATATACTTATTACATTCTAATTATTTCTACTTTTTAACTGTATTTTTTTTACCAACGCAAGGTTTTAAAGTTGTATCCCTACGTGATTTTATATTGCGCCATTGTCATTGGAAACGCACGTGAACTGTATTCAACGTACTGCGCCGCAGTACATAGTCGATGGACGCGCCACAGCCTAAACAAAAGTTAAACCAAACGAAAATTGATAGAAATATTGTCTTCAAATAAATCCATTACGCAAGTACGCTTACCGCGACGAAATGATGAGAATGACGGCACGTTGTGCGGTGTATCCGCCCCGCACTTCACCACACTTGCCCCTCTACACCGACGCATACTGTGACAGTACCAAAGACCAGTCTACCCGTCACCCGGTTGACCCCTTACCGCAGACGCTGGCTGAGCATACTCCGGCGGAACGTCATGTAAATGTCAATGTTTTTCATACAAAACCGAGTTTGACACCGCATTCCGCGCAACGCAACGCTGTGCGTAGCTTCGACAGACCAGGGCTTTATGCAGAAATTTTGAAGACGCTCAAGTTTATTTAGTTGGTCTTCGGTGAGATCTAGATAGCTGACATCGGCATAATCAAGGATGGGGAGAAGGAGGGTTTGCGCAAGTGAAATCTTCGTGGTAACGGGTAGAAAATTGCGTAACCTTCGCAGGGACTTAGCTGAAACGAACAGCTTACGGCTTATTTCACGAAGCTGAGGACCCCAAGTAAATGACTTATCAATAAGTAAGCCCAAATTGCGGACGGTGTCACTGTAAGGGATGGTTATCCCATTACAATAAACACTGGGGAGTTGATTCCAATCCAGCTTCGAGATCATCCTAGGGCTACCGACAACAATGACTTGTGTTTTCAAGGGATTGATCTTCAAACCATGAGCTCTATTCCAATCACAAATGTGTTGAATGTCTGTATTGATATAAGCAATTGCATCGACCATCTTGTCCACGGGTGCCTGAGTATATATTTGGAGATCATCTGCGTAGAGGTGGTAGGAGGAGCGTAAGAAGTTGGTTATTGAGTTAATAAATACAGCGAAGAGAAGAGGAGATAGCACGCCGCCCTGAGGAACGCCAGCAGCTACGGAGCACCAAGAGGAAAATCTATCCTCCACACGGATGCGTTGCCGGCGTCCATACAGGTAACTACGAAACCAATCAACAGCCATTGGAGATATGTTAAGAGAACGTAGCATGGAAAGTAATACGTCGTAGTCCACGGTATTAAAGGCATTACTGAAGTCTAGCAAAACTAAAACTGTCAGCTTGCCGTCCTCCAGTGGCGTAACTACCCCAACGGGGGCCCGTGGCAAAGTTAATCAAATGGGGCCCTTCGTAAAGATAAAAAAACTTAACATTTTAGTTTTGTTTTTATGATTATTTTTTTAAGGTGCGTGCGTGGTGGCCTGTTGGTAAACGGACTAAACGTGGCCGCCAACATGATCATGGTGACCGCGGATTCGAATTCTAGGGCACATCTCTATCATTTCGGAGTCATGTGTGTAGTGATAGTCAATTACCACGCATTATGACGGTGTAGGAAAACATCTTGAGGAAACCTGCATACCATAGCGATTTGGAAGAATTTCTATAGCACGTTAAGTCCACCAGCGCGCACTAAGCCAGCGTGGTGGACTATATAGTCTAACCTAGTGGTCTATACTTTGGTCTAACCACTCACAATCGTACTTTCGATTGTAGAGGAGACCCGTGCCCTACAATGGGGTTTATATGGGCTGATATAGTACAGAACAGAATCTTTTAATGACATGGCTTCATATTTCTCATCGGATTTTGAACATAAATTATTTCACAAAATCTAATAACGATAACCGAGTGCTTTTGGAAATGCATTTTTATTTCTTTCTATCACACAGTTCCAATAAACTTCACATACTTGGTCTGTTTTAGAAAAATCTTGAATTGTATCAAATATAATGGAGTAAATTTAGACCCAAAACAGCAATTAGCTCATTTTGTATTTTCGGATGTAAGTACTTTATATGTTCCTTACTTATTTAACAATTCCTCTAAATTAGGATCACATTTTTCTAGTAACTGCTTTATACCGGCTATCTCCGTTTTCTCTATGGCCACGAAAAGCTAAATTAGTAACTTCGTGGAGTATAGTAAGTTCTCCACCTCAAGAAAATGTTTATTTTTTAATGGGTTATCGCTCCTTGTCTAATGTCCAATAAAACCGCCATTGTTCATACAAAAGACACGAATCCAACTTAATTTTTTATGTTTCGTGTCTCTCTATCCCACTTAAGTACAATTTGTTTCCAGTCGTCATAATCCTCAACTCAAACATTTTGTTTATTCATCAGCGTTTTGTTGCGCACCGCTGGACATAGGCCTCTTCCAAATTGCGATTTTTAACCCTGTCGTCAGCTTTTCGCATCTAGCATGTGGGAGCGACATTTTGCAAATCGTCATTCCGCCTAGCTGGAAGTGGACACGGTCTCCACTCAAGAACACGTTAACTCCAACAGTTATCGATTCTTCCACAGATGTGGCCAGCGCAATGCCACTTCAACTTGCTAATCTTGTTTGCTATGTCTATAACTTTGGTTCTCTTTCGGATAAGCTCATTACGGATCTTTATCTTCAAAGAGACACCGAGAATAGCACGCTCCATGGCCCGCTGAGCGACCATAAGCTAGTGGACCAATCGTACTATGAGTATCCAAGTATCTGCACCATAGGTTGTGACAGTGTCAACGCAGGACGCAGGGTGTGAGAGCAAATGCGGAGTTTGGTTCTGCGCCATAGGTTTTAAATACTTAATTTCGTTGTTAATGTTACATTCTTCTCTGCTTACACCCTGTTGGGTTTGAGCCCAAGGCCCTATAGGCCCTAAGACCATGTTGGACCAGGGGGCCCTGCCAGCTTGGGGGCCCCCTAGGTCGGGGGCCCGTGGCATTTTGCGCACTTTGCCACCCTATTGTTACGCCACTGCCGTCCTCCATGCCGGATCTAATATCATCTGTGATATGGGTCAAAGTGGTGGTCGTACTATGCCCTGGACGAAACCCAGATTGGAGAGGATTTAAAAGGTTGTTCTTGGAGAGGAAATCATTAAGTTGGGAATGGATTAAACGTTCTAGGACTTTGGAAAGGAAAGGAAGTTATGTTTCGAATACCGAAATATATTAATTTTAAGATTTATTATATAATAATTAAAATGACTGGTTTTAAAGGAAACTGCGTTTGCAGTAACCGTTGCTATGGAAATGATAATGTCAGTTTGTTTGGAAAATGGTTTCATTTTTGTCCTAGCATTCCTGTGAGAAAAAACTAAGTAATCTTTTGTGTGTATTTTCATTGTAAAGGACATTAAACCTGATACATTGGGATTATCGCCGACATGTACTACTAAACCAAGAAATATGTTTTGTATGTTGATATTATGAACATTATTGATATTAAAAACAATTTCAACTTGATATTGGTTAAAATTACACGAGTCTACGAAAGATACACATTTTTAAATATTGGAATAACAAATAACAAATGTACGTAGTACATTATAACTCAATGTAACAAATATGAAATTTCGTGCATTTGCCTAGCACGCCCTCTGATGGCGAAATCACATCGGAAAATATAAAAAAAATAGAGTAGCGCAGATGGTAGCGCATCTATTTCTGTATATAATTCTAATCTTTATAATTCAAATCTATGGTATACATATTATACGAGTATAATAATAATATATACGGGTATAATAATTATTAGTGTTTTTCTCAACTAGTTTTGTTGCTATTATTATAGACACCTAAAAATTCTTATATTATTGTATGTCAATTGGCGGGCCACAGTTGTACGGATAAACAATTTGTAACAGTTTATGTAAAGTGTAAACCTAAGTCCACTATAAAAAATATGTGATTTGATTTGAATATACATCATTGTCATTAATCATTGTATATAATTTCCAAATTGAGTTTTGTTTCGATGTATGTAGTACATATTATATGCAAGCAGGCGATTTTACTCGAGCAATATTCTTTTTTTCTACATCGCAAACGAGCACATAGGTCACCTGACAGTAAGTGATCACTACAACCCATAGATATCCACAACGCTTGGTTATTAGATGTGTTGCATTGTTGGTAAAGCGGTTTGTAAAAAGGATGGGAAGAGGAAAGGTTTAATTTTTACATTTTTTGAGTTCCCGACGTTTCGATTACTTTACAGCTTTTGTGGTCACGGGGCGGACTGCAAAATAAAATAGGTAGTCGTACCGCCCTGGACGAGCGCGCACATTCATGCTGAGTCATAACTCTTGAGTCATGATTGATAACAGCTTGACTCTACCACTTCCAAGCTCATTCATTAATATAGTGTAACTTCAATATGCCGAAACAGAAGGAAGTTAGAACATATTAGCTAAACCAAGTAATTTGTTACAACTTAAAATCTACATAACATAATTTAAAAACAGCTGTGTTTACATTACATAGCATCACCCCAAAATAGCTGTGTCTTAAGAAGAGTTTATCTTGTCTGAACCTGTCTAGATTATAATTAGTTAGTAATTACTATGGTATTAAAGAGGTAATAATTGATAGGAAATATTATGTTAAGATTATTAATTGAAAAACTCGTTAAATAGAAGTAAATTATAATCTAATTCTGCAATGATAAAAAAAATCGTTATAAAGAGAATTTAGAAATTTATACAGGGTATATCAAGACTGCTACCGAAAACGAAGCCGGGTGGCAGTTTAAGCGACTTCAGACACAATGCAACAGAAAAAGTTGAAAAAAAAAAACGTCATTTTTTTTTGTTATTTTTTTCCTATGGCCATATTTGGGTGGTAAATACATTTTTTTTCCTAAAATAATAGTGTATACCCTTTTATTTATTAATACTCTAAGGTATAAAAGAGTTTAAATTATTATTTTAGCAAAAACTATGGATTTACCACCCAAAAATGACGATATTTAAAAAATCATAAAAAATAATTGTCGCGTTTATTTGCGAAATTTTTAATTGCATTGTGTTTGTAGTCACTAAAACTACCACCCGGCTTCGTTTTCGGTAGCAGTCTTGAGATACCCGGTATGTAATGGAAACGTTTATTTTTGATTATGTCTTACGGGAATGTTAAATCAATCGTTATATTGAAGCTCGTTATATTATAGGTGCATTGCGTTCATACCTACATTTGCACAATATATTGCAATCGTTGTGCGTACCTATGTATTGATAGCGGTATCCTGTTTGAGGTAGATTCAGATTGATAACTATTTTATTGATACTATCAGTTTCGTTTGAAGTTTACAGTGAGTTGAAGTCTTTTTTGCTCTTTTTTTTAAATAATTAATACTTTGAAAGTGGTTCTTATACGAAACGCATTAACATTTCGGAGTGAAACTGACATCGTAACTGGAATAAACATAATAGATCCTCAGTACCAAACGAATTATAAGAAAAGGTATCTGTTTTGACTTGTATGACGAATCAAGTTTCTAGAATTTTTTGTGATCATAAACTACAAAATTGCAGTAAAGCTGTTATCAGCGGCAAATAAAGGCGCGAATAAAATTGATAAACTGTAATATCTCAACCTCTATTTGAAACTCACTTTGAAGTGTGAAAATGACCCAAGTTGGAATAGAACCGTTCGACCTATCGTCTGGGCAATGGACTATTTATGTAGACCGATTTAAACAACTAATGCGTCTAAATAATACTGAAGAAAATTCGTACGTATCTTCGCTTATAGTAGCAGTTGGTAATGACACATATGCGCTTATGCGCGATCTCTGCTATCCCCAACGTCCTAAAGATAAGACGTTTGATGCACTCGTTGATATAGTTAAAAACCATATTGAGCCAACTCGTTCTACATTGGTTGAAAGAACTAATTTTAGAAATAGAAAACAAAGAGCCGATGAAGACATTAAAACATATATAAATGATTTAATTCGACTCGCACGGTCTTGTGTCTTTGAAAATACATATGAAGACAATCTGATGGAGCAATTAGTTTCTGGCGTTGCCAGAGAGGATATCCGTTTGAAACTATTGACTGAAACGAATTTAAATTTTCAACGTGCTAAGGATATTGCGTTGAGAATGGAAGCTGCAGCGAATACTGTTCAAATAAAACAAGAATCTGGAGAAAGTAACCAACTCAATACAAACACAATAAGTAGACAGCCAAATGCAACTGTTTCATCTTGTTACAGGTGCAATCGAAGTCATTCACCTGATGTTTGTCCATATTTGCACTTTAAATGTAACATTTGTGGAGAAAGAGGACATTTACAGAAAATGTGTCCGAGGGCTGAACCAGGAACATGGAAAAAGTATTGGTACAGAAATAGAAGGCCTCATTATAGACGCCGAAATTATGGAGGAAATGTCACTAACATAATATTATAAGATTCAAAATAATCCCGTATTTGCATATTTAGTTTAAAAAAAAATCTTTATTATAATCATTGTAAATTCTGAGGTTCCCTGTTCATAATAGTCCTGTTACAGCATTGAGATACTAGATACTGAGTATACTAGAGGGGACACTGCAAACAAAATTTCCGTAACAAAATGAACGGTACCGTACGGTTCCATCTATTGCTGTCTCTGGCACGCCTACACAGTAACATCGTCTTCACTCTCGCTTCACTGGGTTCCCGTGTGCACGCACCATACGCAGAGATTTTGTTCCCGATGTCCGCTCTAGTATAATACCTCAATGGGTCACAGTTGCCGACACGATGGTCGCGGGTTTCAATTAGTATTTCTTGGTCGGTGGTTCCAATCCTTCTTAATGGACCACTCATGTGTGTTGTGTTGCATTATTACTTAGTAATATAGTATACATATTATACCCACTGTTTATAAACTTAGTTACTTACTGCCGCACTCAGAGACGTTTAATGTCTATTAAATCGTTCCTTAGTAAAGATTTTGTTCGCAAAAAAAAGTGTGCTGGCTTAGTGCGTAGCTCAGTTTTTCTACCGCAAATAGTTGCGAGATCCATGTAATACCAAGTCGATTAATTTATTTAGTCCTTGCTTAAGGGACCTTCTGTATAAAGTTATTATCATATCAATATTAAAAATTCTTTACGTTTTAAATAAATAGATCGACTTGGCCAGTAGCATTATGTATACATTTGTACGATACATTATGTTTTCATGCGATGCGTATTATTACACATTCGATACTTTGCTATATCATTTTATTTTAATTAAGACATAAAAAAGAAAAAAGCATGTAGGTGTATTTTTCTATGTTGTTACATTTGAGAAACATTTAGGTCTATATCAATAGGTTTTCTGTACCTTTGTTATCTAAGATTCGTTTGTAGAAGCTTGTTATTAGAAACTTAATTTATGAAAATATTAGGTATATTGTGAATACTTGTTGGTAAGCTTTCATACAACAAATAAATAAAATAAAATAGGTTTGTTATTACATCCCTAGTAGTTACGTTACTATGAATTCTCTGATTTTCTATAATTTATAGAACACTCGGCGGTTTTTGTTTCTATGTATATATTATCTTTACTAGCTGTGTATTATTCGAGATCATGGTTCGAGATACGTAAATGATATAAGTAAATTATACAAAGCCATCTTTCCTTTTTTTGCTTTCTAACCTTTTTGTTGTATAATACTGACGCCCTTCATCCGCAACATTCATCGCAGCTGGTTAGACGCCAGCTGTAAAACGTGAGGCCGCGGTTTCGATGCCCGCTCAAGAAGAGATAAATATTTGTAGTTTAATATTTTTTTAAATCGGGGTATTAGTGAGACCGAAAAGTCTGTCGTAGTCATGGACGTAGCCAGGGCATGGACGTAGTATATAAACAGGACTGCGCACTGTCATTGGAAAACGAGCCGAGCGAGAGGTGTAGGAAGGTAGGGTTGTGTCCCGTTCCTATAGGGTGACCATATTTTTTTGGGAAATACAGGAATTTTTATCAAATTGACTAATATGGTAAATAATTCAGTTGTAATACGTCGCATGAAGCATTTTGTTTTTGAGGTAACAAACGTGATATTATCTAACCGTGTAAAAAAAATATATTTGACCACCAAAATATTGGACTATTAGGACCTTGTAAAAAAGTTTAGAGTCATAGGTTTTATATGTATACTTTTTATAGGTGAAATGAAAAATGAAAATAAAAATCTTTTTTAACAGCAAAATTCAGTTAACAATCTTCTCGTCTGTTTACAAACTGCGTATGTTTTAAGTTATCAGTGCCAGTCCTCATCGGGTGTGGTAGCCGGGGTCTACCCAGAGATTCTTACCACCCTCTGCCCCGTCGTTACCGTGGCCTCTACCATAACCAGGAATAGCGGGGCTGCCGGGGACTGGAGTCCTGGTCCTGGTTTTAACAACTATTAGGCTTTTTTATTGTTTATGCCAATACTCACCACGCTTGGCAGGCGGGTTTGCGAGCGCAGGAGGTACTCGCGTTGATGACGCTGCTGTCCGTCTTCAACCGGGGAAAGGAAATAGAGTTTGCGGCTAGAAGATGTTATTGGAAAGGAAAGTATGGAATGTAGAGATGGATACTACAGCTACGGAGGGGAAGTTGGTAGTAACAGCAGTAGCTCAGGGCCGAGATCGCATACCCCGCCGTGACCACTAGATAGGAGCGTCCCTGGCCTACTTCATACCAGATACATGTTATTATTCATACCAACTCTTGTTATACCTGACATCAACGTAGCTGCCCTACCGTCTCATCCCTAACGAATATCCCTATCTTAATCGAATCATAAAAAAATAGAAATAAAAATATCTTTATTACTTTTACAAACATTTCATCTTATTGTCTAGATGTGGTAGTCTCCTTTTAGGCATATAAATGCCTGTGTTAGGAGCCTACGCTCTTCCATAACTTAATACAGATATATAAAAGTAATCGCGCAAGGTATTGTGCAAACGCGCGAATGCTCTTGTAAGTGAGCACGCGCGAATGTGTATGCGTGTGTGTATGTGTGGGTGTGTATTGTGTGTATATATGTGTGTGTGTGTGTGTGTGTGTGCGTGTGTGTGTGTGTGTATGTGTGTGTGCGTGTGCGTGTGTGTGAATTCATGTTATTAAAATAAACTCATATTTTATAGGATGGACTCGGTCTCTTTATAATTTAATTGTTTTAGCTAAGTAGTTAAATCACATTAACAATAAAGTTCAAAATGGCGAGGATAGTTATCAATTCTGACTCATAATTTCATTTTTTCGAGTAAGTGTGTGAACTACTCGTTCAGATATAAATTTTTAGACCACCAGATCAATAAAGAAATTAAATTAAATCCACATAATGCTATTTTTCTAATATTATTCACGCCATTATTTTTCATTTGTAAAAAAGTTTCTATCACTGCAGCGGTTTAGAGTTTTTATGTAACATTTCAACCCTTATTTTAACCCCTTTATGGTTTAACTTTAAGAAAACAATGCGTGCAGTTATTTTTGTTCAAAAATGAGTAAAAAAGTTTGACATCTGTAACTTAAAAAGTTTAGATTTTTCCGTGCGTACTGCCATTCCTTTGTTTAACCCCTTCAAACGTTGTCTACATAACAAACGGTAACCTTATGCCCTTTCACAAGGTCTAATCTATCTCTGTATCAAATTTCATCAAAATCGGCTCAGTGGCTTAGGCGTGAAAATGTAGCAGACCGTAGACCTGTTAGTATAATATCATCATCATCATCATCATATCAGCCACAGGAAGTCCACTGCTGAACATAGGCCTCCCCCAATGATCTCCACAATGACCTGTTGGAAGCGGCCTGCATCCAGCGACTTCCTGCGACCTTAGTCAGATCGTCCGTCCACCTTGTAGGCGGGCGTCCGACACTTCGCTTGCCTGTACGTGGCCTCCACTCGAGAACCTTTCGGCCCCAACGGCCATCGGTTCTACGAGCTATGTGCCCGGCCCACTGCCACTTCAACTTGCCAATCCTATGGGCTATGTCGGTAACCTTGGTTCTCCTACGGATCTCCTCATTTCTGATTCGATCTCGTAGGGAAACACCGAGCATAGCCCATGTTGTGCCCACCCCCATTGGAGTTGGGGGCTCGACTCTCGAAGTTGTAGACGAATATGTCTATTTAGGACAAGTGGTCCGGTTAGGCAGGTCCAACTTCGAGAGAGAGGTCAATCGGCGAATCCAACTCGGTTGGGCAGCGTTCGGGAAACTTCGCGACGTCTTCTCGTCCAAAATACCTCAGTGCCTAAAATCGAAAGTCTTCGATAGTTGTGTGTTACCAGTGATGACATACGGCACCGAGACGTGGCCTCTCACTGTGGGCCTCATTAAAAGGCTCAAAGTCACTCAACGAGCCATGGAGCGGGCTATGCTCGGTGTTTCCCTAGTGTAATATGTCTGTGCCGAAATCTTACATCACTCAGTAAATAAAAACTATCGTAAAAAATAAATATTTTTTAATTATACCTAATTCATGATCAATTATATTAGAAAAACTTTTATCATGTTTATTTTCACTTAAAACATAGTAGGATGCAAATTAACGTGTATAAATTAAACATTACTTTAATAATAAAATTGTATAGAAAAAAGAACTACTTTTAATATTCAAACAGATTAAAAGTTATTCAATAATTGATCTGAACTTTGAATTGTTGATCAAAAAAGTTCTAATGCGGGTTTTATTATGGTCACCGTAGCGAATATTTGTAAACAAAAATTGTAAATCTCATGAAACCACTCACCTTTGCAACAACCACTATATTATTTACTTATACAAATCATTTTGAAACACTTTTTAACCATTTTCCGTTAATAAATATCGAAAATAATTTGAAATTGTACACCTGTGACATTTCGTACAAGCCATGACGTATTATGCGTTCCGTTTGACGTCCGAAGTCCCTTATGAGAGTACATCGATTCTTTCTCCTTGCCTGGTCGCTAGATGTCGCTACTTCCGCCACCTAGATGCACCTACAGCGCCACCTACCGTTTTCCGGCTGCATCTAAACCACCTACTAAATACAAGCCGCCCTCTATGTCATTGTTGCGTCGTTTTTCGAACCGAGCACATGGTCGTTACGAAAAAATCTATATTTATTAGTTATTAAATTATTTAGATTAATTTTGTCGCAAATTTTATATTAGTTTAATTAGCTTTCGAGATTTAAGTAGAAAGTTAAATTCAAACATTTTTCAAGTTAGTTTGTCTTCCGTTACCTTTACCTCTTTGGAAAAAATGAGTGATAAAGAGGTTATCGCATCTAATTCAAATGATAGTGATAGTTCTTCGGATTGTTCGTCGGATCAAGAAGGGCCACCAAGGAAACGCCAAAGGCGTACCAGTTCACGGGATCTGGAGGAAAGGTTTGACTTTTTGTCACAACAATTGGTGAGTCATTTGAATAATATTTTAACGGCCAAATTCGCTACATCTACGGAGGCCCCGCCGTTAACCGCGCAAATGCCTTTAGCTAATAGCAACAGCATGCCACATACTTCGCTTTTGCCGGACAGTTCGCTACCAATATCTAATGAACAGTTTTTAAATCCACCCAAATTAGATGCGAGTAGTATTGTTAACTTGGACGTGTCTGTCAAAGAACCGGCTGTACCAAAAGCAAATTGCGCACGTGTTGAAAAAATTAAGGTTATGCAAAGATTTGACTCACCTGATTGGAACGCGGTTCGGTATACAGACGTTCAGAAGAAATACGCGGCTTTTCCAGCTTTTACCGAATTAAGAGTAAATGAGGAGCTGCGACGTCTGGAGGATCCTTTTGCCCCGTTACGTTGGTTTCAAATGGAACGTAGTTTTGCCGCATTATCCAATGCATTTTTAGCCCAAAATGAAGCCGTAAACTCGGCATTACAAAATCTAGTTGACTGGTCTGCCTCTAGGGACATCCAGCTTAATGCGTCCTCTATTTATGAAAAGTTAAACCGGCTATTTGGTAGTGATTCCGAATATAAGACAATATCTCACGATATACTACAGGTGATTTGCGGGAAACGAGCTGAAATGTTAGAATTGCGCCGTAGAGATTTAGTTAAAAAATTAAAAGATAAATATATGAAAGAGGATCTGAGTAGGATTCCGCCGTCTTGCGAGTACATGTTTGACCCCGGTCAGTTGTCAACATATTTACAGAAAATTGGTGGAGTAGATAAATTACAAAAACAGTCCCCATCTTCTACACGAACCCGGGCAAAATCGCCACAGCCCTCGACCTCGTCTGCTGACGCAAAGTTGTTTCGGAGCCAGCCGAATAACAATTACAAACCCAAACGTGCTGAAAACAAAGATTCCGAACGATTCTTTCACAACAACTCGTCAGCCAAAAAGAGGGGGGGAGGGAGAAAATATAAGGTAGAGGGTAAAAGATCGGCATATAAAAATAAATGACTCGACAGGGTTTTCAGGCGGCTGTCTGAGACGCTTTCAAAACACTTGGGCTCTTTTCAATCCACCAAAATCAATATGGAAATTGATAACAGGTCTCAGAATACCATTCAACAAGACACCCCCATTAGTTCTCCCAACTTCAGATGTTTTAACAAAGTATCAAACTCCAACATCTCAGTTAATGTCAACCGAAATTCAAAATTTAATTCAGTTAAAAGTCTTAGAGCCGGCTCCCCTGACACCGTCTTTTATATCGCCTCTATTCATAATTCCGAAATCCAACGGCAAAAGTCGAACAATTTTCAATCTCAAGGCATTAAACCAGTACTTGAAACCAAGGCATTTCCATCTGTTCCACCATCACCAAATGCCAAATTTTCTACAACACGGAGATTGGATGGTGAAACTGGATCTAAGTCAGGCTTATTACCACCTGCCAATAAAAGATCCACACAGAAGGTTTCTCCGGATCAGCTATCAAGGTCAACTGCTGCAGATGACGTGTCTGCCGTTCGGTCTGGCAGCAGCGCCACGGATTTTCGCCTCGGTAACGAACTGGACCGCAGAAATACTCCGCAAAAAAGGACTGAGGTTAGTGGTTTATGTGGACGATTATCTGATAGTACATCAGGACAAAAATACGCTTACAGCACATATAGAAATCGCAATACAGTTGTTGAGCAGTCTGGGTTGGTGGATAAATATGGAGAAATCGATTACAACACCAACGAGGCAAATCGATTTTCTGGGAGTCACATGGAACACCAAATCCAACACAAAGTTCCTACCCTCAGAGAAAATACAACGAATTCGTCAGATGTTGCGAGTACGACTCGAAACAGGCAGTTGGAACCTAAAACAGGCGCAACGCCTATTAGGTCATCTCAACTTTGCAACCTTCATCACCCCACGGGGAAGGTTGCATTGCCGCTTACTGCAGCGACACAGCAACAAACTCAGAAAGTGTCCTCGATCGCAGATTCAGTACCCAGAAGAGGTACATACAGAACTAAAATGGTGGGTGGAGAACATCAGTCAGAGGTCAGCGATTCATCTCCAAAGAATGCCGACGAACCACGTCATCACCGACGCGTCGGACATTCAATGGGGAGCCCTGGTGAACAACGACATGATAAAAGGCCTATGGGAGCAACACCAGTCAAAATGGCATTGCAATCTGAAGGAAATGTATGCTGTGATAGCCGTTATATCAGCCAAAGCAATGGAGCTCCAGAATTCTACAGTGATTCTTCAGAGCGACAACAAAACAGTCGTGTCCTATATAAAAAACGAAGGAGGAACACGATCTCGTCAATTGCTAGATCTGACCCAACAGCTGCTGAAACTGGCGGACCACCTCAACATTGTGCTTCGGCCTCACCACCTACCAGGCCTGTGCAATACCGAAGCAGATCACCTCTCACGAAATCGCGCCGCCGCAGAGTGGCACCTCACAGGCGAGGAAACATCGAGACTGTTCAACATGTGGGGCACGCCAGACCTAGACCTCTTTGCGTCAAAAACAGCACATGTCGTAGCAAACTATGTTTCGCTAGACTTGTCAGACTCGAACGCTTACTATCACGACGCGTTCAGCAGATCCTGGCATTACCGACTTGCATGGCTGTTCCCGCCGCCCAGCCTCATACCCAGGGTACTGGATCATCTCAATTCAGCCTCAGGCCAGTACATTCTAATAGCACCCAGGTGGACGAAGCCCTTTTGGAGGCCAGACCTGAAGAATCGGGCTCTGAAACGTCCCGTGAAACTCAAAAATCTGGAGAAGACACTGGTGGACACAGCGACAATGCTACCGCCGGCACAAGTCGGCAAGTTACACCTGGAAGCCTGGCTCATTTCGGGTGGGATGCCCTGACGGATACATGGACGCCGCAAGAGAAACAGTTATTGTCATCGTGTTGGAGACAGTCTACAATAAAGACTTATGCCCCCATTTGGAGCAGATGGGTGAGATTTTGCCAAGAAAATAGCATTAATTTTCGTTTGCCGGAACCTGTAAACGTAGCGAGGTATCTCGGTTATCTATTTTTGACCAGTGGTCTCTCTTACAGAACGATTCTTGTTCATAAATCGGTTATTGCATCCGTTTGCGAAACAATATCTGATGTTAAAATTACTGCAAACCCGATAGTAAAACACATACTGAAAGCTATTTCCGTGGCAAAACCGGCGCCTTCCAAATTACCGATTTGGGATGCAAGGATTTTGATTAGATGGTTAAAGAATTACAGTGTAAATTTAAATAGTTTATATCAAGTATCTAGACACACAGCTGCTATTTTACTATTATCTTCTGGCCGTAGAGTACACGATCTTACTCTTTTACATACTGATAGTCAACATTTTATAGATAACACTGATTCTATTACTTTGCACCCCGCTTTTGGGTCGAAAACGGATTCATCCTCATATCAACAATCTAGCTGGACATTTTTGGTCGCACCGGATAAAAGCATCGATGCAGTATATTGGTTACGTACACTAGTAGATATGACGCGAGGGAGCCGTGAAAATATTACTAATTTATTCTTAGCAACTAGAAGTCCTACAAGGCCAGCTACTGCAGCTATGATTGGGGGTTGGATGAAGAGGCTTCTAGCTGATGCTGGTATTCAGGCTTCAGCTGGAAGCTGTAGATCAGCAGTCTCATCTTTAAATTGGGTAGAAAATTACCATATTAATGATATCCTAGCTAAAGCTAATTGGCAGCATGAATGTACTTTTAAAAAGTTTTATCTGAAACAAATTAATAAGTCTAATAGAGAAATTATTTCGGAAAAATCCTTATCACAATATTTTCAACATGATTCATAATACAGAGAAATATTTTGATTTATACCTAGCATCTAAATCAATATGCATTTACATTACATTATATGTTCAATCACATTGTTGCGTTTTAATTTTAAATCGTTACCAAAAATACAAGCCACCAGGAGATAACAAACACTCTCTCATAAGGGACTTCGGACGTCAAACGGAACGCATAATATTAAAATTTTACCTTCCAATAAAATTTGTATTATGCTTCCAAAGACGTCCGAAGTCCCAGTAATGTCTTCCTGGGGCTATACCATTATGAGCCATACAATGACATAGAGGGCGGCTTGTATTTAGTAGGTGGTTTAGATGCAGCCGGAAAACGGTAGGTGGCGCTGTAGGTGCATCTAGGTGGCGGAAGTAGCGACATCTAGCGACCAGGCAAGGAGAAAGAATCGATGTACTCTCATAAGGGACTTCGGACGTCTTTGGAAGCATAATACAAATTTTATTGGAAGGTAAAATTTTAATATTTTATTTTTATTATCAAGTGGCCAGAGTTATAATTACAAATTCTCCTATCATGCATTAACCTTCCATTGTAATGTCATGAATTCGTTTATGGACCCATAAATGAAGTTAAATAATAATATTTTTCCATTTGTTACTATAGAAATTCTGTGTTTATTTTTTTATCGAACTAATTACCTTGTGGCGAATGTAAAATAACCTACTAGTGAAAATATTTTTTTTGGTCTGGCATACAAATAAGAAGGGATAGAATCCTCTCATACTGTCTCACTCGGTTTCGGCCTGCCTCCATGTCATTTACCATAGTAAATTAAACCTTATGCTACATGCATATGTCTTATTTCAGAATGACACCCTTTTCTTCATGCGCCCTACTGAGAAATTGCGTCAGCGCATGGCGCAGCTGATTGGTCAAATCCGCAAACCAATAAGAAAGTCAAATATAAATTGTTTTTAGTAGTTTGTAATCTATTCTTATCTCTTTAGTCTTTGGTCAAATTATGTCAAATAATTACTTTAATCATACTTTAATGTTTACTTTTGTTAAACTTATTTCGTGCCGATGTTAAATAAGAATAGTATTGAATAGTAATTAATTTAAGGAGTAAATACTAAGAAATTAAAGTTCTATCACATATATGTATATTTTGTTATAATAAAATGCAATCAACTAAAGCAGTGAGGAATGTTTTTTTGGGTTGTACTTTAAGTGCTTTTCTCATGGAAATATTGATGGCAAAAACTCCAGAAAGTGCCAATTTAATTACATTTTTACAATTTTTGTTTATTACTTTGCAAGGATTTGTAACTACTGCAAAGTTCGGAAAGGTATGTTACTTTTATAAGTAATTAAATTTATATTCCAAATCATGGTTAAAATGATGTAGCATAAGCATTTATCACACAGTTCTAAACTATATAAACTTTAAAATACAAAATAATTCACATTTTTTAATTTTTATATTTTATAACTTAACTTCAGTGATTTAATTTGTGCATTAAATAAATATTTTTAAAAGTAAAAACTGTCAGATAAAATTGTTTCTTGAGTAATATAAATCCTAGATAATCAGTAAAATATAGGTATCTCCCAATATTATTGTACAGCAGAACTTGTGGGTTCCCAATCATTGGATATGTTGAATAATAACTTACCAGATTTATTTTAGGTTTGCAAAAAACTACTGTATCTTTTGAAAATAGTGCACGGTGTTTGCAACAAACATATTTTAAATTGTTAAAAAAAAAACATTTAAGTACACCAATAATTTTTAATTAAGACAAATGAGTGATATTACCAATTTATTATGGTTAATAACTAAAAATAAACATATAAATACATCAAGTCACATTCATAGTCCTGACCCCACTAATAGATCAAGTCTTATGTTATGAGTATCCAGGAACTACAACACTCTCAGTTGAACTCTCCATTGTAGAGTAAGCCTAAGCCCTGCAGAGGGACAAATGGGCTGATTCATGATTAGGAACTACTTGAAACTTTTAGGTCTCACTAACACACAGACCTGAAACAAATACCTTTCGATCACACAAACGTTTATTTCAGTGTGAACCTGTGGTCTCACATTTCACAACCAGCTTCTAACCAACTGAGCTATAGAGGCTGTCAAATTTATGTTCTAATTATATTGCTAAACAAAGGTTATCAAGTAATGCCCATTAATTATGTGAAGATGTTTGAAATTGTATTTGCGTAATGTACATAATGTAATTATTCCACAGCCATCCTCATTTTTATCAGTGATAAGCAGTTTTACCAAACCTGTTTAAATAATAAAAACATTTTACAGTTCAAGGCCTCTCAGTGTAATAAAACAAGAGAATAATGCTGAGTTTTCAAATTGTTAATAAAGTATTGATAACATTTATAGCACTGCTTATTGGTTCATCAAAAAGCACTTTTTTAATAGCATTGTCATGGAAGCAAATGACTCACTTCAGATGGTAAATGATTGAACATAGAACATGAAGCAGTTGGCAATATTTAAAAATGTAGGAGAAAAAGAAGAAAAATCAGGACAGGGAAAGTTTTTTTTTATTATTTCTATGAATGGTGAGATGAGTATGCCATTCATTAGGTATTGAACCCACGTAATAAATGGCAGCAAAGCCATTGCTTAATATTGGTTTTGTGCGAGATGTAGATGCAATATTGGGATTTATGTACCTATGGATTTTACTGAATTGAAATAAAACTACTTATTAGTACGGATTTTATCGCGGATTTGGTTGAATTTTTACATTTTTGACTTCCTGACGTTTCGGTTACTTTACAGCTTTCATAGTCACGGGGCGGACTGCTGGTCCGCAAATCCGTAAATAATAGTTTTATTTCAATATGTAGCATTCGCGTAAATCTAAGAAACGATTTTACTGAACTTTGTAAGAACAAGAATAATATTTTTCTATAAAGCTAGTAGAGGCGGTTTCCGACATAAGTAATGTCTTTAAATGTGATGCAAAATTAAAGTTTTTATTTTTCAGGAAAGCCCTAAAATACCACTTAAACAGTATACAATTCTTGTGGCATTGTTTTTTCTAACAAGTGTTGCAAATAATTATGTGTATGCATTACATGTGCCCTCAACACTGCATATGATTATAAGGTATTTTTTTTGTTTCATTCTATAAAGGTCTGAGATCATTAGAGTCACCTGGCATCCGACCCGACCCGTCATCGACACTCGTTGTCTGCAGGTGACCCACAGGTAGACGTCGCGATGCCACCATTAAACGGCAACGAGTGGAGGTCGCGGGATCAAATCAACATTGGACCTCTCGTGGTTAATGAGTAGAATACGCGTGGTCAACAAATTTCCGAGTAGTCTGGCAGCGATTGCCATGAGGTCTACACGTGTTTGGCTATGTCAAATTTTATGTCTATGATTTCGCTCTCATAGCTGTTGTACTCGATGAAGATGAAAATGACTGACGCAACAAAAAAGCTTCATTAGCCTTGCGTGAATCGTTTGCGGGCCGCTTGGACGTTGGCAATGCGCAGCAACGCAAGGCAAGTATAAGAGCAGTAAATTGTCTTCGCGTAGACATCTCGCCGTTTGCGCATGGATGGCTTACGACCGAGGTGAGTCGGTGACGTTACGGAGTAGATGGAGGTAATACCATAGTAATAACACGGTAATACTAACTGCACGAGTCGAGGCGATGCGGGTCGTATGCACGGGAGGCTCTGAGATGTGACCTTTAAAATTGAAAATTATTACACATTCAACATAAATTATAAGTAACTAATATGATAAAAAAACTTGATAAAATTTTATTTATTTGGGTAAATAATTTTAGCTGTTTCTAATTTTACTCCATAGATCTGCGTCTTCGCCAGCAAGTATGGTGGTCTATTGTTGCATAAAAAAGCAATTACCCAAACTGAATAATGCTACTGGATCCGTACTAATAAGTGTCGGCGTGGCTCTTGCCATGTATGGTGGAGCTCCGCCTTCAGAGCAAAAAGGAATATTCCTGTATTGGTGTATAGGAGTCACCATATTACTTGCTACCTTAATAACTGGGGCTTTCACTGGACTTCAGCAAGAGATGTTGTATGCAAAAATATGGTAAACACCCAAATGAGGTAATCACTAAACCAATTTCCAAGGGAAATCCTTTAAATTATTACGTATTCATGCGTATTTACAGTGTGTTCGAAAATTTTCAGATGCTGTTCTACACGCACGCAATTCCACTGCCATTATTTCTGGGTATCTACTCTGATTTGATAAGGGCTAGTCATAACTTGACTTGGTACATTTGGATATGTATATTCTTAAATATATTATCCCAGTTTTACTGCACCCATTCCGTCCATAAACTCGCCACCAAAGAAACAACGGTAACAGTAACCTTTATATTAACTCTAAGAAAGTTCCTGTCCCTTTTGATATCCTCAGTAATTTTTAAAAACAATTTAACCATTTTTCACGTTGTGGGTACTATATTTGTAGCTATCGGAACATATGTTTATTTCGATTATTTCACTAATAAAAGACAAAAACCAGTGAGTATCAAAGATAACTGAGGTTTAGTATTTATTTATCATATTAAATTGCATTTAGTATGTTAGTGTCTATGTATGCGCATTCGGATTTTTTTTACTATTCCGCGTCGCAAAGCCTTTCGTTATACTAGCACACAGAACCAAATCGGAATTCGACGCCCATATTATTTTAGAAACGGCAGCGAAGATTGACAATAAATAAATAAATTAACAAAATGATTTAACTGATAAAAGTTACCATGCGGCAAGATCAATTTTCTGATTTCGGACAGGTAGATATATAGATAAAACGTTTATTCTGGATCTTTATTCAGGTGGTTGTGATTAAATTTGAGTCTCTGATACTATGACCAATATTGTTATTTTTTTAATAAACTTTATAATGTTAATAGTAGTTTAAATGAAACAATTACTATCTTTTAAGTTATATTATTAAAAGTCATCTTAAAATCTACTACAAAGTATGGGTTTCTTTTTTATGGACTTACTTACATTTTAATGATATTTAAAACAATTTATACAAAATACCTCTACTGATAAAGTAATGTTTAGGTACCATCAAAAACTGATAAAGCTGCTAAACTTTGAAACACTTTAAAAAATAATATTACATGACTTATCAGTAAATCACGCTCACAATTCACATACACTTCACATTTTAACAGTAACGTTTACTCATTTTGTACAGTGTCTTTTGCGTTTTCATCACGCGGCTTCGTCGATTCTAGTACCTGAAAGTGAACAACGAGAATTTAGTACATACATTCACGATATCTGAAACAAATAATGATCATAGCAATCCAATGAACTGCTATGGTTAGTAAAAAGAGGAAGAAACAGTACCAACCTATTCTTGCTGTCGGACCGGCTGCGCCTGTCGCGGGACCGCGAGCGGCGGATGGAGGGCGAGCGGCGGCGCACGGACGGAGACCGCCTCGGCGACAGAGATCTGCCTCGAGAGTACGAGCGGCGGCGCGGGCTGCGACTACGAGATCTGCAGACACATAAGCGACAGCATTTATTACAACCGCCAGGGGTCACAATCCGCCTCAAAACATTACATACACGACAAATTAACAACTTGATTCTGCGCCGCGTGCAACCGGATTTATCTCTATTGTTAAATATGTCCTTGTCTCGGGGGAGATAATGTTCGATAACTACTAAAATATGTTTTAAATCATTTAACTCGAGTTATCACTAAAGGCTCCCAAACATAATATTACAATTACACAAATCCTGCATATTACACCCTTAACACCAACACGATATTTACTAATCTAAAGGTAAAAGGTAAGGTTCTAAGTATAGGATTTAAAAAGTACCGAGACATGGTGAGCCTGCGTAGAAGGTTGACCATCGTGCGGCTGCTGTGAAGCTGAAGGGATTTAACCGAGGCGGAGGCGAGTTTCAGTGTTATCTTCCGTCGAACGGTGAATCGGAAGTTTTGAGAGAAATTGCGGTAACACGGGAGTCGATCGCCGTTAGTGTAGCTTGGTGCCACGATGACGACGAGTGTGTGCAGTCGGTGAAGCATCAGGAGTTTGCAATGATTCAGGATGGTTGTTGGTTCCTACACTGTGCGGCTCTCAACGGTTTGTGTCGATCCAAATTCGGATACGGTCAAGGACTAGGTAACAGCTGTAAGGAGTATAGTTATAGGAACGCAGTTGTTGGAGACTTCGGCAGCGCGCAGAAGTTTGGAGAGCCGACCGCAGAAGTTGAGCGGGATGTTGTTGCGAGCGGCGTTCGCGGATGGCATATTGGCAAACGAGCCGTAGTTGTTGTGAAGAGATGTGGTGAGGTCGTTGGTGTGTTGGTGGTTGGTTGATAAAATGGACCTGTAAACGTTCCAACACCCACCACGTTTATTATCTCAATGTCACATTATTTATCGTTTACAACATACTAAATATACCATTATCAGTTACTGTTTAATTATACGCCAAATAATTTGCCAGTATTTTTGTATATTAGCTCTTTTAAAAAGCGCTTGTAATATAAGAGGTCAAGTATAAGTATTCTATAAGTCATGCTGATAAGATATAATTGGGCCATTATAATGCAGTGTTTTATTCACTACCCTACGCAGCATGGAAGCCGAACGTGTGAAAACATCTTTACAAAAACAGACAATATGATAGAATTTGCTAGGGCCCAAACGCACCTAGAGTACCTGCGATCTCTCCTGGTTCGGCCGTTGGACATTTCAACACGTATGCGGGTTCCACAGCACCGTCTATAAAATAAAAACACTTTAAAACTTTTCTTCACTACTAATAATATAAAATTAAAAGTATAAGATGTGAAAGAAAACTTCAATTAGCTTGAATTAAAAGTAAATGTTCCCCACTCCAAGACTGGTGGTATGATATTGGAGCATACCACATCCTTGCCTTAGAATGGAGGTATCGTGATCTAGCACACTTATGACTCAAGCGTTTCACATTGATTATGAAACGGATCTAAGGAGCGTGCAGAGTATCATCCAATAGACGAAAATGCTAAAAAGTTAGAAATGCCACACAAAATTACGAAATATGCAGATTTAATCAATAACATTGATTATGACACTTAGATATATTAGATAACGAAATGTAAATTTCGTAATTTTGGGGTCAGTATTGGTTTACGAAATCAACTGAATTTATCTTCAACTTTAATGGGTCAATCATTCTTTTTGACGTTAAACTTTTGAATCGCCGCTTAATTTTGCATGTAAATATACATAAGATTTTGAATAACAATAAACAGTCACCACGTGTAAAGACCGGGACAAGAGATGAGGTAATGGGGCCTTTATCCTCCACTCTACTAACTATAATACTCATTAACACGTTGAACGCCACGCGGCCCACCGGTAGGCCGCGTGGCTTGTTTCGTGGTATTTTCTTAAGAAAATATCACGAAAAATTGTTTTAATCAAATTAAATATGCAAATTTAGTATTTTTTTATTGTTTTGTGTTGATATTAACTTTAGCGAAAAATGATGGAATTGATGATTTCCACTTGGCCCGAACGGGTTTGCTTGAATCGCCCACCGGTGGGCCGCGTGGCGTTCAACGTGTTAAATATAGAATAGGTACTTCGCAAGTAGCAACATGAATGTGTTATTGTTTACTGTACAGAATATCTAGGTACTGGCAATGTAATAATAGTTTAAAAATTATTTAAATGGCATTAAATTAAAAAATACAAACGAAGGATAGGCCCTTCGGAACATTGGGAGTATCAACAAGATGTCTCGGAAAAGCATCCCAACTATTAGATTTTGTCGAGACTACATCGAAAGAATATGTTATATACATATTAAATTAATATATTTGTTCTTCACAACAATACAAATTGTTTATCTATTCTTTCAAAAAGTTCGCAGGAATTATCAAAATCGTTAGGACGACAGTTTTCAATGGCGCTGCTAACGCAATTGGAGCACCGCACCACTCACGTCGGTACATTTAAGCGCTCTCCGGCCTGTATATTATTTATGTTAATGATATACCTACGGCTTCTTAAAATGTGTACAAATAATAGAGAAAATTGAGTTTACTAGATCGAATCGAATCACATTAAAAAGAGACTGATAGCACTACTTTAGTTTGCTGGTTTAAACCCTGTCAGACACTAAACAATTAACTTATCTGATAATCTAAATATAAAACAACATGCAGTGGAAATAGGTCAAGCAAAATCAAGATGGCGGCTAGCCATAGTGCGTCACAAATTTTAAACGCTCGGCATTATCGATCGATAAAACTAACATTTTATACCCAAAATATTAATTACTTACGTTCCATCTAAGCCTCGTACAGAGTCCTCTGCGTCTCGCGGATCTTCGAATTCCACGAATGCAAAGCCAGGTGGATTTCGTGCCACCCACACATTTCTGATGTTACCGTATTTGGAAAACACTTTTTCTATTTCATATTTCGACGCGTTTGTGCCAAGGTTTCCAACGTAAACTTTGCAAGACAGGTCCCACTCGCGGTATCGAGACATCTAGAAAAAAAGACAACGTGTAAGCCGACGCCATTTTGAAAAACAAAATGTACCTAAATTTTAAAATACCATAAAGTACTTGTACTTCAATTAATACACTTACGTTTCTAAAATGATTGCAATCTTTATGCGTATACTCTGAAGATTTGCAATTCAAAATGTATCAATTAAAATTTTAGACGGAGACACCACAACGTGCTTTCACTTCTACAATTCAGCATAGAATGAATGAATGATAATCCATATTGATTGATTGGAAAAGGAATGAATGAGTTCCCGGCTCTCGTGGAGGGAATGAATGAATCAGTTTAATACTGGATCATAGACAATCAACTCTAGCACAAATGAATTTCTTGAAATATTTGATAAAATAACAATACCAAAAACGCACGCGTATGAAGTTTGAAACTATTAAATAATTATGATATGATAGTATTTTAATGCGCAGCAGCCGCAGACAGAGATTCGTGTCATTAGGCTTTATACTTTAAAGGAAAAACATAGATGGCGCTAATTCCGTTACGATTTTATTCATTGGAAGTGCCTTCTATTTCGTAGTTTATTATTTACTTGTCAAACAGCTGACTTCTTTGGCAGAGATGTGAGGATTTTCCGAAATAATTTTATAAATCCTTTAATAAAATTATATTAAAATGGACGTAGTAGGACTTTTAAATAATATAAATGATAAAACAAACATGTTCGCGGTCACAACTTGGACAGCAGAATGGTCAAATAATTTTCAAGAGAATCAAGTGAGTAACTGGGTATTGATTTTTACATTTATCGAAATGTTTCCATTATTTTATCTACACGTATTCCAATGGCCTAGGGCGAAGTTAAAGTTGGTTGTGAGAAATCATTGATTCGTTAGATAATGGAGGTAACGTACCGATTTATTATTAGAAACTTTGCATCCTTGAGTTCAATGTTTTGTTTGATTAGACGCGAATTCGTGTCGGATAACAACTGGTAATTTTTTATTTCGCCACCTTCCTTGCTTTGACTTAAGGCTAATAAAGATTATATACAGATTTCCATTACAATTTAGAATATTTTCATCTACACAAGAAAAATTAGCATTTTCTTTTTAAATAACAAAGAATAAATCAATAGAGATTTCAAATAAATTGATTAGAATATAATAATACAAGCTTTGGTTACATTAATTTGTCATTTTATATATAAGCCAGCAGCCCTTCCCGGATTTGTCTGGGGGAAGTTTTTTTTATTCCACTCTATACCAGATACAAATGATTTCCCATAAAAGATATTAAATACCTAAACTCGACAAAACTATCCGCTTGTCCCCCTTTCTTTTCAACGTAACCTATCCTGCCCAATCCTGTTACATCCCATTACTTCCCACTCTGTACTGTCCTTTCTAGTCACATCTCATCCCGAGCATTTACATTCCGTCCCACCTGATCAAATGAAATCCATTAGCTAACCCAGTGCCACCTTGTCATCATACTATATTCTATCCTATCTCTCCACATTGAAATACTGTAGCTTATAAATTATTGTTATTAAGTTTTTAAAACTTCACTAGTTTTGATTTCCCATACAATTCTTCATCCCTTATTTTTCATTTGCAACATAGAGCTGAAATATAAGCATGCATAGAAATAGTTTCAGAGGCGTCAATATCAAATAGGGATGACATAGATTTCCAACAGTGAAAGAATATTCAGTAACAATGCCATGAAGCACTAATTGGCTATAGATTTCCCATATATTAGAGCCAGCCTGGGTGAGTACCAATGCAGTGTCTATTTATCCTGCCGAACAGCCGTGTAACTGCACCGTTGTGGTCCGGTTCGAAGGTACTTGTACCCAGTGTAACTACTGGACATATAGGGACTTAATATCTTATGACTGGATGGCGAGGCCACTGGAATGCCAAGCAATGCATTCTTATTCATAGTGTTATTTGATTTTGCTACTGTCTATGAGCTGTTGTATCACTTACTTACCATCAGGCAAATGGAAAGCTTGTCACGCCATTTATAGCTATAAAAGAATGTGGATGCATTTTTTTATTCATTGTAAATTATTCATCTTTCCTTTAACAGCAATTCAAACTTTACAAAGAGCTGTTTATCATAATAATGAAAATAGGTCAAAAAATATGCATAGGGTACAAAATTGACATAAGATTGGTGTCCACATTGGGTAGAGCCTGTATTTTTGATGAATTATTACAAGGTATGAAAATGAGTTCATTACATAAACAAAATGATGTTACATTATATTATGTGCTTTATAATCATGATGCTCTTGGGTATATTATGTGCTAGAATAAAATAACATTAGTAAAACCATTTGCAGTTATGACAAAGTAGGCTAAAAAAATTAATAGAAACTATAGATAGAAACTTTATGAAATTGATTAAAATTTTATGCTTTTCAAATGATCTGCTATATTAAAAATTATGTGTGTGTTCACAAATCACGCCTGTAACAAACTTTAAAAAGTCTTTATTACGAATTGGAGTACTGAAATCGGACCCAGTGTTCTGACATGAACTATATGACCCCCCCTCCCCCGCGCCTGGCGGAAAATCTATATAATATACCCTATTTCTATTTACTATATGAACTATATACTGATATGAACTATAATGTGACCCCCCTGGCGTAAAAGCTGGATCCGCCCTCGACCTGATGGTAAGTGATCACTGCCGCCCATAAACAACCACAATGCTTTGATCATGGATGTTTTCCGGCCGATCAGTTCGGGAGGAAAGTGTATTGGGCATCCGGAAATCTCACTTACCGAACGAAACGCGACAGCGAAACAACCGCTTTACGTCGAACTCCTGTGAGGCAGTGGTACCGCCGGACAAGGGGCCCTACTCTGTAAATCCGAAACGAAGTTCGAAACATCGGACGATCGAAGTTTATATACGATACGAATATACCTACTCTGTAAAAGTACGAATTTGTATAACGTACATCGTAACCATAAGTCTGTAGTTACGACCATAAGTCAATAACGACCATAAGTAGATGTAAGCACATTCGTATCGTATATAAACTTCGATCGTCCGAAGTTTCGAACTTCGTTTCGGATTTATAGAGTAGGGCCCAAGCCTGCTCAATCATGCTGAGTCATGATTGGCAACGACTTAGCTCTACCACTTTCAAAAGATTTTCGTTCTTCCAGTCTCCACATATCCAAGAATTTTACCGTATTGGCGCATGTCCATTATCCATATTATCTTCACAAGAGACCTTTGTTCCTACCGTTCCTTTAATACGCCACTGCTTTATCGGTTAAATGGTCAGTTAATTGAAGTGTTTACAAATGGTATTCGATATATACAATTGCGACAGTAATAGTACAGGTTCCCCAGAACAAATTTCATAATTGATTACTAACAAGTTGATTTTTCGTGAGTAGCTTCCTTTCGACTAGACGCCCAACTTTTTCCTTACAGTAACGTTGGGAAATGGTAGCTTAGTAGGGTAGCAAGGATAAAACATGTCGATTAGACGAATTTTTAAAATTTATTAGTAACCGAATTTTTCTTTGTTAATTATCGAGATAATTATCTAAATAACGAGAAAAACTATTTGTCCTACAAAATATAAGGTTTTATCACAACAGTCCCCCCTCTCCAACATGTATCATAAACAAGGTCATGGAAAATAATTACTAACCAGCTGTTTTTTTTTTATTGGTTAACTAATATTTGTATAGTTTACTACCCACAATGTCCTACAAATTGTGTGGTATGTCATCTTGGTCCTACGCTCAAAAGATGTAGTACTAATACATAATGTAAAAATAATTACTATCAAGCTGAATTTTCGAGAATAGCTTCATCTCAACGAGACGCCCAAGTAATTCTTATACGAAAATTCTCGATTGTGGTTTATAACTAAGATAATAGGGATGAAATATGTTGACTTGACGAATTAAAAAAATTTATTACTAACCGATTATTTTTTTGTTAATTATCGAGGTAATAATCTAATTAACGTAAAAAAATATTTGTCCTACAAAATATAAGGTTTTATCACAACAGTCCCCCCTCTCCAACATGTATGATAAATCAGGTCATGAAAAATAATTACTAACCAGCTGATTTTTTTTTTATTGTTTAGCTAACATTTGCATAGTTTACCACTCACACTGTCCTACAAATTGCGTGGTACGTTATTCCAGTCCTCCAGTTACAAAGTTCAAATTCATGAAATTAAAAAAAATATTTTGTATATTTTGCTATTGTAGCTAAGGCACACTGCTTTCCTTGCTCACAAACGCATCCGCACAGCATGGTTTACTGTGGACCACAGACGACTAAAAATACAGACGGCCAACACACAGTTACATTGTTTTTGTAGTCACTTAAACTACCATCCGGCTTCGTATTCAGTAGCACCCTTGATATACCCGGTATATATTTAGATGCGTTTCGCACCGGAGCTGGAAATAGGTATTTTACCGAAATAACTATTTTGTCGACCTTTTAGAACTTGTCTTAAGTGACAAACACTAAGCATAGATTCACGCACTAATAAGGAGAGGTGAAGCGCGCGGGGCGGGGTAACTTTGGGGCACCGAGGTATTGGTGCATAGGTTGTGCAAACAAAACATTGCGCGTCGTTTTAACCACAGAATACTAAACTAACAGAAGTCAAGCTTCATACAAAGCGCGCTTAATCAACGCCCACATAGACAGCGTTCACCGACATGATATTCCAAACCAGTCGAGACCACTGCGAGAGCGAGTTTCAACTTTTGCGCGAACGCCGAGCGTAGTATGGCAACAAAAGTGAAGTACATACACAAGGTTGACTTCTGTTAGTATTCTGTGGTTTTAACTAGACGTAATTATTGGTCGCTATAAGCAGTTGGTCGCTTAAACCGGGGTCGCACTAAACGGTGATATTTTCTCAGTACCATACTATGAAACCTAACTTGAGTAAACATTATCGTCGTTAAAACCGATTAGTCATTATAAGCGAAGTCGTTGTGTACGAGTACTAGTGTAAGTATAAATGAATATTTCATTTTATTTTGTATACTCAAAAATTACAAATTTTGTAGGACTAATATAACATACCTTTATTTTTGTAGGACATTGTTTTATTTGGATGAAAAATATATTAACCAATCACGTGATATAATTGTCCTACAATTACTAATAAAAAAAAAAGTCTTGCGGTATTGACAACTTTTGAGCGTAGGACCAAGATGACATACCACACAATTTGTAGGACATTGTGGGTAGTAAACTATACAAATATTAGTTAACCAATAAAAAAAAAAATCAGCTGGTTAGTAATTATTTTCCATGACCTTGTTTATGATACATGTTGGAGAGGGGGGACTGTTGTGATAAAACCTTATATTTTGTAGGACAAATAGTTTTTCACGTTATTTAGATAATTATCTCGATAATTAAAAAAGAAAAATTCGGTTACTAATAAATTTTAAAAATTCGTCAAATCGACATGTTTTATCCTTGCTACCCTACTAAGCTACCATTTCCCAAAGTTACTGTGAGGAAAAAGTTGGGCGTCTAGTCGAAAGGAAGCTACTCACGAAAAATCAACTTGTTAGTAATCAATTATGAAATTTGTTCTGGGGAACCTGTACCATAAATTAATTTCGATGATATTATTATGTATAGATAGATAGTTGCAATTTTCATTATCACATGATTTAGCAAGAACCCATATAGACTACAAGCCCGTGGCAAAAAGCGATGGGTCAAATGAACCACCAGGAGACCTATTTGGTAAGATACAGGGGCATAAAATAATAATATTCAGCACTATGCCGTCACTTGTAAGCTGTCCGTCTCAGTGCAGATGAGACTTCAAAATCATCATTTTGGTCATTTATTTTTGTACGGCATTTCTACCATCTATAGGTCCATGAAAAATAATAGAAAAAACACGTAGTGCCGTACAAAAATAGTGCGTCACAAAGTCGGAAGAACGTTAGATATTCCGGCAAATTTGTCGCTAAATTTGGTCATTTGATTTTAAACGGCATCGGTTCCATACAGTCGCAATACCTCTTCTAAACCATTATTCCGCAACGCCGTACAAAAACTATGCGACAAGGAAGCAAAATCAGCGGTTGTAACCCACTCCCTTTCAGTGGTCCGGGGGGTGATTTGAAAAAGTACGGCATCGGTTTCATAACAGTAAGTAGCACTCAAAATTACTATTTAAAAAAAGCCGTCACTAAATTATTGTTAATTTTAATGTATACATAAATTCCTTATAAATTTGACTTTTAAAGCTTAAAGGTCATTTGTCCTGTACGATAACCTGTTTTTTAACATGATATTGCTAAATACAATTGTTATTTAGTATTGCCATTCAATAAAAATGTTTGTAAAGAAATGGAAAGGAAAATAAAATATGAGTTTTCTCACATCATTTCAAAAGTTTAAATTATCGTAGATTAGTGAAATACAGCAACTCTCTAAATATTATTGTTGTTCTAAATAGTTCTCAGGAAAACAAATGAAGAAAAAATTATGCCGTACATTTTAATGCAGAACATAATTTTTGGCTGATTAAAATGGCACTACCATTTCAGGAGTACTTTATGGTCATGTGATACTACACGGCATTAACATATTTTTGAAGAGAATAATTGATAACGTGTATAAAAAATCATTATGCCAGCTTTTAAAGTGAAACAGTGTATTATATCCAAAAATTGAAAAACTATAACTAAGCTCAGTATTTATATTTTTGTAAACTTTTCGATGTCATATACTGCAAACATGGACATATTTTTTTGAATTGTGTTATTAAATATACTAAATGATATAAACAAAAATGAAAAAATAGGTAGGTATGTCTTTCAAATTTTAATTCAATATCTGAATCAGCGACCGAGTCGGTATCGGAATCAAGGTCCTCATAGACGTCCGTATCCTCTTCTCGATCACCTTCTGAAACATGAATATGTGTCATCTTATTTTGCGGACAAATAGAATTTAAAAAAAAAATTAATAATAATAAGTTTTTGTTATGTTTATTACCTTTTATCAATGTGAACCTTCAGATATGTACGGCATTGACTTTTTATAGATGATTGCATTAGATACAAATAAATTGTCTAAATACTGTACAGTAAATATCATACTAAATATCACCCTAAAAGTATATTTTATTACATGGATTATTCGAGAGATATTTTCCGCTCTACAGACCTTTGTATCACCAAAAAATGTACGGCATGTGAAAAAATGTTATCTATGCATTAAATACTTTCAAAATAAATTAATCCCATATTGTGTCAAATCACCCCCCGGACCACTGAAAGGAGTGGGTTGCAACCGCTGATTTTTCTTCCTCGTCGCATAGTTTTTGTACGGCGTTGCGTAATAATGGTTTAGAAGAGGTATTGTGACTGTATGGAACCGATGCCGTTTAAAATCAAATGACCAAATTTAGCAACAAATTTGCCGGAATATCTAATGTTCTTCCGACTTTGTGACGCACTATTTTTGTACGGCACTACGTGTTCTTTCTATTATTTTTCATGGACCTATCGATGGTAGAAATGCCGTACAAAAATAAATGACCAAAATGAACCCCTCTCCTTGATGATTTTGAAGTCTCATCTGCACTGAGACGGACAGCTTACAAGTGACGGCATAGTGCTGAATATTATTATTTTATGCCCCTGTATCCTACCAAATAGGTCTCCTGGTGGTTCATTTGACCCATCGCTTTTTGCCACGGGCTTGTAGTTTAATAGTATTATTAAGTTTTAGAAATTACCATTAAGGAATTGCTTTATGTAATCGCAAAATCTCAAAGGTCTTATTTGGAGGATTGCTTTCTGTCCTCCGTGACCATTCAGAAAAACAGTAGAGTTGTAGGCGCGTCAATTCTTGCTATGGGAATTGTGGTGCTACCCAACGTTGGAGTGACGTTCTCCTAGAGGACTTATCAGCCTGTAACATCCACAACGCGTCGCAAAATGAGGGCATAACTTAATAACGTGAAAAAACTGCGTTGTCGGTTTCTGAAGATAAAGGAGAATAGATAGAGCGATGAGAATGGCCGACAGTTTATATTATGTCTCAATCAATTTTTCATCTGCTTTTTGAATACAATCCCGACGGTTCATAATTATTTTAGTTTTTTACGTGCGGCCAAGGACACGCGGTGTGTTGTAGAAAAACACGCGTCCTAATAAATTTATCTAGCACGATTTTCGTGTAAATTTTATCTTCGACCATTATCATATTGTCCGGCGAGTGTTGGCTACGCTTGTTTACTATTTCAGAAACTGTAGATTACGCGGACGCTTTGTTTTTGCAATGTAAATGTTGACCGCGGTCGCCGATCCCGCTCTTTATTAATTACGTTTAGAAATGTATTTAAATATCGACCTACTTATGCTGGTATGTAGTGATAGTTGAATATGTTCTTGTGTAATTTATTTATTTTGGTTTATACGCGTTTTGGTATTGGTTTCTTTTTTGAAATTATTTATTTGTGTGAGAGTTTTTTTTTTGAGTTTTTTAATAAACTTGAATGATCTATTTAATCACAAGTAAGTATAAAATAAAATGTATATTTTCAGAAACTTTAGATGAAACAACAAATTGATATTAATTTTGTATGTGATGTCAACATTTGTATTCCCATAAATACGTTTTTATTTATACTAGATTAAATTAATAAATTATTGTTTATGTAGGTGCACGTAAAATGAACGCATTATCACAATTTAAAACCGGTTGTATCACGTACAAAGGAATATTTTAATGAAAGGAAATTCTCATTTCACAATGCTCATAAAATATGCGGTTTATCGCAAAGTATAACTGTCTTTTACATGTAACTTTTTTACGTGTAAATGAATACGCGTTTATCCCTATCCATCTGCGAAAATATATTGGCGTGTGTTACATTGTTTTACGGTGAGGTCTTATTCCAGTACCCTAAGACAAAAGAGAGCAAGTCTGGCAATCCAGCTTCGGGCCCTTGAAAATGTGCCGGCTGAACAAACAAAGTTTAATATTATATCGACTGCGTGAAACTAAGTACCATCAACGTCAATATTGGCTAATCGTTTTCAACTACGAGGGGGGTCTACGTTCACCACTTAACGGGAAACAAGAATGAAAAAAAAAGTTACCCACAGACGTATAAAACCGTTAACCGCTCAAACAATCCCGATCGATTTTATAAGTTATCATAAATAAAATGTGTATTATTCATAAAATAATATTCTTAAGGATAGGTTATGGGCCTGATTGCAGTTGATCCTGCTAAATCTTTGTATTTTTTTTATTACAGCTGCTGTGGTCCTTCTGCGGCTGTCTTTTGGTGTCATTATTAGTGGTTTTCTTCTATTACTACAGAAGATGGCGGTCCAAAGGTGAGTAAAAGTTTTAGCTACTGTATGCAAGCTGCTTTTATATTTACTGTGGAAATCCTTGAGTGATGTGTGTGTTTTGCACAACCTTTTGTTGTGATTTATGATGTTGTTTGATAACACTCTTGTCTTTTTTTTATTGCTGTGAATGACAAGACGAGCATGCCGTTCGCCTGATGGTAAGCGATGCGACCGCTCATGAACAGTAGCAAAACCAAACAACACCTTGAATTACAAAGCAATGCTTTTGTCTTATAGAAAAGGACGTCATAGGCTACTTGTTTACAAGTCTGCTTATGAAATGGTATGGGTTTGGCTCTTGCCTAAGCAACCACACACTTGTTGATTAAAATAAGCAAGCATGTCGTTTAGTGCTAATCGGTGACAAATTAACGATATAAGGATGGACTTTTTTTAGAAGTGTTTAGCAACATGTTTCGAAACAGTGGTTATTTAATGTCAGTCGTCATAAGCAAATTATATATCAAGGTCTATTTGCTATTCGCTACTCTAAAGCGTCTTTATGTTAAGCAATAATGTATGATATCTATGAATTCTTTTAATGTATCAACATGATAAATTAAATTTGAAATAATCATGTAAATTATTACTTAATAGTTTTGGAATGTGTGCGAATAACATTATGAAAGTTAAAATTGTGTCCAAGAAACTTAGTAACACGCTTAAATCACATTAGAAAGATATTCATTATTCATTCAATTTTGGAGTATACCATTGTATACGGAGAGGCGAGTTATTCTTGGTATTTCCAAGAATGTGAAATAATCAGATCCTGAGATTCATGAAAATCGAAGAGTTATCAAATGAAATTGGCGTATTTTTGTTAGAACTGTTGGGTGGCGCCGGAGCAGCGGGCGCTGCTGGCGAGCCGGCAAAACGATTCCGCAAACGGGACAAAATGCTGTTCTACGGCAGAAGGATGTTGAGGAAGGTCAAGTCCATATCGAACTCGGGCCAGGGGAGGAAGCGGCGAGCCGTCATGAGGTTCGCCAGGAAACTGTTGCAGCTGAAGAAAGAATCCGCCCCTGAACAGCTTAAGGTTGGTTGAAAATGCTTGAAAATAGTTTTATATGTATATGAGGTCTTTTACAAGATGTTTTGAGTCGTTAAAAATGCGTCCATTGACTGCGAACGTTTTTAACCGACTTCAATAAAAGGAGGAGGTTCTCAAATCTACTGAACATTATTTATCTTTGTTATTAAGGCTGTGAATTAAAATTCAATTTCCTCAGCAAAACGCAAATGTTTGTTTTTTTTTTTCGTTTTTTTTAAGCCTTTTAAAAATGGAAATTGAACATGTTCTACAATTTAACAATTGTTCAAACATATACATTAAACGAAAAAAATATTTGGATACTATCTAAAAGTAGAGTTTTTGTTACCACCAATTGCACTAAAAGTTTATTTCCTTAACCATTTAAAAACTGGGTGATATAGAAACTGAATAACGTTTAATTATACAAATATTACTGTAATAGTAGATTTATGTTTCCTGTGAGTAATCTGACTGTAATATATTACTAAGTAGCGATAACATTTTCGCGTAGTTCAAAACGGCAGGAAAATATTCATGGTATTCTTTGTTAGGTATATTATACAATATATTTTGTATCAAAGTTACATTAAAAACTCTCTTTCTTTGTCTCGTAGGATGATTATTTCTTCCTTTATCATTGTATAACTACGAAGCCAATTAGCAACTACGATTTATTAGATTTTTATTCACCATCCATTATCTCACAAATGTGGCTGCCATTATGTTCACGGTGGTCGCTGGTTTGAATGTCTGAGCACAACTCTGACTTTTGGGAGACATGTGTGTATTAATAGTCTATACTTAATATTATAAAGCTGCAGAGTTTGTTTGTTTGAACGCGGTAATATCTGGAACTGCTGGTCCGATTTGAATGATTCTTTCAGTGTTGGGTAGTCCATTTATCGAGGAAGGCTATAAGCTATATATTATCACGCTATGACCTATAGGAGGAAAGCAGCAGTGATGTTTCTAGCAAATACGAGGAAATTTTGTTCCTTTTTCGTGGTCCGATTGGTCGATATTCTAAACTGATAGTCCGAATTAAACATTTTGACCGCCATTTTAAAACGTGTAACCCGGGCGGATCCGGGCCCGACCGCTAGTCAATCATACGTACGTACTATAACGGCGAGGAAAACATCATGAGGAAGTCTGCATACCATAGCGATTAGTAAGAACTTCTATGATATGTAATGTCCGCCTACCTGCACTAGGTCAGTGTGGTGGACTATTGGCCTAACTGCTCTCAATGGTACTCCTGATTGTAGTGGAGGCACGTGCTCTGCACTAGGACGTATAAGGGCTGATACAGTATATAGTATGGGAATTATTTCTTCGAACCTTTTAAATATGACTCTTATGGCAGTTGCTATTTTAATTACAATGACTAAGGAGTAACAATGCGATGTGATTATAAGGGAAATTATCTTATTATAAAAGAACGCTTTGATACTCGACATATGATTCAGATTTAAGAATCTTATTAAATATCTGACAATGAATTTCCTCCGCGGACAGTATAAAAATACCTTCAATTCAAAAAAATTTATAAATCAAACAAAACATTGTAAAATAAATAAACAAGTTATTGCGTAATTTATTTATTTAATGTTAATTAAGTGAATAACAACCGTTGTTGATTTCATTGTGACGACATAATGATGGAAATATATCAATAATATTAACACGTATAATGATAGTACTAAGTTCATAATTTAATTGCCGATAATTATTATTTTTCAATTAGAATAATTATAAAATGAACAGTCACTGTGCCGATGACTAACTCCTCAGTAAGTCCAGTGACTAACTTGTAACATATTTGAAACGTCAGAAAATATAAAAAAATAATAATAAAGGAAATTCGAGATAAAATCTGTAAAATTTTGCTGTATTATTTTCCATAAAAGCACAAATTACATTAAATAAAAGAAATTTATGAAATCAGTATCAAAGTAGCTCGTAACATGAGTCAAACATTAGTATTTTAAATTAAAGATATTGCTCACGGTTACGCGTTCGTTATTTTTTTTAATCTATAAATGCTCCGCTATATATTTTCCCAGCATAAATACCATATAATCTTCCTCGATAAATGCATTATCGAACACTAAAATAATATATTAATTCGAACCAGTTCCTGTGATTATAATAAAAGTAAAAAAGAATATTGTAAAAAAAAGTGCGTAGTACCTTTTTCTAACCGACCAGACGCTATTATCAACATGTTCACGATGGTCGCGGGCTCGAACCCCAGGGCACAGCTTTTACTTTTCAGAGTCATGTATGTATTCATAGTCAATAATCACGAACAATGGTGGACTATAAGGCCTAACCATTCTCAATCGCACTCACGATTGTAGAGGAGGCCCATGCCCTGCAGTGGGACATAAATAGGTCGATACAGCAATCACGAACAAACACGGTGAATGAAAACATCGTGGGGAAACCTGCATGCCATAGCGATTTGTATGAATATCTACGGTATGTAAATTCCCCCAGCCCGCACTAGGCCAGCGCGGCGTGGTGAATTATATAACTTTTGCCTAACCTTTCGACGCAGTTAATACAACATGCACTTATTCAAAATTTATAATCCTTTCAGGTGTTAGAACCCCCAGCGGAGTACCTAGAGGAGGACCTGACTAGCGACGACCGCGTGCCCCCAGACGCGCTGTACATGTTGCACAGCATCAGGGTGTTTGGACACTTCGAGAAGCCAGTGTTCCTCATGCTGTGTAAACATACGGAGATACTCAACCTGCCTGCAGGCGCTTTCCTGTTTAAAGTCGGTGAGTTACATTTATTGTCTACGGCAGGGTTTTTTAAACTTTTTGCAGCCACGGACCCCTAACTTAATTTAAAATAGTTGACGGACCCCGTCAAAAAATAGTATGTTTTTTGGATTTGAAGATTTTATTAAAAAAATATAGTTATTTGTTTCTTTTTAATATTGATAGGCATTTAAATGAAAATTTTCTGATAAATATATATTAAAAGTTTACTGAGCTGCTGTGGACCTTTGGCATGCATGTTACTGACCCCTTAGGGGTGTTCTGTGGACCCCACTTTAAGAAACTCTGGTCTAGGGCATATGAGTAAACAGCATCAAATTATGATAAGAAATTTAAATACTACCGATGAATAGATACTTAATCTGGATCGTATGAACGTTGTCGGTTTCGTAAAATGGTCCACCCAGGCAAAGAAAATTGTCCTTGGACCCTGGTGTTTCTTATACAAGAATGGGGGTCGGACTTTTCATCCAAATGAAAGAACTAATCGAATACACCCGCCCGGGAGAAAAGTAGGCCATTCTCGCCCGCGAAGATTTTGAATCGTTATCGCAGAAAGTGCGTAATACGTAGTACTATTATACTTATATTATCGGGGATTTGGTTCATTTTTAATACTTTTTCACTTCGCAACGTTTCGATACACTTTACAGCTTTCGTGGTGGATTCCAGTCGGGTTCTATTTCAAAGTGTTGGATTTAGTGGTAATTGTTTTTTATGTTAGTTTTGTCTATGCGTATTTGGGTTGTCATGACAACGTGATTATAATATAATGTAATATACAAGAAATCCAATATCACTTTGCCCAACCCGGGATTCGAACCCGAGACCTCAGCTTTGTACCCGTAACGGAGTACGCCACCGAAGTAGTCATTATCAGCCTAGAGTCAGGAATTTGTGCCAGATATGGTGATAAGCTCGCCACCTATCACATCGTGGGACTGAACATACAAGGCGAAATGTGGTCCTGGCATCTCTGCTTACCCCTTCTGGGAAAAAGGTGTGAGTTTATGTATGTATGTATGCATGTATGTATGTAATATGAAGTAGGTATGTTAGAGTAACGTGTGTTCGCAGGCGACACAGACGAGAACGTGTACGTGGTGCAGACGGGCCGCGTGAACGTGTACATCACCAACCAGGACGGCAGCGGCCTCTCGCTGAAGGTGGTGCGCGCCGGAGAGAGCGTCACCTCGCTGCTCAGCTTCACCGACGTGCTCACGGTAATCATTATAACAATACAGGAATAAATAAAACTAAAAAAACCTCCTTGCTAATTGACATAGCAATTTCAAATATACACAAAATCCAAAGCATTGAAGCATGAAGGATAGGATCCGTAACGATCTTATCCGACAGAGAACCAAAGTCGTAGACATAGCACATAGGATTAGCGAGCTGAAGTGGCAGTGGGCTGGCCACATTTGTCGAAGAACCGACAACCGCTGGAGCAGACGTGTTGTTGAGTGGAGACCGCGTGTTGGCAAGCGTAGTGTAGGACGCCCACTGGCTAGGTGGAGTGATTTGCGAAAGGTCGCTGGCAGATGCTGGATGCGACAAACCGAAGACAGAGTAAAATGGCGCAACTTGGAGGAGGCCTATGTCCAGCAGTGGACAACAGTTTAGGCTGATGATGATGATGAAAGCATTATTTCTGAAAAAATATCTAAATATACCTCAAAAACTTACTTAAGTAACCATTGTCTCAATAGTACTTTCAACTACCGGTGTTATTCCTCTACAACTCTATAAGTCTCTTAAAACTCTAGATTTGGTGACCTTCCAACTGGTGCTAGGTCTCTCATATGTGAAAAGCCGCCTGGGTAGGTACCACCGCAATGTCTATTTCTCCCGCCAAACAGCAATTTAAATGCACTGTTGTGTTTCGGATTGAAGGACATTGTAGCCAGAGTAACTACCGGACATATTGAGACTAAATATCTTATGTCTCAGGATGGCGAGCGCATTGGAATGCCAAGCAATGCTATGAAATTCTGTGTTTGATGTTACTAGTAGCCCTGAGCGTAAAGCTCAGTAAAATATTATTTGTCATAAAATTGGATGTATTAAGATAATGATTTCATAGAAAAATACAAAACAACAATACGTTAAACGTGTCCAAGGTTGCAAATTCTTCTTAGACAAGGTCGGCTTATAATTTAAAGTCAGACATATATTGAAATTTAACGAAATCCATATATTATAACAAATGTACCGTAAAATTAATGTGCTTTTATGCAAATATTGATTTCAGGGACACTCGCAACCGTACAAAACGGTGAATGCGAAAGCTTTAGAAGACTCGCAAGTGATCAAACTTCCGATGAGAGCTTTTCAAGAGGTGTTCAAAGAGTATCCGGACATATTCGTACGAGTCATACAGGTAAATAGATTCAATTATGTGTACATACATACATAAACTTACGCCTTTTTCCCGGAAGGGGTAGGCAGAGGTGCCAGGGCACCCACATTTCGCCTTGTATGTTCCATCCCACGATGTGATAGGTGGCGAGCCAATCGCCATATCGGGCACAAATTCCTGACTCTGGGCTGATAATGAATAGAAAAATCCAATATCACTTTGCCCAACCCGGGATTCGAACCCGAGACCTCAGCTTTGTAACAGTACCCTAGTATAAGTAAAATGTTTAGTATTCAATTAATATCTTTTAAAGATTTTTATAATTAAAAAAATAATGTTATAATGTAAGGTATTTAATTAGGAATAATTTAATTATAATCAGGATGTTGAAACTACAAGTCTTTTTTATTTTAGGTTCAAGCATAATAATACCATCATGCTTTTTACCTGCTGATCTAGGAGCCCCATTTGGATTGATTGTAGATTATAATAGTATTATATGTATTATAAATATTTGTGTGTACCAGATCATCATGGTGCGACTTCAACGGGTGACGTTCACTGCACTGCATCAGTACCTTGGACTCAGCGCTGAGTTAGTGAATCCAGTAAGTATTATGTGGGTTATAGAGCATTACTATTATAATATATTGTAATAATATTAAATTGTTTGTGAAATACGACATATATCTGCTACATTACAAAAATTCCATCTACTGCCTCTTAGTAATCGTAGAGAAATAAGTGACTGCATTTTCCTTTTAAAAATATTGCAAAATGATATTGACAGCCCCGAACTTTTGGCGAAAATATTTCTTAATATTCCTACTCGATCCATTCGTTTTAATCCACCAATACATGTATCCAAGGCATCTTCGAATTATAGACAGAATAGTTATTTGGTGCGTGCTACCAGGACCTTTAACAAATTGTGTAAACAACATGATCTTGATGCTTTTACAACCAGTGTGTCTATGGCGAGAAGGCGCTTGAGCCAAAGTTTCTTTTTAGCCAATAAGTTATTTATTTTCTTACACATATTAGAATTTTTTTTTTATATCAGTGTATCTATAAGTGAAAACTTGTTATTAGCTTTATGTTATTTATACTGTGTCTAATCATTCTGTTATTAGCCGTAAGTTTTCCATGTTTTAAAATAAAATAAAATAAATAAAATAAATTACTGCAAATTAAGCGAATACGTTACATGATTGACATAATCATTTGAAGTTTTGAAGGACATTGTAACCAGAATAATTACTGAAAATATTGAGACCTAACACCTTATGTCTCAGGATGGCGAGCGCGGTGGAATGCCAAACATCGCTTTGTCATTCAAGGTGTTTGGTTTGCTACTGTTCATGAGCTGTCGTATCGCTTACCATCAGGCGAATATGTTCAGTAGTTACTTTTGCTACAATATCCTTTAATCCGAAACACAACAGTGTATTTATACTGCTGTCTAGTGGGAGAAATAGACATTGCGATTGTATCTGTCCAGACGGCCTCTCACATATGAGAGATCATCAGATCAGTAAATAAGTGAAGTTCTAATATTTAGGTAAATTTAATAAATTAATCCATCAGCCTTCTGAGAATGTTATAATCTCGAATGAATATATCCACAGGGTCGCGACAAGCGTCGTCCGGCGGCGATGTCGTCGTCCCCCGCCAAGAACAAAACCAGCGACGCGCATCCCACACACTCGCCGCACCACGATAGAAACTCCGCCGACCACGCGGTAAGTACATCTTATTATATACGTGCATGTATGTATGTATCTGTATGAGCCCATATACGTCCCACTGCAGGGCACGGGCCTCCTCTACAATCGAGAGTACGATTGAGAGTGGTTAGGCCATATAGTCCACCACGCTGGCCTAGTGCGGGTTGACTTACATATGTATGTATATATTTATATAACAGAAGAGCTCAGCAATTGACATCTTTTTTTATATGCGCTTGATAATTTACTACAATGCTAAATATCATGAAGATGGCGCCACTAGTACGTTACAAAAATACGATTTTTAAAATATCAAGACAGTGACGTCGCACTGCCTGACTTAATAATTTTTATCATTATGAATCTTGCAGACCATTTTGTAAATACGATTAGTATTAAAATTAATGAAGAATGGCCTTACTCCTGTAACCACTGGCAAACTCCTATTCATAAAAATATTTCAATGTATGTACCACAAATATATTATGAAGTTGGAAATACATTGATCGAATAGAATTTGCAAATAATTTTCTTTACTTTGTTTCGGCGTTACATTTTCCCTCTAACAAATGGGCCGAGAGTTTGCATGCAAATTTGATAATGCATTTGTTTATGCACCTTATATTCCTCATATTATCGGATGTTGGAACTTGTATAGTCCTCTACAAGCCCTTATATCCCTGGTTTTTGAGTGTGTGCGTGTGTGTGTATCATGCATTTGTGTGTGGCGACAGGAGGGCGGGCACCAAGTGTCCTCGCCAATACACATACAGGGCCGCCGCCAGCGACCCGACATGGTGCCGGACCTCACGTCCAACACGCCTCAGGTAATAACATGCCTTATACAGGGTAATTTAAGACTGCTACCGAAAACAAAACCGAGTGGTAGTTTTAGTAACTTTAGATACAATGCAACAAAAAAAAAGATTTTTTTGTTATTTTTTTCCTAGTGTCGTATTTGGACGGCAAGTACAGTATTTTCTAAAATAAAAGTTCACACCCTTTTATTTTTAAAGACGGTATGGTACGCAAGGGTTAAAATTATTATTTTAGATAAAACTATGGAGTTAACACCCAAACACCGATGATATTCCAAAAATAAAAAAATGCATTGTATTGTGGTTACTAAAATTAACACTCGGCTTCATTTGCGGTAGAAGTAGTGTAGATAAATACGCGACGACGATCAATCCGTTTAGTAACTTCAGTTGTTGTAACTTATGTCTATTCAAAACTATTTATATATTATGCGTGTTCCTTCCACCGTAGTGAGAAGAGGCATCTTAGCAGGCCAGCATAATTGTATCGAATGGTATGGGACTGCCGCCTGATGCCATTCGACACTCTGGCTGAACGGCATTGGTGCTTACCATTAGTTGTAGTGCAATAATAATGTCGGGCCAGTATAAAAAAGTACATAGGTACATGAAGTTAAAAAGACGATTTGACAAATTTTGTTTTTAATTTAAAGGTGCTCCTTACCTTATATCCGCTTACCAGTTGACAATCTGTGGATATTTTTATTATGATTATTAAATTGATTATTATCATTTTACCATCAATAATATACAAAGCTAATTTATGATATATCAAACAGCATAAACTAAATCTCACTTAAACATGCTATTCACATAATTTATTATATTCTAGCAACAACCCGATGTGCAACCGACGTCCTCTCTCCAACGAAGCAAAGAGGGATCTTCTTTCAAAAAACATAATACTGATCATCTCGATGAACAGGTATAACACGAATGCCAAAAAAATGAGTGTGATGATTTTACCTTTCATGGATCTATGTGAGATAAATTATTGCACTGTAATTTTGAAAAGCTTGAAGAAATTTCTTAACATAGAGTGTCTGTGACTGTGTCGTTAGAATCCTTATATATATTTTCGAGTGACAGAAACTAAATTTCTTAGTAAAAAAAAATAGCAGCAGCGTATTTATTGAATATGAAAAAATAAACGATACTTTATGATTCATGCATAGATTCATTAGTATTTTTTTTTAATATTGTACCAACGTATAGTTTTTGAATGAAAGAAAATGTTCGATATTCAACCAAGATATATTTTAGTGTAATGGACAAACATTAGTTACCATTTTAGATATTTTGAAATCTACGAGTATCTGCTAGTTTCTGATACACAACATTAGCTCCTTAGTTTACAGTCACATACAGTCAGATAATTTTTTTCAGGCACTCATCCAAATAGCAACTGAAGCGTTTGTGAAAGAATTAGGATTGGACAATGATAATATTTTAAAAGGAAATGTTCAAGTAAGAGATTTACCTGCTGGAACATACATTATGAAGGAAGAGAGTCACAAGGTAAATTATTTTCATCTTTAAACTGTACTTATGCTATATTTGTGTTAGCTTTCGATGTTAAAAAACAATTATTTTAAATTGTTATTTTTTTTTTAATATTTATTTGCCTGCTAAGTGCAGTAAGCTTGTTACAAAAAAAAAAGTATTTTTCTTATTATATTTTAACGCATGCTCTAAACACGACTGCAACGTATTTTGTATTTATTATTAGCCCGACAATATTTATTAATATTTTTTAAGTATATTTATGTAGTGTATTTTATATTATCTACTAATTTAGTATTAATTTCTTCCCTTAAGCTCTATTATAGTATCAAAGGTGAACCAGAAATCGTCCAGGTACTATGTGTGATGTGTTATTTGTGAGGGTTTTGTGTGATCAGCTCATTACTGAAAACATATTTGTTTTATCTATAGCTAAATCGATTGTTCCATAATGTGCAATATCGATAAAGTTAGATTAGATTTTATCGATACTTAGGATTCTTTTAAATTTCAATTATATTTAAAGTATTTTTGTATTTTAATATTGATCCTTTAGATCCAACAAGGATTTTTTACCATACCATATTTAGTATCATAATACCTTTTTATCGTGTGAAATAGCTTTTAGAGTTATTGTTATAGGCCGATTTATGCAAGAAGATTACTGTTTATTTGAAGTTATCGTTTTAATTAGGTATTTATGATAATATACGTTTATATTAAATTTGTTAAAGATTTGAAACGATTGTTAAAGATTGTTATTCTAAATATCTTATTGTGGTTATCAGGATATCGTAAATGTAACCTACCATACATTTTATGTCCATTATGTGTGTGTAGACACATTGAAATGTTGAAACCATTGTATAATTGAATCGGTTCATTAGCTGTGTGGATGATATTGGTATCTAAACAGGGTGTTCCGGGTACGTTTCCGGAAACGAAAACAGGAAATAGTTCAAATACCATTGACGAAGGCTGAGACAAAAAAAATCCCAGTGGCAATAAATTGATAATGTTACTACGGCGAAATAAACTTAAAATTATTAATTACATTGAAAATACAATAATTTGCAAAAAAAAAACTAGCAATGATACCCAAAATAGAAAATGCTGGAGCTTGAATATGGCTAATATATCATTGGAGAATGTGTTTTATAGCAAAATGTTTTTTTTTTTGCTGTACCATGATCAAAAGTATTAGTACTATCCTGTATTCTTTTTTGGAAGCGTATTCGTAACACCCTGTATGTATGACACTATTTGTTGAGTAAACAGTTGTATGTTCTTACAGGATGTGGCCCTGGTTTATCTTCTGTCTGGAGCTCTGTTGGTTTCGCAAAAAGTCGCTGAAGGTGATGGAGAAGTGCATATGTTTACAGCGTACCCAGGTAATAATTATTTTTGGGAATTTACATACATACATACATACACCCAACAATCACATGAATGGTCTGACTCCACACTAAGATCGAGTATTGTGCCGTGGGTATAAGAAACTATGAGAGACTTTTCGGTCTCACAAATACCCAGACCCGAAACAGATATTAATACCTGAGGATCACACAAATTTGTGTTTCGATGCGGGGATCGAACCCGCGGTCTCCCGCTCCGCAGCCGGGAACTTAATAATTATATCGATTTAGTCCATTAAGGTAGACATCGGTATAGAATAGTAATAAATCATGACAGCTTAAATAAATACATTTCTCCTATCATTCAAAACTTTTTCTACACGACATTGAACTTAACTATTAGATAGCAGCTAAGTAAATTTTCCGAGCTAATACAAAAATAAAACGTAGTTTAGCTTTCTTTTACTAATATGAACTTAATAATAAATACTTACTCCAGCTCATATCTGCATTATCCAAAGCTTTACGTATTGCTCATGTAGCCTCATAAAAAAAAATGTCTACCCAGGCGAAGTGGAAGGCGGTCTAGCAGTACTAACGGGCGAGCCGAGTTTCTTCTCGATCCGCGCGAAGCATTTCTCCCGCATCGGGTTGTTGTCCAAGACCACTGTGTACAGCATCATGCGCGAGAGACCGTCTGTAGTGCTGCACATAGCCAACACCGTGGTACGGAGACTGTCGCCATTCGTCAGGCAGGTCGACTTCGCGCTGGACTGGGTGAGTCTTGTTCATTCGTTCATTCATTAATTCATTCATCCATCCATTCATTCATTCATACATTCATTCATTCATACATTCATTCATTCGTTCATTTGATCTTTCGGTCAGTCTATCAATCGGTTGTTTCATAAACGACCCAGTGTACAAATCACGGATTTTTTTAATCTCAAAATAGTTTATTTTGTTATTATGTACGTGGTAATGGTGGGTCTATTAAAGTATAGTCTAAAAAAATATGTTATGATTTTTTATTTTATTAATTGAACTTGTAATCAATTTGATGAATCCCATTCATTCATTAAAGTGTAGTCTAGAAAAAATATTTTATAGTTCAGAATATTTTCCTATTAATTTAACTTGTGATCAACTGACTAACAATTAACAGTCTAAATTGGGACAAGTGACAACTAATGATTCAAAATTTTATATCACTAGGTAAAAAAGATATGTTGAAAGAAAAAAGAAACAATAAAAAAATATGTTTTATTTCATTGTTTGCACAAAAGTTAAAATGTTTATAGCGTGTAGAATTAACATAATTGAGTTTAATCTCTGAACACCAAGCCGTCATTGTCGATGTTATTTATATTATTTTCAATGTAATTTCTGTGTACAACTGCATTTCTGTTTAATTCTTGTATTCCCTCGTGAACCTTCTGTTTGGATGTAATGACACCTTCGTCCAGTTTTCTTGTCAATTGCTCAGGCGCCAGTCTTATATCTATGAGTCCTGTCCCATCAGTATTCTCAGTGGCGACATCAGTACTTTTATGTGTAGTAGTTAGAACAGGATGGTGTAAAACTGTTCTAATTTTGTGCCTTATTCTTTCGACAATTTCCTTTAACTTCGGAGTGCGTTTCTGGATCCCTTCGCCGGATATAAATTTGTGCATGTTCTCTTTAAATGCTTTCTTCTTATTTATGATGTGTTCGCGCGCGTTATTCAACATCTCTGCACGTTTTGCTTTGTCCGCTGACACGAATTTCGTCACCTTTGCAATCTTGTTGTTCATTGTGTCAATGGCGTTTCCTATTTTTCCGTCGGTTAGTTTTTTATCGACACTTACTAGAGCGTTGTGTACAGTCTCGTGTGTTTTGTGGACTGTTTGACGTACGGCGTCGATTCCTCCCAGCACAAGTCCCTTGCCAAAAGAGAAAACGTGCTCAACACCGTCTGCTACATCGTTTGTCGTCTGTTTCGCCGTCCCGAACAAACTATCGACAAGTCCGCACTCATTTCCCACTATTAATATCGACAATATGAAACAAATTTTAAGGTAATTCATGATTAAAACTATTTCACCCGCACTAGACACGACCAATACTGCAAAATAAGTGTGAATTTAAACATCGGGCGCTCAGTTTTGTTATCTGTTATATTGACCCCCGACCCGAATGACTAATTGTTGTCGATCTCATTAGTAGTTGATGCATTTATCTTAAACTATTATTGGTTTTACGAAAACATTGATTTTAAATAATTTCTGGAATATACACTCATTGGTTAAGTCCGGGTGATAATGAATATAAGGGTTGAATAGCGGGTAAATTCTAACAGGATTAGTCAATAGTCCACTAGGTAATCTATCTAATAAATCTGCATTAAAGCCATATTTTACTTTGCATATAATTGCTTCATATTAGGCACAGATCACTCCCAATAGATACCGCATTACGATAGTTTTGTTTTGAACTGAAAACGCCAACCAAGGGAACTGCGCGGGGGGTGGGCGGGTTGCAGCGCGGTCACATGGACTTCACTCGAGAGATGAGGCATAAGTCGATAAATAAAAAAAACGTATCGATAATTCGATTTGCCAGTAAGTTCATGTGTTATGATCGCTTCTGTAACTTTTTTTATAATAATAATAATATAATATATTGTTATATTATAATATAATATATTGTTTATTGTTATTGTTTACCATATTTATTGTTTACCTTATTACACAAATATTACTTAAAACTTTAGTAATAATGATTTATCTTGATCACCAACTTGTTGTACGTGTAATGTGTATGTGTGCAGGTGTTCCTGGAGTCAGGTCGCGCGGTGTACCGGCAGGACGAGGAGTCTGGCTCCACGTTCATAGTGCTGAGCGGCCGCCTGCGATCCGTCATCACGCATCCCAACGGAAAGAAGGAACTCGTCGGCGAGTATGGAAAGGGGGATCTAGTTGGCATTGTAAGTAAAGAATTTTTATTGAAAAATCTGTGTATTAGAGACTAAAAGTTGTGTATCTCGTTATTTTTCAGGCGTCAGACGGCGCCTGTGAAACGAGATGGAAATGTTTTTGTGGCTCACATATATTTCTTTCGGTTTTGGGTGTTTATGAAACCGAAAAGCCTTTCGTAGTTCCTGAAACCCAGGACACAAGGCTCGATCTTAGTGTGGGGTCAAGACTATGTATGTGAATGCTCGGTGTTATTTATGTTTTTATTTTTGAGCTCCACTACACAAGATTTGGTATATTACTGGGATTCAAGGACTGTATGTATGTCTGTTTGGTGTAATTTGTTTATCATTGCATAAAAATGGCAATGGATACCCTCTTTTCGTTTCGCTTCTGTATCCTCCTGTAACTCGTAGGCTGTTGATGTCTATAATTGCGAGATCCGTTAGTCCGTTTGCTATTCTAATAAAATAATATAATACATCAAACTCTTTGTATTTAAAATAAACCTAAAACACTATCTAAATTATTTATTAATGCTCAAGTTAAATCTATAAAATTCATGTTCGCAGGTAGAGATGGTGACTCAAACTCGACGCAGTACCACCGTGATGGCCGTGCGAGACTCGGAGCTTGCCAAACTGCCCGAGGGACTGTTTAATGCGATCAAGCTTCGATTCCCGGTTGTGGTGACTAGACTTATCAACTTGCTGGGACATAGAATTCTAGGTAAGTTACCATCAGTGTTGATTGAGGTCAGCTCTGACATTCGATAACACTGATTATGTTAGATACCAACAGTGTGTGTTTCAGAATGTTTCGCTACATATATTGATGTTGTCGTTTTTTAACACTTTATATTATCTTTATCAGTCCATATACGTCCTACTGCATGGCTTGGGCCCACTCCACAATCGAAAGTACGATTGAGAGTGGGTACGACATATAGTTCACAACACTGGCTTAATGCGGGTTGGTGGACTTAAATGCCATAGAAGTTCTGATAAATCGCTATGGTTTCTAGGTTTCCTTACGATATTTCCCTTCACCGTTTTAGTGCGTGGTGATTGACTATCAACACACACATGACTCTAAAAACAGAGGTGTTCCATGAGATTCGATTCCGCGACCACTGTGGACATGTTCGCAGCCACAGCCACATCACTTTATAAATATCAAATATTACTTGAATTCCAGGGTCATGGCAGAAGCCCACGGCAGGTCTGGGCGGCGCGGCTGCCATGGAGTCCCGCCCCTCGCAACACAACTTCTCCACCGTGGCTGTGGTGCCCGTCAGCGACGACGTGCCGCTCACTGCATTCACGTACGAACTGTACCACTCGCTGTGCGCCATCGGTTAGTACTATATGTATAATAATGTTGAGTAGGAATTTGCTTTGATGAATAGGTTCGTTGAGAAATAGATTCAAGTGTCACGAATCCATGATCATACGGAATATAGTCCGGTACTAAACATACACACTGGCACTAGAGCGATGACGACATTTATAAGTTTTTTTTTTGAAGTGGAAACTTCTTTAGCGACGTTGAGTACTTTTTCTGTAATGGGTATAAAATCTTAAACTCGCGTCAGGACACGTGACCTGATCGTAAGACGAAAAGCGTAAGACGGATGGAGAGTAGACAGCTGTCAGTTAGCTGTCAGTTTATAAAGCTTTGATGAATTGCCAATGATTTTGAGTGGAGATTTCAACATAAACTTCGCAGACGATAAAAATCAACTATTAAATGAATTTTTAACCGACTTCAAAAAAAGGAGGAGGTTCTCAATTCGACTGTATGTTGCTTTTTTTTTTTTTTTTTTTATGTTTGTTACCTCGTTTCTCTGTACTGTGTGAACCGATTTCGATCATTCTTTCTTTGATTGAAAGCTGGTGCTTGTCGTTTGGTCCCATAAAAATATGGTGAAGATCTGATGAATATCTTCGGACCTGGAGAAGGGAACTCCTTAAAATTAAGGAGAATTGCAATGGTTCTTTTTGCATTACGTTCATTAGAAAAGTTAAGATACAGTAAGATAGGGAAAAAGGGGTGGGGGTGAAGGAGGGTGGGTGATAAAATTAAAATACACGTAAATTCTAATATCATCGGCAGCTTTTAAGCGATTTTAGTGATTTCTTTTTCATTGGAAAAAACGTATTGACAGGTTGATCCCAGGAACACAACATTAGGTCTTATTATCATGTTCGGACCTGGAGAGTAGAACTCCTCAAAATTTAATAGGATTTCAACGGTTCTTTTTGCATTGAGTTCAGTATAAAAGCTAGGCTACAGTGGTTGAGGGAAAAAGAAGTAGGCGCGAAGGGAGGGGGCGGGGGGAGAAAAAATAATAAACATATGAATATTCCAATATCTTTGGCAGCATTTAGCCGATTTTAGCGATTTTATTATCATCGGAAAGAACATATTCCTTGTGGAGACCAAATCTTTTTAATTTAAATGCCTATCAACACTAAAAAGATAAAAATAACTAAAATTTTTAATAAAAAAAATATAAACCGACTTCAAAACAAAAATCAACTAAAAACCAAAAATAAATAAAATAATAATTACCACTCCAAAGCAAAAAAATAATATTTATTTCATGGAGCTCGTGCATGTTGATTAATTTGCTTAATGACTTGACTAGCCAACAAATCAAAATATATGCGTAACATATTGAAGGCGGGTCGCCCAGTACCAAACATATAGATATTTAAATTAATATAAGGCATAGGTCCTATATGTTTGGTACTGGGCGGCCCGCCTTCAATATGTTACGCATATATTTTGATTTGTTGGCTAGTCAAGTCATTAAGCAAATTAATCAACATGCACGAGCTCCATGAAATAAATATTATTTTTTTGCTTTGGAGTGGTAATTATTATTTTATTTATTTTTGGTTTTTAGTTGATTTTTGTTTTGAAGTCGGTTTATATTTTTTTTATTATTAAATAATAAATTTGGTTTAACTATGTCGAATGATCGCAATCTTAGCACAAAGAAATACAAAACTACTATTGATGCGGTCTTTATTAGACATTTAAATAGGTTCGAATCAAAACTGTTCGTTTCTTACTTCAGCTACCATAAACCTATCGTATCAGTTTTAGAGATTGGCGATGATAGTTCTGGTAATGATGATGGTGAAAAAGTCGTTGAAATTATGGATGAAAGTTGATTTTTCGGAGAGATAAACTTTTTAATGTAAAATAATTGTAATAGTTTTAAAGTGTAAAATTTTTAATGTAATATAAATTGTCATGTTTGTGTACGATAGCGCAATAAATGAATATTGTATTCTACCACATAAATGATAGTACTTTTATACTGATAAAGCAATTGGTGCAAAATTATTCCCTAACCATTCCAAAATATCAAACATGCTCAACGTTAATAATCAAGTTTTCACTTCTGCCGGCACTCCCGGAGTGCAACCCGTCTTTTTTTTTTAAATATCTTTGTATTTAGGTGATAAATCCATAGTTTTTACAAAAAATCGTTTTTATAAATGAAAGTACATTATTATTTTAGGAAAATCTATGTATTTATCATCCAAACACGACTATAAAAATGATTTTTTAAGAAACGTCGCTTTTTTATTATTATTTTTTTGTTACGTTGTGTTTGTAGTCACTAAAACTACCACTTTTGTTTTCGGTAGCAGTCTGGATACACCTGTATATATTTAAAAAACATCAAAATTAAACGTCCCTAGGAACTTTAATGTAGTACATCTCAATGCCCAGAGTATTCCGGCTCATTTCCCAGATATGCTGGCTAGTTTTGACTGTACTCATATCCATGCTATCTTAGTGTCTGAATCATGGTTGAAACCATGCCTTTCCTCTTCCGCTTACTCCCTTCCGGGGTTCCACCTCATCAGAAACGATCGTACATCACGTGGTGGGGGCGGAGTTGCTATTTATTTACGAACTCAATTCAGATATACGATAGTTAGCGTATCTCCGCAACCCCCACCATCCGATGCTGGTGAGCATCTTTTTCTGGAGGTGGAATTCTCCCTAAAAAAAATTCTACTCGGTGTATATTATTGTCCTTCGCTCCACATTAACTTTTTCTCTTCTATTGAAGTTATCCTTGAAAATCTTGTCCCTTTGTACAGTCAAACCATAATCATGGGTGATTTTAATACCTGTCTCCTTAAAAACGACCGTCGTTCAATTTCCCTTCTTAATACTATTAAATCCTGCAATCTGTCCATTCTTCCACTATCAGCGACCCACCACTCTCCTAACTGTTCTCCTTCTCTTTTAGACCTTATTTTTGTTTCTTCCTTAAACCATGTGGCTAAGCATGGACAGTGTCCTGCTGATGCTTTTTCTTCCCATGACCTGCTATTCCTGTCTTATCGTCTCCGTCCTCCTAAAGTCCTACCCAAAATCCTCCTGCAAAGAAATTTTCGGGGCATGAATGTTGTTGACCTTCGCAAGGATGCCGGCAGCATTGACTGGAGTTCCCTTCTCCTTGCTAGCACTGTTGACGACAAAGTTGATATTTTCAACAAGAAAATTATTGAGCTTTTTAACTTGCACGCACCAATCCGGCCTATAAAACTTAAACATTTACCGGCTCCTTGGCTAACATCTGATATTAAGGAACTGCTGTCTAAAAAAGCGTTGGCCAAGTCCCGGTACAACCGCAGACCCAATGAGTTGAATTGGCAGAAGTACGTCTCTATCCGCAATCAGTGCAGTAAGGTGTGTAGGAATGCTCAACGCCGACATATTCACAACTCTGTGGAAAACGGGGATCCAGCTACGGTTTGGAAATTTCTTAAGACACTGGGAGTGGGTAAGTCACGACAAGAACCCTTTTGTAAGTCAATTAATTTAAATTCCTTAAACAATCATTTTTGTACATCGCCTTTCTTTGATAAGGCGATGAAAGATAACACTCTTAAGTTCCTTTCGAACCTCAATACTCCCGAATGTTCTGCTTTCGTCATTAATCAATTTGCTGATTGTGATGTTAGAAAGACGATTATGCTCATTTCATCCAATGCGACGGGAAGCGACTGTGTCAGCCGCAATATGATTCTCCCAATCCTAGACGAAATCCTTCCTACCGTCTCCCATATCCTTAATTATTCCATTTCCTCTGGTATCTTTCCCGCTGCTTGGAAAAAAGCGCATATTATCCCAACTCCTAAAAAATCTAATGCATCCAATCTCACAGATTTCCGTCCTATCTCCATTCTTCCTTTTCTATCAAAAGTCCTTGAACGCCTAATCCATACCCAGCTGAATGAATTCCTCTCGAAACAAAATCTCCTTAATCCTCTCCAATCAGGATTTCGTCGTGGACATAGCACAATTACCACTCTAACTCATATTGCGGATGGCATTAGGTCGGGCATGGAGGAAGGCAAGCTGACTGTCTTAGCATTGCTGGACTTCAGTAATGCCTTCAACACCGTCGATTTCGATGTCTTACTTGGCATAATGCGTTCTCTTAACATATCTCCAACAGTAGTTGATTGGTTTCGTAGTTACCTGTATGGTCGCCAGCAACGCATCTGCTTTGAGGAATGTTTTTCCTCTTGGTGCTCAGTATCTGCTGGTGTACCTCAGGGCGGCGTTTTATCTCCTTTACTCTTCGCTGTCTTTATTAATTCTATCACCAATAATCTTCGCTCCTCCTACCACCTTTACGCTGACGATCTGCAAATTTATACTCGGGCATCCTTGGACATGATGGCTAATGCGATTGGAGCTATCAATTCTGACATCCAACATATATGTTCATGGAGTAAAGAGTATGGACTGAAGGTCAATCCATCTAAAACTCAAGTCATTGTTGTCGGCAGCCCCAGAATGATATCGAAGCTTGATCAGGACCAACTTCCATCTGTTTCCTGTGATGGTATCACTGTTCCATACAGTGATACAGTCAAAAATCTCGGCCTATATATGGACAAGTCTTTCACCTGGGGTCCGCAGCTTCGGGAAATTAGCCGTAAGGTTTTTTCCTCAGCTAGGTCTTTGTGGAGGTTACACAATTTTCTCCCCATTGCCACGAAAATTTCCCTTGCACAAACCCTCCTTCTCCCCATCCTTGATTATGCAGATGTCAGCTATCTCGATCTCACCGAGGACCAACTTAATAAACTTGAGCGTCTTCAAAATTTCTGTATTAGATTTATATTTGGTCTGCGCAAATATGATCATGTCTCCGAGTTTCGTGCTAAGCTCAAGTGGTTACCCATACGACTTCGTCGGAATGCTCATATTCTTAATCTTCTTTACAATATTTTGTTCAATCCCCTTACTCCATCATATCTCAAAGAACGTTTTATATTTCTCCACGATTCTCATTCAAGGACCTTGAGGTCGTCGGAGAATTTGAAGTTGAGAATGCCTGTGCATACCACGACTTTTATGGATAAGTCGTATACAGTCCAAGCCGTTCGTCTGTGGAATGCACTACCAGTTGTCATAAGACAGGCGAAAACACTGACATCTTTCAAAAAGATGGTTAAAGATTATTACCTTTCCCTATAAGCAGCTGCATGAAGAAGTTTTATTTCCTACTTTTGTCTCAATAGGTAATTTATAGTATGTATATAATTATGTATGTCTATCTATAGAAGTATTTATATATGTATGTATATAAAATATATTATATAAATATATATCATATATTGTGTATTATATATTAATTATAAATAATTTGTTTGTATATTCCTTTTTAGAGCATGTTTACCTTTAAATTCTATACTGCCCTCTCTTCTTATCCTTTTCTTATATCCATCCAAAGGTTGTCTGTAAGAAATCGCCTAGGGCGATAAGACCGCCAACTGTACTCTTTAATTTTATTTGTTAAATATTGTAATATTTTGTTCTTTTGTGTGCAGTAAAGAATAAATAAATAAAAATAAATAAAATTAAGGATTCTGACAATCAAAAAATCAACTTAGACAAAGTCAATATTAAACACCTATTTCATACAACGATTAATAAAATATAGTAATAAGTGATGTCTTTCAGGGCCGACAGTACGCTTGACTTCTGATGTGATAAGAAAACTCCTTGGTCTCACCATCATGGATCCCAACAATGAGTACCGGCTCAGCTCGTGGTTGGCGCAGCAAGAGGACAAGCATAAAGTATGTCCTATTCTACTAAATATATTCAACTGTTTTTAAAATAATGTGAAAATATTAAAAACGGTTCTCAACGATTCAAAGTACTCTGAAATAGTTAAATTAAGTACAAAATCAAGAGCCAAAATGAGAAAATAAAATATCTTATAGAAAATCATCTTGTGAATAAAACCATAATGATATGTGAATTAGAAGAGAAAGTCTGAATATTCAGTGATAATTTTTCAACTACTGCCTCGGTGGCGTAGTTGTACTAGGGTACGGTTAGAGAGCTGAGGTTTCGGATTCGAATCTCGGGGTGGGCAAAGTGATATTGGATTTTTCTATCCATTATCAGCCCAAAATTAGGAATTTGTGCCCGATATGGCGATAGGCTCGCCACCTGTCACATCGTGGGACGAAACATACAAGGCGAAATGAGAGTGTACTGGCACCTCGGCCTACCCCTTCTGGAAAAAGGGCGTGAGTTTATGTATGTTTATATTTAACTACCTTCACTTGATGTTGTTACTTCTCGTTCATTAGATGGCGCTGTATCAGTGCGACCCCAGCTTGACGCAGTGGACTCAGCGTTGCATTCGACAGGCAGATTGTATACTCATCGTGGCGCTTGGCGATAAGCAACCTAGCATTGGCAAGGTAAGTAACTGCACCAGATAAATATAAGTGGATTTTGTATTGTTTATATCTTACAAATCAGCGATGGGTTTCTTGATGATAGATATAATCGTGTGCTTTGCTTTGGGATTGTACTGTATTTCATATTCTGTGGGCATGTGTTAAAAGATCTCAATAATTGAGATTGCGAACTCATGTGCGGCACTTATATGCATTCTTCCGCCACAGGTTTTAATATGGCGTCATTCTAGTTTGACAACATATTAAATAGACAAAAAGAATCGACGGTCCATACGTAAAATATTAAAACTGTAAATTCGATACTTGACATCGACACTAATGAAATTGGGATATATTTAATATATTTTATTGCGTTCACATCTTGAAATTTCATTTTTAATGATTGAAAAACAGTTGAAATTATAAAAAATTATATACAAAGTGTCGGTGTTATAAATGCTTTCAATTGCAACATCATTAAATAACGTCAATTAAAAAAATTATATTTTCAAAGAAAGTAAATAATAAAATAATTTAGTTAAAATACAACATGCCTTATATGTTTACCTACTTGCCCTCAGTTGACCCAGACATAAGAGCGGCAACGCCGCATTTTTCGTCACCACGTAACGAATGGTATCATTTGATTTGGCGCGGTGATTCCTTTGTAGTTTTTAGGCATAATTTTATTCGTTAATAACAAATGTAATAAAACAATCTCAATTAAGTCCCCTTTTACACAAATAAAGTAGGTCAAAATTGCTTCGTCGGGGGATCAAAATAGCACATCGCGTAAAGTATTACTGCCACTAAACAGACCTTCAAACAAACCATATCGGTGTATTCCACAGCTGTAAATCGCGACATCATGAACATGAAGAAAATGCTATCGTAATTCGTAATGTGTTGTGAGCAACGCACGCGCATTCGCAGAGAACAAGCACGGCGCGGCGCACTGACTAGGCGACGCGACGAGTGGCGCGGGGCTCGACTCCCTCGCCCCCGCCCCTGACCCCCGCAGTGTTGCTAGGTTAGATTTAAAAAAATACGGGAAATGTTTCGTAAAAAATAGTAGATGGATGTAAACCACAGTGGATTATTATACTGTTCATTACAGGGATATTTACATATTTACAGCAAGCGATAATACACATACATTATTAAAAATTACAAGTATTCTGTAAAAAAAAGACTGTTAATCACTGTATGTGTCACTATTCTATTTGTTCATAAAGTACTGGAGTCTGGAGATATAATAAATAGATATTAAATACTCGCAAAAGTTAAATACATAGTCATGACCCGACATTAAGATCGAGTTTATGGTTAGGTTGAAAATTTAAGGATGTCTCGGTGAAATAAAAACCCTATAAAATTATTTTATAGTGCTAATTTTGTTTTTTGTGTTTGTAAGTTACAGAAATAGGTTTATTATTTATCTTATTAATCATATTGCAGTACGTTTTTTACTTACTGAATACTATGTTTTGTTACTTGACAGTAAATGTAACAAATAGTTTTAGTTTAATTACGGCGCACCTTGCAACACTGCCCAGGAGTCACGTGTAATCCCAGATTTCGAACTGACAACGTCGCGTCGCGTCGCTGAGCTATTATGAGTTTTAAAATCATGAATATGGGGTCTAAATTCAATTATTGATTTTATTTCTATGCAACTAATAATAAAACCTTGTATTATTTTGCGCTTGACTTTGTGTCAATGACCTAACCAATTTGCTACAGCAGGTGGTTAAATATGAAAAACTAAAAACCTATCCTGTGGCTAAACGAGTGATGATAAATTAATAATATTTGGTGTACGGGCTGCTGATGCGATACCCTGTATGTGGTCCAAAGGAAAGAACTTATGCCATCGACATTTTGTATATTCAATAATAAAATAATATAATGACTGTTTATGAATATTTGCAATTACTATAATAAAACATGTAATTTTTGGCGCATGGTACGTAGAACCGCGCGTTCAAGAGTGGAGTCTACGTACAGGACAACGAAATGTCGGACGTACGCCTGCAAGATGGCTAAAGTTGCAGGAAGTCGCTGGATGCAGGCTGCTGTGGAGATCCTTGGGGGACGTCTATGTTCAGCCGTGGATTTTCTGTAGCTCAGATGGTGATGATGATGGTGATGATGATGATGATAATGATGATGATGATGATAATGATGGTGATGGTGATGATGATTTTTCAGTTTACTTAGTGCCCATTTAAATGTTATTTTGTATATATCCAGATCGAGAAGGAGATCGAGCGCCTCGCGATCCGCACGCAGAAGGAGCTGGTGGTGCTGCACCGCGAGGGTGGCCCCGCGCCGCTCGGCACCGTGCACGTGCTCAACGTGCGCGCCTGGGTGTCGCACCACCACCACGTGCGCTGTCCGCACCGCATGTTCACGCGCAAGAGCCAGTACCGCATCGCGGAGCTGTACTCCAAGGTATACACCATGCCACTGTACTAACGTGCTCAACGTGCGCGCCTGGGTGTCGCACCACCACCACGTGCGCTGTCCGCACCGCATGTTCACGCGCAAGAGCCAGTACCGCATCGCGGAGCTGTACTCCAAGGTATACACCATGCCACTGTACTAACGTGCTCAACGTGCGCGCCTGGGTGTCGCACCACCACCACGTGCGCTGTCCGCACCGCATGTTCACGCGCAAGAGCCAGTACCGCATCGCGGAGCTGTACTCCAAGGTATACACCATGCCACTGTACTAACGTGCTCAACGTGCGCGCCTGGGTGTCGCACCACCACCACGTGCGCTGTCCGCACCGCATGTTCACGCGCAAGAGCCAGTACCGCATCGCGGAGCTGTACTCCAAGGTATACACCATGCCACTGTACTAACGTGCTCAACGTGCGCGCCTGGGTGTCGCACCACCACCACGTGCGCTGTCCGCACCGCATGTTCACGCGCAAGAGCCAGTACCGCATCGCGGAGCTGTACTCCAAGGTATACACCATGCCACTGTACTAACGTGCTCAACGTGCGCGCCTGGGTGTCGCACCACCACCACGTGCGCTGTCCGCACCGCATGTTCACGCGCAAGAGCCAGTACCGCATCGCGGAGCTGTACTCCAAGGTATACACCATGCCACTGTACTAACGTGCTCAACGTGCGCGCCTAGGTGTCGCACCACCACCACGTGCGCTGTCCGCACCGCATGTTCACGCGCAAGAGCCAGTACCGCATCGCGGAGCTGTACTCCAAGGTATACACCATGCCACTGTACTAACGTGCTCAACGTGCGCGCCTGGGTGTCGCACCACCACCACGTGCGCTGTCCGCACCGCATGTTCACGCGCAAGAGCCAGTACCGCATCGCGGAGCTGTACTCCAAGGTATACACCATGCCACTGTACTAACGTGCTCAACGTGCGCGCCTGGGTGTCGCACCACCACCACGTGCGCTGTCCGCACCGCATGTTCACGCGCAAGAGCCAGTACCGCATCGCGGAGCTGTACTCCAAGGTATACACCATGCCACTGTACTAACGTGCTCAACGTGCGCGCCTAGGTGTCGCACCACCACCACGTGCGCTGTCCGCACCGCATGTTCACGCGCAAGAGCCAGTACCGCATCGCGGAGCTGTACTCCAAGGTATACACCATGCCACTGTACTAACGTGCTCAACGTGCGCGCCTGGGTGTCGCACCACCACCACGTGCGCTGTCCGCACCGCATGTTCACGCGCAAGAGCCAGTACCGCATCGCGGAGCTGTACTCCAAGGTATACACCATGCCACTGTACTAACGTGCTCAACGTGCGCGCCTAGGTGTCGCACCACCACCACGTGCGCTGTCCGCACCGCATGTTCACGCGCAAGAGCCAGTACCGCATCGCGGAGCTGTACTCCAAGGTATACACCATGCCACTGTACTAACGTGCTCAACGTGCGCGCCTAGGTGTCGCACCACCACCACGTGCGCTGTCCGCACCGCATGTTCACGCGCAAGAGCCAGTACCGCATCGCGGAGCTGTACTCCAAGGTATACACCATGCCACTGTACTAACGTGCTCAACGTGCGCGCCTAGGTGTCGCACCACCACCACGTGCGCTGTCCGCACCGCATGTTCACGCGCAAGAGCCAGTACCGCATCGCGGAGCTGTACTCCAAGGTATACACCATGCCACTGTACTAACGTGCTCAACGTGCGCGCCTAGGTGTCGCACCACCACCACGTGCGCTGTCCGCACCGCATGTTCACGCGCAAGAGCCAGTACCGCATCGCGGAGCTGTACTCCAAGGTATACACCATGCCACTGTACTAACGTGCTCAACGTGCGCGCCTGGGTGTCGCACCACCACCACGTGCGCTGTCCGCACCGCATGTTCACGCGCAAGAGCCAGTACCGCATCGCGGAGCTGTACTCCAAGGTATACACCATGCCACTGTACTAACGTGCTCAACGTGCGCGCCTAGGTGTCGCACCACCACCACGTGCGCTGTCCGCACCGCATGTTCACGCGCAAGAGCCAGTACCGCATCGCGGAGCTGTACTCCAAGGTATACACCATGCCACTGTACTAACGTGCTCAACGTGCGCGCCTGGGTGTCGCACCACCACCACGTGCGCTGTCCGCACCGCATGTTCACGCGCAAGAGCCAGTACCGCATCGCGGAGCTGTACTCCAAGGTATACACCATGCCACTGTACTAACGTGCTCAACGTGCGCGCCTAGGTGTCGCACCACCACCACGTGCGCTGTCCGCACCGCATGTTCACGCGCAAGAGCCAGTACCGCATCGCGGAGCTGTACTCCAAGGTATACACCATGCCACTGTACTAACGTGCTCAACGTGCGCGCCTGGGTGTCGCACCACCACCACGTGCGCTGTCCGCACCGCATGTTCACGCGCAAGAGCCAGTACCGCATCGCGGAGCTGTACTCCAAGGTATACACCATGCCACTGTACTAACGTGCTCAACGTGCGCGCCTGGGTGTCGCACCACCACCACGTGCGCTGTCCGCACCGCATGTTCACGCGCAAGAGCCAGTACCGCATCGCGGAGCTGTACTCCAAGGTATACACCATGCCACTGTACTAACGTGCTCAACGTGCGCGCCTGGGTGTCGCACCACCACCACGTGCGCTGTCCGCACCGCATGTTCACGCGCAAGAGCCAGTACCGCATCGCGGAGCTGTACTCCAAGGTATACACCATGCCACTGTACTAACGTGCTCAACGTGCGCGCCTGGGTGTCGCACCACCACCACGTGCGCTGTCCGCACCGCATGTTCACGCGCAAGAGCCAGTACCGCATCGCGGAGCTGTACTCCAAGGTATACACCATGCCACTGTACTAACGTGCTCAACGTGCGCGCCTGGGTGTCGCACCACCACCACGTGCGCTGTCCGCACCGCATGTTCACGCGCAAGAGCCAGTACCGCATCGCGGAGCTGTACTCCAAGGTATACACCATGCCACTGTACTAACGTGCTCAACGTGCGCGCCTGGGTGTCGCACCACCACCACGTGCGCTGTCCGCACCGCATGTTCACGCGCAAGAGCCAGTACCGCATCGCGGAGCTGTACTCCAAGGTATACACCATGCCACTGTACTAACGTGCTCAACGTGCGCGCCTGGGTGTCGCACCACCACCACGTGCGCTGTCCGCACCGCATGTTCACGCGCAAGAGCCAGTACCGCATCGCGGAGCTGTACTCCAAGGTATACACCACTGTACTGTCCACGACAGCTCGACAAGGCAATTTCCTAGTGATGTACCACTTCGTTCTTTGTATATGTCGCAGTCATTTGGTTTAATCTGCTATTCGACTGAATGGCCACATTTAATTGAATGACACGAGCCGATCGTTGATTGAACAAGCGTCAGTCAACGTCCAACTAGTTAGCGGATTGTAACGTAGCCTTTTGAACAGAGCGGACATAAATCAGTCAAGTGATTGTAATTTAGTTCATTTTTAACTCAATTACAATCAAAACCTAACCTAATCCCACATTTCACAAGGTTACCTTTTAAGTTGCGATCTTATGGTTGTGTCGCAGGTGTCAGAAACTACGGGAGACTTTTTTGGTTTCAAATACACCCAGACCCGATGCCTCACGTTGGGCGCCACTGCGGCGGGTTAGGCCGCCCGCAGGCAGGGGTAGGTAGGTAAATGAATACTCAGGGTAATTACGTGGTTCGGGCTTTAATAAATTCGCATCACTGTTTACACCCGGCACTGTTGCTGGTGGTATGCAACGGGAGTCACTGGCCTTCGTTGGACACTGATCCGGGTCTTCGGCACGTGGCGGAACCCGGCGACAGGTCGCCGGCCAAGACTGCTGCCACGTGGCCGGACACGGTGCGCAGGTCAGCGGCGCGGCGCAGGCTCAGCCACAGCACGGGCAGGTAGCGGTGCAGAGCGGAAGCGGGTTGCAAAGCAAGCGCACGGAGTCAGCACTCCGTGCCGTCTGGGTAAAGAAGATACCGAAGAACCTGGAATCAGCATCCAAGAAACCGGAATGCAAACTAGGCTTGCATTCCGTGCCAGTGACTCGTGATAGCTCACAAGCCCGGCAGACAGAATACACAGAAACAAGCGATTACAAGCGGTTAGCAAATAGAACACTCACCCCAGCGGGTTCAGAAAGACGCGTGGGTAGCACGCGGCTTTCAAGTTAGGAAAAGAGGACGCGAGCGATGTTACACGCGTATTTATGCGAGTGCCGATGACAGTTCGCACGTCACGTTTGAAAGAGGTCAGAAATTGAATTAACCCATCAGCGCAACGGAGGCGTTGATTGGCATAGACAATACGATTTATGCCGACTATTGAGCCATAGACCGCAACTATTAGAGGTGACATTCTCACAACGTCACACCGACACAAATACTCTTGGCCCATACAAATATTTGTGTCGGTGCGAGGATCGAGCTCGTGGCCTCACGTTTCACAGTCAGCGTATAACCAACTACACCATGAAGGCTATCAAAATGCATAAATGTATTCTGACGTATTAAAAATTACTTATTTCCACAAATAAAAAGCTACACAAACATACTTGTGTATGTTCGCAGGTGTTGATGTCCGAGGCTAGCGTGCACTCTGACTTCAGTCGCCTGGCTCGCTGGGTGACGGGCACCTCCGTGGGACTCGTGCTGGGCGGCGGCGGGGCACGCGGCGCCGCACACGTCGGCATGATACGGGCCATACAGGTACTCACAACATAGTGTATTTATATAAATAATACCCAACAGTCACATACATAGTCCTGACCCCACACTAAGATCGAGTCTTGTGTCGTGGGTATCAGGAACTACGAGAGACTTTTCGGTCTCACAGACACCCAGCCCAAAAGAAACATTTCTCTCAGTGCGGGAATCGAACCCGTGGCCTCTCGTTTTACAGGCGTCGTTGAACCGACTACGCCATAGAAGCTGTCTAAATAGTCAATAGTAGTCAAAGTAACTACTGGATATATTGAGACTTAACATTTTATGTCTTAGGATTGATTTATGATTCAATGTTTTGTCCAGGAGCGAACATATTACGTGCCATCAGGCAAATAACATTTGTCAATTAACAGCTCGTTTCCCGATACATCGCAATAAAAAAAAACAACTTTTATAACGCTTCAGTATTTCTATTTTGGTAATTAAAACCCATACTTTTGTCAATCTAATGACTAAAACAAGACGCAATAGCTATCCTACCGTAAATATTAATATTTCAGTTATTGACTTGCATATTTATTTATTTCCAGGAGGCGGGTATTCCAATAGACATGGTAGGTGGAGTGAGCATCGGTGCGTTCATGGGAGCGCTGTGGTGCATGGAGAGAAACATTACAACTGTCACACAGAAAGCAAGAGAATGGTCTCAGGTGAGTAATTTGCTACTGCCCTCATAATAATACAGGTTTATAATAAAATGTGTATCAGCAGCGTATACTGAGTAAAGTTATTTACTGTAACATATTACCTGATAATCGCTTACTGCTGAGTATGGGATGCCTGTACAGTTAATCTGGTTAGGCTAGATTCCACTTGGAATATTTAGCAAGTATTGGCCAACTTTTAATACCATAGAAAATCATGCTAAGATTTTTATAGTATACAGGTTTACTTACGATGTTTTTCTTTTCATCATTAAATGGCTTGATAATTGATTAACATAACATTATTATGACAACACAAATGAAAAAATCTACTATAGTTTTAATTTTTTTTTTAGTAAATCCACATATATCTTTCCAGAAAATGACCCAATGGGGCCGTCAGCTCCTAGACCTGACTTACCCGGCGACGTCGATGTTCTCTGGCCGACAATTCAACGCCACCATACGAGCGACATTCGGCGGACGTTCACATCGAGGACCTGTGGCTGCCGTACTTCACCGTCACCACGGACATCAGCTCCAGCTGTATGAGGGTGCATCGGCATGGTGAGATTTGGATATTTTAAATATGTTAGGAGTTGAATTAGTTTGTCTGGTGTTTTTTGGACATCCTGTATATGTATGTAATATTATCAATGCACAAGTAGTGGCAAGTTTAGAAGATATTGAATTGATCTCTAGGCCAGCGTGGTGGACTATATGGCCTAACTAACTGTCAATCGTACTCTCGATTGTCGAGGAGGCCCGTGTCCTCCATTGGGATATATATGGGCTGATACAGTTTATACCAAAATCGATCTAAACAGTTTTTAAACAGCCTATTGTTTCCAAAAAATTAGATATGCTAAATTATAGTCGGGCTTCGAAATTTTTTCATAGGTTTCGGATCTAGTATCACATTCTGAACTTAATACTACAGGATGTGCGTTGGTGATGTTACATTATGTTTATTATTTAAATTATTTATGAAATGGTATCCATACCATTAGTACCTGATGGTAATATATTAAGTAATTGGTTGAGTAGATTTTGAATTTTATTATTGGTATTTACCATCGCCTTTCAATACATCATATTTAATAAGTTTTGATGTCGATAAGTAATTTACCTGAACCTAAAAAAACGGCATTTATTATTTTTTTAAAATAAATTATCAATATCTCATAAAATTTATAGTAAGGTTTAAACAATTTTTGGACTGTTTCAAATATTTTTGGGTTATTAAAGTCGATATTCAATCTACATTGTATGATGAGTTGCTTCTTTTTATAAGATATTTAAAACCAAAAATTGTTTACGTATGTGTTATCGAATCACTTGAAAACGCAAACATAATGTCTCACGAATGTTATTTAATTATATCACAATATCCACAGTAACATACAAGTGTAGAATAGAAATAACACAACACATTCATGGACAGGAAAATTTATATATTTTTTTATATTAATTTCGATAATATTTATAATAAAGCTTCATTTTGCACTTTTACTAACCCAAAGATTATTTTTGGACGTTGAATAAAATTTTGGCGATTCAAAACCGGTTTATTATATGCTATAATATAAAGGATTAACGTACTAATATATATATTTATTTTATTGTTGCATGTCGAAGTATATATGTGGTAAATGTGAAATCTGCCGACCAGATGTTTAGTAGTTTGATTAATTCGCTAACTGTCGTGCCGGTGTGTGAAACAGTATGTCGATGTGCGGAGTGTCAGAGTCGCCATACGATGCTCCATATCTATGGCGGCGATGACGTCACGGGTTACTGCATCCCATTACGTCACACTTGCCTCGCTAGCCAGATGTGATTTTTTAATTTATTTTTTTTCGTTTACCTCGTCCGCTACAGTGTTTTATGTGTTCCCTAAACAACCACACTCACCTGCATTTATGTGTCTCGATATGTACCGATGTGTGTCTATTAAAAAACTATCAGTGTATTTTTGTTGCTGGAATTTTTGTCAATAAATTACTGTGTAATGTTCAAAATTTTTATATAATTTTCAACGTATACAAATCCGACATTTGCTTTGGGGTGTTGCCATTACATACCTGTAAATAATAATAGTATATGCGCCAGTGATTGGTTTACCTATAACGCTTACTGTATTTGGATTTTACATGTTTACGAAATATCGCTGCGTCTAATGTCGGGTTGGATGTATTTAAATGTTCACCATATATTCGTCATACACCTGTTCTCTTCATCCTATCTTCATGTATATGCATGAGTGTGGTTCTTAGATAAACTTTTTTATTTTCGATGTAGTTTCATTACCATTACTTTATCAGTTGAGAATATTATTAGTGTACGGCGTACCTAAAACGCAACGGACCAGTGCTTTTATATGTGGATCGTGCATGTAAGTTGCGTTTATTGTGCGCGTAGTCTCATCTGTAGCATGTAATGCATGTAACAATACTGTAGCAACGACTCATCATAAACCGATATGAAAAAAAACCAACATGGACGATAAAATTTCCTTTTATTACCCCCCACGCAAAATGCTTTCTTTTGGGTTGGTAAACAGAGTCTCGTAACTGAGACACATTTGCACTTTCTTTATTTTATAACCTGTGGGATGGCTTCAACTTCATCATCGTTTTCCTCTCCATGGATTGTGTTGATTAGCATACACACAGACTTAGGGGATATTCGATAAATTTCGCGAAGGCTGTATAGTTTTGTTTCCCTTGTGCGCTGTTTAACAAAATAAAATGACAGCTGTCAATCGTGTTGGCGCGCGTTGGAGTGTAGAGTGTGACGCATGTGGCCCTTCAGGTTCGCTTTGGCGTTACATTCGCGCTTCGATGTCGCTGAGCGGTTACATGCCCCCGCTGTGCGACCCAGTAGACGGCCACCTCCTATTGGACGGCGGTTACGTCAACAACCTACCAGGTAAACCAATCACAGCGCGCGTCTGTGTCTCTGTACCGGACTGGTTCCACGCGATTGGCTGAGTGTAAATGCACTTTTCACAAGTCATTCATCTCACACTTCCATCATTTTGGCCCGGTTGAGGTTGTTTTAGTGATGTCCTTTATGTATATTAACGCGCTGTAAGATATTACATCCCCGTTGTAATCTATGTAGAGGTTTAGGCCTTTCAATTGGTCCTAAATACATAACATCTTTACAGAAATTTCTATTCTAGTAGTTAGCGTTTAAAATGTTTGTAGAACGGGATTGGCATAATATGTAGATGGGGTATAGAGCTGTTTAACACTGTAGATATTACAAATGTGTTTAACAACATTCTGCAACAATTCTCAAGTATTACCTTTTTAAAACGCGTCTTCACGGCTGCACTTCATTCTAACACACAAAATCTTCCATCACAAGTCCATTGACTCCACGCACCATTTACACTCAGCCTGCAAGGTAAGTAGTGGCAACACGGCAAGGCTATGGTCTGTGGTCTATGGCACTATGGTCTATGGATCTCGCTCAGGTGTTCTGTGGCGCTACTGTCGCGCCTCCATGAGTATCGCGGGCATATTCCCGCCGATATGCGATCCCAACGACGGTCATCTGTTGCTCGACGGCTGCTATGTCAACAATGTGCCTGGTAAATTGTTTTCATTCCTCTTTGAAGTTGTAAAAGTAATGTAATCATAAGGGCGTTTTTATTAATATTTATTTTAATAATTCCTGTTTTCACAGTGGGTTTGGTGTTATTTTTTCATGTCATAAATAAATTGGGGTTAAGATTTTATGACTGCTTGTCAAAGTCACGACTAAATGATTTTTGTAATTTGCTATGGTTTTCAACTAAGTCATAAATTGGTTCATTTTAATTAACAGTGGGATTCCCAACATGTTTTTTTTTAGTTTTATAATGGTGACTCACATAATATTAGTTTTAAAGAAAAAAAAGTTTTTTAGAAAAAAATCCTGCGTTCTTTTTTTCACAAAAAAGGATTGGAGATTTAGGGTCTACAAATAAAAACCTATTTAATAACATTCCAGCGGACGTGATGAGGTCTCTAGGCGCCAAGCACATCCTGGCCATCGACGTGGGCTCGCAGGACGACACCGACCTCACCAACTACGGCGACGACCTATCCGGATGGTGGCTGCTGTGGAAGAGGTCAAATATCAACAAAATTCTATCTAAAATGATATTGTAAAACTTGCATTTAGTACAAAAGATTTTGTACTAAATGCACCTTTAGACTTGAAGTGATCTAATCCAAAAAAAAATATATAGTTATCGGGTTTTAGTAATATTTTGGCCCAAAATGACCTATCGACCCGTTATTAAACACCCTATTGACGCATGAAAGGCAGAAAGATGTATAAATTGGTCTTCTAGATGTATTTTCCATAAGTACAACATTTCTTATGTTACAAATCTTTAATGAACGTTTCCCAAAAAAAATAAGATGTTTTGGTTAGGTCGCTCTAATTCTAAAGGTGCGATATGTTTAATTTTCAGATGGAATCCATTCACGACTCCTGTCAAAGTGCCCAACTTGCCTGACATACAGAGTCGACTTGCGTACGTGTCTTGTAATCGACAGTTGGAGGTGAGATTCGAGATGAAATTACCTATTTTTTCTTTAGATACTAAAATAAATATGTTTTCCTATCGGGTAAATTTTGTAATTGGGAAAAAATAGTACGAAAGAGACGAAGGAGAGATAGATATTGGCCTATCATTAATAATGATATTTTATGGACCAAATGCACCTAAATCGTAAGTTTATCTCTAGTTATCCCCATCTACTCATCACTATCTTGCATTGGAGGTCATTACTATAGGTCATTTAAAAATATTTGCAGAATGTCTTATTGTAGGCAATCTACGAAAACATGTATTAATATTAATTGAAATAAAACTATAATTTACTGATTTTATCTCGCATTTGGTTTAATTTTTACATTTTTGACTTCCCGACGTTTCGATTATTTTACAGCTTTCGTGGTCACGGGCTGGACCGTAAACCGTAAATAATAGTTTTATTTCGATGTGTAATGTTCGCATAAATCTAAGAAACCATCAAAACATGTATTATTAAAACTAAATATATCCTTTCCAGGAGGTAAAAAAATCCGACTACTGCGAGTACATACGGCCACCGATCGACGCGTACAAGACGCTTCAGTTCGGTTCGTTCGACGAGATCCGCGAGGTGGGGTACCGGCACGGCGCCGCGTACTTCGAGGGGCAGCGGCGCGGCGGCGGCGGCGGCGTCAGCGGGGCCGCCGCGGACAGGAGGAAACCTGACGCCGCGCCCTCGCTTACTGAGTGAGATACTTATTGTGCTATGTTATTTTATAATTTATATGGTAGTAGAGGGTGCAGTTTCAAAGTAACCATATCCATCTGACAATCGTCATTGTGTGAGATATTAAAGTGCGTGTTGTCCGGGACTGGAATCTTTGCTCAGATTCGATTTTTAGTTTTTCTTGCCCGGTTTTAAGCTCTGCACTGAGCAATAAGCACTGTGAGAAGTAAAAACTGTATATTTCCGGAGCCATATTTTACCTCTTTTTCTTTTTACACCATATTTCAGAGATATATTAATTTTAAAAACCTAGGATTGCACCAAGGTGTTTTTTCGCAAAGTATACGTAGTAAAAAATATAGTAGGTGTCCATTAAATATTAATTAAACGAATTCCACTTGAAATCTCGTGTAGAAGTAAAGAAAATTCACCCTATTCTATGACAAGGCAAATAATCAAAAACTATATTACGACCACTATTATATTTGTAACAGCTACACATTCACGGATCTCGCTCAAATGGTGTGCTCCGTGCGTACCGGACGTGACGTCGACAACGATTCCTCTTCCTCTTCCGACTACGAGGAGGACCAGCGACACTTCGAGGGCTACGCCTCCGAGCCCAGCGCTGGGATACTCGAGGTCAGTCATATTACATCATAGCTTGTGAGAATTTGTGACTAAACATGTGTCGAAGTATAGTTGTTGTATTATATCGATAATTGCACATCACTTTACTGGAATAACTGTGATATTAGATTTGAGTAATTAGCGTTATGAGTAACTTTTGTTAATTGGATATCTAAATTTAAATGTGTCAGATCCATTTCGATTTTTTGGCAGTATGGTGCCCGAATCCATCTGTAATATCCGTATACTACAGGTGGTATAGTTTTCTAAATTATCTCATGACAATTATGAGTATAATTGGATAAACTTAAATATATCAAAATTGTGGTGTCGAAAGCAGTTTGTATTAGTAACATGTGCCGACACTCTGTCGCTTCAGATGTCTTCGAGTGTAGAGGAGGGCGCGGCTTGGATCAGTGACACGGAATTGGTGGGCAAATATTGAGCTGCACAAGTACTGTAGTTTGGCCACACGGGTTTAGACACTTTTTTATTATTTGTTTTTTTTATGTGGGAGCACCGGCCTTTAGTAATGTCCACGGAGCTTGGGGTTCATTATATCGATCGTTTGCTGCATGTTTAATCATTTATCGACCTTTCCGTATATTGTGATTATTATGAATTTTATAGTAGAAGGTCGGTGAAACGTTTTCTCTTTGTTTGAAAATGTAGCATTTTAAAATGTCGGGAAATCTAATATTGCTAAAGGTGCAATTTTATTTAGGTTTGGGTTTTAGTTTATTAAAAGTATTTTTAAGGAATGGCTTTAATCTTTAATATTTTATCGACCTTTTACCACCTGGCAATTTCTTGAGGCTTACAAATAATATTCTTTAAAAACTTTGAATACCAAATTCTATTACGCTTTCAATCTAACGCAAATCTGTCAAAAGTATCCCCTTTTACTCTAAATCTGTACCATGCCTATGCTTTTTGTATCATACTATGGGAAATGCTTATCAATTAACATTTCGATTGGTTTTTATTTTTCAAGAATAGGTTCAAAATTCATTGATTTTCCAGGAGGGTATACGAGCGAGGCGTGTGGGTGGTTCCTTATCTCTGTCTGAAGACGAAGTAGATTCAGAAGCCGAAGTATATGATCCTCTGAACAAACGTGGCGGGAGCAGGTGAGATCCGACTTTGTACGACCTTTGTAAGGCGTTATACCAGTACGTGTCAAGTGACGACGACCGCCACTGAAGGTCCAGGTTATATCGATATATTTCACATGTTTAGTGAAATTGTTTGTGAGAGAATGACTAATGTGTCAGCAATGATGTCATGGCAACATCGACGTAGAGAACTCTTGATTATCGACGAAAGGATGTGGTAGATAATATACCAAATTAGTCGATGTTTCTGAGTGCAGTTCTAACTTCCAATATGTAAGGAGATATGGTGAAATAATTTCTGTTAAATCTACTGATCGTCGCATGTGATTGGTATGTGATAAAAATGCGGTCAGTAGTGACAATGGTTGTGTAAATAATTTAATTTCAGCAATTATACGACATAAGGTCTTACAAAAGGCTCCATTAACCTTGCCAGTATTGGTAAAGAGGCTGAAGCACAAACTATAGTTTTACTGACGCAAAACTGTTTTGTTACCTCACTAGAACGAGTCACTTTGTCATTACCGGTCACAATTTTAATTAAAAAGAAACTGAAATAAGCGCTGTATATTAATTAATATTTCCTATAAGATAATATTATTCCTATCGAATGTAAAAAGTTGGCTCTAAACTGAGAATAATGCAAGTCTTCTACATATTATTTTGAAGTCATCCAGTTCGAAATGTATTTGTCATTTTATCGATGTATCGATAACGTGCTTTTAGAGATTTACGATACTTTGGCAGTTGACATTTTACAATGCAAGCTCAACATGAAATATCATTATTCTCAGTTTAGAAATTTTTAATGCAAGTTCGTGTCTATATCTTGGTGTTTGGGCATGATTGGAGCATTTGTATGTCAGCATGTATCGAATACATTATTTGGTGTAATTGTATCTCTGATATATTATCAAACACACATTGTGGATGTATAGACTAAGTTCCTACAAAAATGAATGTTAGAATGTGTTAAAGCTGCTTTGTAACAGTGCAGCTTATCGATAAAGTAGGCGATTATGTTACACACTTCTTATAAATGCTTAGATGATAAATCAATAAAGGATAGTTATATGTCTGTACGAAGATAGAGCACGCTAATTGTAATTTGTTTCCTTAATAGCGTGTTTGTAAACTTCCATTTTCTGAATGTGTATCGATATTGTTACATAATTATAACCATAAATATACTATGAAAACTCATTGATATGGAGTTTTTTACACTTTTATATGTACGCTTACACACATCTTGCCCGTAGGACATTTTAAAACGTATTGTGATATTCGATGACAAAGAACAAAGATCGATGAAGTATTAGTATTAGGTGCCATGATGCATTAATTAAGAAACTAATTATTAAATCTCACTCATAAGAAACATATCTTTGCTGCGTTTGTGACGCCCATTATGTTGTACTCTTTTGGCGTAGTTCGGGTTTCCGATGATTACCGAAGTATTAGGTGTACTGGGGTTTATAAAAGCTTTTTAGGCGATTATAGGCGATGTTTTAAAAATATCTTGATACCCAGTGCCGTTTTAAAACTATTGTGTACTTACAGTTAAAAGTTATTTCAAAGTATTTTAGACAATTTGTATCGAAATTTTGATATAAAATTTGTAGAAAACGTTTTGATGAAACATTATTTCTATATGCAAAATGTGCATAAATTCGATATAATGAAATTTTAAATTTCCTCATCTATGCAAAAATGCATCTATTAATGTAGAACTTACTAGAAATAGTTGTAAGGTGGTACAATGTTTATGTTTGTAAAACTGTTAGTGTTGTGTCGATAATTTATCGATATGTCGAAACGATACGAGAATCGCTGCTCCACGTCTCGAATGCATGTTCGCTGTAATATGTATCATAGATTATAGAATAGTCTGATCGACTGAAAACTTAGCTTTAAGGCAGGGACGTTGTCTCTGGTTAAATATATACCAAATGTGTAGCTCAAATGTCATGCAATTGATTTATTGATATTATAATGTACCTAATAAACGCTTGAATATTAATGTCGTTTTTTATTTGCATTGTGAAAAAAATAAATTAGATTTATTTGATTTTAATTATTATGTATTTGAATAATAATAATCATTATTAGATGATAAAAATACAAAATTTAATTTTAATAATACTTTTTCACGATTAAATAAAAATACTAACACAATTACTTTTCCTATCAAAAATAAACATATATCAGAAAGTGTTTGATTAATCTCTGTAGCATTTCCAGTTGATGGCTTTTATTAGACGGCTCTTGATATCCTGCAATCTGCGCAAATAGCTGTATACATTCAGGACCTCGGCGTTATCGCCCACATCATTCTTGATTGTCTCCACTGTTTCTATGCACATGGTTCTGTAATTGTGGCCAGTTTCGAGCCCATACGATGTGGTTTCCGAAGTTCCATCCCATTCTTCATGACTCCGTATTTTGATGTCGATAACCCTGTCTTCCAAATTCGATTTCATGTAATACCTTATGTCTGGACAATCGCACAGGTTGATTAATACTTGCATGCATCTCAATTGTAATATTGGACGGTTATGTGTGTGGCATAGAGTGACAAGACGCTTAGTTAACTCCACGCAGCATTCTTTAGCCCGCCATTTTGACCTCGTCGTTAGTGTTGTATAAGCCATCAGCCCTACAGCACTTATAACCACTTCTATATGCGGCGATTTCAAATACGGTCTCAGGACGAAAGTCAAATCGTAATTATCAGCTAATTTCTTGCCAACACTATGCTTGCAAAGTTGCGTCATGCAGTCCATAGAGCCAGCTATTATCCTCGGATCTGAGTTATTGAATAGCGTCAGCATTATTTGAAACGCGTTCGCTTTTAGCGGCCTTTCCGGGTCCCATTCGGTCAGATTCGCCAGTGTTTTCAAATGTAGTAGTACTATTCCTATGTGGTCGTTTTTTATCATTTTGAGCAAATTTTCTACAATTGTCTCGTTTTCCATGATCATTTCGCAAGCGCATCTGTCCCTAGCTAAAGTTCTGAGAGTGTAGGCGGCTGCGTAGCGTATCTCTTTCCGATCTCTGAGGAACAGTCGCATGAGGTTCTCGATGACAACTGGGCGCGACATAATCCGCTTCCTGCCCTGGTAGTAGTTGCACAGGTGGCTGAGGATGATGCACACCTTCTCCTTGATGATGGGACTCCTGTCCAGCATCAAGTCGATCAGGCGGTACACGATTTGTAAATCGATGAGGAACATTGCGTTTTCTGATATTTGGACCTGTTAGAGAAGTAATAATTTAAATACAATTGTCACGTTGTAATGACGAGTGAATATTATTGATGGAAAATATTGACATGACTATTTTGCTAAAGGGAATTGAATTTTCCAATTACTGGAGTCGTACCATACTATTATGCTAAATAATCTGAAAATAAAATAATATCGCATCTCGTGTAGTTAAAAACTGGATAAGAGTTAATAATGAATAGATCGCTCATAACGATAAGACCGCCAATTGTTCACTTATTTATAAGGATTCTGTCTTATTTTTTCTGTACTTTGTGGTGTTCAATAAAGTGTTGTGTATCTGTTATCTGTAAAGGCAATGGAAGTTTAAAGATATGTTACCTGGTCAAGTATACTATGTATAGCTTGTAATTGTAGAAGACTGTCGGGCGAGTGTAGTTCCCGGTTCAGAATCCTGAGCCCGATGCGGCCAAATCCGATGTTGGTCCTGGTGATGTCCACGTGCGGCGCGTATAGAGATGGCTGCATCGACTCTAGTCTTTGGGCAGGAGGCAGCTCTAAAAACACGAGGGTAGTAGAAATATCGTTTGGATAAAAATAATTTATTTTGCTGGTGTTTTGACACCTAGACTAAAAGTCTTTCCCGAAAATCTGCCCCCTTAAACAAGGTGTCATAATTACGAGTTTGTCGCGTTCTAGAAGTCTAGCATGGTTGTGTTCATAATTGTAACCGCCAGTCGACCACCAGCTATGTTCCAAATAATATTTGATAGCTGTGCTAGTTCTTAAACAATAAAACTAGGTGGTGGATACTTCAAATGCCGTCTAGGTAAGTGTTACCACATTGCCTATTTCAGTCCCCAAGTAACCTTTCGTGAGCACTACTATAGACATTTTGCAAAAGACTCAACATGTATAAAAATTAAAAACTAGCAGTGATGAGCGTACTAATAGTCTGAAATATTAATTAAAAGTCGTCTTTTTAGATACGCCATCATCTCGGCCGCTGCTGAACATAGGCCTCTCCCAAGGATCTCCACATCGAACTGTTAGAAGCGGCCAACAGGTTTATTTTATGACAATATCATTAAATAGTGTTAAAGATATGGTTGCTAACCTATGTGAGGATCGAAATATTTCCTGCGCATCGCTCGGTCGACCGCCTTGTTGATGACCCGCGGGTCAACAGAACATACGAGTTGAAGATACGAATTTTTGTTGGAATTGAACATTTTTTTAGAATTATTAATATTAATTAAAATATTTTTATAAACACCTGTGTATAATTTACAATAGAAAATGACTTGTCAGCATGTCACACGTTTTTGATGTGTGTATAAAATTACACGGCAAAGGTTGGGACTGTAAAGGTTTTTACCTAATTGTTTTAATTCAGGAGCTATTTCTAACATAAATGTATTTAATCCAGAAAAAAATTCAATATGTGTAAAAAAATAGTAGGAATTAAATCATAATCCAATTAGTTTTTAGGTAATCAATCAGAAACAAGTTCTTGCTTTCTTATTTAATTAATTTAAAATGTATCAAATCGTGTTCATTATTGTAGTAAATTATCTTCTCGGGTAGGCTCGGAATCCTTTCCTTCTGCACTTGGTATCTACGATGACTTGTGCTTGACGCTTCAGGTAACATCTTGATGGAATGTCTTCTTCATCATCGGAGGCTGCGAGGGAATAAATTAAGGTAAGAAAAGTGAAATAAATAAATAAATTCACCCAACAGTAACATGCATAGTCTTGACCAAACACTCGGATCGAGTCTTGTATTGTGGGTATCAGGAACTACACGAGACTTTTCGGTCTCACAAACACTTGTCTTGTGGTTCATACAAATATTTGTCACGATGCGGGGATCGAACCCGCAACCTTTCGTTACACAGCCGGCGTTTAACCAACGTCCAACTACGCCCCGGAAGCTATCAAAAGAGCCAAAATATTAATAGATATTTATGTGTGTATAGGCATGTACTGACTAATGATGAAAGATTTGGACATTTTAAAATTATTTCATATTTTAAAATGCCGCATAAAATAATTAGAAGTAAATGAGCTATTTTAATTGGGTCCGTATTTAAAAATGTAACGATTATTTATTTATTTATAACGTAAAAGATAATTTCACGGCACCTAACAAAGTACTTACGCGGTGCTTTAACAGGCTCCTTTTGCACTAACTCCTTGTATGTAGGAATTAATTTCTCAGATTCCTTGGGTGTGCTTTGGCTATGCATACTAATGCCGGCCACAGAGGCAGCTGCACTCGTTGGCTGAAAGAGAATACAAGATTATTTTTACAAATAATCGCGATACAGCCTCTGGCTTTTCGGAGTCATGTGTGTATTGATAAAAACATAGACCTCTAGGTAGGTATTGATAGTTAATCACCGCGCACTGTAACGGTGAAGGTAGACACATAGAGGAAACTTATATAACGTAGCGATTTTTAAGAATTTATATGGTATTGTAAACATGGGCGTAGCCACGGTGGGGCAGAGTGGGGCGCTTGCCCCACCCTGGATTTGATCTGTAAGGTACTTAACCAACTCTAAAAAAATAAATGATCTAGGTAAAGTACTAGGCAGGTGAGCAATAAGAAAGTATTTAGGATAATTCCAATTATAAACACTGATACAGAGTGTAATAGAAGAATACCCTGGGTACAGTTTGCTAATTACATATGATTTAAGACTTCTGCCCCACCCTGATCCCACGGCTGGCTACGATCATGATTGTAAAGTCGGCCAACCCGCACTTGGCCAGCATGATTATTTGGCCTAACCCCTCTCAATCGTACTCTAGATTGTAGAGGAGTTCGTGCCCAATCAATGAGAAAAAGAAACAATCGGGAAACACGTAACTTTACGGCCTCTGTGGGTTAGTTGGTTAAAAGCTTGCCGAGAAATTAGAAGCCACGAATTCGATGCTAAGGCAAAAAAATAATTAAAAGAAACGCTGTCCCCAATTTGTCTCGATAGATGTCGTGCTACTACAAGGTACTTATAAATAGGTGTTCTGGGAATACTCACCAATAGATGATTGTAATTCCTGAATACGAGTATGATCTCTGAAAAAAGTTCCCAAATTGATGAATTTTACTATAAAATTAACAATTTTGTGTTTTACTTACATTAGACGGGACCAAAATAGTGGTGACATCTTTAGTCCGTTCTTTGACATCTTCGGATCGGGCGCGGGCTTTCTCATATCTCGCAGTGAGGACCATCACCAGTTCTTGAACATCACGGGCTTCTGCCGTCCACTCTGGCATTGATGGTTCGGGAATTATCTAAGAAAATAAATTTATCCACATACGTTGCGAATAGAGAAGAAATATATGAAAAATTAGTTCCAATTCTTGGCGATAGATATCACTAGTATGAGATTAGAGTTCAACTTTTTAAAGTTAAGATACTTGCACTTCCTAGTTAGTGAGTTATGAGAGCAAATCTGCTCAAAGAAAGATATACATAATACAAAAATAAATAAGGAAATATTTCCTATTCCAAAAACATCAGGATCAATATGAATCTGTTTTGTTTTAACCTACATCCAAAAGTTTGCACAGGTCGTAAAGTAGTCGTTTGATATCCAGCAGAAAATTTTCAAGTTCCTCTATGTTTTTGGTTAGTTCAGCATGGACTTCTTGTTCTTTTCGAATTTCTTCTTTCAGTTCATTTATTTGATCTTGGCCTCTGAAATACGAGAGCATATTACTATAATTATTACCCGATGACAAAAAAATAACTGTAGACTATTTTGTATTTATTATTTTGTATTTTGTAAAAAAAACAGAATCCTGGTCAACCAGAGAGTAGCAGAGTCTATTAATATAAAGTTATCATCTAAAGAATAAAATACTATCAAACTAAACATGTAATTAGTGTGAACGGAATATCAGATAAAACATTCTCACTCATCCTTATCCTTAACGGAGGCGTATTTAAAGGCTTCTAGTTCCGCCATGAGGCTCGTCTGGTTCTGTTCCAAGTCCAGTTTCTCTTCCTCCGTGGTTTGTTGGAGGTAGCTCAGCCGTTTGCAAGTCTCGCGTTGGGCGCGAAATCTATCGAATACCTCTTCGGGCTCTGTCACCCCTGTAAACATAGTGTTTTATTTTATTTCTTAAGTATTTGTAATCTCTGTCACCGCGACTGCCAATATGTTTACGGTGGTCGCGGTTTCGAATCCCAGGGCACACCGCTGACTGTTCGGTGTCATATGTGTATTGATAGTCAATAACTACGCACTTAAACGGTCAAGGAAAACATCGTGAGGAAATCTGCATACCATAGCGATTTTTTAAAATAATATGTTATGTAAGTCCGCCAACCCGCTTTAGGCCAGCGTGGTGGACTATATGGCCTTACCACTCTTAATCTTACTGCCGATTGTAAAGGAGGCCCGTGCCCTGTTGTAGGACGTATATGGGCTGATACATATACATATTTGTAATCTCTAGTATTAGAGTGCTGACTGGCAGATATGCAACTGGAAAAGCCTCAATGTTTTTCAATCTCAGTGTATGTAAATTAAATAAAGATTTAAAAGTTAAGGAAAAGCCCTTCAGTTTATTTGACGTTTTTTAATAGTTGACAGTGGAAATCGCTCTAAATTAATAGTAAATTAATTAATTCATTCATTAAAAGATTTCGTCTAAATAGTGATTACGACGCACCACTTACGTCAGTACACTTAACGCGCTTTCTGCCCTGTCCATAAAACCATTTCGTTCAGCTCGTTTTGTATAAGGCAAGTTAGAATGAATAAAGTATAGTAATTAACCTGTTAGTTTCATGAGTCTCTGGAACACTTCTTCCATTTGCGCCGCGGCTGAAATTTCCTCCTCAACGGCTTCGGCTTCTACCGAGCCAGTAGACTCTTGACGAACCACGGTCCTTGCTGTATCGTAATTTTAGACTATTATTAATTAGATTTTTTTATATATGTGAGATCCGCTAATTACGGTATTAAACTGCAATGCAATGGCTATTTTTAAATCGAAGTACACATGTATTTTTAAATTGATTAATCTTGTCATGGGTTAGCCTGATCGCAAATAATAGTCCTGCTGGCCTTGTCATGATGTGGCGTATTAAGATGAAGATGGATTACGGCCACTTGAGAAATGTTCACCTGGCGTCACTTTCATGCCAGCATGTTCTTTTTCACGCTCCGCTTAGATGGCCTCTGACGAAATCTAGCACCTTTGGAGACTGTCCGGCCCTCGCCAATATAACGCATGACACCGAGCACTGAAATTCGCGAGTCTCCGGGAATATATAACTTGTCTTTAACCCGCAATGAAATCAATCAGAATGTTAAATTAATAGGTGTTGGATATGTCCAAAAATTATTGTCCACTTCACTCCAGAGTAACTACTGGACATATTGACACTTAACATCTTATGTCTCAGGATGGCGAGCGCAGTGGAATGTTACTACTGTTTATGAGCGGTCGTATCGCTTACCATCAGGCGAACGGCTGGCTAGTCTCGTCATTCATTGCAATAAAAAAAAACAAAAAAACTCCGTCCAAAGCGGGTGACAAAACAATGAACACCTTGTAAGGAGTCATGATACCTTGAGGAGGGAACACCCTCTTCTCCAGCTTCTCTAACTCCCGTTTCCTCTCAGTGAACCTCTGCGCGAAGTATGCCCGCTCGGAGGCACGCGCGTGCTCGGCGTCGTGCGCGCGCGCCGCCTCCGCCGCCGTAGCCGCGGTCGCACGCACGCGCATTTCCGCCGCCTCTTCACGCACTAACTGACGGAGCCGGTGCATACTAACTCATGAACACTACCTAGACTAGATTTGTTGTTAGGATTCATTGTGTATTCTGCTGAGGAATTATTGATAGTTAATGAAAGAAATATAACCAAACGTAGGCTTAGTTTATAGATGGGAATAACTTGCATTGTATTGTATTTATTTAAATAAATGTAAGTTTACATTGTTTAATAATTAATAATCAAATCAAAATTGAATTTATACTATCAAAGAGTAATTATGACTTTATAGAGTTTACGAATAATCCAATATGTTGGCAACATTGGATACGACGTTGGTTGTTTCTCTCCTCGCACATACCATTAATAGTTCCAAGAACTTACCTCAAGCTTTAGAATTTCTTCTTTCTGTTTCTTCAAGAGATCTTCAATACGAGACAGTGAACTCTCGAATTTCACCGAGTCATCTATCAAAGCTTGTCTGTAAAATGATTTTATGTCATTACTTTGATTGTGATTATAAGTATAAGAGAAATGACGGTTGAAGAATATAGCCTCCTAACGCCTAGAGATTTTTTTGAGCTGTCAGTAATTATCACCCAAAGGTCCTTTATGAAGAACACAATTTTAAAACCCATTACGACACAAGTTTCCAAGATAAACATTTTTGCATCCATCTCGTTGATATTTAAAATTGTGACAACTTACGCGAAACCATTTGTCGTCCACAAAAATAAATAATTGCATGCCTCATGTAATATGTAATGGAAGCTACTGATACTTCTTGAATGTTTTTTTAAAAGGTGCTTGGGTAATCAAAGTTGTGCCCCGAAAACATTTGGGCACTTCCGATGAACTCGATTAAAGGTACTTCAAAGGCGCTAGAAGGCTATACCTAGAATTAGGTATACTTACATAAAAAGTGCTTCAGACATTGCGTGTTGTTTCCAAAGCAAAGTCATAAATACCTGATAGAAAAATATTTCTTCTTGACTAGCTCTGCTTCCGTCCATTGTATAAGCACTTTATGGATCTCATTCTCCAAATGAGACACATGCTGGAAACAAATTAAACATGCACTTTTTATTATATATCCATCTTTAATTAACAAATTATTTTAATAAGTAGATACATAAAACTCTTGACATTCAAATTTATACGTTATTTCTAGATACAATTAACCAGTAGTTGAAACCTACTTAGATCAAGAATTATATTAAAGAAAGATAAGATTGGCAGGAATTTTTGTACATCGAAGGTTAAATTAACAGAACCCAATGAAATTAAGAAACAGATCCAGTTTCCGTTGGATTAATGGGGACGGTATAAATTTAGGACTATATTTTTTGGTACACAGGCATCTCCACTTACCTTTCGCGCTCTGCTTGTTATTTTAGATTTAACGAGTTCACTCTTGCTGCTTTCAATGAGTAAACACTCATATTCTTTTTCCAATTCTGTTAGCTTTTTCTTCTTGCTTCGTCTTTCATACTTCAAAAGGTCCAGCATTTTCCGTTGTTCGATCACTTTTAAATCCAGATTGTGGATTATCTGAATGCAAGATTTGACTTTTAAAATATATACATATACTCACGGCCATATTCTCGAAGAGTTGAGCAAAGATGTCAGCAGATTCGGTGACAATTCTAATATCTGTTTTATGTAAGTGGTTCGGTATGAAAAATACCTGTTTTATTTGCTCCTTGTTGGTCCCTATCACATGTTTGTCCCTTTTGATTTGGTTAAAGAATAAAGTGTGAGCATTGAGGGAGAGCAAAAAAAGACCGATGAATGATGATTTTGTTTCTACATATTTATATGTTTATATTTTTCGCCTTACTTAGCACCGTAAATATCATGCTATATTGTAAGGCAAACAAATTAAATAATCTGACCTGATCAGCATTCTTATTGCCAATTGGGCATACATTGTTCAGATATTTCTTTACTTGAATCTCCTCTTCGCCAATCACAGCCCTGGCTTCAGCGAGCTCTGTCAATCTAAGTTTAATTTCCTTCTTTAATGTATCTATGAGATCGTTATTCTGTTGTTTCTCTGCTTCATTCTCTTCGTAGTGGGATTTTCTTTGACCTTCTGCAATAGAAAAACCACATTTACTTAGCAGACGAAAGCAGTGATTTCATATGAAGTTGATTGCACAGATTTGCTCCTTAAATCCTCTTCGGTGAAATTAATTTTATTTTAAAATAATATTACTGAGATGTATAAATAAACCGTTCACTATCTGTTTTTCTAATGTTTCCCTAATTAATATAAAAATAAGTTAAGTATAATGGTCACAAGATTATGCATGAAGCTTAACCTGAGAGCTGTATCTTTTTCTTAATTTCAAATATTTTCGTGTTTATAGTGGTCAGCCGGTCTTCTGTTTCGATTTCAAATGGATGTTTTTCATAACACATGGCCATTGTGCCTTAATTATTATTATATAATTTTAAAACAAAGTCTTTGACGGCGCTTGTTGGGTGTAGTAACCGGATATCGATTAAACAACACCAGTTTGATATCATTTGACACATTCGTACATTCGAAGTTTGTGGTTGCCAACAACGGATTTGACGCGACTGCCATCATTAAATGTTAATGGTGGTCGTCAGTTTAAATCCCAGACATATACAACATACTTCTGGCTTTTAGGACTCATGTGACCATAGTTTTATAAGCCAATCAACAGGCACGGTAACGATCAAGGAAAACATCGTGAGGAAACCGGCATACTAATTACTATACCGATTTGTAATAATGTGTATGGGATGCAAGGTCCACCAACAAGCAGTAGGCTAGTGTGGTGGAGTAAAGGCCTAACCTCTCTCTATTGGACTCACTTTTGTAGAAAAGGCCTGTGCCTTACAATAGGACATATAGTATAGACTGATACAATAGTTATATTAGTTTTAAAAACGCAATGTTAACTTCAAAATCCAAAAATTTTTGTAGCATTCACCGTTGAATTACCTATTAAGTATTATTATATATTTTTGCAAAATTCTCCGTAAGTTAAATACTTAAATCAATACTTACTATGTTTTTTAAGTTGTCCGCATCTGTAAATGCATTAGATACTGATGTAACTGTAGTGTATTGATAAATTCATACACTTAGCATCTGTCGTCTCGAACTATACACTATGCGAACCAAGGGTGAAAGAGATAGACATAGGAGGAGATAGATCATAGACGTGGAGGATGGAACGGGGTGTGAAGACGTGGTGTATAGCAAACGAGCCGATAAATATTAATAATTGTATTCTACTACAATATTACACATATTAACCGTAAATAGTGACTATTACAGTAACATTAACAACTAAATATACATACATCGGTTTAGTATACATTTTAACAAATCATAATTTTAAATGTTTAGCAAAATATTTAAGTTCCTAAATTTCATCCCTGTAGTAATTTAATTATAGCGCCATCTCTGGTGTGGTGGTCGAACGATAAAGTTCAAAAGCTTTCAACTGGTTGCGCGCACACAGCACCATCGTCTCGTTTGATTTCTCCATTGAATCAACATTCCTCCGCGTATTTTTACATGTGTGTGTGACTATGTTCTCACGCTATTTTATCCGTAAACGTAACTATTTATGACTTAAATTACGTGTGAATGGTTATAATATGACATAATCTATTATTTTTGTTTAGTTAAAACCATTATATTTAAATATACGTAAAGTTACAAGGAGTCCCAACGCACACAAGCGCAACGGCGGCCATTTTGATTTACCGTACGCTGTGTATTTACAGACAAAGCCGTCAGATGCGAGCAGGACGCGGCTGCGCATGTTTCTACCGGGCTTTACGTTATTTTCGAACGTGTTTTACCGCTAAAATGTTCAATAAACAAATGTTTTCGTCGTAACAATAGTTGAAAAACAAAATGAAGTGTCAGTTTTTACATTTAGTTCCGTGAGTGTTGATTGTATTGTGTTTTAACGACAGAAGGAGTAAAACAAATGTGTGTGATCCATGTGTGAATGTTGTGCTACAAAATGTGGTCGAGGAACTTTATACCGGATTATGGGATTAAATTGCTGTCCTTCGCGATAGTGGCGGCGACGCTGGCCACCAGGATCCAAGGCGTCGAAGGTAAGTGCAAGTTGCAATGCTTACGAGTTGTTGGCGAGCTTAAGAAAGCGCGGTGGAGACTATAACCCGGCCGCGGCGGGGTGGTGGTGCGTCTCGATAAGCTCGCGGCGCGCCGGTGTCACGCGCAGCCGGCCGGGTTACCTCTCGGTTCTCACACTACGGACTTGTGAAACGAGTCGTTTTAAAAACTGGAGTGAATTCAACGCATCGCGTTTTTAATGTTTTTTAATTGTACCGCGTTTGTTGATGTTGGCTCGAATTGTCCGGATTGTATTGTGACACCGGCATGCGCTCAGCTTCGTGTGCATTTATTAATTTCTCGAAAGCGGACGTTGTTTACGCGCATTGTTGTTCAATCAGCATCTTTGGAAACTTTGTCGAGTGTCGCATAATTACAGGCACAGTACATCAGTAGTTTACATTGTATCAAATGTCCCTAGCAGCCGTTATGCCGCCTGATTCGAGACGATATTCATTTTACCTGCCCCAATAATCTGCCGCGAAATTACTGAATGAACCGTTAAATTTTAAGAACTTGTTGTTTAAGTTTCGTAGAGTATTGTGCCTAAAAGTGTTATATAAATAAATCTGAACGATGCTAGAGTTAGATATGTTTTATTCCAAATAAACATTGCCCGTAAACCACCTTCCTTTTCTCAGTTAAAATTCAGGCAATTTTTAAAAGAGGAAATGTAAAATATTTTCTAGATAAATATTGACTTAAATGATCAATATTTGGCAAAGTAATCCGTACATAAAACCGAAATAGTCAACATTGTAAAGTTCCTAATATTTACTTTTCACAAGCACGCAAAGATAACACCAGTTAAAGCCCGAAAAACGTTATGAAGATATTTTTGCCGCCTTTACTTACGTTTCCGTTTGAATTCTGCAATTTACTAGTTATTCTAAAAAAGATCATTGACAAATCTTAAAAACACTGTGTATACAAACATCCAAATAATCCTAGGGCTATAATACCTAATAAACAATGAGATAAAAAAATCACTTTGACATTAGCGCTTCTTTGATTACAATCTTTTATGTGTTTGTACATCAATATGACTAATAAAGTAAGACCAGACTCAAGCAGTCACATAATTTCGCACGTGTGCGTCGATTAACGCACCCTTCTCGGAACAATGTACAAATGAAAACATTAAAGTATCCCAGATCTGTACAAGATAAGAAAGAACAGTTTTATTCTCTACATATCCCACTGCGTGTTCGTCTAAACCTAGCCGTGTGAATACAAATGCGTCAAGTATACATTTTGTATTCGCTGCGCCTACACACGATTTCTGTGGTCGGGACCATGATGGGACTTTTTGAATATTGATCAACCACTGCGTTATATTTAGCTTAGAGAAAGGGACAATGTTGGTAAAAAACACCATTTTTAGGGAAAGTTTTTTTATAAGTTACAAAATCTATGTTAAATGACGCGTTTTGTATGCCTGCTGCATCGGTATTATGCCTATTCAGCATGAATTTGTTGTTAATGCCATAAAAATTGTTTTCTATGCAAAGTACGTTGGGGTGTGGACGTGCAATGAGCTTGGCTGGCGTCTGTTGTTTGTAACAAGGCGAAAAGCCAGAGACCTGTGTGTTTCTCTAATGAATTCGTGGAATAAGATAATTGAAGACCACAGACACCAAAGTATGATATTATATTTCGTCAAATAAAATTAGGATTCATAATTGTTTACCTGAGAAAAACTTTGAGAATATACGTAATATCGGATTGGATCACTGTAGAAACTTACATGTTCTTACTAGTTCTATCACAATTTAGACAGACAATCAAAAAGAAAAGAATATTATATGAAATATTATTTATCGAAATTATCAATAAATTGTAACATCGAGCCTTTTGTCACTGAATGTTTATCTTAAGATATTTGTACTTGATTGAAAATACAGCAAATCTCGTCAACAGTCAACCAGACGCGTGTAGCCAAACACTCTCTTAAATACACACGGATAAAATAACAAGACAAGTGATAGTACATGATTTCTTTGTAACGCCTCGCACCAATTGTATTGAAATAGACGACACATGCGAGCGTGTTGTACAAACGCGGACATCGTTCCAATTGTATAAACATAAGCAATTAATGGTCAATTGTGGCCGGCGAGACGATCGCCCCTGCCCGGCTACTCCGCTTCCCGAGTTCGACACACTCGCCACTTATAAATCTCAACTAAACTGCTGTATGAATCTAGGTACATCGATCCGATCCAATTGTATGTAGTATGCAAATTTAATGTCGTTTTTGAGTTTAATCTGGTTTTGTGAGATAAATGTCGAAATGTTGGTTGTCGATGTAGAAGTGATTTCTTAAAAACTTCTTTATTATTTCTAATGTAATGTGGCCAGTTGCAATTTTGTGTAAGGCCAGTTCTCAGGCCAGGCAGGATATTAAGGTCTACTATGAAAACCTAATCGATAATTTGCCGCGCTTTTTTCTAACACACCGTCGACGCCGTAGACTATATCTGTGCGCGTAACATTTGCATAACTCGTAACATCTCAACGTGTTTCGCTCAATCGAGTCGTCGACAAGAAATTGTTCTTGGAATTGCCTTTACTTATTTGTAACGTCGACCGTCTGAGAAACACTGAATATTTGAGCAGTTACGCGCTCGGGTGCATGAATTTAAAGACGCGTCGATCGCCATGTCAAATGATGCTTTATTGCTTGTCCTATGTGACGTACGGTGTAAACTAATAACTGCATGAGGCTTTAGATTTTTTAATCGTTAAACGTCGTGATTATTCGAACGTTTGCAATGTCGAGAATAAATTTGATAATTGAAATCATTAATTTTGTGTACATATTATTCGTATGAAATCTTAAATATTTGATTGTTTATTCAGTGGGAGAAATATTTCGTGAAACATATTATGTACCTAGGTGCATTTACACAATTATGAAACTATTTTACATTAGCGACGCGGATTGGTGACGGAATCAGTCTTCTAACACTATATATGGAAGAAAAATAACACTATATATGGAAGCTTGGTCTAAGCTTCCATATATAGTGTTAGTATTTGGACCACACGATCCGTAGAAAACATTCGTTGGTTTCTGTCTGATAGACTTTTTATAATAAAAATATTTTATATGTTTGTTAATTCCTAACATTCATTTGTCCACGGATAGACCGATAACTCGACATTTTCAAGTGTTTCTTTTAGCACATTACGGTATTTTGTTCTTCAAAAAGGTCAAGTTTGGTAAGGTTTGCAATGCAATATGGTTCAGTTCCTGTTAAAAAAGATATATTGCTAAGCACTTTTTTAACGTTTTAAAATATAAGTTGTGTTCCGTTTTACCTTGGCATTTCAGGTGCTACAATCAATTGCTTTCGGATTTGACTAGTAACAATTTAGAATGCAAACAATTTCGATTCGATACCGTGTCAAAATCCTTGTGGTTTTAATCTAATTAATGATATAACATTGGAAATGTTGAATAAGATGGGAGCCAATTGATGCTTCTATTGTCAGATAAAGTGTGTGAAATGCTGTGTTCAAGGATCTTTATCTATTTGGAGGTGTCCTGGTGCCAACAGCCAAAGTCAGCTTTTCTGCATAGTCTTCTCCACTTCACCCAATCTTAGACGATCTCAGAAGATGTGGTGTATACTAAACTTAGTTTAAATTTAATTAGGTGGTTAAATAGTGCGCTCATCTGCATTTTATGACATACCAACGCCATAAATTTAGCGGTGATTGGCTCAGTTTAACAACTTAATTATAATATCGTTAACCGTCCGTGTGTACTTCCGTAATTTTATTAACTTAGTACACACATAAAGTACTATTGCTGCGAACTTAATAGAAATATTCTATTAGGCAACTCGACCTGACGTGTTCGGGAGTAAAGTTAATAGTTTATGTGTAATTGCAATGTTGTATGTGTGCTGTTTTATTAGATTGAGTCCGCATGTTTGGTACAACTCACTTTGAAATTACGTGTTTAATAGCCATTAATATTTTATCTATCACTTTAACGGGAAAGGGAAATATCTCTTCTAGAGGAAAACTTGGAGAATTGCGTGGCTTAGGAATGAATGTTTCCCAATCATACAGAAATGTGATCGCTTGATACCAAATTAATCATTCTTAAATTTTCTTTAGAAAGAGTTATGCTACTGTTTAATAAAATAGTTGCAATCATGGTGGCAATATTGTTTATAAGATTCTTGTTTACCGAGTGTAGCCGGGAGCTGGCAACATCGTCGCGCCAAGCATGCGGGAGCATTATGTAAAATAATTGTTTTGAGGTTTTTTTACATCACCAATGAGGTTGTGATGTTTTTATTGCTCATTCACCACAGTATTGTATGGGAAATGTTAGTTTCTCATGCGAAAGTCTGCCATTGTTTATTTTTTTCCATGTTCGCACTACACAATATTGTGTTTATTGGGTAAAATTAAATGTTTAGAACGGGTGAAGTCTTGTTAGGGAAATTAATTTAGCATGACATGTTAGGGGAAAAGCGGCTTAACTTCTATAGTTATTTTGGTGTTGGTCAATGGTTAATGCTTGAAATTATAGTTAAAGCGGGCAAATATGCATATTTAGCATTTTTAATACCTACACTGTGATTATACTATTGCTGCTTTGGGTCTTGCCGTTTAAATTATAGAATTAATATTACTCTTGAATCTTCACGCCCATAAAATGATTAAAAAAATGGTTCTTTATAAGATCTTTTTAAATTTAGAATTAAATCCGCAGTTGCTTTCACTTATATTTTAAACTATAAGGTAAATTTAAATATCAAAAATAAATATATTTTTATTTTAAAAATCCGCTGGAACTTTCTAAATGTCGTTCGGTTTGTACAACACAATAGCGTGTTGACCAACAAACCTGTCTGGAACCGTGAGGTCCGCGTGTTTGTGCAGGTCCCGTCGATATTTTGTCGGTAAACAACCAGGCTTCGGGTTAACTGAGTGACTGTGAAACGTTATGATGTATTTATATGTCTAGAAAAAATAATTCAGCAATTCTAAGGATTATAAAAGTATACCTCGCAACTAAGTGTAAATTTTTAAGAAACAGTGTAACTTTAAATCATTTCCGTCTGAATATATCAAATGATTTATTATTTTCTAATTCATTCTCTTCATTCTTCGGGGTGCGTAATGTGTTATGTGTCTGACAGGTTGTATTTTACATAATTTGGGTGAAACATGATATCAAAATCAATAATTGCGACTGGATTCTATTTTAATCAACAATATAATTCCATCTCTAAACGTGAAGATTCTAAACAGTCCAAAAATCACCATCTAACAATAGTTGCGCAACCAACTTCCCGCAGTTCAGCCATCGATCCGGAGAAATGTGAGCACTGAGCACCGTCTAGTGTTTACACACTTTACATATACGCAAGTGGTTATCAGCCCGTCGGCTGTCCGTTTGCTTTAATAATAAGCCCGCGCCTGCGCCCGCGCTGCTGTCACGAACTCCAAACAGCTACGCGCTGTAGCTTACAAAATAAAAAAAGTGTTAAAACCTCTCAGGGGGTTTACTTTATACACCAACACGAATTTCGAATGTTCGTACGCTGTACGCAAAACTGTACGAATGCGCACAGATACTCCACGAAATATTCGCATATTCTATCATACCTTATTAATATAGAATAAGTTCAGAGAAAATGATAATTAACATAGAGAATAGTATTTATTTTTAGAAGAGGAAAACTTCTATCTCACTTCAAGTATCGAACATCCGAATATTCTAACGTCGTTTCGGATCATGGAGTAACCCCCCAGGTTCGAAAAACTACACCGGAGATCATCTTGGTCAATACATTTTTTGTCCAGGTATCCGTGTTTTCTAGTTTGGTCTTGTAATATGAAGTTTAAGGATACGAAATGCCAAATGTTAAATATTATAAATACGACAAATGTAACTCTGGTATTCTTGATGCGATGATTATGCTAAACGATTCAAAATGGTATCATCGATGATTAGGATATTTTCAATTCCGGTTTAAACTAAAACTGGTAAAATTAAATATTATTGGGTTACGCATTGCTCGTGTCTACAATTTAAAATAAATATTTCACTTCCTAATGTTACTATATGCGTTCCCAGTATACTCTTCATCTTTAAAAATGAAAATAAAATTACTTAAATGAATATATCGAAGTCACAAAATAAATATATCTCTTTGTTATGCTTTTAAAGTTTTAACGTGAAGGGTTGTCGAGGATTCGATTTCCGAGTATCGAATGTCTCAATAGTCTCCCACACACCACACTTTGACCGACAAACAAATTTTTTAAATCACGAAATCCTGTCATTCGATTTTAAACTGTAGCTTTTGTAAATAAAGTTTATATTTGAAATAGAACTGTCATCACATCCTGTAATGTAAGCAGCCAAATTTCTATTCTACTCTAGTGCAGCGCTCATACTTTCTGAATGGGAATGAATATCAAAACGATAACCTATTAGTGCATTTTATTAGCCGTACGTCTTATGAATGTATACTATTGATAAATTAATTATATTTACAATTGATAATATTTCTTTGAAACAGTTTCGATAACGGTTTCCCGGGATCATGTTGGTATTGTCTCCATGATATGGTAATGGTCTGCGGGTATTGTTAGAGGCTTCTAAAGTGCGTATTCATGATTGCTAACTACTTGAGAGACAATCAATTATAATTACAGCCAATTTATTTTAAGTCTTAGTTTTTTTAATGTTTCTTACATGTAGAATGTGTATAAGGAAACGTTTCAACTTATCAATTACGGTATACAACGGCTATGAAATTAGTAATGGGTATTCTAAAATACATTGTCTTCGATATTGTGATTGGCGTTGCTACAATAATATTTCTTTAACGGACGTGTACTCGTTGGCTAAGTATTTAATTTTTCCAACCTGTCAATTGTAAATTACAAGCTTTTTTGCCATCAGATGACCGGAGCACTCGCCAGAAGAATGAGGCAGCAAACGTTATCTATATCTCGATTTATAGCAATCAATGTCTGCGATCTCAATGGCATTAAGCTACTTACAGTTCACAAATTATGTTTGTTCGTGCGCTTCTTTTTACAACAAACTTTCAATAGAAAAGGTCGCCGTGTACGCGGCAATATCGTAAATATTCCGAGATTTAGGCGGGACAATATGCCGCAATATTACGGCCACCATAAAAACGAAACGGGCCTGGATTACACCCACCGGTTATCTGAGATCATCCGAATGCTTTTCACGTATATCGACATGGTACAATGCGTTTTGGAATAATTTAAAATCAATTAGGTCTGGTTCGAAATTCCTTAGTGCTGCCGCTTAATGGACTTCGGGAGTGCTATTGTAACACGACGTATGCTTTGTGATGTTATATCATAGATTAACGTCAACAGGTGGACATTTTCAATAGACAGAAATCTTGCATAATCAAAATTGCCATGCTAGGTTTTAATTGTTGTATTTCAATGTCTTTTTGGGTGGTCTTCTATTGTTTTTGCTTGTGGTCGTTAAGGAGGCTTGGTCTTTCTAACAAGAGGGTATGTTACCATTACGTGAGTCTCGTCAAGTATCACCGATTCATTAGTGGACAGGCTCGCTGTTCTAAATCATCAAGCACGCTCATTTATCCGTCTGTCTGCTCATTTTTGTTGAGAATCATTAACGTGAAAGTATGAATGCTTTGTGCATTATTAGTTGTCTGTACAATCATTAATCATTTTAATGCAGTCTCAGTGATGTCGCTCTCTATTGTGGTGTGCCGATACTCTATGCCTAAGATTAAATCTTCCATTGAAATTACTAGAACAATGCTCCTGCCATCTTTATCTTTTTACATCTTATCCGAGATTAAATACTTGGCTATTTCTTGGAATATTTCATGCGGGTTACGATCTTTTACTATTACCTTAGATGACCAAATAAAAAAATACTGGTGTCTTTACTGGCTTAGGATTGCCTGAAGCTAAATTATTAAATGTAAAGTCAAGAGCGAAGTATTGTTTTTAATTTTGTATTAATTGGTAGTTATGCAAACGATGTTTTATTAATGATATTAAATTAATACTTAATACATAAAATGAATATATTTCGAACTCATATAAAACGTTGTAATTTTACTCTTCGATATCAAACGATACGATCGAGTCGTTTCTCACGTCTGTACCGAAAGTGTTTTATGAAACAAAACCAAAACAAATACATTAATGAATAATGAATTAAAATCAGATAACAATCAAACATCTATTGTGTGATGGATTATGGAGTGACCTTTCATTGTTTTTGTTGCGCTGGTCGAAATTACAGCCGGTGTAACGGTCAACAACTCGACTGCAATCGTGTTGGGCGATGTCGCTCCGGGGAAAATTACAAAAACAATCATAATGAAAGTGCTATTTGATGTTTTTTACGATGCTAATTTTGTGTTAAGTGTTTGAGACACGAAGATGAAACTACTGAGAGTGGAAATAATTTAACTGCCCATTAGTCTAGCGGCAGTGCCAGAAAGACGGAGGTCATAGGATCCATTATTTAAATTGGGAAATCAACTGGTCACTTTACAATTTGAAAATCTTATAAAAGTATGCTAAAACATAAAATGAAATTAATGTTGAATTTGATGCCATAAATTGTAGAATTTAGGAACCACGAAGGACGTGATACACGTAAAGCTTCGGTTATGAGCACGCCAATGTCGGAATAAATAATTACATGTTCACCTACATGCGTATTAACATAATATATTCCTTTTTTATAAAATTCCCACGGATTTACATTAACCAGACTTTATCAGTACAACTCGTAACAAATGCTTGTAGGATTGACAGATATGAGTTTAACACCAATTCGTTTCTATTTAACACCGGCTCGCGGGCGTTTTATGGCGTGTCTCAGCTCTCTTATCACCCTGGTAAGTGATAACACTTGTTTATTGTGTATGGAGTGTGAAATGTCGCCTTTACCTTTGGACCTCTGAATGTACCATAATAGAAAATTGACCTTATTGAGGTGACCTTTCATCTACAGGGCTATCTATGTAGTTTTTGAAACCGATTTGAACGTGGTTATTTAGTTGGGGTCAGAGGTGAATGTGAAATATTTTTACGCTTTACGGCTTTTATGTCTAGTTATACAATCTTCATTGTGGAATTCACTTATTTTGATAAGGTGTTGTGTTTCGGAATATAGGAAAACTCTTCAATGGAATTTCAAATCATGTATAAACATTAAATGATACTTTAACAAAAATGTTTCAGTTAGAAACTCCTGCGCCACCAATAGCTATAAAACTTAGCTCCGTTTAATTTTTTCTTAAATTATCTTTTCAGTAAAATCTTACAGTACATACAACATAATAGTCGGATATTTACTCGACTAAATCCATGACTAATAACGCCACATCAAATACACTGAACACGATTATTAACTAATCCACCGTGGAATATTCCAACTAGGTCGCACTTATTAACTATATGAAAATGTTAAGTGTATCTGTATTCTCTATAATCTGCTTGTCAATCTGTCGCAGTACAGGTGTGACAAGATTGAGTTTGTCTGGCTTTAATTGGATTATGAAATGATTCAGTTCAAGTGATGCGTTATGTCTGGCCGGGCAAATGTTAACTAGTTTTTGTTTGAATTTGCATGTTGTTTGTTTTTGCAAGCACTGAATAGCAAGTAATTAAACGGGAATATAGACGCTAGTATCAACTAGGTTAGTGCCAGGTAGAATTAATGCGAAAATAATATTATGTAAACAATATTGGTGAATCCTCATCAGCATTAAACAACAATTCAGTATTTGGATTACGGTGTATATTCAATTTATGTCATTTTGTAATAATCTCGTCAAGGCTGTACCACTATAAATCAGCGAATACAGGTCTCCTGTAAAGAACTTCATCATATTTTACTCCAGAAAGTTGACTTCAAAACACAAGCTGTCCTGAATACACAACAATTTAGTTGAAGAATCTGATAAGTAGACATCGCTTTAGCAAAACCAACAAAGTAAAATATCCATACTTAAGTAAATATTTTGACATGCCACTAGTTAATAAGTGATTTCATAAACGTGCAATTCATGTGAACGATGTTAATCCGAGGCAATCTTCGTGAGATTGTTTGGACGCGGTTGCAAGACAGCACCAACGCTGCCCGTTTCCCTAGTGAACCATTTTTATGATATTCAGCTAGTATAATTGAAAATCGCCGCAATATATTGATGCAATTTTCACACCGTAGATAATGTGCTATAATTAATTGGAGGCAAAGTGCGTGGTGGCCTGTTGGTAAACGGACTAGACGCGGCTGCCAACATGTTCACGGTGGTCGCGGGTTCAAATCCCAGGGCACACCTCTGACTTTTCGGAGTCATGTGTGTATTGACAGTCAATCACCACGCACTAAAACGGTGAAGGAAAACATCGTGAGGAAACCTGCATACCATAGCGATTTACAAGAATTTCTATGGTATGTAAGTCCGCCAACCCGCATTAGGCCAGCGTGGTGGACTATATGGCCTAACCACTCTCAATCGTACTTTCGATTGTAGAGTAGGCCCGTGCCCTGCAGTGGGACTTATATGGGCTGATACGACGACGACGACGACGACGAAAGTGTGGTAATGTTATTTTACATTCGCTTTGTCGCTTATTGAATTAATTTCATAGTAAGTAGCACTCATTATTTTGAGTGTTCAAACGAAGTTAGAAAGTTAAGGTTGTATATCGGAAAGGATGAGGAAGAGAAACTGGACAATTATTAGAACTGATATAGTTTTGCAAGTTGTGAACTCAATAGACATTTCAACTGAATCTTCGGTCGAGCAATAAAATATATACCACTGCACCTGCATTGACAATCTCGGTGCGGCCAACATTGAGTTTCATTGTCAGCAGTAGTCATTGCGTGATCTATCGTTATCGGCGGTAGTGGGTACACAACGAGACATTATCACCGGGCCGACATTCGACAACAAGTTTGCGGTGTCCGGCGGAAGTGGGCTGGTGATAGGGCGCGACAGGTCGCGACAAGTCGAAGCGCGGCGGAAGGCGCTCTCGGAAGCTCGCCCATCACCGTGTGAACCGAGTTATCGGCCGCATATCACGACCCACCAGGGCTGTACCAGTGGTCGTCGGTTTAGAATGATAATTTGCTGCTAGATTGCCAAAAAAATGATCTATAATTATGGAAAATATATTCGGATCTTAGAAACATTGCATTCGCTTCACAATTTATGGCAAGTGTTTGTAGCTTGGACCGATGAAATCATTATCTAACTTGCTAGGTTGATAACATCCAATAGATAATTTGCGAATATCATTCCAGATAGACTGAAATATATATATCAGAAAATAGGCAGAAAGCTTGATGTCACTTGATCCATAAGATTTGATCCAGATCCCCCGCCAACTGTTAATACGGGGCTTCAAAATTGAGTTTGATTAATAGCGCTTAGGCCAACCATTATGCTAGCCTATTCTGAGTTGAAATAAAAATGTTGAAGGGACAACCCTGTGCTGCGATTGTTACAGTGACCTCGGCCCAGAGCGACGCTGCCGTGAAGTTCGGTTTTTTGTTTTTCTGTTAATGCGAGTGAATGGTTCCGGATTGGGTTGCGGGTAGAACGGGTGTGGTTAGCAAATATGCGACGCTGGTCACGATTAACAAGTAAACACAGTACGAAATTAAATTAGTGCTGACTTGTTACATTCATTATCTGTTTATTTCTTATTGTTCTGTAGGCAATATGCGTGTTGGGTTTTCGTGGTGAAGTAGGTAGAGCAATTACTTTTTGGTTATGTTAGTGTTAAAGAACACTACGAATTTTTCGATGACACGAGTGTATTTTCCTTCCCACTATGTGATAGGGGGCAAGCCTATCGCCTATATTAGACAATAATTTCTGTCTAATACACCTTAGTGTTATCCTTAATGCGCGTCATCCATCAGAAATCCCAAGACAATATTACTTTCCTGTTTATCATCAGTTCTTACAACGTTTTGAAGTAATTTATAATTAGGGGAGACCGGGGCTAGTTGACTATAGGGGTAGGTTGACTAACTATCAAAAACTCGTCCGAGGCAATAGCCTTGAGCTAACTAGTGAGACACAAGAGTCCGTCTTATCCCCCCGCACATTCATCGGGAACGCGGCGTCACGAACACACGTCGTTTGAGAGAAGGAACGTAATATTGAAAAACAACACACGTGAGTAATTATTTCTGATGTAATATTATTTGTAATAATGCCTATTTATTCAAGGTTATTGGTTGTCAAAGCATTCACAAACGAATGTTCGATTCATGTTCTTTCTTTTACGTATTATTCTATTTGATTTTATCGCAGTTTTGAGGTCATGGCATGTACTCAAAAGTTAAAAAGTTGTTAGGGGCTAATAGACTAATGTATAAAGGGGTTGGTTGACCACTTGGTCAACCAGCTCCATTATATTATGGGTATTTCACATATGAAATGGAGTCGGTATTTTTGAAATTTTATCCAAAAATCATTGTTTCAGAACCATAAGAACATACAAAAGAAAGACTAGTACAGGGAGTACATCCAAAGATGTAATATTTACACGGACACACCAGAAGAAAAAATCTTATGCAACTTAAAGCAAAACAACAATCTAATAAGACGCTGACCAAGAAAGCAAAGAAGCTAAAGATAACAGAGCGGAAAATCTACAGGAACTCAAAAGGGCGGAAAGGCTAAAGAAAGAAAAACTCTTCGTAAGTCTAATAAGAAGAAAAGTGACGACGATGAAAGTATTTTTGAAGAAGAATGGGTTCAATGCACTACGTGCAAGTTGTGGGCTCATACAAAATGTGTAAACGGGAACATATTGTTCTATGAATGCAAAAATTGCACCTCCGATTTAGAAGACTGATTGGATATGTTCTCAAAATAATTTATTTTATTAATAAAATAATATACTTATAACATATATACGAACATACATAATTTATATAAATAATACGTATATATATACATACATTTATATATAAACATATATAAATAAATAAATAATAAATAACACCCAACAGTCACATACATAGCCCTGACGCCACACTAAGATCGAGTCTTGTGGTGTGGATATTAGGAACTACGAGAGACTTTTCGGTCTCACAAACACCCAGACCCTTACGTCAACTGTTACTAAATGATAAATATAATTACATTAGTTAGATTTGATAATTTGTTACCAAATGGTTAAAGCTTGTAAGAAATTATTTCGTTTTGTTTTGAATACTTAATAAGAAAGTACCTTATTTATTTTTAGGTACTCAAATTGCCTAATGTTTAAATGTTTGATTGTTTATTCTTATAATTTGAATTTTATTGTGTTTGACACATTTTAATAAAAAAAGAGTTATACATTTTTGTGTCTTTTATCTCATATTCTCGTAGATTTTTCCCTTACAACTTGATAGGTCAAGTTACCCCAGGTGAATAGTCAACCTACCCCGAGCATGGGGTAGGTTGACCAGTTTTTCCTATTGTACAAAAACTGGCCTGTACTCGACATCATAACGAATAACGTGCTTTTTGCCACATTCTTGCAAAGCTTAATAGTATAGCTATTAACTGAACCCATTTTTAAATTAATATACTCTAAAGAAATAGAAATAGAAACCTTTAAGCTGAAACCTGGTCAACCAACCCCGGTCTCCCCTATCCACTTACGAATGTTAGTATTTTAGATTTCCCCACACGATCACAAGAGGTTGTCACATGCGAGTGCTGATTTTATGATTGGTCCTGGTACCGAGCTCGTTGCAACGTTTGATTAGCTCAGAGGAAATTGACTCTTGAGAATGATTCGAGCTGCGCGCAGAGGTGACTTTGAGCTAGTTCTATTTATACTGACCTGTAGTTGCAGTGATGACACTGGTACATTTGATATGATTTTTAAGATATATCGGTATAGATTTGTTAAGATATTAGTGATTCGATAGGTACTGAAGCAGTCAGTAGATATGGTGCACCACTAGCGAAACTTGCGCAACGATGGAGATATTTAAATTTATAAATGCTTTTTTATCCAGTAATAAATCTGAGGTTTGTCTCCAGTGAGGAAAATAGATGTAATGTGGACTGATGAATATTTGTTTGTTTCCTTATGACTTAATACAGTTATTATTCAAGGAACTGGGACGACCTGAACCTAGGTGATGATTTTGCTATGGTTGTTAAATGACGAGGTATCGATACTTCTCAGAAAGACTGACATTAACTATTGGGTTAATAAAAACCAAAGCTAATCTTTCTGCAACATGCGTCGATAGCACGTAGGTGTGACGGCGCAGGTAGAAAAAGGATAATGTCACATTGCTTTCAATTCTCGAACTGAAGCTACAGCAGTATTTTAAAATCAAAAGGTCATAAATACTACGACGCATTTGAATTTCCTTTTTTATATTTTTACGATTCGAAGTACATCCAAAACATAGTTGAAAATCTAAAGGACATAACAACCCCTAAGTTTATGGTTGTTAACGCTCTTTTAACCTCAAGAGTATAACCACGTGTTTACTGTATCATAACAATTCAGAGACAAGTATGCACTTGATTGGCGGCGAAACTAAGCATTAGGCCGGAAACTGTTGAGCCTCGGCCCGTTTCCTATTCACAACACGCCGGACAAAGAGTGTTGTAAAACACTTGTTTTAAAGTTGACAAAGCAGTTTGAACAGCGCGTGGTGATTATCGCGTAAAAATATTTGTTTTGGTACTTTTTTGTACAGATCCAGGAATTGATGCGATTGTAAAGGTTTATGAAACTATATCGAAGGTGTTACAAGTTGTTTGAGATTTATTCTAGCAGGTAGAAGAGTTCTAATATTGTGAGATTAGTACGGAATTTGACAATGTGCGTCTATTTTAGATGGCACGGAAATAATAACAAATATTAGACATGGTGACGGGATTTTATGTAGAATGTTTGTATTTTATCATTTGACGGCCTCCCGTGTCGCAGTTGGTTAGTCGCTGCCTATGAAATGAGAGGCCGCGGCTTCGATCTCCGCGTCGAGAAAAATGATTGTGACGTCCACAAATATGTGTTTCGGGTTTGGATGCTTTTGAGACCGAAAAGACTCGATCTTGGTGTGAGGGCAGGACTATGCATGTGACTGTTGGGTGCTATTCATTAATTGGTTTCGCTTACTCAAATATATATGATTAACTAGCGAATCGTTTTAATTACAATGCTGCGTTCGAAAACCAGTTCAGCGGTATCTGGACCGTTTTAGCTCGCCGTCTTTAGTGATAAACAAGCAAAAACACTTAAATCTCGTTCTATGTGAATGAAGCAATTTTAATTACAATGATTACACCCCCTTTTGATTTGCTCGGACTTGCATGTCGTGGTAATAACGGAGTTTACAGCGCTGACATCTGGTACTCGGGCCGACTTCGATCGTAATTACTTAAACATTATTATAAAGCTACTGAATTCAGAAGGCCGCTCTCATGCGCATGTCCGTTCGGCCTGAGATCGGTTAAATATGCACGGATTTTTTATTTCAGTAAATGTGTACCATTCAAAATCGAAAATATGATATCGCGTGATCATACGCCGTTTTGTCTCTACATATGCAGTAGTAGTTATGAATTAATCAAATCAATTTTTATTTGAGAAATGCATAATTGATTGATCCGTTGATGTGTTTGAGTTAATTTTGAGCTATCCAATGATCGTGAACATGCAAAACACAGATTAATCCGCTCCGTGATATTTGTGCAATTTGAAAAAACCGTTATGTATTAAAGTCGGCACTGTTTCATTTTGTAAATTGCTGTGGTTTATGGTATTCTTTCAAGAAGCTTCATTATTTGTTTAGATGAAATGAAAGTTACATAATGTCAGGTAAAAGAAAAATAACCACCAAATGTGATTTCGACAGTGTCCGATTTGTTGTAAGCAATAGATAATTACATAAGTACGCGAGTATCGGGTCGAGTCGCCGCCGTAATTAATACCTCTGACTTATGCCACGGCTCGTTTTTTGTCTCGTAGATGATTTGTGCTGAGAACGCCGATGCAACCTTCCCGAGCACGGAGCACGGAGCGCGGCCGCCGCACGCCTCGCTAACATGCGATGCTTGAACTTTCGTAATATCAACACTTTGTAAAATCCACATGCTCCAAAAACGATAAGCTTGCAGCTCAGTTGGTAACAAAACCAGTTTTAGTAACGTTCAAATATGACAGTGTTTTATTTGTTAGAGGTTGTCTGGGGAGCGTTTACCTGCTCCCCTGCGATCCCAAAGGCGCGGCACCCTCCGAGATTTGCGCCGGGTGTGCGCGCGCAGGTGCTCGACGCACGACCACATCGCCAACCGACTATTTTGTAAAAACAACAAAAGTGCCCGGGTGCCGCGCCGGCACAGCCCAACTCTACTCGGCCGGCTTGCACCATAAAAACCAACGGAGAATTTCGGCAGTTTCCGCTTTCTCGGAACGCAGTGATTCACGTCGCGTGAGAGCTTGCTCTATGATTTATACGTGGATTATTGTTTGCGGTCAAACTCGAATGTTTTATGCGATTAAAAACTTTTTAATATTCATTTAATAATGCTCGCTGGCCTTTTCGGGATCGGCTAAATGTTCATAAAGGGCGTTTAAATTTATCATTTAGTGGGCTTTCTCTGGCATAAGTCACGGAATGCCTGAGATAATGAATGTAATAGTTTAACGATGTTAGAGAAATCGACGGACGGTCTCGTGAACGTGGATTACTTAAGGGATTAAACGCATGAGGTTAACGAGCCTGTATTTCACAAGAAAAACTTATGACGCGCGAGAAATACAAGTAGAATAAATTTAGGTGTTCTAATGTGTTCGGAGATCATTTAATTACAAATTGGTTTAGTCAAAAGTCTTGTTGGAGTAAGATATGGCAGGATGTTGTCAATTTGCCTGACCTAGATATGGAGTTGCCGCCATCACACCTCGGAAAGCTTTAATGGCTCTAATGATTGACTAGTACGGCACTCGGTTTTGGACCGGTTTCGTTTGGAAATCTTCTTTAAACCGTTGATTCGTGCGACTTCCTATTTTTATGCGTGTGCGCAGGTAGATTGGAAACGGAAATTCATGTTCTCTCTGTTGTTTTCATTTTGTGTCTCATTAAGTAGACCGTTATACTAAAATTATGTGGGACGTTGCTGCTGCTTAATGCAAATATTGGTGTCTGATGTGTAACCAAATTTAATGTTCCTTACGACATTCAAAGTTAATTCTAGTTCGTTGCCGAAAATTGTTGTTTTAGCAATCACTTGCTATGTAATTAGGGCACCTTGTCAAACTAAAACGGACAGTCATTAATATCAGAGGCCTTCCAAATTTCGCAACGTCTCTTGGACAGCAAAATTGGTTTGAATTGTACTGATTTCTGTCCACTCCTTTTATTTCCTTTAACCAGTACTCATGTATCTTCTCTTATACTATTTCTCTTATCTTCTTCTCTTATATTATTTCATATATTTAAATTCTATTGCTGTTATACAATCGTCAAGCTATCAAAGAATTTGTTTTTGGTATCATTAAGTTACGACATAGTTTTACAAAGTTAGAACCTATGTCACTCTACCACCTTTGGCCAGTTGTCAATGTCAATGGATATTGGTCAATAGTTGTATTTCCTCAACTGCAAACTATCTGCATCATTCAATAATCGCTGAATGCTGAGCCAAAGGACAACTCCACAATCCACAGTTCAATCGAAAGGGCTTACAGAACTCCTTATTTTTTATTTATATACCTATTTCACTTAAAAGTTTCTATTACGTCGTAAACAAGTTATAAGAATACATATAAGGGATGTTTAACCTAAACGATCCCTCCAAATGATGTTCAGCTATCGTGAACCGTTCCGAGACCTTTTGAAGAAAATTGGACCTGACCATTGAATAATCAAATGCGGCTTTTGTTCTGAACTGTGTGCATCGACCGCCGTAAATGGCGATAATACAGCTACGGATAAAGGATTCCTTGGATAATAGGCCGATGAGGCCCGCGTTTTGAGTTCACTTATAATTATTTTAGATCCCATATCGGGTTGAGTGGACTGTGCTTTAAATATGTTTGGATGAAAGGGTCGGCACGTTTGTGGTATTCTTGAGACGACTGAAAGGCTTATAGTGTAAGCAGTAACCCCTCATATTGGTGTCCCGCATTGCATTTCTGGACTATGGATCTATCGTTTCATATTTATTGTAAACATCCTTATCTGCCTATATTATTAAAGGCAAGAGGAAAATTTGTAATTAATTCACTTGAAAGTAATCATGACTGTCGCCTTTCAAAACCTGTTTTAGTTGTCAAAAGTTTTGTCTTCTTCGCTCGAACTGAATTCAAAAGTTGTTCGAAAGGGAAAAAAGATTCGATAGCTATAATAAGTTTTGAATCTATCTATGAATAAGACCGAGTGTTTGTTTAGAGTTGATCTAAAAGATGTCATTAATAAGCTTTTAATAAAATTTAAGATATGCAATTTTGTAATACCCTATAGAAACTTATACACACTCTAAAACACATAAGAAGCATCGAGTTGAAATTTTCTAGGACGTACTAATTAATGCGGACATTCAACTTTCGATTCAAGGAATATTTTGTATTCGGCCCATTCAAATTCTAAATGATTCTTAGAAGTTCTTTGGACTCTAAGTAAATTGTAATTTTGCGATTTAAATTAGTTCGTCGGTCTCAATAAATTTCTAATCTGGATTATGGAACTAAATCCTTCAAAATACAATTGAAATTGGAATTAAAAAGTCGTAGTAGTAGTAGAAAAGCAAAAATAGATCCAGATCCACTACTGTAATTTTTACTCCTTGGTAGACCTGCTACTTTATAATACGGAAAATTTGACAAATAAAAAATTTGATAAATTAAAAAAGAAGAAAGGTTAATTAAATGACACGATTACCAATGCTGATGTTCCTAAGCAGATGTGAAAATTAATCCTTTATGTATGAGACTGAAGTTGAAAGGAGTACACAGCCGGTCAGTATTTATTGGCCAGCGGCAGTAATAATCCGATTCGGGTGTTATCCGAGAAGTAATTAATAATGCACTGGCCGCGCCGCCTTGTTGCTGCTTTCCAATTTACTGCTTCTTGTCAATGTATTGGATTTTAATTATTAAAATATACTGTGCGGTGGGAGCTGATACTTTGTGGCCTGTGGGAGCTGCTGGGGATATTGTATCCTTAATTCAATACGATTTTATAAAGCCTTAAGATTTCTTTGAGTGAAATGAAAAGTGAGTGAACATCGGTAATGGTGAGTGAAGAAACAAGCAATTCACTGTCTTAATAGATATCTACTAGGTGAGTCATGAATTAGATAACCACATCGTTTGGCAGCATTCCTGCGTTGTCTCACCGTCAGGTGTCGCCAACTCGTCTGCGCTTCCAATAACAAAATCCCCTCAGCAACATTCTCAGCAAATCCGTAACAAGCTGAAGATTTACACCAGGGAAATATCACCGAGCGATATTTATGCCCGGAGGAGTGCTGAGCGTGCAAACAAGAGCGTATCGTATGCAACGCATGCGCATGTGAGGAACACGCCCGACGTGGATAAATGTTAACCGATTAGCAGTTATCTCGGTGGCGCATACTAAACCGATCCGAACGCACTCCGTCTTTATCCGCCGTCGTAAATTAACATGTGCCCGTAATTAATGGAACAATTAAACCGAGTGTAACATTTAGTAGAGCCCCAGTCACATTTGAACGTTATTTTTAATGTGTTAATGGGGTATTTAGGATTATGAATTGGCGTTCAGATAGTTAATGATGTTAAGGCCAAATGTTAAGAACATATTCGCCTTCCTACTCTGGCTAATAGAGTTGTTTTCAGTAAATTTATTTTTAGTGTGAGCTACTCGTTTTGGCGAATGAAGTAATGGCACATTGGGAAATGATCATTAATGGACAGAATCATTATAAAAACGCCAGTAAGCTTTGACGAAAACAATAAATATAGAAGTTTGCCTGAAAGTTTTGTTGGTCTAGTCGTGTTAGGCTGAAATAGGTTTTGCTTAGGCACGACCGACATACGTAATGTGAAAGGTCTGGAGATACATATCATAGCGTGTCGTTTAGTGATCAATCTCATCAGATTGAACCGCGCCGTCTAAATATAGGACATTATGGCAAAGGCTATGAAACAGTGACTAAAGTGCAGTCAAAACAGACAGTTATTCAGATTGTGTTTGCTAAAGCATATTATTTACAAAATACATTCGAGAGTTAAATTACACGTTACAAAACGAACAATAAACTCTGAACCAAACACAGACGTTACAAATATTTGATTGCGTTATTTGCAAGAGCGTGTGCAATTATATGGATCTATGGTCGGCACGGTAACCAGCAATCTGGACCCGGGCTGATGATAGTTTTTGTTCGTACAAAGGTTTTTTGTACGCTAGCTTTTGGGATGTTTTCTTAATAGTCTATTAAAATTGAACAATCATAGAAATGTTGTGTACACTTGTATCACGCCATCATTTGTTGTAAGGAGAGTATTGGCTATCAATATGAAAGGACCAAACGTGTCCAGGAATGGATTAGTCGAGCTGGACGTATTGGTTTGTTTTGATTTTCCCAAAATTGAATATTATTTGAAGAATTTGGTCCATCTGATAATATCATTTTGCGAAGATTTCGCATGGTTCTTTTATTGATTCAATTAACATTCACTTAGTTTACAAGGAAGATGAATCGCGCAATATAAGGGTTCACAAATCTGTTGAGAGATCTATAAATATTATGTAGGTCTTCTGCCAGCCGTCGATAACGGCTTTCCTCGTTGATAGACACTATTGTAGTGTAAGTAATGATCGAAGGAACAATTTAGACATAATGCCTATTGGATGGTATCGAGCTGTTTGTGGCGATTGATGCAAATTTTGTTTGGATTTGATTGCTTGTAGTAAATTAGAATCCGAATGGGTAGAGTAACGGTGATGTACCTATTAGGAAGTTAATAGGTGTTTAGTTTTTGTGTCCAATATAAAAATTGTGTTTTATCAATTGATTAATTTAAATAATTTCATTACATTTTTACATATGACTTTATAAGTATGGAGTAAAAAGGCACAAGATATTTGAAGTACTTTTCGTGCAATTGTTTCCTTTTTGCACTACTTAATGTGGTAAATTATAAGGGATAAAACATAAGAATTTGAAAACACGACACGATAATACGACACTACTTAAAGTTAATCATTACAAAGAATTACACGTTACAAATAAGGTGTAAAAGTATTCCAATGGTTAACAAGCAAAATGTTTGCAACCATAGCGAACAAAGCGTAGAAAAGCTAGACAGAAACGTACAAAGGAATGTAATTGTGGATCAAATGATACAGACGTATAGGAATGTATCGCGACTCGCGTGTATGCAACAAACTGAGTATGACGCGCCACCACTATTGTCCTTTTAAATGATTGCGTTCTGACAAATGCCTTGTCATAGGTGCTGGCCATATTGGTCAGGTATTTCCGTTGTGTTTATGGAGCCAAATGTGTCTTTAGTTATGACAGGTATTGCTGTTAGGAAGGTTAAACATTGTGATGTTTGTAAGGACAAATTAAAGGTAATAAGGAGAGTATAGGTTTTTTATGTTGCTGTTATAGGAAATAGATATGAATATGTCTTATTTTTCATATATAGAATGAGTCTACCGCTTTCAAATGTTAGACATACTTTACTACAAGCAAACGCCAACCGCCAGTCTTTAACGTTAGAGCGGCCGGCATCCATCAGCCAACAATCATCCTTTGCAAGTTTTGTCTTTTCACACATGGGTTTTTTATTTGCTCATTTCACTTACCCGTCCAGTGACACACCGAAACCTGCATAACTCACGTTCACACCGATATTCGTGCACCGAAGATGACACCGGTGCGGAGAGCGCATTGTTCGGCCACAATCTAATTGGCATTTGAAAATTCTAAGAGCGAAGCGAACAAGGGAAGTAATTAGAGTTTATTTATTGTGCTACCTTATCTACAAAAGTTGCACGAGCGACCGCGGGCCAGCCAATTGTCTCGGCCTAGCCTTTATTCTGTACTTGTTATGCGAATTTAAAAATGCATGTCTCATTATTTATTCGTATTTGTTTTGTGTTTGCGGTTTTTAGTTGGGTTTTGTAGGAACAATTATTAGCCAAATAGTTTTTTATGCCACCCACTTGCTGGCCACTGCAATCAACTGAAATGCAGGATCGACATTGGCACGCAAAAATTTCACACCGCACCGAAATCAGTAAGAAACTAAATAGGATTTATCAATGAATGGTGAAGGTGTAATTCCATTTTTTCACGTTAAAACGTCTCAAACTTTCAAATTAGACTATTTATCTGGTTGCATTGAAAAATCCACTATTTGAATATTTTTATATCAATAGGTTTATTGTACATTTTTTTACCCGTTTCTTCAAATCCTGATTCTAACGTCTCCCTTACTTAACATTCGAGCACGCCAACTCAATATTAAGATCACATGGGGTTGTAAGGGCCTCCTGTGGTTTCATTAACGGCAACAGCATCCCATATTATGTCTTGAGTAGTTACCACCCACCTTGCAATTTCGTAATTATTATTAAACATAGGCCAAGGAAGGGTTTAAAGATCCATAGTTTTGCGTCTACTTGATATTATTGTACACTCGGGGTTTGCTAGGTTTCCTATTGGGATACATTATTTATTTTACAACCGTCCTAACATACGCTTAGAGGAACATTATTCATGGTTAAAACTTTATTAATGGATGTTGGTACCGATCCTAGGTTTCCCATAATTCATAAAATATAAAGACTATTCATAGAATGTTTATATTTATGTATGACCTAACCCAGTAAGTTAGTTGTAATGGCTACACGTAATGGTAAAGTTAATTGTTTACAAAAGCAACATTTCATTTCATTTCTTTCGTGCTAAAATTTAGCAAAAATTAAGTAAGAATTAAAGATAATATCAAAAATCTACCTACTACGAAAAAAACACAAGAATGAATATAACAGAAGTATAATTTTCATAGACAAAACAATTTTTTGGTCTCCTACGCTCGAACGGGTCCAATAATTCCCTAGTCGTGGTGACGTAAACGGCAGCTGCAACTAACGTATTCTCTCCCCGTCCCTGTCTGGCACGTGGCTGCGCGTCCTCCGTCCTTGTCGCACCCATGCATATCTGTCATCCGGTCAGCTTAGTGTGTTCATCGGGTGCTGTATCGATTTTTGTCTCGTATTGTATTTTAACAGTACATTGATTTTTTTTGGATCTTTGTAATACTTATTTCTATATACATAAATTCCGCTTTATGTGCATATGTATGTAGTTTTATCGTATGAAAATTATAGTATACTTGAGATAGTAATGAACAATTCCTAACACAGTCATTTTTCACTGTGATGCTAAAATTATTATGCTTGATAGAATACACGAACTGACGCGTGTCTTTATTGGGGTGGCCAGAGGCTATACACCGTGAAATTCTAATGCACACGCACACCTGTTGAACTTTTACAACTGTTGTTAATTTCTCTAAAGTGCGCCAAATAAGAATAAAAATGTACAGAACAAAGAGATTATGTCAAAATAACCTAGTCATCATGTCCCAGTATCATGCAATTTTATGTTGATCGATTGATTTATGAACATAATCAAAATAACTTAAAATTTTCGTTTTTTCACATTATTTTCCATTGGGATCACCAAAGTGTACTCTTCATCAACTTGTAATCTTCAATTTACACACACAAGCTTCGAATATTTGGTCGTAAATACATCGACTAACAAATGCACCTTATGGCGCGGGGAGATTGAGGCCACGTGTTCCATCCCGACTTTTTGTATTCATGCGTTTTTTGTATAGATCCTTTTGTGTTTTTATACACTATGAAATGTATCACAGGAACTCGCGATCCTATTTTGGTAGTGGCTTGCATCATGTACATTTCGTGATTAAAATTAAGTGTAAAATTTCATAGAAGATTTGGTGTCTTAGTGACCGTGTGACTCACAGATAAACATAGAAATGTAATATATAATAATATGTAATTTATTATAATAATAGGAATAGTTAGCACAAATATTAAATAAGCAGTGTTGTGTGAGATTTTAGTTTGTAAATTGCTAAAACTCCTTGGTCTGGCAATATGTGCCCTAATTGGTGATAGACTTTTCTCACATTCATTATTAGAACGAGAACAAAGGTAGCATACTGTGGGATGCCCTAGACTAGACGTACATCTGCTTTCTTTTGGAGATATCAGCGTTAACTCATATAAAGGTATAGCAGTCATACCTTTTTTTATTGTAATGATGGGCGATGCGAGCATGCCAATCGACTGATGGTAACAAAGCAATGGCATTTCACTATGCTCGCCATCCTGAGATATAAGATGTTAAGTCTCTATATGTCCAGTGGTTACTCTGGCTACAATATCCATTAAACCGGAACACTGATATTTGGCGAGAGAAATAAATTGCGGTGGTTACTCAGGAGGCCACTCACATATGAGAGACCCACCAGTATATTTAACTCTAAAGTACATTGCCCGACAAACGGTGAGCGGTACTTAAATTCCCACCATATCAATTAGCATTCTTACCTTAATTATTGAACCCGTTGACGTAAGGACGAAGTTTTGAATTAGCTGGCATTGTTTAAGGCGGCGTTGTAAAGGACATGCGCGGGGGCAAGGAACGCACATCACCTGTGCTAACGGAAGAGCGCTACTTAACGTATTAAGCGCTTACTTAACAACCTAATGACGTTTTAATGTACATCAATATGTGAATCGACTGATTCACTGATTTCAGTGGGAATTTAGTTTCGTACGAGACGGCGAGGGGTTAATGTGTCTGGATTTGTATGTGGTTTTATTTGGCTTCGTCAAATGTGTCAAGCAATGTATTATAGGTAATGGTTCATAGTGTTCTGTTATATAAAAGCATTATAAAAAATTGGTAGATAATAACAATAAAAAGGGTGTTTATTATGAAATAGTATCTTCTATTTCTAATTTGAATGAATCTTGGGCAAGTTGAATTATTTTTTAGAGATGTCAAAGATTACAGTGCTTTTAAAAATTGAAATAAACTTGCTTTATAACCAAATAAGATATAATTGTTAATAATTATTAATCAAAGTAAGACACGGTAAAATCCTAGTTATATTTCGGTTGTCGTAGACTTTTTGTAACTTTCTTCAAAGACGTCTTGCTGCGCACGCGCATGTTTCCGAGACCCACCGAATATAAATTAATAACTAAATTGTTAATTCTCAACCCGTAGGACGAACGTTAATTAGTTTGGATATTCTTAACGTCTCCGTGAGAATATACCGCCCCGTTAATTAAAACAATTAAATATTGTATATTTAATATCTACGCATTATGTATGTAAATTGTTCAGATTAATTTTAATATTTCTAAGTATTATGCCGTGTTTACAATGACTGGTAATAAATGGGTTATTTGTACGTTTTTATTTAATTATACTTGAGAGATTTTTATATGTATCAGCCCATATACGTCCCACTGCAGGGCACGGGCCTCCTCTACAATCGACGGTACGATTGAGAGTGGTTAGGCCGTATAGTCCACCACGCTGGCCTAGTGCGGGTTGGCGGACTTACATACGATAAAAAAAATTATAAATCGCTATGGTATGCAGGTTTCCTCACGATGTTTTCCTTCACCGTTTTAGTGCGTGGTGATTGACTATCAATACACACATGACTCCGAAAAGTCAGAGTTGTGCCCTGGGATTCGAACCCGCGACCACCGTGAACATGTTGGCAGTCGCGTCTAGTCCGTTTACCAACAGGCCACCACGCACTTAAGATTTTTATGATCTCTTTAATTTTTATTAGGTTTTGTTGCCGTCGATAACATTATGTTGGTTCCTGGTCATACTATTGTCCAATGGAGGTTTATCTAGAATCAGCTTTAAAAAAACTGTTTGTGTGGGTTAAAAATCCTTACTGTAAATCAGATATGTGTCTTTTAAATAGCAGATTATGGCCTTTAATTAAAAAAAAAAGCGTTTATATTCTGTACACAAAGAAAATTTGGATAATTATAAAATTATGTTACATTTCATTTCATTTCATTCCAATTACAGACAAATAAAATAACCTTTTTTACCCTTTATTTATAATTCTAACAATTAAGCTAAAGGACCACCTCTCTACATAGTTAAGCGGCAAACTGACATAACACATGGGAATACCGAGTTCCCAGTTCCCACCGCGCCCTCTGATAAAAACATTCAAGTGCGCAGCATCTGGCGAGATGTTCCGATCGGCATCACATGTGCGCGACCATTCATTACCCTGAAACTGTTAAAAAAATGATGAGGTCATTGATTGTTGAATAAGATTTGGAATTTAACAGGCATTTGGTAAGGGAAATTCTAATTATAATAACGACGGGGTTTTCATTGGCATTGATGGCAGAATATGGTGAGTGCTAGAAGCTAAACAAAAACAAATGTTAAAGTTTAGTATTAACATACAAGATTAACCAGGTTATTGGTTAGATCTACTAAATTTCTATTAATAGCGATTAATAAATACCTGCTGATCATCAAATTTTGATTCATTTAAAACAAATATATTCTCATAAAACAGGCATTTAAGTTAATTAACATCATCCAAACTATTTTGTAAGTCACATGCCATTATTAACATAATATCAAGGAATAACCATCTGACAACATTCTTAAAAAAAACTCTTAAACAGCGTGCGCCATACATTTCCATAGCCATTACGGATTAAGACTTCAAATGGCTCCTAAATCAAAGCTACAATATTGGTTTAGTACCAACAAATTTACTATAAATTACCAATTTTTTCCAATCTCAAATACTTGGAGGACGCCGTATTCAATTATATTAGAATTTTATAAGCGGCTTAGCTTGGAATAAATTTTTATGCCGGCTATAAAGGCTTCCCGCGGTCACGCGGTGCGGCTGTGTATCATAAGATGAATAGCCAATGCCTCGGGATTTGAGGGATCATTCGAGCTGGCTTGGATTTGGAGGCTTGAAGGAATTTGGAATGTATAATTAAGTGATACAATTCGTGTCTGTAAGGCCGGCAATGTGCCTATTACATATCTGATTAGATTCCGAAGTATCATTCGATATCATTTTAGTATATTTTTCTACTCGTATACCACCCGTACGTACACATTACGCATCATTTTTCAATGCGTGTATTTTGGACGAGATTTTGAGTATAATATAGTGACCAGCTAAACAATTAAATAATGTACAAAAATGAATTGCCAGTTCTCAAAAATCTATTCCAATTGGCCAAATAAGTGACCAGTTATAAAATTATACCGTTAGAAATCAAACCATCCAGTAAATAGATGCAACAATGTGCATTTGGGTTTAAAGCGCCACATTGGAATCGTGCCGTGTGGCCAGCTATTAGTAGGAAGGTCGCAATGACCGAGGCTTTGTCATACAGCAACATAGCCATTATGTCGGTTAATAATCGGTTTCATGCCGAAGGTCGATCTGGTTTTAATTCCGGCACTTATGTGAATAATGTCATTTGTGTTTCCACGAGTTTACATGCAAATTGTAACGCGTATGTTACGATTTATCTGGGTTTTTTTCTATGTGTTTAGTTATTAAGATATTAAATGGACATAGTAAAATCACAATTACCAAAAAAAAAAAAAAAATTCAAAATATTTCAAAATGAAAATTTAATTTCGAAACAAATATGAAGAAAAGTTGAAAATTTTCCACATTTGAAGCATACATTCTTTAAGATAGTTATGGGAATACTTACTTAGGTTATGTAAAGTGATATTTAAAGTGTGATTTGTTAGCAAATACAGGTGTATTTTAAATGTAGTAAATATCGTGGGAATACAATTAGTGTCAGAACATAGGTTATCACTTAACTCTTAGTGAAAGCCTAAATCAGTTGGATAGTTTCCGAGATTACCCCGAGTACTAACTCTGCACTCACGAAGTCGCAAACTCCGCTCTACAACGGCTATAGATTTCGCTTTACTAACTTCGCCTACAACTTTCGTAATAAGAGGCCTCCGCTTTCCTCTTTCCACTGTTATGGGAAACAGGATGTTATATTACGCAACCAAGTATAAAAGGCATAAGATTTCATCTCAGTGCCCGTGCATAACGGTGCATTTAATTTTATTGTGTAATCACCTACTGTCTGATTCCGAGCATTTTCTGGTTCGATTGCATGACGAATTTCAATCACTTTGTTTCATACTGGATTTTGTGATGCGGCGTCTTTGATCGCTTCTGTACCAATTAACGACATCCATTACACAAAGGGGCGTATTTAGAAGTCTCTAGAGCCAAAGGAAACCATCTGTAAGTTGAAAGGTAATTATTAGTAACAACATAATCTTCCAGCGAGCAAATTAATTATTTCAAGAGTATTGATGGATGATGAGTAATGTCTTCCAAGAGCTAGGTAGAAAGACGGTTTACCCACTGTAGTGCTGTGCCCTGTGGTAAACAATGTATTCTCCATTGCGTGGTTAAAATTCTTGGTAGAAATTTCGGCTGATTAGTCAAAAAATCTTCTTTCTGTTCTCACATATCAATAAAGCAGTAATAATTTGTACGTTTGGTCCACAATAATAATAAAAATGTAGTCTTAAATTGAATTGAAAAAGAATAAAACTTGAATTTAAATGTCTGTCTTGGTATTTTATAACCGTAATTTGTATTGTATTTGATTATTATTATTTGACCTTTTCCAACAATAATATTTTAAAATAAATAGTATATTTATTTAAATTCTTGCTTAAATTAGGTGTTAAAATGTTTCGAAATAAGATCCTTATTATTTGATATATCCGTCTTGAAATAAGGAAAAATCTAAACGAATAATTTAAAAGTTTGAAACTTCGTTTCTAATTACATAACTGAGAACACGTGTACGAGCATATCTCTGCTGTCTCACTGCGCTCCAATTTGTGTTTAATTAGGCAAAACTCAATTGAATTCATTAATTAGTCAGTTGGAGTGATTGTGGCGTTGTTTGTTATGTCTGTGCCTTCTGGGTCGATAGCTATCGTATCTACAATGGCGGAAACTGGGTGGGCATTTTGGGCCGTTCCTTTTCGGAATTCTTTGGTGAGAAAGCTCGCAATGTTTTAGTTCGACAACATAGCTAAAGTGCTCAAGTGGTACCACACTTGTTGCGTATACTCGTAAAATAAGTGGTCTAGTGGTTATGACGTAATACAAAGTTTTTTTTTTTGAAAGGTACATTGCAACTGGCAAAATTTGTAGGAACATAAACAGCAGGATAGTTTTTATAGAGAAGAAAATGAGAAGCAGAAACCGGTTTGCAGTTAAGTTTTATTAAAAGATGTGCAATTGTTGGTTTAACGCTTTTCTGAACTATATTATTTTTATATTAAGATCCAGATTAAGACTTATCCGTAACTAAGTTTTTACGTCTAAATTAAATTCTGGATATTTGAAGAGTACAACAGCGTTTCAATTCTAATCTGTTTGCGATAGCTGTTTATTTTCATCGTTAGTTTATAGGTATGAGGTAACATTTTTACCACCGTGGGTACTCCTGGATAAGATCAGTTCACTAGATCAAAGCTGAGTTGACTGGGCGCATCTGATTAATAGTTCTATTCTGCTCGCAATCGATTTATGCGTCGATTTAACGGGCCTTATTAAACAACCATTATGGTTCAAGGCACGACGACAGGCTTCCATTCATGTGTCCTGCGCTCCCAATCACAGGACTAATTTGATGGGGCCTAATTGAATTCTAGATCGATTAATGGTTCATTTCTGATATGTAGGAACAAACTTATGAGAATTGTTTTTGTATTGTAAATGGCAAGGGGAATGGGGATGGCTGAAATGAAAATAATAGTGCTTGGTATATAGATATGACAGTTAGTAGATCATTTACTAGTAATGCCACTTTGCAAATTGTTATACAAAGGTTACAATAGTGATGAGTGCGGTATTATTGTTATTAGTTTGGGGTTGTGCCTAGTCCTTTTTGTGAGAAGCATTATAAATTTAAGATTATTTATTAGAGGTACCCAATTTTGATCCTTGAATAAAGCTTGATACCAGTCTAGAAGACACTAATTTACGTGTATCTGCGAGTAAAATCGCGGTTAATTAATATTTCCTTCATCACTTCTTGTCATTGTACTGAGATAATTGTAAAATAGGCTTTAGTTATTGAATATTCAACTGCAGCTCTAAAGTGTCGCAATGAGTTGATTGATAATTTCCCTTATATTAATTGATTAATGAGAATATAATACTTGGAAATTGTTTTATACCACTTAAGTCTACTTTGTTTTACTGTATTAATCAATTGAACTATCATTGAGCTATTAATGCATTCTGCTTATATTGTTTTGTTTGGTATTTAATTGACATGATACATTAACACGACTACCATAATATCTCCATATGTGTATAGTTCAAAGTTGGCACAATGACAAGACATTTTTGCTCAGAAAGATTCTCGACCCTAGACCGTATAACCAAGCGGACATAGTCGCTTTGAAAGGCTATTAAAGAGTAAAAAGTCACAAAACGCATTCATAAAACCAGTGTAAGATGCGCATATGAACAAAAATAGTGAGAGAACCCCATGTCGGGGCTCAATCAAGTGGAATCATTACACGGCACGCAGTGGATCTGTCGGGCCTCATGTACCGGTAATCGCGTTGTCGTGTTTCGCCCCGGGAGCTATCTACCGATACTTTATGTGAGGGCCGCGTGGACCGCCATAACGATTTGTCACAAGTATCGTGCTGGTCAAACGATAAATTCACAATATCTCCATAGTGTTTCATAAAATGGGTTGAACATGGCCGGACCTCAGCGGAATACATTTGCGATACGTGCGAATTTGCATTTCGTTATCGGTTGCGTTTTTAGTTAAGGTCCAGCGGGTTGTGTGTCTCATGTTGTGATCTATGGATAGGAAACTTTGCGTATATTCAAATATTCGTCGAAGTTTATAATATTTCTGTATTGTTGCTTACAATCGAAAACTGCATTTATTTAAGTCCACTTGCGAGAACGAATTTGCATTATGCCGTTTCGTCTGTGCCTTACATAAATATAATTTATGCGTATCTAATATTCCGAAAGCCCAATCCATTAATATTAAAGCAACGCTTAGAATTAGGAGCTCGTTAAGGGATTACGGCGATTTCTTAACAGACCGCACTCTCCGCACCATTCGCGGAATATTGTTTGCACCCATAAATTGTGTGTACCGTTTATATATTCATATTGTGTTCGGCACAGTATATCATTCGCGTCTGGCGTCATTACTGAGTACCTGCGGCGCGGTACCGCTCGTACAAATGTCACCAGTTCATTAGAGCAGCATTAGTCAGAGCCGCAAGTGTTGTAAATTGCTTCAACTATTTATCTGGCTGGCCCACGCGTTTTGGTCCAGCGTCGTCTGGTTTGGACCTATCGATAAGCCACTCCACTCTTAATGTACAATACATATGTACTGATATTTATGATGTTAGATAATAACAAGTCATTCATATTTTGAATTAAGATTATTGCTTGAGTATTTGAAATGTCATGCAATCAACCGTTTAATCAGGAAATATTTTATTAGCAGTCTTCATTGAGATTTGCCTTGTAAGTCGGTCAATTGGGACAATTGTAATGTTTCTAGACTGTTGCTAGAGCTAACGTGACTCATTACTCAATTTTGGCGCCAATTTAATAACAATCCGGCTTGAAGGACCATTCACGACAACACATTAGTCACGCTCACCCAATTAGAAACTAATTAGATAGTCTTAATTTTAGAAATAATTATTGTGCGTTATCTCGATACTGGACGGGATGTTTTAAGATAAATAACAGGTTCTCTAGCTATAACGAAGAGGTGTTGCCTGTTTGTATAGAAAAACGCGGATGGATGATTGGGGGCAATTTATTTAATCGTTTCAGAGCAACGTCTCTGCGATGTGGAGATGAAGCTTGTGCATTGGTGTAGCGTTTAACATCGCGCGTGCAATTATTGCATACATGAAACCAGTTAGCATATTTTGCTAATAAAGGCGATTTTAATGCCACACAAAGGTGGTAAATGTGAGGGAATTAGGTATACATTTGAACACAAATGAATTCCGACATAAGTAATAAAAATAAGATTTTATGCGTTCGACTTATCGCATGATCTCAAAAGGAGAACGAAGGTTTAATTGCATTTTGTACAGTTAACAAAAATATTTCACACTTGGTCTTGCACTTAAGATTGAGTGAGATATTGGATAAAACGATAACAATCTAATATTTTCCGTATTTCACCCCAAAGACATCAAGCACAAACCAATTATAAGTGCTTTCATGCCAATTTCTAAACAGCCGCGTGGCATTCGTATTACCATTGGAATGACACAGAATCATCATATTAACCGGCTGATGGGATTCCTCAACTCCAAGTCTAACAAGGCGTCGTATTGAACTTTCATCCGGGCGAATGTGTATGAACGCAGTGCGCCGCGCCTTTTAAGGTGATATAATATGAAGCGGTCCGTGAGATTTCACTGGGCAATTAAAATTAAAATGTCTCCCGACTGGTTTGCTCGGCTCGGCTGTTTGCGCCGCCGTATGCCATATTACATTCGAGTGTTTAGTTATTATTCTCTTGTAATTCCCTTTTATTATTTCGTATTATAATTTTAGCATTTCTATCAAAGCATATAAACACTCCTCTTATATCGTGTGGGAGGAGAACATTGCCAATAAATAATATAGAAAGATTAATACCGGAGGTTGATACTGGTTGGCTTTTTAATCGCACCCATTTACATCTTTAGCATACACCGTATTGAGAACATGGAAAAGATCTTCTATAACGATGTCAAGTTAAATATTGAAAATTTCGGCAATTTATGCATCGGGGGCGTAGCTCAGATGGTAGAGCGCTCGCTTAGCATGCGAGAGGTAGGTACCTGGATCGATACCCGGCGCCTCCACTCTCATTATCCTCCTCGTTTTTGTACATTTTTATTTAAATTTCACCACATTCGCGTAAACGAAGATTATTATATTATCATTAACCGACTTCAAAAAAAGGAGGAGGTTCTCAATTCGACTGTATGTTGCTTTTTTTTTTTTTTTTTTTTTTATGTTTGTTACCTCGTTTCTCTGTACTGTGTGAACCGATTTCGATCATTCTTTCTTTGATTGAAAGCTGATGCTTGTCGTTTGGTCCCATAAAAATATGGTGAAGATCTGATGAATATCTTCGGACCTGGAGAGGGGAACTCCTTAAAATTAAGGAGAATTGCAATGGTTCTTTTTGCATTACGTTCATTAGAAAAGTTAAGATACAGTAAGAGAGGGAAAAGGGGGTGGGGGTGAGGGGGGGTGGGTGATAAAATTAAAATACACGTAAATTCTAATATCTTCGGCAGCTTTTAAGCGATTATAGTGATTTCTTTTTCATTGGAAAAAACGTATTGACAGGCTGATCCCAGGAATACGACATGAAGATATGATGATTATGTTCGGACCTGGAGAATAGAACTCTTCAAAATTTAGTAGGATTCCAATGGTTCTTTTTGCATTAAGTTCATTATAAAAGTTAAGCTACATTAAGGGAGGGAAAAAGGGGTATGGGTGAGGGGGGGGGGGGTGATAAAATTAAAATACACGTAAATACTAATATCTTCAGCAGCTTTTAACCGATTTTAGTGATTTCTTTTTCATTGGAAAGAACGTATTAACAGGTTGATCCCAGGAACACAACATTAAGATCTTATTATCATGTTCGGACCTGGAGAGTAGAACTCCTCAAAATTTTATAGGATTTCAACGGTTCTTTTTGCATTGAGTTCAGTATAAAAGCTAGGCTACAGTAGTTGAGGGACAAATAATAAACATGTGAATATTTCAATATCTTTGGCAGCTTTTAGCCGATTTTAGCGATTTTATTGTCATCGGAAAGAACATATTCCTTGTGGAGACCAAATCTTTTTCATTTAAATGCCTATCAACACTAAAAAGATAAAAATAACTAAAATTTTTAATAAAAAAATAAAAACCGACTTCAAAACAAAAATCCACTAAAAACCAAAAATAAATAAAATAATAACTACCACTCCAAAGCAAAAAAATAATATTTATTTCATGGAGCTCGTGCATGTTGATTAATTTGCTTAATGACTTGACTAGCCAACAAATCAAAATATATGCGTAACATATTGAAGGCGGGTCGCCCAGTACCAAACATATAGATATTTAAATTAATATAAGGCATAGGTCCTATATGTTTGGTACTGGGCGGCCCGCCTTCAATATGTTACGCATATATTTTGATTTGTTGGCTAGTCAAGTCATTAAGCAAATTAATCAACATGCACGAGCTCCATGAAATAAATATTATTTTTTTGCTTTGGAGTGGTAGTTATTATTTTATTTATTTTTGGTTTTTAGTGGATTTTTGTTTTGAAGTCGGTTTTTTGTAAATTCGATATCTTGTATCGTTATCGTTGAAAGTACAATCTCTGCTAAGTTATATATGTGATTTTAAAATACCAGATATTTACGAAATTATATACAAATAAAAGAATTTAATAATATTCGTAAAAAAGGTTTAATATTATTTCGTCGCGTAATATGTAGCGGCTACCTGTTCGAGAGTGCAACTGAAAAATGTATTTAGCGGTTTATTATTGAAACCTGTTTATTTTATTGATGAGGTCTTAATTCCGAGACTGGATTCGGCTCAAAACATATTTGGTACTTTTTGCTCTCGCCCAACTTTGTGTTAGTTAAGTGAGTAATTACTTTCTTGTTAATTTTATAGCTTTGATTTAAATTACACATGGAATTTTGTTCTCCATCACATACGACGGCAAATTATACGATTCAAATTTTTCCCACGACGAATTTCCAGTTTAGGAATGTATTAGAAATAATCATTGACGCAGTCGCATAAAATGTGTTTCGTTCTTTCTTCAGTCACGACGATCCAGCATTGATTGCGTTAGGAATAGCTGAAACATTTGACATAAGCCGTGCTCTGCGACCAACATAAACTACGGAGACAATAAGATGGGTTTATATCGTAGGGAAATATATTTATGTAAATGGGTTAAAACCTGAAAAGGCAATTCCGTTTGTGTGAGTGTACGAGCGCGCTCATTATCTCGACTACAATGGCCAGATCATTTCACTCCTTATGTACCATAATCCTTTGCATCTGAACTACGGCTTAGCGCTGATTGTGGTTCGAAACGTGGCGTGATCGCTTTTTGTATGGACTTCTCTAATCGCGTTTACACGTATTGTTTCTGTTTGTGTGTGATCAGTTTTTTTTAACTCAATTGCCGGTGTTTATTAGTAGATTTTCATGATTGTGTAGATTTTTAGGATTAGCTGCAACTTTGGCATTCATGATCAAGTTACAAAAAATATATTTTTTACTTTGCTTATGCTCTCAAAATTGTTGTTTTAATACCGCTAGTCTTTTAATAATGGTTTTAGTAATATCGCCTACTTTCGAAAATGGATCATTACATTCCCTCTTGCGCTGATTAATAACACTATAACAAACATCACAAAGAGAAAGCCAATCAAACCAAACGGGCCGGCTCTCCAGCGATCCGTCTACATATGTGGCGACGTTGTTATGCATTGTGTCGGCCTGTTCATCAATGTATTGTCCATCAATTCATCACGGCACAATACCGCTACACGCTTTGTCACACGACAACCGAGCTGTAATTAAGTTAACAATGTGCTGCGAGATTGATGGTGAAAAAGTCTTGTGAACGCAGGTTCAGCTGAGGTCATTGCGTCTTTCATGTTACCTGGTGGGATTTTGAGGCTTGAAATAGCTGATCTGAATATGCCTACTTCTTCTACTGGATCTCATAGCACATTATCTTGTGAAGGTACTTGGTCATCTAAAGAATCATCCTTATTTATGACTGATGTTATGTCTTCTAGTAACATTTCAACACATTGAAGAATGTTATGACTGTTTATGTGTTGTCTACTCCTGTAAGATACGAATGTTTTAGATATGATTCCAAAATTCTTCAGTATTGCTAATAAAGTCATAGTTTTTATATGGCCCACTTGTCATAAATTAATCTCGCACCAAGTTTTATTTCTCCATGTTGTTTTACAAACGAAGTGTTTTTATGGTTGCCCTAAACGTGAACTTAATTATATTATTACATAAAATTGCCCCGATGACACCCATCGCCGAATCATAGCGAGAACGAGTTGACATAAAACAGAATTGACAAAAAAGTTGTAGTGAAATCGAGTTGTGGAATCGAGATCGCTGCAATATTAGTGTAGCGGATGCGAGTTCTAGTGGGGGATCCTCAATTGCGTTGATTCGAGGGCCCGGTTACCTACTGAGTTGCGTTGAGCGTGTGATGTGTTGTGACCTTGGTAAGGGACTTTTGAAGGTGGGGACAAATGAGTGATGACTGCTCAAGAACTTTACAATTGATACATCGGTTGTAATAATTGTTATGGATTTATAATCTAAGGTTTTTTCTGTGTGTGAAAAAGCAAGATGGCTAAATCTATTTGTGAAATTTGACAAAATAGTTGTAACCAGCAAAATTTTAAATACCAATACGAAAGAACGAAGATAAAATCATAAATATATACTACAACATTATACACCATTAATACAAACATTCTCTTTAAATACAGTGCTAAGATTCCCTACTAATTCTAGATCCTAGATCTGTGTTGGATCCCTGACCTTAAGTTAGGTGGTCACAATGTTTCTAATTAGAGCGTTGTCAGAGTACGGGTACATTGCCGTGTAACTCAGATGCAAATTAAGCCACTTATATCCAATGAAATTAAAGATTGCTCAATTCTCGCGAGGCTGCCGTGATTTCGTAACAGTCAAGTTTTTAGTTTTAATTCTAAATAAACATTGAATATTGATTGCACTATTTGATCTGTGATCTGTGGTCAATTTTAAGTATGTTTGGGATTTCTTGATGCTAATTAATGGAATTGTTTATATTGGTTCCGTAAATGTCAGTGGTAATGTCGGTTAATGCTATTGTTATTTTTGTTTTTAGATCAATTAGTACTACGAACAACTGGCATTTATTTAAAGTAGCTTTTTAATAATTTGAAGATAATCCCCCTAAACAGACGGGTGGAATATTTGCGGATTTAAATTATTTTTGTTTGAATTATTATTATTATTTTTTTTTTGGGGAGGCCTATGTTCATCAAATTATTTTTATTGGTTGAATATTATTATGATGTCCATGCTAATAAATAATAATTGTATTTAGCGATAATTATATATTTGTTTATGTTGTACTTAAGAACCTTTATAATGATTTCCTAATTTTTAGTTAAAATAAATTCTACCAATAATACCTTTTCATCGACGTATTCCTATTGAACCCGAAACGTCAATTCGTCCACAATAACGTTAGTATCTGGAATTTTCTACGTCAAATGCGCGGGCGCACCGCCACTCGCCACGGAGGGTGAACACGACCCCAAGTTATATTTTACGCAATACACATTATGACCGTTAATAATAATTATGGGTAAATGTTACCCCGTTTCATAAATTTATGTTTTTTGATGCTCTTACTACTGTTTTATGCATTATATACACGTTTTCTTGATGCTGTGTCTTGTGGTGCAATTAATCATACATTTCAATATAACTCATAATGTTATCTGAATGTCACTGGACGGTAGGACGCCGCTAAGTGAGGAGACAGAAGCTGAGTGCTGTACTGATAGATCACGATGTTGATTTATTTGGGAAATGGGAATTTATTAGTTTTATTATCTTTTTATATACATATAGAATATCAAACTCGTGGCGTTTTGCGGCAGTTTCCTTTATTATTCTTTTCAACTTACTAACTAGGAGATTGTTTGCGATTTGAAAAAACGTACTGGATAAGCTCTTTCGCTTTGTGATTTAAAATTATGAATTTATTTACACGTGAGTTTTATTAAAGGTCAATAGAAGAAGTAAGTTAGTCAATAGATGTAATACATGCATACAAAAAATCTACCATCTCAAACAGCGCCATACAATTTTTCCATTCACAAGAAACGTCTTTAACCTACGCTTCCTACAACAGACATAAACACCTATCTTAACTACAATGTAATCTAATTACTAACAACAAAGATAACCAAACGAGCTCGGAGAAATCCAATGTTACTAATTAACGGAGATCTAGTATCAAAAACTAAATACATTTTAATGCACACACCTAATGATTCCCTTGACTCTCCGCTAATGGTCTGTTCATTGATGTTTTTGTTTGATGTCGATTAGTCGTCATTAACCCGACTACCGCTAGATGCCGCTGTTACAAGTAACGGCTGTGTAAGTACGCACCTGATAGTACCAAGAATTTTCTAGAAGTTCGTACCGGATTAATTTTTGTTATTGCCTTTCAATTTGTATTGTTCCAATACTCTAGCAGTCATAGCAACAAGCAGGTATCCCTGGCATCATTTAAAAATCTCTATTAAAACAAAATTTACATAAACAGATTTTAAAAACTAAAAAGCTACCGTGCAACAGCACTAAAAACAATCGGGGTCAAAGCAAATCCCACTAATTAATGTATTTTTACGTCATCCGAGCGCGGCTATAAAAACAAACAGGCAGACCAGTGACCACGGCTTGTACCGTTACACCGTTTTATTAGTGACACCGGCCACTGTTACTTATCATAGGCGTCGGCTACCGCTTACCATCGAAAAAATTTACGTATAGTAATTAAGTTTAACAATTAATGACACTTTAATTTCGGTCGGGTTGTAAATTGATGACAATGAGTTATGGCCCAGTACAGGTAATTATTGTGGTACGGCTTGGATGTAGACAAATAAAGCAATATGTTTCGTTATGAAATCGTGGTTCATTTGATTGATAATGTATGGAGTTTAGTATAAATAAATATCTATATGTACATACCTGAGTAGGTAAAGCAATAGCATCGTCGCACTTTTTTGCTTCTTTATTGGGTTGTTGTTTCTTGTTTACCACTATACCAATGATATGAACAGGTGCATCTGATGTATCGTTTTATGAGTTTACTACTAATTTACAAACAAAAACTACTTTTACGGCCGTCAACTTGCATCTTAATATATCATGATCACCGACGCGATCTAGTCCTGTTCAAATATTTATCTACGCATCTCCTTTCAATCCATTTAGATAGGTGGACCACCTATCTATATTATTACACCATTTTTCCACACTATCGATTAATTTGATGTTTTATCGAATGAATAATTATTATGTGGTTTTTATGCGCATAGTTGTGTTTAGGAAAGACATAAAACCAAAGAATGTACATAACGCATAGTTCACGATTTTGGGAATCAATGAGCCCACCTGTCGAGCTTGGGAATAAATTAATTGCTTCCATTGGAGTTGCCAATAAGAAAACGAAACGATTCGTAGTTTTATTTCTGACCGTACAACATTCAAGTACACAAATAGCGCTATAGTAAAACGCTCAAGCTTTACAAGGTTTTACGATATACGTATATTCAACTATCTTTGGGTTTAACACTCCGCCTTTATGTAGCATGTTACGGGATAAATTATTTTCAATTTGTCTCCAGCCTCAGTTCAGAATTGTCAACGAACCGCAAGGGATTTCAAAATTTACCGATTCCCACCAACATAAAGAGTAACAGTTGTAATAAATATTCGTGTTCAATTTTGTCATCAGTTACAATACGCAGAATGAATTTTCCACGAGATAACATCTAAGTAATCGCCGCGCGCTAAATTCCGCCGCACACCTGAACTATCGGCAACTTACTAGAAACTCTTTTGTCAAACAATTTACATTCACCGTGAAATGTTTAATTGTTTAGTTTATACATAGTGTTCGCGGCTCATGTTGTGCGATCACGCGATGCTGCGCGGTCGACGATTGTTTTTTACGATTAGCCAAGGAGTTTGTTGAGTTGGTTTCGTTATGTCGATGAACTGGCGAAGATTTGAATGAAAACTATGATTGCTATATTCTATATATACTATAGTTTTTAAATGATAAATATCAGAATAGAAATATATCTGCAGTTTTTACTAGAATGTTAAGAAATGTGGCAGATGATTGCTTTGATCATGATATGCTAATACAGCTTAAAATACACAAATGATTAAAGCAAAATCATTTCATTCTTCAACTGTAATCTCACTTCACAAATCATAATAGTCGCTGGGCATTATCAAAACATTCGAGAGTCCAGTCATACTTAGACGTCTTTCAAGACTCTTGTGTCAGTATCGGCTATCGATGAACCATTGTGGGTTGATGAAACGAGATGTCATTGCTTTCCAACCATTATGGATTCTAATAGCCACCTGCCTTTATATTCTCGCATGATCTAACGCATTAAGTGTATCTAAAACTCATATGGAAACCAGCACGACGTCTCATAATGCTGTCAAAACATTAATTATGCCCCGTTCGATGACAAATAACAATAAATTGATTCGATTTCGTGCGTCGATTGATGTAAATTAAATTAAACGGATTATGGATTGAGTTAGGCATGAATGTCGCACGCTATTTTGAAGAAATGTGAGAAAAACTAGTACCCAACGTATTATTTATGCTAATTCGAAGGTTTGTTGATATTTTTCGCATAATTATAACTTGTTTTTACGATTTAATTTAGCTTTTTGTGGGAATAATACAAAAAAGGTTTTATATCGCATTCTAAATATTAAACACGCTTTTATTATTACACGCAAATTACAATGGTCATAACAAAAATTTTTATCGGACCTAAAATTTATTGTTACGTAAATTGAGACGGTTTACCCTTAACTTATCTTTTTCCGTACGCATTTGAGAATTTAAATACAGGATATGTATATTAAGACTGCTACCGAAAACGAAGCCGGGTGGCAGTTTAAGCAAAATCAGACATAATGCAACAGAAGGTGTTGCAAAAAAAAAGCGATTTTTTTTTTCCTATGGTCGTATTTGGAGTTGTAAATACATTTTTCCCTAAAATAATAGTGTATACCCTTTTATTTATAAATACTGTAGGGTATAAAAGAGTTTAAATTATTATTTTAGTAAAAACTATGGATTTACCACTCAAAAATGATGATATTTAAAAAATAACTAAAAATTATTGTCTCGTTTCTTAGCGAAATTTTTAGTTGCATTGTGGTTGTAATCACTTAAACTACCACCCGGCTTTGTTTTCGGTAGCAGTCTTGATATACCCAGTATAAATGAATTAATTTTATGTAATCGTATTGAGATTTCTGCAAATTATTTTTCCTTCATTCATATGGGTCATCAAAACTCATTATTACTTTATTTACTCACCAATCATTATCGTTTTATGCCCAGATAAGAATGAGTTCGATGATTTTTTGGTGGGATTAGTACCTTTGCTCTCTTCTCTACTATAAATGTATTATTGTTTTTTATACCAACTAATGAAGTGTATTCACAGCCTAATATCTAAGCCTGCCAATAAGAAACGCGCAATAAAAATGCGGGTAGATCGGCCTTCGCGGTGTTCACAGACGTTATCGTCTTGCATCGTCCGCTATCATACACAAATAGTGATCGCGCCCTTCTCACGGCTGCTTGCGGAAATGGAAGCCTATCCGTAGGCGAATTACATATCATTCGATATTACATTATCATTTTTTTTTATAAATTATTTTTGTACCCGTTATCGGTTACGTTACGGTTACGTTCCCACGGTCGATAGATAACCCTATCCGCGCTTCCTCTGACTCAAGTCTGATTGTTTTGATGTTGCAATGTATTTTTTTATTTTTAATTGTGACACAGTTTGAATGTAGGCTTTGCGGTTTTTTATCAACGGATGTGAAACTGGTTGCTTTTTCTGTTGTAAATATGATTTAATTTGAAATAAAATATAATGGTAAGAACACAAACATTTCGCATTATTTTTTCAAATGATAGTTTTAATTATCTTGCTATAAACTCCACTACAAATAAATATATTCCGAATTAATTCGGCACATACGAATGATATTCGTCATGTCTCGAGATGCCATACACGGGGGAACCGAGGAAGTTGTCACGCGCGATGTATTGCGTTGTCATTATGTTGTAGTTCCAACGTGATTGACAGACGTCTATCAAACTCGCCTCCCGAACCAGTGCGACAACATCATCTCGGTTTTTTTATTATTCAATGTGTTACAGAATTTCACGGAAAGCAGAAGGATCTAGAAGCATTTATTGCAAGGCCTTTGACGAAACAATATGTATGAGAAAACAACAGCATGAAAATATGAAACATAAATAAATTAAGCACTTATTTACATCTTCTCTTATGTTTCCTTAATGTGTCTTCACCATTTGCTGTGAGGCAAGGGAAATAATTATTGACCACAAAAAAAAAATGATCCCTGCGTGAATCGAACGTGCAGTCTTTGTTTCAATCACCCACTGCGCTGGTATCACTTACGTTTTGTTAATATCGGCCTATAAGGGTTATTTTTATTAGGCAAACCGCAGGTATTAAATCATGGCCCATTGTGTTGTCCCTTAAATACCGGGCTATGGGTTCAGTGCCGAACTTTGCAAAAACAATGGCTGACCTTATAAGGTGATGCCGGTTTGCTGAGTCGCTTTTTGTCCAAACACACGGTCTGGAAACCAGAAATCTGGGAGTTAAACGAAAAAGAGACAAATTCTTTTAGTCCTGCTCACTTTTGTTTAATTTTCCCACAGGACTAAAGATACTTTGTGTGAAGAGTATTCTATATTGACCATGAATAATAGTAATATTGATATCATATTACTATGATGGGTGCCGACTATTTCTAAGATTAAGAAGGTTTAATCCTCCATGGTCAGTGTAAAATACAAGTATCTTTGAGTAACTTGTCGAGATGTAATCTTGATTGCAAGTTGTCTCACGATATTTCAGTTAACCAGCAAAATTTGTAGAAAATTAATAATAAATAATCCATAGTGTGCATATAGCTTGAAAAAGCCAGAGGTGTTCCTTGATATAAGCCAAATCCAAACATGACTTCAATTGAGCTATCACTTACTCGTAATGTTATACAATTTATTTAATAAGCAAATATGATGAAATTTAAGGTGTGTTAGCTTATCGTTATTTAAATAAGTGAATGTTCCCACGATCGATCAAATCTCAAGAATTGGGCGTTTAATACCTAAAGTGATAAGTGTATCACGTTTCCTTGTTGGTTATTCCTCCGTGGTTCGGGAATTTTGCTAAGGGACTCTTTACTGAGATCCTACTTTACATTTACATACTAACATTCAATTATATTGTGCACACTTTTGTTTGCCTTTTTAAGTAACAATAGTCGGCATCTTAGACTATTGTTTTTGGCGCTTAATTCTGTCTACTTTTCTAGAACTTAGTGGAAGGATATCTTCAGTCGTTTTTTATTTGTAATAATGTATTACCATTCTATAGTTCCGCCGTACTGTAGTCTTAAAATATTGAACACTTAATATTTTTGGTAAAAATGTCGGTAAATTAATTAAAGAAGAAACATCGCGGTGAAATTGAAAAGCGTGAATTATTGCCTTTTTAATATGTTACCTGAGTATTAAAAGAGAGCTATAAATTAGTTTTATATGGGAATATACCGTTGATCATTACAGCCGTTCCTTATCTCTGAGTATCAGAATGATTCGGATGTATTTGCATTTTTACGAGTGCTTTGTAAATAAGCGGTATTGGTTCAAACGTTATACATAGTTTTGACTAAAGATTTTTCAGTTTCGTGTTGGTTTCAATAGCGTAAACAATAAATATTTGTCGCCTGGGTATTGTATGATCAAAAATTCCTGTGTGGCTTCTGATATCTTGAAAACAAGACTTACACCTTGTTGTGAAAACTCGATAAAACTAATAGATATTTATCAGTACCGAAAGGTCCTTTCCAATGTCTAGTAATTAGTCAAGAACTTGTAAACTAATTTCCTGTAATATAATAAAAAAATATACGCACACCTATTTTTTAATGTAGTTAGAGCTATAATTAAATTATTAAGTCTTGTTTATCTAACACAAAGTCGTATCGGTATTCAGTATTAAACACTCGAGTAATTGCAATTGATTCGCAAGTAACAGCCCAATTCATTATCGCATACATTTGATCGGAATTGTGTTTTTTGCCTAATGTAATGACTAACACGAGTACCAAGTCAATGGCGGCCCTGCGTCGACAATTAAATCGATTGGAGTTTTTGCCGCCACTATGTTTGGTGATTTAATTATTTCCTTTTGCCGGCACAATCGATCGCGTCTGGGTGGTCCAGATGCTGAGTGATTGGTGTTCAGATTATATCTGTGTCAATAAGACGAGTATGTATACTTTTGCGAATACTTTGTTGCAATGTATGTACTGGCTATGCCCGCTTTAAATTTGAACTGGCGTTTATGGTCACTGCTGTCCTCCTTTGGGTTGTTACGTGATTTAGAATACGCTATAACTCTACTTGATAAACAGTTACAGGACATCTTAATTTAATTACGTTTCCTAGTCTTGTTTACGTGTATTAGATGGTGTATCAGGATCATTAAATTTCATTTGCTTTATTTCTACGTACTGATGCTTCTGCTAAAGCAAAAGGCGATATAAGTTGCGAAAGTCATAAAAATTAAATCATCATCTAAAAGAGATAGATTGTCTGGGTCTGGTTTTTTGTGAGACCGAAAAGTCTCTTGTAGTTTCTGATACTCATGACACAAGAGTCGATCTTAGTGGGGTCTGGACTATTTATTTGATTGTTGGGTGTAGGTGGTCCTAATTCTAAGGGAAAAGAAACATTCCTAAGAAATAGTAATGGCACCATGTATTATTCTAACATTGAAATGAGGGTTAATTTTGTCAATTTCCTGTAATGTGTAGTATTTATTAATATGGATTGTGTCGTGAAATTTTATAGAAATAAATCACTGACACGCGCCAAGTCTCAATTTGGGAATAAATTTGTCTTCAATAATTTGACACTTCGTTGGCTGGTGGTGTAATATTATCTTACCGACCGCATCGGGCCAGCATGGAGACATAGGTCTATTGAATTACTAATACGAACATGAAGGATGGCAGCCTAAAATGTTCAATTTATTTATGAAGTACAAGTGTACATTAAACAACATTTAGATTCTCAATATGTGGAATGTACTCTGTGGCTTAGCTTTTAACTAGGTAGTTGAAGGAATTAAATCAGTAATTTCGTTTATTTTTTGCTTGTGCCTGAGTAAAGTTCGTAAGCGATTTAAATATTTTTTTGACATTTGTTTGCAATAACTTTATAAAAATCCCAAAACAAATTTAATTTTCAACCACTTATGAGTAAATTAATTAATGAATAACAATTTTTAAATTTGTAATATCTATTTTTGGTGCTATATTGCCGTGTTAAGGATTTCCTCTCGACCAGTTCTTGAATTACCATTGCAGTATACGGTATCGTAATAGCAATTTACTATTTAAGGTAAACTTCTTGAGCGCACGTTGTTTTTATTACGTACTTAATTGTTATTTTGACCTGAATATCCTTATACAGTTGTAATGTATGGCACTTTTACGCTCCCAATATTACTTCGCTTCGTTGCGTTCGTTAAAAAGTTTAGCGGCTATGTGTTAGGATGTGTTTAGATCGCGACATAAAAAATATTACACATATTAAATTGGAACGTTTGCCATATTTTAAAATTATTATAGATGTTGAAGTTGTACATTCGATTTCCAGTTTGTGTTTCGGTATCCACTTATGTGATTTTTACGATTAAAATGTTTTTCTCGATTGCATAATTTCATGATAGCGTTGCCATCGGCACACATCAGGACTTTCATGCGAACCCCACATGTCGGAGAGATAGATAAAAATAAATGTGTTAATGGACATTGAGAATGTTCTCGTTAGACTTGTTAAAAAACGTGTAAAAAGTTTCGCTCCATGTGACGTCCGTACGCAGCTCCCAAATACACCAAACTAAATTGCAATTATTTTCCCCAAGCCAACAATGGCTTTAACATCTCGTTTCATTAAACGCTAATGAATGTTTTTGCTTTGCTTGCAGGTTTCGTGTCGTGTTCGCCGTCGCCATGCAAAAACGGCGGTACCTGTCTGTCCACACCGAGAGGCGAATACTTTTGCAAGTAAGTTGCATGCTAATTTATTACATGATGGATGAGCGCCATCTGCCGGCCGTCTCGTATGATCTATTGGCTGACGAGTTCCTGACCTTTTCCTCGGCTTGTTTTATTTTATGGATTTTTTGCTGATAGTATTGAAAGTAAAAAGGTGCCGCGTAAAGGTCGGGAACTGTATCGGTTTCGGTAGGTTTATGTCGTTTATGTGTTTTATGACGATGGATATTAAGAAATATTGCCGAGAAAAGATCGTTAAACGACGGAAACTGATGATTTTAATATATTTGTGGAAATTGATGTCGTGTATGAACACGGCGCTAGTTATTTAATAATTCAACTCTACTTCATTTGAGTCATAAACAGCATAATGTTATCTTGATATCTATCCATCATATTTATATAAGGACATTCAAAAAGTGGCAATTTATTTGGCCATTTAACTAACAGTTACGAAACATTGGACTGCTTTTTTTCAATGACCTAATTAGGGCTCGGACCAAATTGTCTGAGAAATAATGTTGCTACAAATATTTTAATTTCATTTTTGCCAAATTTCCTAGCTCATATACTGCATACTGGCTTGGTATTACAAATATTTTTATGACATACCGCAAACAATAATACCCATCATAAAATTCGCGGCATGAATAGCCAAATCAGATTGGCATATGGGTTGAATACGCCAAAAAAACATCAGCGAAAAAATCCTTTCAATGTTAATTATGTAGAAGTATCCACATGTCAGAAAACCGTTGGGCGAGTGTTTGCGGCCCATATCGTCCCCTAGGCAGATGTGCGATCACCCCTCAGTGAGGGCAGACGTTACGATGCGTGGAAAGTACGGTTCCGTAATGTAGAAAGTTGAATGGTAATGATAGGGGAATCTTGGTGAGGATGGATTGATAAGGAAGAAATTAAGTGGTAATATAGAGTAAGTGGCGCAACTTTAAATTAGGTGATACTTAAAACACAATTAGAAAAAAAAAACAATAAAAGGCGTAGGTTTTAAACGCATGTTAATTAGTCTTAAACGAAATTTCCAAAAAATTACACGGATAGAAATTTGATTATATTTTTTAATAAAATTTCCATAAATTGCGGGTAGTAAAACACTAACATCCTTGGCGAAAAAATAACAAATACATTAAACATTTGGCAAACAAGCATGGTAAAAAGTGTCATAGAGACTGCGCTGAATTCCGAGAACATTTTGGTCAATGACACGAGATGTACATCTGTCATCTGTTATTGTTACATAGAAGAAGCGTTATCATGCCGTATCCAACGAGTGGGTAGACGCACGGATATAAATATTTAAGTGCCGGTTTGATGTCCGTGATTTGAGATTTATGTGCTTTGAGAAATATGTTTTAAAATTAATACCTATCTTTTTTTTCAATTTTAGCTTGTTTAATTATAATATAGTTATTAATTTAAATTCTTATTGTATTTTGTAATAATTAATTATCCTGTTCTTGTATTTTTTACATAATGTAATGAGTGCGTGGTGGCCTGTTGGTAAACGGACTAGACGCGACTGCCAACATGTTCACGTTAGTCGCGGGTTCGAATCCCAGGGCACACCTCTGACTTTTCGGAGTCATGTGTGTATTGATAGTCAATCACCACGCACTAAAACGGTGAAGGAAAACATCGTGAGGAAACCTGCATACCATAGCGATTTATAAAATTTCTATGGTATGTAAGTCCGCCAACCCGCATTAGGCCAGCGTGGTGGACTATATGGCCTAACCACTCTCAATCGTACTTTCGATTGTAGAGGAGGCCCGTGCCCTGCAGTGGGACGTATATGGGCTGATACAGAATGTAAACATTACCATATAAATAGTTTGGAATAAAACTAATTAAACCAGGGGACCCTTCTGAACTTTCTTTATTGAAAATATTCATACGAAACCCCAATATTATGTCATTAAGTTTACTTGTGTGCATTTTGCATACAAACTAACTACTTGTGGATAGGGTTGACATCGTTTGAATTTTATTATTACTATAATTTTATTTTATACATGTGTTTTTGAATTGGATGTAACATAATTTCCACATTAAAGAATCATACAAATTTATGAGTTTAAACCGGCTATCTCCAAACATTAAATATTTCCAAACTGGTTTAGTGTCACAACTCAAATTCAAATACTGAGTTCGTTTGACCAGAAGCAAATCTTTTTTAAAAATTTAGTAGCAAATCTAGGACCTCACAACTCACGATGAATTTGCATAACCTCTCGACTTATGCTATGTTTTGTATTGAGTAATTTCACCAACGCGGTATTTATCTGTTATTCACGTAACCAAAGTGCAATGCGTATAAAGAAAATTTCTGCATTATCAGCGCAAATTCTTAGGACATATGAGGCGGTTGTGCAACCATAATGCATTTTAAACCTCTATCAGATCGCCTTATATGTCAACGGGCAGAATGTGTGCCAGCCGACCCTACCATTTGTACCATTTAGAAAGGTCATATTACGAAAAGTATTAAAAATAAAAGCTTTTATGGTTACATCTAGATTAATTACACTTCGAATTTATCTATTGTCTATGCTTAGGAATAAATAGATAATAAATAACTTGAAGCTAATTTGTCAAAGAACATAATGGCGTATTGATACCACATATTCAATGCGATAAAATTCAATTATATTTTTGCCACCATAATGTGTTATCAATTTATAATATCCACCACAAAGTATAAACCAGTGTTGCCATTCTTCTATGATTACGGCTGGATGTTATTGACCTGAAGGTTTCGAACGATTCTCACTTAGAATTCACCTCGACGAGTACCTGTGGTAGTGGTGGCCGCGTTACAGCGGGTCCCTTTGTTTTCCTCATTTGTGGAGCTCATTAAAACAACTAGCCCTTTATGGAGGGAGCAGATAGGAAGGGCGCGAAGACGCTAGTACCGCCACGAGGAAATTGTACTGAAATATTTGCTCTGGCTTTGTAAGGATCGCTTTGCTTTATATGTACGTAAACGGACAATATGGAGAGTGTTGTACATTGTGCGATGCTGCTACAGGAAATGTTGGTGCAATTAATTAATAACGATGCTTAGTCATGGGAAGTATTGGAAGACTGTTCTATATTAATTGTAATGGAGTTAAAATCAGGTTCCTAATGCTTAACGTATGCGGGCTGTGATGGTTGTCGTTGGATTTGTTTAGTAGTATCCTGAGGGGGATTTGTAGATGCTGGTAAATTAGAACTTATTGAAAATTGGAACTAATATAATATACAATTTTAAGGCCAATAGCGCATCCACGACTGATTCTTTCGGAGCACCTATTTATTCCTCATTTCCCAAAACACCGGACAAGATACGGTACTCATATGTGTAAATGAAGCGATATTAAACCGCGGCGCTGTTCCAACAAATTGTCGGTCGCTCGGGCGAGGCGACGCGACGTGAGGGCTTGTCAAACGCGCGACGCGACGTGCGACCGCCACGCTCCGTGCCGTGAGCCAGACACTGCATGTAGGATTATCTGTACTGTACGCGTTTATCTAGTGCTTGCTTGTAGGCTTTGGACGTTACAGATCTGAGTTCGATTTCCAGAGAAACTAGAGGTATGCGTTAAATGATGTGTAGTTTTCTGCAACGCAAAATGTAATGAATGGAAAGGAAATTTCGGCACTGACTTGGAACAAAGACACTATATTTTCAGTTGTTTTCACACTGTCCGGGCAATATCATCAAGCTAAATTTGATAGTGGATATAAATAATATAGTACTGTTCTTTGCGGAGTCTATAGTCATAAATTGCCAAGAGATGATTATCTTCGGTCAGTCGAAACACATTGGTTTGCTCCAAAAGATACAAAATACTAGAAAACGATCTTTAGCGGTGACGGTATAAGAGGGTTCAATTGCGTACTTATCTGGTCGTCGGTCAGCGTCGCTAATGGAGGTGGGCGGTGGTCCACATTCTGCTGACGTCATCCGCGCTATTGTACTGGATACTGGAGTCACTATGAGTAATGTACTGAGTCTCACTGTGATAGCGCTGTGATAGCTCTTGAGATCTGTGCTTGTTGGGTTTTATGTTATTGAGTCTTAATTGTGACGTTTATGCTAAAAAAATGCCTCGCTTATATTAGTGTAGTTTGTTTTGGTAGGTTGTAAGAAAAATTATCATGTATTTGGGGTTACTCGAGGTTCAAGCCCAGGATTCACAACATGTATGGCATAATTTGGCAACATTTTAGGATTTAGCAATTTGGAAAATGTAGAAAACATTAAGCAACTCTCAATATGCTTACAAAATAATGGTAAATCGGAGACCTTTAGCGCCATCTAGCGCCAGTTATAATAAACTGTTGAGGAGACCGTACAATTATTTTCCGCCAAATGAACAAACTGAATATCAATAACGTTACATTATTATTATTTAAGCGAAGGGTCGCGATCAACGCTCAAATAAAAATAACAATTTGCTGCCCCTCTTATAGGGTCTGGCAACACGTGTTTCGGATATCTCTTTACAAAATTTGTTGTCCGTAACATCATGGGCTTGTCCGTTAGAAATTAACACAAAAGCATCGATTTGTTACTCGATACGGCATTCAAAGTTCAAATTAATCGATAAGTCATATCGATAAATTTTAGAATCTCGATAAAAAGTGTGTCACGATAGAATGCGATTGAAATATTTCCGTAAACGCATCTATTACCGTTTTCAATTTCGGCACTAATAACCATACATTTCGTGGTCATTGCGGCAACGAAATTATTCCGAGATATTACAAAGGTTCTCATTGCTTTTGAGGATCGATTTTGAAATCGTACAATCATCCATATAGCTCCGCCCACAAAAGCGTACGTAAAAAATGGAACGATTGCCTGTTCTTTTCATGTCGGCCGTGTATGAAGTATTAACAGCGTCTCGGCGCGTTCTGTGTCGATTGTTTTTTACCATCTGCACTAAATGGTATTATTTCAATATCCCATGCTTGATGAAAGCGAAGAAAGTACCGAGGATTGAGTGGAAATGCAATGGATTGTGCTTTGGTCTTCGTTCCTTTTGCTTCTTTTGACTGTTGGGTAATGAGTTTATTGCATGGGAAATACTTGTAAAGATAACCCGTAAATCTTGGCCGGAACCATTTTTGATGATTGTGTCCCAATTACTACTGCGAACTGAGATGTTGATCTACACTATTAATTAGTACCAATAATTATATTTAAAATACCCTGTCGATATTGACATACTTTTCCCGCGCACCATCAACGATGAGTGGTGCCAATTTAATTTTTATTCGCGTCGCCACAATTAACGGTCCATGTATGGGTGTAATGAAATAAAATTAATTTTTAATTTTGCTGCTTTAATAATATAGTTAAGATAACGCTGAAAGGACGGGCAGATTTCAACAACTCCTAATTACATTTAGGTTTTTAATTTAATTGTTGGTTCAATCTGATCGAATATGTATAATTATCGTATAGAGCGTTGGGTGAATGCCTGCATTCGTGGCGTTGGTAATTAAATGCGCGTTTTAAGCCGCCATGGAATTGTTTTGACATGTGGTGGAGCTTTCTCTCGTTTATCGGGCTCCGTTGATTTGGTTTATAGCCCTGACCGAGGCTCGACTATTGTTCCTGCTATTTTATGAATGTTTCTATTCAACCATCCCATTGCTAGCAGTCGCAATACTTCGAATTGTGATCCTTATCATTTTTCCGCTGATTGGCTTTCAATTGAATTCTAAAGCGTGAAATCAAAAGCGACAGATTGAGGAGATTTTTGACATTTCTTGTAGTGAAAGTAATGTGAGCGGGTAAGCATATCTCCAAATAAGCTATATAATTAAATAAACAACCTGTGGGTTACCATACAATTTGAGGAAAGTATAAAATTGGGAAAGTTTAATTAAATAATAAATTTAAGGAAATTATAAGTACTTCAGGACACAAGTATAAATAAAACAAATAAATTCGTTTACCCAAAAAGAAATGCTAAGAAAATTTCAGTAAAACCCAACTTTGTCACTAACGGCACTAAATACACAAAAACTAATCGGGCAAGTTAACAAAAGCACCGCTGGCCCGGCGATACACCGAAACTGCCTCACATTCCGAGAATTATGCGCACGGGCATGAACCCGCGACCCGCGCCGACACGGCTCGGCTCACGAAAATGTTATTTGTAAGATGATTGTGATGTGACTGATCTCCGACATCACTCCGTTATTGAAAACTTTATTCGCTTTACGTGTTGGAGTTGTTATTGAAAAGGGTTGACGTTTTTGTATCGATTTTAAATGCTCGGTTTACTGGTTTTAAGGTTATCATAATACAGAGGTAAACCTTGCAAATGTATATATATAGTACTCAATAAAAAAAAGATGCTTTTAATAAAATATGATGTATATAAATCAGTAAATCTATACTAACATTTTAAAGGGAAAAGATTTAATTTTTTGCTTTGAATAGGCTCTGAAACTACTGGGCTGGTTTGAAAATTCTTACACAATTGGAATCCTACATTACCTAAGATGTGAAGTCTCAATATATTCACTAGTTACAGCATGGGCCATATAAAGTTGCAGGGCTTTTCCAGATTTGATTTACACATCATATACAAGACCATAATTATTCTACAGCCATACTATGTGAACAAAATCCTGAGGTTGCGCACGGGAGAGAGAAACTCTCATCAACAAACACTAAACAACACAAGCACGATTCGGTCTAATTTGTTTTTAAATGACGCTTACTCAACAAGACGAACGCCGCAAAGGACAGAGCTTCACACATTACGACACAGCCATACAACTTACAAGTGTAGCAAGGACAATTGCTCAAGTTTTTATTATTGTCGAATGTCGGTTAACTGCTCTTGGATGTGTAAGGAAGTGGGTTGCGAGACTCGGTGGCGATGTGGACAATGTGGACAAAACAAGAATATTGCTCGATATACCAGTTTGTTAAAAATATATTTTTAGTAAAGTTCTCTGTAAGGTATGCTGAACGTGTCCAATAATTCGCATTTATAATCCGTTGTTGAATATAATTTCTCCGAATTATAGTCGAGTTTTTGTTAATGAAGATGGTAATTGTGATAATGGCCTGATACATCATCATCCAAAGTCTGTAAGGTCCCACTGCTGGGTATAGGCCTCTTTCATATTTCGCCACTTTTCTCTGTCTTCTGTCAGTCGTATCCAGGTTCGGCCTGCGACCTTAAAAATGTCGTCCCATCTTGCCACCGGTCTGATGACACCTTTAAAATTATGTAGGATGCAGGACCTCTATCCGACATTACCACAGAAAATAACATTCTAAGCAGCTGCGCCAATCCATCATACAAATAAAGCATTATCAATCCAATGTAATAAAATATTTTGATTCAACTTTTTTCGGTGGTGAAATTGTTGATATGTCAGCGCGGCGCCTCACAAAATGGATTTATAATAAAAGGACGTGCCTTGTAAGAAATGCATTAGTGTAATCGTACCCCGCTAGGGCTGCCTCGTTACGCTGATCACGTAACTGGATCGGCAGGGAAAAAATACAATCCGATTGGCATGTGAAGGTTCTGTAGGCGTCGCTTTTGTAATAGTTACGTGATGAGATAATGTGGTAGTTGCAGATTTTTAAATTTTTTATTGAAAAATGTGTGAAATAAGTTGTTAGATGCGGCATGTTTGTGCCTTGTTTAACTATTGATGCTCTTTTTTTTAATTTATCTAACAGTCTTCAAATAGCAATAGTTGCCAAAAAATGTTGATTTCCTTTGGATTGATAGCACAATACTTGTTTTTTACAATTGGTCATAATACAAAACTCTTTTCTAAGCTATAACTTTACAGTTATGATGAATTCCGAAGTCATGGAACTATTACAACTATTCAAATCGTTTCCTAAACGACTATTTGAATAAATAATATTTTGTTTTGATTTGATTGTAAACTAATAAGCATAACTTTAAAATAATGAACAGTATTTATACGTATGTTCTATCAAAATGGGCAATATCGTTTTTAGAAATAGTCGTTTTACTGCATTGTAATAAAAGTGACTGAACTCTAAAAAGTACATTTTGTTTGACTTTTATAAGAAGAAGATAATCGCGGTCAGTTCCTCAAATTCGTTTCGAGATGACTCGGCGGCGAGCGTGAGAAATAAAATGATGCTTTCGGGGATAAACAGACGGAACAACTAGCTGTTATTTTATGGTGAGCTTTTCTATTTAAATGTCTAATAAGTGTAATCGTTTTGGGCATTTTTATATTATTTTTTTGTTAAATACAACACGTTCTATTTTTATTATATGAGTAGTGTATTTAATTCCTCTTTGCTATGATCATCCCGTTTTTCGCAGACTTCTTTGAAAAGCTAAATTTACAGGTAGTTACAATAATACTGACCATTCAGTTATTAGCAACACTTTGTTAAACGATACTGGATACAAACTCAAGAGATTTTTTTGATTTAATGATCACTCAAATACATCCTGAATCTAGGACTAAGTTAGCTATAGCCAGAAGAAGAGGATTATCTAGAAAAAGACCTAATTTTTATCTTTCACTCAATACGAAGTCATTTTGATTCTTTTTTCAGCAAAACAGAGAAATCTCCGCGAAACCATATAGGAAATAGATCAAGTTCAAAGATACGGTGCTATTGAATGGAATCACGTTTTTCTCGTAGTCCACTAGGTGTAATTTAAAGAGCAAATCAGAAGGCGATCGCATCTAAATGATTCGTGTTGTGCAGTGTACGGAGTATCCCTTAGATAACGTGTGAGAACTGGTACAGTAGGATACACACTTGGCAGATACACTCTGGAGAATGCGTAATGTAAGTTGATAAACAGACTTGTTTGTGGAAATGGGATTAGGTTATATTAATATCGGAAAACTAACAGAATAATAATTCCGAATTCTATAATGGTATTCATTTTACATATACCAGTGATATTATGACAGGTACAAAATTATGTAGTTAGCATGCTATTACTAAGCTATCTAGATATTTAATTGAGATCTTTTAATTGCCAAGCTCTTAAGCTCCTCTAAATGTTAAAAATGTTAATAAATATAATACTCGTATTAACTCGTGTGTAAATGTGAACTCAAAATGATTTTTTAGTTTAAAAAATATATACATATTTTCAATAAATCCTTTTCAAAATGTAGAAGTAATCTCTGCATTATAAAGTTGATGTCTCTTGCAATCTAGCTCCATAACACACTTTTATGTTACATGAGTACGTGCTCGTTATAAAAAAATATGAAAAGGAATCTTTTCACGGATCTCGCGATAAAGTTCCAGCTTGCACCCGGAGCGAGAATTAAATTCTAACTACACTCGTATTTTATACTTTAACTCTAATGACATAAGATGTACAATCGTGTGTCACAACGTATGGCTTTAGAAATTCGAACGCGGACAGTCGGTCGAAAAAGCACAAGTCTTCTTTTTGCCCTCAAGGCGTTATTAGCTAAGGTGTATCTGAGCCCAAATCGGCGAGTTTAATCATTGTCGGGGCGCATGCACGAATTCATTTGTACCCGTTATACCGTCAGCAATAACTGGGATGTGAGATGGCAAATATTTGAATTTTTGGAGATTTGAGCGCTGATAATAATTTTAGGATCCTATCAGAATCGTGAGAACAGAAAAGGTATTTTTTCCTGGGTTCCTTTGTGTATTTGATCTGCAAACTTTTTAAAGCAACTCTGCATTGATTCGCGTGAGATTTTACTTAAACTTTAATTTTATTTATTTCACGTTATTTTATACATCAGTTTACCTTTCCCTAATAACAGATAATCTATTGCTCGATGCACGCAGATGCTAAGTAGAATGCCATATTACGAATTTTTGGACAATAAACTCATTTCACATCGAAAAATAGTTTTTGGTCGTAAATAACGCATAAACGCTAAAAGGTAGATGGAGTATCCCGGCTCTCTCATGTCGATGGCCGGCACTATCCAGGCGACTGGCAACTCGCGACCGGTCGGTTTGGGCGGCGCGGCCGAACAATGGCGCGCACACGCCTCCAACGTGCATTGTTCCGGAACAATACATCAGCGGACTTTGTTATTTTTCATTCAAAAGGTTTATGTTACGTCGAGTATGTTGATAAATTAATGCAAATATTTTGTTACGCTCTTTCGTTAGTGCATCTTTATTGTCTTTCGGGCTAAAGTTTGTGGGTTGTAAATATGGTGGAAGGTACTGGTGGTAGGTCTCTCTCTCTTTTGCCACTGCCCATTAGCTGTCATGTCGTAACGCTTATCATCGACCGAATGGCATACTCGTCACGGCATTCAATGAAATAAAAAAACTTGTTTGCTTGGTTTTGCAGTTATTTGGTAATGTTTAAGTAAACGAGTTAGTCTTATCTTCTATCTGCGTTTATGTAAGGTTAGGGCATTATAACATATTGCACAACGAATGCGACCAATAGCTTGTTTGGTATTAATTTTCATACATCATTCATCATCATCAGCAGTGAATAAGTTCCCGAATGAATGCAAAGAATTTATTATATTCAATTTTTTACATAATTATTGATATCTAAGTTAGAAAACAGTGTATTTCATAGTAAGTGTATAGTAAGTTTCACCCATTGTACTATTGTATTTTTGCCTGTTATATTTATTGATTATGTAACTTAAGATGTACAATAAAGAGTATAATAATAATAATAATAATAAGTAAACTGTCACAAGAAGTTTTTGTGACAATTTATTCTGGAAGTAAACACCATCTAATCCTCGGCTATGAATATTTTGATTCATATAAGTTGATTTGTCATTACACAGCGCTCGGCCGGGCTAAACATTTCCTATGCGGCTCCAATGAATAATAATAAGCACAAAGGTATTGAACCATGACTCTGTGCAATAAATAACACGATACAATCTGCTCTCCGTATGAGTTTACCACTAATACTTGCACTGTATGTTTGTAGGGATTTCGCGGCTTTTAATTCTTGTATTTTGATTGATTGGGTATTGTGATCGGAATAGGCTATTTATGGGGAAGAGAAAGCAGAGATATGGGTTGAAGAATTTCAGTTTATATGTACATATATACTCCACATATCATATGTCTTAGTCATTCATAAAATCCATTAAAATTTGATAATACTGTTAACACAAAAATATTTTTACTTTATAAAAAACGTACATTTCTTGACCCAATAAATGCATTTGGTAGTGTAATGTTGTTTATAAACAATTGGATTTCTGTGCTTAAATATACCGATTTGATTCCAGTTTGTGGACATTTGGAAGGGTTATAGACATAGAACTAAATCGTAGAAAGTTAAATTTTCAAGGCAATTCTATACTGCCACAACAAGAATGACATCTGTATCTGTATCAGCCCATATACGTCCCACTGCAGGGCACGGGCCTACTCTACAATCGAGAATACGATTGAGAGTGGTTAGGCCATATAGTCCACCACGCTGGCCTAGTGCACTTAGTTATAATTATTGAATAACTGCAATTGTGAATTCTAAAAATAACATTGTTTTGCTTAATAATAGTAATCGAATCAATGTTTAAAAAGTATGTAGCGTATATCTCTATCACGCCATCATTACGCATCTTATAATCGCTGTTTAGATCGCTCTCTTAGAGCGTAAGGTCTTCGTTAAATGGATTAAGATATTTCGCTGTGATATAGTTTTTGTACTATAACGCCCTTATACATACACAGTTTTAAAATCTATATTAGTTATAGAATGTTTTTGTCTTCTTCGCTCAAGCTGAATTCTAAAGTAGTTCGAGAGGGACAAAATAGGTTTTAAAACTGCCTCTGAATAACGCCGAAAATCTTTATAATAGGTATAGTTCCACTTGTCAGTTTCAGACAAAGTAAAATGTCTCTTAGTAGATAGCTTCTGATGCTCACAGATTGGAGGCTTTGAAAATTAAATTAAGAACATTTATTGTTCTTTTTTTATTAAGAAGCCATCAATGACCTGATAAAATGTGGCTTATAAGCTATACCTAAACAGAATATCTATAATTATTGAACATGCAGCTTATATTTAACACAAAATGCTGAGCATTCCAAAAGTATACTTCATCGGATCGCCGCGTAGAGGACCCACATTTTTTGCGCTCACCTTTTCGATTGGCACACCGGCTAATGGATCCTTTGTGATCCTTAATATTGGCAGATGGTTCGTACAAAAAATATGACATAGGTGGGCATGGCACGATGTATTTATTAGTCTAGTGATGACATACGTAAGAAGACGCGCAGATTTGTTAGTTTATGCCATTATCAAAAGAATTAAATTTGTTATTGGAACCTGTACATATTTCTTGTTCATTGTTATGTTAAAAAACAGAAGCTGGTAGGCGACATGCAAGTTATGCATATACTATACAGGGTATATCAAGACTGCTACCGAAAACGAAGCCGGGTGGTAGTTCAGGCTTCAGGCTTCAGACACAATGCAACAGAAAATGTTGCAAAAAAAGCGACGATTTTTTTTTGTTATTTTTTTCATATGGTCGTATTTGGTTTATTATACATTTTTTTTTTCTAAAATAATAGTGTAAACCCCTTTATTCATAAAGACTCTAAGGTATAAATAAGTTTAAATTATTATTTTAGCAAAAACTATAGATTTAAAAAAAAAAAAAAATGCTTTATTGTACACCAAGATAACATACAATTTACAGAATAATCACACAAAAAATATGTACAATGGGCGGCCTTATCACTAATAGTGATTTCTACCAGGCAACCTTTGGATGGACAGGAATTATAAGAATAACTTTCGGTGTGCAGTAAAAGCATAAAAACGATAAAATAGAATAAAATTGTACAACAAATAAATATAATATAATACTATATTGTATGAACAAACCACAAAAATAATATAATGTACACGCGAACGCACGATTTACCACCCAAAAATGATGAAATTTAAAAAATTATAAAGAAAATTGTCGCGTTTCTTTTCGAAATTTTTAGTTGTATTGTGGTAGTCACTAAAACTACCACCCGGCTTCATTTTCGGTAGCAGTCTTGATATACCCGGTATACATGCAGAATAGCTCACAAGTATATTAAAAACTTGATATTATTATGACATAAGTTGCGCAAGTTTAGGTGGGGTTGTTTAAATGATTCAAGAAACACCAAGATAAAAATAATATAATAATTTCAGAAAACTGAGGTTGTTGCTACGATGATTCTTAGAATATTTTATTTTATATTTACTTGTCTATATTTCTATGTTGATGCAACCGTAACCCGTTTTGTATATGGAAATAGAAAACATTTGCAAAATTTGCACATTTAACGTAGATTCCAGTTGTTGTTATTTAAGAAATATCAGCAATCGTTAGCCGGATCCAAAACTGTTTGACGTCTTGATAATTTTAATATTATTTTATTAAAATGTATTTGATTAATAATATAGAACACAGGCCCGTGGCAAAAAGTGATGAGTCATAGTCATATGAACCACAAGGAGACCTATTTAATAATATAGAGGGATATAAAATAATAACATTCAGCACTATATCGTCACTTGTAAGCTGTCCATCTGAATGCAGTACATTGCTGAGGGGTACATTTTGGTCATATATTTTTGTACGGCATTCCTACCATCGATAGATCCATGAAAAATAATAAGAAAACACGTAGTGCCGTAAAAAAGTAGTTTGCCACTCAGTCGGACAGCTTACAAGTGACGGCATAGTGCTGAATGTTATTATTTTAAGCCCCTGTATCTTACTTAATAGGTATCCTGGTGGTTAATATGACCCATCACTTTTTGCCACGTGCCTGTAGTCTAATATGCAACCCGTCAGAGGTAAACTATTTGTTTCGTCTGACATTTTTTAGGACAAGTAACGCACCCACGATCCTAGATGTTCATGGGCGGCTTTCATCACTTACCATTAGAAAATCATTTGTTATGAAAAATGAACCGAATCAGATCAGCATATGGCATAAGCCACATGGCATATGTAAAAGGACTCGTGCTCAGCTTAGGGACGTATGGCTACTCCAATATAAATGAAAAACTGTCGATCATATTTCCATTGTGATGTATTTATCATATTTTTTATGCAAAAGATGCAACATTATGAATCTCGCATCACTTTGGTAGTTAAATTGAGTATTATTGTATTCCACAAATGTATATCTTATGCCAAGGTTTGATTCTATTAATGTACTATTCGATGATTATAATTTATACCAGCAGCTTATTAAATGCAGAATAAGAAATTTTTCCGTATTAGCAATGTTAATGAACACCTTGTGAGGTCAACAAGACCCTAACTCTTTTTAATGTAAGCTTAAATTAATTTTGCCAATTTATTAATGGGTTATAAAATATATTTCCATATGTTTTAGTCTGATTTATTCGCAAAATAATATCGTCTATCACTTTGAATCTTTGCGGGTTTTCGGATTAGGAATTATTAAGCAATAAGTCTTGAGTCTCAATTTTCAAGTCTTGTATTTGGCCTTTTTTTAATTATAAGTTAGCAATAAATAAGACATCGTCATTCAGAATAATATCCTATACAGTTTGCAAATTTATGTAATTACCGTTTAGTTGAATTTAAAAATGGGTTTTATTGCGTACTAATAGTAGAACCCTCTTTCCCCCTCCTTGTCTGTTAATAATAATATGTAACAACCCCCCTAATCCCAATTCGGGTGAAGATTTGAATTAGGTCCGTTTGTACCTAATAAGCCAGCCTTCTAGCCGAGATTGTAAAAATACAAAAATAAACAATGATATTTAGTCATAAATTTGCAATAATACAAAAGTAATTTGTATTATTAATATATATTATTAAGTGAAACGTTCAAACCTGCACCAGTTAAACTATAAACTGGTCTTGTCCGGTACAAAATCACAGCAAACTCGTTTGTAGCATTTCAACATTTACGCAAGCCAGTATAATTTCAATAGATTGTTTAGTGAATTAATCTGTTGTCCGTGTTATTTATAAGCTACCGCGACACGTTCCCTTGTCCTTTAACTGAAGTGGAGCATGCGGGTTTTATGCTCAAACACTGTTATTGGACAAACTCTAGGTTTAGTTGGTGCGCCGGCCGTGAAATGAAAGACTGAGAAAGTTTGCTAGAACGGCAAGTTTGTGGTATAGGTGTTCTTCATTGCTCTTTTTTTCGTTTATAGCGTTTGGAATAAAAGGAACACATTGTTTGATGCTTAAATAATTATCTTGCATTAACATTTTCACAACTTATGCGTAAAGTTTGTTTACAATTTCACGACCCTTAACTTCAACCTTTTCGGTAAATTGTCTTATTCCGGACACATCTCGTTTTGAAACGAAACCCTTTGCAAAGTGGATTGCCCGCGATTACCATCAAGGAAAAGGTAGGCCTTCTAAACGTCCTCTCATCAAATCAATGAAAGCTGAACGTAAAATTTAAATATACATGGATCAAGAGCGACGTCGGAGACAGCGCTTGAAGCGCTTGCAGTGCCTGCACCGCTTGTATCGCTCAAAACGCTCAGATCGTTCAGCTAATGAACAGTTGAGTGCGCCGTATATGGCGTTCGTTTGTTCCGCGGCGCGGTCCGATCGACCGAGCAACGTATCTGTATCAAATATCACTGTCGCTAACGATGCTCTGTTATTCAGATTATGCACTGGCCTTCTTAATGGTCGCAGGCTAAATATAGGAAAAAGCCATGATCTATTTCGTGGTAGGGGAATCTAGCTTATAGAATATTTATTTGTTGCATTCGACAAGCCTTATACTTTATAGCTTCATCAAAGTATTTGATGTGAACAATAAAGCATTTTTAGCAATATTTTCATCTCACAGATAAGCACCTACATAAAATTAAATAGTCATAAAGGGAAGCTATTGAGATTAAGAACATAATATAAATTATGCATATGCCTGCTATTTTGGGTGCCTAAATAAAATCGTAATATAATGCTTCTGAACAAAATTCCAAGTACTCCATGCAACGTCCGCGTATGAAGTAACTTATTTCAACTCTCATAGTCGAGTATAACAAGTTTTCAAATTACACAGCATCCATTATATTTCGTGTTTTTAACGTTCATTACAGGCAGCATCTTCCAAAAACAGCTATCAAATTCTAGGAAACACACAAAACTGACGATTCTTAGTAACAAAAAGCATGTGTCCGTGAACTCGCGTCATACCTTTGTTTAACATGTACGATATCGCATTACAAATCTTGATGACAATACTGAGTAATAAAGAGCTTCAACATCATCTAACCGACTTGTTTTTGACGGGCCGAAGTGACCCTTAAGACAATATGGTAAGGGTTACATGGATCTGTGAAATCCTGTCTTCACTCGTATCGTGATACCGTGAAGCACGTCTCATTCTTCAGGCAGTGTTATCTCCGGGCCTAATGGTCCCGCAGACCACATGGGTTTGTGCACGAAGGGTTAACTAGAACACGTGTTTCCTGTGATGGCTCATTTCGCTCGTCAGTACACGAGTGTCGGTTATGGAATGTATTTGTGATGCGCTAATGGGAATTGTAAGTTGTGTTCTGTAGACGACGTGAAGGACTAACGAGCACAAATTGTTTGTCTATAAAACGTAACGAAACTTGGAAGTATTTTATATTATGGCCGGAGGTATATTATTATTATTTTTTACTAAAGTCTTTCTACAAATCACTGCTTATGTGTTCGATTTGCTATAAAGTTGAAATGATAAAATACTTAAATGATAGTATTTACACCTGGGTATATAACCTGCAAAGACAACCCTAGTTTCTCATAAAAATGGCGTACTGTATACCTTCAGAGACAAATCTACAAATCAGTAAAAATAACTTTTTATGGTGGTTACGGTAGTTTAATGCTCAATTTTTATCTGATATTGCCGTGCCATTTAGATAATACTGCATATAAAAAGCTTCATAATTCACATCTTCCGAAGCGATTTCCAAAAATTCTCTGAAAATCCATAAATACCATAATATCAAAACCTCCGAACGCGAATGCTAACTCGCCGATGAATAATTAACAAGGTCGTTAAGTGACCGATGCATTCCGATCGCACCCATTCAGGTTTTTATGTATGTGGACAAATTGTGCTCTATGCTATTTTACGTTTAACTAACGAAAGATTCATAATTAACTACCAAAATTTCCGTTTCGGACCAGAACTGGTCCGATCATGTTGATGTGATTTATCTGGCTGTATGGCTTCAAATAAAAGTTGAAGTGACTTTTACTAATGTGTAAAAAACACGTGCTGTGTTGCCGTCTTCTACCGGTATTAAGCGTTGACCATAAAGTCTGTATTATCGTCGAAGTCCTTACCTAATTTATTAGCTGTGTTCTGTCAGGTGCTATCTTCATTATTATAATCTTCATCTTAACTGTTTTTTTTATCTAGAATTTAGTAGAATAATTAATGTATTATTTATTTATTATTTTTGTATTTGCATTCTCGTGTCATCCGACCACTCTGTGAAATCAGGTTTCGTCTGTGACATTTCCGTATACTGAAACTATTTAGAGTTTAAGTTATTCCATTGACACTTTTTCGGTGGCGTACAAAGCTGAGGTTGGGGTTTGAATCCCGGGTGCGGTTAAGGTAGTTTAGATTAATTTGTACTGGATATGGCGATAGGCTCGCCTCCTGCCACATTGTAAGACAGAAATAAACAAGGAGAAAATAAGTGTCCTGGACCTCTGCCTACCCTTTCTGAGATTCAACTTAAGGTCGATCTTGTGTATTATCAAGAACAATGATCGCTTACCACCAAGCAACCTTGCTCTTTTCTAGTGCTATTAAAAATAAAAATTGAAATATTATCATCAGAAATGTGTAAAGCTAACGGCCGATCACCATGTAACTCTAATAGCCCACTTGAACTTAACAATATACGATTATTACAAAATGATAAATTGATAGTTTTAATCACTCGTTGAGAAGAACGCAACACGCTATCGCTCGGTCGTAATTCATTGTAGTAGAGTTATAGGAACACGCTCAACCACCCACCATACACGTACGATGTTGAACCGGAGCGTAACACGAGCTATCAATCTAAATGTTACAACATAAGAAACTATCAATTATACGTCTAATGAAATAATAGCGGAGAACCATCACGAAGTGTATGACGGATCTGTGAGACTTGGCGCACGGCTTGTTACAGTCTGCTTTCTGGACCGAGTCGTGATATACCCGTCACTGCTGCCTGTTAATGTGCGTCGCCATTAGTTCGCAACTTTGGGTGCAGTTTAGGGTTGTGTCAAGGTTTTGTGGTTACGAAGGTCGCAAATTGGGATAAAAATATGTTTCATTAATATTTGGAAAAGGAAATCCTGACATATAAAAGTAATTTGAGTTTATTCTGTTTTAGGGTTTAATGAATTGGTAACGGTTAAGTTAAAAGCAAATAATTTTAATGAAGGTTTTAGCAAAATCATTTGTAGTAAATACTGTTGAAATCAGAACAGAACTAGATATACTACTCTACATAGCTTTCATTTTTATATTCGTTTTTCTTCTTTAGTTCATTGTTTTGTCCACATTCATTTTATCTATTCATTACATTTTAATTCTTTTCAAATCCAATTCCTAAAGAAATGATTAATCTTCTACTTAAAATATTTGTAACCTACATAGCGTTAGTAAAATACAGGTTAATCAGATTTACACTTGCAAATAGCATTGCAAACCGAATTTTGTAAACTGCCACAACAGTTCTTAATTTGGTCATGCTTGATACTATTGTTAAGTTCTTCGTGAGAAATTTGTTTAACCAAGTTATGTAACGATACAAATGAATCTTTTAAGAAATTAAAACAATAAAGATTTCGTAAGTTTAACCTTTACTGACACTGGTACTACAATAAAAGATGCTCGAAGATCATTAATTCACGCATGAATAGAAGAAAAGAACGTGATCATAGGTTCATAAGTTAGCCTTGTATGACATAATAAATGAAATATGTGATATTAATATTGCACATATTCAAGAGCTGTATGAGGAAAAGTAGATGAATCGATTGGAACAGAGTAGCGATAAAGATAGAAAGAAATCGAAAATGTTAGTATGCTAGGCTGGTTAACTAATCAGATTGTTGAGGTGATGAAATAAATTTCTGGGTTAAACGCCCAGATATCATAGCAATGTGATTTAAAAGCTAAATTTAATTCTAAGATGTGAAGAGGAGATTTCATACAGAACCACCCATATTTGTCTAAATCAAGAGATAAGAACGAATAACCCTCTAACCATACAATAAGCTAGACAACTAGATTCATTCCCAAAGCTCTGGGAGCGCCAAATGAAACAATCTCCGAAACATCGGCTATTGTATTGTAACGTTCCATTTTCGTGTTACTTCCTAACTAGATGTGTTGTTTACCCACTTTCCCTACAATTAGCACTCAGGCAGCGCAATAACTTACTCATAAGATTTAGAACAATGGTCCCAGTTTTGCGCCATTGCATCGGTCGGAAGGTCGAACGCTTTTGGGTCTACAATATTTATGTGTGTTGCGTTGCGTAATTAATCGGCTAATTACGTTCGTTTCTGCGGTAATTAAAAGATGTTTTCTAGCTATTGAGATTCTCTCGTATTGGAATAATTTCATCTGTATATTTAGAATTAACACCATTTCCAAATTATATCTCATCGTAAAAAATATATTTTTACTCGAATACTCTCATCAAAATTTGTATAGGATGAACGTCACGTGTCAACACATCAACATGATTCACGAAAGTATGTACGTCTATTGTGTACGACGGCGGCGATTTTACATCGGTATACTCAATAAAATGCTTGAACTCTGACCCGCAATAGAAACTTCAAATCTTCACATTTCGTTATTTGTCAGTCACTGTATGAAGGCACAATTTACATAAATTGCATGACATTATGGGCATTGACCTCACATTTTTCAAAGGTTCGATCTAAAAACCATAGCGTCGATGGCGGCTCTTGCGTTTCCAATGTTTTATTGAACGCGCGACGTGACCGCGGCGCATTCCTCTCAGCATCTCGGGCCCGCGACAAAAAACAAACTAATTTAGGATTTAAATTACAACGCTTTAAGCGTAACAAAACCCCTTGTGCACTGTTTACACAGGGCCTACGTTTATTTACGCACGAACTGTGACAAAATTCGTGGTTGTCGTCCAGATCGATTAAGAACTATTGTATAATTTCTGGACACTGATGCTTCGAGTAGACACGAATTACTTATTTAACATCCAGTCCTTACTTATTTATGTTTTGTTTTCTGCTTATGGTATGTCGTATTTCTTCAACACGATTAATTAACGACGCAGGACGTCTCCCAGAAGTTAGCTTCTAGCTTCAACCAGTTCATAGACATAAACCCATAAGAAAATCGTTAAGCTATCAAAAGAATTAATCTCAAATCCAATTGGATCCCACTTTACGGGGTCGCAATTAAAATGTGCGTGCACGCTTTGCTACCAATTTTACTGTCCGTCGTCGGCTGATCAGAGTGATTTAAATCGCCGATCCAATACCATAATTCACTGTACCCAATCAGTTGTTGCGCTATAATTCCCAATTAACTTTGATATGTGGACTTGACAAAGAATCATGCTAGCAAAAACCAAAGAAAGATGTGCTTCTTTCAAGACGTATTTGCAACAAGTATAAACTTGGAAAAATTTACTGGCTTGTGGACATATAAAGATGTTTACGACTGCAAAGAAGAAACTCTATCTTTAATAGTAGAAAAATACCTGTCATCAGTAAAGAACATTGTCCCAGTAGGTAGTTTACGGTTTGCATCGTCCGTGGGCGTTCAGGAAATATTTGCATCAATAAAGTAGCCGCTTAATGGCGAATGCATTTCCCCGGCGGAGCAGCGTCCGACACTGATTGCTTTCAAGTGTTGAGATCTAGTCGGATTAGATTATGGCCTTTATAAATATCCATCGCTTCTGTTAGCTTTGAGTCCATAAATCCAACCGCCTCGTTAGACACTTTTGTTGTGCTAGCAGGAAGTTACGAGGCTTTATCTTGTCTATGAAAAATGTTTTCTTTGAGGATATTGTTTACGGTTTCTGAACCGTGGTTAAATATTTATTTTATAATTATTTTACAATTAATAAAATGCTTTTAATTTCGATTAACATTGTTCTCGAAAATAATAGTTGTCAACATTATTATTTTTTATGTTACTATCTATCCTCTCACGTTTTTTGCTTTGCATAAGTTACACCGCCTTCGTAATATAGTACTCAGACGTTTAATTGACAGTTAAATAGAAACGTCGAGATTGATGAGAAAGTTGCTCAAACAAATATGAAATTAGATCGGGACGTCGAAGCAGCGGAAGGGAACGTATTAACAGCAGAACGGTAAGTGATCTTAATTAACTGTGTTGGGGTAACATCGGCTGAAAGGAAACGTTGTGGATGATGACGTAGCAACCAATGTGTTGTCACACTTCGTGGCAGTTAACTCAATGTCAGTTAAATGGACGCGTCAGAGAGGCCAGCTGGTGTTGTTATAATTAGTGATATACTAGTGGTCGCCCAGGGGTCGAAATTCGACCAAATCAAGAAGAGAAAGTTTTTACCTATATGATGATGTTGTTATTCTGATAATTCGTGCACATTTAAATGTACGCATCTCTCAAAATCACTGATAGACTGGTGGTAGGTCTCTCATATGTGAGAGGCTGCCTGGGTGGGTACCACCGCAATGTCTATTTCTCCCGCCAAACAGCAGTTTGAATGCACTGTTGTGTTTCGGATTGAAGGACATTGTAGCCAGAGTAACAACTGGACATATTGAGACTTAAAATCTTATGTCTCAGGATGGCGAGCGCAGTGGAATGCCAAGCATTGCTTTGTAAATCAACGTGTTGTTTGATTTTGCTTCTGTTCATGAGGCGAACGGCATGCTCGTCTCGCCATTCATTACAATAAAAAAAATCACTTATTTATCCTGAAGTATATGCAATTACCGAAATTGTAAACTACAATAATTGCTTTGAACCAGCAATAGCAAATATTGGATTTAATTTTATTTATTGATATAATGTACTTTTTATGCATTATTATTAAAATCCTTTTTTTATATTAAATGAGGCAAATAAAACTTTTTGTTTGATATGTCAATGTCAGAAGAACAAAATGAAAAAGAAAAGATACAATTTGACAACAGAGTATGTATGCGTGTACAAATACTTGTATAGGTATGTGTGTGTGAAATGCATGGTAGTGTGTGTAATGTTTTATTTTTTGATTTAATGTACTTTATAAGCATTATTATCGAAAAATATTAGCATTCTCCACTTCTCCTACACATAAACTATAAGTGTGCCAAATTTTATGCTCGTGCGTCCGCGCAATTTTCGTAAAAAGGGATCCAAAGTTTTTGCATCACGTATTAATATATAGATATATTAGTCGGCGTGGTATGTGATAGATCGTAAATTCTTCATTTCGTCGTCATGGGAATGATGTTATTATTGCTTTAATTACTTTTAGACGAGCTTTTCATGCTGCCATTGACACAGGCATCTCGCATTAAAGAATTGAAATTGATAATCAAGTTGATAGAGCAATAAAAACAAATTTAAAAACTGGTATCTTGGAAAATGCTAATATAATCACAAGTAATGGACATTTAACAGTGTAGCAAGCAATAGAAATGTATTTTACGAAATGAATCTCTATTTGTAGTAATAATGAAGACTTCAGCATCAAATGCGCGGCAAAGTTCCCCGAACGTGAAGACAATAGGCGCGCACCTAGTAATTTCAGTCGAACACTGCGATATGCATTTGTGAAGTACAAGCCGGTCGTAAACTCGGTAATATATCGTTCGGCGACTGAATGGCTTTCAACCGGCCATTATCTTTAATGTTTGGACGTAGGTGCGCGGCGCACGCCCACGAAGCCAGGGCCATGAGTACTGAGCACTGCGCATGCGCAGAGACCCGCTCATGTGAAATGTTCCTGGGTTTCGCATTCCGTTATGTTGGTATCTTGTAGTAATTAGAATATGCTATCTCTAGGATCTCGAATATTTAAAGGGTATTAGAAAATGAGTGGGAACTTTGCAAGATTCAGATTTAGTTTGAGTTATCTTATCTACAAAAGGTTCGCGTTGTAACAGAAAAGCTTTTGAGAAAAGATTAAATGTGTGGTAAGTTTGATAAAGTTCCCATAGATTCAATATTGATCATTGCTCTTAGCATCTCATGCAACGTAAAACTTCAATAGCCGACGAAGCGTCAACGACTTCACAGATGTCATTAGGTGAATAGCTGCTCGTTGGCCGCTTTATGTTACAAATAAAAACCTTTTTATAAGTTTATCTGTGTTAAATGTCTAAATTACGACTCTTAAGACCCCACATATTACTGATCTCAAAATGAATCAATTTGAGAAATATATGTATCAAATAGCGCAATTATTACTTTCCCAAGACAAGGGTAATGTGAAAGTAGAATTGTTTTAGTTTCCTGTCGCGGACGAGCCTGTGTTATCGTTTTCGTGCTACTGGTCCAAAATTCAACGTCCAACTTGACACGGCGGATGTCACAAATTTAACAACACCACAAACACTAACAAACAAAAATGCATCTTAACATTGTTTAAATAGAGGCTTCTTTGCTACACGGTGATTGTTTTGATTTGAATTCGTCTGGTGCAGAGGATATTGATCTTTGAGACGAAGGCTTTAGATGTGAGATCTTCGAATCAGTTAGAAATCAATTCATTCAAAACGGAGTGTTACTAAGTAAACAGCGAGAGATGAATTCTCAAGCGTCGCCGATGAGTGTTTATTTAGAAAAAATAATTGTTCACGGTGTGTTTGGCTGGAGTTCGTTGGGCCGTTGCTCGACGCTGGATTGGCCGGATATTAGATGTGACGTCGACGGCGGCGGCTCACGATTATTCCTCTTCATGATTTTGTTATCCAATACCTTTACATTTGCTTTTTTTGGATAGTTTATTAAGTAATGATCGGTTTAATTTTGTATAGCATTGTAGTTTGTTTTTTTGTACATGAGATTTCGTATATTGTGTCCTGTGATTGTGCCGAATCGATAAGGAGTTGCAGAAAATAAACCAGATGAAATATTCTTTGATATAACTCCTAACAAACTGTAAGTTATTACATCCTATGTCAGTGAATCAGCAACTAAAAGATTAAGTAGTACCACTATCGTCCTGAAACAAATATTTGTAAAACTCCTCGCCGTTCAACAGTCAACTCCTCTGAGAAGTAGTAGCGATTTATTGAATGTGACTTCAAACATACAAGTTAGATTTAAGGCGATATAAGAGGCTATAAAGATGATTGATAGGCATTTATGCTTCAGCTAAACCCGCGGTATTTGCAGCCAATTGCGGGGAATTTGTCAGGTATAACTGTTGGTTTTAGTAATAGTTGTCTATCCACCGTTTGAGTAATGATCGCAGAGACATAAGAGAGTTGAGGTATCATTAATTACCATGTAATGACTTTGCACCAATTATCTGTCATTTTGGTGCCGTTAGTGACTTCTCCTTTTTGTTCAGTTTTAATTATTATGAAATACACTTTCTATCAGAAAACTAAAGAGTTTATCAGAACGAGTTAGCCGCAATTAGCTGTTTCGAAAAACCATTTTTAATGCGACGATCAATCTGCCTGGTTAGGTACTGATCAGGTGTTTGAAACATACATGCCCAATTTGTGATGAACGTAAGTGAAGCCTCCGGGCACAATCAGTCAGAAATAATTTATTGGTAACACCAGCCGTAATGGATGCAAGCACATAATTTCTGTTTAATATGTCACAACACATATTTTAGATTATTAACTGCGTTATTAAATTGATGTCTAAATTGACGCGTATGTCTATTAGCGATTATGTATTCAGTATAAAGTACTCGTCTAAAACGGCCGCGTTTCTTGAATATTAATAATATTAAAATGAGTTTCGGTAAACCAATACGGCTATGATTTGGTACAAACCGTTGGTATGTAGCGGTTGAGACTCGAGGGCAAGTGTTTTATGTATGTCAATAGAGGGCGTTGGTTGACCTCTAACTTTAATTCCAATATTTGCTGATTTAAATAATATTAATGGTCCAGTCCGTTTTTGCCGTTATTTTATGTAATATGTACAAAATATCTAAATATTCAGCGTATATTTTAAGTATCTTGTAGATACCGCCCCGTGATCACGAAAGCTGTAAAGTAATCGAAACGGGAACTCAAAAAATGTAAAAATTAAACCAAATTCGCGATAAAATCCGTAAATAATAGTTTAATTTCAATCTTGTAGATAATTCAGTGGAATATATAAATGAAACATCATTTAAAAGCCGCTGATCTTTCATTATTTGAATGTTCAAAACGCGGATAAATAATACGGTGCCGTCGACCGATTACCAGATTCATTTGTATAATCCCCTGTAATTGTATTATAGAAAAATGGAAAGATATCTAACGCAAAAACTGGTTTATTGTGATTAAATTGTTGGCATGGCATCATTCCTAAGGCGGCCAACGATCGAAAAAGGTCGTCTTTAATTATCCTTTTCACAAACGTCTTTACTCAATGAACTCGGAGAAATTGAAGGACTGTGGATCGCCACACGATAATACCAAGAATGAATGTCCTTACTCCTCTTCAAAGGATTTGTCAAAGCCTTGGATAATAATAATATGGATTACCGTAAATGCATTCGATTTATCTCCGTTTTTTTTCATCGGGTATGCAAGTGTGACGTTATTTTGTGTTTTATCTTCATACTGACTGACGTATTGGAGATTAAAACCAATTTAAAATGTATATTTTCGTTTCTTATGCAAATCAATCGGATAGCACCATTCCGTTTTATCTCAATACTTTGTAGTCAAGTGCGACGGAATCTTATTGTATATTTAATTAAATAATTCATGGGATAGGCTAGAATAGATTAAGATGGAAATAAAAATAAATGATTTAAAAGGGTAATTTTTGTGAGGAATCCTGAAAATCATGAACCCCTCACTTCACTAGCATGATGCCTTAAAGCCTAAGTGAGATTAATAGAGGTTGATAAGACAAGAGAAAAATATATTGCTGTTACAGAACATCAAGCAACAAAGACTTTTAAATGATAAAGATAATTTACTGTAGTCAATTGTCAATTTGGCCCAATTGTAATTGGGTAATCAATATTAAGAAGTGATGTTATTAACCAAGCCATCATAAGCGAGACGCACTTTATGCTTGACAACGGAACTGGCTATAAATCGCATGAGGGTGACGCATAAATAACGATCTATACGGTATACCGTCTTTTCTCCGTAAATGTGAACGCAGTGAACGCAAGTATAAAACTTTGTATACGATTTATAATTTTATAGACTGACAGTTTCACATCACATATCTACATTCGGCGTGTTCCGATACAAAGCCGTTGTAAAATTTTATTCCTCACTGATTGTTATTACGATATACAGATTCATGGTGACTTATCCTCGATGGCTGTAAACCGAGCGTCGCTTTTTTGTTGGCCTGGTTGGCTTTTATTAATTTCGATCCATTAAAATATTTTATTGCCTCTAAAACCGGTTTGGTGCACAAATTGCCCCCTCTTAAGAGATAAATGAAGCTGTGGACTTTATTGGTGTGTGATGTTACACGTTTTATGGTGGTGCCTATTTCATAATTCCTAATTTTGTGTGTGGCTACGTTATGATTATGCGTATTAGTGTAATTATTGCTAGTGATTTGAAGATGAGTCATGGAGTTAATTTATAAACTTATGCAACCTCTGTTCATTGATCGAACTAAACATGTAAGTATGAGAAACAAACTAGTCAGATCGATTAGATATACATGATGAGACGTTGCCTTTAACTCCTTTATCATACATAGAATGTCCATCTTTAGTCAAGTTAATTTCACCTTTTCTTCCTTCTTTAGAATCACATGTCTGGTTTGAAATCAATTACATTTAAATTATTCTTGTAAAATCTTCTGTATCTGCCTGCATCAATACCCCACGCACATCCACTTAAGTAACACCGGTCAGATATAAAAATTAACATCGTGTTCTACACTGTCATTTGTCAGATATTTTTGCGTGTGTCAAATAATGTAAATTAACTGTTATTTGGCAGAGAGTGCGGCTGGAGGTCCGCTAATTACCACCCCGCGCAGAATGGTTGTAATTATGACAGGTTGAAGTGTGGGCGGGTCAGCGTCATCCGAGCTGATTATACCGCCTCTGTCACTTTGTAAAGAGTAAAATGTTACGGTACTGGATTCGGCTCCTTTTGATTCGTTTTGGGTTCTGGTACAACTTTGTATGAAGCAGAAACTGCCCATGATGTCATGGTGATGGCGAAATATGAGTTCTTGGTATAAATTTTATTGTTTTGAAAATAGTTGATGTAAAGGGTTTTATTAATTTTGATTCAATCAGGTGTACAAGGAAAAAAGTGCTGGGTAATGTGTTATTCGTGATTAACACTACAGTTAGACAGTCAGTTGTCAAATAAATTCGTACGAAAAAACATACAAACGGCATTATTATCATAACCAGAAAAAGCAAAACAAATAAAAAGGAATCATACAGATCTATGGTGAGTGTTGATTTGTGATGCAACTAGTAGGTATGCAAATTGTCGGGCCGGAGAGCGGGGTCATCGGCCGTGTTGTTTGTTCAGCATCACCGGCAGCCGACGCTATTGGCTCTCGGCCGAATCGATTCGTAATGCGCCCGCCGAGATAAAGTTCAATGTCGACGAGGCTTTGATGTGCTACCGATTTCCATCTCGGCATTAATCTCGTCGCTTTGTGTCGCTTTTTTGTGCTGTCTTCGTCTTTTGTGCACATTGGCTTTGAGTTTTGGTGTTGGTTTACCTGCTTGTTGATTTGAAGAGTTGTTTGGTATTCTGTTTCTTATTTGTTATTCTTAATTTTGTATGTGTAACATAGCTAAGTCTTGCATTCGCTTCAGACTTCGTTAGATCTACATATAATTGCTGAAATGATATCCTTCTATATGTATGTATATCAGCCCATAATGTGGGTTGGCGGATTTGACATACCATAGGAATTCTCATAAATCGCTAGGGTATGCATGTTTCCCCAAGACGATTCCCCAATATTTCCTTCATCATTATAGTGCGTAGTGATTGACTATAAATTTCAATTGGAATTAATATTTCATAACAGTGTTCTTGTCTTCAATAAGTATAGGCCCAGCAATTTATATGTCTTTTTATTTATAGTATGTCCAATCTATAATTTGTCATGTTGCATGTCTATGCGAATATCAGAAAAATCATTCTTGAACAAATCAAAATCATCTTACTAAATCTTGATCTTAGGCTCGTAGTGCATAGTAAACAAGCCATTCGATGAACCAACAATCCTATTTATGTTCAGTTAAGATTAGAACATATAATATCGTAAATACAAGGTCTGCAATGGTTAACTGCGTGGTATTTAGCAGCGGATCGGCTGTCACAAGCACATTATCTGGCGGATCGACACGTGCACCGTGGCCTCGAGGGAGGCGCGGATGCCTTGCGATGAGCGCGCTTTTCGATGCCTCTGTTGTATAATGCAGTTACAGTACGATTTAATGTTATACAATATTTTGCCTTGTTAACTAGGAATTCTATAAGATTTATTAGCTTCAATAAGGTTGTTTTCGAAGTGAAAGGAAACATATTTGGTTAAGCGGTTGTTGTTCCTATTTCGTACTATTTGTTACTTGCGATTTTTGGCTTATCCTTACAAATGAATATTTCAATTTGACACCAACATTTAGTTCAGTACCATTTATAGGTAAGAAACTCTTACATTTACCATTCGCACCAATCCTTGCACAATCCCCAACCAAGCGCCGCAGGTTACCCGAACAAGATCAGTTGCTAATCCAACAATTCCCTCGGCAACTGCCTGCTATTTTCGCGAAATTCCGCCATTAGTTCCATTGCGAGTCCAATCGGTTGGTTGGCCGCGGGCGCCGTATCGTATCGTCCTGCCTGGAGGCTCTCATGCCGCGCCTATTCCCACAAACCCTGACGTAACGCTACGGGACCGCGGTACCGTTCTAAATTATTTCTAGATAGAATAGCTGTTTCTCAAACACGGTATTTTAGTGATTGTTGCGGAATTGTATTCAGCTCTTTGGTTTATATTTTGTTATTATTTGGAATTAGTTTCTCGTTGAGTTTAGTATTGTGAATTCATTAGGATTATGAGGTTTTTTGGTTGCTTGGTGGACAATTGCCATGGTGTGTGATTTAGATTCGATCACTTGATTTATTACGTATTGGGTGTTTCCTGCCGGTGACTGCCTCGGTGGCGTAGTTGTACTACGGTACGATTACAAAGCCGAGGTCTCGGGTTCGAATTGGGCAAAGCGATATTTTTCTATTCAGTATCAGCCCAGAGTCAGGAATTTGTACCCGATATAGCGATAGGCTCGCCACCTATCACATTGTGGGACGGAACATACAAGGCGAAATGTGGGTGCCCTGGCACCTCTGCCTACCCCTTCTGGGAACAAGGCGTGAGTTTATGTATGTATGTATGGGTGTTTCCTGATAAGTGACGTCATGTAGGTGACCGGTCGTAAAAATAATAAGCCAAACCTTTTTGCGATATGCATAAAAATTATCTCACGTCGAACTCGCTTGAGTTTGCCATAAGCTTTTAATTCTAAAACAAATTGAGACAACAAACTTGTAGAGCTAATGATAGAAGTAGCAGAAGCAGTATTTATGGTTAATAAATTTTACTTTATAATTGAGAAAACCAGGTTTGATCAAGGAAATCAGAACAGACTAGAGATATCTATGTCCCGATAAAGTGTAAAAGACAACTTAACCATCTAACTTAGTTGCATGTCATAAACAAAAATCTGATTACTGACCATAAATGAAAAGATTCATACATATTCATGACGTTATTACGTATGTAAATTGAAAGGAAGTTGAGACAGTTTGCGCGTTTTCAATAACATTCGTGTCATTTGCACAAGAACTGACTCCATTAAGTTAATGAGTGCAGCTTTCGCCCGACTGTATTAATAAACAAACGTACATATGAATATAACAGGATTGCGATGCAACTTGTGAATATCTCTATTACTTTATAACTTCAGTTGGCTATAAGTAGTTCAATGTAGTTGTTTTAGGCTCAATTGCACAAACTAACTTTGCCAATACCTTTGCCCTTGAAACTGTCAATTCCATACATTCGCAAGGTCAAATACATCTCAAATGTATGGCGATGACATTTTCATAGGCAAAGGTATTGGCAAAGTTACGTGGTGCAACTGAGCCTTAGTGAAGTCTAGTTCGCTTGTGAGAATTGAATGGTACGAAGACTTGTAGATGCAAAATAAATGTTTCGAAGTGGAAAGACACGGCGACATAAATATTATATTTAAAACTGTTGATCCTCGATCAATTAATAGTCTTATAATATCTATTTGTTTATAAATGCACTTGGGGCTTGGGTGGTAAACTAAAGTCCATATCCTCAACAAATATTACAGAGACTTGCACCTTATAGTAAGTCCCATAAGGTATGATGCAGGCGGACGAAAATGTGATCCTAAAGGTACACTTTTTCCTTTTAGGGTATTAAGAAAGTGTATGAAATACACGTTGAAGATAACACAGTAGCTAAGTGTGTCAAAATAAACAGCTCCTTATTCCGCGGCGTGCATTAACATTTCACAAACGTGGACAAATTCAACAAGACATCTCATTTCGTCACCTCCCATCACGCTTGTTCCCGCGACTTGCATCATTTATTATTTATATTGGCAACATTGTGATACAGTTTAAGTTAGCCACTTGAATGCCTTGGCTATTGTCATTTTACGACCTGTATAATGTATGTGTGGTCATCGTGGTGTGTTTTGGTTAGTGATATGCGTTTTGGTTGAAACGTGTGACTTGAAAGGCATAATGGATTATCGTTCTATTTAGCTGTTGGCCTTTCAATTTTAGTGGAATAACTGGAACCCGTGAAGGTGTTTAGATTAGCATTGATTTAAGCGGTTTGTTTGTAGGATATTGGTATTTTGGTTCATTATTAGAAGTTATTGTTCTAAGTTTTTTTTCTTACCTGCAAAATTTGCAGTACCTCGTTAGATGTAATAGTTCAATTTCAATAAACTTAGTATTTTTTTTGGGAGGTCTATTTTTAAACATGGTGTTTCTTATTACAATTATTTAAATCACCACCATAAAAGTTTGATTGATAACGACATTCAAATGTAATTTTCTTGTGTAATTTCGGCGACTCGTGACGTCCTGTCCAATATGAAATGTACCGACATTCGAAACTTTGATCCAGAGAACGGATTTGTATTTGCATATAATGCTCGAATGTTGCGACCACGACGCAGATCTGGAGCACCGATCCGAGGCGAGGCGTGCGACTCAACCACTCAGCGACTTGACTCAGCCCGCAAACATCAGACTTGCTGATTATACCATTCAATTCCACGTCTCTTTACTTACAACACATTACACATTTGTAAGCTAATATTTGACTATTAACATGTTACGACTGTTTATTTTGCAAATACAAACACTCTACTTATTGATACTTACACTTAGAAATAATCTGTATAATGACGTGACCAAGAATGGAACTACGGCTTATAATCGAGTGCCGCTAAATCCGGCGAGAAGTAGAGGCGAGGTCGCGACCGCTGTAATGTGTATCTGAGTTTTTGCTTGTCGGTTATTGGTATTGTGTCGGTCTAGCGGGCCAGTGCCGTCTCGACGCGCTCGCCACTGCCACAGGCGATCCGGCGTGAGATTAAGCGGCCGCCGCGCCGCGGACGTTTCCATTCCGAATTTGTATGATGCTCCGCCGTGAACCCGCACCCGGATGTCATGTCCGATTTACATTTAGTACTCTCGTTGGCAGGGCACACCTCTGACTTTTCGGAGTCATGTGTGTATTGATAATCAATCACCACGCACTAAAACGGTGAAGGAAAACATCGTGAGGAAACCTGCATACCATAGCGATTCATAAGAATTTCTATGGTATGTAAGTCCGCCAACCCGCACTAGGCCAGCGTGGTGGACTATATGGCCTAACCACTCTCAATCGTATTCTCGATTGTAGAGTAGGCCCGTGCCCTGCAGTGGGACGTATATGGGCTGATACAGACAGATACAGATACTCTCGTTGGCGCATTCAATAGAGATCGTGCTCTCGAGATATTTACTAGCGGGCGCGTGATTGACGGCGCTCGGCGGCGTGTCCGCGGCGCTCTCCACGCCCACGCACTGCACGGCCATCCCGCCGCTGCGTCGAACGCCCCCGCTGCAAATTCTATGGAATTCGATATCGACAAAAAAGTGTGACAATGTTGTCGACGCGTGTTTCCCCTCCGATTAGTATTCGCGGCGCGGCGCGCCCGCACGGCTTGTTTACAATCCGTGTGTCGCACGTCGCGATGCTCAACTAACAATTATGTTGCCAGTGTCCATCTATTGTGTTAGAATGTGACCTTGATGCCGTCGAAGCGTTGAACTCCCGCCTATTAATCACGGGCCGCCCTTAAAAAGTAAAAAATAATGCGACCACTTCGAAAAGTGAAGTCGCAGAGATACCGAGGCTCGCTCGTTACTGGGCATTCGTTTTGTTCGGTGAGCGCCCGAGGGCAATCATGTCTCGCTATAATAAAGGGTTGTGCGCGTCCTTTCGGGCCGGCTTTTAGATTTATAGCGGTGGCGGGGAGCCGGCGAGCCCGGCGCGGTGTGGCGGCGAGCTCGGCGCGGTCGGCGCGAGGCCCGTGCGTTTGTCACACCATTATCACGATCAAATGCTCGCGTCCTATTGACTTTGCGGTAATTGCTTACATGCGCCGCCTTTTAAAAATGTACGTATAATGCTGGTGAAAAACCGCCACATGCGTTAATCTTCCGAGTGCATCGCGGGTGCTTACATCCACATTCAAATTTATGCCGATCGAGTGTTTTGATACAGAACCATCAGAATATTTTAATCTTATCGTCCAAGATAAATATAATTGTATCTGATTTAACTCATAAGGCGAGCGTTTTCTTAATTCATGTAGATGTTTATATATGCCGATTTAATTCACCATTTGACATGACCACGTCGGTTTAACTGTAATTTTATCGTATTTTTACTTCCAAAGGAAACGCAATGACTTGCCATAACATTTCTATCGGCGCATAGATTCTGATGTGTATCGCCGACGCGGAGATGCAATCAGGGGCCGAGTGTTAGTTCAGATGTTATCTTAATTTAACGTCGGTGGGACCCACCGGGCGCTCGAAGCCGCGCCGAGGCTGCTAAATGAGACGTGATTATTAATATCATTATACGCGTCGCTGCCACTAAACTGGGTGATGTGCAACAGTGCTTTGAATGATGCCTGTGTTTGTGCTAATTGACTGCATGGATTCGCGGTAAGATGTTATCGTAATGATTAATGTGCGCAAAGCTACATCTCATAATCTTTACCAGATAGTCAATATACAGCCTATGAAAAGAGATGTTTCAGATTCTCCAAATTGGAAAAATGTTTAATAATTGTAGCGGATTTGGCTATCGGAACTGGCGCCTATAGTTTCTACTATTAAAAGAGCATATTTCTATGACAAATTGGTGAATATAGTGCTTTGAACCTCTAGTGTAGCATTTCAGAATTGCGAGAACTTGTAAATTCCCTTCAACAATTTTTTTATTATATGTGCTAAATAAATGTTTTTCATTGGTAGTGACATTTATAGAGTAAATGTTCTGTATCCCTAATAGGTGTCACTATCATCAATTCACCAAACAATACACAAACCGACCTTCGAACTTCCCTCACCTTACACTGACATTTTATGGGAAACCGATACACTTTGACCACGGAGGGCCCTTAAACAAATTCTTTACTCACAAACCCGACACTTTTTCTCTGGGTTAAATATCACGTAGCACGTTAAGATGTCTAAGAACACGACGTATATTGGTAATTCCGATGTAAAAGTGTGTTTTTCAATCAAAACTTACATTTAATAACATGATAACAAGTGATTTGTGTGGATGTAACTGAATTGTAACGTATAGACTATGGGAAAGTTCATTCAAAAGGTAATGTCGACTGTGAAATTGAATCTTTATGTGCTGTGGTTGGATGTTTAGGATGTCTGGGAGGTTATTCTATACTTCGACCCGACGACAAATATGAAAATATGCCGAAATAATTTTCAAAATATCCAAATCCGCTATCGTATGTCGTAACCTTAAACTAGGTTCGGAGTGAATGATAAGTTTCATAGAGAAAAGTATTAAATTTAAGAAGTGGTTTTTATTTTTTATTTTATACGTGAATGTTGAACTTTCGATACAGAGTATAGAGTAACTCACCTGGAGTTATTGTATTAATGCTGCGAAGATTTTTTCGTGATGTTTGGATGTCCAGGAAAAAATAATTTGTTACTATTTGTACTTATTATTATATTTGAAGTGCGTGGTGGCCTGTTGGTAAATGGACTAGACGCTGCTGCCCACATGTTCACGGTGGTCGCGGGTTCGAATCCCAGGGCACACCTCTGACTTTTCGAAGCCATGTGTGTATTGATATTCAATTACCACGCACTAAAATGGTGAAGGAAAACATCGTGAGGAAACCTGCATACCATAGCGATTTGTAAGAATTTCTATGGTATGTAACCAACCCGCACATTCGCCAGCGTGGTGGACTATATGGCCTAACCACTCTCAATCGTATTCTCGATTGTAGAGTAGGCCCGTGCCCTGCAGTGGGACGTATATGGGCTGATACAATACAAAATTGTACTTATTATATTGTGATTCAAGTCCTGTATTCGTAGAAAAGTTTTTCTCTTTCTATTTCTGAGATATAGTCAAATAACATACTGGATCAGGGACAGAACTGCTAACTTGATGTTATCAATAGTCAATTGAAGATAGTGATTAAAGGGAAAATGAAGATGACGATGTAAGGGAAGTTACAATGTTTAATCGATATTACTTCATAAAAGTTTATCAGGCAACTTTCTTAGCCAAGTTTGTCTGGTTATTTTGTAAGCAAAACATAAATACATCTATATATTGATAAAAATAATCATTCACATTAAATTGGCAACATAAAAGCTAACATCTGTAATTGGTGCACACATCGGAACTAAATTCTAAATTTGAAATGATTTACAATAATGTGTATTTTAGGTGTATTGTTGAAGTACCTTCTTTAAAAATTTAAAAAATAATATAATGTAAAAATTGTTCAGCACTTCGCCGGTCGCGTACCTCCAGAGTCGCCGTGCACGTGTATGTAACCCGAGCTTCAAGATAGTTCCTTCACCGTACCCCACACAATACTGGTAGGATGAATGCACATTGTTCATCCACTTTTATGTCTCGTTAATTTCTCTCCAAAGCAAGCGCGCGTAGATGGAAACTCCGCGCCTGTTTGTTCCGGTGTCAATATTTGGAGTTACATTGTCTTATGCGGTTGTTGATTTATGTTGTAAATATCCTAGTGTTGTATTTTAACACTTATGTATGTTGGTTAGAAGCTGGTTAGGGATTGGGAGGTTGTTGGTTCGATTCCAGGGAAATCATTTTTCAGCAAATTTAGTGATAATTATTGATACGAGTCTCAATAGTATTAGATTATAAAGGCCGTTTTAAATTCTGACGCAATTAAAGCAAGGCTTTATCTCATTATAAGAGTCAAGAATAAGGAGTCTCTGTTGGTATTGAATCGAAATCTATTAATAATGATTTATTTACCAGATTTCCTAGTTCTCAATGTATAATTCCGTCTGGGTATAAGACAAATTATGTCTATTCCTAATCAATATGTTATTAGAGTTTATGCAGCTAGTCTCGCCGGGTAACTGGCCAGGTCTTTCACTTCAATTAGTTGCGACAGGAAGCGATTTGGCTAATTCGCACTTTGAGCTAAAATACAACTTCATTATATATTTTTAAGTATTCAATGTTTTAATGGGCTTTGCATAATTATTTCATAGCTTGTGAGTTCATTTAGTCTGGGAATTAGAATTACGTCAAATTTTCAATTACGGAATAATAATTTGGAAAAAAATACCTGGAAGACTTGTCATAAGCGTAGCATTAAAAACTAACAATTGAATTGATTATTTAAAGTTCATATGTAAATATAGATTAAACTAATCAAATTAATCACAGGCATATTATGATTGATATTTGCAGCGATCAATATACATCCATCTGTCAGTTCGCAGTATGTGGTACACAAGCTGCGTTTAACAATACGTGTTGGCCTCACCACCCACTCAAACCAAATAATAAACCCGAATTCTATTATTGCATTGCACCTTGGTTTCTTTATTATACAGTATTTGTCCTTTGGTTATGGAGTGGTAGAGATATCGATTAAAATCAAATACGGGATAAAGATCGACAGCTGGTGCAAAATATATATTTTAATAAATTGATATAATCTTCATTGGTGGTAAAATATTTAATGGATAGCCATATGGATTTGATTCTATTAATTTTACATTATTTTCTCATTCAGATTGATAGATAGTGTCCATTTATAGTGTCCATATTATCCCGTCTCAAATTTAAAAGATAAATGACATGTTAACAAATTCTTTTCATGCTGAATTCCAATATTGCAGATAGATCAAATCTTCGCTTTATGTTCCCCTTAATATTCATAAAGCGCTTAATATGCCGTAGGAAAATTATATTTTTAAATTATTTTAATAATCTAACGCATTTTACGATTTTTAGGAATTTAATTGAATTAATCTGTTTAAATAATGTAAATAGTTTTTATTAGTTTTTTATTTGTTATTGTAAATCAATGTAAATATCGACCATGAGATACGGAAAATTTGATGATTTAAAGCATTAAATCAAGTTATATCGGATGATAGCAGCGCGATCAAGGTTGTATATACTTACATATAATGTATTTGCGAGTGAACAAATTGAATGGTAAGAGCAAGGCGCCGTTAGGTGTGAAGCAGATGCGATGGTCGCGGTGCCATCTGCAGGTAGCGGCGCGGCGCTGGTAGGCGGCCTTGCGCGGACGGGTTCCACACCCCCGCCTCTACCCCGTACCTCACCCCCACACTTCATTGATCCCTGATTAACACGCTAAAAATATACGATGGTACTCGTGGAGTTTTACATACATTTCCATGCTATGCCTAGTATGTTGGTAGGTTAAGATAGACATACCCATGTCATCATACCTTTTTACCGAAAAATGTATAAACTTATTCAGCCAAGACTCAGTAGTTAAGACTTTACTAGTCATGTGTTGCGCTAATGAGACGACACAATAGCCATTCTTGTCATTGTTAGTGAGTAGTGACGTGTGCCTCCAATGCTCTAGCCATTATGTCACAGACTCACCAAAATACACGTGGACATTTTAAACTGTAGAATGTAGATAAAAATATGTAACTTGCTCCTATTGTTTTGGACAAAAACATATTATGCACGACATATCTTAAATCTATGAATAGATAAGTTATAATGGTAATATCAGAATGGCAACAAAACCTGATCTCCATACGTCTACCCTCGCAATAAAGGTTGTAAAGATAGTGTCCACAAAGCTCGAGATAAATCTGCGGTGTGCGGGCAGGCTGCGCGCGCGACTCACGCACACACACAGCCACGCAGTCGCACACACATGCGCACACACTAGCGGCGCGCGTGTGCGTGTTTGTGTGTGTGAGTGCGCGTGGGAACGGGCTCGGCGGACGCGTGCGCACACTGGCGGATATGTATTGTGCATTATTTATTTTTTAAATGGACACAGTTTGGACTCGCGTCATCGGTGAGTTACGACCTTTTGGTAGTGCGTGTGGAATTTCCATGAGATCTTTGTACGCTGGCTGGTTGGTTATTGTTGTAATTTTCACGTCTGTTTTAATGCTTGGCAAAGATTTTGTAACGTGAAAAAAGATATGAATTTTCAGGGTTTTATCCAAACCGTGCAAAATTCTGGAAACCTAATCTATGTGCTTTACGTCGTGATATGAACAGAGATCAATTAAAGATTTTCAATGTGTACTGACTAAGCCACGGAAATCCCCGCTAACCGAAATTTTAATAGCATACATGTGGAAAAACTGCACATTTATTTCGGTGTATCTTCCAAGTTTATAAACCGTAAAGCTATCAGTATGATCTCCACTCAGTGCTGGGTTCGCAGCGTGGTTATTGTCTGTCCTCGGGCTACGGTCCCGGGCCATTTGGTTTGCGATGCTATGTACGTAAATAATTGGTTTTATGTGTTTATTAATGGTGCGATGTATTTTATTGATAAGCCGCAGGGTACGAATCGTGTTGTTATCTGTTATGCTTCTATTGTGGATGTAATATTGCTAGTTTTAGGATATATTTGGTGGAAAATTGGCATAGTTTTGTTAGTGTCAGTAATAGGGGAAATAGAGATCTAGACATTTTATTAAATTAACGCCTCTATTTGATTTTGATTTATAAATTCACTATGTAATTTTTTGAGTTGTTTGGCGTGCTATTTCGAATCCTGTGTTAAATTGCTTTCTTCCTCATTAGCAGGGGACTTAAGAGATGTAAAATGCTGTGGTCCAGAATTCAAAACAAATTGGACTATACCTAGCCAGCGTTCCTATTCGGTTCCAAGTATTTATCTTTGCAGAGCTACATTCCATTCCATTATGAGTCTGAAATAATGGTTATATGTATAATTTTAGATATGGGTTATTAGAATTAACCATTATAAACGTTTATCTAAACAGTTGGAGGTAAATGTTGATTTTTTTCACAACTATCAACGGACTCAAATCGCGAATCATTAAGAGTGGAACATCGTCCAGACGTGAATAAACCCGGCTATTACAATTATAATCGCAAATGGATAGCGTCTCGTGTGGTCTATTGTGGAAAAAACTTGCAAGTATTAAACCGTGATGCGGGGCTAGGGCTGCCGGGCCTGGAAAATAGCAAAATATTAGTCTTTTTAAATGTGTTTGGTTGTATAGTCCTTGGATTTTGGCTGAACCTACTGTTGATTTGAAATTTGCATGAATTGATTCTTATAAATAAATTAATAAATAGCTGTGACGTCAATTAAGGTGTGGTACCATAACATGCTGAATAAAATCAATAGAAAAATATTGACGCATTTGCAAAGCTGATTGTATAATATTTATGACCGTTTACATTTGAAAGTCTTTACATATTTTCCAAACTGTAGTGCTAAAGATGTTGCTATTATCTCTAAAATCTCTTAGTACTTGAGTTCTTTGTGTGCAATAAAGAGGAAAAAAAATCTATTTCACTTTCCATTTAGTTTTAATTTATTCTTTACACATCTACCTCTTCTCACCTCTGCATCGCCTTAGGTTCGACTGATGAGAATGCCTCAGGCTTAAGTCCACCCATACAATAAGTATTAAGTGTAATAAATAAATAATAAATGTCGTCTTCATCATTTGAAACCCCGGATATACCCGGCACACGCTGACAACCATAGCGTCGTCCCCTCCCGGCTACCGCTGGCCACGCCCCTCCGCAAATTGCGTCCGCCGCAGCGCCAACGCCGCTCACTCGCCCAATCACCACGTACCTGTAACACTCGCCACTTGCCTGAATTGCAACACGACTATGATGTACATACAGGGGTTTTCAGAGCTAGATCGATTTTCGACCTTTCTCTATATCCTATCCATCTTTTACAACAGGTTATAATAGCTGCCATGACTATCTCGGGACAATTCTTCGCTTCATTAATTAAAGGTAGACATAAATATTTATCTAACCTAGCTATCTATAAGTATACACCATATTTACACCTCTTTATCTTTAGTAACTGAAACATAAAATGCATCTAAATATCTAATTACATCTCTTGTTAAAGATAGATAAATTATAGAGAACGGATGTTAGGAGTTAGGTGTAACGGTAATGATAAGCATATACGCTATGGGATTGCAAGTAGGTTGCTTTTTATCTAAAATATCTGCGAAACAAATTGTTGATAGAAAGTCGGTTAGCCAGAATTCGATTGAACATCTAAATATGTTCTTAATTAGTCATTAATCTCCCCAAGCAAGTTCGTTAACATGTATCTGAATTTAACACTCACCAGTATTTGCCTAAATTGCAACACGCCGCTTCAATGAAGAAAGGGATTTTAAGACTTTATTCATGGAATAAGATTTGATGGTATGAGCTATATTTTAGGTTATTAACTATAATTACATCTTAAATATTTACAAATTGACATAATTGAAGCAAATTATCGATTTTAATTCTAAATAGGTCATTTTATATGGTTTTAGTCTCCGTTGGAAACCTCGTTATCAGAATTATTTTCCTTATATTTTTTTTATACCTCCATTCACACTCCATATTTGGTCTATTTTAGATGTCCTCGAATTGAATTTTCCATTATTTCCTTCAATTAATTTGCCAATTAATAATAGTTGTATAAATTGTAGCTACACGACAAAAATAGGAGTCCGAAGCGTAAAGACAAGACTGCTATCGTGGTCCTTCGAGGCGGACTTCCCGCTAGTGTAAATCTTGTCGATAATGCGCCGTCGACACCGGCAGATAAGGAGCCCACGACCCTCGTAATTGACGTAATAAGAAAAGCCAAGGGTATCTCGGATACACCAGCACTGGACAAACTTTACGACCATCTCTAGCGACATCAATTGTGTTGAGGTTTTTCTAGGTATTGTATCTTCAATTAAAAAATTACTAGCTTCACGGGCTATTGATTTTTCCTTATTTTAAATATAATTGCTTACTTTTGCGCTGTAATCTTAGAATGATGATTTCTTCAATATTCATGTCGCAGAATCATAATTACAATTGATTGAATTAAGTTGATTTATGGTATTTATAATTGCTTTGATCATTACATTTGTTTTTCTTTGTCTTAATGTAAGCTTTACAGTTATGTCATTATTGTGATTTTCATAAAACAAAAAAACATCTAACGTCATCTGCGAGGATAATAACATAAATGCTTTGCTCAATTAGTGAACATGACTGCAAATATTAACATTTCCCTCGCAACCGCACGCTAACTGAAAACATTCATGAAGTTACAACCACGAAAATACATAAAAAGAAATCCACCACAAAACAAATGAGACATCACATATTTGCATACAAAGAGTGGTTGCAAAGGGAAGAAAAGAAGACAAATTTATTGCGCACGAGGTCGGCCGCGCCCGCGCCTGCGCCGCGCGATGAGCTACGGCGGCCGCTACCGTGCTTTGCGTTTTATGACCGCACCAGATTTATTACTTGCCCACCATTATTTGCTTTCTCGTTTAATTATCCAGTTACCTTAACTGTAATGAGTGTGTCTGTAGTACTTTGTGTTGTTTTAGTTCTCCGCGTAATGTTTGAATGTATTTTTAGTAATCTTGATGCTGCCTTTTGTTTTGCGACTGTCTCAGTGTCTTTTGTTAGTCTAATAGATTATATACATTTTTAATGAATTTGAATGGATCTTAATTTTATGTCTCTTCTATTGCTTGAATTTCTTAATATTATTGCTTATCTTAATAGGATATTAGTCTTGTAGGATATCCCATTAATTTACAGTATTGCTTGTCAATGTTAATATTAACCTTATTCCGTTTCCGTCAAGAGTTAATTCAACAGTGTAACAAGCGGCCAGTGTAATTATTTCACAAACTGCAAACGCGAACGTTACATCCATCAACATTATCGGAGCAGCAGCTATCGGTCCATCAATCTCGCAAACAAGTACATTGAATTTTTATCTACCGCCTCTTAAGGGCCGCGTAACTGCTGCCTGCCATACACGAGCCTGCGCTTAATGACGACAGGTACTGAACTAGCTTTTCTCAGAGGCGAAAAAACAAGGTATGTCGTGTTAAAACACTTTTTCTCGAAGTAACTGTGACCGAGCCAGTGTGAGGCACAGCCACGCGAAATAAGGTAAATGCCGGGTGGTATCCCTTGCGATGGGAACGGAATGTTAATGTGCATTGCTTTTGGAAAATATACGCGGTTTGTGCACTGATTAATTGTTCTGAATTGCTGTGATTTGGCTCATGTTTACTCTTAATTTTTTTTATTTTTTCGTTTCATTCATCGGTGAGATTTTCATATCCGCCACGATGCGACTACTTTTCATCTTAATCAAGAGCCCGTTATAGTGATCTAGGTATTTGTATCGCATTTCAAATTTATTCTATACATATGTATCCGAATACATTCAAGCCAGCAGAATGATCTCGACCGGAGAAAGATTCTCTTCTTCAATTACGCTGTACTTACCATCGTTAAAAAATGTGAACAGGATATTATACTGATGTAGAACTTGCGTGTCCCCGCGCATGCAACATGCATCTGCGGCACTTGCGCCATAGTTCATAGCACGCGGTTCCACGAAGTGCCCGCTGTCCGGCCCCGAGCCCCGAATATTTGTCGTGTGACGTACACGACCACTCCGAGCTATGCAGATGGGTTCGTGTAGGAATTGCTGTTATGAAATGGTGGGTTTTATATCGCGGTACTGTTATACGTTTTAACTGTATGGGTTGTGAGGTTATGTCATGTAATGGTGTTGAATTAAATTTTACTTTAGTTTGTTGTAATTGTTAGTTAGTTTAATACAATTTGAGTTAAGAGCAACGGGTAAATAGTAATTTTTCCGCAAGCCCAGTGTTCAAAGGTATCGCGATTTCGCCAACAAAACACTTCTCATTGTAGTATCGTTGAAAGTTCGACACGGGCTATCGTATAACCGCACGTATTCGAGTCGCACGCAATAGTTTATTTTGTCGAGGAGGTTGCGCGCGCAGCCGCTTGGCGACACAGCGACACGGCGTCTCCTGTCACCTCACAGTAAATTATTGCCCAGCGATCAAACCGTTTTCCAACTACACGGCCTACACAGTGTTCGCGCATCGATGGGCTTTGTACCTGGTTTCGATTACAAGGCTGGTGCTTGACCTGATTATCTGACTTCTTTAGCCCTTCTGCGCTGGAGAGGAAATTGTTCACTATTATCCATCTAATAAATTAATATGCTTAATACTTAAACGGGTACTAGCTCAATGCTAAGTTTTGTGTTCTGGCCATCAAAAATTACGTGACTTTTCGATCTTACAAGACCGATCCGAAACCAATATTTGTGGATCGCACAGAATCTTTTTAAAAGGGATTTCCTACAAAATTTGACTTGGTAAATTCATTGCGTAATCAATAGCATCTAATTCTTCCCATTACCTTTATATTTCTATTTTTACAAAGTACACTCAAGTGAGCTTCTTAAAGCAACACCGCGGTATTTACGTTAATTATACCAATTTATTTAAACATGTTTTCCATCATTGGTTCTGATCGCCACTCATTTTTATAATGGTCCACATAATCGTAAGCGATGGTTCCTAAAAGCTCGTTTAGTAATCGGTTTATTTAAGGATAAGTAAAGATTGTAATTGTTATTCATATCATAATGAAGCCTGCTTATATTTTAACGATTTGTATCGAGAAATGGTACTGTGAAATCTAAAATATGTTTTATAAGTGTAATTTTATCGCAATATGTATATTTTAAGCACTGTTGTTACTAAATACTAAATTAACTATTTCTTTAAATAATTTTGAATATTATTTGTTTTCTTTAAACCACAAGAGCTCTCTCTCTGGCTTTGAAATAATTTACCCGTTATAGGAAATTGTGCGTAGCTTCCTCAGTATTTTTATCTGAACAATTGTGGAGTGCGGTGTCAACAATCGCCGTAATTAGATCGTCGATAGTTGCGCTGGATTTATAGTCTGAGCCCTAATGAAGATTTAGCTCCTAGAAAATATTGTCTCCCACAAAAAGCTTATTTTCGCCAGCGGTTATAATTTTGAGAGATAATCTCGGAGTCAGGTAGCCGTGTCATCTTTTTGCAGCGTCGCGGAGGCGCCATTGTTCTAGCCATCGGCTCGGCAATTAAGCCAGTTTCTATTTCATTGAATGTTCGCTGTGTTAGACGTTAATCTTGATTTATAATCGCCAGCGATGTCGACTGACGCTTTATTGTTTGTTATGAGATTTTTATTGGTGGTTTCGTGTTATTTTTTCATATTGGATTGGTAGTTTGTGATACAAATGTTGTGGAGACTGGTTTTATTAGACATGTCTCTAAAATATTACGCGTAAAACATGATAAAATTGGTGCAATGAAGAGACTGATAAAACTTTGAAAATCTTAATGTTTGTTCTAGAAATGTTACTTGAATATTTATTGTTTCTTAGTATTATTTACTCTAAAGCTTCAACATGTAATTTCATCTTACATTCAATTCCATTACGCTTTGTACCCCACAGTAAATACGCATTCTCCGCGATATGTATCGAATATTCACACCAGGAATTCATCCTTCATTCCAAGAGTTTAACACAAACAAGGCAACAAAACTGGTAACATTGGCACAGGGTGCATGCACCCTGGCCAGGTCAGCCGTGCGTGGGCGCGGTGCTCGTGCGCCGCCCACGCGCACCTTCAACTCTAATGTTACCGCACACGGCACAATAGATGCATCTCATGTCGGGGTTTACAAATATAAATGATTTTAAATGCGCAAGGTTCAGGGGAGTCTATAGAAACGATACGAACTTTGAATGCTGGTATGTATGATGTCTGGATTAAAATATAAAATTACAACTTCTAAAAATCAGTACTATTTTCTATTACACTTATCATTTTCTGCCAACTTAGTCTATGGTTGGAGGAATCCGTCATTTTGTGGAGTATCTAGGCACATTAATGATTTTTTACGTATGGCGACCGAACATGCGAATTTTCGTATCGTTTTTATAGAGTAACCCCCCTGATATGAACCGCGTTTTGACGGTATGCGGCTCGAAGGACCAAAGTGATTTTTGGTTATGTATGCATCGGTATGTGATTGTTGAGCAATGTCATTACGAATAATAAGAAATTATAAACTGTTACTAGATAAGTATCTAAAATATAAAATTATTATAATTTCGAAACTATTACTAAAACCCTTATGCACCAAAAGTAAACATCTATATGTGTATAATTACCGACTTAGTAATTAAAAGCATATCACAAAAACTTTTTAAATTGACGCGATAAAAATCTATAGACGTCACACGATACATCCAAACGAAACTCTCATTAACTTACAATCGGAGAAACCAATATGATTATAGTGTCCACTGTCTCACAGATAATATGTGAGCTGGTAACAATTTTCCCATACACACCTATAGTGTTGCTATCGGCGTACGGTAATAAATGAGATTTACTTCATTAATAAAAGATCATTTGCATACACGTAGGTGGGTAACATTTGGTGCGGCGTTTAGTAGTAGCCAGGTAGGGTTGTCGAATGCATCGACTTTTTAAACATCTGTTTTTTTGTTTCGGATAAATGTTTTTTTTTGTTTTCGATATCAGTTACAATTTTTGTGCATATCAATGAAATTATGTGATTATTTTTTTTGGACTAGCCTTTGCCTCGGTATTTTCAAAACATGAATGAATGGGTAAATGTTAATATGCTAGATATTTCAACTGGAACCTTAAAATGTCATTACAAATACTTTTATACCAGAGATATATTTATGAAAAACTAATATCACGGAAAACACGTAATTGATTTTATGCGTATTCAGATTCCCATGAACTTGTTACCCAGTTAACAATTTACTCCAAACACTACTAAAATGGGTTGATGGCTGATTAATTCTCAAGCAGCCAATAGATGCTTTTCCAGTTTTCCTTTACGTACCTGCAACTCGTTTTGGTGTGGTTTGCCGTTTATGAAGACAGTTAGTATGTCGGCCGCCGCTCGCGACGGGTCGCGATAATTTATACCCATATTTAAAGTTCATTTAAATCCACTTTATCTTGATTGCTCAACGTCTAATTGCGTGTAGTTGAGTTTTCTACTTGATTCGTTGTAAATTACAACTGATGGATCTTCTGTGTAGGAATTTTATGTGTACTGATTCTAGCTTTGTCGTTTTGTAGGGATATATAAGTTATAATAGTTGGCAAGGGAAGAATCTGCGAATGGAGAATCTGTTAGTTCGATTATCATAAACATGTAGATCGAAGGTTTGGGGATTTTTAGATTGCATTATTTTCTAATTTCTTAATACTTAAGTATATCCTTCGCTAGTTTCGATGCTTTTATTCATTGAACTATGAACTACAAATGTTTACATTGCGAATATTCAGGTATCAATCAGAGTTTACTGAAAAATGAACAAAATCTTTTTTTTCCAACTCCCCTCGTTGTTTTAAGTTTGTCACAATGTGATGAATCTTCGTCCAATGGCAGGTGGCGCCCTCATCACGTCCGGATCATTACTTTCCTCTGATTTGAACGTACATGCATCTTGCCGCTGTCCCTGTCCACATTCAGTTTGGAGATGAGTTTAAATCATTTGCGGACAATGATTTACTTGGCCCTGCTTCGGCAATCATGTATCTGTTATTTATCGTGGGACTGTTTTGTTGTATGGGATGGTCTCTGTACGGTTCAAGGGTACATAGTTTGGATTATGTTGATCGAATTAATCTAGGTAATTGCTTTAGATTACGTTTCAATGTAATGAATACAGATTATGTTAAATATTCTACGATGACTTGTGTTTTTATTTTATTAAAAAAATCAAAGAAACTAATACAGTATCTTCAACGACATAAAAGCTTCTTGAAATGTACTTGAATTTCCATGATTGTTACCAACATTTTTCCATGTAAGCTAACCGAAGTCTCTTTGTTCCAGCTGCACATCCCGGTACGCGGGCGAGTTCTGCCAGCACCTGAACCCATGCCACAGCGAGTCGAGCCCGCGCTGCCAGAACGGCGGCTCGTGTCGAGTGCGGCCGGGCGCGGGCGGCGGGCCACCATCGTTCGCGTGCGACTGCCCGCTCGGCTACAGCGCGTCGCTGTGCGAGATCCGCGTGCCGGCCGCCTGCGACTCCGCGCCGTGTTTGAACGGCGCCACCTGTCGGCTCACCTCGCTAGACACTTACGAGTGCGACTGCCCGCCGGGGTATACAGGTAAGGCGGAAATTATTCATTCTTAAATTCTATTTTCAAGTCTGAACCGCTACTTTGGTGTAACTTCCTTATCACAACTGCGTACATGCAGTAGCGGATGTAGGATTAGCAATGCCCTGGGCGAGACTTCTACGGCGTCCTATTAGTACTATCTGAATCCATGCGAAAGACAGTAAATCATAGATAATACACTCTATGTTACAGTAAACCCCGGCATTCGGCGCCCTTTTGCATTGGCGTCCTACTCTACCCTAACACCGGCTGTACATGCTTAGACTGAAAGACAGTGTGTGCAGCAAATAAAGAACCGTGTCTTGTATTTAATTATGCCATAATCTAGTACGTCCCTTAAAAATAGTTGCGGGCTACTGTTTTGTAGCCTAAGACAAATATACAGCCTTGGCCAAAAGTATTAGGCACCTTAACATTTTTGGAATTACGCATTATTAGGGCAAAAAATAAAACTTATTTTGTTGTTTACAGTTATATAATTATAAAAACAACAAATTAAATTAATATTTAGTGGGCCCTTCCTTGGCCTTTATCACCGCAGCCATCCTTTGCGGTATGCTGCGCTCTAGCCTTGCGGATTTAGTTGTGGGTGTAGCATACCACTTGTCTCTTCAAGCGTTTTTTAAAACTGTTTTTGATGTTATGCTATGCTCCCGTATCTTGCGTTTCAGTACACCTAAAAGATGTTCGATTGGGTTACGCTCTGGTGACTGTGCAAGCCATTTTAGAAGGACCACGTTATTGTCCCTTAACCACCACATATTGATTGCCAATTTATGACAGCGAGCATTGCCTTGTTGGAATATCACTTCCTCTGAGTTGGTGTCACCAAACATACCCATTAAAAACGGCATCAGAACAGTTTCAAGCACATTTATGTACTTTTGACTGCTCATGCGGCCTTCACAAACGAACATTTCGCCGATGCCATAGGCAGCCATGGAGCTCCAAATCGTAATGCTGCCGCCTCCGTGTTTTACAGTAAACACCACACAATTGGGATGGTATTCCTCGCTGATACGACGCCTCACAAGAGTCACACCCGGCGTTTTAAACACCTAAAATGGAGACAAAACACTTGTGTTGGATATTTAATTAATTTTACAAGATGATGATTAATTATGGCGTAATTTTTGTTATTTTCCTATGCGAGGTGTGGTATAAAACTTACCTTAAAGTTTGGTTCGTCGAAGCATACCAGAAGAGACGAATCATCTTCAGTGTAATATTTGTACTTTAGAGCCCATATTAATCGGTACTTTTTGCTGTCGTGGGAGAGCCATGGCTTCTTTCTGGCTATACAGCCTCTTAGGCCTGCTTCTGTGAGTTTTTTTCTTGCTGATCGCGAACTTATTGGTTTTCGAATTTCTTGTGACAAAGCAGCAGCGAGCTCGGAAGATGTTTTTTTACGGTCCTTGAGAGAGTCGTGTATTAGTTTTCTGCCCTGGCGGGCAGTTTTCGGGCCGTTCTTTTCTTATTTGTGTTAGAGCCAGTTGCAGCAAACGTTTTCAGTGCAGATTGCACAGCATAGCGGGAACATTTTAATTGTTTGGCAATTTCCACCTTGATATTTCCCTCTTCGTGCAAAACCTGGATTTTTATTCTTTCTTCAATATCAAGATCGCGATTTTTTGGCATTTTGAACGATTAACTTTCTCTACTTCACAAAAATAATACACACATACAGCTACTTAACACGACCGAGGTGAAAAATAGACTAACAAGTTGCCTAAAGTATTCGTTAAAAAATCTCCTGAGCTACTTTTGGGGACCAGATGTTTTAGGTACCTTAAATTACCCTGTCAATGCTTTAAAATGAACGTTAAGTATTCGCGTCCACTCTATTGCTAAACAAATTAGTTGTTTTTTAAATATTTTATGAGATACACTTGTTTTATAGGGGTGCCTAATACTTTTGGCCAAGGCTGTAGTAAGGTTCTCACAGGCAGATAAATAGTAGTTTTTCGTAAGTAAACAGCAGTTACCCGATAAGCATCGTAACAAATTCCATATCATTATAATCAAGTGCAAAGTTTATTATAACCGAGTGATATCATCCAGTGTTTTACTGATTTTATCAATGTTCTCAAATAATTGTAAAGCGTCCGTTCATCTCCTTAACATTCTGATGAGTAACAAGGCAGGTGCGAGCCGAGTTAGCGCATTACGGCATTATGGCCAATAAACATGTATAAATATTTATTTATAATATGGCTTTGTTCAATCAATGGATATGAATTATTCAACGCGCGATGAAACTTTGTATGATATATTGTTTTTCTACATTTAGAATTGCGCTTAAGGATGTCCGCAATCTTCGTATGATTCATTTGATTATGATTATCTCAGATTGAATTATGCTACGGTCTACTGTCTAGTGTCTATGGCAACATAAGGATTGCTAAAGGTAACAGAAAATGATTTTTTGGTGACTTTCTTTCGTGATTAGTGCTTGCCTGTTTGCCAAAATATCTCCAAAAACTCGTGTAATTTTTTTAGAGTTTAGAAGTAAGAGTATGGTCTATCATAAAAAAAAACTTTTAAATCAAAATTTCATTGTAAGGTTTCTGTATAAAAATCTTAATGAACTAAAACACCGACCCTTACATAAGTGTAGGGATCTGTATTGTTTAACTAGAAGTAATTAATTGCTATATAGTATAGGATCCCGCCATACATCGACCTTCACCGAGATGTTTATTTGATGAAACCTATTTTATATGCAATTTAATATGTCAATAAATATATTGTATATGGGTTGCCTTGCAAATTTCAGTCCAGAATACGATTAATTAATTATTAAAAAAAAAATATTTTTTACACATTTCACCTGTTTGATTATTAAACAAATTCTATACCAATCGAAAGTATGAAACCCATAGAATATGTAAACGTTAGGTTGCCTATTTTTTTCCGGTCACAACCCTCAGGTTGCCAGGTAACACAGAACACAGCATATACGAGTCTATCGCTGTCCTTTTCATTCTCAAGAATAAATAGCATGCGCACCCTCTTTCTTTATGAGCGGACTTCGAACAGCTGCTATGCTGTGTCACTCGGAACAATATTTCACTTTTCTAAATTCGACAACCGCAATTCGGGACTGATTTTTCGCAGGCAACCCTATACCACCGTGTTCATAATAAAATGATCTTTATTTTCATTTAATTTCCATTCAATAATCAGACCGGCGCAAAATGCTAGTAGCGATTTACCTGTTTATACCTGGCAACCTGAGGGTTGTGACCGGAAAAAAATAGGCAACCTAACGTTTATATATTCTATGGGTTTCATACTTTCGATTGGTATAGAATTTGTTTAATAATCAAACAGGTGAAATGTGTAAAAAAATTTTTTTTATTTTAATAATTAATTAATCGTATTCTGGACTGAAATTTGCAAGGCAACCCATATACAATATATTTATTGACATATTAAATTGCATATAAAATAGGTTTCATCAAATAAACATCTCGGTGAAGGTCGATGTATGGCGGGATCTTAGACTAATAGTAACAATGAACACGTTTTCGATAGAAATTCGTGCTTGAGCATAGTCGTGTGAAATAGTGCGAATAAGATATGAAGGATATTCAAATCACGTATTAATTTTGTAATTTATTAAGTTGCCATAGTAACTTGATGATTAATTGAACAGCATCAGTTTAGCTGCTTATCCACACTAAATATGATTTTATTCCTGACCCCTGTCTTTTAGGACCATTTCTTACATTATAGCTAAAAGCTGGTTTACTATCGATGTAAAAAGCTCAAACATTTTTCCTCAAGATGACTAATATAAGTAACGATTTTAGTTCTCCATAATACCGCATGAATTCTCAGCAACAGTGCTCAGGTCCATTACATCACTTCGTATTTAATATAGAACAAACTAGATCGTACGATCAATAAATAACAGATAAGATTCGAATAACAGTAATAAAAGCCAGTTCTGAAATTCTGACATTTACATACGTGAAAAGAAGGCCATAGAAAAGCGAAATCTAATGGCCGACGCCCAAGGCGCGACTTGTTAATATTATTACAAAATGATTTATGTAGCCAATAAATGTCTTTAATAATTAGACCTTTCGGAATGTTTTTGTATGTGAGATACATTTGATTATCTTTATGTTTGCCTTGTTAATATATTTTTATATTGCAATGAATGGCGAGACGAACATGCCGTTCGAGTTTCGACCGATGTTAAGCGATACGACCGCTCATGGACAGTTAAACCAAACAAGACCTTAAAATACAAAGCAATGCTTGGCATTCCACTGCGCTCGCCATCCTGAGACATAAGGTTACGTCGTATGTCGCCTAGGCTGTTATTGGATAAATTAACGTTGCATATAAAAAAACGTCTGACAAACGAGGTCCAGTGCTAAACATAGGCATATTTTTTCCATCTATAAGAAAAAGGCCAGTAATCTACAAACACTACATGTTATTAGACGGAAGCTCTCAAATCCAGTGAGAATAAACTGGATAATTGCTGTTGCATCAGAGCAGTTTGTGTGGCCCGAGTCTCGAGTCTCGACACTCCTTACAGAGTAACTTATGAGACACTTGTCATTTAGTTTACTGGCTTAGAAAGCGAATGCGGTGTGAACGACATAGACTGTAGAGCAAAGTTTCTGATATAGGGTAGGACAAGTAAAATGTTATGTAATATTATTAGTATTTCATAGAAAAGGTAAAGTATCAGTTATTATTGTGAATGGAGCGATAGTAGGTTTGTTCAGGGTAAACATTTTGTCTGTAAATAGTGTAGTGTTTTTTTTACTTATTCGATAAAATGGCGTACTTTTTGTATCATACTAAACACCATCACTAACTTTTACCAATCAGATTAAACCAGACACATCCATAAAGCAAAAAGTAGAAAAAATCAGCAATTTGTTCACGCCTGTGGTTTCGCAAGCGCGCCGTTTTGAGCACTTACGCATTTTTCGCGTAGCATTTAACATGTCCATTCAAGCCCTTGTTAAGTATGATACATCTCTATTGAGCAACACCTGAGTTACTCATCAACCATAGAAGTAGAAAAAATGTGATGAGTAAATATATAGGAGTTGTAGTGCAAAAATCTTTAGTTCCAAAACTATGAGAAATTGTTAGATCAATTGTAAATTTGGAAAAAAATGCCAGTGCAATCAAAATCTGCGAGTATAGTTCAGAAGTTTCTGATGTCATGTTGTAAAACATCAATGAATGAGGTCAGGATTATGCGTATAATTGAGTGCATTTAATTACTTTATAAATCACAAGATGATAGCATCAATATTAGCTACCGGAATCTTAACAAAAATATAATATTAATTCAGGATTTCATTATTTCCGCACTTAGCGTTTGCATTGGACGCCGGTTACGTGTCACACAGTAGAAAGTCCTGACTCAAACGTATAATTTGTCTTTTACTATAAACTACTATATTAAGCGAGAAAATCACAATGGCATGTTTACACATACCATACACATAGCGATGCAATAAAGTATTTTACCACAAAAAATCGATTACATTGTGCAATTATTCCATGACATATCAAAATAGCGTCGCGACTTTCATAACCCTTTGATATTTACCGATCGCGTGCATTACAAAGAATGTTTTACTGTTTTGTCTTCGATTAATTAATCATAAAGTGGTACAAATTATTAACGATCATTAGCATCATACGGGAGCCTGTGAAAGTACTTAGAAAGTAAGATTTCGTGTGTTTCCTCCACTGTCGGAGAGACGGCCCGTTCGCGTAATACTTTTAACGAATTCCAGACAAGAAGCATGTAATACTACAAATTGGCGTGTGAATGTGACGAATTTGTATGTTTTTATCTACTTGTTTTTGAGTAGATTGTGTACTCATGTGCTATTCTTGGTAATAGAAAAGTGATTATAGAAATTAATAATTATCAGCAATTGAATAAAAAATACAATGAATCCGAAAATATTTCGGATGTATGTTTACCGATTGTCCTAAATGAAACTCATGTCAACTATTTTTGTTTAAGTTATTTTAAGTGGTTGAATCATACTATGCTATTATCAAATTTATCAGAGCCGGGACATTTAATGCCGCAATAAATACAGTCAACTATACAGTTATTGTTCTTATGCCAAGCATAACTTTTAACTCATTAGATTGGGTACAAGTTTCGTAATTTAATTTTCAATTTCACGATAATTGTCGGCGGAGGTGCTAACTAGGATGTACAACGGCACAGTTATCTCAATGCACCATTGATAACAACATTTTCGACTACATTAACTACAATTACATCTAACAAGCCGACGTTAGCGTTAAAATGCATATTACATGTGGGAATAGTTCCGCCTCGGGTCAAATCAAACTAGGATCGTTTGGATAATCTTCAATATATTAAATCTTTTATAAAATACGTCTTCACGTCTTACGTCTTCAGTCCTTCATGTCTTCCATCGTCTTCCAGACTGTTCTCTTCTATTCCGTCCTTGCATACTTCAACATCTATATCATTCATCCTCTTACTCTTTCCATCTTAAATACTTTCATTAGTCATCTCTTTCACACAAACCACGTTCCATATCAGTCATTCGTGTAACGTTTCATTCTACTCATCTTTCTTCTTAACATTCAAATCCTACATACATATACAATTATTTGTACATTCTCTACTTGAAAAGAAAATGTAATTCGATGCACCGCTTAGTAATTTTTTCGATGTTGTTTTATCACCACGTTATAAAATGTTGGACTATGGAAATCCTTAAAGCAATTGTTCGATAGTAAACTTCCCGTGGCTATATGTATATAGTGACGATGAATTTTTTAGTATTTTATTTCATTTTAGTAGGCTTATGTCAAGCTTTCGGAAGAAATTATTAATCTTAAAAAAATATAGAAAGCAATGGACTTCCAATGACTGAATAGAGAGAGATTAAAAGGGATAGAGAGACAGAAAGATAAAACTTTTTCATATTACTAGGATGCTCTAGTAATCTGGTAAAAGAACACACCTAACAGTGGATCAGAAACGTCATAGTTACCCATAAAATCCGAACATCAGAGTTCAGTAACCAAGCGAAATGAATGAATGAAACATCAACAAAGTCAATTGTTAGCTTGCATATCGAAGATGTAGTGGCAACATTAATTGAGCTAGTTTCGTCCAATCAGGCCGAGTTTTTGGACTATTACTCATCGTTGGTACATCTGACATGTTTATAGAGGTTATAAAAATAATTGTTGTGCACTTGATACAATTGTTTTTAAAATAAAAACATTCAGTACATATTGGGTTATCAGAAATTTCGGAAGACTTTTTGATTTCTCTTCATACTATGTTGTTATAAGTAAATGACATAATGCACAAAGTACCTCTTTTGAGTGATTTCTTCGAGTCAATAAGATTGCTATCCAGAGGCTTAGTTTTAACTAATAATAAACGATGGTTTATCGTCGTTTTCCATCCTTCATCAATACTCGTAAGAAAGATCAACGCTTCGAATTAATAGAAGCGTCAGACTATTCTACTGATGCAGTTATTATAGTATTTTTATACGACCGCTCATAAACAGTAGCAACATTCCACTGCGCTCGCCATCCTGAGACATAAGATGTTAAGTCTCAATGTGTCCAGTAGTTACTCTGGCTACAATGTCCTTCAATACGAAACACAACAATGCTTTTACACTGCTGTTTCACGGGAGAAATAGATATTGCGGTGGTACCTACCCAGATGATCTCTCACATATGAGAGACCTTCCACCAGTATTTTTTTAAATTCGACCTTAATTTATTTTTCCTGTTCAGTTAAATCTGGAACTTTGTCAAAACACGTGTACAATACAAAGTATATATGGAAAACACCAGAGATGGCAATAAAATGGGATTTATGGTGGGAAATGTAACGAAAAGTAGGCGTCGAAACCGCCCGCCCGCTCCGCTGTATACATTATGTTGTGATAACGGCTGATTATGTAAATAACTTAGTTTTTATATTGGCTATAGGTTCGCCCGCGAGTGCGGTTGTTTTATATTGTCTTAGAAGGTAAAACTAAATGTTGTGTGGATATTTGGCGATATAAGAGCATCCAATATGTTCTAGTGGCTAGGATACCTGGCTCTCACCCAGGAGGCTCGGGTTCGATTCCCGGTATCGGAATATGTTTTTATTTTGTATATTGCAAATGATTCAATGCATACTAATGTTTTTGTAGAAGCTATTAAAGATGTTGGATAATTTTGAAATAATAGATAAAATGATGTCTAAGCATTTCAATAAAAAAAACTATATAAAACGTTCAAACCGCTCCGAAACAATATGAAATAATAGTCTACTATAAAATACACACGTTACCACGGAGAAGATGAGACATTAGAACGAGTTTTGGAACTGTTTTATTACATTGTATATGCAAAAACATGTTAATACCGTCCGTTGTTTCACATCGATTCCTGTTTCTATATCTTATATGGACAAGGTCTTTGACCCTCGTATCTATGTGAAATTAGTTTAGCATCATACTTTGTTGCTCTAAAGGGCCCATAGCTTGGAAAATAAGGAAATGTACCTATGTGGACTTTTTGACCTTTAGAATACATAAATATAACATAAAATTTTGTTAGATATATAAATTCAAAGATGGTTATATAAAAATACCAATGTGAGACAGATTTGTAAAACTATTTAGGGTTAATTTCAGCTATCCTCTACTGATGGATGATTTGAGTGATGATTTGGCATCATCATAGAATGTCAATATCCGACTTTTGTAAATAAATAAATTATTAGAATATATGTTATAGTTTAATAAAGACATAAAAGCTCTCACGCTTTTTATGTGTTCGTAAATGTACTCATAAACCTTTGGCATGTTCTCTTTACAACCTTGACCACTACCAAAACATCCATAAACAAGATTATAACTAATTTCCTATATTGTCCACAGGTGACGAATGCTCCCACGAAGACCATTGCGCGTCCCAACCTTGCCGCAATGGCGGACGGTGCGTGGCCGACAACACCACGACAGCTGGCTACTCCTGCGCCTGCCCTCCTGGCTTCACTGGCTCCAGGTGCACTGAGGATGTAGTGGAGTGCTCCAGCGGCTCCGGACCTTGCCACCACGGCAGATGCTTCAACACGCACGGCTCGTATACCTGTGTCTGCGAGCCGGGGTATACCGGCAGAGATTGTGATGCGGAGTACGTGCCTTGTGAACCCTCACCATGTCTTCATGATGGACGGTGTACTCCACTAGATCCGCTTAGATATGAGTGTGATTGTCCGCCTGGTAAGTGCTTTTTTATATTGTGTTTGGTAGATAGTAAAACAAATAAAGAATCTGGTTAGGTTTGGCATTCTTTCAATTTGCCATCGTAGATCGGATTGACATCTTGATCTAATAAACTTTTAAAATCTTTTCTTATGAAAAGTATGAGTATGGCTTTTGTTGTTAATCTTCCATTATTAGTAATTAATTTACGTAGTAATAGCTTTGAGTTGGTGAATAATAACCCCAATATATCTTCGTAAAACACCAGAGGTAATACATGCATGATTAATAGGCTTTAACAATATCACGCTTTTGTTCCTAAAATGCGGCGCGTGGGCCGTTCACACCTCCATATCCAACCGGATAAAGGTATTAAGTGTTGAAGTTATCTGAGTTCATATGTATACGGTTAAATAGCTTGGTGCGATTCTCCACGTCATTCAAGTTTCCATACCGGGCGCGTTGCTCACAATGTTAGTGGTTTGTAGTGACCGCACTCGTATGTCGTCATTACATACTGGCGGTGTAGATGTGGCTGCCTTGATGTTTACTTAGGAAGTATTTGTTAGACTTTCTGTCAGTCTACAGATTATTCTGTAGGTGTAATATTAAATTTTCAAAAAATGCTGTACATCGAAATATACTGACTCTTATGTCACGTAGAGAATAGAAACAAAATCTATCTAACATTTTGTCGTCTCCATCAAGAATTTATTCTGGCAATGAATCCTTATGTAACTAAAAGGTTTTCTGGCAATTTATTGTAAGGCTTGTATATAGTTAAATCCACTCATTGAGATATTACTCCTCTATGTATTCAACCTCGGTATAGAATTCAGGACGTGACGGTAAACGGTGTATGTCAGAGGCACTGATCTAAGACAATGCTGTTTTGCGAAGACGTAATTATCAAATAAAAATATAATTTAGATTGCCAAAACTATCGGACGCCAGTGGAGCTATTCAATTTTGCAAAAAAAATATTTCGTCTATATGAAATGAGAAGATGCGAGGCCAATTTCTGAAGGATTATTATCTGAACTGAATTGCCATTGTAATACAATAGGATGCATTTAATTCACTAAGCCCCTATAAAAATGGTTTTAATAATTCACTTCTCGTCTCATTCCCTTCTACGTATTACAGTAAGAAGTCTCAGCAATTTCTTTGTGGCTGAGCAAGTTAATAATCTTGTTGTTTGTCATTTTATTGTGGAAACTAGGAAGTATAATATCCGTTGTTATTTTCTTTACGGTATATTGAACAAGACATTAATAGATTTATTTAGATTATTTGATATGTTTTGTATCTAAATTTATGTATTTATTCTTAATACATCGACCTGTTGGAAGCGGCCTGCATCCAGCGACTTCCTGCAACAGGTCGATGTGGAGATCCTTGGAGGAGGCTTATATTCCAGTGGCTGAGATGATGATAATGATTCTTAATACCATGATTTGTTTTAATAGGCGACTAAACTTTACAATTATAATGCAATAAATATCTTATGATTATCATCAGCAGCCAGAGTATGTCTCCTAAACGTAGACAAATAAATATAACCAATTTGAAATAAATAATGAAAGGTTTTAAAAACTAGTAAACAAATAAATATCCCTAAACATTCGTAAACCACAGCATACCACGCCTCTTGTATTAAAATCTACAAATGATTTTATCGAACCCTCCACCACACAGAACCTATTTAGAAGATAACATAGTTTAATTATATGTACATCAATGATTGGACTGCAGATCATGTTAGATGTACCCATTGATTTTAAAATGTGATGGTCAATTGCATTTAACATCAAATATAAATATCACCCATAAATACAACCCAGCATTGGTTCGCACACAATCATATAGAATCATCTAGCATAAATTATTTACGAAAACCAATTTAGCCTGAGGTGTAATGGCAAACCATTTTGAATCCTTGCTTCGCTCGTGTGGACTGATGGAGTGGTTTGGTGCGTGTAGACCGAATATTTATGGCCTTATTCATAAACGGTTTAAAACACTTTTTTACTTATCGAATGTTTTTTTTTAAACACTGTTGAATGTAGTTTCCGGAAGGAGACAACATTCGAAAACTAAAAAAAAAAATGTATCAATCCTTTTTATAAATAAGTAAAGTGACTTTATTGTTTACCACATATTACAAACAGGAACATAGGGAAAAAAATCGTAAAATAAATGTTGGTCACCTCTAATAGAGATAAAGTACGACGTACTCAATCACGTCAGATAATTATAAACAAACATAGTCTCGCGTTTGTATTATTTCAAATTGGCTGTAACTCTATCTATTGTTACATCTAGAAACAGACCCAATATACTTTAATAGTTCACTAACATTAGCTTAGTATGAAGCTTGCCGTGATTAAATAAATTATAGACTCTACATGAGCGCTAAATTATACCTACATTATCCGGCCATTTTAAAAACCGCGAACAAACAAATAAACTCAATATTATCTACGCAAATATATTTAAAGGAGTTCAACATTATACACATTATTCGATTTAAATGTTAATTCCATTAATTATGTTTTACAAATAAGCTGAGGTAGCACGTCATAAATTCGTGCACCGTATCTGTGCTGCATAAATAAAATACATAATTTCAAATGCACATACATTAGACAAATAATTATTTTATCTTCACCATTATCGAGTAAAATATGTCATACTGTAAACTACACTGGAAATAACTTTCCCACTGCAATAAAATAGTTTTACAATTTAAGTAAACGTCTCATCGTTTGCATAGTGCGAAAGTTTGAGCCGCATTCCTCTGAGCGCGTAGATATGAAGGTAATGAATGGTCGCGTTTCATGTCTGATTTATTTCGTAGTCTGAGGTCTGAAAGTCGACCGTGGCCCGGGGCGGGCACGACCAGCCAGTTCGAAAGCTGCGCTTAGGCTCGACGTTGTTAATGTTTATATCCATATTTATAGTTGAGTCAACATTGCATTAAAATGGCCCCGTTGTATTTATACACACGTATACAAATAAACAACATTAGTTTGAGTAACGATGCAGATAGCATCTGTAAATCTGTCTGAATCTGCGCTAACATGTTGGCGCGTAGGTTTAATGGTCACTCGGCATAGTGATGTTCATGTTTTTAAACTCTTTAATGAGTGTTTGTAAAGATTAGGTTTTGATGTAGCAGATAAATTATGTTCGCACTTTTACGCTATCGATTTTTAACTTAAAAATAATATTAAAATATATATGCAAAACAGAAAAAAATACTGTTTCGAAAAATCATTTAAAATCGTGTGCTACTTGCAACATCTTACGACTTATTAAATCTTTTCGCAGAGTCAATTATACGCGTAGGCGATAAGAGGATTTACTAATAATATCGCTCAATTAATAATGATATAAACTTGCGTAACATCGAGCCTATCGCATCGCTAATTTGTTTAACCGGACCAACTGTGGGGAAACTATATTATCAAACTCGTTTTCTTATTTAAAAATTAACTGATTCTGTTCTTATTTATGTAAAAAGTTTACGAATATTTTATTTATGTATTTGTTTTGATCATAAATCGCTATTTGAGCTATAAGATTTTGATCTTAGGCAAATTCCTCTACTTTTAGTCGTATCAAGCTTGTTGTTACCTTGGTTTTTAATTAAGCCATTAAAATTTCACATTTAGTTGCCATTTTATAGAGTGTTAAAAGCCGTAAAGCTCTATTAAAATTAACATGCTAATTAGCACTGTGACAGCTAAAATATACAGCATAAACAAAACTAGGAGCAGTAATCATTTGCAATCTTTCACCTCATACACTCAGCTGATGCGTCACGGATATTAAAACGTTACCTTTAATAGGTAATTTTCAAGCGATAAAAAGTCACACAGCACTTTGTTCGTAATTCGAAGTGTCGAAACATATTGCGCAACAATTTTTATGTAGTCCGACGCCTAGGATTCATTAGCTTCATTGCGGAGTTGCAACACGGTGGTGAACTGTTGCGAAAGCTAGTGAGAAATGTGCCGCCGGTTGAAAGTGCTGGGAAATTGTTTGCTTTAGCTTCTGTCGAGGTAATCGCTCCGTAATCGTGCTGCCGGCTTTCGTGAAACAACTACACAAAAAAAAAAAACAAAATTGAACAGTTTATTTTTATAAATTGACGCTTAATCATATTTTAAGGTGATTGTTTCCGCTTTTAGCTCTTTTAGATTCCATTTCTGGGAATTTTGTAATAACTTTCTAAAATTTAGGTAATGTAATTATGAATAATTTTTATTGGCTTATTTGTGTGATTTATTGAAACAAAGTAGAGTGACTATGATGAGCGATTAAAAATTGAGTCCATTATCCAATGCCATGTGTAAGAGGCAATAGGATTATGTTCTCAAAATTTATCAGCAAATGTTAGTCCATCATGAAACTTCCCACACTCCACCATGAATCACACAAGCATGGAACAGGAACTTCAAAAATATTTCACACTTATAGTAATTTTAAGTACTTTTCCAATCACCACCCTCTGTTCCCAAAGAACCATAGTCTAAAATAACTCACTCACTAACACTCAATTAGCAGCGACAACCCTGAGAAATATCCGCCAATAGTCGAACGTGGGGACATATCGATCTGTCAGTTACTTAAATAGACCGGTGACGTCACGCTCTCTCCCAAGTGTGGGAACTGAAGGCCACTTCATTAATTTGCAGCGTGGACATATTTGTTTATTGCCTCTTAATGTTACTTGTAATTATATTGTTAGTCTGGCGCTTGCAGCTTAGTTATGCCGCTCTGTAAGAACTTAGCTTAGAATCCTCGATGGGAAGTGTCAGTGGTTGAAGTCATGAGATTTTTTTCATAAGTTTTAGATTTAACAATCGCCTATATATTATTATATTTTTGCTATCGATGGTTTAAGACTGCCTTCAATTCTGAATGGTCAGCAAAATATCATGTTAGATCATCTTAATACAATATCAGTTCCGTAAAACATTTCTCAGAAACTTGTATTAAATACTAGTATGATATCAATTGGTCATGAATTTAATTCCGAATAAAGCATGACGTGTAATGGTTCCTTATAAATGTTATTAATCAGTAGATATTACATTTGTGGGAAATTGTGAAACGCCAGTGATCCCAAAGATTCGTGATTGGCCAGATAAAACGATAAAATGGGTAAATCAAGTTATATCACTTTCTTTATAGCATTCCATTAATTATTAAGCTTGAAGTATTATTACTTCTAAACAAGTTGTTATAAGTGTAAGATCCCACAAAATGTTCCTACTGGTATTGGCAGTTTCATCCGGATTAAAAAAGGTTTTTTCTCGCTATATTTTTTCTGGGATATAAAATACTCTTTAGCTTTCCTCTATAAATGACCTCCCTAACACTAGCGACTCTGGCTACAATGTCCCTCAAACCGAAACACAACCGTATATTTACACTGCTGTTTGGCGGGAGAAATAGACATTGTGGTGGTACCTACCCAGGCTCTCACATATGAGAGACCTACCGCCATTTCCTGAGATTATCCCATTCAAACACACTCCATAGCTTTATACATTGGTATAGATTAGTATCACATGCTGGATACATTAAGTTGACATCTGCTCGAGAATACGGCAAAGACTTTAATAGCTTCCGTGTAAGGGATAAGTGGCTTCTATTAGACAACCGTTGCGGTGTAATTAGGATGTCTTAAATGTCATTTGCGAGAACAAAATAAAATATTTATTATACGATTGATACCTCGCAGGGTGACTTCAAGAGGTAGTGCTTAATAAGAGATGTTTTAAAATTCCGGCATTTAACTTTATCTTAGTAGATCAAAGAAGTAGTTTAGTTAGAGTTTAGTATGAAATTTGGGATGTAGAAAATAGTTGATTTAGAAAAAAATATAATTTAAAATGTAAAAATACATTGTTTTAGTATTTAAGGTTTTAGTTTCAATCTAGTTTATTGGCTGAAACATGTTAAATAAATGTTATATTCGCAAATATATGCCAAAATTCGAGATATCATAAAGTTAAGCTTATCAAATTTTATAACAGTGACATTTGTGGACGTGAATCTCTGTTATTTATTATAACGATAATATTTGAATAGCACATTGCTATTTTAAATTTTATATCACATTCGTGCTTTTCAAAACTTATGTAACGACAACTATGCAAGTTAGCTTAATTTGGTAGCAGAAATGTCGTCCCATCACAAAAACGCATTTGAATAATTTTCATGCGTTTTCGGCGCTCGGGCTAATGAAGATTTATCTTTATCGATAATTAATATTCTCATGCCAATGGGAATCAAGGGAGACAGGAGTCTCACACTTGATGTCAATATTGTTAATTTAAATTCCACAGTTACAAACTGTTTGGATGAATCCCATCGACTATTCATGGGTAAATATGAATCCGGAGGAATTTGCTCAGTATAATTTTGGACTTAACCAAACTAAATGTTTGGATCGTGGCCGCTTAATGTACACGCCGGGATAATAGAAATACTATGAGATTAGATTATTGTAACTTATTTTCAATTGATTCGAAACGTTAAGAGAACTGGAAGTGCTTTAGTTTCATAATAAAAAGTTGAGTCATGATTTTTACAGGATTATGGATTATTTCATGGCTATGTATTTGACGTTACCAAATATAATTGAGTATCAATCAATCTATTATATTTATATAAGTATAGTTAATTTAATTTTTCAAGCACCGAAGATGTTTATTGTCGTTTAGAAAGTTTATTTTATTTCTTATAGCAATTAATCATTTTTCGACCTCAGCCAGCCGTTTGTTCTTCATCAACAAGTCCACAAATATCTGATTTATTGTATTAGTTGGCTAACATTGATTGCTCGGTGATTGTTACGTTCCCATAGAGTCTCGCTTGATGTTAATTGGTGATAAAGTTGGTGCCACAAATCTTCGCGACATATTTATGACTGCCTTCATTTTACCTCTGACGTCTTTCTATACTACTAGATACTTTAAATACTATTATTCCTCAACTATGTGTTATATTGGAGCGTGATTTATGTGTAGGAGACTGTTTCCAGTTCTTATGTAATTTATGTTATCAATAACCTATAGGTAAATATGCGTATTTTTTTTTACTTGGCTTTTTATTATTTGAATGATCAAGACGAATTCTTGTGTAATAATTGATGGATAAAATAGTTATCATCTGTTTAACCGGATAGAGCATAAAATTTGACCCAAAAAAACATTTACTATTCGAAAAAATATCTATAACCGCTTACAGCTCATGCCAACAAACCCGCACACATGGACCCATAAATACGCTCATCCAAAATATTTACGCTTCGCAAAAAAAAAAACTGACGAATGATTTTAACCGTACGTAAACATGCGCACATGTGCCCGTGGGAACATACTGAATGAAGGTAATGGACTTGGTTGAGTTAAGACTTGCTAATCGATCGCGAACAGTGCCCTCTGTTGGTGGCTTCGACGCTTCTGATGCGTTTTGTTGTGTTTACTCACTGTTGAGACGAGTTGTTGATTGTTGATGAGAATTGTATGTGTGTTTGAATGATGTTGCATCTATGATTTTCTGACAAATGTTTTCTACAATAGTCGTATCAGGGTCGATGTATTTTCTGTGTTGCCGATTTTTTTTTTACAAAAATGTAATTTAAAATTTAGATTTTAGAATTAGATGAGTTTTTCAAAATAGCATAAAACTATTTCTTAGATTTAAGCGAATCTTACACATTGAAAATGAAACAGTCACTGAACGGATGACTAATACCTCGGTCCGCCCCGTGACCCGTGACAAAAAATGTAAAAAATAAACCTCTGCCGCGATAAAATCCGTAAATAATAGTTTTATTTCAATACATTCAAATTGTATACAAGGAATATTATTAATTCTTAAATTATTTTTTTAGTTTAAAGTTTATCGAACTTTTCTCACATCTGCCATGATCATGCAACCTAAATAACAGCAGCAAAAAATATCCATAAAGAACGAGCTTCTATGAATATTTAATGTTCCCCGAATAGGCATATTCTAAGTCTGGTTTTCAAGTAGTCTCCAATAGCATATGGTTCGATGTCAACAATGTAGTAAATTTTTTTAAACGTTCAAAACATTAATTAGTTTGGGAACTATCAAACTAACAATCTCTCACAGTGATGATTCATAAAAATATAATTAGTACTTTTATTCGGTACAGTTTTTTGCCAATCTCATACATGTGAGCTAATTAAATATTCTAGCGTGTAATGGCTTGTTAAATAATATCCGATGGTGATTTTGACAGTATACTTCGGTGTTTATAATGTTTAATTTCCTTCTTTCTAAACACGGAAATAACTTAATTAGTCTGTGAACCGAGGAGATTTGAATTCGATTCTCAGGTTGTGTCTTACTTTGCCAGTTTTTCGACCTGACAAATATAATTGATTTGTAGTTTTTTTTTATTGCAATGAATGGCAAGACGAAAATGCCGTCCGCCTGATGGTAAGCTATACGACCGCTCATTGAATTACAAAGCAATACTTGGCATTCCACTGCGCTCGCCATCCTGAGACATTAGACGTTAAGTCTCAATAATAATACTCGTATTTCTCCATTTATTGCCAGAATAATAAAATAAAGTATCTTTCCACCAGGTTACCGAGGACAGAACTGCGAGATCGACATCGACGACTGTCCAGGCCACCTGTGCCAGAACGGCGCGACGTGCGTGGACGGACTCAACTCGTACACGTGCGAGTGTCCGCCCACCTTCACCGGGACGCTGTGCGAGACCGACGTCGACGAGTGCGCTCTCAGGTGAGACTACATTCTAGAACTATCGAAAGGAGACGATGGATTACCGTATAGTTTTATCTGCCGTTGATAGTTTTAATGATTTCAGACACAACGCAACTAAAATATTTGCACATAAAAGCGACTTTTTTGTTTTGTTATTTTTTACCTGTCGTCGTATTTCCCTTTTACTTTTAAATACGCTATAATACCCAAAAACTATGAATGTATCACCCAAACACGAAAATATTTTAAAAGTCACAAAAAAAGCTTTGTCGCGTTTCTAAGTGAAATGTTTAGCTGCCTTGTGTTTGAAGTCTACTAAAACTACCATCCGGCTTTGTTTTCAATAGCACTCTTGATATACTCTGTATGTATCCTTCTGCTCTGATCATCAACAACAGAAGAGTACAGCTTGCACGAAGTTTGTAAACAATAACAATATAAGTACAATAAATAAAAAATGGATCAATTTAATGCGAATATAGTGATTTGGAGTGGAAAGATAACTCGCGTTTCGAGGTATATTCGGTTACAAACAACACGTGGTTATTCATTCTATTTGGATTGCATCGGCAATCAGATGAATTGTAGTCTCTGTCGTGGCCATATAAAGCAAAGGAATTTACCCAATCTTAATTTTTAAGAGGCTGAGTCATGTTTGGCTTCCGGACTCACGCGTGCCTTCTTAATATCCCTAAGCTGTTTAAGTGACATTTTGCCGTTTGCTTTATTTGACTGCAACACCAGGTGCCATGCAGACATTTCCCAATATAAAAAGTAACAAAAGTTTCAAATTTTTCCCATTAAAAATTAAAATAAATAATGACATAACATCGAGTAGAACATTCTCGTAGGTATTGGTATTAATTTTCTTAAATGTTGTGTTAATACATTTTAATTGGTTGTCTCGGACCCGTCCCGTATAATTCGGTTGTCAAAATATGGACGTCCCAATTAGCCAGGCGTCCCGGGCCGCAAGCCTGCAGCCGATCGACTGATCGAACAAATCCTTGCTAATTAAAAACAAACTCTTATACATGCACGTAAGACTTTAAATGGAAAGTATTGATCATCATTATTTGAAGTGCGCCATTTTGCGGTGAAATACCTTTCGCCATTTTGTTTTGTGCAAAAAGTATAACAAAAGAATGTGATAATTGACCGATATAGAAGTAATAAGGTAATAATATCTACATTTATACTGTTTTTCGACGCAATATCATCACGGACGGCGATGGATCGGGCGTTAATTACAAAACGACTCGGCGGAGTCAATGGCCTGACGACGTCAAGCGATGACGGAAAGGCGGGAAATACTTTGTTATATATATTATTTTAATGTCATCTTTGGGTAATAGCATGTCGGAAACATGCTCAACTTAATGAGCTCTAATTGTGTCTTATAAATACCTATCTATTATATCCTACACAACAAACGCGGGTTCTTTTAGCAATGCTCATAATGTTCCAAAATAGTGCATTACGCATAAAATTTTCTTTTTATGTCGTTTTAAATAAATTTCATTTAACATGATTTTGATTGTCATACCTAATTTAGATAATAAATAACATTTATGAATAAATAATAAATCCTTGTTATTAATAAATTCGCTATAAGTTAATATTTTGAGCGAGTATCAATGCTGTACGTCACCGCGGTGCGCCGACGTTGCTTCATTAATTGTTAGCTAATGATGAAGTATAAAAACGCCTGAGATGTTCACACGGCCAGGCCATATCTCGTACCACTCACTTGCACTTCAAAATATTGACTATTTCCATACCAAATGCCACAAATATACGACAATAAAGATAATACCAGTCATCATGTTAGCCATTAATTTATTTTGCTAATGTAATTAGGTGCCAAAATGGGTTTGGACGTAGCACATTTTTACGAGATTTTACGAGCGTAATAACAATTTGCAAACTAATGAAGTTTCCGATTAAAATAAGTGCTTCTAAAATATGTAAAAATATACTTTACCACATTAGCTATCTTGAGGTATATTTGAATTATTTTACACGATCAATAAACATTATTAATAGCCAATAACTTAGGTTATTCAAGAGTTTTCTAAGACGTATTTATTCTGCAGATAGATTTCACAATCTTTTTTTAAAAATTAGAATCCATATAAATGTAAAGAGCAGTGTCCAACATTGCATCACATCCTTATTTTTAGCGGATCTTGGCGGGTTTCATTGTACCGGAACTCTCACGATTTCAACGTGTCACAATAAAAACTAACTTAGCCAACTGTATTAATCAGACTTAAAAAATCGTATAGTGCAGTTTCTAAATTTAAAATATTCGTTATTACCGTTTCAAGGAAATTAGTGATATTGAAATGGAAATTTATTTAATCCGCATTACTGGCTGTTCTATAGACTGTGTTTGAGTATATTAATAATAGCTCTTATAGTATTAGCATCGTTGAAGTCTGGAAAAAAAACATGTATTTTAGCTCAGTCTATATGTTCACTTACAGTTTACAAAAATACATGACTTGTTCACATCGTCAAAAATACATAGAGATTCCAAACTTGATTTTATCAGTTTTAAATGATCAAAACAAAACAAATGCCTAAATCATATGTAAACCCATCACACAAATATCTAAAAGTAAGAAACGTTAAAATTAATTGTCATAATGTTATTGTCATTATTCAAACCTTAATATTTATTGTCCTCGTATCAAACTATCAATAATTTCGACCGTCCACGTTTTATTTCGGACCCCTGCTGTAAATACCCATTACGGAACAAAGGGAATATCTATTTATTAAATAAAAGCTTTTATTAAGAGTCAATAAAGTTTAGTTTACAATCAATAAACAGGGATGTGATTTGTTACGCTTTGAAAATAAAATGATAATTATTTGTTTAAAATTTCTGAGAGTTTGGGTAAGTTAAGGTAATTTTTCGTCGAGTTTATTGCCTTGTTTTGGTTGGTTACAATAATTAATAGAAATTTTCAATATGCGGCCTTATCGAAAAGTAAATAACTTTCATATTACCAATGTTTTGTTTTCTCGAATTGAATGAATGATAGAAATTATAATGAAGCAATTTAAAACATTCTCTATTCCACCTTTGCAACTGGCAACTTCTCTAGCCCGTAACAGGATAAAAGTAAAGCTCATAGTTATATTGTGTAAATCCCGGACAAATCAATTTAAGTGCATCGGAAAAATCATACAAGTTCAACTGCCAAATTTATTCTAAATTATAATCCAATATCGTATTTACAGCTCACATCCGGGAGATTCCCCTGCTAAATTAAAAAATATAAGTCGCATATCTGTGGACATATTGGGTTTATGTCTTAACCGCTTAGCGTACTCCCTTACTTCTTATTTTACATGCATTGCGCTCTAAAAGCTTTATCATTCCTGTTCAATTTTGAATTCTACTGAATAAAGATAAGATTGCATTTAGCCTGTTGTGGTGTCTCATGGGATAGTGTCATACTATCCGAGTCGTTGGCTCATGAAACGAAACAGATAAATGCGTGCCCGATATCGTATTACGTCTGTGGGTGTAGTTCTTTTTGGTCTTGTAATGATGGCGCGAAGCTTCAGAGGGGATTTCAGTCGCGCTGTTTTTGCCCCGATCGAAATTTTTCTACGGGTTTTGTATGTTTTTTGTACACGAATTCCAGAGTGAATAGGATAAATATTAATAAATGAATGCTGTAAGTAATACCCAGAACCGATCAGGATGCGTCAGAAGAAAGTGGATGTGAAATTGATATGGGAGCGGGAAAATAGGAATCCGTTTCTGCTTACCTTTATGTGATGCAGGCCAGACCTCTCTATTTTTATTTTTCATGTTCCCTGGATTAAGAGATGCTAATTGATCATTTATTGAGTTTTCGTTGCCTTTCTTATAACATCATATCCCGCTTGTTATACTTTTCTCGTGATCTCTCGATCTCCTTCATCTACGTCATCTAATCTAGTTAAAGATGCACATCTATTTTTAATACGACGTGGAATTGTCATAACATTTAATTTATTATTTCCGTCTTAAGTAAATACACGAACATGTTCCACTCGTGCACACTAAATAACATAATTTAACTCGTCTGATTAAACATGTTGCGTGGCCGATGTTGCCGTCGTATCTACACATTCTTCCGCCTCGACGTGAATGAAATGTCAACCATGTCCAACTTAAAAATACCAACAAATTACCAATCGGTTGATATTTAATCAAAATTTATTACAATTAAAATATTTCCTACAAACCTTTAGAAATTCCAACGGTACATGATTTGAATACCCACACACATGTATATTTATTAGCCGCTTCGGAACCTTAAATACTCGGATTGTTTATTAATTACTTATACGTGTGAGTTTTAATTACCGTGTCGGTTCTGTCTCTTTCTTTCTTATTAAGTTTAATGATGGTGAAAGAGATGACGATGTTTCATCTCATACGGCCTACGGAAGCCGGTTTCTGAATATGCGGTGGTAGTTGCGTTAAGTAAATGTCTTATTGTAGATGAGATATGTACGCGCTGTAAGACCTTTTGGTCTTGGCGTGTTTGTAATTAGGCTTCTTGTTGGTTTTAAAATTATTGTTTCGACTTCTGTGCTGGATTTAAGAGTCGTTTGTTTGAGCGGCGCGTGCATACTGGATTCATGTTGCTGTGGTTTTGTGAAAGATGCCACTGCCAAACGAGTTGTTGGATGTCTATAAGTATTCATTATCAGCGTCTATTGTAAAGTTATTTTCTTTATACATTCAGCGTGACTACTGAACCTCTTACTTAGTCTTCGGTTTAAGAACGTTGCTGTTTCAATATTTATTAAAGTAATTATTTTCTGAATGTATGAGTAAATATTAAATATGAAAAACTAATAAATCGTGAAACTGTAATGGTCATACAGTATCGCTCACAGACATTGTATCATAATTCCAAATTCCGGATAAGAATGACCATATAACAAATTGCACATATTAAAATGTAATATAAATCACATGCCGTACAAGAGCAAAGAAAAAAAGCGTAAAGAAGCCGTTATCCAAATCCAAGACTACCAGCCATTATTCAATACAAAACTGACTAATTTGCATTCATGATAAATAGTAAAGTGTAAAAAACGAAAGTCTTCATTATTACCTTGACTATCAAGATCTCCCTACCTGCTATTTGTAACTGACAAGGTCCAGAAACGATTGACCTCCGGTCTGTGCTCACTTGTATAGTTTAAAGGTTTCTCTAATCCTGGTTCTGTATTCAATTGAAAGAAAATACAAAATGCATCAATTATGAGAATCGATGGTTTCGCCCCGCCGCCAGTGACGCCGCGGTGATAGACTGATGAAATGTGGTAGCTTAATGGTTTGACCTGTTGTTTATAGTTTTAATTTTAAATTCTAATTCTGACCTTTTACCCGGATCTAAATCCGAAAGATAAGAAGGTAATTATGGGAGGTGACTTGTAGGGAATACGGGAGCGATAATCTCCACTAATTTGGATGAAATTTGATATTTTAATGGATTTTAACTGGACCGTGTTTGATAGGATGCTGTTAAACGGGCTACGTGTATTTTTAATTGTGTAATTATTTGTAACGGCCTCACCGATTTAGATAAAGCTCGGAGTGTTTTTGAAGTGGTCCACAGCGTCCATAAACACCTACGGGAATCGGAGAAGTAGTAACTTCGTTGTCGGCTGTTGAGGATAACGCATGGAGGATGAATGAGCATAAGCCCATGGAAGGTTAATATTCCTAGTAAATAATCATTAAAAGCTTAAGAGATATTCAGAGATAACAAATTCGTTGGAAGAATTAGTAGTATAGTAATAGTGTAGTAATCGGGCTTAATTTGTTTACCTATGATGGACATTTCTAATCTCTTTGAACACTACTGTTCCATTTTTCTGCATTAAGAATTCACATGCACACAAAAACATGAATACTGAAGCCGAAAATTTCCATTAATTGAAGTAGATTGTCTTTACACCTCGCAATTAATTTGCTTTATGATATGGCGTTAAATTTTACGACGCGATTGCATTTCGCATAAATTTGCGAGGCGCGCTGCGCATCATTAACAGAAGCTGCGCATGCGCATGTCCACGCTACTGGGTACCGCGGTCATTGAAGCCTATGTTATGGGATGTAGCGGGTACTTAAAGCAATTTTTCGTATGTAACTTATCAGAGATTAAGGGCTTAGGACGGTTCCATGTAGTCTTTTTATAAATCTGCTGTACCAAAAAGCTGTGCCGAAGATTGCTACTTCATCTCGGAAACCTTTGATTAAAGCTATAAGAAAAAGTTGGATGGGTGGACATAAACGTAACCATGTTCTTGTTCTCAAATATTAAATCAAAATAACAATCAGGTGCAACTAAGTCATTTTGCGTGTAATAAAAACTTTTGAAGAACATCCCACTCAAATCAATCAATCTGCAGTGCCGCCTAGTCAAAGTGATTTCATACTGCGAATAAATTAAACCGCGTCAGTTGTCCCAGCATCTGCCTAATGAACCCTAGATTGATTGCCGCTTCTAAAACACGAAAAAGGCGCCCGGTTGAATCGGAGCGGTTGCTTTCACCGCCCTAGCGATGCCGGTTATCGTACAAAGCGAATAATGATTAATGATGATGACCGAGTAGGCAATCATCTCGTACGGCCCGCCTTCCGTGTGCTCGCGGGTTCAATGCCACCGGTCTTACTGTTATAAATTGCATGATCGTCCACCATTTACTATATGCGTTGTTTTTCTCCATGCGAATTGATGGAAATGTCTTTTGTTGTGGTCTATTTTGTTTTGTTTGGTGCTGTTTGTTATATTGCCTTAAATATGTACTTTTGTTCATTCCCGAAATGGAATAAGCGGAAAAGTTCGAGAGTGCTGGCCACATACGGGTAAGCGAAATGTCGGACGCCCGCCTACAAGGTGGATGGACGATCTGGCTAAGTTTGCACGTCGTACGCAAGTCGCTGGATGCAGGCTGCTTGCAACAGGTCGATGTGGAGATCCTTAGGGAGGCCTATGTTCAGCAGTGGACTTTCTGTGTCTGAGATGATGATTTCATTGATGAGGAAAAATTTGGTTATGATAATGATGATTCCCGAAAGAATACGTGCAGGCCATTATCACAAAATATTGAAACAGGTGCATGTTGATCTGTTTGAGAATGGAACTCAAATTACGTTACCGATGTAAACCAACTGCTAAATCGATTCAACCACTGAATATTTTTCTTCATTAGAAGATAAATGAGGCGAAACATCACTGGCATCTATCGGTCTATTATCACAGTCTACTCAAGAACAGTACGTATTATACAAGTAGTTTTCCATGTTCAAATCTTGTATCGTGGGTGGCATGAATAATGATCACACAAAATTAGATAATGATGGAACAATTTTCGAAAAAACGAGTACCATGCATTTGCTCTCTGATTACACTACTACTGATTGTTATAACTCTATTTAATTCTTCAAGAAACTTTATTCTTCAATTAAAAGTAAGTATACATGAATAGGATGGTTGATTAAATAACTATGCATTTCAAATAAATAATTCTCTTTAGAAACTAAACATTTATCGTGATATACGTCCAAATTCTGATCAACGTCATGTTACTAAAAGTACAGTTCTGTAACAATGCCGAGATATCCACAATTTCGCAGATTTCCTATCCAAATGGCTTGTTAATACAAGGTGGACTTCAAATTTGATCAGATAAGAGTTTCGCTCGTGCCGCGCCCGGTCCCGATCCGCGCCCGATTGCACCGCCGACCGCATAAATCTTATGAAATGGGGACGTGATTAAACATTTAACGTTAAATGGAAAATCATTTTACTCGTAATTATTATAATTTATAGTAATTAAATAGGATCATATATCAAACTTCCCGATGAGAACGAATGCTTTTCTTAATTCGTTTGTACTTGAATTGTTGGGACGTGATATATGGCTTGTGGTGCTGTACCTTGATTAAGTTTGGTGGTCAGCGTGTGTGAACGTCGCCTTGGGCTATACGCATGTACACTTTTAATTATGTTCTAAATTATGGCGTAATGAGTGTTTTCTTTGTTTCGCATTTAACGTGAAATATTTTTAAAAGTACGATAAGTGTTTCATAATTAACCTTTTTAATGTGTGACGAATTTAAAACGTCACATTAGAGTGAAGGAAAATTCATTTAAGCTACCGCCGTGCCTTTTGTCTCAAGAATTCCTCACTCGGCATTATGCTTTCACATAAACATCCACTAAACGCGTTAATAGGCGGCATTAAACTTTTTAAAATCCTATAAAACTGCACGTGATGCGTGGCCGGCCACTGCGGTCGCTTTAATTGGAAATTTTGTCATTGTATTTAACTAAGCGTTGGTATTATCAAATTCCATTACCAGCTCGGCAGTAGATTGAGATGTTACTCTAATATAAGTAGTTTTAACTGACATTTATAGGCATTCCGAGTGCGTTATAGTCGGATTTGATAAGCATTAATATGTGAAACTGATAAATAGAACAATTTATACATCGACTGTATCTTTAATGCTACGATTTGAAGTCATTATGACAGCCTCCGTGACGTTAGTCAGAAACTCAAACGGCAGGCAGCGTGTTCGATTCCCGCACCGAAACAAATGATTCGTGTGTGGGTTTTTGTAAGAACGATAAGACCCCGTATTTTTTGAAACCAACGACACAAACCTCGATCTTAGTGTCGAGTCAGGACTATGTAACTGTTGGGTGTATTTGGGTATATCTATATGATTTTATTTTATTGCACTGCATGTCGAGATTGCCATACCGTTCGCCTGATGGTAAGCGTTACGACCGCTCGTGAACAGTAGCAAAACCAAACAACATCTTGAATTACAAAGCAATTGAGTACCAACTCCACTGCGCTCGCTATACTGACACATAAGATGTTAAGTCTCAATACGTCCACTTTTACTTCTGATTTTCTAAGACTAATGTTTTGTCGGCAGGCCGCTGGTGTGTCAGAACGGTGCGACATGTACGAACTCTGTGGGCGGGTTCTCGTGCATCTGCGTGAACGGCTGGACAGGCCCGGAGTGCTCGGTGAACATCGACGACTGTGCAGGCGCCGCGTGCTTCAACGGCGCCACCTGCATCGACCGCGTCGGCGCATTCTACTGCAAGTGCACTCCGGGGAAGACAGGTAAGGAGAAATTTGATTTCGTACGATATTATTGATCCAGTTAAATATCGCATCTTAGTTTGATAATTAGAAGTTATAAAAAATATTTTCATTGTAACTATCCCTTGTTCTGAATTTGATAGTCTTTTTTAGTCCAAAAGTAGCGAGGATCTAAGAAAAGCGACTTAATTCGTTGAAATACAACTTAGAATGTTTGAAAACTTATGCCTATCGAAGATCTCCGGTAATACTGCTGATTTAAGATTTGCCAATTCTAATTGTGATAGCTCCAACACTTGCACAACTTGGCGACATTCTATCTGATTACGTCCATTAAAACGCGCTCACTAAATGCCAAAGTTCAACCGAACAATTATATAATTTGCACAAAAACTGGATTAAACCGTGCCAAAGTAATATGGACAGCTTTGAGGCTCGACAGTTTTTACACGGCACATAATGTCGTGCTTGTCACACGCCGTTGCACAAGACGTGGAAATAATACCGCCGGTTTACGTAAATATACTATCAGCGTTTGCGAATTAGATACGTTTCGATAAGCAGATGGGATGTGATAATTGTCGTGGAAGTTGTAGTAAGTGTCGTGTAGGCTTCTTTGTTGGGGCTTCAGTGAGACAAAGGAACTCGCTGAAGTGAGAACTGATTGAGAACCACGGCAACTCGCTTTGCAATACTCAGTATTAACATGGAAAGGAATCGATACATATATGACTCCAAAAGAGAGTGTTTCAAAAAAATAAAATCCGATTTTTAGTGAGATTACTAAGGGATCAACTCTAAGACGCTTTCGAGGCATTTACGATGTTTAAACGTTAAGCGTTTGCAAGCTCGAAGTCATGTCCGCAATAAAACACCCAGCGCTAGAAACACGACACATTTAGGCTGATCATGTCATGGACGTCACAACATGATTAATTCCCTATAAATCGATTTATACGCGTCGCACTAGGTCGTGTGTCGGGTCTAACTCGCTTCTACATCGATCTTGATTAATGACGCATCGATTCCAACGCTCATTCGCATCGACAATGTATTTACATTTTATTATTTTACTCCAATTTCCTGTGCTTAATAAGTTATCAATATAAAGACGACCACACCGTGCGCTTCATACTCAAGAATGTTAAGTGGAAAATGTGATTAAAACCATCCTTCAATTCGTGATCTGACCTGAGGAACAGTTATGAAAACAATTAGTTTTGATTCGATGTTAATCCATTAATCCTAGGATAAATTAAAACTATCATCTTTGCATCTCCTCTTAGTATCGATTATGGCATCCACAGACTTATTCATAGGCTGTTTCACTTACTTACTGTATTTTACTAGGTCTCCTATGCCATCTCGACGATGCCTGTACCTCCAACCCGTGCCACGCCGATGCCATCTGTGATACCAGCCCGATCAACGGCTCCTACACCTGCTCTTGCGCTTCTGGCTACAAGGGTCTGGACTGCTCCGAGGATATCAACGAATGTGAACAAGGTAAGAACAGGATTTATACAAACGAAGGACAAGGAAAGCGGTTTGAAGAGCTTAAGGCCTCCAGCACATTCACCAATCAAACAAACCGCATTTTTATGTTTAGATTCTTGCATTTCATCTTTAATTATATTGCTTCAAAGCGTTATATCCCTGTTATTATTTTCTTTAGGTTCTCCATGTGAGCACGACGGCATCTGCGTAAACACTCCTGGGTCCTTTGCGTGCAACTGTTCCGTGGGCTTCACTGGCCCGCGCTGTGAGACCAACGTGAATGAGTGCGAGAGCCATCCTTGCAGAAACGACGGCTCCTGTCTCGACGACCCTGGCACCTTCAGATGCGTGTGTATGCCTGGTAAGTGCTAGTTTTCTATCAATCTATGAAGGAGTTTGGGTAATAGTTTGACGTATTGGAGAACTTGTCATTTTTTTTTAATTAATTGATTTTATGATGTATGATTAAAATCAGGGACCGAAACCGGTATTGAAAATACCGGTATTTTTTGGTATCAACCGAAAAAAATAATACCGGTATTTTTAATGGTAACCGGTATCCGCCAATTTTATTCGATTCCTAGAATTTAACCGGTATCATACCGGTAACCGAAATAAGGGTTACCTTTATGTTTCATGCGAAGTTCCTTATAAGTCAAAGCGGGGGCAGTGCCTGTGTGTGGTTATACCGCCGTTTGTCTTTACTAAACATTATGGCACTATACCAAACAATTATCTTTACTCATTTCATGATTTTTTCAACAGAATTACCCACCAAAATTGAAATGAACCGTATCCAGCGATATTGTGTAAACAACACGACAAGTTTGATTTTTATTTGTTATGCAACAACAACGCATTTTCTTTTGCATTCAAGGTCTTTTTAGGTTACCGGTATTAAAACGGTTCCCGTATATAAGGGTAACCTTTATATTGCGTCATAGCGGTTACCGAAATCTTAAAGGTAACCGAAATTCGTCGATACCGGTACCGTTATGTCGAATGGGTTTCGGTCCCTGATTAAAATTAAGATAAGGCTTCTGTTTATCTCTCCGAGGGGTTTTAGAACTCTTGATATTGATTCAGTGAACTACGGCATATTACAAATAAAGTGTTGTTCAAGTAATGTATTGACTGTCGAAAACTACCATCTCTCGGCAATCCGCACGATTTTGCAACTTTCATCACAGTATAACATTGTCCACTACATAAACTATATCTGCAGTGTGTATCTAGAGGTTCACTTTGTTTACGACGTTTCCCCACAAAACTGTATCTAAATGGCGCAATGGTTGACGTCGCGAAGATACAATTTGCCTTCTTGACGGCGCGCACTGCCTGATGATTATCATTACTATTAGAGCGGGACAGACTGAGTTCGAAAGGAATAGATATAGACACGGGTTGGCGCGGTATGTTTGTATTATTTGTTGATGACTTTAAAGCATTGGGGGTTAATTTTTTCTTAGTATAATGACGAATAATTACTTGCCTACATGAAGAATACACAAATATTATTTCATTAGTTTCGATTGGTTGAGTTTTGTGGATTGTTTCTAATCACACCCGGAACAGTTATGATGGGTCATCGCTGATGGTTTTGCACAAAAAAAATATGGTTATTGGTAATCTAAATACCGGGTATACCTATATATGCGCGTCAATATCTATCCAATATCAAATTGTTCAACCACCATGATGCTTTCGGATGGACTTAATTTTTTTTTTCATATTGGCTACTTGTGTAAGACAATTAGTAATGGTTCAAAGTTCTGTACAGTAAACAACAAAACAGTGAATTCCTTTTGCATCATTGTTGATCCTGGCTGGAAAATTTGCAGTGACGGGTACCTAAACAGAATAGTTTTTAAAATTAAACTGGATATTATTATTTATTTGCATACGGCAAAGCCCTCGGCTACCACTGGTACAGAGGTTGGTGATGCCTTAAATGGTGTCGGAACTCCTGACATGGCGAAGTTACAATTTGCTCCGGGCCTGACAGCTCTGACCCGCGATAAGTATCATTTGTCGGGTCGCGACGGCCGATACAGTAGGGCCGTTGCTTTGTTTGACTTGCTGTTTTGTTGTTCTGTTATAAATCAGTATGAAAATTATAGACAAGGAAAGAAGGAATGAACTGTCATGTTTATGAAACTGAATTGGTTTGTTTTCATTTAGTTTAGGTTTTGTTAATCTGTATGTAAGGTCATCATAATATTTTATCAACATCAGTGGAAAGTTTACGTTTAATTTTGTCCAAAAAGTCCAAAAAGCTCGAGACAGCCATAACACATCACATGTTTTATGTATTTTCGAATTCCTTTTGTCACAAGGAAACAATCTTGAGAATTTTGAAAGGAGTTCTTTATCAGCCAAAGAAGTCCATTACTGAACATCTAGTTATCTTTTGGGATCCTTTAGGAAACGACCTGTCTCCACTGACATCCAACAACGTTTATTCCAAGATTTATTTGTCTATTTAGTGTATAAATGTCAGCCCTGCAGCCCCATGACGGCAGGGCATCGCGGCGCCCGCGCATTGTCTTCGAGGCGGAAACGCTCGCGCACGCCTCCGCGCCACGATACTCAGATGCCTTTACATAATCTTACGCCGCTGGTGATAACGCTCTTGATTGTTTTGGTCTGTGATATTGTAGTTAAGGGGTTTGGGTTGTGTATTGGTTATTAGGGAGATCTCCAAGGATAGTTTTTCTAAAGTTAACTTCAGTAAGAATTTCATATTAGCTTGAAATTGACGTCATCTGATCTGATTGGTCACAGAATTAATGTTGAACAAAATACAAACGCCTGTTAGTTTTACCATACTTTCCTCCTATCTATAAATGATTCAAAGAATTCTCCTCAACTCATAAAAAATTTATTCACAAATTTTTAAATTTTCCGCTCCAAATTTCTTCTGTCCATAATCGTGCAAAAACATACTATCACATTTTTTATATTGTCAAATTACAATATATTTATTATAAATAATTGATATGACCCGTATCCTCGTTGAGTTTTACAACAATTGTAAAAATAATGTTACAACCGTACGGTTTAAAATTAACGTAACATTGTTAACTTCGATTATTTATAATTGGATGGTATAGTCAAGTGGTTGGTACAATGATTTTATTGGGGTGTAAACGCACCGTTCAATATAAGCTGTAAAATGTTTAATATACTATTGGCGATGATTGAGTACTCGAGACTGTAAGAAATTTAATTGGGAGTCTGTTTTAGTCCTAAATCATGAGCAAGAACTTTGCGAGATTGAGAGCGGTTGCGGTACTGATAATAAGATTGGGGGGTTGGGGTTTGAAAGAAGAAGGAATTTAGTGTTGAACATGACAGTAAAATTATTATTTCATGCTATGACTTATGTGAGAGTGGTACCTACATTAAAACTGGCTAAATCTGGCCAAAGTAAAACGTATATGATAAGTTATACCAATGTGATGAAGTTTTATACCAAAAATAAGTTAAATCGGTAGCAAGCACAGAAACATTTCAAAGTCATTTGAACTACCAAACACCCAACGAATATTCATTCAAATTACAGTCCCACTTCATTACCCTTTATACAGTATTATTATCACATAAAATACATTGTCAAGTGCATTAAACATGTCACAGGCGCAATAGTGCGTACAGAACTACTCATCCGAACGGCCTCGGATGTAACCCGACTAAATGAAAAATCACCAACATATATACAAATCCAACTATCGTTACAGCCTACCCGATTTGTCCGCTTGACCGTAGTCATCATGTATGTTATTACTCAACCAAGTTGTACATGCGAGATGTAGTGTGAGTGTGTAGGACTGGCATGGTGTTTACATTTGGTCGGGTTAGCATCACGCTCGAGTGCTCCCAGAGCGGTCGGGCCTGTGTTCCAATAAGGGCATGCAAGGGAACTCGCTATGACAGCATTATAATTTTTTTATGGAATATGTCCTTTAGGTCTTTGCTCTTTAGTTTTTGTGTGGGTAACCGTTGCGTGATCTTTGAAGGAAGATATATCGCATTCACAATTTATTGCCTTCGTGTAATTTGCAATTTTTTCTCTGGAATGTCATATGATAGGATCTGCTTAAATCTTGTATTAGTGATTGAAGTATGTCAAGTTTTTAAGTTATATTGATCACCAAAGACTGTCTGTAAAGCTTAGGTTAATAAACTTTTACACATTATATTGGATTTTTATTTAAAACATGAATTCGCACATGAGATAAAAATCGTAGGGATCACGGCATTGTTTAATGATGCCGTATAAACATGGTACGGCAATCCTGGAAGAGAGTTATTTAGTCGTTTTGCATATCTAAAACATGATATATTCCTCTAATTGATGTACTGACTGCCAAAAAGTCCTCAGGTCTTACTTTCCTTTCTGAGCACTGATGATTACTTTCCATAAGTCCTCCACTTTTCGATACAAGAAAAGTAACATTCAAATACTTCCCACTTACGCAAACATTCCGCCAAAGCTATAGAACCTCACACCGTTCCCTTTTTTCGCTATACCGCAAGTGGTCTGTACTCTGTATACCAGTTTGCAAAACGAGTAGTCTCCGTTTGACGTAATAATGCGGTGCATACATTGTATGTAATTACTTGCACAGATAGTTCTGTTCGAGTAACGCGGGTGTGTGGTTGACGTTTATTGTTTTAAAGTATCGTGGATGGCTCGATCTGTTTGGGAGGTAATAGGGGTGATTTAAGGTTGGATTTTTAGAGAAACTTCGATGAAGAAGTAGATATGAACTGTCTGATCAATTGCTGAATATAAGAATGTTGCGTTGATCGGATATTAGTTGTTGAACAATTAGGTATAGGAATTATTTCTTGAATTTGTAAGCATTAAAAATTACACACGTACACAGGTTTTTGTATTGTGTGAGGATTTAACAATAATATACGCTTCGCCCGGTATGCAAGTATTTATAAAACAAAAGCCCTGATCAACTTGAGACTGAAATTTACAATCCGCTTATATGAATTTTAAGTCTGTCAGGATCGGATTAATGTCCCACACGAGGCACTAAGCTTCGAAAATTTGCGAAGGATCGGACCCGTTCCCGAGTATGACGGACCGGTGAACATGCATGTACATGAAATTGAAAGATAGCATCAAATATCCATATTAGAGGTCAAATCGAGACGTTGTGAGATCAGCGCGGGAATCGTAACCGCACCTATAGTTTTGCAATCGTTCTCCGCTAGGTCACGGAACCTGTCTAATCTGCGAACGGATCTGTGCCGCCCTCGTGTACACCAATTTAATTGACTATGACAAATAATTGTTGGTATTTTATCGTTATAATTGGGGCTTTGAATTTGTGGGTTTAGAAAATAGTAGCCGTCGCACAGTTGGCTAGATATCTGTTACCCCAATTTTGATCGATAGTATCACGTAGTTTCTTACATACTCGTGTATATCGTGAGGACAGGATTTCCTATGTGATTTTCTAACTGTAAACTTTATTTTTATTATAAGAAATGATCGCATGGGTCAAGTGGATGCACAGGTTTTCAACCGTGAAGCCCCGAGGAATCGATTCCCATGTCGGGTAATTCATTACCTGTATTTTTTACATTTCTGCATATTCAAAGATATTTCCTAGATTGTATAATAAACATGATTATGATTGCCAACAATTCCGATCAACAAGTACTTTTATCAATCTAATTTTAAACCAAACATGGTCCAAAGCACCATCCATTTCTTCATACAATTTCCGCCCTAATAGCCTCTGCTATCTGTTCATAAAATATTAGGTCCGGTCATCTCGTGGCATGTTATAATTTAAACAATCCCCGGGCAGCTGGTCATGTGTATCTTAAGCCGGCATTAACCATTCAAATATGCGCATAAAGGCGACATTAGCATGCGCCGACCATTCCCATTGTGGCTTGTGATCCGAAATCGTGACGATTGCACCCGCGGTACATGATATAAGCATAACGCTTCTTATGTTATAAAGGCGTCTGGCTCGAAGGACCAAAATAATCTATTCAAGGAATTATAGATATTAGTACTTTAGTTCGAATTGCCTTTTGAAGTAGAGATGGACTTATGTGTATCAATTTTGTAGGAATTCTCAGTAACTTATCAGTATCGATGCTGAATAAATTAGGTCAGTTTTGAAAATTACAGATTATTGATTTTTTTGTGACATTACTGTCACAGAAAAGAAAAATTAATATTTTAACGTCAAACTATCAGTTCTGCGCCATTTGAACAATTATACATTACATGTCGTGAAAACTTTTTTGTCTTTAACTTAACCCGCTGAAAGCCCATAACTCGCGACGCGCGACTTGATATCATGCGCCTGCGCAAGGGGGCAGGGCGCTCCCCACCCCGACTACCATTTTGGAGCCGTAAACGTTGAATAGGCCATGTCGGTTATAGAAATACGAGTGCTCTTGCGCAATCACGCTTTATTGGCATTGTCCTAACTTCATTGTGCCAACCCGTTTAGATGTATGCTTCGCGCCGGGTTTCGTGTTCTATTGTCTTTGGACATTTAAAAATAGACATCATGTCTAGAATTATGTACATATTAAAATATTATTGAGGTCAATAATTGGAAAGGGTCTTCTTTTGAGGTTTATAGAACATTTTGTTATGTTGCGAAATTCTCAGTATTCTCAGTAAGACTTTTTTTTACAAATTTTCATAGAGACATACAGGTCCGTTGATTTCAAAAGGGTCATTGTAACTCTAACATTCAGATGATACTCATGTAGCCTAGGGGGGTTATGTAAAAAACAAAAAACATTAATAGCCATCCTGGATCCTATAATCCTAGGAGACATTTTACATACCCTGTCAACCGACTACGTTGGCGATTTATTGACGAGTTTAATGATTACTCTGACTACTCCGTCGATTCATCTATTTATAACGACGTCGTGGAACATGCAATTATTATGAATACGGGATTTTAATACACCGATTTAGATACCAATACCTAGTTATTTCCACATTGCATTAGAATATTACTTTACCAAATTGACTAAATAGCGAAGGCCTGCATTGCGTATTCGTGGGCTTGGCTTTAGATCTAGTGTGTTGACCCGCAAGATATTTTGATACAGCCTCGTGGGATTATAGGACCACAATGCCCTTTATTGGAACTAAATAAACAGAAAAGTTACATTGTAAAACATATTTACGTAAACACATCGCAAATAATGGTACTGGTGTTTTACACTCGCAAAACAACATACCTAATTCGGCGGGACAGTGATTTCCGAAGAAAATTATTGTCAAAGTCCATCTGTGTGCAATAAACGATCTTATGCCATTATCAATAAAGTCAAATTACACGCAGCAAGGTTTTGCGTCTTTAAATGGGCACCGTGGATACCGGCCTGAGCTGGATTGTCCTGCTCGGATGCTCAAATATGATATAATATTCGATTCTCATCTCTGATTCATTGTTATAAAGTTGATTTTCAATTACATAAACAATGAGATCCAGTCCCGGATCGAGCTACATCAACACACAGGATTATGATCGTTATGATTTATGGGATAAGATTGTGTATTGTGTAGCGAAGAGAATAGCATGAATTTGATGCGTCTGGAACGCTGTCGCCAATTAGCATTCCTCTATGGAGACGGGTCTGCTATGGCATAAACATAAAATCCCTTTTGCCCATCATAAAGTGAAATCCTTTGAGATTCATGGGAAAGCAAATGTATAAAATGCGTATAAAGACGTAATTGTAACGCTTTTGAATGTTAAACATCTGGATGTGCAGGCCATAATATAAATCTTTTCAACGAGGATTAACTGAAGGAATATCATGTCATAAAAAATAAGAACAGTCATGTTATTTATTGCCTTATCATTAACATCAGAAGATATTTAAGAGCGTTTATACCCTGCACGCGCTTTTTGGCTTAAAAACAGGACTTTTCAAATGAGTTAATAGCCACCAATAAACAATTTAAAGGAAAAATAATTAGTACTAATTTTAGAAAAGATTGTCATCTAGGGATTTTGGTGGAAAACATTATAGATTGATGGATAATTTGTGAGTACTATAAGGATTACTGAACACAAGTTTCGTTATTTAGGCTTTAAATGGCAATTTAGAAGCTTAAGATATCCGAAACCACTAAATATAAGATGAAAATAAAAATATTATCAGACTAATAAGACCCTTATGGAGGGATTTTGCTGAGAAAAATAATCTTTTTGTGTTTAGTTCCTGAAAAATAAAAATTTAAACAATGCGAAATTATTCAGAAATTCTCGTCAAGAACATATTTTTTTTCACCAACTTATCGTACATAATTTTTTATAGCAATTGCATATTATAATAGAAGAACATCTTATCAATAAATTACCATTTTTATATTTCAACAAAATTAGTTTTCATGTTTTCTACAAATATTTTAAAAACCACTATAAAACACGCTGTCCGACGTGGATCAAATCAGACCGCCGCAAGGCCTTCTAGAGGGAGGACGTATCGCTCGTCGCTCCGGCCTAGCTGCAGTCGATTTTTGCCGTACGTAGTAAAAATAGCCACGCGAGGACTGCGATTACCACATCTTAGTATTTTGGTAGTAAAATATTTAATTATTTTTATTACCTACAATGATTTTGTAGTGAGTATAAATTATGTTTCAGGTAATATAATGGGATGTGATTCCGAGGCTAAATTATGTTATGTATTGTAATATAAAATTAAATATATTTCGTAATTGTAAGGGGTTGTAAGGCCCCTAACACTATTTATGTGTTCGAACACGAAATGTTAATAAAACGTCCGTAGTGTCTACTGATTGAACACTGATTTGAATGCAACTTAACAATGTAATAATAACGAAAATATGATTAGTATCTAAATTTGTATTATTCTTTGCTTGCACAGTAATATTTGTCTACTTATAATGCAAATAAAATATTTTTATGATATTATATTACAGTTACATTTCAATTGAATATTTATAGCGCACGGATCAAAGTTGTTTGAGCCGATTGTATAGCGAGCCGACGCGGCAGCTCTACGCACACAGCTTTGGTCTCTTTATGTGTGCGTGAAATTAACGAAGAAATACCTATAGTTGACTTTGCGCGCAAGGTGTATACGCTCTTAAGGATTATTCGAAATGAAATATTGATGTAGCCTTGTAATCCATCCGGATAATTTCATTAACGACGAATTATTTATATCGTGTATTGAGCCGAACTTCGAGGTCAAATATTCGATTATATTCAGTCTAAACTACTATTTTGCCGTTTGATTCGGTGTATGGTCAATCACACACAAATCGTTTATAGAAAATGTATTTGCTATATTTTATAGTTGCATTGTCTACCGCTCTTCATGTGGTCTCATAAACGCACGTACCATTTCTAGGAATGACTTGATCAAATCTTGCACAATCAAGTGTTTGCCGTGTTCATTCACATGGTTCAAATTTCCACTACGTATTTGTTTTTCTTTTCTCTTCAATTAACAATTACCTACGCTATGAGATGGGTTCTTTTGCATAGTCGTATAAGTATAAACGAAAAACTACAATTGCATTGATATTCAAATGGAACGCCACACGGGTCGATCATACGTCTGTGTAACGCAAATGCCATCAAAGTTAACGGTTACTCTATCACATTTCGGATGTATTTTGATACCCCTCCTCCATATTTATGTGGATTTAGTGTTGGTTGACACTGTTGGGATTTTACCGGCTTAGGTTTCCTATTTAGATTTTTTGGGTTGTCCAAGTGATTTATCCTTCTATCATTTTTATAGCATTCTTATGATACAAAGTGTTTTCTCCAGCTATTCTAGCTATTAGAAATCCTCCGATTTGTTATATAGTTCACTTATAATTATCATCTTAGTCAAAGTTTTGTTCTTCAACCTCACGACGTTCATTTGAGGCTCTTAAACCCTTCCACTTTACGAGCAGATCTACAAAGGTGTGCCTGGTTCAACATTGTTGCTTCCATTATGTAGGTACTTTACGACGCCGCTGAAGCTAAAACCTATATTTCATGCAAAGAATAATTGTTGCGTTTTGACAACACAACGTGAGTTTACAGCGCCGAATGTCGCATGGACATGTTAGTGGCAAATGCATTTTTGAGTTTCAAACGGGGCCGTCTGTGTGTCTTGCTAAATTTACGAGCCCTTTGTCTCGTCCTGTTCTTTCATAGTGTTAGTTTGTTAATCCTTTTTATGTTTTGTTATGTCAGAAATGGTCAGTGACACATGACATGATTGTCTTGTGACACAAGAATCCTAAACTATGATTGACTTTTCACCTCTATGTGTTGTAGTCAAATCTCGAAGCTCTGGCGCTCCTGAGTTTGACTAGTCATTTTGACCGAAGGTTTTGGTCAAAATTATGATAAACCAGCCATTTCAGGAAGACTATATATCGATCTTTGACTATAACATATGCACCATAAATAAATTTTCGTGAACTAAGTAATTTCACTCACGTCCACTATGCCATGGGAACTTGTAAAATAAATTACATGATGTTTCGGAATGGTCGAAGAATTTATCCTATGACCACATATTTCATACTCATTTTAAAGAATTTATCCGGTGCTTCATATCTCGAATGGAGAGCATAATAAAAACCATATAATAAGATAATCCGTGCGATAAAGATCTGTAACAAATAATTAATAATATAAATTATGGTATTTTATAATGGAACTATCAGATTATAAGACCGCGTGGGTGTTATACAAATAACTACATTAACGATTTGGACTCAAAAACTTTTATCGCTTTTAGTGATCTCACAATGACAATCTTTTTATCTTAATTAGATTGTACATCGATCTATATTATGCTGTGAAAAATCGTGGTATATTATACCTACAAATTGTTTTATAGTAAGAATGCGTATATGGACAATTATTAATTGTTGGTTTTTGTTTTAAATAGAAAAAATATAATAAAATATAAAGCGCCTATTTATTATACATAGTTAGAATGTTTTAAAACAGAGGAGTTAACTCTATGATCTGAAACGAGGTTCGAATTTTCGGACGTCGTACCTAAAACTACGAATATGCCCAGTTACTTCATTACATTTTCAAATCCTCTATTGTCCGTCGTAACTATACACGATATAAGTTCGGAGAAAATCATAAATATAATTGAGAATATTATTGTTTTTAGAAGTGAAAAACTCTTACTTTACTTCTCTTCTTTAAAAAGCTTACTCTACTTCGGACGTAAAATGTTCGAACATTTGGACTTCGTTTCGGATCATAAACTAACCCTGGTCGTTATTGTAATTTTATCTTATTGTACTGTCATCTTTACATTCAATTATTATTGAAAATAAATACAATTCGAAATAATTAGTATCCACCTAGAAATAATTTGTTACATCCATTTTATTTTATTTCATAGACTCGATGCTTCTGTATTAGAATAATATTTATTGCACTATTTGGCAAGTTTATAATATAATATTCCTTGTTTATAGGTTTCACGGGAACTCAGTGCGAGGTTGAGATCGACGAGTGCGCCAACAACCCCTGCCTGAACGGCGGCGTCTGCCACGACCTGATCAACGCGTTCCGCTGCACTTGTGTTATTGGGTATGGATAACTTTATTACTGTTTTTTATGTGGAAATTGATTGTATTAAGATCATATTAAAAGGAATCAGATGCCTATTTTAGGGATAATGAATATCAAACCGCATTAGGCCAGCGTGGTGGGCTATATGGCCTAACTACTCTCAATCGTACTCTCGATTGTAGGGGAGGAGTGTGCCCTGTAGTGGGACGTATATGGGCTGGTACAGAATGAAGTGATAATAGAATTTTACTTATGACGATATTTAAATATTTTTGACGCTGTTTTATAGTTTAATCAATTTGATTCAATAATTATGCGTAGTGTTGCAAATTATTTAATCGAAGTCTCCGTTTAATATTTTTGTAGAATGAATTGCATTATTAAACAGATACTAAATGAACAATTTGTCATTAGGTTCACGGGCGCTCGTTGCCAAGTGAACATCGACGACTGCGCGTCGAGTCCTTGTCGCAATGGCGGCACGTGTCACGACTCCATCGCGGGGTACACTTGCGAATGTCCACCTGGATACACTGGTAAGTACACGAAAATAAATAAAAAGATAATAAAACTTCCTATAGAATATCATAAGGCCAACAATGAGTGCAAGGGTACGTCTGTTTATATCTAAATTGATGACAGGGCCATCTTAAATTGTGCTGCTGTTTTTTTAGTTGTACGCAATATGGACTGTCTCAATGCATAAATACTTTTGTCGCAAAGTTCAAAATTAAGCTTAAGCCAGTTTAATGACATTATTGGTTTATTACTGACACTAAAGATATTATATTTTATCCGTGGAATGCTAATTCGTGCTTATCGTACCTCTCTCAATTGCACTCTACATTATAGAGGCTTGTGCTCATCATTGGGACATATATGGGTTGATACAGGACAGTTTAATTTATCTATGAGAAAAATGTGAATACAGCATCTTAAAAGTAGTATTTCCATAAATGCAAAATCAACACATACTAATATATACTTTGTTTGTTACTTCTAATCTCATGAACTACTTGGTTCAAATAGGAATAATATTTTTGTGTTAATAGGTCATTTATCGATGAATGCTATATAACATCACGCTATGACCTATAGCAAATACGAGGAAATTTTATTCGTTTTTCTTAATCTGGATTGGTCGATATTCTAAATTGAGTCAGAAATGATCACTGTCTACCATTTCGAAAAGTATATCTGCACCTGGGCAGAGCTAGATAACTAGTATAATATAATAAATGAACGCATTCGCTCAGGTATGTCGTGCGAGACGAACATAAACGACTGCCTGTCGGCGCCGTGTCACCGCGGCGAGTGCATCGACGGCGACAACAGCTTCACGTGCAACTGCCACCCCGGCTACACGGGCCGCGTGTGCCAGACGCAGATCAACGAGTGCGAGTCCAACCCGTGCCAGTTCGGAGGTACGTTCATATACGTGGTTCTAATATCGTAGGATAAATATTAAATCTTCGTGTTTTCTGATGTGTTAGTATACACACAGAAAGTTTACCGACAACCAAACTTGATTTTTGTAGTATATACCTGCTAAAAATATGTTTAGTAATCTTGTTCATAGTTGTTTCGGTCTCGGGTTTAGATCCCTGGTCGCGTAGTGATATTGCGTTTTTCTATTCAGTATCAATTCAGAGTCAGGGATTTGTGCCCGATATGGCGATAGGCTCGCCCCCTATCACATCGTGGGAACATGGAAAATACCAGGCGAAATGTGGGTGTCCTGGGACCTCTGCCTAGCTTTCTATGAATAAATGAGTTTATATATGATAATATGTATTAACATTATATTGCTAACTTTCTAGGCCACTGCGAGGACCTAATAGGCGGCTACCAGTGTCGCTGCAAGCCGGGTACATCAGGGCGCAACTGCGAGATCAACGTCAACGAGTGCTACTCCAACCCTTGTAGGAATGGCGCCACTTGCATCGACGGCATCAACAGGTATTTTACCATACTCGCCATTGCTAATTAACATTAACTCTATCCATAAAATGTAATCATCTTTGAGGTATAAAATATATGGAATAAGTGCCAGGCGGGTTATAATTTATCGTAACTAAGTTGTATCATGAATGTTCAAAAAAATTACATAATTAAATCAAGAAAAATATTAGATGAATGTGCTGCAAAAACAACCTGAACTCATTTAAGGACTACAAAATAATTTAATTTAGTTTATTTTGACAAAAATAGTGTTTGTAAATTATCAAAAAAATGCGCAAACTTTTTGATCGTAAAGCCGGTTCTAGTAAAATAATTTATACCTCAATGATAATAATTGATAAATAACGCAATAATTTAACTATCTTCTGGCTTTGCTATAGCTTTCCTCACTTGCTTTTGATCACTGATGTCTTTCTTGTAATATATTTATTTTTTCTTTTACACGCAGCAATACGTATTTTGAGTAAGTTTATTTTGTAAATTGGTTTTCGTTTGTTTGTTGCTTTAACTCACTATAATTAGTTGTTAGCTTTAACTAGTCGGATTGGCTTATTGGTTATTTCAATTATTCGATTCTTTTCTGTGTGTTATTGCTTATCCATATTTGTTATTTTTTGTATACCATAAACTCGACAATCTTCTTGCAAAAGAAAATAACTACCACAAATGATAAAGTATCTACCAAGCTTGTTACTTTGTCAAATGCCCTAGATTTTTCTTAAAAATACCACAGTAATGCACGAAAATATGAAAGGGTTAAAGGTTCACGCTTGCACTCTTAACCTCCTACTTATTAGTAATTTTGAGGTTATGAGTTCGGATTTCTGGTATACCAAAGACCTTAAACACCATTCCTAACCCCCTTGCGTTTCAGATACACGTGCGAGTGTATCCCGGGCTTCACTGGACAACATTGCGAGACAAATATCAACGAATGCCTTTCGAACCCCTGCGCTAATGGCGGCAAGTGCATCGACCGCATCAACGGCTTCCGATGCGAGTGTCCTCGAGGGTACTATGATGCTAGGTATGGATCATTGTCGGTCAGTTATGTTATTTATGGGCAGAAGCCACGGGTAGGATCCTCGCACCGAAAGAAATGTTTGTAGTTCCTGATACCCACGACACAACACTCGATCTGAGTGTGGCGTCAGGAAATATATAAATGTAGGGCGTACAGACTGCAAGGAATTTTGACTACAGCTAGGCCATTACTGGACACTCGGGGGCCATTACATTTAAACTGGACTGTTGACCATATGGGAAAGGGTGGAAGAAATCATGACTACAGTCAGACCAATATGGGATAGTACTTGATGAAAGTTAAACTGTTAAGTTGGGATGCATAGAGAGAGTATTTTATTATTCCCTAAGTTAAAGATCTAAGAAGGATATAGTAAACTATGCTTCTACGTAAACGATTGATGAGTTAATTCAGCATTTTGTATCTAGTGGAATATTTAAATGATAATATTTGCAAATAAATGTTGCTGATGGTTTTCTCATCGGAATTTTAATACCAATGTTAACTTAACCGCATCATGTTCATAAGCAGGCTTTCGCATATCACTCATACTTATATATTAGATCTAACATGTGATTTTCTTGCCTACAGGTGTTTGTCGGACGTGAACGAGTGTGCCTCGAACCCGTGCATCAATGGAGGATCTTGTGAAGATGGCGTCAATCAGTTCATCTGCCATTGTCTACCTGGTTATGGAGGTAATTTATTGTTGAAAACAATATTACTCTATTTCATGTTTATGTTTACTGCTTTTATCAAATAATGGTCTCGCCCTGGGGTGTCGCGTGACACTCATATTGTGTGGTTCGGACACGGAGGGGTTTTTAATCGGTATGTTGGCGTAAGTTTTGGCTGGAATGCCTGAGACGTTGTATAATTTGTTTAGGTGGTTCAATATACCTAGTGAGATTTTTATAAAATCCATGCATTGATTTTATTTAGACCATCAAGTAGGCTTAAGTATTGAGCCCACTTCACATGTAAGTACATTGTGTTGCAGGTCAGCGTTGCGAGCGGGATATAGACGAGTGCAGCTCAAATCCCTGCCAACATGGCGGCACCTGTCACGACCGGTTGAACGCTTACAAATGCGACTGTGTGCTCGGATTTACTGGTAAGAAAAACTATCATAAAAATGTCATTAGTTAAAATTCTCTGCATAAAATCTACAATAAACGATGACTGACATTACATAATAATAAATAAATACATCCAACAGTTACATACATAGTGCTGACCATTCATTAAAATCAATTAAGACTTGTGTCGAGGGTATAAGAAACTATTGCGTTTGCGGGCTATTGGGTTTGCGGTCTCGCAAACACCCAGACTTGACACAAATATTCGTGGGCCACACAAATTTAGTGTCTAACCAACTGCGCCACGGAGGCGTTCTCTAAATAAGTTATGAAGAAAAGATTCGATAGTAGTCGACATAACTCCACTATTCCTTATTTTGGTGCTGCTTTCAAGGCATGGTGCCCAGGATCGTGAATAAATCACACAACACTATACATTTTAAATAATGAATTATTTTTATGTGACATATGAATAGAATATTTAAAGCTATCGAAATGGGAGGCAAAATATTAGATACGTATTCTAAAATTAACAAATTAAATGATGCAAAAGTTGTTCTTTGCAAGCTTTTATACTTAAATATGTCTATATTTTTATTGGTAGTTTTTAAATGTAAATTTATTTATATTTTTCTTATTTTTATACAAATAAACCATGTTATTCTAGGAGTGAACTGTGAGACTAACATCGACGATTGTGCGGGCAACCCGTGCCTGCACGGCGGCTCGTGCATCGACCTGGTCAACGGGTACCGATGCGTGTGCGCGCCGCCGCACTCAGGAAGGAACTGCGAGAATACACTCGACCCTTGCACTCCTAATCAGTGAGTTTTTGTTTATTGTTCATTATTTGTACGGTCTTATATAATTAGACATTTTGATTTTCTTGACGGTAATGAAAATACAAGTTTTCTTGTCTTTTATGACTTTAGTAAAGTATATGGAGCGAGATTTCATTGGTTATTTCTGTGATGATTTATTTTTATACAGTTTTGTTTTTGGAAAAAAATATATGTATTATTACATACGATTGTTTCAATAGTGAGTGTAATTTGATTAGAGAAGAGGTGAATTTTCAACTGACTTTTTATATTTACTTTATCACCATTCTACATAAAAAAAATTACATTGCGCACTCCAGTAGGAGCAGTTTTAGTGGAGTGTTACTGAAATTAGTCGTTGATCGCAAAGATTTTGAAAATGCTTCTATGATGACATAAAGTTTAATAAAATTGGAAGATAATATTATCTTTGCATCAGCCTAGGTTCGAATAGTAGAGAATGCCACCTATACATAATTTTTATGAAGAGTCAATACATAAATAAATATTTTTTTATCATAGTTTAGACGAAATATATTAAATTAACTTTATATATTATTTATTTTAGCGCGATTTTCAGTGATATTTTTGAAACTCCAAACGTACTAAAAAGCCTATCCTTGAATATATTTAAATGTGCATCCCAGATGTCGCCACGGCGGGCGGTGCGTGGCGGAGGCGTCGTACGCGGAGTTCACGTGCGCGTGCGGCGTGGGCTGGGCGGGCGCGCTGTGCGAGCGCGACGTCGACGAGTGCGCCGTCACCGCGCCCTGCCACAACCACGCCACGTGTCTCAACACGGACGGCTCCTACGCGTGTCTGTGTGCACGGGGATACGAGGGCAAGGACTGTGCTGTTAACACTGATGATTGTGCGTCTTGTGAGTATATTTATTTATCTTTTTATTGTATTTATAAATACACAAATATGTATATATATATTAGGTGCACTGCTGAACAGAGGCCTCCCCCAAGTATCTCCACATTGACCTGTTGGAAGCGAACTGCCAGGTCGTCCATCCATCTTGTCGGGCGTCCGACATTTCGCTTGTCTGAACATGGCCTCCACTTTAGAATTATGTCTTTATTGAATCACTTTTGTACACTAAAAAAATAAGAAAAATAATTGAAATGTTGAATCATGTTACAAAATCGTGTAATTTTTTTACCCAATAAAGACATCATTTTAAAACATATATCTCGGCTCTATAACTTCGGCTTTATAACCGTACCGTAATACATATAACTATATCACTGAGGCAGTCTTCATGACACAACAATGTTTCTTGTAACAATTACATTTTTTTGTGTGTTATTACTTTGAATAATAATTACTAAAAGATTTTTAGACTCGTATGACAACGTAATGAATTAGAAATGTTTGTACAAGACTTAATGTGCATCATTAAATATAACCAAAAAATATATTTTGATTATCATAAATGATATTCGTAAATATACACCTGAAATACAAACTCCTGCCAACTTTTTATGCGATCATCTATACATTAATATAAATTTTATTTACATGCAAATATCCGTTTAGTATGCAAATATTGTAACATTCTAGATGTTTTTAACTTTTTCGTGAGAATACCAGGCTATAAATAATAATTTACTAAATTACGTAAAATATTTTAAATTTGACCTTTTTGACAGGTAGACTTTCCATTAAATAAATCTTAAAAGTATTTCAATTTTATCGTGGGAGTGGAATGATATGTAACAAATATCTAAATATATTCAGACAGTTAAAAATAATTTATTTAATCATTATGAAAACATTCCATGTATGTTAATTAGAGACCTCACTGCATATTATACTTTTTATGGAATAAATTAATATTAATATTGAAATAACCACATTTAGGAATAAAAATGTATTTATTACTGGCACAAGAAATTACAAAGATTTATGGGACTATAATTAAAGAAATATAAAACGATATACAGGTTATACCTAAGCCCTCTTATTAATAAACTCGAAATAGCGAGGATTTAACGATAAGTCAAGGTTTTAAACAAATTTTGTATTAATAAACATGGCGTAACCTAATCTTTCTGTCTAAAGTTTATTCCGACGAGCTGTCACGTCTCAATATCGAAGCAAAATTTGTGTCAAATTGACTTTAACCCAAGGCTTACGCGTAGAATGTGCAAAACTGTATTAATAAACACGAAATAAGGAGGGGCTAAACCAATATAAGCCTAATTTTTGACTTAAAGTTATACCGCCGAGACACATGGTTTAAGGAATGAAATGAATTTACATTTTTAGAAGAATAGTCATTTTTAACTTAATTAGCATATAAATGTTTGTCTGTACAGATTAAGGATTGTTTTGATTTGATACATAGCATGTTGTTTTACGAGTTCATCATTTTACATTAACAAATTTTTACTCTTTTTGTAAAAAACACGAAAAATATACAAATTCTTTATATTGAGGCAAATGGATATATCATTATCATCATCATATCAGCCATAGGAAGTCCACTGCTGTACATAGGCCAAGGCCTCCACAATTACATGTTGGAAGCGGCCTACATCCAGCGACTTCCTGCAACTTTAGCCAGGTCGTCCGTCCACCTTGTTGGCGGGCGTCTGACATTTCGGTTGCCTGTACGTGGCCTCCGCTCTAGAACCTTTCGGCCCCAACGGCCATTGGTTCTACGCGCCATATGCGGCCCACTGCCACTTCCACTTATTTAATGGATATATACTTATTAATATGTCGTTATATTTAAAATCGTTTAATAAAGCAACGCAAAATATGTAAAGACATGAAGCGTGTGTACATTATCTATTTAGAATTCTGTTATCAGCCCATGTACGTCCCACTGCAGGACACGGGCCTATTACAATCGAGAGTACGATTGAGAGTAGTTAGGCCATATAGTCCACCACGCTGGCCTAGTGCGGGTTGGCGGACTTTACATACCATACAAATCGCTATGCTATGCAGGTTTCCTTACGATATTTTCCTTCACCGTTTTATTGCTTGGTGATTGACCATCAATACACACATGACTCCGAAAAGTCAGAAGTGAGCCCTGGGATTCGGACCCGCGACCACCGCGAATATGTTGGCAGTCACATCTAGTCCGTTTACCAACAGGCCACTACACACTTTTTTTTCTATTTTATATTTGTTTTTTTCTATTTTTATAATAATTTTTATTATTATGCTTCATATACAATAATGTATAAAGGCGGACTTAATGCCTAAGGCATTCTCTGCCAGTCTACCTTTGGTTGGTGCAGAGAGAAAAAAGTAGGCGCATAAATTAACAAATTTGAATGTGATAAATGAAAATGATGTTTGTAGTTCAATATATGAAAAATAATAAACATACACGCGAAAGTAAATATAATAAATTTATATTATAGATATATGTATAATAAATAAAATATATATATATATATATATATATATATACATACACACATATACATATATATATAGATATAGCACGTAAATATATAAATTAAAGTGACTCCGCCAGTTTCTCGAGAAAGTATTGGCGAACCTTCAACTTAAATGCCAATCGAGTACCAGACGACCTGATTTCCAGGGGGAGTGCATTCCAAAGGAGTATAGATTGGATAGAGAAGGAAGAATGAGTAAAATCAGATCTATGGGTAGGACAATGAAGAAGAAGATTGTTGCTAGAGCGTAGATTCCTGTTATGGTTACTGCATAGGTATTGAAATTGAGAAGTTAAGTAAGAAGGTGAAGTAGGAGATGTAAGAATTGAAAAAAGTGTAGTAAGTGCATGCAGGGAGCGACGCTGACGAATGGGTAACCATTTTAGTGGGAGCGGAAAGAAGAAACATGATCGTATTTACGAAGATTAAAAATGAATCGAATGCAGTTATTGAGAAGCCGGTCGAGTTTGTTGAGGTGTTCTGCATTCAGGTCAAAATAGCACACATCACCATAGTCGATTAAAGGGAAAATTAAGGCTTGCACAAGCATTGTCTTGGTTTTGATAGGGAGGAAATTCTTTAGACGATAGAGTGCACGTAGGGAACCTGTCACCTTTTGGCAAACTGAAGCAACCTGAGCTCGCCAGTTTAAAGAGGAGTCAATATATATGCCTAGATCCTTGACTACAGGGCACCAAGCGATGACAGTCCCATCATAAATAACAGGCGGAATATGTGCGGTGTCTAATCTGGAGATCATCCTTGGACTCCCAACAAGAATGGCCTGACATTTTATTGGATTTACGGTTAGACCAAAACAATCTGACCAGTGCTTGATGTGAGCTAAGTCCCTGTTCACCTGGTCAATTGCTGTAGTCACACCGTCAACACCCGCCTGAGAGTAAATCTGCAAGTCATCGGCATACAGATGATACGCACATCGAAGATCTTGGGTTATTAGATTAATAAAGATAGAAAACAACAAAGGAGAAAGTATACCGCCTTGAGGAAACGCCAGAATCAAGGCCACACCAATTAGACGATAAGTCATTAAGGCGGACCGACTGCTGACGCCCTTGAAGATAGGAAGAGAACCATTCCATCGCCTCAGACGAGATCATAAAGTGGGAAAGGATGGATAGAAGGATGTCGTGACTGACGGTGTTGAAGGCATTTGAGAAGTCCACCAAAGCCAGCGCTGTAACCTTGGAGTTCTCCATACCAGCCCTAATATCGCCAGTCACTTTAAGGAGAGCGGAAATAGTGCTGTGTCCAGGTCTGAATCCAGACTGTAAAGGATTCAAAAGGTTATTACCGAGTACAAACCTGGACAGTTGCTTGTGAGCACAAGCTTCAAGCACCTTAGATAGGAAGGGAAGGATAGAGATAGGACGGAAATGGTTTACAATGGTTGGATTAGGAATTTTAGGAAGAGGAATAACATAAGCTTTCCGCCATAAAGACGGAAATGTGCGAGTGTCGAGGGAAACATTAACAATGTGGGAAATAATTGGGAGAAGCAAGTCGAGTATTGGAATAATCATGCGACGGCTGAGATTGTCACAGCCGACGGCATTAGATTTTAAGGAAAGGATAATCTTTTTGATCTCGTCCTGAGCTACTGGAGAAAAGTAAAAAGGATCTATATTATGACGGGGAAGACTATCAAGGAAATCCATTGTACGACGCTTGGTTTGACGATCAAGAGAAGTGACTGTACAAAAGTAATGATTAATGTCGTCCAAACCAATCGTACTAGGAAACTCAGCATTTTTCCTCTTGCCAATACCTACAGTTCCTAGAAACTTCCAGATATTGGTAGGGGTAGACGAGGAAATATTATCAAGAATATGTCGGCGTTTAGCATTACGTATCATCTGGTTACACCGATTTCTTGCAGACTTAAATGAACTCCAGTTAATTTCCGTGCGCTCCCTCTTAAACTTCCGAAAGGCGCGATCCCTACGCCTCATCGCCATCCGAACCCCTTCATTCATCCAAGGGGCTGGGGGACGTTTGAGCCTGATCAGCCTGACGGGCGCGTGAGTATCATACAGTGCAAGAATAGTGTTGGTAAAAATGTGAACTTTTTCGTCCACTGTAGACGCGGAGATCAGGCTGTCCCAGCTCAAATTCTCAGCATCCTTGCGTAACTTGCCCAAATCCAGACGACCAAAACAACGCTACGCAAAGCCTTGGTGGGAGGTCGGATTGGTTTGAGGGCGTAGGATAGGAAGAGGAGGTCATGGCGAGAAAATCCAGGAGCCGGATATTGGCATGACAGGACACAAGGGACGGATCGGAGGTGAGGATAAGGTCAAGCCAGGTGTCATCCCCCACAATATTGTGGTGAGTGGCTTGCAGAGGCAAGACTACCAGGTTGACGGACTGAAGGATGTCGAGGAGTTTACGGGAACGTGAGGAGTGTTGGGCAAGGAGATCAGTGTTAAAATCTCCCATGATGATTTGGTGTTCATATTCAGACCCTAAAGATTCCAGAACTGATTCCAGACTGGAGAAGTAATCAGTAGAAGGAGGGCAATAAATGGCACCAATCAAGGTTTTCACTCCCCTGACCCAAACCTCAAGGAAGAGAAACTCTGCAGAAACGGGGTTATGAGAGGGTGAAGTCGCTACAACTTGGTATCGAAAATTGCTGCGAAGATAAATGGCAACGCCTCCACCTCTCATGTTGACGCGATCATTTCGTATGAGTATAAACCCAGGAAGAGGGTAAACAGCAGAAGGTAGTTGAGGTTTGAGCCAACTCTCAGAAACCAGGACGCAGTGAACGTTAAGCATCCGTGAAGGTTGCCAACAGGTCACTGTAGTGACTTGGTACACTTTTGTGCGTTAATATGACACACATTAAATGTGTCAGAATAACGGTCAAAGGTTTGCCGCACCAATTCGGACAGCCCATCATGTATGGAATTAAAGCTGTCGTCACTTGAAAAGGAAGAAGTTTCTATGGCAGAATGAAAAGAATCATTATCAGAAGACATTGTGCTAATAATTATAAAATATATATAATAAATATAGATATAAAAAATACTAAATATAATAATATAACAACAAAACAAATAATTTAATAAATTGTATATAAATAAAAGGATGGTACGACAATTTCATCTCTGCACCACCCGCCAGCCCATATACACATTTATATCAATCCAATAAATTTCAATTAAAAAAAAAATACGAAAACAAACAAAAAGGGACAACATGTAAACAAAAATAAAAATTCAAGAAAATAAAGAAAGAAAACAAAAAAAAACATATTACTTATAAATAAGCAAACGGTTTTCGAACGGACGTGTTGTGTCAGATTGACATAGAAATGAGGTCACATTTAATAACAACACGTGCGGGTACGATAACACGGACAAAACAAAACACTGAGTTAAACAAAAGTGAAAGTGAAAAACAAATAAAATAAAATAGTAAATCTAAAACAAAACAAGACAATAACACGAAGTTACCGTTTCAAAATACCGCGATAAGGTGTTAACGTGATGTTGATGTCGACGCTGCCGCTTTTCCACTTCTAACAACCGAAGAAGTCTCCATCGCCCGCGGATACTTCGCCATCAAAGGGTTGAGCTCCTCCAGAGTTGTGACCTTAGTGCGGCTACCGTCCGGGTCCTTGACGATGATCGTGCCATCTTGGGTCCAACACGCTCTCACGCCAAAATGCTGTCGGGCTTTGGAGAAAACTTGCTGGCGGGATCTGGTCAGGAACTCCTTAATAATAATAGGGGTGCCCTTCAGCTTCGCTTTCGCCCTCCAAACTGAAGTTCGATGAACAGCTCCGGAGAACCACACAAGAATTAGGCCGGTTCTGATCTTTACTATGAGACCCGATTCTATGGCATGCTGTAATGTTGGCAGCAGACATGCTTTTCAGAGCCAACGTATTGTTGATGGCATTGAGGACAACATCACTGCAGCTCTCATTGGCTTTTTCTGCAACACCCAAGAAGAGGAGCGCTTTCCGCCGATGTCGTGTTCGATGGTGTCGATCATCCGAGTGCATTCGGCTATTTGTTCCCTCAGCAACCGAAGCATCTCAAACATCAGTTCCCGGAAGGTGCGAAACTCCTCGGCAACTCTGGCAACTGTGTCCTTCGACTGGCCACCGGACTGCAGCTTTGCCTCCAATTCAGCCATCCGTCTGGAAAAGCTTTCCTCCAACTTCGATTGCGTGTCCTGGATTTCTGCCAGTTGTGACATTCTGCGTTTGGCTTATTTGCAACTATTGGTCCAAATATTGTAAGTAGGTGCAAGGCTAGCGGGTGGCGCTGTTGGAACGATATTTTCACATGTACAGTGCTAATAACGTTTGTGTAGCGATTTGATTAAATATTACGCTGTTTTAGCGCAATGTACACCAAAAAAGCAATGTATTTCAATTTTAATTAAAATACGATATAATAACAACGTCTAACTTTTTTACGCCTACCGCCGAAAAAACAAATAAAATAATCTTCCATACGTGACTATTGTGTCTATTTGCATATTCATATACTGCATTTTTCATTATTCGTCACCTTGCATATACTGATATATAATAAATATTATATGATGATAAGTGTGTAAATAAAACATGCATAAATTACAAGAAATTTTATTTAATTGACCTTCCAAATAAACATATCATATTAAGATAAAAAAAATATAATTAAATGATCAAAAAAACAATAATATGTGAATTCTAGAAACAAACTAACAATTATTACTTTTTATCAATAGTCTTAATGCATAATATGCAGATTTGTTCAAGTGAACTAGAATAGAATTAAAAACAAAAAAGGAAAAAAGGAAAGTAGTACAAGTGTATTTACTTTACTGGTAGTATTTACTTTACTGGTAGTAGGTCTCTCATATGTGAAAGGTCGTCTGGGTAGGTAGTAGGTACCACCACAATGTCTATTTCTTCCGCCAAACAGGAGTGTAAATGCACTATTGTGTTTCGGTGGGACATTGTAGCCAGAGTAACTACTGGACATATTGAAACCTAACATCTTGTCTCTGGATGGCGAGCGCTGCGGAATGCCAAGCACTGCTTTGTAATTCAAGGTGTTGTTTGATTTTACCGCTGGTCATGAGCGGTCGTATCGCTTACTATCAGGTCAACGGCATGCTGATCTCGCCATTCATAGCAATAAAAAAAACTGAAAATTTGGAGGAAATTGATAAGTTGTTAAGATATAATGAATGACTAGGTAGTCATCTCTCGTGATTTTTTTAAATTCCAATATTTTTCTATCAAATATTGCACTTTTCTTTCTTGGATGGCCATACAAATTTTATACTCCGCTTGATCCATGATCTCCCTCCGTCTCTCATTTTCTTCGGCTTATAATTTTTTGCTATAGTTGGCCATGGTGTTTATACAGTCATTGCTCTGGAAGTATTAAATAGTGTCACCATTATGGTCATCATTTATTTTTATAGTTGATTTATCAGGTAATAATTCAAAATTCAGCGGAACAGTTATTTCTAACCCTTCATTTTAAATGCCTGTCTTTAGTAAGTTACATTCACAAAGCATTCTCCGTTGTGATTATTAATATATTTTTGAAGAAGTTTAATAGCGAAGAAAACATATGCCTCCATTACATCAAATGAATCATTAAAGATTGAATCCATTCTCAAATTACAGAATTCAACATCTTGTTATATTTTTTTTTTAAATTTTCATGAAAATATGACACATTCTAAAATTCTGCTGCATAAATGATAAATTGATGATTATTAAATTAATAAGTGCCAACCCGCACTAGGCCAGCGTGGTGGACTATATGGCCTAACCACTCTCAATCGTTCTCTCGATTGTAGAGTAGGCCCGTGCCCTGCAGTGGGACGTATATGGGCTGATACAACAAATTAATAAATTACTTTTCCAGATTTAGTATGAGTCCTTGATTATTTATCTTTTTTATGTTCATCTGTAAAATTGAAATAAAAGGAGAATAATATGTATTTAGTCTTTGCAAAAGTAAATAAAAGATGTGAAATTTGTGCATACGTTTTTTGGTAACATTTCTCCCATATTTTATGTTACTATGTTGATTTGTGAAGTCTGCAATTTAAAATTATATTAACTTATGGTAACAATATTTCACATGCAACGCTTTTTTGCTTTACAGATAAAAAAAAATATGAAAGCAACTTACGCTTGCCTGCATAGTTCCCAAATCTAATAGTATGTTAATATTATATTTTGTTATTTTGGTATCCTGAAATGGAGAAGGAAGATAATAATAATATGTCATAAATATGCATTTGATACTCAAGAGATTTATATTATTTCAAATCATTAGCAATTCATCTGTAATTGAAATGGGGAAATCTCACTCACAGTTTCAACTGTACTTGTTGGTGGAGTAGCCATGTACATGTGCAAAGAAATGTATATTAGAAAAGTGTTTAATGTGCATATTTCTTACATGTGAACAAAATACAGTCATGAAAATTGTTGATTCTCCACGGCCATCAGTATTGTTGAACTTTCTCCTAAATGCACTCATATTCTTCCGTGCATTCATTTTTAATAGTTTCCATTTTGCTTTTAATTGATTTACAGTTTGTGGACGTGCATTTAATTGATTAAACCTGCATAATAATTATTATTTACTACTTACACGGCAAGTGATTGAAACGCTGAAAGAAACCAAGCAAGCTTTTACTTTTCATGCAAATCCTCCCAAGCTTTAGTTTTTGGTTTATGCGAGTTAGTGTCCAAAGATTTATTTTCAATGATTGGCGCATACATATGTTTTAAGCAACAAACGAAAAAATAGCTGGAAGAATAATAAACATGCCATTAAGTACTAATATAGGAACTGACAAATAAAATACAAAATTATTGCAACATGTTGATTTGCTTACGTTTTCTTCTTAATTCCAGTTAATGGAACGAGTACGTTTTTTTCTGTTTGAATCATTTCCAATGAAAGAAATTATAAAATCACTAATCTTTGAAAATACGTACAAGATTGACAAATCCGCTTTTTATTTGTCAAATACATTTGTTTACGTTCAAGTCCAGTCTTTAAGATCGACTCGGTTATTTCGTTCATTCTTTTTACTTTTAAAATCAGAGGGTTGCCATAACAGGATTGTCATGTTAAGCCAAAGCTCATCCGTGTTTATTAATAAAGTCGTTATTACCTCGCTATCCATTGGGAATAACTAACCGAGTTTAAGGTTTGACGTAACCGTGGAAGACGCAATTTTTATTAATAAGGCGGAAGATGTTTATAAAGCATAGATGCGTTGTCCGAGCTTTATAATGGCAACACGTTTGGAAGGTAATTGCCTCCAGTGCAATCAGTCACACATCAACCAGTGTCGCGGGTACACGTTTCTCTGACTATCTGTATTCTCGAAACCAAATGCGTAAGAATAGATTAGAGTTATTTAAAAAAAAGTACAAATGATTCTGAAACTGTGAAACAAAAAAATATTTTATTTAGTGCACAAGTACACACTAATTTAATTTTTTATTAAATAAAATTAGTAAAATCGCTCTCATGGCAACGTATGACAGCTCCCGCCACGTCATTCTGTACTTCATGCTTAGTGCTACGTCACACGCGTTTTGGCCAATAACCGTGCGGCACTTATTGTTACGTAACTAGCGAAGTCTATTCATCTTCTTCTAACTTATGTTTCTTGCTTTTTTACTCTTTCTTCGAACCAATTTGAAATTACAATACGCATCGCGCCATTTTTTTGTGCCATTATGTTAGTGTATGACGTGTCTATTTGTAAAACGTCATTGGGTTATACAAATAAAAAATTGTTAAATATTTCTTCAGCTACCTTCGCTGACGAAATATTTAACAATTTTTCTCTTCTTAGAGCGTAAATATATTTAAATAATTATTTTTTTACATTTTATCATCAGTCCTGAAAAAGTTTGAATTAAAAACTATTATTTACAAATAGTGTAAGACCTCCCAAATTAAACGCCGAACATCTTTACAAATGATTGTATTTATACAAATAACTATAAAATAAATATTTATAACATCTTAATGCTTTTCCTTCATCCGTGCAAATCCATCTGTCAAAAACCCCCCGCGCTCTCTTTTTGTTTTTCAAAACTATATATATTTTTAAAAGCGGCCAATCTCCATGTTATGCAACCTTACACTCGTCCATCCTGATAACGTGTATGTCCCCATACACGACCCCGTTGGAAACCTTACACGCTGGACATTCTGACAGATTGATTTACTAATGCTAACAATTGTTTAAATCTAAACATAAAATAAATATTTTACATCAATTCGTATGAATTATCTATTATGCTAAATTATTTTTAAAATATATGCCAAATATCATGTAATGTTTAAAAATAAATAATGCTGGCTATTAACCACATACAATTAAAATTTAATCAATTATTGCTTGATAACCAACTTAATCAACTACTAATTTAATAAACCGTTAAAACCAACTAGTCAACTTCTCGTAACTATCCACCATTAACCAAATTATTAACCAAAACAAAATTAACCGACGAGTCAAGCCATGAGTACTTCCTTTCTCACGACTTGCCCGTTAACCAAAATTAACCGACGAGTCAAGCCATGAGTACTTCCTTCCTCACGACTTGCCCGTTAACCAAACTTAACCGACGAGTCAAGCCATGAGTACTTCCTTTCTCACGACTTGCCCGTTAACCAAAATTAACCGACGAGTCAAGCCATGAGTACTTCCTTCCTCACGACTTGCCCGTTAACCAAACTTAACCGACGAGTCAAGCCATGAGTACTTCCTTCCTCACGACTTGCCCGTTAACCAAACTTAACCGACGAGTCAAGCCATGAGTACTTCCTTCCTCACGACTTGCTCGTTAACCAAATCTAGAACCAGTCTTGGTCAAGTTGCGAATCCATCCATTCTCGCAGCTTGACCTGAAACAATATAAAAAATATTCTGTAGTATAGGATATAAGTAAATACTGAAAAACAAAAACAAACAAATACAAAAAGCAATGAACAGCTCTTTAATAATTATTATCTATTTGTGCAACCCTGTTTCTTTAATCATCGTCATAATTATCATAATTATTTCCATCATCCTCTAACTGTAATGATGATATATGAATCCAAGGCTGCATCCTATCTGAAGCTACCGTTGTCTTACGCCTGTTTTTCATGCCTTGAAAGCCAGGGATGGGTGAAACCCTGTAACGATCTTTCCCCAGAATCTTTACTACTTTAAATGGACCTTCGTATATGGGCAAAAGTTTAGTGCTCTTGCCATCATTATTGAAACTTTCTCGATTTTTACTAAATTTCCCTTGTTATAGATATGAGCAGGTTTACGTTCTCTATCATAATAAGCTTTCTGTTTGTCTTGTTCTTTATCTATTTTAGTTTTTACCTTATCGCGTAATTCATCCAAATTATTGGTCTCGCAAACTAAGTCAGTAATTTCATTTAGTATAGGATTACTTTCACTATTCATCATAGTACCAAACATGACTTCAGCAGGTGCTCTACCTATAGTCTTTTGCAAAGTATTATTAAGACCCCATTGGATGCGGCCAAGTCGACAATCCCAATCTTTCTCATTTTCTTTTAAGTTTTGCGCAGTTAGAGAATTTAAAATGGTACAATTGCATCTCTCTACCTGCCCGTTAGACCTGGGACTTGCAACCGCATTTAATATATGCTTTATACCTTTATTTGAACAAAACTTTTTAAAAGCATTCGACGTGAAGCAACTACCACGGTCACTTATAAGCCTATCAGGCGTCCTAAAGGTATCAAAAATGTCTTTCAATACCCGTATGACATTAATCGCTTTGGTATTTCTAACGGCTCTAATCAAAAGGAACTTGGTGAAAGCATCTACAACGACTAATATGTGAGTATGACCACGTTTCGACTTTACGAAAGGACCCAGATGGTCAATATGCAGGGTATGAAAAGGCACTGCTACCTTTGTAATGGGATGTAAAAGACCTTCATGCGAATTTGATGTTCGTTTAGCGTAAGCGCATTCAATACATGAGCTAACATTTTTTTTACAAAACGCGTCATTTTCGAAAACCACAAATAACATTTTTTAATACGCTCCAAGGTCTTTTCATATCCTATGTGTCCTATGTCATCGTGATTCATTTTACACACCTGCCATCTGGCGCCCTTTGAAACCACCCACCTCAACTTAGTTTTATCAGCATCTACATATCTAAATAATTTATTATCTTTAATGACATCGTTTTGTTTAATATACTCCAGACCCTTCAAGTCTGAATTATTATCGACAATATTGCGAATTCTTTCCAATTCAGTGTCTCCCATCTGTAGGGAGAGAAGCCAGTAATTATCACTGATGACTAAAACATTGGGACAGCCCGCTTCACAATTAACCTCTTGACCAATGACTGGATTCCTTGACAGTGCATCTACGTGTACCATTTTCGTATTCTCAATAGTACAATTAACTCTTGTAAACAAACAAACTAGCCACCACCTCGCAATACGAGGTATAAGGTCGCGCTTTTGGAAAGTAGGTCGTAAAGCACTACAATCTGTGACCATTTTAAATTGGCTGCTTAATAAGAAAACTCTAAATTTTTTGGGCACACACAACTGCTAATTTTCCAACTCATAAGAGTGGAAATTTTTCTCGTCTGAAGTTGTTTGGCGGCTGTAATAAGCAATTGGTTTTAGTGAATCAGTGTCTTGTGATTTTTGCAACAGAATTGCTCCTAACCCAATTCTACTCGCGTCTGTATACAGTTCAATTTCGGCAGAAGGATCATATATCGCAAGAAGAGGTCTATCAACCAACCTAGCTTTTAGTGCATCGAAAACCTTTTGTTGGTCATCAGACCACTTCCACTTAACATCTTCTTTTAACAACTTCGTGAGGAGATAAGCCAGTTAAGCAAAACCTTTGATAAATTTCCTGAAGTAGCTTACAAGACCGAGGAATCGTTTCACAATGTGCACGTTATTAGGTCGAGGAAACTCAGAAACACTTTTACATTTTTTTTTTTCAGGCCGCATCGCGGATTAACCGAGCTCGATTCCCAAATAGTCTATCCTAGTTTGCAAGAAGCTACACTTTGACAAATTTAACTTTAATTTTGCATTTTCTATAAGTTGCAGTACCTCCTCAAGCCTTCAAAGTACCACATCAGTATCTTTGTCATATATCAATAAGTCATCTATGTATACGATAGCTTTGTTAAACCTAGCTGGTCCCAGGACATGGTTCATCATCCGCTGAAAAACAACTGGTGTATTAGCCAAACCGAACGACATCCGATTAAACTCATACTGCCCGTCTGGTGTGACAAATGCCATAAGGTGTTTATGTGATTCTACTATTGGTACTTGGTAGTACCCCGACATTAAATCTAAAGTGACAAACCATACCTGACCTGAAAGGCGAGAAATCTTGTCCTCTATTTTTGGAATTCGATATCGCTCCTTCAAAGTTATAGAGTTGATCATTCTATAATCAATGCACAAACGTAAGTTGCCATCTTTCTTTCGAACTAAAATGATAGGACTCGCATAATTGGACACAGACTCCCGAATTATGCCAGCCTCCAATATTTCGTTAACCATGCCTCCCACTTTATCGCGTTCGAGAAGGGATAATCGATATGGTCTATACGCTACTGGTTCATTCGTTGTAAGCTCTATTTTCATCTCGACCAAACCTTCATAACTCTAGGGATACCATCGTGTACAACCCCTATTTTAGACGCGCTGAATTTACCTAAAAGTGTCACTTCACTGCCAAGGTCTACAAAAGCTTCTAAAGAGACGCCATTAATGCATACTGTTTTCATATATTTATCATTTGGTTTTGAATATGATATACACATCGCCCTAGGTACCGTATTACTTTCCATTGACTGGCTTAATTGTAAAGATTGACAATTCCCAGATTTGTGACCTACTAAAAGGCACTTCTCACATCTAATTAGCAGTTTAGTGCACTTGAGATATGGATGCCCTCACTCCTTACAGTCATAGCAGAACAACGTCGTATTAATATTACTCCTAATGGTAGCCCTACTATTTGTACTGGTTTCGGCAACATTATCTTGCCGTGTAAACTTATGCCGAAATGGAATTGAATAAGTGAACTCCCTCATTGCTCAGCAAAAATTTTAATAATTGATCTGGTTCCGAACATCTTAACGCTAACGCGCTTGATTTCATGGTTTTGTCTGACAAGCCACGTATGAAACAGTCTACTGCACGTCTAGCCGAAATATCGCATTGATTAATTAAAGCAAGCTTCTTATAATAATAATTCTCTATAAGCTCGTTTACCCTGCTTTTACGCCTTAACATATCTTCCATGGACTGGCCATGATTTTGTTCACAAGGAAAAACCATTAGAAGTTTCTCCTGCCACTCTGACCATGTAAATAGAATAGACGTTAAACTTTAGTACCAAATTTTAGCCAGTCCTTGCAGTTTTTGCACAGAGAAATGTATAACAGTTTTCTCGTCCCAGCCGTATACCACAGCACATTCGTTAACTTTTTAAAGCCAACCGCTGACATTTATTCGATGGATCAAATTCTGATAAAACATTTTGACTATCAATTCTACTTATAGGTTGTGAATAGTGCTCGGACAGCTGTGACGGTATTGTCTTAAACGATTTTATAATATTTACAATATCTTCGGAAGAGAAAGTTGGACTACATGACCTGGAACGACACCCTGTATCAGTGACGTGGTCCCGACGATCTCCTCGACGTCGGTCCTAGTCTTGCGATGAGCCTCGACCCGCAGTCCTGGAGCGCTTCTGATGCTCGTCGATGCGGTGCCCGTCGCGTCGCACCTCGCACGATGCTTTCCGAGACTGCTGCCGCTCGCGCCGCGCCTCGCATGATGCTTGCCGGGACTGCTGCTGCTCGCACCTCCACCGTGCGGTGACGTCACGTTCCTTCTGAAGCTCACGCTCCGACCATCGCTGTCTTCTCCGCGTCAGTTCTCGTTCCAGAAGCTGTAAGCTTCTACTGCTGGCGCGACTGCGACTTCTTCGATAACCCCGGCTGCGACTGCCATCACGACTCCGCCGCTCTCCCGTCCCGCGCTGCCGAGCAGGTGTCTCCAAACTTCGGGCAACCTCGCTTCTTTCGTCCATTATCTGAAACTCAATAAACAACAAAACCAAAAAGAAAACAATTAAAATCATTTGAATATAATTGGTTTGAAACGGAAAACTATCCAGATGAACAATCGTGTCTAACTTTGTTAATATTCTAAAAACAAAAACAATAGTAGCACTTGACAAATAAAAAGAAAAGAAACTAAGAAAAATAGTTTAACCACCATGAACACAAAAATAATGTACTTGTATTGCGGTAAATAGTCTAAACTTATCATTTCTAAGAAGATAATCTGCTAACGAACTAAGGGCGTGTAACAACTTACAGATTTTCGAATCCCACTTCTGAGATGTAAGACCTCCCAAATTAAACGCCGAACATCTTTACAAATGATTGTATTTATACAAATAACTATAAAATAAATATTTATAACATCTTAATGCTTTTCCTTCATCCGTGCAAATCCATCTGTCAAAAACCCCCCGCGCTCTCTTTTTGTTTTTCAAAACTATATATATTTTTAAAAGCGGCCAATCTCCATGTTATGCAACCTTACAATAGTGTGTGGTGGCCTGTTGGTAAACGGACTAGACGCGGCTGCCAACATGTTCACGGTGGTCGCGGTTTCGAATCCCAGGGCACACCTCTGACTTTTCGGAGTCATGTGTGTATTCACAGTCAATCACCACGCACTAAAACGGTGAAGAAAAACATCGTGAGGAAACCTGCATACCATAGCGATTTATATAAATTTCTATGGTATGTAAGTCTGCCAACCCGCACTAGGCCAGCGTGGTGGACTATATGGCCTAACCACTCTCAATCGTACTTACGATTGTAGAGTAGGCCCGTGCCCTGCAGTGGGACGTATATGGGCTGATACATACAGAAACGTGTAACATTAGCGAAATTCTAAAAATGATTTCTTATTATTAAAATATGTCTGTGTATGTTTCCAGTCCCATGCCAGAACGGCGCAACTTGCCTGGACAGTATCGGCGACTACAACTGCGTGTGCGCGAGCGGGTTCGCGGGCAAGCACTGCGAGGTCGACATCGACGAGTGCCAGTCACGACCTTGTATGAACGGCGCTACTTGCAACCAGGTAATCTATAATACTGACATTTATTTTAATTCTAAATTATATTGACTATGTATTAATGTATAAAATGTACAATGCAAACTTAAAGAATAGAACGAACTTATTTCTATTCTTGATAGTTTTAATTAATTATTTGTATTCGTATTGATGATGATTAAAAATTAAATTCAAAATATTCTTTAGTCAAATAGTCTGTCACAGGATCTTTTGAATCGTTAATTTCTGCTACCACCGCCTTGGAACTTCTTGTAGCTTAGCTTAGCATGTGAAGAAGAAACGGCGCAAGAAACCCCCTCAGCGATACAAATCTTTTTTTAAGCCATATAAGATCGTATCGTCACGATACGATCTCTGATAGATCTGTAGATTTACGTGTAAAATGAGACTCAGAGATCTACGTACTCATTCATTCATATAGCAGTTTATTGTAACCAATGGTCATCTCTATATAAAACCTACAGCCTACAGTATGCAATACGCTGATTTATTTCGTTTTTCACAGTATGTTTCCCATATAAAATAATCTTAAATAATATATACTATATTTTCATTTATTTTGCCCCTCAGTACGTGGCCTCGTACACATGCACGTGTCCGCTGGGATTCTCCGGTATAAACTGCCAGACCAACGACGAGGATTGCACGGAGTCGAGTTGCATGAACGGCGGCACCTGCATCGACGGCATCAACTCATACAACTGCTCCTGTCCGCCGGGGTGAGTCTATTACTGTATTCCAATAGAGTAGGGGTGGATAGGGTCTGAGTATATATTTGTTATATTCTACTGTCATTTATTTTACATCATTTTTTTAGGAATGGTTATTAAACGTTTTTTTTTAATAAATCACTCAATTAAATTGTGTGTTTGATTACCATCAAGCTGGACTTCATTATGACGTCGGATTTTTTTTAATATTTATCAAAAAATGTGATTAACAAGACGCAAAGATCTTGAATGAAGATGAGGATATATTTTTATGTTAATGTATATTTTATGTAATGAAACATTAATATCGTTCGATTTTAAACTTTTTCAATAATCTAAACTTATGTCTAGATAGAATGAAGTCAGTAGTCATTACTCCATACATTCTATATAGAGGGTAGTCAGTAATACAATTCCAATACTTCACAGGTACACGGGTTCAAACTGCCAGTTCCGTATAAACATGTGCGACAGTTCTCCGTGCGACAACGGCGCGACGTGCCATGATCATGTTACGTACTACACCTGCCACTGTCCCTATGGATATACCGGGAAACACTGCGAGGCTTATGTTGATTGGTAAGTCACTGTTCTAATAGATTTTAATATAAAATAAGTAAATGTGAGAGTTTCATCTCATGAATATTGACCATTGTAGCGAGTTCACTGAATTCTCAGTCAGGGCATTCGAAATGAACATCTCTAGCATAGCTATAGCTCTACTAAGTAACCGACGCATGGGTGTCGACTTCTGCAAGTTCGATAATGCTTTCACTTTCCCCATTTTCCAATTAATAATTCTTCCGTTATCCCGACACATCTGTGCTACAGACTGGTTAACATACATACATACATACATAAACTCACGCCTTGTTCCCAGAAGGGGTAGGCAGAGGTGCGAGGGCACCCACATTTCGCCTCGTATGTTCTGTCCCACAATGTGATAGGTGGCGAGCCTATCGCCATATCGGGCACAAATTCCTGACTCTGGGCTGATACTGAATAGAAAAATCCAATATCACTTATACTTATCACTTAGACTGGTTAACAGCGTGATTTTATTTCCGAAATATTTCAATTCATCGATTGAATTTGGTATTTAATGCTTTGTCTATCAGGTGCGAAGGTAATCCATGCGAGAACGGCGCGACATGCTCCCAGAAGGGTCCTCAATACACGTGTACTTGTGCGCCTGGGTGGTCCGGGAAACTGTGTGATGTCGAGATGGTGTCTTGTAAAGACGCTGCTATTAGAAAAGGTATGTTATACCAAATATTATATCAATTTGAATTATTATGATTCTTGTGCAAGCATTACTTATAAAATACTTCATAGATATCAATATTATTCTTGTTTCATTTTAGGCACTTAGCTTCTGTGACGTAAAAATCCGTTCCTATTTTAGAACAATCCGTTGTAATATTTTTGTTCTTTTATTACACAATTAAATATACTTTCGTATCCTGTAAACACATAGTAAACAGTTTAAACTCACATGTATCATCGAGTTTACTATATTTTTTTGTCCACAGGAGTAAAACTAAAACAGCTGTGCAACAACGGTTCGTGCGAGGACATCGGCAACTCGCACCGCTGCCACTGCCTGGACGGCTACACGGGCTCGTACTGCCAGCAGGAGATCAACGAGTGCGACTCCGCGCCCTGCCAGAACGGCGCCGTGTGCAAGGACCTCGTCGCCACCTACCAGTGCCACTGCGCCAACGGCTTCCAGGGACAGAACTGCGAGCTCAACGTCAACGACTGCCTGCCCAACCCCTGCCAGAACGGAGGCACCTGCCACGATCTCATCAACAACTTCTCCTGCTCCTGCCCCTTTGGAACCCTCGGCAAGATCTGCGAGATTAACGTCAACGATTGCAAGCAAGATGCGTGTCATAATAACGGATCGTGCATCGATAAGGTCGGAGGGTTTGAGTGCAAGTGTCCGCCTGGATTTGTCGGGCCGAGGTGCGAAGGTGATATCAACGAGTGTCTATCGAATCCCTGCTCTGTACCAGGGACGCAGGACTGCGTGCAGCTCGTCAACGATTACCATTGCAACTGTAAACCTGGGTTTATGGGAAGACACTGTGATGCCAAAGTGAACTTCTGTGCGAACTCTCCGTGCCAGAACGGTGGTATTTGCACGGCGATTCAGGGCGGACATGAGTGCTTGTGTAATGAAGGTTTTTACGGCAAGAATTGCGAATATTCTGGCTATGCTTGCGACTCAAATCCCTGTCAAAATGGTGGGTATTGCCATACTTCTGAAATAGGAGGTTATGTCTGCGAATGTCCATCAGGGTTGTCAGGAATTAATTGTGAAGTGGATTCTATGAACGAGTGTCTTAGCAATCCTTGCAAGCATCCTGAAGCGCGTTGTATCGACAAACCTGGTGACTACCTCTGCTACTGCCCGCGACAATGGACCGGCAAGAACTGCGATATCCACGACCCTCATTCAAGAGGAGGCTATGGAAGCCCCGTGAACGGTGGGTTCAGCAGCAAGAACCCAGGGCTGACTCTCCAAGAACTCGACCTGGCTTTCCAAAGAGAACAATGCGTGAAATTAGGCTGCAAGGAGAAACAAAGCGATCATCATTGCGACGAAGAATGTAACACATACGCTTGCGATTTCGACGGAAACGATTGCTCACTGGGTATCAATCCTTGGGCGAATTGCACCGCGCCAATCAAATGCTGGGAGGTGTTCATGGATGGCGAATGTAATGAAGTGTGCAACACACAAGCGTGTCTGTTCGATGGAAGGGACTGCCAGAAATCATTGCAAAGATGTAACCCTATCTACGATGCTTACTGTCAGAAACACTACGCCAATGGACATTGCGATTATGGCTGCAATAACGCTGAGTGTAATTGGGATGGTCTGGATTGTGAGAACGAACCGCCACATTTAGCTGAAGGCGTCATGTCTGTTACCCTGCTCATGGATATGAGAACCTTCAAAGAGAACTCAGTAGCGTTCCTCCGAGATTTAGGCCACCAACTGCGAACGACGGTTTTGATAAAGAAGGACCATTTGGGCAACGACATGGTCTACCCGTGGAAAGGATCGACTGACGTCGGTCTACAAGACACTGAGTTTGGCAAGAAACATAATATTGTGTTTACAGAAAAAGCACAATCAGGGGTATTGGTTTATCTTGAGATTGACAACAGAAAATGCACGACCATGGCTAGTTCCGAGTGTTTCTTCTCAGCAAGAGAGGCTGCTGAGTTCTTGGCTGCTACGGCTTCTAAACATTCCTTATCACCGGACTTCCCTATCTTCCAAGTTAAGGGCGTGAACCCACCCATAACCGAAGACGGTCAAACCAACTACAAATACGTATTTATCGGAGTCATACTGGTTTTGCTCGCCGGTCTTTTGATCGGGGTTTTAGTCACGGCGAACAGAAAACGTGCTGCTGGCATAACATGGTTCCCCGAAGGTTTCATGCGCAACAACTCCTCGACGAGAAGACGGTCGCGTCGCCGCGGGCCTGATGGTCAGGAGATGAGGAACTTGAATAAAGGATCAATGGGTTGTATTGACGTGGATATTAACGGTGGTCATATGGGTCCTCCGCATTGGTCTGATGAAGATGACGATGGGTCGGCGCCTCCAAGGGCGAAGAGGGCTCGCGGGCCAGGCGACGCCAACGGTGCCCCTGGAGGGTACGCGTCGGACCACACGGCGATCACGGACTATGAGGAGGCTGGTCACGACTCTAGGGTGTGGACCCAACAGCATCTGGATGCGGCGGACATCAGAGTGCCGCCCAGTATGATGACGCCACCGGCTATCGTGAGTATTATTTCGATACTAGTGTATAATTAACAAAGTAAATTGTTTGAATCTTATCGGATGGAGTACCATAATTTCGACATTTATGAAGTCTTATATCACTAGGAAAAATTAAAATTCAGTTGCACGCTTTACTGTAAAACCATAGTAAATTTATGATACATTGAAGAAACCCAGCTCTAACATAGAGATCTTAAACCAGTAATGGAATATATAAACCTATATTCCAAGTATTCCATATTTACTTATAAATAACTCACTTTTGAGATAGCTTCTTTGTGTGAGTGAATGTATGTATAACTACATATATACATAAAATCACGTTTTCTTTCCCAGAATTCCCCATTCCCTATATTTCCCAAGATAAGGAGAAGCGCTACCAGGACACTCACGTTTCGCCTTATGTGTTCCGTCTCTGACGTGATAGAGTGCGAATCCATCCATATTCCACATTTAAATTCCATTTAGACCTTATCTCCCCACTATATGATATATAACTAATACATACATTCCAGCACGACGGTCACGTGGAGGTGGACGCGCGCGGGCCACTAGGCATGACGCCGCTGATGGTGGCGGCGGTGCGCGGCGGCGGCCTGGACGCGGGCTCGGACGCGGAGGACGAGGCGGCCGCGCACGCCATCTCCGAGCTCGTGGCGCAGGGCGCGCAACTCGACGCCGCCATGGACAAGACGGGGGAGACTAGTCTGCATCTCGCTGCTAGGTATGGACTATTGATACATAAAAATTTACGGTCGGCTGCGGACACAAAATTAACGAGTATAAATATTTAAAAAAAAAATGGGTGTCGGAACAAAATTAGCGAATAATGACTGTGCCCCTCAAACCATTGCAAAATTATTATTTTCTTTGTCTGCATCTGATTGCTAGGTATGGGTACATATAAAAGGAATGGAAATTAGGATTGAGGGTCGGCACAATATTATAGAAAAAATTACTGTCTGTGCAGGTCAATTCATTGTAAAATTAATGAATTTTTTTGTTTGTATCTTGCTGCTAGTTATGGATACATATATTTTTTTGCAACCTTTACTGTTACACAAAAAAATATTTTTCATGGCATAAAGTCGATAAATATATTAAATAACCCGAAATTACATTGCATCCCAGAATCAATAACTTACAATATCCACATGAAACTAAACCTATGTATCTCCAGGTACGCACGAGCCGACGCCGCCAAACGTCTACTAGACGCGGGCGCGGACGCCAACTCGCAGGACAACACGGGACGCACGCCGCTACACGCCGCCGTCGCTGCAGACGCGCTCGGAGTCTTCCAGATACTGCTGAGGAATAGAGCCACCAACCTCAATGCTAGGATGCATGATGGCACCACGCCCCTTATATTGGCAGCTAGGTCAGTACACCCATATTGTTTGTTTTTTGGTCTTGAAATTAACGTTAGTTGTGCTAGGATTTTATTTATTTATATTTATGCTTTATATACAATACTTGGGGGAGGCCTATGTTCAGCAGTGGACTTCCTGTGGCTGAGATCATGATGATATACAATACTGTATAAAGGCGGACTTAATGCCTGAAGCATTCTCTGCGGGTCTACTTTTAAACGAGACTAAGATTTTAAACGAGAGTTTCTTGGTAATTTTTTTCAGGAGTAGTAACGAAAAAAACGTTTCGTGGAATACATTAAATTAAAAATATAATGATACTATATTTTATTTAGTTTTATTAAGGTAGCTAAATGAAGAACCTTGCTAATTCTCAATTTAAATATTTCTTAAAATTTTCAAACTGTCGACTATATGGCCTAACCATTCTCAATCGTACTCTCGATTGTAGAGGAGGCTCGTGCCCTGAATTTTGACCTATATAGGTTGATACAGGTACAGTTCTTAATTCCTTACACGTATTTGATTAAACTATATCACAATCAATGTGTATTTCCCCAGGCTGGCGATAGAGGGCATGGTGGAAGATCTAATCAACGCCGATGCGGATATCAACGCGGCTGATAACAGCGGCAAGACGGCGCTGCACTGGGCCGCCGCCGTTAACAACGTCGACGCCGTCAATGTACTGCTAGCGCACGGGGCGAATAGAGACGCGCAGGATGATAAGGTGAGTACATAATTATCGATATTTAATATAGTTAGATAAAGCTTTTGAAAATACACTAAACATTGTGTTTAAATCTTGTGATTTGAATTGAAGTGGATTTTTTTTTAAAATAAATATAAATAAGTAGCTGAATTTATCTGTTTTTATTCATTGCAAAGGGTTTATCTACAATTGCATTTAAAATGATTTTTAGTAGCTGTAGTTTTAAACTCCCGAGATAGAAATCACATTACGGGATTAGTGGTAGATAAGTACAAGATATCGAGACATTTATAATACATCTCTGCTCTTAAAAATCTATAAGTTTATTATTTAACGCTTGTGCTGTTCTTGTTCAATTATTAATGTAAATTACTGCTTTTTCTATCAACGATTTAATCATGAAAACATTTTTATATTCAACCCCTACTCCTATTGTTATCCAGGACGAGACCCCTCTATTCCTGGGTGCTCGTGAAGGCTCATACGGCGCGTGTCGCGCGCTGTTGGACGCGATGGCGAACCGCGAGATCACCGACCACATGGACCGCCTGCCGCGCGACGTGGCGCAGGAGCGCATGCACGACGACATCGTGCGCCTGTTAGATGAACACTGCCCGCGACCGCCGCCGCAGCACCACCACCTCATGTGTATGTACCAACTTTTTTTTGTTTCATCCTACTGCTGGGCAAATGTCTCCCTCACGTCTCCACAATTCGCGTTCCAAGGATATTTAAGGCCACATGGACTCGAAAGCATCCAAGTCGTCTGTATCAACTAACATCAACTAATAACCATAATATGTATACTAACCACAACCATTTAGGTTTAAGAACTTAATTTCTCATGAATAATTGCATACATACTTGCTGAGAAACAATGTTTAAACTAAAATTAACATTTTGAGCGCACAAAGCAAACAAAACAAAAAATAATAACAAAAATGTGGGTAAACAAATAACTTAACAATAACAAAGTCAATACAACATGAATGTATTGATTTTTACTACTTTTTCTTATACATATTCTATCCCAACTCAATTTAAAGAGAATAAACAGAGTTTATGCTACTAAAACCTGCTATATTTGGGTTGAACAATCTGAGTCTCTAGAAATGTATGTCATACTAATAAATGATTCTCCCCTACAGCATCACCAAACCCGCACCCGCAGCTGATAAACCAGCCGACGGTGATCAGCGCATCTGCGGCGAAGGGCAAGCCCAAGAAGGCGCGCGCCAAGGCCGGCCCCGACAGCCCACAAGACCAGATTTTCGACAACAACAACATGCAACAAACGCAAATCAGACGGTATGGACACTTGGCTAAAATTGTACCATTTATTGAATTGATGTAAAAGGCATTAGATTGAAATGAGAAACATACCTACATAATCGTCAAGCTTGTATCCCATAGGGGTGGGCAAAGATTATAACAGATCGCAACTTTGCTCGATCCTGACATATTGCATTCGCTTTTTTTATGAAAAAAATCAATGATTAATTATTTACATTTTAAACATATTTATGAATATCACGCTTAAGTGTAGTAGCGAGTAATATTATTTATGTTTCGGCAAATAAAATACTCACAATATATTTTTGTGTATGTGCAGGAAGCCAAGCGTAAAAAAGAGTAATAAGAAAGTGGCGCAGGAAGTGCCACAGAGCGTTGAGAGCCTGGGCTCCAGCCTCAGCCCTGTTGAATCACCGCTCCAAAATTTACAGGTAAATAATCGATGGTCTACTTTAATTGTTTACATCCGGCTCGAAGGACCATTTTTATTTTATGTTACAAGTTTTAATCAACAAATAAATAACAAAGATATTTACTTTTTAATGTGCTAATTACCGAGTTTTTCGCCGAAAATTCATTTCAATTGAGTTTGTAAGCAGTAGTGGTCACTATCTATCTTAATACCGTTTGACAGTATTGCTGTGAAATCATTACCTCGTATTAACATTAATTATAAATTCGGCAGCAAAGTGTATGAAAATATAGTAACAATATGTTGTTTATTCAGGACTTGCCGTCGCCGTACGACGCAACGTCATTGTACTCGAACGCGATGGCGCAGTTCGTCGGCATGGAGCAGCTCATGCCACACAAGCAGCCGCCCAGCTATGAGGACTGCGTCAAGGTGATTATATACTTATTACATACCCTTATATACTGACATAGTGATGTGATTGTATCGACAACTGTTAGTCTCAAAAGTTATCTTAATGCTATACTATTTTTAACTCGGATTTATTGCGTTCTGTCTTGTTAAGGTCCTTATTATTTAGTAATAGTGAAAATGGTTTAAAGATAATTAAGAGACAAGAAATACAGCTGATGGTAAATGCAGTGTTGTTCAAAATATCTTACAATTATTATTTTGAATTACTCATAACCATACATTGAAATTTTTATTCAAGTCTATTCTATCCCATTACTAGAAACTAATTTTATTCTCTTTTCCCTCTGACATATTTTAAGATACCTATTTAGTAAATTTGTATTATTTTTACTATGTTAGTGTTTGCTGTATTGTAATGTAATGTTCTAGAAAAAAGTAATTTTTCTCTTTTTGCTCTGACATATTATAAGATGCCTTTTTAATATATTTGATAGTTTGTGATGTGATATATTATTTTTAATATGTTTATATTTGTGAGTGTTTGCTATAATGTATGACAATGTTCACATCGTACGTGACAGTACTGTGCGCAGACGGGTCAGACGCTGCAGCAGTCGTACGGCGGCGGCGGGGCGGGGCTCGGCGCCTCGCTGTCCCCGCCCTACTCCAACCACTCCGGACACTCCAACCACTCGCCGACACACAGCAATCACACCGCGTCGCCGCATGCTTATATCGGTACGTATTCACATGTTATATTCATATTCATAGTGTAGTGTATTGATATATTCATACTCTTTGCATCTGCCGTCTCACTATACACAATTCAAACCAGGGGTCAATGAGAACAGATATAGATGTTGACGACGGAACGGTGTGAAGACGTGGTGTATAGCAAACGAACCGATAAATATTAATAATTGTATTATACTACAATATTACACATATTAAATAGTAACTATTACACATAGCTAATATCAATTCTGTCACAGTGACAACTAACAAGGAATCATATTTTTGACACTTTTATACAGCACTTTTTAACTGCCTTCGTAGCGTAATTGGTTAAACGCCGCCTGAGAAACGAGAGGCCGCGGGTTCGATCCCCGCACCGAGAGAAATGTTTGTGCGGCCCACAAATATATCTTTCAGGTCTGGGTGTTAAGAGTGTTGTTTGAGACCGTAAAGTCTCTCGTAATTTCTGATACCCACGACGACTTGATCTTAGTGTGGGGTCAGAACTATGTATGTGATATTCTAGGTTTATGTAATTTATCCCAAATTAAGACAGCCCACTAGTGCATCTGGCTAATTGACAGATGAATATATCAGCTAAATCATAAAAAATAACAATTCAGTCCTACCAAAAGCATTTAAATAAAATAGCTGTATCACTACTATATTTGATACCGTTGGTGGCACTGATTATGATGATTGTTAGTTAAATGATGAATAAAACAGTCAAACCATAAAAAATAACAGTTAGACTTAGCGTAACTATAAAAATATTTAAGCTCAATCAATAATAAAGTATATTGACGTGCAGGTTCTCCGTCTCCGGGCAAGTCTCGTCCGTCGCTGCCGACGTCCCCGGCGCACATGGCGGCGCTGCGACACTCGCACCAGCACCAACTAGACGCGTACTCCACGCTCGCGCATCTTAGTCAGTATACATTATATACATATTAACACTATTTAATTATTTACACTTCATATAAATGATGTATTACATATATGATATTAGGTGGACTTAATGCCCGAGGCATTTTCCACCAGTAGAATCTAGCGTAAAGCAGAGATTATATGTTATTTGTGTAGTTAAAAAAACTAAATAATTTTAAATGTACATTATCATACAAATCATCATATCTTTATTATTCACTGCATCATTTATATAATTATACTAGCGGCCCGGCCCAGCTTCGCCTGGGTGGAGATCTTCTTTCACTCCACTCAACACCTGAAATTTCTAGTATTACATCTATACCAATAGTGCATTATCCCGATGTCTCAGTAAAATACCAAATTTGAATTTCTTAACTTTGTTACGATGGTAATGGTGCAATTCGGTGCAAAAAAAACAGGAATTTGTGATCGATATGGCGATAGGCTTCCTATCACAAACTGGGACGAATACATGACAAAACGTGGATCCTGGTTGCACCTCTGCCTACCCAAAAAAAGCGTGAAGTGAAGTCATGCATGCTCGTCTAGCTACTGATTACAATAAAAAAAAAAAACAATCCGACCAATAACTAAATACTTTAAAACGGCTGTTCAAATTTTCCGATTCCAACTGTGAATTCAGATTATTTAACCTCCTAAGGCCTGGGATTTTGAAATATGTTTTCATATAAAAACCGAAATGGCTTCCTGTAGGACAAATTGGCAGGCCTTTTTTAGACCTGACCATATTTAACTTACAGGTAGTACTATGATCGAACGTTCTATCAACAGAATATTATCGTTTTATGTAAATACACATCAACTTTGTACTTTTACAAGGACATTCGGGGCATAATTTTGTCACATAAATAGTAATTACCAGGACTTACAGATGATCGCTATTTTGTTCTTTAGAAAGTCACCCAGGACTTAGGAGGTTAAACGAAGGGTTCCTCAGATATCAATTTTGGAACCAATCAGATCAATAGCAAAAAAGTTCAAACCACAAAATTTCGATTCTGACTCCAAATTTAGGTTATTCGAACAAAAGGTGTCTCAGATATTGATTTCGAGACCAATCGGATCAATACCAAAAAAAGTTCAAAATGGCGGCCACAAATTTTGGTTCTGACTCCCCTCCGTCCAGTCTATAGATTATTTACATAAAGAGTAAATAATTCAAAGCTATAGGTACGTACCGATACGTACCTATACGTCCCATCCTTTCTCTTCATTATCCATACCGTCTTATAGCGTGCATTTACATTTCTTCCTATCAAATCTGTCAGCTATCTCAGTCCTCTCCAGTGCCTCTCACTCTATTATATCCCATTTATCCATATCCAAGTAGTGTGCCTTATAAATCTTTTACGTTTAACACTTTAGCAGTTTTGATTATCCATACAATATTCCATCCCTTATTTCACCCCCACTATGCTGTTTTTCCAAAAATAGTACGCCATTACTTTTTACTCACACACACGCACGCACAGGCACATAAAACATACACTATTACCACATTTTTACACACACACATGATTAATCATTAATGTAGTAACAATTATATTTACGGGAAGACACCGGCAACGCCTAATTTGAAAACCCATGCAATATTCTCCATATTATTATGTAAAATTGTTATTATAATAATGATTTTTCATTTTCAAGTGACATTCTATCTTGAAAAGAAGTAAAACTTCTTGCGTGTGAATATTATTAATTTTATTGTCCTATATTTATGTAGCTTTATAATATATTCTCTTTAGTTTACACAAAATAAATTTCTGAACGCATGCATTAATATTTGACAATCAATTTAAATGTCAATCGCTTTTCATTACTGTTATTAATTTACATCTTTAAAATCTAAAATACTCCATTAATAGAATATTGTGGATATATGTTGTCGATTCGAAACCTTTATTTTAATACGTTATTTCATTTGAGGGCAGAGTTTACCGTATCGACAGTATGAAAATTAAATGTTTGACATTTACAAACCCATGAACATTTTGTATGAGAAAATGTTAATGAGCTAATAGAAACTCGGGAAACCGGGAACATGATAAAAAGTATCCTATGTCCTTCTCCTGGTTCTAAGCTACCTCCCCACCAATTTTCAGCCAAGTCAGTTCAGCCGTTCTTGAGTTATAAGTGGTGTAACTAACACGACTTTCTTATATATATATAGATTTGTGTGATCTTCAATATTTTTTTTTGTGTATTTTGTCCTTTTTTGCTGTACAAAAAAGTGTAATAAGTAAAAAACAAATAAAATAACAACATTTTGTATGTTCGCAGGCGCTGGTGGTCAGCACGGCGCGCAGCTGCAGGCGGTGATGACGCACGCGGCCGCGCTCGGGCAGGTGCAGGGCGCACAGCATCCCGCCATCACCAACATCATGTCCGGTAAGCGACGTGCTCTATTACATGTGTTATGACATCAAAGTACCAAAGTACTATTTCTGTATCCTACTAATATTATAAATGCGGTGTTTGTTACTTCTTCGCGATTGAAACACTGGACTATTTAAAAAAAAATTGGTATGGAAATAGCTGACACCCTGAATTAACATATAGGCTTTTTATAACAACAAAATGTATTTCCCGTGGGCTGTGAACGGAATTGAAATATATTCGATTTTTTTTTAAATATTTATAACATTTGCCACGGGAAATAGTGTTACTAACGCGGATTGGATTCAAAAATATACTTCATGACTGACAGAGATTATTCAGTCATGGAATTGTTGTGTTGTTTTTATTAAATTCAAAACTTTGACAATTATTATTACAAAGCAGTAATAATTTAAAGTCTTATGTATTTTTATCTTAGTTTGGCCTTTTTCTCTTTATTGTTAGTATTACGATCAATCATATCTGTCATAACTAGACAGATCTCTTTTGTAAAAATGTTATAATTACATTGATTCTGGATTATAGCAACTGAATGCTTATGTGTTTCAGTATATGTATTTTATAATTAACTTAATTTTCGCAGGTCTATACGGCAGCTGGGGCATCGGCGACACGTTCCCGACGCCATCCCCCGAGTCTCCAGACCACTGGTCATCACCCTCCCCGCAGACGCCACTCACGCAGTCCCCACACTCCGACTGGTCCGACCGCGCCGCACTCTCGCCAAACGACCTGCAGCAAACCAACAAGGCCGCCACCGAGGCCATCTACATCTAACAAACGACCTTACCCTACAACAATACGGTACACTTTACTGCAACAGCTCGCACGCACAGCTGTATAGCATACTCAACCTTACAGCGCACGCTTAAGGAATATTTTATGTTGACTCGTCATAGTAGTCACGTACAACAAAAACGTTCGGGTAGCCGAGAATTGTACAGAAAATGATATTAAAAAGCACCGTGTAAATTATTTTTTTAATAGCGCGGCGGATTCGTTCGGATACGTGTCTAAAATTGTTTTTCGGTTAAGTTAGAGGTGCTATAGTGCCGATATAGACTGATTTGTACAGCCATGACTCGATGTATATTAACGTAATTAGCGTAATGAAGCCAGGAAAAGCCCACGGCGCGAACAAACTTGTGTTTTTTTATTATTTTAAACAAATATTTCTTTTCATGAATTTCATAACTTATTGTTTTTATTTTTTTATGAGTTTTTCAACTTTAATGAGCATTTGTGACCGTAGATACTGGATGTATTGGAAATTTTAAGCGCTATGTAATTGTTTCGTTGTTAAACCTTTCTTATTGACTTGTTTGTATAAGTACGTGTTTTGTATCAGTAATTTTAAACAAATGTGTTTTTATGCATATGAGATTGTTTTGAGTGCAGTCGGTGATTTCGTATACATTTTTAAACTAATTTGTCATTTGTAATTTACATTACATCAATTATACATGAACTAATGACTCAAAAATGAAAGTGTAGTCTAAATTGTGCAGCAATTATAAATTTTAAACTGCGAAATATATCTTTTTATTTCGATGAATACTCGTTTATATTATTTGAATCCAGTTATAGTTCTAAAGGAAACATTATTTATTATAATTATTAGTTACACTTTATTAACAAATTAACAAAATGTGACATAAACCATTTCGTAGATTTCAATATGTTATCCCGATTGTACGAACGTGAACAGAAATTATTTATGTGTGATTCCGTAGCTTATAGTTTTATGTATTGTAGTAGTGTATAGACATTTGATGCTACTAAGCCGAGGTCAATTCAAATTACGCCATCAGAAATTTACAAAAATTAGTTTAAGTAACAAAAAGACAATAATATAACTACGTATTTAAATACTAATTCATATGTATAAAAATCATTTTTTTATGTTGATGTTATTTTTTTTACCTCGGCTTTGGTGGCAAATTGTTGTAGTGTAAGTGGTTTGAGACTGATCCCTGCTCTTTTGGGTCAAGCCCTTGGCAATTTGTAAAGCAGGAATCAATTTCAGCCGATATTTAAGTACTCGACATATCTTCCGGTAAATTCAAATCATTCCATGATTGCTTCCAATTCGGCCTGATATTTTAAGAGGTGATATTCCCAACTGTTTTCTGCAGAAAAATAAGTAAATTAAAGATCCCTAATTGTTAGGTTTAAAAAAATTAGTTAGTCAATTAAAATTTGCATTTTTTGCCATTTTAAATTACATGTTTATTTTTTTATAATTTGCATATCCTTGGCTTGCTATGTTAGTAGGATAAATATTTGTCTGAGTATAAGTGGTAATGTACGATGAAATTAAAGTAATATAGTTATGAAGAAATGGCTATCACCTCTGCCACACAAGGCCACATTCCCACATAAGTGTAATCGTTAATAAGATCTCATCATTCCGTATTTCGCTTTAAACTGTCGAAAATGTTGTTACTCTTGGGACCAGTTCGTGCTCAATATTGTTAAACTTTACAATTCAGTACTATTTGTAATATATTTTTATATAAGTATCATATAAGTGAGTTTATGAAACTGCTGCCGATACGTGAACGCCTACGTTATTTGTAAATATTTCATTTTTTTTAAATAATGTAATATTTAATTTTGACAGACAATGATCTTCGTTAGGTTTACGGTAGTGCGTAATTTGTTGACTTTGACCAGAAAAATAAAAATGTTCCAGTTGTCAATTGAGAAAAAGATTTTTTATATAATATTTTTTTATTTTTGTGGTCAGGTTTTTTAATTTTAATATTTTTTCTGTGTCATCGCGATGTGCCAATGAGCGAATAAAATCAGGTGTGATTTCCACAGAGTAGAAGGTTCTGGAACAGATTTAATTATGGAGTGTAGTAATGTGTATTTTAGTTTTTAAGGGATTATTAAAGTTCTGTGTAGCGAAACGCGTGCTTCCTTTTAATGCAGTTTTATGTTGTACGTCTTATATGAATTAAACGTGGACTAAGTACAAAACGTAGTGATTTTCATAGTATTTATAAATTTGACTGGATGAAAATTATTATTTGTGAAGGAAAAACATATTTGGCACAGTTTTCAGTAGCTTTTTATAATGCTTGTATAAATAAGGCACAGAGTTTATCGTTTGAAAGTGAATTTCAAATCCCGTGCCTTTGAATGTAGTTGTAAGCTAGGCTCCTTTGTAATTCAAACTATTACATTTAGTTTAGAATAATTAATTTTAAGTTTTGTAAATACATTTTATCATTATGTTTATGAAATGCATTTCTTTGTAAGAATCTAAAAACTTTTTTTGAGGAGAATGAAATTTTTAAATATTTTCCCCGTAATAAAGAAATAAAATAAATGTTGTGTTTTTTTTCATCTCTATTAATCTATAAAACAGGTTAAGATTCAATATTCACAATTTCTCAATGCGTCTGTTACATGAGCAGTTCACAACACCACGCAATTAGAAGGAAGGTAGTGATACAAAAGTGATTTAAAATATATTTTCCCTTCCCTTTTTCTCGTAGATAGAAATGAATAAATTTAATCAATTTTTAAACACTTAATTTGATACTGCAATATTTTATATTAAATACGATAAGATTGACAGCCTCCATGTCGCCGATAGTTGACGTTGACTGTGAAATGAGTGGTCGCCGGTTCTATCTCCGCACCCGAACAAAAGTTTGTGTGAACCGCAAATATTTTCGATGTGGGTGTTTTTGAAACCGAAGTCTCTCGTAGCTCCCGTTATCCACGACATAAGACTAGACCTTAGTGTGGGGTCAAGGCCTTGTGTGTGACTGATGGGTGTATTTATTATTTAATGAAAAAACCAGCTAAAGCTACAATGTAGGTAAATAATGTCATAAAATCTATAGTCGGGACAATGGACATGTACGCCTTTATAAGCTGAATGCTGATTATAATTGATTTCTGCCCATTCGACTCGCTTTTGCTCAACCTACAACGGTGCTATAGTATTGAAGATAATGACGATATTATAATGACAGCAGCGGGTTGTTCTGCTAAGTCAATCGGGGGGAATGCATATAAAAGCCGATGTGCGTTACTGAAAAGGTTCAGTCTATTATTCTAAGTTGACATCGGAACAAATCATTTGAAGTGATGCAGTGTTATAAAAGGGAAGTGCAAGTAAATATAAATAAGATGGAAGTTATAAAGGTGCGTACTTTCTAAAAATTATAGTATTCATGTTACGAATTTAGTGTCATAAAATATTTAATAACATTTTCTGGTGCGTCCTGTGATGTATCTATATAAAATTTTCTATTTATTTTATTTTAGTATTTTAATCGGTCACTCTAAAGCATTTTATGACAATGTTTTGGCTGTATGTTTGTTCACGTATGCTTTTTTAACGATCATTTCTGTTAATAATTTTTAATTCTACCCACATTTTATAAGATAAAAAAATCTGTTGACTGAATAGACTAACGCAACGAAATTATTTTACTATTTATAATCTAGTTTCTTATAATAAGTGTTTATTACCAGTGACAATACTAAATTGAATGATATTTTGTTCATATTATGTGCAAAGGAAACTACTACATGCAAATTACAATAACGTAAGTGTATTTTTTTATTTTGTTCAATGTCCTGTTTAGTGCAACTCTGATCCTATTAATGCGATAAAATATATATTTGTATGTAGTCAGTGAAATCCAAAGTAGATAGTATAGCGCTTTTTTGAAACATTTTGAACTAGTTTATTCTTTGATGACTTAAGGACCATTGCGACAAGCTAGGATCAACAGTTGCAGATGTTACCACTTGCGACAACAAGCTAGGATCAACAGTTGCAGACGTTACCACTTGCGACAACAAGCTAGGATCAACAATTGCAGATGTTAATTTTTTTATGGCATTAGCTTGATTTTGCGCAATATAATTAAATAAATAGAAACCTATCCTAAACATCGGGTGGATGGTATGACCTTCTCCACATACATTGCAATTTTTTTTAATGATGCAGGAATCATGTACTCGGTCATGGTGCTGCGTCCTCGGGGCGAACTCTCGACAGAATGGTGGGTGACGGCCCTGGTGATGTCCGTGATAACAGTAGGCACGGTGTTCGGTAACGTGGCTGTGTTGACAGCCTTGAGGAGTATACGCCGGGCGCCCACACACTACCCGCTCGCGAGCCTGGCCAGCGCCGACCTCATGCTGGGGGTATGCGTGTTACCTATAGCAGCCGCTAGGGACTTGTTCGTGTTTCATTTGAGTGAGTATTCAATTGTGTTGCTGATTATTGATTATTTTATTACACTAATCATTTACAAATCAAATTCAGTCAATTTAGTTCTTCAGTTGATCTTTGATTATTTTAGTATATTAAATTTTTTTAATAGTAATTTATAATAGTGAATTTACAATGTTTTTGTCATGAGTCGGTAAAGAGTGGGTTGTGATTTGAGTTAATGAAATTGAAAGAAGGAAATCCAAATTTATTTTATTATTTATTAAATTTAATAAAAGTTTTAGTTTCGAAGTGAACAAAAAAGCCTTTTTTTCCCAGAAGGGGTAGGCACACGTGCTAGGTTGTTTGTTCCGTCACACGATGTCATAGTTATTCCTGACTTCGGGCTGTTAATGGATAGAAAAATGCAATATCGCCAATAAATGGGGGAAAGAACATTTTTTTTGAGATGAAAAAAACAACTGCTTAACAAGAATTAAACTATGCCCTGTTATGGTATTAGGCTTGCTCCTATTAGATCTTAAAGCTGAAACAACTTACAATTCCAAAGATGCATTTGTAAAGTAATTCTCGTATAATTCCTAGACTGGGCCGTCTGCTCATTCTGGAAGACCATGGACGTGCTGTGCTGCACTGCATCTATCCTATCTCTTTGCACCCTGGGCTGGGAGCGGTGGTGTGGGATCACCAACCCTCTGGCTAGGGCGAGGCGCGCGCGGAGAGCCAGGTTGCTAGCGGCTCTGGTGTGGCCCGTGTCGGTGTGTGTGGCGCTGCCCACGGCGTTCATACCCTCGCCCAAGCATTTTATAGAAGGAGAGATACCGAAGGCGTGTGAGGTTAATACTAATATTGGGTAAGTTGGAATTCTACATTCTTTGTGACATTAAGGACGCCCTCCACCAGCTAGATGGAGTGACGACTTGCGAAATGTCGCTGACAGATGATGGATGCGAAAAGACGAAGACAGGATGAAATGGCGCAATTTGGAGGAGGCCTATATCCAGTACTGGACAACGGTATAGGCTGATGATGATCATGATGAATTATCTACTTCAGTAGTATAATATGTTTTATAATTGAGCATTATTCCCCAAGCTGTTTATCTTCTTTGCAATTAATATCCACAATAAATTATAATTCTCTTTTTTTTTCGACCCAAAAATAATGAAACGGGATTGTAAGGTTTGTGTTATCAGATTGTAAATATGTTGATATTTGTTGCAGCTACGTGTTCTACAGCGTGACCCTGTCGTTCTACTTGCCAGCGAGCGTGATGGTGTTTCTGTACTCGCGCATACTGCGCGCGCTCGCACTGGTCCCGCAAATCCGCGCGCATCGAGGCGGCTCGCCGGGCAAGAACACGATCGCAACGGTATCTAGGATTTTTTAACGTTTCTTTAAGCTTAGAAAAATGAGTTTTCATTGATTTGTCTGCATCTTTTTCATTTGATCATATTATCGATAATCGATGATAGATGTAGAGCGTGATGATACTGAGGCAGTTTTATAGACGCCGCTTTGCCTGTGAATCTAGAGGCCGCGGATTCGATTTCCACACCGAGACAAATGATTGTGGGATTTTTTTCGGTACTGGGACTGGATGTTTGTGAGACAGAAAGATAGTAATACCCAAACGTAAGACTAATATCACAGCGTGAAATCAAGATTTGTATTTGATCCTGGGGTTTTTTATTTTCATTTTTTCATGAATGGCGAGACGAGCATTCCATGTGCCTGATAATAAGTGATACTACCGCTCATGGAAAGTAGTTAAACCAAACACTATGAATTACAAAGTAATGTTTGCAATCCACTGCGCTTGCTATTCTGAGACATACGATGTTAAGTCTCATAGGTCCAGTAGTAAATCTGGCTATAACGTCCTTTCTACCGGAAAACAAAACACACTGCGGTTTGGCGGGAGAAATAGCTATTGCGTTGGTACCTTCCCAGGCGGCCTCTCACTTATGATAGACCAGTATTTCTTAATGTAATTTGTTTCTACATTCGTATGTTTCAGGTAGCTAATTCGGCTTTAAGCAGCGCTATCTGTAGTTGTCCATCAGCTGAACCTAGCGGATTGCACCGGTCACGAACAATGTAAGTAATTAAATATTTTTTACATATATACAAAAGCATCGTGCCTTTTTCCCAGCCGGAGTTGGCATAGTTTCTATATAATACCCACGTTTTGCCTTTCGTGTCCGACTTACGAAGTGATAGGAGGAGAGTCTATTGTCATATTGGGCACAAATTTCTGACCCAGGCTGATCTGATGAAAAAATTCAATCTGGGGGCGCGGCCGAGCCCCCTCCAAGTCGAGCTATAGGCCGTAACATCCTTTTCTCGAAGCAATTCAGACCATTTTCAACCCCCTATAACTTCGTTATGGCTAAAGCATGAAGCCTGAATTTTCAGTTACTAAGCAGGCATTGTGTAAACACGGTATATTTAAAATTTCATTCAATTTGAACCAGTAGTTTAAGAATTGTAACTAGTCAAACTTTCGTAATTTTGTCACTCACTGACTGACTGACCGATCATCAAAAGTCTAAGGCACTTCTAGTAGACATAGAACCTTCAAATTTAGAATATAATTAGTGTTTAGTGTCTAAAGTAAGGGAAAATTCAAACATTTCATAATTTGTGTCTAGTTTTCTAGATAGACCAACTGCGTGAATAACTTTGTAATCCCATATAAATGTATAGGATTACAAAGTTACATTTGCAGTTAATGATTCGTTGTACCCGTATATAATGGAATAATAGTTGCAGATAGATATCTATATATATGAGGCATAACAGGAGGGGATATAGAGAGGGAAATGGTGTATTCAGCCCATGAAACTGTACAACATTCCTCTAGAAAAACATGACGAAGAAAAACTTGCAAATAAATAGACTAAATAGCTCGAAAATATCAATTACAATGAAAGAAAGAACATTAATAATCAAATCCGCTATATTTGTGATAAATTGATATATACAAAAATAAGAAAAATCCATAAGACAGAGGCTTTAAGAAAAATCGTTAGTGATATTCTAGAAGTAAGAAGTACCGAAAAGGAAAAAAGTAGGACTCTACAAAAAGACGTGAGATCCCATCAAAAACATCCTGTAAAAAAAATCCAAGTCTCGCAGCTCAGGTTTTCTACCGCAAAAAGTTGTGAGATGCATGTAATACCAAGCCGATTAATTTATTTAGTCCTTAAGGGACCTTCTATATAAAGTTATTACGTTAGGTATAACCATATCAATATTAAAAATTCTTTACGTTTTAAATAAATAGATCGACTTGGCCAGCAGCATTATGTATAAATTGTACGATACATTATGTTTTCATGCGATGGCCAAGTCGATCCATTTATTTAAAACGTAAAGAATTTTTAATATTGATATGGTTATACCTAACGTAATAACTTTATATAGAAGGTCCCTTAAGGACTAAATAAATTAATCGAATTGGTATTACATGCATCTCACAACTTTTTGCGGTAGAAAACCTGAGCTGCGAGACTTGGATTTTTTTTACAGGATGTTTTTGATGGGATATTATTTTGCCCGTCCCGGGATTCGAACCCGAGATCTCAGCGTTATCGTACCGTTGTACCTACAATTGTGCCACCGAGATTATTGCTCATAATAATTCTTAATGGAATTATTAAAAGATCAGTTTTATTGTGTTTCAGGTTCCAGTTGACGAATGCTAATGGTCATCACTTGCCGTCATCGCCGCCGAAAGCAGTACAATCACCGAAAAAAGATTATGGATCCGCGTAAGTTCTTAAATAAATTCATCTTATAACTATCTTGTCTATAGTTCTTAACTAATATTATAAAGAGGAAAGATTTGATTGTTTGCATTTAAAAGGCTTTGAAACTACTAGAACATTGGAAAGTTAATTCAACACTAGAATCCTACATTGTTTTTGATGAACATAGGCATGAGAATATTTGCAAAAATGTGTATTATCTGCACAAGGGCGGTGCCGGGCTGGGCCGCTAGTTTCGTATAAATGAAAAAAACATTAAAATATTCCATGACTGAAAATTATGATAATATTCTACCATTAATATCGCCGGTTTGTGATGGTGTTATAATAGAAATATCCTTTGCAGAGGCGGTATAATTTCTCGGCAGCGTCGTGCGACCCGCACCATAGTGATGCTGATGGCTTTATTCCTATTCTGTTGGACGCCGTTCTTCGTCATGCTGCCCATAGGTCAGTCACTCGTACATATTTGCTAATTATACAAATATATCACGTTATATTGGCTGTACGCACGATACATTTTCATCTGAATGTGTTGGAGGTAATAACGATAGATTTATTCTTAGATTAGTTTAGATTACTAATAGTCTTTTGACAAATTGTAACAATTTTGATAAATTGTAACATTTTGTTTCATAATAAAAAGTTCTTTAAAACATTGAAAACAATGGATTTTGGAAATGTGTGATGGCCCATTCGTTTCTAGATCGAATCCAAAACCGATTGTTTTTTTTTTCAAATTAAGTATGTAAATCCACCACGCACTTTAACAAACCTGAATTCACAACTATTTTGAAAAGACTTTCTATGGTATATGAAGTTTAGTACTATGCCACTCTCAACCGAACTTTAGATTTCTGCTTGAAAGTCCCGTCCTTAGGCTATTGATAGTTAATTAATAAAATAATTTATGAAATGCTCTGTTTTGCAAATCCTGTATAATCACTGTATAAGTATATTAAGCTTACAACTTATTTTGAAACGAGTAATGCTAGTGTTTCTTGCCCGTTCTTCTCTGGCGAAAACAGGCTTGTGAACCGGGTGGTAGTGGAAAAAGTGACTGAATCTAAATAATGTATGACATTCAATAAATATTTTCATTTCATTGAGGGCCGATACCAGTAGTGTAATTGATTTATCCCCAGACTCGCTATGCTCGTGCGTCCGCGACGGCGCGTGGCAGTGGTGCACGTGGTTGGGTTACACCAACTCTGCGCTCAACCCGCTCGTGTACGCGGCCGCGTCGCCCGCAGTGGGCAGGGCACTGCACGCCTCGCTCACCACCTCCAGAGAGTCTGAACTGCCCCTCACCCCGACGAGGAAGTGAGGTAGGCAGCATTGTATTTCCTATGGTAGAACGGGGTGAATAGGAACGGTTTTGATTTTCGAACTTCATCTTCATCATAATTATAGGTTGCCAAAAAATATAGATACGGAACTAACCCTTTATTTCATTACTAAAGTATTTTCATTAATATTTTTTTAATAGTTTATTAGTAACGTTTTTTATTTAATATAAATTAATAAAGAATTAAATTATGTAACTATCAAAATTAAGAACTTTAAAGGGATGCTTTAAATAAGGCTGTGACGCCTCCGTTTATTTCTATATTTTTTTTGCCAAGCTATAGATTTCTTACGATAAAAGGGGTGAATGGAAACGATATCGAATTACCAAACTTAATTAGTCCCAATTTGTCTGTGTGTAGGACTAGATCAGCGTGGTGGACTATATGGTCTAACCCATTTCAATTAGTTCGTCGCTTTTACGTTATAGACTCTTATTTATTTATTGTATGGGAAATAAAAATACATCGTTAGTTTAAAATAAATAATATTTATTTACACATAAGTAAATAACATTTTGTGTACACTTCTTTGGCATGAACACTACACGTTACGTTAATTGATCCCGTCTTAAAGATTGCACTCTCAAAAATACTGTTTGCTAGGATGTCCAACGATTTAATCATAAACATCTAGTTTCAATAACAAACAACAATTATTTACATCCTTAAACATAACTGTAATAGACTACGAACGATATAACAACCTAAATAACTAAATATTGTGCAACATATTATTAGTGTCCAGACGAGTCGAATTAGACTCTTTCCGGACAACATTTTTTTTCACTTGTGGAAAGTCCGTAAAACGGATCATCACTATTTTTTTCATACTTTCGTTTACGTGTAAAGCGCCATATTTACACGGAGGGAGTTTCTCGCAGCGAGAATTGCATGCCATTATCGCATGACATAACCACCATAGATTATATCATATTCTGACAAAACGTTTAACACTGCAACTTTTTTATATCCTCGATAATCTTATATTTGAGGCGAGAAATTCCCCGTGTAAATAGGGCTTTATTGTTCAATATAATTGACTGATTTGTTCTTTATTTTCAGGTTAGTATCTCAACATGGCGGCTATAGACAAGATTGCGGCGGCGAGTACCGGCGGGCGGGACAGCGTGCTGGCGTCTCCGCCGAAGTCCTTGGCGTCGGGGGAACACGTCTTGCACGTGCACCGCCCGGAGAGACAGTATCCTGGCTCATCCTCTTCTGACACGCATTCCTGGAATGAGTATTAATTTTAGTATACTTTTGACTACAGATTATTAGGATTAACGCAGGCGTGAAACTGCAGTCGCACGGCTTGAGGACCTATTGTTTCCTAATTATGTTCTAGATGTAGCAGGAGCTTCGCTGGCGCAACCGTGGCGAGAGGAAGCGTGACACCCCTTTCACACGACAACCCTCCGTTTTTGCAGGTACAGATCCTGTTTAGTAGTGCATGTGGTACAATACTAGCAATCACATGATTATCCTGTTTACAGTATCCAGCTAACATATAGGATAATCTTATGACTGCTAGTATTGCAGCACATGCACTAGTAAACAGGATCCTACAAAAAACTGTACCTGCAAAAAACGGAGGGTTGCCGTGTGAAAGGGCTCTGAGCGAAAGGTACCTTGCTGGTACCACCGGCGTGCGCGAGCGAGGTATGTCCACTCGCAGAGGATTATAGTCTCACCGGATAGTGGAAGGGATGGGACGGTGACGCGATGCAGACGGAGTTTGATCATTATGTCCTGGTTAGTATGGAAAATATCTCACAGATCGCTGTACTTAGCGCGAAGGCGTCGCGTCGGGACGATCTGTGATATGTTCCATACTCATCAGTAGGTATCTGCATTATCATTTCATACGATGTTATTCCTCAACGCACCGTCAGCATCGCGGCATCGAACCATTCCTCCTTCTGGCGAGACTATAATCCTCTGCTCGTGGACCTAACACGCATTGCACGCCAGTGGTACCAGCAAAGTGGTTCTCTCGTGTGTATTTCCCGCTGGTCGTCTCCGATCGCCACCGTTGCGGGGTATACCCAACATGTTACAGTATTTACTATCTTTTGTATTGGCTAAGTTAGTTCGTGCAACTGAGCCTAAGTGTCGCACAAATACTTGTGTGGTATGCCCAGGGCGTTATGCCCAAGTGGTTAGGTAGTAAACTCTGGTTTTTCTGGTCACATAACCTCTGACATAATTATCCACTATGCCCAGGGCGTTACGGTATGACCAAGTGTTAACCTCGCCGCACATGCTCACACTCGCATTTGCCGTCACGAGCCGTGTACGAGCTACAGTATTTAAAACCTATGGCGCAGTACCAAACTCCGCATTTGCTCTCACGTGTCGACGCAGAACGCAGGACGTGAGAGCAAATGCGGAGTTTCGTACTGCACCATACGTTTGAAATACTGTCACTCGTACACGGCTCGTGAGGGTCAATGCGAGTGTGGGCATGTGCGGCGGGGTTTATAAGTAGTAGTAGTATATCCACGTACCTCATCCCGGCGACACTCCTGTCCCGGGCGTCGTCGGTGCCAGCACCTTGGCGGATTCCCCACAGCCCGCGCGTTGTACCCGCAGCTGCACACTCCGGCCAGGCACAGCGCCGCGCCCGGGGACCGCGCCTCGGGCACCCCCGCCAACCCGTCGCACTGCACGTCGAACTCGCACGACTCGTTCAGGGCTTTCACTGCTGAGGGATTATAGTGGGTTTATTTATAGACTCGGATTAGCGAGGGACTTAGTCCAAGGGTTTAGAATCTATTATTTTAAAAGAAAGTTTTTATTAATAAACACGGGTGTGCTTCGGTCTAACATGACAATTCTGTTATGGCATCCCACTGATTTCAAAAGTAAAATAAAAAGGATGAACAAAATAATCGAATTAATTCTAAAACCTTGGGCTAAAGTTAGTAAGGGGACGGAATGTCGGACGCCCGCCTACAAGGTGGATGGACGACCTGGCTCAAGTTGCAGGAAGTCGCTGGGTGCAAGCAGGTCGATGTGGAGATCCTTGGGGGAGGACTTCCTATGGCTGAGATAATGATGATAAGGGGACGTGTTAGTGTACTCTTTAGATTGGGTCCACACGATGCGCTGCGTCAACGCATCGCAATACGAACTGCAGCCCCAAGACGAAGTGGGAGCGTGTACTCAATGTGTCGTTGGTGTGGCAGCCCTCAGTTATATACATCGAAAATGGGGTCAAAAAAATCCCATCTTTTAAACGCTACTAGCACACTAATGTTACAACGATGACCAAATGCAATTTTCAACGCGCATAACAACTGAGGGCTGTTGCTCCGGTGATGCAATGAGCTTAATCTTGGCTGCGGTCCTCCAAATACATATGTGGTTTGTCGACGCAATGCGAGCGTGGCCCCAATAAAACCATAATACATAGATGGCATAAGGCTGCATTTCCACTAAAGTGAATAAATCGACCAATCGTAAACAATCATGACAATAATTGCAATGACTAAATTAATCTGTGTGAGTGAGCTATTTTATTCGCATCTCCGCTTCAGTAGAAATGCAGTCTGACTCATTGTATAAATAAAATATAAAAATGGATATCAAACACTGGGCTAGTTTTATGACCATAAATATTATAAAAGCGATGTTGTTAAACCAATCTTATTGCATAATGGACTCATTAATTTATGATATTGTGACTCTATTCAATTTTCTAAAATTTACCTTGAATCTTTTCTCCTTTGTGAAACCTTTCAACTTTATTTTCCTTTTTATTCTATTACTCTGTACTGTGACTTTTTATAACTCAAATAATATAAACCTTGCAACAATACTTTAGTTTGATTTAATACGAGAATTTATAATCACCCTACAACCAAAAGAAATAGACATCTTAAATATCCAACACTACATAAAATATTCATCAATTCGAACTAGTAGCTTGGGATAGTAGTATTGATAGGCTAGTTTGGGATACTCACATTCGACGCAGGAGTTGGTGAGGTTGTTGGCGACCCAGTTGTCTCGACAGCGGCATGTCCCGCGGCACTCGAGCCCGGGGCCCGCGCACTGCATCTGGTCCTCGCACTCCTCGCCCAGCACTGCGTCGCGGACACACCTGGATATACACTAATTGTCTTAAACCACGTGCCAAGTCGCTTGGGTACTCGGGCCATTCTATATCCAAAACGAAGTCCGAACGTTTGGACGTCGTAGGTAAAATTGGATAGATAAACTATTGGACTATGACTGTATTACAATTTACAAGACAAAAGTAACACTAGAAACGACACTTTGATTCCAAACTTTTACAAACACACTCTGACTGTAGATCCATAGCGATAGGTTTAACGAGCGATATTAGAGTTGAAAATATATGAAGCTTTGATTCAAGGGATCAAAAACAATTTGCAACATTGTAATGTACCACGGTTGCGACCTAAGTGATGCAAGTGTCGGATATGCAGAGTGACAAGATCTGCTGGGTTATTTGGTCTAAGAATCCAAATGTTAACAAAAGACACAGAATCATGAATTTATTCTATCAGTAAAATAAAATAATATTTTCATTCAAAGTATTTCATAATTTTCATCCTTACGAAACAAAATACTTTGACCGACTTTAAAATTTAAATCCATTAAAGCCCATTGAAAAACTCCACACACTAACACACACACACAGAATCGCGCGCTCGCGTCTGTGCATAAAAATGAGCGGCAACCATGTTTGTAGCAGATAAATACTTACTCATCGAACATTGATTAGGAATCCATGTGTTAATCAGTATTATTCCCTAGAATTAAATAAAAAAAATTGGTCAGATTAAAAAAAACTGAATAGTGGGTTATGAGTTTTACCTGGTGCCGTTGTCTCTGGGGCTGAACTGCAGCTGGCAGGTGCAGTATCCACGCACGCAGTACGCCTGGCGCTCCGGCCCGCGCTCGCCAAGGAAACAGTTCTGATCCACCACGCACCGCTCGCCGATCACTGCACAATAAACAATCATTAATAAACGCTATTTTATTATCGGACTGGATTTGGTAGTGAATATGCGATGCATTCAACAGCCAGCCACATACGTAGTCCTGAATATCTTTATCTCATGTTAAGGGGCCCTACTATACAGGGTATATCAAGACTGCTACCGAAAATGAAGCCGGGTGGTAGTTCAAGCGACTTCAGACACAATACAACAAAAAATGTTGCAAAAAAAAAGCGACGATTTTTTTTGTTATTTTTTTCATATGATCATATTTGGGTGGTAAATACATTTTTTTCCTAAAATAATAGTTTATACCCTTTTATTTATAAAGACTCTAAGGTATAAAGGAGTTTAAATTTTTATTTTAGCAAAAACTGTGGATTTACCACCCAAAAATGATGATATTTCAAAAATGATTAAAAAAATTGTCGCGTTTCTTTGCGAAATTTTTAGTTACATTGTGTTTGTAGTCACTAAAACTACCACCCGGCTTCGTTTTCGGTAGCAGTCTTGATATACCCGGTATATAAATGTAAATGTTCGTATTGCCGATATATTGGAATAATTCATTATTCGATCCGAAGATTCGAATTTCGTGTTACAGAGTAGGTTTCGAAACGAAAAACGTCACGAAGTTTCGAACTTCGTTTCGGATTTATATACTCGTAGTAGGGCCCAAGATCGAGTCTTGAGTCGTTGGTATCAGAAACTACGAGGGACTTTTCGATCTCACAGACCCGAAATAAATACTTGTGGTTCACAGAAATATATATTTGTCTCAGTGTGGGTGTTACTGTAAAAGCTCGAACTGCAGTAAATCCTAAGATATTCCAGTAAAATCTAAGATCTACCAATTCCTAATGGTAAATGTCCAAAAAGGTTTGCGATTCGAACTCTTACCACCATTCCGTTGGTAAATCTTAGGATTTACATTAATGGCACGGTAAATGTTATGTTGTGATATAGACAGAGCTAAAACTAACCCAAAAAGCATTATTGCAGTTGTGATAGATGTAAAGGACAATGAGTTTAACCAACTAGGTACCAAAATGGGAATACTAAAAAAGCTTAACATCAAGAATCAGTTCGCCGCATGCTCTGAAGATTTTATAAAGATAGAAGAAGTTGTTACGGATAAAGGAGTGAGTCTTCGAGAAGTTTTGAGGAAGAAGAAGGAAGTTAGTGCACTCACTTTATGAATCAGTTAGGTCGAATGTGCTCCAAAACCGACTCAGGACACCCCGACTTCACGTAGTCTTTTGGCTACCAACGCTAGAGTGTATATAAAAAGCCGGAGGCGCAGAGGGAGAGCAGCCCCCGCCCGCTGTAACAATAGATAGGCACCCGTGTGAGCCGGAGCGGCTGAAGCTGGTCGCCGGAGGCGACCAGCAAGCCGAAGCTGCAGAGGTGAGCGTGGGTGCTTATCCTTTGTTACGCAAGGGCGAAGGGGCTGCACTTCCCGCAGCGCCGGAGACGTTGCACAAGCAAATTTGTATTGACAACAAGTGTTTTTGAAGGTTAGGTTACTTAAATTGATACATCTCAGGAATGGTGCATTACCTTTTCACGGGAGTGGTACCGAGTGAGATGGGACACTCCTTTCCCCCCCCCCCCCCACACCCCGAAACCCACCACATCGTGCTATCCTATTCTAAATTTTACCCAAAATAATTATTAAGTTAGACTAGCTTATGCAAGCATTATGTTTGGATTTCGTTGTTAAATTCCAAATAGAGAAGTACTGATTTAGTTATCTAACTAGATAGATATGATAGAGATTGAGATATTAAGAGATATACGTTATGTGTTTTTTCAAAATAATTTAAATAAGTTGGTATTAGTTTGTACTTATTACTATCATATAATACTGTGTACCTTTATAATACCGTGTACCTGTTTTGTCTAATTGTTCATTATAGTAAATAATTAAGAATTACTCATTGTTTTATTCCTAAAACCAACATCTACCAGCTGACAGTGGTAAAACCTAGCATATACTGAATTCGAATGGTAAAAGCTCGAAAAAATTGTCGTATTTTCAGAAATACTTACATTTACCAACTCATGTCGGTAAATCCTAAGACTTACACTTAAATCTTAAGATTAACCGTAGTTCGAGCTTTTACAGTAACATGGGGATCGAACCTGCGGCCTTAACAGCTTAACCTTTTAGCCTTAACAGCCTTAACGGCTTCACAGCCAGGGTCTAACGAACAGTGCCACGGACACTCTCGCAAGAATTGAAGATGGAAATTGAATAGCAGAAAAGAATTTGTACTTATTTTGTGTAGGGTGTATAATGATTATCTGCAAATTAAACAATAATTTGCGGAAAACGCATGGAAATTGAATTGTACAAAACCACAAGATTTTTATGCCAAAAATAAATTTATCTATGCAAATGGTAGCTGCAATTTTTAATTATTTGTAGTAACGTCAGGAGAGCAATAGGGACCTAAATAGATAAGGATGCTGTCAAAGAATCTTAAATGCCTTAAGAGTATTTTAAATCGTTTAATTGCAATATTTCCTTAATTAACTATAACCGAACAAGTTGCATCAACGAATCGGAAACCAAGACAAAAATGGAAGAAGAGCTATTAAAACGTCATGCCATATACATTTGTCGTTCTAAAATCCTTATTGAGCTGATTGAAGTCGACGAGTGTGACGAATAAGTAGGTAACTTGATTTATTGCAATATGATGCAAATTCGATATTAATATTTTTTTAATTAAAATGTTGCAATAAAACGTCTTATTTCTTTGTATTTTTTCTAATTTATTATGTGGCCAAAAACACTAAAATAATTACGGATAAACTAATTTTTAAACAGGCTATGGCAGGCAATGGCTTATTAAATTATTATTATAGCAAAAACCACGAATTTATCACCCAAACACGATGATACTTAAATAATCACAAAAAAATATTGAGCGTTATTTCGAAATTTTTATTTGCATTGTGTTTACAGTCGCTGGAAATACCAACAGGCTTCGTTTTCGGGCGCAGTCTTGATATACCCTGTATTTGTTATTTGTACCGATTATAAGTTCAGTTATGAAAATAGAAGGCACTTACCGGCTGTTTCATAGCATCTGTCATCCTCTAAATGCGCGGTGGGTGAGCAGGCACACACGTTATTGGTGCATTCCGAGTGAACGCCCATCGTCGAGTGACACTGTATGTGCTGCACACACTCCTCGCCGATGCGAGCCTCTGCAATCAAAAATAACGGTTAAAAAATGCACAAAGCATATGAAATGAACTTTTATAGCCTCCTTAGCTCTTTATACAATGGGCCAGCGCTGGAGTAGCGAGTTGGCCATAAATGGCCATGTGAATGACGGAAACGCAACTATAGGATAGCGCCAACAGTTGTGATCGCTTTGATGTGCGCCGAAAAAGCAGACACCGACGCCGCTACGCCCACCACACGATGGCCCATCGTGTAGAGGGGACCTAAGGGTTAGCAACCAAAATTCCAAGTACCTACTATCAACTGCGAACAATGGACTCACTTTGATATTAAAAATAATCTTAGCATTGCGTCTTATTTTTATCACTTTTGCTTCTTATTTAAATCTATCGTACAGTTGCGAAAATTAAAAAATCATTATAACGCTTTGCCAATGAGGGTAGTTGCAATTTAAAATATGAATTATATTTGCGCATCAAATCTATTTAACACATGCTTGGCTATATTTTCGCTTCATAGCCTGCAGTACAGTATAATATGAATGTAATATACAAACCGCCTAAACAGGCGATGAATTTAATTCCCCATGGCCGTCCCAAACAAACCTGGTGACGCACTGTAATCGACGAAGCCAAAAGTGTCGGAAAGTCTTGGAGCGTTATCAAGTAAGCAGATCAAGACCGTTCGAGGTGGCCCTTTACCCCATTCATCCGACATAGTATTTGAATGATGATGAATGATGATACTAACTGGATTAACTGTAATCTTCACAGCGTCTTGTAATTACAGTATAGTTGACCAGAGCCTTCTCTATTTTAGATGAGACCTTTAGTGGAACTCGTAAGGGTTGGATAATTATTGTATTATCTACCCACCTTTCAAGCAGCCCTTATGCGTGCTGTTGACTGCGGCATACACGAAGCCATCTTTGCACACGCAGTAGCTGTTGAGCCGGCAAAACGCGTTGTCGGGACAGTCCATATCCACGTTGCATACATTGCCGGTCCTTCCTACAACATTGAGGAACTTTGTTAATATACCCCGTTATGTATAACGAACAATTAATTTGCGTTTATAATAAATCAATGAAGGCTTTTGCACCAAAAATCCAATAGAGTTCAAAAACTATATATCACATTGCATATGAATTTAATATTACAAGAACTTTTAATTAAGCACTGCAGGAAAATTTTCACACCAAATTCAAATGTAGACTGACCGCCATTTTCTTATGTCATTCTTTTTATGAACAATTTACTAGAGGGGATGTAACCGGAAATTGACCAAATATATTTTTTAAATTGGTTTGTAATTAAATAGAACAGAGTTAAGTGCATAGGACAAAATAATAATCAGTATTTAAATTTTAAGGCAATTTTTAAATTTTATATTATCTTTATGAACTATATATTAAGGCTCGGAATTGCAACATTATTTGTAAGATAGTAGTATTTTTGTTATTATTTTGATTTCTTTCTAACGTAGATTAATATCAAAAGAAACATGTAAAATATTTAAGCATGTAAACTTAAATAAATTACTATAATATTTATTACAAATTTATTACAAAAACAAAAATACAAAAAGAAGGTCATTACCCCCCGTTAAAGCAGGCTATCGTCCTTAGAACTTTGTTTAGCTCAACATAAAGTCTACAGAACTATCAGTAAACATTGATAAAGAGGCTAGACGTGCTAAACTCACTGGACGTCAAAGTCTTTACAGTAAATACAGTACAGGCAATGAACGTGGTATTCATTAATATGATGTCAATGAATATTATTTATCCATTTGTCAACACTGTTGAATTTATCAACAGTGGACATGAGGGAAAACATAGGAGCTAAAAGTAGATTATATCGCGCGGAATTGTAAGCGAATATCGTTTTTGTTTTATCCGAGTATCATCAGGGTCTTTAGACAAATGTTACTTTTCTGTTGTGAACAAGAGAGATCAAAATGTATGGAAAATACATTCAGAATTCACGTGAATTCTGGATACCAAATGTAATTTCCATACATTTTGACTTTCCGCAGGCGTTCACGACATAAAAAGTGAATTTTGAGTAGGCCCCCTGATACACTTGTTAACAGCCTTCGCCATACATCATGTTCAACAGTTCACAACTATTTAAAGATAAGATTGTTTGCCTCTTATAATCGCGGTAGTGTTTGTCTATTTTATGGCACGTCTGACAATACCAGTGAAGGTTACATGTTTTAGTACCTATCAAGGTTCTACTTTAACTGTGTTTGCCTTATGAATTTTAATATTGTTGTTTTTTCAATGTTGTGAAGGAATTTTGGCATTTTGCGCTGTGATTTAGTTTTTATATAAGTACCTACACCAATTTTGTTTTTCTGTTAGACATGTATTCTATTCGAGTAAATAAATACAGAGATCAAGATTAATAGTCATTAAAAGAGACAAGAATATCTAAATATGCTCTTTTTTGTCTAGTCACAGCTTAATTGGGCAGTGAACTATGAAGTTTCTAATTTCAATTTCTGGAACCTATTTCGTGGGATATTTAAATTATAAATATTCGAGTATTCAATAGTTTGGCTGATATGGCGAATAATCGTGATCCTAATTCAAATATTTTACAACATTTCCTACTAAAATCATAAAGTAACCAAAAAAAATTGCCGACAATCGTTTGACAAATGATTTCTAACCAACGATTTCACATATATATTGAACACTTCATTTCCAATAGATTTACGAGCAGACATCATCACAACATTAAGACATTTGCAACATCTATTATGAACAGCTCATGACACTTTCCCAACCGTACCGTGATCATTTACATTCGTGCGCAACCAACAAAAACGATCTGTGCAATATGGCGGCCGGATAAAAAATATATTACTTTATTGCTTTGTCATAATTTAGAGTTGTACACGAAACGTGAACTATTCATACTTATCCACCAGTCGATTCAAAATAGGTTAATAGTGCAAATCTGTATCGAAATACTTAGATCTAAAAAGTTATTGATTTGTTATAAAATATATGAATATTTACAATGTGGTTTGAAGGTTTTTGTAGCCAGAATAACTACTGGACATTTTGAGATTTAATATCTTATATCTCAAGATGGTGAGCGCAGTGGAATGCTAAGCATTGCTTTGTAACTCGTGGTGTTGTTTGGTTTTGCTAATGTCTATGAAGCCAGACACATTGGACTGTATTGTAGAGGTATTACGATTTTGGCCGCTTCTAGGAGCATTGCAATGGTCTTAAATAAATAATGTAATACCTAATATTTCATGTGAACATTTGAAACCAAAACCTCGTTAAATTACATCATATCCTCAATTGACAATTTTTTAAAAGGTTAAAAATCAAGTATAAATCAAAATTTCTGTAAAGTATTTCTATGGAGCATAGTCTGTATTTATATGAATTTTCCGAAGAGATTTCTAAATATTATAGTTATATATATATATATATATATATATATATATATATATATGATAGTTTAGCAGTCATCAACATTGCATCGGGGAATGTACAGTTTCGATGCGTTTACCGTATGCAAATACACATGAAAACACCGTTGCTGCATTGTATGGCGCTATTGCCATATTATATAATAACAATCAGAATATCACGATAAAAAAAATATTTACAGACTTGTTATGAAAATTTTACTCGAAATTAGAGCGGCCACCAACTGTTATGCGTTTGAGGTAAGAGTTCGAGAACTGTTTTCGAAGAACAGAAATTAATTTCACAGATTAAGTTACTTGTATATATTAGGTATGTATATTTCTATGTATTATTATATCTTACATATAATATAGTGTATTTAAATAATGTTCCATTAATTATATTTTAATGAGAAATAAACGTGGAAATATGAGATAAATGTAGACTAGGAAAATGCTTCTGGCATTATGTCCGTTTGTATACTATTTGTATGTAAAGCAAATAAAATAAAAATAATAAAAATGAAATGTTTTAAACATGAACAAATAATCCACACTATATTTCCAAATGGGATTAAAATTTTCTCTGGTACTTAATTTCCTAAATGAACATCTAAACTACGAAATTGCAAAAGACGGTCTGTGTAGGCTTCGGATAAGTTGTAAGCGATATCAGCTATATAAAGTACTTAACTTCTCCTTTTACTAAGGTGTACTAAAGAGCGAGGAATAGAATGGTAATTATTGTCTTCAGATGATTTTGAGGCGAGCTAAATTATGCTTAGCAGATAATGCAATCAAGGGTATTATTTACAAAAAGAAGTGCATGTTTGTTGATTAGTGACTTGAAATAATACTATTATTTTCGAATTTTATCGCGGATTGAGAAAGCTGTAAGGTAATCGAAACGTCGGGAAGTTTTTTTTAAAGTTAAACCAAATTCATGACTAAATGCGTAAACAATAGTTATATTTCAATGTGTAACATTTGCGTAAGGCTAAGAAACCATTACTATTTACATCATATTTCGATGAAACAAATACTATTGTATCTTTAGTAATCGGTGATCCATGATAGTGTAAAGGCAGATGCACAAGTCGTCACGCCATGTCATAACGGTTGTTATGGACCATTTCGACAACGGAACTATAGACACTTTCGTTTGCTCTGAATAAAATATAAAATGCGATGGCATTTGATCTTAGGAATTGACATCGAGAGGAAACCTGCATACCATAGCGTTTTATAAGAATGTTTATGGTATTTAAGTCCACCAACCCGCATTAGGCCAGCGTGGGGGACTATATGGCTTAACCACTCTCAATTGTACTCTCGATTGTAGAGGAGGCCCGTGCCTTGCAGTGGGACGTATATGGGCTGATACAGATTCTATAATAGGTTATGTCCTTATGGTTAGGCAGTATTGTTTGTGCAACGCCAGCAGTAGTTAAACATCAGAAACTAAGGACAGATCAAACACTGAATTGGCGACTAATCTAAGGACTTGTTTCTATACCTTCATGCTTTAATCCAATTTATTGTGCTAATATTAATAACAGAACGTTGATTTAAAAAGCCCTTCAGTATATTATCAATAAGATGACTGAAAATCGCGCCATTTATTAAAAAAAATATACTCGTAACTACGTCGAAAAAATTGATATTAAATTAACTTGATGCCATAGATTTTTCTTTTACTGTTTTCCTTATCTTTTTTCCTAAACTTTTTGTCATAATGCAATCAAGCATTTTCAAAACGCTTGATTGAAAAACCTATCCAAAACAAAAATATTTTTTCAAATCGAACCAATAGTTCCTGAGATTAGCGGTAACAAACAAACTCTTCAACTTGATTTAGCATTGATTTGTGAATAATTACGTTATCAAAACATATTATGAGCTATAATTGAGTAACAAATGTGTTACATCCAAAAATCTGTTGGCTCAAAAGATTATAATTTTTATGGTTCTGTGCCTGTATGTGTCACTACTTATCTTTGATTATTAAGGATTTGGGGATTAATGGTTAATGAACCGTGACACATGCAGTTTTAAAACAAAGCTTTAATGTTTGTTATAGTTTGTTTCATTTTTATATTTATAAAATGTATCAACTCTAAGTTCCATTGCAGGCACGGGCCTCTTATACAAATAACAAATCATTTAAGGGAAACTAATAATTAATAATAATAATCCGATTGAGAGGGATTCGGCCATCGTTTAAAGAAATATTTTTTTATTATTTTAATACAAAAGTTACTACTGCATGCAAATTTAGTGCATAACAAAATATAACAGAACCATAATACGGGTCAAATTACTTTGGGTTTATACTCAACAGGCTTCAACAGGCCTTAATTCTTTAGTTTGCTGACTGATTACTGATGTGAGCTATTACCAAACAACAGTTCTAACACATGTCGGGCGAGGCTCTATACGCCCTGTTTTGTTATGTTTACACAACGATTTCATGTCCCAATTCGCGGACTCCGTTTTGTTTGCCTGGTGTTTTTTGTGTTTGCAATGTGATTTTGAGCGAATAATATTAAAATTTTGGTAATTGATGAACTACATTTTATGTGCGGAAGGAAGGCTGTATTTTTACGGAATAAGCCATTGATATAATGCTTACTCAAATAACAGAACATAAAAAATGTTTTTTGTCCTGATTCTTGTTTTATTGAGTATATTGAGTTTGTGGTTTTGACATTGAATCGAAAAACTGATTTCTAATGTTTATAAAATTATCTTTTAAATATATTTTTCTCTTATTATTTTAAAACATTTCGCAAACATGTCACGATTTGAAACTATAAATCACGTTCGTTTGAAGATTTCAAAACTGTGTGCTTAATGTTTTAAAATAAGAGATAAGATAAAAGTGGTTGTGTAACACTATTCTTTCGGTAGTTACTACTTACACTTATTCATTTCGGGTATACAAAATTATTTCTTTATCAAAATTGTCTAAAATACAGTCATACATAGGTACAGGTAATATCCAGATTGTGACAGAAAACGAAGTGAGCTGGTAGTTTTAGTCACAGAAAGAATAACATAAGTAGGTACATAATTAAATAAATAAATTTTACATAAGTTCAGACACAATGCAACTAAACAATTTGCAAATAAGGCACAAATATTTCGTGTAATTTCTTTTCTATCGTCGTATTTGGGTGGTAAATGCGTATGTATTACTAAAATAATATTGCACAACCCTTTTTTTTATTATTTTAGCAAAAACTATGGATTAAAAACCAAACGCGAAGATATTAAAAAACACACAAAAAAAAATATCGCGATTTTTTACTTGCATTGTTTCTGTAGTTACTAAAACTACCACCCGGCTTCGTTTTCGGTTGCTGTCTGGATATAACTCATATTATAAGGTCTATTTTATTTTTCGATAGATAGGTAGCATTTTAGTATAATTTACTTCCTTATTCTAATCGAAACAATTTCCTTCTTCTAAAGTATAAACGCAAATAGAAATAAGGAACTAAACGATTCCTTTGTGATGTTTCGTGGGAAAACAAATTATTTATACACTTCCACGTTTCTCGCAAATGTTTAAAACAAAAGAATTCGATTAAAATCACCGTAGAACAATCGAGCAGATGAAATCAATCGATTATTTTATTATTATACTAATTAAAATTATATCTGTTGTATAAAAAAATCGAGTAAGAATATTACTAAGCTAGTCATTTGACATTATTTGATATCCGTATCTTCTCGTATAATAAAAAAGTCAATACGCTTAATTTACTGCACTTTCTGCGCATTATGTAAATCCAAAAGTGAATATAAATAATTCGTAAATAAAATAAAAATAAATACTTACGTTTTTCGGGGCCCTGTGCAACAGCCAGGCCGACAAGGGCCAAGAAAATCAGCTGCCATCCGCCCATCGCGTGACAGTACAAGAAAGCCACGGGCGGAACTACGCCTGCTACGAACGGGACTACGCCTGCTACGAACAGGACTACGCCCGCTACGAACGGGACCAGCTGGGACTACGCCGCGTATTGAGACTACGCCACCGGGAGCCCGGGAGAAACGCTCGTACCGACGTCTACAACAAAAAAGATACAGTATAATTATAATGTGATAGATAAGATAATTTTATCTCGTCTCCAGTGATTAATTAGCGGTAGGAAAAGTTGTAGTCACGAGATGATGAGTAGTGGGGATAATTGAATTATAATCTAGTTTATTATTTGTCTATGTGCGTTAATGTTTATGGTTTTTAGCTTTTTATTGTATAGGAAAAGTACACATATTTTTTATTGCTAATTTATTTATGTTCGTATTTAGAAAGTATGCGAGGAGAGTAAATCTGTTGTTAATTTTATGAGTGCTAGTAATTCTGAATATTTTCGACAGCGCTTTCATATTAATCTGTATCTGTATCAGCCTATATACGTCCCACTGCAGGGCACGGGCCTACTCTACAATCGAGAGAACGATTGAGAGTGGTAAGGCTATATAGTCCTCCACGCTGGCCTAGTGCGGGTTGGCGAACTTACATACCATAGAAATTCTTATAAATCGCTATGGTATGCAGGTTTCCTCACGATGTTTTCCTTCACCGTTTTAGTGCGTGGCGATTGACTATCAATACACACATAACTCCGAAAAGTCAGAGGTGTGCCCTGGGATTCGAACCCGCGACCACCGTGAACATGTTGGCAGCCGCGTCTAGCCCGTTTACCAACAGGCCACCACGCACTTATTAATCTGCAGATAAATTTTATTTTACACATTTGCTCCTCCACTTTAGACTCTTTTTTTTCCTTCTCTTATGTACATAGCACATCCCATGGTAGTCGGTAAGAGACTGCCTCGAGCGATACGACCGCCATTTTTTTTATCTAATGTTTAATATTAGTTTAGTTGTTAACATTTATTTGGGGTATAAAAGGAATAAAATTAATACATCATTATGAATAATTCATATTCTAGCTAAGACGTTGTTACATAATACATTATGTATCTAATATCTATAACCTGAAATTTAATACAGTAAAAGCATAAAAAATACTTCCTTAGTATTCAAATATCAATAATAGTATTGAATAACAGCTAGAAACACGCAATATCGGCTTTCTTGCTCCGCTGACACTGTACAGCGTTTTTTGAACAGTTACCTAACCACAAAAATAAATTTTATTCCACTTTTTAGGTTGCTAGACGCTCCGTAAAAAACAATTTCTACGTAATATATGCATATTTATTGGATTAACAAGATATTACAAGTTTTGACAATTTTAGAAAATAACCAAATCCTAGCATTTATGTTTTTTAGAAGTAAAAGTCTAATAATGGCTGCAGGAAAAACCCGGAAAAAAATATAAATTTGAAATAAAACTATTATTTACGTATTTGGTTTAATTTTTGCATTTTTCCCGACGACGTTTCGTATACTTTACAGCTCTCGTGGTCACGGAGCGCCCCGTAAATAATAGTTTTATTTCAATGTTATACATTCGCGTAAATCTAAGAAACCATAATTATAAATTTTAAGAAATGATAATACTTGATTACAATATTGTTTGCTGCAGCGCCTTCGGAAGGGTATGACATCTCGTGTATGTTATATCACATTCTTTTTTTTTATAGCCTAAACTGTGTCCCACTGCTGGGCAAAGGCCTCCCCTTTGTCACTCCACTTGACCCTGTACTCGGCAATCTCGTGCCGATTTGGCTCGAATGCATCCAACTCGTCTTTCCACCGCATTTTTGGTCTTCCACGTTTTCTCCGGCCATTCTCAGGAATCCAGCTTGTAGCCAGCCTGGCCCAACGGTTTTAATGCATTCGAGTCACATGTCCTGCCCAGTCATATCACATTCAGATGTGGAAAATCACTCAATAATGCTTACTTCTCAGGTCAATGACCGACCGAAAATCCATGTCGATGTTTATGAAGCAGTAATCACAACGCTTTTCCCACGGGATAACTTTTAAATATATTACAAGATGGTTATCTGATAAGTGGCTCAACGCAAATTACATTGTAATGCGTGTCTTAAACTATTTGATGGGAAAATAAAGGCGATGGAGTTTTTGTGAAGATAATTATGAATGATAACTTTCTGGACTAATGGCTTATAGTTATACGTATCGTAATTGCGTTTGAATATCTTGATGACAATATTGTTACAGCGCCATCTAGGAGCCAAGGTAGGGAATGACTATAGGGGGCTCAAATCGCCAGTCGGACAAAGTGATACTGGTTTATTCTATTCATTTTCACCCCGGGGGGGTCTGAATTTGTGCCCGATATGACGATCGACCCCTATCACATCGTGGGATGGAACATACAAGGCGAAAAGTGGGTGTCCTAGTCCTATGTATGTTCTGTAGTTTCAAAAGCGTCACATACATATTACATTTTGTTATATCGTTTATATTACGAATGTCGCCGACTACATTGCGCTCCAAATTGATGAACTTGATAAAACATGTGAACTACTTTTAAAAAAGTGCAATCAAGACCACTTTCGCTCTCAATGTTCTCAGCACAATGTGCAGTAAATGCAGAAATACATGTACACTTGCGCAACTTTCGCATTGCGATATACGTAATTGGGTTTTTGAATATTTTTAACCAGAGACAGAATAATTATATCAAATATCTATTGAATAATACTGTTTTATTGGGCATATGAAAACTAGATCGAAAAAATGGTTACAAAGTTAGCTCTTCATAAGAAAAGTAATTTAAATTGATGTAGGTAAAGGATTGCTTTATTTAGACGGTTTCTGTGGCGCAGTTGGTTAGAATGCGGCTGTGAAACGAGAGGCCGCGGGTTCGATCCCCTTACCGAAAAGAATATTTGTGCGAAATACACGTATTTGTTTTGGGTGTTTATGTGACTGAAATGTCTCTCGTAGTTCCTCATACTCACGACATAAGACTCGATCTTGGTGTGGGGTTAGGATTATGTACGTGACTGTCGGGTGTATATTTATTTATTTCACTATGATCGCCATATTGAGACATAAAATGTCAAGTCTCAATACGTCTGTAATTATTCTACCTACAATTCCCTTCAAACCGACACACAGCAGTGCATTTACACTGCTATTTGTCACAAATACAGTTATTCTAGTTTCACCGGCCATATAAATAATAGGCCAGTCAATAAAGCCTCAAACCCCTAAGTAATTCGTAACTCGTTCAAATTTTGAGGGTTTGTTAAGGAAGGTAAAATAACTTACTGTGTGATTTTGCAGCGTTCTGGGGTGTACGGAAAGGGTTGAAAAGGGGTGAAAAGTGTTTTTTGTTAATAACATTGCCAAAAAAATTACTAACACGCTGCAAATTTGTAAGTATGTTGGTCTTACCATTTTGTAACATGTATTAAATTTGCAGCGTTCTGCAACATACGGAACATTGTTTATTATCAAAAAACAATAAAATTTGTTAATAACATATCCAAAAAAATTACTAACACGCTGCAAATTTGAAACTATGTTGTTCTTACCATTTTGTAACATGTATCAAATTTGCAGCGTTTTGCAACATATGGAACATTGTTTATTATTAAAAAACAATAAAATTTGTTAATAAGAGGGGGTAAAAAAAATTAGTAACTCGTTGTAAATTTGGAACTATGTTGTTCTTACCACTTTGTAACATGTATCAAATTTGCAGCGTTTTGCAACACACGGAACATTGTTTATTATTAAATAACAATAAAATTTGTTAATAAGAGGGAGTAAAAAAAATTAGTAACTCGTTGTAAATCTGTTATTACCTTGTTTACACCTTTTCAAAACATTTTTTAACTTTGCGAAATTACTGTTTTATATTAACAATAGTATCGAACAATAAATAAAATATTTCAATAATACTTTTCTGAAAGAAAATTGATAACGTCAATAGAATGTTATCATTATTATTTAATCAAGGTTTATAATAAGAAATTTTCATTGTTGTTATAGTACATTAATAATTTTTCATAATTTTGAAATAAGAATAATCATTTTAATAAGTAATAAATCTTAAAATAATAGTAATGTAAATATAGCAGTGAAATTATAGTTATACAACAGAACTTATAAAAATTTTTTGGAGATGTTTTATCTTGGGCCGTTTAGTGTACGTCTAATACAAATTCTAGAAAAAAATATGAAATTCAAATAAAATACATTTAGATTTCTTGGACAACAGGGGGCTTTATACAAAAATGTGATTGTTTTAGTACAGAAGCAATATTTTCTTCGATAATCTGTCCTCCATGATGCCTAATTGTCATTTCGGTCAAAAATGCGCGAACACATTATCTTTAACTTGAATATGTCTTATTTTTAAAAACCCCCTACAAATTATAATTATTGTCTATATTTATTTTTCTATATTCTTCGCTTTTTAAAAGACGATATATGTTGTTAAAGAAGTCACTTTTATTATTTTATTTATATTACATGATTTTAATTTAAGAACGAAAATGTTTAACTTGACAGCAATTGCAAAACTCTGTGTTATCTGTCTACGTCTGTGGCCGTAATTCGTATTATTTTTTATTATTCGCATACATTTCGCAAATGTGTATTTGCTTCTGTTGACCTGGCTTTGTTTTATGAATTCTAATTCTCGCAGATGATATATCTTGACGTTTAAACGCAATTACTAGTTCGTATTTTGGTGAGTAAACATGTATATTATTTAGAATGCCACCTGTAAGTAATGCTTTTATGTTTTTCTATGTTCATATTTCTCTTCTAACCCACAATTCTGCTTTTCAGCACATCAAAAGTGGCGCTTTGCTTGAATTGTACTTCTGCAATTGTTGTGAAATGGTTGAATTGCACTTCTGCAATCAAAAATTGAAATGGATTCTATCATTCAACAGAATCTTAGTAACTACATGGGATGCCAATTCACTCTCGTGTAGAGTATTTCAAAAAGTTTTATTGAATAAAATGGCAGAACAAGAAGTAAGTATTCTATTTTCTTCATTAACTTGGGAAATGTATGATTTATGCCAATTAATCAAGGTCAATACAAAGTATGGATTATTACAAAAGTATTCATGTTAGAGCTGAATTGCATTGTGTCCACAGGATACTAGTACATAAATATGATATTTTATATATTGTTTTTTAAATGGTTAAATGAATTACATTTTCTTTTATTTCCCTCTGGACACTGAGATGATCTTGTGTTATGTATAATATATTATATTATTATTATTTCCATAATAACAACACTATGTGTGATGGTAAGCACAAATGTCGTCCAGGCGGAATATCTAATGGCATCAGACGACTGTCCCAAGACATTTCATTCAATTATCCAGCCGGCCTGCTAAGATGCCTCTTTAAACAATAGCGGGATCATAGGAAGGAGGGAACACATGTGACTGCAAAGAGTTATTTAATATATTAATAATTAACATAATTCTTCGATATCTTCAATATTAAATCTTTTTTATTTTGTTTTAGCTATCAGAAAAAGCAATTATCTGTACAAACTGCTGGCTGCAAATAAATCAAGCTGTAGACAATGAGCAAGATTTTATTCCAACTCCGCCGTAAGAAGATTGTATCAATCTCGATTCTTTTGGACATAATATATAACACCCACAAGTGCTTCATGTTGAAAGGAACATAGCTGGACACTGGACAGTGGGTTGCTGTACTCATGCCATGATCATACTGTGGTATTTAGCCTTTAGGTTGGGCTAGGCAATAGTACAATATGGGAGCACCGGCATTGTTCCTAGATGTTTTGACTGGAGATTATTTTTAGGCGAATATAAATAAAAAATATAAAGCAAGATCTGGTTGTACTTTATTGTACTTAAGTTTTGTTTGATTTTAGTTTTCTTTCATCAATTAATCCTACTTTTTCCTTATGTGTGCTCAGAAATAACCAGTTAGAATTAATGTCAAATACATTATTTGAAAAATAATATCTTAGACCTTAGGATAATATTATTTTTAAGTATGCAGAAGTCTAATACCAAATTATACTAGACTTCTAGGGGTAGTCCAAATATAATGTTTAAAATGTTAGCTTGTACAGAAATGATTGCTAGTAAGTTCTTTTACTAGACATTAAGGTATAGAAATAAACATGGCTGCTATCAGATTCGATTCCATTTTTATAGCATATTCATTTGTATGGACTATAATAACTAAGATGCCTAATAATAAAATGATTATTTATTCACACTGCTGACTTTTCGGAGTCATGTATGTATTGATAGTCAATCACCATGCACTAAAACGGTGAAGGAAAACATCGTGAGGAAACCTGCATACCATAGCGATTCATAATAATTTCTATGGTATGTAAGTCCGCCAACCCGCACTAGGCCAGCGTGGTGGACTATATGGCATAATCACTCTCTGTCGTATTCTTGATTGTAGAGTAGGCCCGAGCCCTGCAGTGGGACGTATATGGGCTGATACAGATGCTAGCATTCGCGACAAGTGATCAGTCTGTGCCGTGCTGTATCTCATGCCTAGCAGATTTTTATTGTGAATTATTTAAATAGGTTGTTTAGCAGGTATTATGCACCGCACTTACGGCCAGATATAGGTACACTTTGTTAATATTAAATAACTATAAACATGACGAGATTCTGACAGACTTGTTGCAATTTATTGTATAGACATTATGTTATATTATATTAGATGATCAATAAAGTATGATACTAATTCCGTTGACGTAAACACATTTACGAGTTATATAGAGTACAGTAATTTATAGCACAGACGACTAAAAATAATATTTGATTTATAGGAAAACGAATTACGACTTCATATTTCATAAATGTCAAGTTTTGACATCGGTTGTCAAACATGCCGTATCAGACGCCATATTGTCCCGTTGTAGTGTTGCTGTTCTTGGCTTGGTATTTATTTTTGTATAAAGCTAATATGCAACGTATAGTAGTATTTCATACATAAATCGAATGCCAATTTCACTAAGTAAATTTGGTGTAATGTACTACAAACGGCCCAAGGTTCATACATTTCTGGTCCATCTCCTTTGGTTGAAATTTAAGAATAATTTATTTCGTTGAAATTTAAGAATAATTTAAGAATAATTTATTCGATACATGTTACAAAATGGTAAGAACAACATAGTTTCAAATTTGCAGCGTGTTAGTAATTTTTTTGGATATGTTATTAACAAATTTTATTGTTTTTTAATAATAAACAATGTTCCGTATGTTGCAAAACGCTGCAAATTTAATACATGTTACAAAATGGTAAGAACAACATAGTTTAAAATTTGCAGCGTGTTAGTAATTTTTTTGGATATGTTATTAACAAATTTTATTGTTTTTTGATAATAAACAATGTTCCGTATGTTGCAAAATGCTGCAAATTTAATACATGTTACAAAATGGTGAGACCAACATAGTTACAAATTTGCAGCGTGTTAGTAATTTTTTTGGCAATGTTATTAACAAAAAACACTTTCCACCCCTTTTCAACCCTTTCCGTACACTCCAGAACGCTGCAAAATCACACGGTAAGTTATTTTACCTTCCTTAACAAACCCTCAAAATTTGAACGAGTTACGAATTACTTAGGGGTTTGAGGCTTTATTGACTGGCCTATAAGGTAAATTTTTCCAGCCCAATTAGCGACAAGGCAGTTGAAATGAGAAGCCAAAAATAGTAAAATAAAGTCGGAAACATACCAGTGAAACGCCACACCCGACCCGACATATTTATTTATTTAATTCTTTATTGTAAACAGTAAAAAGGAATAACAGTTTAGAGACAATACAAAATAACAAAGTACAAATGGCGGTCTTATCGCTTTAAGGCAATTTCTGCCAGACAACCATAGGATGGATATTTGAGGAAGAAAAAATAAAGGTAGGAAGGACATAATGCTTGTTATGAGTAATGAAATCGTACTATTTTCTATGACTAGAACCTCACTACGAACACCCGATGCTATGTTGCGTGGCATTTTCATAGTGTGGTTCTGGAAATACTACGATTTGTTTGATTTAACACGTGTCGCGTCGGGTCGGGTGGCGTGGTATTTCAGTAGTATGTTTCGGGCCTAATGCTTACAAAATAACAGCTAATTTCGCTTCACGCCACCGAGTCGCGTGAGAAATTGATTCGCGCACCAGACCGTGGCAGTTATGACGGAAATTATTCCCAGACTAAATAGAACAAGTTGGTGTATCAAATAAACATGACGGTAATCATATATTTTAGAGTTACGCTGTCCTGGTATCTTGGATGTGGTGGATGAGCCTAAGGAATGTTGAGTTTGGTCATATGTTAAGCATGTTATGAGAGTGCATAGCATAGTCGAGGACTGAAAGTAGGTAAAAAAATTGATACTTGGAGGTCGCCGAGGAAGATATGAAAAAAACAATATCAATATCAGAATGGATCACATAATTAATAAATAAGGATGCAAGAAAAATGTAGTAAGAATTTCTATAGTATATTAAGAGCGTTTATACCCTGCACGCGCTTTTTGGCTTAAAAACAGGACTTTTCAAATGAGTTAATAGCCACCAACAAACAATTTAAAGGAAAAATAATTATTACTAATTTTAGAAAAGGTTGTCATCTAGGGATTTTGGTGGAAAACATTCTAGATTGATGGATAATTTGTGAGTACTATAAGGATTACTGAACACACGTTTCGTTATTTAGGCTTTAAATGGCAATTTAGAAGCTTAAGATATCCGAAACCACTAAATATAAGATGAAAATAAAAATATTATCAGACTAATAGGACCCTTATGAAGGGATTTTGCTGAGAAAAATAATCTTTTTGTGTTTAGTTCCTGAAAAATAAAAATTTAAACAATGCGAAATTATTCAGAAACTCTCGTCAAGAACATTTTTTTTTTCACCAACTTATCGTACATAATTTTTTATAACAATTGCATATTATAATAGAAGAACATCTTATCAATAAATTACCATTTTTATATTTCAACAAAATTAGTTTTCATGTTTTCTACAAATATTTTAAAATCCACTATAAAACACGCTGTCCGACGTGGCTCAAATCAGACCGCCTCAAGGCCTTCTAGAGGGAGGACGTATCGCTCGTCGCTACGGCCTAGCTGCAGTCGATTTTTGCCGTGCGTAGTAAAAATAGCCACGCGCGGAGTGCGATTACTACATCTTAGTACTTTGGTAGTAAAATATTTAATTATTTTTATTACCTACAATGATTTTGTAGTGAGTATAAATTATGTTTCAGGTAATATAATGTGATGTAATTCCGAGGCTAAATTATGTTATGTATTGTAATATAAAATTAAATATATTTCCTAATTGTAAGGGGTTGTAAGGCCCCTAACACTATGTGTTCGAACACGAAATGATTAATAAAACGTCCGTAGTGTCTACTGATTGAACACTGATTTGAATGCAACTTAACAATGTAATAATAACGAAAATATGATTAGTATCTAAATTTGTATTATTCTTTGCTTGCACAGTAATATTTGTCTACTTATAATGCAAATAAAATATTTTTATGATATTATATTACAGTTACATTTCAATTGAATATTTGAAGCGCACGGACCAAAGTTGTTTGAGCCGATTGTATAGCGAGCCGACGCGGCAGCTCTACGCACACAGCTTTGGTCACTTATGTGTGCGTGAAATTAACGAAGAAATACCTATAGTTGCCTTTGCGCGCAAGGTGTATACGCTCTTAAGTCTGCCAACCCGCACTAGGCCAGCGTGGTGGCCTAACCCCTTTCAATCGTACTTTTGGTTCTGGAGGAGGCTCGTGCCTTATGTACATAGGCTGATACAGAATCGATACAGATATAGATAGATCACATAAATGAGGTTCGATTCTATCTCTTCTATTCTCCGTCGTGGCAAAGCCGGCATAACGCCTACAATGCTATGACAGGATTGTCTTAAATTCTACAAGACCTACCCTTTTTCTAGCATTTTGCCGTCATCCGTGAATGTCACTTTTTATTGCAATTGGCATCAACAGCTATTTTGAAGTGCAACATTCAATTATAATGTCTGCATTGTACATTTTGTCTGTTGCATTATTTGTAATGTAAAATTACAATTCTGCATACTTCTATTTGTATTTGACATAGTAATAAATAGCACTTGATGATAGCGATAATGTATTTCGTAAAAAAACTGAGATAAACGCCTCTGATCATCGATTTTTGTACCAAATAGTACTTATATTAATTTAAGAATTAAAAGCTCTAAATAGTAACCATAATAATATCTATATTTCTGACATTTCTCTAAAACTATCGTATTGAATTTTCATTCCTAAAATATTAATAAATACATCAACAATCCTACAAAGCAGTGCGTACAAAACCTTGATAACAGATACAAAAGAAATTCTCGTTTTAAAACTTACGCAATCCGACTAATTTGAGATCGTGGCCGATAAAAACGTATTCGTAACGATAGATCGTGACAGACGATACGCGCGTGCGCATCTTCACGCGCCGACAAAAACTTGCCACATTGTACTGCGCACTTCAAACTTCAAAGGCTTGAGTTTTATTACTTCATTTAATCTCATCGGCGGATAAGGGATTCTACATTGAAACGAAAATGCCCACTATAACACTTACTTACATACGGTATCTTTGCGGAGATTTTTGTGCTCCATGAAACCTGCTTCTTGTGTAGTGAAAACGATATATTTTCAATATAAACATAATTGCGACCTAAGCCTGCAGTTCTGGGAGAAATGAACTCCAATAAGATTTTTGTCTTAGGCTCCGTGTAAAAAAAATTAAAATGTGGTGATAAATACTTTATTTTATAAAAATCTGTCGACCAGGATAACACAAGACAAGGTTAAGGACAAACTGTAAAAAATGATAATATAATGGGGATCAACGATATTTTATACCGTTCCTATGAATGGGAATTCTCCTTTACTTGTTTATTGCCCTTTAGTAGGCAGGTGACTATAATGATAATATGATAATGTATGTGGCCCAACTGACGGTAAGCGGTCACCACCGCTCATAGGCCTTCGCAGAGCCAGGGTCTATAGCACAGCCAGGTTGCTGCCGTGCTCCCTTTAAGCCTTGCTTGAAGAAGGACAAGTCGTAGCACTCGGCAAACACCGCAAAAATAATTTATTTCAGAGCTTTCACGTACGTGGTAAAAAAGATGGCTGGAGATTTGTTCGGGTACGGATAATTTCCAGGTGGTACCTCTTCAGGTTACCACCGTCACCATAGAAGCAGGGTGACGGGTGATTCAACTTGGATTCTTGATGACAGGATTATTATAGGTACGCCCACTGCGAAGTACGAGACTACAATTCTGTCTTAGTATTCAAGAGTAAATGTGCATGGTGGCCTGTTGGTAAACGGACTAGACGCGACTGCCAATATGTTCACGGTGGTCGCGTGTTCGAATCCCAGGGCACACCTCTGACTTTTCGGATTCATGTGTGTATTGATAGTCAATCACCACGCACTACAACGGTGAAGGAAAACATCGTGAGGAAACCTGCATACCATAGCGATTTCTAAAAAAAATTATGGTATGTAAGTCCGCCAACCCGCACTAGGACTATATGGCCTATATGGCCTAACCACTCTCAATCGTACTGGCGATTGTAGAGTAAGCCCGTGCCCTGCAGTGGGACGTATATGGGCTGATACTGATACTGATTCAAGAGTAAGTCAATGGCAGGCATTTCACATTACCTGCTTATTTTGAATGTACATAATCGATGAAAAAATTATATGGTATGTAAGTCCGCCAACCCGCACTAGGCCAGCGTGGTGGACTATATGGCCTAACCACTCTCAATCGTACTCTCGATTGTAGAGGAGGCCCGTGCCCTGCAGTGGGACGTATATGGGCTGATACAGATACATACAGATAATCGATGAACATAACATATCGCGCAAGAAAATGCATTTCTAATTTACAAAACCTACACAAAAAGAAAGGATGTTTAACATATATTCTAAATAGGTAATTTAAAACAATTGCGCTCCTTTGACTTACTTCTTTTTCTGCTTCTCGATTGACTGGAGAGTTAAGATTGAGAATCTTAAGTCATAAGACTACCGCGCTGGCCTATTAGGATACTTTTGATAACACAAAAGGTATTCTCGTAGAGACTTCGAAAGTATTTTGGTTTCCTCATGATGTTTTCCCTCAGCGTCAAGTTGCGTGGTTATAGATTAACGATACCTACCTACAAGACTACAAGAAGACAAAATAACGATGAATTGGATCCCGTGTCCACTGTCTCGATATAATTCGCGTTAGGCTCTTTGCTATAAGGGCGGTATTCTCTACCATCAAACATATTGGTATTAGTCTTTGTGTCTTTATTTCAATTTTTAAAACCAGTATAGTGATGGTAATGTGTTGAATCTAATGGTATCAAGAATGCTGTCTAGATAGAGCAATAAATTATCGAATGCTATGTCTCTTTACCGTGGAAACAATTGCTTTTCCATGCTTCGCTTATCAATCGTCACGGCTACTTTTGAATTTCAAGTAGGTCACTGGTAGGGTTTTATTTTAAGGCAAGTAAGCAATTTTTAAAATGTCGCTCTATAAACGAACTTAAAATATTACTTTTAAGGCATAAGTGTCTTATGCTACAATAATATCTGCCGCCATATCAAACGGCGATGAAAATTGTAAATTATTTCGCAACTTATACGGCAGAGATAAGAACTAGCACAGTCGGTTTGAACCTAAGTGGTAATGACCGTGATATTGTAGCTTCGTAGGATAGAACGCGTTGGTTTTGCGGGAGCATCAATAGATGGCGTATTTTTCAATTTGCCTTAATATTATGATAAAGGATAAAAAAATACACCTAGGCAATAAATATTGTTCATTATTCATGGTGTAAACACTCCATTCATCTCTTTGAAAAGTCATAATTAAAATAAAAAGTAAATAAATAAATAACTTTTTTCTTTGACAATTGTTATTTTCGAAAAAAGTCCCTTTTTATTTAATTGTTATTTTCAGTTAAATTAATTGTCATTAAAATTAATTATTGATTTTTGATGTGGTCACCTACAAATGTAACGACATTTAGCAAGCCATATAAGTATTGTGTAATTTATTTGTATTTATAAATGTACGTTATAGTGGTAATACAAATAAAATAACATAAATAAATAGATATAGCTGATAACGTTACGTCGATAGTAAACGTAAAAACTAGTCTGATAATTTTATATGGTAGAGTACTAGAAGAATGAAAAATTAATGTAAAAATACGGGTTTTGGTTTGCGCAGTTAGTCCCCATCCATTGAGCTATCAGAGCGAATAAACGTACTACTCTTTAAGAGCGTATACACCTTGCACGCAAAGTCAACTATAGGTATTTCTTCGTTAATTTCACGCACACATAAGCGACCAAAGCTGTATGCGTAGAGCTGCCGCGTCGGTTCGCTATACAATCGGCTCAAACAACTTTGATCCGTGCGCTTCAAATATTCAATTGAAATGTAACTGTAATATAATATCATAAAAATATTTTATTTGCATTATAAGTAGACAAATATTACTGTACAAGCAAATAATAATGCAAATTTAGATACTAATCATATTTTCGTTATTATTACATTGTTAAGTTGCATTCAAATCAATGTTCAATCAGTAGATACTACGGACGTTTTATTAATAATTTCGTATTCGAACACATAAATAGTGTTAGGGGCCTTACAACCCCTTACAATTACGAAATATATTTAATTTTATATTACAATACATAACATAATTTAGCCTCGGAATTACATCCCATTATATTACCTGAAACATAATTTATACTCACTACAAAATCATTGTAGGTAATAAAAATAATTAAATATTTTACTACCAAAGTACTAAGATGTGGTAATCGCATTCCGCGCGTGGCTATTTTTACTACGCGCGGCATAATCGACTGCAGCCAGGCCGGAGCGACGAGCGATACGTCCTCCCTCTAGAAGGCCTTGCGGCGGTCTGATTTGATCCACGTCGGACAGCGTGTTTTATAGTGGTTTTTAAAATATTTGTAGAAAACATGAAAACTAATTTTGTTGAAATATAAAAATGGTGGTGGTGGTCTGTTGGTAAACGGACTAGACGCGGCTGCCAACATGTTCACGGTGGTCGCGGGTTCGAATCCCAGGGCACACCTCTGTCTTTTCGGAGTCATGTGTGTATTGATAGTCAATCACCACGCACTAAAACGGTGAAGGAAAACATCGTGAGGAAACCTGCATGCCTTAGCGATTCATAAGAATTTCTATGGTATGTAAGTCCACCAACCCGCACTAGGCCAGCGTGGTGGACTATATGGCCTAACCACTCTCAATCGTATTCTCGATTGTAGAGTAGGCCCGTGCCCTGCAGTGGGACGTATATGGGCTGATACAGATACATACATACATAAAAATGGTAATTTATTGATAAGATGTTCTTCTATTATAATATGCAATTGCTATAGAAAATTATGTACGATAAGTTGGTGAAAAAAAATATGTTCTTGACGAGAGTTTCTGAATAATTTCGCATTGTTTAATTTTTTATTTTTCAGGAACTAAACACAAAAAGATTATTTTTCTCAGCAAAATCCCTCCATAAGGGTCTTATTAGTCTGATAATATTTTTATTTTCTTCTTATATTTTGTGGTTTCGGATATCTTAAGCTTCTAAATTGCCATTTAAAGCCTAAATAACGAAACTTGTGTTCAGTAATCCTTATAGTACTCACAAATTATCCATCAATCTATAATGTTTTCCACCAAAATCCCTAGATGACAACCTTTTCTAAAATTAGTAATAATTATTTTTCCTTTAAATTGTTTATTGGTGGCTATTAACTCATTTGAAAAGTCCTGTTTTTAAGCCAAAAAGCGCGTGCAGGGTATTAACGCTCTTAATGTAATTCAATAAAGATAAAAAGGGGAAGAACAAAAGAAACCTTGATAAATGAACGAACAGAAAGACGGAAGCGTTTTGTATATGCGCCGGTGTCGGGTCTGCACGTGTCAAATGAGAATGCGTGCAATCCACTTTATATATATATACCTAGTAACCTCCTTTTTCATAAAAAAACGATAAACAACCATTTAAACGTAAATTAGTTATATCAGACGAGATAAAACGTTTATTAAGTTTTGCTATTCATAATGGGTTTTTTATACATATTTTAATTCATATTGCCACTTCACAGAAAAAAGCGATTTCATTCATTTGTCAGACAGCTGACAGACAACCGTCATTATTCTGCTTAAAATTTGCTTAAACAAGGATTTCGGACATGTTAAAGATAATGAAATATGGCTGATTAGTAATTTTTGACGTCTATGAATAAAGTTTTTGATTCAGCTCATATTACAGCATTTGTAAACTGCGTTAAGGCCTTATATTAAGGGAGTACGTATCTATACATAATGCTTGGTATATATGTCGTCGGTTATTTTACATTGCTACTACAATGTTAGTATGTTAGTATCTAAATTAGGAAATTAAGATAAAACAAAAGTCATGTTGTTAACCGTGACGTGTTTCATTATACTTAATTATTAAGCATGAAGAGAATTTATTTAGTAAATAGCTAGTGTGCACTATTGTAAGTCGCTACAATGTAAGTTTTCCATTTAAATGGTTTTTTTTTAGACATGTCCTTATCAGTGGACAGTGACTAATTGACATGTCTAATCTATAATTTCTGCTGAATTTTCTGAACACATATTCCACACTATACAAAGCCGTAACATTAACAAAGTTAGTACTTCACAATTCACAAACATATTTACCAATTGCATCTACTCGCTCAATCAACTCAATCAATCAACATATTTATTTTTACCATACTGCACAAGAAGCACGAGCCGTAAAAAAAAGTTACAAATTTGTCTTTGTGTGGTTTGTGGCCGTATACCCGGCATGTAGAACGAAGAGTTGTGTTGCACTCATTGTGTGCACCAAGCCAGCGTGACGTACCCTATGGTTGCTGTAGTGGACACTCGCCAATTAATTACAGAGTTCGTTGACTTGCAAACTGGATCAATGTTTGTTTCAATTGGTATTTAATCGTTTGCGGTTTAATGTGATGTGGTTAAATTAGAATACAAGTACGGAAACGTAGTTTAGGTGGAGGCGATTCATTGGTTTTCATTACCAAGATATTTTATTCATGCAATATTGAATAACAAATAAATAGATAAATAGAACCCTCAGACGCATACATAGTCCTGACCCTACACAAAGATCGAGCCTTGTGTCGTTTGTATCTGGAACTACGGCAAACATTTCGGTCTGACCCACCCACCCAGACCCGAAGCAAATACCTGTGAATCACAGCAATATTTGTCTCGATGAGGGGATCGAACCTACGGCCTTACGTTTCACTGCAGCGTGTAACATACATACATACATAAACTCACGCCATTTCCCAGAAGGGGTCAGTAGAGACGCAACCAGCACACCCACAAACAAACAACAAATAACAATAATGATATGTACAATATTGTCAGTCTGCAATGAAATAATCTTTCGTTATATCTATAACAGCGACGTGCAGTATTACAATGTGAACTTATAAAAAACCCAGGAAAATCATCTGGTACTCGCACGGTCACTGCGTTTTATATTTCCGTCTGTTTTACTCGAGAGAATTCAGATTTTCGCTCATAATGAGAATAGACAAAAGTAATTTAAAACACAATTATATTTTAAATTGGTCGAGACTTGCTCTTCCCAGTTCAGTATAGCATGAATGAGCGACTCGGCCAGCTAAGTAATAATCATTGAGGTATTATACTAGAGCGGACATTAGGAACAAAATCTCTGCGTATTGTGCGTGCACACGGGAACACAGTGAAACGAGAGCGAAGATAATGTTACTTCCTAGGCGTGTCAGAGATAGAAATAGAAGGAGCGGTAAGGTACCCTTCATTTTGTTACAAACATTTTGTTTGCAGTGTCCCCCCTAGTATTTTATCTCAATGGTGGTAATGTATCATAGAAAACGTGGAGAAAGATTTACTTAGATTTCTCTATACTAATCTATATAGAACTTAGTATGTAATGCATATGTTTGTCACGCGAGTGTTGCATTTCATATACACTATCACTCTCTCGCTGCAGACAGCGTGAACAATTTTTAGAAAGTCCAAATTTCGGTCAACATTTCACAAATCTGTTGTATGCAATACTTATCGCCAATTAATGGTTATGGTTTGTGGCAACTTTTACTGCTAACAACCGTGATGTAACCGATTGAGATTCTTGAAATTGTGTGTATTGGAGTCAGTAGATAAATAAACAATACAAAACAATCAGAGGTAGTCTTAATAATAATAAATGCTGGTCTAGATTTAATAACACGATTAATTGACAAAATTAATAATAATAACACTGAAATAAGATTATTATTTACGGATTTTATCGCGGATTTAGTTTAATTTTACATTTTTTGAATTCCCGACGTTTCGATCACTTTACAGCTTTCGTGGTCACGGGGCGGAAATTAAAATTATGATACACACAAAATGATTGAACTTTGTTATTTTGAAAACATGGTCATGAAAATGTTGAAAATTGTGTATCATCATCATTCGTAACTTTTTCTACATACCAACTCGATTTTGTGTCTCCGATACCAAAAAAAAAAAATTATAATCAGCTTTTATAATCCACTGTAGAACAAGTTAATATTGTATTTTTCATGCTCAAAAACATAAGAAGCCCATTGATGTACTTCTTCTCATAATAACACACCTAAAGGATGATGCTTGGTGGTTTTCGAACGTGTTATAAACTTTCTATGGGCTAATGCAATGCCATGGTTACAGCCAAATTGCTTCATAACGTGTGGTACGTATTATCTTCAATCCTCACTTAAGAAACAATCCATGGCGCTCAGAGAAAAGCTAAACAAATCATTCATTCTAGATCTATCTTCATAGTAAATAGTACCTAGCATAAATATATCTAAGACAAAAAGTACTGGCTACGGACTTCAGCCTAAATTACAAATATTTATTCAGATGTTAAGTGCATTGTTGAGTGTGTTCGGTTTCAATGACGGTGAGTCATCACAATATTGAATCATTGTGACACCTCATATAATTGTCGATGACAGTATAATGTACTGTATGGGTAGATACCGGATTATTTGCAATATTAAAAATGCATGGAAAAACATTATTGGACGATCTTGGAATTATTTCGTTTCACTCCCTCTTCCTCTCGTTTTACAGCCGGCGTTTGACCACGGTGCCACGGAGGCGGCCCCATAAAAAGTGCGAAGCTTTAAAAAATCAACAAAAATAATTATCAAGTAATCGGTTTCAAATGTTCAAAAGTGAAACTTACCATAAAAGGTTTAAAAAAATTGCATCTCTAAAACAAAAGTTTACACTAATCTATCTACTGAATTGGAAATGGTAGTCAGGAGTCCAGATTCACCGCCCAATCATTATACTAAACAAAATAATTAGCTATATTTTATTCAGCATTGTCAACTTGATTGAAATTCCTGCATTTAATCGATATGTATTTGGGTTGATTGCTCCGATCATGCAAACTTGACATTTTCGCTAGATAATGCTATTTTATTGCCGTGCATTTGCAAATGCTATTAATGCATTATGTCACCGTTTTTAATGCCACATGCACAATTTTAAAGTATATTATATCGTTCTTTGTTATGCAGATGCGTGGTTGTCATGCTGTTATCAAAATGTTAGGAATAGTTTTTTTCTATTTTACCCATTGTTTGAGATTGTTCCTTTAATATAAACAAAAAGTATAGTTAGATGGTAGGTCTCTGATATGTGAGAGGTCATGTGGGTCACCACAATGTCTCTTTCTCCCGCCAAGCGGCAGTGTAAATTCACTGTTGTGTTTCGGTTTGAAGGACATTGTAGCTAGAGTAACTACTGAACATTTTGAGACTTAACATCTTATCTTAGGATGATGAGCACAGTGGAGTGCCAATAATTGCTGTGTAATTCAAGATGTTGTTTGGTATTGCTAATATTTTGATAATAGCATGACAATCTCGCATTCACACGCCAAAAGGCCGTAAGCAATCTATTATATGTATTTATAAATTATTTCAGTAGAATAATTCAATTTAAAAGTAAAAACAATTACATTTTGTTTACTATCCCATTAAACCCTTATAAGTGTGTAAAATAAATTGTAATATTAACCCTAATACGCCTACTGTTGAGCACAGTATTCCTCTGTAACTGAAACGCCGATTGAAAGAGTTTAGGCACAGTCCACCTAGCTGGTCTAGTCCGGATTGGATGGACTTTCCATATCGTAGATTTCTTTGAACAGAATGTATGTGAACTTTGCACATATTATGGTAACCTGTGGTATAGAGTTTTTACACGATGTTTTCCTTTACCGTTAAAGTCTGTAGCAATTGACTAAAAATATATCACAGTACACACATGACAGTGAAAAGTAACAGTTGAATTCAAGGATTTGAACCCATAATCATGGTCAAGGCTGACGAGGCTACCAACAAACAATCATAGTACTTATACGAGGAATAATACAATAAAATTTTGTTTCAATTTTCAAGTTCAAAAGCTTTCAAGGTAATAATCCTCTCAAAATCGGTTTCAAACCAATTGCAAAATGGAACCTAGAAAATTGCACCAAGACCTAAGTACACAGACCTATCTAGTATTTGAATCTAGCGTCAATGGGAGTGGCTATTAGAACAGGGATATGTGTCATTTAAGATACTGCTTATCCGAGTTAAAAAGATAAGAATAATTTGTTCCGGAATTTTGTAGTAGCTGTCATCACAATATTGTGCTTTAATGTAACAGCCCATAATGGTCCACTACAACCGAGAACTTGATTGAAAGGACTGTCAAACATTATTTAATTTATGTAGGATTGAAAAATTGCGGTCATGAATAAAATTGAAAATAGAATGAACTATAAATATCCCAGTATTTAAAATTCTGTTTTCAACATATTCCGTATATTAAAAAAGTATTATTTGCTCTATAAAATAATTGTTCGGACAAACAATAAAACATAACGCACAGCACGATTGTAAATTGATTTAAAAATTGGTCATAAAATTAAAATTCATGACTCATGAGTAACTTGTATTGCTATGCATATAAAAATAAAGAAAATTGCCGTCTACAATCCTTCGATGACGTTCTCATTTAGATTCATTTACCTATTAAGGAATCCGATATGACCGATAAATAAATCGATAAGAAACAATTGATTACTAATTTACTCAGAATTGTGAGTACTATTAAACGTATTAATTTACACTTATTAATAAAAATAATTTTCATCCAATAGCGATGTAACGCGTCATACAAAAATATTTCCTTTTATAGAACAATTCAATGTTTAAAAATAAATACCTTAATTATCACTGGTCAGGCTCCTAAATGAAATTCACTTCACAACACATATCAGCTGTCAATTACATAAAAAAAAAAACAATAAAACCACACGATAATATTTAGAATACGAAAACAAAAACACACTATCGTTTATGAACGGAGCACATTTCGGTTTGGTCAGCGCGCGCGACTTTCGCCGCGGTCAAACGGCAACTGCTCACTATATCCGTATCTATAGATAAGGATTGCGAACGACTGTTTGTTTATTGGGAATATCTTCGAATCTAACTAAAGATATAATATAGCTTAGTATTTTGTTGATAGGTTTTTTGCAATATCAATTATTTCAGTACAAAAGAAATAGGAGGCAAATTCCTGAAGTCAGGCTTAAATGGGATAGTCAAAGGTATGGGTCATGGTTTTGGCAATTGAAGCCCTGTCAAGTACCTCGATGAAATATTATGTAATCTATCAATTCAGGCCGTGAAAGAAATATATTGTCTTGAGTATTTTTGAACAAATTATTCATTAATCCAATACAAACTATACGTCTTCTAAATCAGGTTGGGTCAGGGTTAAGCGTGGCGGATTAAAACTATTTCTCCCCTCAACTAATAAGGTAGGAAGCCTGTAATACCTCTTAGTAGTATATTGACGGAAACTTGTAGAATAATATCGAAAGAATTTTAAAACCTATCAAGGAAAATGCAAACAAAAAATACCTTCGTTGGAAAACCTCTTATTTTTATCTGTGAAACATGGAATACAAAATAAATAATTAAACTGTGAGCAGACTTTGTTTTGCGTTTTTTATTTTTGTTTAAATTTATATGATGAGTAAATACATTAAAAACGGAGACTACAGTAGTTGCTACTTAAGCCGCTTGCTCGAAAGCATTGGCCAAATAAAATAAAATAAATATAAAGGCAATTAAATTATGCAAATCATTCTTCTATCTTAGCTACTGGTTAAATTTCACCGAATTGAGTGGTTTACTTGTTTTTGTCGCGGCACAAAACATAGTTTCTGTTTACTGAACAATCATTCTCATATACTTTTTGCATTCAAATTCTACGAATATTAAAATCGTGGCTATTATAAAAATATTATAGTTATGATATAGTCATAAAGTTTGCATAGTAAGTCTAGAATATTCGTAGCGTGTGTAACGTATAAGTAATATTTAAAACACATTCAATATCTATGGATAGTCTATCCATATTTATATAGGACAAAGGAAGAGCCTTTATGAATGGATCCCTATTTTCTCCAACTCGTGAGGGCGCTTTAGAAACTATTGGGTAAGTCATATTTTAGGCTTTCTGTGGGCGATGAAGAAGAGTCCTTCTTTTAAATCCATCCCATGGTTGTCTGTAAGACATTGCTTTAAGCGATAAGACCGCCATTTTTACTTTTTATTTTTTAATTTCTGTATTTTGTATTTTTTATGTGTACAATAAAGATTTAAATAAATAAATAAATAAGAGTCGTAACCTTCAGATTTTTTTGCTTTAACACGGAATTAAAAGTTTAAGCCATAATCTTGTTGACATAACACGATCACTGTTGCTAAATCTACAAAATCATTGTTCAAAGAAAACAGGAAACCATATAAATGAAATAAAAATTAATTATACAAAAAAACATTCACCGCGATACAGTTATGGCATCAGGAAACGGAAGTAGCACAATGAAATGGAAATAACGTGAGCAGTATACAACAGTGTAGGTATGTGTGTGTGATCACTGATTAGCTATCTCGGTTGACCTGTACGTATCGCAATAGTGTAGCGATTAGGTACGGTATTTGATAAGACGATTTCGCTTGTTCTATAATTGTTACTTTATTAAACTAAATAAATAAATACACCCAACAGTCACATACATAGTCCTGACTCCACACGCAGATCGAGTCTTGTGTCGTGGGTATCAGAAACTACAAGAGAGTTATGCCTTCATTTGTAGGATACTGTTATGCGGTGGCCCCTATCCCGGCTAATCTTTGTCGAAAGTTTTAGTTCTGTTTAAGAATTTATCTGTTTTAGTTCTGTTGACTATTTGATAGCATCCGTGGCGAAGGCGGTTTGTCATCACCCATGAAACGAAAGGCCGCGGGTTCGATCACTGCTGCAAAAGAAATGTTTGTACGGCCCACAAGTATTTCTTCGGGTCGGGGAGTTTGTGAGAGCGAAAAATCTCTTGTAGTTTCTGTTACCCACGACACAAGACTCAATCTTAGTGTGGATTCAGGACTATGTATGTGACTGTTGGGTGTTTTTTATTTATTTACAGTCTAACTATATTTTATCGTAATGGTAAACTGAATTCGCTTGTTGTTTTTTCTACTTCTATCAAATACAAGAAAAAGACCATATGTTTCCGTGGCATTTTATTTTAACCTAAATACAAAGAAAATTAACCAACAAAAACTTAATTATGTAATCAACACGGTAGCACTTGTAAGCATTCATTATTTTTCTAGTTCAAGGCTTCGATTACGTATGCGCCACGCGACGGGAATCCCTATAGGCATCCTTTGTATAACGTCTTTGAATTGCTTAAGGAAATATTAGGCTATTACGTGACTTGTAATTAGGTCTACTGTTTATTTATTTGCATGGGTTGTTGAAAAATAAACAGATTTTAATAAAAAAATTGTTAGAATGATGTCGTCAAGGAAGCGAGAGCCAATGGACCTTTCACGAAGATAGGTTGAAAAAAAAGAAAAAAAAAAACGCGGATATGATCTCATATGATAGGCCCGGTTGAAAAAGCGATGATGGAGCTGCAAAACTGGCCATGGCATCTGTCGGGTATGACATTAAAAAGAGAGAAAGAAAGAGTGGATTTTGACATCACCCGTGGCGCTATTGCATAGACTCTGGCTTTAAAATACAACGCTGTATATCTAAGCCCCGGTCGGAGACACAAATCTTCGCTCCACAGATATTTGTTTCGGGTTCTCTGAGACCAAAAAGTTATAGGTTCTAATACCCACGACACAAGACTTTTGATCTTAATGTTGGACTATGTGTGCGACTGTTGGGTGTAATTATTTATTTATTTATACTTCTACACTTATTAAAATAATTATTATTATTTATTAATAGCCTTTTTGTATGGAACTCTATTTTCTCCAATTTGTGAGGGCGATATGGAAATTCTTGCAAGGAGCCTATTTTAGCAGTGAGCGTTCTGTGGGTGGTATTATTTACAAACTACTGCTTGGTGTACTTATTTATTCCATTTACCAGGAGCATTGTTGCTTCAGTCCATGTGCATTGTTCATTCAGTATAAAAGTACGATAAATAAAATATAAGCTCCCCTAAAGACACATGATACAGGATGCGAGAGGACTGTGACGCTTGCACTGACCTTGCAGCCGACTGCCGACACATACGGCGCGGCGCGGCGCCTCGTTTTCACTGCACTACCATCCAATACCGGTTTACTGAATATTAATTGTTATGAACTATGGATTGGTGAGAATAATGGCGAATTAATGCAGTTGTAGTGTTAATAAAACTCTTTTTAAACGAGTTTAAACAACTATGTAAGTTAGAGTCTGTGTTTATGTATGTTCAATTTAAAGTATGTCAAGATGCAGTGATGAAAGTTTCACTAACCCATGGGTTTCGAGAATATTTTAAGGTTATACGATTTTTTCAATGCAGCCAGCCATATAACATACAGCAAAATAAATAACTCAATTACAAGTTTTCATCATCAGTTTTCCAAATTTTTACTTTGAAAATGACGTCCCTAAATCCTCATTTGTTATCCGCCATTTTGATTTTCTTTTTTTCGCATTTTGTAGTAGTATTATTTGACTTGTTCATCCAGTCTTCATAAAAGTTTAAAACACGGCCAGTGAGAGTTGTGACTCCGCATTTTGTTTGTTTTACTATGAAATGTACATATTAAGTTTTATCTAGACACATTACATTTCGAAGTAGGTTTTTAAGACTTAGAGTAAGTCGTATGATAAAAAGTTTTCGTTTTTTTTTAAATGAAGAAGAAATGTTCATCATCTTTTCATTTTATTGATTCTGTAGCTACTTACTTTGATTTCAAAATTGTTAAGCAGCATAAATAAAAGTAACAGCCTGATAATGTTAGATCTAATGTCATGGTCAATTACTTTTTTGCTGGCAAGGACCCCTTGCAGGTTGTCCCCGACCCCCTGGGCCGCCATAGACCAATTTGAGTACCAATGTTGTAAGACGTAAATTTATTTTACTGGTCTCTTATATTAAAGGCGTAGTTTTGCTCCAGCCGAACAGCAGTGTGACTGCACTAAAGTGTTCCGGTTTAATAATAATTAATGGTGTTGTTCGGTTTGCCCATGAGCGGTAGTTTCACTTACTATTAGGCGGACGGCATGCTCGTCACGCCATTCATAGCAATAAAAAAACTCTTGATTTATACATTTTAAATCATGGTATAGCATTAGAAATATATGTATAGAGCATTATAATATATCTACATTGACAATATATCCATTATAATTATCTCAATAAGTATTATGTAACGTTTTCACACATTAATCTTACGTATATAACCAAGGTAAATATGTTCTTCCAAAATAAGACATTATTTACTTACTATTTGCGCGAAATTGACCTTGTGGGCAGGAAATAATTCAATACGAGACGTATAGTTAATACAGACACGAATCAGGTTTTTATATAAAACACAAGTACTTAAGTCTGTATAAATTAAATGTTCCTGTTATAGTAACTAATTTTATTGATGTGTCTATATTAATAGGTTCACTAAAAATTAAGGACACCTTTAAATACATAAAGTCAAAAAATTTACAAAAGATATTGTGTCCAATTTATTCCAATTCGCATTGGAGAATTTAGAAATTTATACTTTTATTGGCTTTTTTCTTTTTTGGCTTGGCCCAGCTTCGCCCGAGTACAAATAGATTTCTGTACAATAATATGTACGTATTATACATATAAACATTCCTCTTGAATCACTCTATCTATTAAAAAAAATCGCATCGCATCAAAATCCGTTGCTTAGTTTTAAAGATTTAAGCATACAAAGGGACATAGGGACATAGGGACAGAGAAAGCGACTTTGTTTTATACAATGTAGTGATGATTAAACTTTGAATATGCAGGGAGACATGACACTCTGTCTGATAAATAAAATTGTGATTAGACACAATTAACATGTTCTATTAAAAACATTCATTTTCATGTGGTAAAAAATCCTTTATAAACGGCGTTCATGACTAGCAACGCGCGGCGCTACATTTCAGAATTATCACAATTTATGATGTTGTTGTAAGAATTTAAATCTTTGCTATATTTTAGGGTTATATTGTTACTATTTTTTGACCTTTCACATATGAGAGACCTACCATCAGTAAAAGAATGTTATTGATGTGTATATAATTTTTTATGATTTTTTTATTACCAGAATTGAGATACCCAAATGCGCGTCTTGGACCGGACAAGATTTTTTGTCATACTCTAGTTAGTAATTACTGTGATTATAACCATTAACCAATGTCTACAATCGCGGAAACTTGTCTAGAAGTTAAATTACCGGAAATGTCGTCTTATCCCAATAAACCAAACCAGTTTGTAATATTATATTTAATCCTGCATCTACTATCTAGTCTCGTTGCGTACATATTCTTAACTTATAACATATTATTTATATAGTTCTTCTACTTATTTATTAGTTGTATCAATTTATATTAAGCATAGAGAAAGAAATAGAAAGGGTTTTAGAGAGAAAGAGTCAAGAATATAGAGAATTATGAAATGAAATTTGTAATTTAAATAGTTGGTTTTTGTTGGTTTAATTATTTATTATTTTTAAAGCCTATATTCGGTATTGTGGATTAATAACTTATTATATTTTGTCGTCCTAGCTCGGCAAAGTGACTGGAAAACCAGTGGAATCTGTGATCGATTTACAAACGGAAACTTATATCCTGCCAACAGATATTGAGGTCTCCAGCAATGCCACTCACCAAAGGAAACCAAACTGCAAAGCTATTTCTTCACGGCGGTTTTTTATGCTACGGTAGTAACCTGATCGAACCAACCCTTTACCGTACCTTAAACAAGCAAGGCTCTACCATCTCTCAGAGTATTCTTATTGCATGTTAATATATAATTATTTTCTTTTTGAGCTCAGCCATAGGAAAACAACTGCCCAAGGATCTCCACATCGATCTGTTGAATGCGCCTTGCATCCAACGACTTCCTGCATCCTTCAGTTCGTCCGTCCACTTAGCAAGCGGGCGTCCGACACTTAACTTGTATGTAATAATCACATACATACATAATCTCACGCCTTTTTCCCAGAAGGGGTAGGCAGAGGTGCCAGGACACCCAAATTTAGCCTTGTATGTTTCATCCCACGATATGATAGAAGGCGAGCCTATCGCTTTATTGGGCACAAGTACCTGACTCCGCGCTTATAAAGAATAGAAAAATCCAATATCACTTTGCCCAGCCCAGGATTCAAACCCGAGACCTCAGCTTTGTAACCGTACCATAGTACAACTACACCACTAAGGCAGTCACCATATAATAGTCACGAAACGCGATAGTACAAATCTACTAAAGTACTTAACAATACCTGCGTTGTTCCAAAATAGTAAAACATTTATATAACATGAATGGCCTCGTGTGAGACCGCCCCTGGCCCGGCGTAACTGAGGTCGAATCAATAAAGGCGACCTTAAGAAAACAATTCGCTCGCAGACGGTATGTGACTACTGAACGCCGAGTTTCTTGCATGATAGGTATTTTTTAAGGTTTAAATGGTGAAGAAATCTTGAGAAACCTGCATAGAGTAGAGATTTCCAAGAAGTTCTATTAGATAAAGTTTAATAGACTAATAATTATTGTTATAATAATCCAACCAACAGTGACAAAGTCCTGACCCCACATTAAAATCGAGTCTTGTGTCATGGGTATAAGGATTCAGGAACAACGAGAGACTTTTCGGTCTCACAAATACCCAGACCCGAGACAAATAAATATTTTGTCTCGGGATTTGGATCACACAATTATTTTTCTCGGTGCGGGTATAGAACCCACAACGTCTCGTTTCACAACCGGCGTCTAACTCACTGCGTCACGGAGGAGGTCAAAGGACAGGACGAGGGAATTTGATAATCGACTAGCACGCCAGTTATCTAAATCTTTATAAAGGATAAGCAATACCAAAAGAATTTGTCTATTTAAAATAAAAAATAACATAAGATGATTTGCTCTTGTTTTTATAACTTAAAGATACCGTAGTTTTTAATAATCCCGTAAGTAGAAAAGCCGTCAAAATAAAAAGATATGCATATCGAAATAAATAACACTAAATGCGCCAAAAATGCCCTCATTTTAATCTGTCTGATATTACCGTGGCGGAACTAACTCGCAGTCAAGAGATAGAATGGCGTAGAGAGTGCGGCTTTGAAACGATAGGGCCACGCTTCGATGCCTCTGACGAACCACCGTAGGATGAAAGCAAGATTAAGTGCACAGTATATAAATATGTTGTCTTGTTAATTTAACACTCTCTGGAAGTCTTAGGCTCAGTTGCACCAAGTAACTTTGCCAATACCTTTGCCTATGAAAATGTCATCGCCATACATTTGAGATGTATTTGACCTTGCGAATGTATGGAATTGACAGTTTCAAGGGCAAAGGTATTGGAAAAGTTAGTTTGTGCAATTGAGCCTTAATTATTTGCTTGCCCTTATTTATGGATCGCACTAGGAAAAAATATTAATCCAATGTACAAGCGGTAGAGCTTGGAAACGGTTTTATTTTTCGGGATAGATCCTTAGAAAGCTTTCTTGATTGTTTATTTTTAATATTTTAATCTCGAACGGCATAGTGACCGCACCGCACCTTATGGTAGGCATATGTCCAGACAGAGAATCGAGTTTTGTTTTTAATTTCGATTGCAAGAAAATTGTAGAGCCCCATTGAGATATTCTTTCTTCGTTCTAATAAATCTGTTTTCTTTCTTTCTTTCTAAATAGTATACTAGAGGGGACACTGCAAACAAAATATTTGTAACAGAAATGAACGGTGCCCTTCCTTCTATTTCTGTCTCTGTAAACCTACCCAGTACATCATCTTCGCTCTCGCTTCATTGGGTTGCCATGGCCCATGTGCTCGTACACGGGAATCGTATACTTACTATACTATGTCCGCTCTGGTATAATACCTTTATGTAAGCCCCTAATGAGTTAATAGTAGAGCTTTGTTTTCGTTTGATAAAGCTACTGTACCGATCAGTCATACCAGGCTACCACTGTGTTTGGTTTCAAAAGTCTGAACAAATTTTATTTATTTAACGACTAAAATAATTTAAATATATTTTCATATCTATGATTCTATCAAGCCAATGACGCATTAGAACACTCCGTAGTCCTTGTTTGAGTTATACAAAGGAAATATTTAAATAACAATTGTTTGTAAAATACTGATTATTAATGTTTATTTTCAATTCTGTGGTTTTATTTTTAATCAAGCGGATGATACATTGGTTTGTCTCGAAGTCCCCAATGGGCAACTGCAGAGGGAGTTATATAATTAAATGAGAATGTTTTTTATTCAAGCGTCTAATTTGAATGTATTTTAGGCTTTTGTGTAAATCGTCCAAATTTAAAATAATAATGCGAATACATTAACTACCATTATGTTAAAAAATTTGAATTTGTGCACAAATAAATATAAAATAATAATAATGACTTAACTTGCTGGGAAACTATCTTTAGAACAAATGTAAAAAATTGAATATGAAGAAAAAATACAAGCTTCAAAAATATTTTAAAATAACCAACACATTTTTAAATTTAGAAGCCTATAATTACAAATCAGACGTAACGTATTTTTAAAAATGGAACAGGCCATAGAGCGAGCTCGTGAACGTCGAGTACAGAGCCGAGAGTCGAGGCTGATCATTATCGTATTATTATTTACAACAGTTTTTTGTTTAGTAATGTGCGCGTAACAATGGCGGCCTTGAACTGTTTCGCGGACTTCTCACGGTATTAAAATTATTTGGCTGCGTACTCATATTGGACTCGTCGTATGTGAACTAAAGAATAGGGTCATTTCGATTAAGGTGGTGATGTTTCTAACAATTGAATTAGTTCAATCAATAAAATATTTCCATTCTGTAATTGAATTGAATGTTACTACCTACGGACTGATTAATAAACTGACTCATATGTTTGAGCAGCGAAAGAGATAAATTAATTATCTATATTTATTCGCATAGGAATTTTGTTAACCACGTATTATTGTAAGAGAAGTGAAGAGAGCGATATAGTATATACTATAGGTATCAGAATTTCCAAAATGATATCTAGCCAAGTCAATATCTATTATGTATATAAATAACCATTCGAATTTAAACATTGCAAAAACTGTATAAGCCTGCGAAGTGTTATTCTGAATAGAGCTATAACATAAACAATTACACTTATATTCCAATAAATACTTGCAAAATCAGGAAAAGATCAATCAATACGGAATAGTTTGAACTGTAAACCTACATGTATAAAACAGAGTAGGAAGTATTTATTTCTACATTCGGAATTGACCGAAAGCAGATTCAACTTTATTTTTATCCTCGCATCGACGGACGAATGGACTTATTGACCGACTGACCGAACTACTTGGACATAAAGCGGCTTCGATTTTAAAACCGGATGGCCGTTTAAAAAATATAACGTCAAGAATGGCGCGAAAGTTACTGGTCATAAATTATACAATGTTACTTTGATTTTAAACATTTTTGTCGATTTATTGCTTTTAGTTGTATTATTGGACCAATTTCAGAAACATATATGAAAAAAAAAATTGGTTGAATTATAAAATATATTTCATTTTATATTAAACACTATTAATTAATTCTGAAAATGTTTGTCACGTATAATTTTTTTTTAATATAAATAAATTTTTACAAAAACTAAAAAGAAGCTCTTATCAAATCATCCCTGGTGGGGATCGAACCCACGACCTTTGGATTAGAAGTCCAACGCGCTATCCTCTGCGCCACAGGGACTTGTGTATGAATGGACGAAATTATCCGTTACTTTTGCCATACGATTATTACTAATATATTTCAACGATTTATTTATTTTGAGAATATTTTTATATTACTAATTATTATGTTTTTTATATTATTTTGAACCAATTGTATTTTTTTTAAATTATCGTATATTTAATATTTTACTCTTTTATACGTTAACATACATTTTAATTAGGTAAAGATTGTGTTGTATTGTATTACGATATGAATGGCTAATTAATTAATTGAAAATCATGACGCCATTATCGGCTGATTCATGTTGCTTTTAGCACAGATTTTTTCCGTCACTACAATGGATGATCCATAACTCAATCCTATTTTATAATGGTCATATATTTAGATGTCTTCGTTTTAGATTTATGCTAAAAACATACGGGTATACGCAATAATGTTGGCTATATTTTATGAAAAGAAATTGGTACAAACTACAAAGTAGTGGTCATAAAAAATATTTTAGAGTGATGACTCAACATTAAAAAATAAATAAATCTGTTCAAAATACATATGTACATAGTCATGACGATGACCTTGCCTCAAACTATGACACGAGTGTTTTCTCGTGGGTGCTGGGTAACGAAAACTAAGAGAGTGTTTACGGTCATAAAAAAATTAAACTTAGACCCTTACAAATGACTATAAATAAATAAATAATAAAAACTTTATTTACCCTCACAAAAATCATAGCAACATAAGTGGCCTTAAAACTATTTTTCCTTAAGTCCATACATAATGTATTTTCTGAGAATCTGGTGTCTGCTGTTGGTTTTATCTTGTGGTGCACATCACCAGGCTCAGGTTCCTTTAGGACCTATCCATAAAATTGGGAGTAATAGAATTTTCACGTCACTATGGATGATATTATTAACTCGGCACGGATATGAAACCCAAGGCTACTCAGTTTTGTTAATCAGTTTATGAACCCTTTCGTATGGTACCGACTCTACTATGTCTTAGATGTAGGATAAACCAGGGGTTCCTATTTTTTTCAGTCCGCAGAGCATGATAACTATTTGGTCTTAGCGCCCTAAGCAATGCAGTGATAATTATTAGTTTATAGATAGACTCAAAAAATAAAATAGAGACACAGAGATCTCTCTCTGTGTCTCTATATTTTCTCGATCTGATCTCTCGATCTGGCTTATTATTTTACGATCAGTCGTCTGCATAATATCAATAATATAACAGTAACAACCATGGCTAAATTGTCTCTCAATTTAACTCACACCAAATGACTCGATTTTGGAAATTGAACCTATAACCTCAAAATTCGCAGCACGTATTTGGTGCTTTAGGCCAACGATGTCGTCAATCTAAATTATGTAATAATTATATTTATTTTACATTTCGTAAATCGTAAGTGACATACAAACAACTCATGGTACTGCCACCTGAATAAACAAAAGTTTTACAACTTGTTGATTCACGATACATTATAATGTTGGTATTTAAAAATAAACTACTACAACGCGGCGTACTTGCGGTTAAATGTAGGTGTAATTAATTACATGTTATTAAATTATTACGCTTGTATATTGATATTAACCGCACAGGCACATTTTCATTGCATAATTCCGGAATACAGAAGATACACGATGCTAAGTGACTATTGAACAGAAAAATATGCGACATTGAGTACCTATGTATTTCTCTCATATTGAAGAGGCCGCCTAAGTAGGTTTGACTGGTGGAAGGTCTCTCATATGTGAGACTGAGAGGCCATCTGGGTACCACCACAATGTCTATTTCTCCCGTGAAACAGCAGTGTAAATGCACTGTTGTATGTCTTGTAATTGAAGGACATTGTAGCCAGAGTAGCTACTGGACGTATTGAGACTTAGTACCTTATGTCTTAGGATGGCGAGCGCAGTGGAATGCTGAATCATTGCTTTGTAATCCATGTAGTGCTGTAAAAGTAACGAGAAATAAGGTACCCGTATAGATTCGTTACTTTAGGAATCAGTACTCGTTACTATCGTATCGTTACTTTACTCGTTACTTTAGATCGTATTACATCTTATAATAGAGGATCGCATCGAGTCGTATTGCGTACGGTATGAAGTTGACGTCGCGTCGCGTCAATAGTCGTACGTTCAGTATGTGATACAGCATACCTACTTTTACGTTACCTAGTTGAGGAAGTTACATATTTATTTTTATTTTTTCTTATTTTGACCCAGTCGAGTTTATCATTTCATAGGTCAATCAGATAGAAGTATCCCGCAACTTAAGGATCTTATGGAGAATGCATAGCTTAAACATTTGTTGTATTAAAGAGTGTCCCGATACTACTTAAGTAACTAGGAATTACATAATCGTATTTAACATTTTATGCAGCAAAAGTAATTCGTTTCAAAACGGTTTTTTTAAAATCACCGGATAACTACACGCATGTTTATCATAAAACGTACCAGTATTTACCTACTAGGACAACCAACCGTTTCAATTCACGTATCAAAGATCCTTGCGTGAACCGAAACAGTCGTACTTGGTCGTACGTGTAACATCTTACAGCAGTAGATACGAAAAATACGAGTAACGAAATGTATTCGTGAGTAACGATTCGGTATTGTATGTCAAACGGAGTACTCGTTACTCAGTAACGAATACATACGGTTTGCTACAGTACTAAATCCATGGTGTTGTTTGGTTTTGCTAGTGTCTGTAGGCGGTCGTATCGTTTACCATCAGGCGGATAGTATTTTCGTCTAGCCATTCTACGCAATAAAAAAATGCCTGCAGATGTCCAAAAACTAGGACCGGAGATGCATTACCTTTTAAAATGGAAGGGAAAATGTGTTGAAAAGATACCTAGGGTTTCCGGTGTTTGCATCCTATGTATGGCTGTATTTTAGGTTGAGCTTAGGTATTGAAATTGTGAGTAGTTGTTACTGTAACACTGCCCATCGTCCCTGTGGCGCAGAGGATAGCGCGTTGGACTTCTAATCCAAAGGTCGTGGGTTCGATCCCCACCAGGGATGTAAACGTTTCGTTTTAATATAACTTTTAAAGAAGAGATGACATTCCGTCAGTCACGCTTCTTCATCAAACAGATACATTTCATTTTATTTACTTTTGATGATATAGTAAACGCGATAAATCTACTGATGTCTTATAATTGTTTATTGGTTTTTAATATAGTAAGCAATTATTTGACTATTTGTATTTCAAATTGAATTATAATATGATATTTATTTTTGGAAGGATTTCCGATTTTGTTTCCTCTTCCTTGTTGTAATAAGTTCTTAAGCAGAAACAATACTTTGTGATTTAAAGATTGTGTGACAAACAAATTGCTTAAAATTGTATTTTAACCGTCTACACCAACTATTCGTAAAACCTATTTAATATGGACGAGGAAAACACATTATCCTTCACTATAAGTTGGTACTAGTAGAAACTCAAATGATACAAAATTGCAAATGGCGCCCAAGTTGCCCGCCATTTTGCATGCCTCTCCACGTATAAGGATGTAGAAGGTACGCCGGCTGACGATACCATCTTTACGATATTCCCACTCCGCATACGAGATCTTTTAAATAAATTAAAGTGTAACTTGCTATATACGACTTGCATGTGGAAATCATAACATAGAATGCTTTTTGATACCTAAGATCCTATTTTTATGGACTTAGAGCTAAGGATACATACATTAACTCACGCCTTTTTCCTAGAAGGGGTAGGCAGAGGTGCCACCAGGACACCCACGTTTCACCTTGTTCCGTACCACGATGTGATAGAGGGCGATCCTATTGCTATGTAGGGGCGAATTCGTGATTCCGGGCTGATGATGAATTGAAAAATCCACTTCACTTCGCCCGACCCGGGATTCGAACCCGAGACCTCAGCTTTGTAATCTACCATATAATATATATCTTTGTAAAACTACGAAAGCTAAGGATAGAGACAGTAAAAGTAAATAAGAATCTCAACTCAGATTTTCGGAGTCATATTAGTATTGTAAACAATAAATATGTAAACTTTAATGAAGGAAAACATCGCGAGAAATCCTAGCATACGAAAAATATTTGTTAGCCTTCACAGCGCTGATGGTTCGACGCCGGCTGTGAAAAGAGAGGCCGCAGGTTTGATCCCCGCACCGAGACAAATGTTTGTGTGAACCACAAGTATTTGTCTCGGGTCTGGGTGTTTGTGAGACCGAAAAGTCTCTCCTAGCTTATCACACCCGCGATACAAAACTTCATGAATCTGGGCTATGTATGTTACTTTTGGGTTTATTTATTATTATTCATTTGATGTAATTCCTCTTTTATGTAAAATTGCGAGTCCGTAAGAGATAAGCATGGTAAACTACAGCTTCAACCTAAACCATTGAAGAAGAAGATAGCTGAAGAGTAGGCTGATTTATAGAATACAAAATGAATATTCTTGCTGCCTGGTGGTAAGTGGTTGCCACTGCTCATGATCACAGAACATCCATTACACTAGACTTTAGAGGAATAGTATATTCGAGTTATATGAACAGACTTATTTTAAACTTGGGATAAAATTGATAGTAATAAATAGTTTGACCCCATAGGAAGTCAAACATGGTGCAATCGTTTGTATGGGAATCAATGTATGGGAAGTATTAATATTTCGGACTAGATTTTTTAAACTGATACGCCATCGTGATTGCGCCTGATGATAAGCGCAAAAGCCATGCCGTCTAGACAGAGTATCGAATGGCATTCGACGTTCCATGTGATACAATTATACGGCTAGCCAAAATGCCTTTGGACACTACGGCGGAAGAATCCAGGATTATAGGAAGAAGAAGAAGAAGTCAAATATGAAACAATTCCACAGCTTGCTTATTTTAACACTAGCGGAGGCCTATATTTAGCAGTATAATTAATAGCTTACGAAGAATTTTCTATGCAAGGGGTAAAGTTAAATAATCTTTTTGGTCTAATACCTACAGAATCATTGTTACGCTAAAACGCTTTCACTTAAAATGTACCTGATCTAAACATCGCTAATTTCATTGTGTAGTATTTTGCGGTGAGCTAAATGAGTAAACCACAGCATTGTCGAATGTGTGTTACATTACCGTTAACTATAAATTGCGCCATTTGTGTGCGTTCATAATGTTTATTTCTCCAGTTTTTAATGAGAATAAAAATATTTCTGTTTTCTGCCACCGTTTTATGGGACTATGGTTATTCCTTGTCTTGTGTTGATACATAAACAGCTGTTTTATGACTATGTGTTACTTTGTTGATGTTTTAATGTTTTTATAAATAAAGTGATGTTTATGTTTTGAAGATGTGGACAAATGTGGTTAGACTAAAACAAGTTGTTTAAGAAAGTGTTTTAGAGACTGTTGATCAAAAATGTATAATTTTTATTTCATCCAATTAAGGTCTCTAAAAATAATATGGTGACGAGAGAGTAACAGAGGAATAGAGATTAAAATAGATTTTTGTTATTATTATTGGGCTCTAATGTATAACAAAACATGTTAGGAAAAAAATCATACAGATAAACTTATGAACTACCCACAACATCGAAATTAGTTCTATTTTAATGGTTTCTTAGATTTATGCGAATATTAACGATTGAAATAAAACTATTTTATACGAATTTTATCGCGGTGTAATTTTTCCATTTTTTAATCCGCCCCGGACCACGAAATCTGTAAAGTAACCGAAACTCCTAAAATATACATTTTTATTTTAATGAATCCAAGTATTACTGTTTCATTATTTACTGATTAAGTATACTAACTACGCAATCAGATGATCATATTAACACCTGCAAAAAATGTGTATGAATCATCAGCTAAATGTTAAGATGGCCACTACAATAAACACATTATGTAAGAGCCGTGATGTCCGTGACTAAAGCGTCTTGTGGGAAAACACCTGAGATAATGCGAATGTCTAGCCTTAATTTCATTTCATCGCTGACACGTACCTATCACTTATTTATCTATTAAAGCTATTAACTAACTTTATTCTTGGAATTCGAAGAGATATGTTATCACACGAGTATATTTGATTCTCTCGGAATCGTAATTTATAATCATTGTTAATTTTTTTAGTTAAAGAAAAGAGCAAAGGTAATTTCAGTACAGCCTCGTGTATTGTAAGTTGATTGAATGTGGTGGAAAATTAATTTGTTTTTTTTTTTTCATTACTAGATGGCTAAGAGAACGAAGTTAGTAGCTACAGCCTTGTGAAGTGCAAAAGATACTACTAATTATGTTTTTTTTATTTGTCTATCTTACAAAGTAGTGGTAGTAGACGCTTTACTTAGAAATAGGATTTCTATGGGACATACCGATCGGATAAAAAAAAAATATTTTTCATTAGTTTCTTTTTATCTTAGTAACAAACGAAAAGAGTGAAATACCGTATTGTAGTTAGCGAATAGCGTTAAATGAGTTACCGAATTATACTTAGTAATAACATTCAAGTTTATACAATTAAATCCTAGAAACTTTACAAAATACATTAAATCTTAAATTATTGAAATATTTATTAAAAGATTTTTTAGTTAAAATCGTAACAAGGTTTTTTCCATAACCCGTAACAAACCATACATCGTAGAAATATTATCAATTAAAATACTCTTAAACCAAAATAAAAACTTTAAAACGCAATGCCTAATTAATATTTACCGCCCAAAGGAAATAAAACGCACAGCCAAAGAATCTGCGCATTCGTAAAACAATATGTACTTTAAAACGCAATTAGTAAAATCTATTTTCGTACGTCACAAACGTTAATACTCACCACATTTCATTCAACGTAACACAAAACAGGGCACAATAAATGCAACGAAAGTTATTCCTGAACAAATTCTCCGTGTAATGTTTTGGTGGGAATCGCGTCACCATAGCAACGACAATATGGCCGACGCGCATGCGCTCCGTGCACCGGTCTCACACTGACTGCGCGCTGCTGTTTTGGCGCCACTCGCCAGAGCTTGCCGGCAAAATAACGCGGTCAAGCGTTAATAAACTAGATGGTTCCGTATTCGATATATTTGCATACACTTTCTTTTATTAATGGTTTTGTACCATTGTTTTGCAGCTGCCTGTATCAGTCCATATACGTCCCGCTGCAGGGAACGGGCCTCCACTACAATCGGGAGTACCAAGTACGATTGAGAGTGGTTAGGCTATATAGTCCACCACGCTGGCCTAATGCGGTTTGACGGACTTTTCATGCCATAGATATTCTTTCAAATTCAATTGCAGTTGTAATCTTAATAAATTAACTAGACGGCCTAGGCGTATGTACATAATATTTGCAGGCTTTGGTATTTAGCTATATTAAACCTTTATACTTTATAGCCATAATACCTTTTTTGTGCTTTAATTTCGTTCTACCGTTTTAACAATACACATGTACATCGCAACATTTATGCAGACTAATTGAGAGCCCTTACCTTAGTCATAACAGCCTCAAACTTAAAAAGCTTAATAGTAACTTTTACTTACCTAACCAATTTTATTTAGTTTTTTGTACCTTCACTACATAGTATAAAACAAAGTCGCTTTCTCTGTCCCTATGTCCTTTTGTATGCTTAAATCTTTAAAACTACGCAACGGATTTTGATGCGGTTTTTTTAATAGGTAGAGTGATTCAAGAGGAAGGTTTATGTGTATAATACGTACATATTATTGTACAAAAATCTATTTGTACCCGGGCGAAGCTGGGCCGGACCGCTAGTAAATTATAAATAGTTCAGTTTTACGATAACCATATCCCCAAACGCGGTAGCGTGTAAAACCAAGTTCAAACCGAACTGGCGATCATTTGATAGTTCGTTTATAATTACCGTGTTTCGTTCCATATTTGAACATTATACATTGAACCCTAACAGTAATTGTGGGCATCGATGAGCGTGGATTCCTTCCGCGGACGGCCCGGAAAACCGCTCTCAGTGACACTAAGAAGCTTTAGACACGACCTATATTACTACTCGGATACAATTACTACGTATTTAAGGTTACTATTAAAAGATCAAGCTATACTTGCTTATCTAGGATTAGACGCAAGTAAATTGGTTTGCGAAATGTAGAATGTTCATAAAGTTAAGCAAATGCGTTTTTTAGTTGTCAATGAGTTTTTGGATCACCTGTTTGAAAATAATCACTAATATGAATCGTGTAATTTTTAACTTGAGAATCTTGTAGGTAATTTATTTATTTATTGAGGACGAAAATAGAGAACCCAGAGTTACAGGTATTATTAATTAAATTTAATACATTAATTAGCTGCTCAATGTAACAGCTGATATCTATAAACCACATTCTAAATATAAGCTACATTCTGTGGCTACATCTAGTGAATAAGTTATCCACTTAGAAATAAACGTCAGGTTGTGTGTGTTGGAAACTTAGAAAACACATATACTTAGATAAAAATATGTATTAATACAGTTTTTTTTATAAGAAAATCCACTACTATAATGTGACGATAAAAACCTAACACTAGGATATATGGTAATCAGTACTCAGAATACAAAAGACAAAATAAACAATTCTCACTTTTTCATTAACTTAAGCTTAACAATACTAATTCTTTAAAGCAATAATTTAAGCCCAAATTTTCTATTTATTGTTCGTACAATAAATTTTGAGGTCTACGGCAGTTCCTTAAGAACCGGATCGGGTTACAACGTTGGGTGTTCGGTGCGGTGACCATCAAGTAATATTTATACGGACACTTCAATACATTTTTTGAACTATAAATCCATAGACTCGCCCCCTATTACATTGTAGGCGGAACACACAAGGTGAAATGTGGGTGTATTGGTTGCTAGCACCTCTGCCTACCCCTACCGCTAAAATGAGTGAGTTTTTGTATGTATCTTTGAAGACAAATACTGACGTGGTTAATTTTTGTTCAAAATATTCCTTTTTTATTACTTCCATCTACCTGTGTGTCTATGTCATCTATGTCTCGAGAGATTTTCTTACCCCGACTGTCAAATAAAATAATCTACTGTCAAATAAAGTATTCCACTATAAAAATAATGCATATGAATCATTTTCTACTTGCTTTTATCCCAAATTTATATTGCATTCGACGTATCATGACATTTTGTCGAGGCTGCAGTGATTTAGCTTATAATTTGTAACCAGTCACCTATCTGACATGAAATGCCATGCTGGCCCCATATAGATGACTGTACTTCACAAGCTGATAGTAATGACTCATGACACCAATTGCAGTAATCTGCCCTTAGCGTTTCATTAGAATTAATTAATGGGTCTTTAGTGTGTAATGAAGGTAACTTGTATTAGATTGTTGTAGGTGAGAGAAAAGTAGCTTAAACACATATTGTACATTTAAAATGGTACCTGTTGTTGATGATGTTCTTTTTGTTGCAGTCTTATGGCATATTCATAAACAACTTTAAATCCTATTTCAGTTATGGAATGTTTTATCCCTTTCGAACTTCGATCGACTTTTGAATTCGATTTGAGCGAAGCGATACTAAACATAGATTTCTAGATAACTCGTACCTAGTGGATATTTTATAATACCAATACATTAAAAAAACCATGCTTATAAAATAATTGGCGCTGATCTTTATAAAAAGTCATGATGGGCTTATTCGGGACAGTATTATTTAAATGCTTGACGTGTGAACACTCTACAAAGCACAAAAGTACTGGTCTTCGGTCGCAACTCGTAAACAATGTCGGTGGGATGAAACGAGGCGGTCTGCTGAGACTCCGAGACGAGCCGCGCCGGGGCGTCTGCAAACCAATCACTAGTTGAACGCTTTCATAACATTGTTGCGTTCGTAACACTCGGTGATTTAAAAAAAACTATAAAAATATTGGGTATTAAAAAATCAGAACTATTATTATTTGTAATCCAGCAAAAAAATGGGCTGGTAAAATTGAGTCCAAAAATATTAAATTAAAAGTAGACATGGGAAATTAACATTTACTTTTTAACATTACTATAGTTTAGTTTCAGATAATAAAGGTACCTATAATTTATTTTTCAAATTCAAATTTTAAAAAATCCTGCACACCTATTTCTGTTAATGAAGGCAGATCGTTCAATATCACCAGAATTTGAATTGATCTATGAAATGCAGTGAATATCTATTAAAGAATATTGGAACTAAAAAAACATAAGTTCCATTCTCTACAAATTATAATAAAATTCCATAATTTGCATTTAAATTAAATTACTATGCATATGAAACAAGACACGAAATAACAAAACGCAGAACCACGTCACAGACGTAGGAAAAACAAAACGTTTTCCATTTGAAATATTAAATTGAAACACTATAAATAAGATTATGCTGCATCAAGTTAAATATTCTAAGGAATCTTTAGCTTTATAACAAGAATGACTTGCATTAGTCAAGAAGTTCTTTTTACTGGTCCGAAATAGATACATTGTGTCGAAGAACTTTGGACTTTAGAAAGAAGAAAGAAAGATTAACACACAGTAAGAGAAACAAATAAGTGCGTGATGGCCTGTTGGTAAACGGACTAGACGCGATTGCCAATATGTTCACGGTGGTCGCGGGTTCGAATCCCAGGGCACACCTCTGACTTTTCGGAGTCATGTGTGTATTGATAGTCAATCACCACGCACTAAAACGGTGAAGGAAAACATCGTGAGGAAACCTGCATACCATAGCGATTTATAAAAAAAAAGCTATGGTATGTAAGTCCGCTAACCCGCACTAGGCCAGCGTGGTGGACTATATGGCCTAACCACTCTCAATCCTACTCTCGATTGTAGAGGAGGCCCGTGCCCTGCAGTGGGACGTATATGGGCTGATATAGATAGATAGATAGAAGAGAAACAAAATAATAATAACAAACAAAAAAAAAACAGAAAGTATTATATTTAATAATACTTATGGTGCGATACACGGAAAAATTATAATACTAGTAATAATTATCAAAGGCTTTTATATTATTCATACTATTTGTGCCAACAATAGGTACCCCCATTCAGCCTCTTACTGTAGTATGGCCTACCAAGCAGTACCATAGCGTAACACACAACAAAACAGTAGAGGCTTCCATTGTTTTTTATTGCAATGAAGGGCTCTCTCTACTCTCTTTAAGGCTCTTTGAAGAAGTACAGGACATAGAGCTCAGGAAACACCGAAGTAGGAAGCTCATTCCAAAGTTTGCACGTGCGTGGTAGGAAAGGTTTCTTTTTTTTTTAAATCTTATAACAAATTTTTAATGACCTGCTCTGATTTAAACGACTTGTAACTTTTGTAATAATTACCAAATTGTAAACTGGTTTTGAAAAGAGCAACACAGTTTCTTGTCCGTTCTTCTCTAGTGAAAACCGCTTTCCGAACCCGGTGGTAAAAAAAGACTGAATCTAAATGATGTAGAACATCATAATGGATTCAATTAATTATTTTCATTTTCATTTTCATTTTCAAAGAGCGCTGGAAACGAACCATTCGGGAACGGCACGCTTCCAGGTAGTATGAATGAACTCTACTGCGGTGACGGGTGGTGCGATGGTAAAAAAGCGATCATATGTTGGTAAACTTGTTATTATTTTATCAAGTCACTTCTTCGTTTTTTGTGGAAACCATTCATACTGCATTCCTTACTCGGCGTAGGCGACTCCAAATCTATTTTACAACAAAATATTTTAAATTATGGCCATCTTAGCGCAATAAAATTTACTGCATCACAATATTGTGAACCCATAATTCCGAGCTTACATTTTTCGATAATAGATGTCGCTTTTCGAAATTTATCGTTGCATGTTCCGCGTCATGCCTACGAATATTTTTAAGTTATGGTAATGGCACTATATTTATGAGTTAATAATGATTTATTATGTTTTTAGCAGAAAAAGATATTTCATAATAGAATTTGAGTGAAATACGAATTTTAAACATATATTGATCTTAAATAGATCATCAGAAAAATCTTATCGGAAGCAAAAACCATAATCGCACATTTCATTATTAAATATAATATATTGATAGTTAAAGAATGTAAAAAAAAGTGCGATAAAATCCGTAATTAATAGTTTTATTTCAATATATAACGTAATACTTGGGTTGGCCAAATACCTTAGAAGTGTGATAGATAAGATGCACCCAGGACCACTTAACACCACTGCTCGGAAAACGGCATAGCACGGCAGGGTGTATAAGTAATCTTAGCGTCTACATCTATATTTAGATCGCGCTTGTGATGTCGATTTTTTTAAATGGATATGGAAAGGTATAGAAGAAAGACATCAAAGTCAGAAGTGGGTCTTTAAAAATCTTACTTACTAAACGAAATGATGATTTCAACCAAACGGATGTATGAAAATAGCTAAGGATAATATTTGGTGGTGTGAATTTAGAGTTTTATATTTTTATAAGTAGCAAAGAAAAACGACCATGCTTATAAAAGTGATGCATGGTATTCCACAGCGCTCGCTATGTCTATATCTTATGTCGTGAGACATAAGATGTTAATTCCCAATATGTCAAATGGTTATTTGCATTTAGCACTGGAATGCTTTACGCTGATGATGATGTTGATTTACCAACAATTCTTAAGTTTGACGGTTTCGTTATGTACCAATTCATATCAATTACAAGCGATATGTGCGTGGTTACTTTTTAATACCAACGTGGTTACGGACTAGACTCGGTTGACGAGACGGTAGTCTTGGGTTTGAATCCCAGGGCAAGCCTTGGGATGCCGAAAAAGTGATGAAAAAAGAACACCAAAAGTCGGAATTTTAACCAGAATTTTCAATGGTAAGTGAAGTCGATGCGAGAGCATAATGGCCTAAGCCGCCCAATCGTACTCTCAATTCCAGAAGAATGCCATGCTTAGCAATGCTCGATAATGGCCAGAGAAAATACAATACAGATGATGAATAAAATATAATCCTAAATATATATTCATTTAAATTATCGTCAATCAAACACAAAGTACCGACGGTTACAAAGGCGAAATGCTGCAGTCACGAATTTTGGATGACAAGGACAGTCATATTTAATAATTATAGGCATGAAAGAGACGGAGGATACGTACCTTTCGGCGTATGCATGTTCCCACGCCGTACTTAGTTATGATTGTACACTTACAATTGTTAAGTACAGGATGGTATTAAGGACTTAAGATTTGGGGCCTTTGATTGAAACTTATTGGCTAAAGACTTCTATAACTATTGGATATAGCGTTGAAAATTAATATTACTGTGTTGGTCTTTTGAAGATGCTTAGATTCATTTTTTAATGTTGTCCTAGTAACTACTAAATTATTGGTACAAAAATTATAATATAGCTACACTTGAAAGAAAACTGTTCTTATAGTTACCTATATACTTTAAAATGAAACAAATTTTAGCTTATGTAAATTTATTATTGAGGTAAATTACAATATAATGAAAGATAATTAATGCTATAAAGGCATTTTAAAAAATAATCATAGAGACTAGAATCTTAACTTTAATGCAAATTTTTCATCATATATGTTCCCTAGATGCATCCCTGTCTAGATTTATTTAACTCTCATTGTACAAGAGAAACTTTTATTATATTTATACCTATTTTGGGTCCATAAGTAAAAAGAGTCGGAAATGATAGATTTCGTTCAAACTACTAAGATATTTACTATAATTAATTCAAATTGCAATAGCAGTATTCTTCGGCTTGTATTTTTTAACCGACTTCAAAAAAGAAGGAGGTTCTCAATTCGACTGTATGTAGGTTTTTTAATGTTTGTTATTTATGCTATGATTGGCAAGAAGAGAATGCCGTTCGCCTGGTGGTAAGCGATACGACCGCTCATGAACAGTAGCAAAGCTAAACAATGCCTTAAATTACAAAGTAATGCTTGGCATTCAACTACGCTCGCCATCCTGAGACATAAGATGCTAAGTCTCAATATGGCCAGCAGTTAAATGATTTGTATTATACAATAAAGTATGATAAATAAATAAAATTAAATTCCTATCTTTACAAGGCACGGTAATAATAGATTCAGCGGCTGTGCGATATACCGATAATTACTTTGCTAATTTGCTAAAATTTCGTAAGGATGTGTTAATTTCCATTGACGATTATTGGGCCAAGGGCTATGTAGGACTAAATAGCTGTTCCACTTTATATTCGTAATTAACAAATCGAGGAAGTGTTAACAAATCATTATTCTTTATATTAGGTACGCATTATCACCTTATTAGCCTAACAGATACACGGATTCACAACACCTTATTGAACGCCACATACCTAATAAGAGTAAGAAAAGTAATAGAGAAACATTACAAATAACTGAGCTGGTCTCGGGTTCGAATCCCGGGTTGGTCAAAGTGATATTAGATTTTTCTATTCATTATCAGCCCAGAGTCAGGAATTTGTGCCCGATATGGCGATAGGCTCGTCACATATTGTGGGGCGCGACATACAAGGCGAAATGTGGGTGTTTTGGCACCTCTGCCTACCCCTTCTGGGATATAGGCGTGAGTTTATGTATGTATGTTTGTACCTACATTACAAACAGAGAATAACTACTGATGGTAGGTCTCTTATATGTATGTGACAGGCCGCCTGAGTAGGTACCACCGCAATGTCTATTCCTACTGCCAAACAGCAGTTTAAATGCACTGTATTGTTTCGGATTCATGTGTGTATTGATAGTCAATCACCACGCACTAAAACGATGAAGGAAAACATCGTGAGAGAACCTGCATAGGTACCATAGCGATTCATAAGAATTTCTATGGTATGTAAGTCCGCCAACCCACACTAGGCCAGCGTGGTGGACTATATGGCCTAACCACTCTCAATAGTACTGTCGATTGTAGAGTAGGCCCGTGCCCTGCAGTGGAACGTATATGGGCTGATACAGATACAGTATTGTTTCGGATTGAAGGACATTGTAGCCAGAGTAACTATGGAATTCTGGTTATACGGAATATTTTATTGAAATTGTGTGAGTTACATCTGTACAAAGTTGTTTATTTGAAAAGTCAAACGGTACGAATTAGTTAAGAGCGGGGTCTATGTGAAATGGCCTTTTTCACAACGTTTTTTCTTGGTGATCTTTATTATTAGGTGTTCAAAAAAAATATATGTTGATCTACACTATATGGAGCTTGGGCCCTTCTTTTCAGAATTCTTAAAAGTGTATTAAAAGTACTTGAAATAAAATTGCAAAGTGACCTCTATTTTCGCATTTACAACGTTTTTTCTCTTAAACTACGAGCACTAGGATTATTTTATTATCATCAGGATGTTAAGAAATGCAAGGCGGATGGGACCTTCTTTTTATTTTTTCTAATTGCTGTCTCATTTATTTTTAACGAATTTTTCACATTATCGATACTCTAAATCGCGAGCACGTCCCCGCTGTCGCCCAACAAATCATTGCGGGACGAACCGCCGTGCTAAACGGACCTATGTCGCTTGTCTTCGCAATATCAACGTAAATTTAATATTGCTATTTCGCTCGACACATTCATTGAGAACGGTTACAGCCGGTCTAACCGTAGTAAATTACTATACTACGTCACTGCAACTGTGGCGCTGTTGCTTGGATGCCAAATAAAAACGTGTGGCCGCGGGTTCAATCCCGCATCGAAACAAATGTTTTTATTTATAAATTCATTTATCTACTATCTAACCCAATATTTTATATAGGAAACATTTTTTTTCTTGCATTTTTGTAACATTTTTATTTAACATTTTTGTATTTTTGATTTTTGAATATTACGATTTTTGTTTATTATGAATAAACCAGAAATTACTCAACCGATCTTAAAATTCTTTCACCATCCGATTCCAACATTATCCTGGAGTAACATAGGCTGTATATTTGCCTAAAGGGGTTGACATGAGTTAAAATGGAAAATAAAAATCATTGAAGATATTTTTTTGAAAAAAATATTCTACCATATTTTATAAAATTATTATTTATGTTCTTAGTAGAAAGTAACTGTACTATAATAGTATATTTATTTTGTTAAAGTTAACGATCATAATATTGTACCTACATAGCAAAATATAAGTATCGTGCGATGTTTTAATATTTCAATTGAATTTCATGCAACTTATGAGAGACCTACCCAACATATAAATAAATGAATTGTTATGTTCCGATCATATTTGAAATAGTAGGTAACATTTAAACACCAAAATAGGCACTAATATAATAGATAGTTACCGGTAATTTGGTCACCGAGAAGTAAGTATTGTTGGCCCGAAGGTTTGACCGATCACTAGATGATGGTTGTGGCCGCAGGTTCGATCCCCGCATCGATACGATGGTTTTTGTTTATAAATTCATCTATATGTCTAACCTATAATATTTTATAAAAGAAACATTTCATTTTTTGCATTTTTGTAACATGTGTATTTTTACATTTTTGTATTTTAGATTTTTGAATATTTCGATATTTGTTTATTATGAATAAACACAAAAATTACTTAACCGACCGACTTAATCTTAAAATTCTTTCACCATTCGAATCCAACATTATCCTGGAGTAACATTGGCTGTATGTTTGGCTAAAGGAGTTGAAATAAGGGTTGAAATGAAAAATAAAAACCATTCGAGATAATTTTTTTTGAACATTTTTATTTTCCATTTAAACCCTTATTTCAACCTCTTCAGGTAAATATATAGTTCTGTTAATCCCGGATTAGACCATTAGAAAATCGAAATATTTTTTTAAATTGGTCCAGTAATTTTTGAGTTTCATTGTAAATAAAAATCCAAAAATATAAATGTATCTATCCTCTTTGTAATATTACAAAAGAAAAACAAAAATAAAAATATTAAAAATCTAAAATGTAATATTGGTATAGATAGATGAAATAAGTAAACACAAAAATTGAACTACAAGTGCGGGGACCGAACCCACGTCTTCTCGTTTAACAGTCAGCGTTCGTGCATTCTGCCACGATAGCTGTGACGTTTGTAAGTGAATTAATCATACACTACGGTCCTAACTGTACTCGATGGGAACATCGAGTGAAATAACACTACGAATATATCGTTTTGTCCGCAGCGAAATAATGAATGAATAGGTATAAACATAGATTTAGTATAAAACATAGATCGGCAATGTGAAAGAGATAGAATAATTTAACTCATATCGACGCAGGAAAGCGATTTTGTCGTATCTCAAAAAATGCATATGTGCGTTTTGTATTTTATTTAATTCATAAAAAGAATACCGCATTGAATTTCCTTGTGAAAATGCAAGGTTTTATTTTAAAATGTTATTAATAAAGAAATGGTATCACTAAGTTTTCAAGTTAGTGGTTATTCATTTTTTAATTAATTTTTTTTCGATCCTGGTGTAAAATTGCTTATTTCGAGATACGACAAAATCGCTTTCCTGCGTCGATATGTTAAAGCGAGATGCATGATGCGACCATTCGTTTACACAGAAGTAGCCAGCAGTGACCCAGAGTCAAAATATGTCAAACTAAGCGAGCAACAAAATTCGCTTATTTTCATAATTTATTTAATTTTACAGTACTTGGTTATATTTATTAAACGTAGTTTATTATAGTGCATTGTGTAGTGCCAAGGTGTGGTTCATGCAGGCGTAAAAATCCGAAATAATTACAGTTTTCACAGGTACCGGCCACTTTTGCACAATACTTTTTTGTGACGATATTATAGAATCAAATGGAAATCCGTGTATACATATCGGTAGAAAAGAATGTAGTATTTCATTGTATTAATACGCTGAAAGCATCCATTGCGTATAAAAAATAATATCAAATACGTGAATTTACAATAATTTCAACCAAAAGTAGCTAGGGATTGACTGACAGGTTCGATCAATAAAAGGTTGTCGATAAAATAGTCGATGACAACACATGTTTCCCTACATTTTTATGGGGCTATAGTATGTTGTAATAGTGTGCATTTTTCTCCTTCTTCTACCTGGCGTTATCTCGGCCATATTTCCCCGGCCATTATTATAGTATTCATTCTACAATATTACTTATTACTTTACTTTTTCTCATTTTTTTGTATTTGTGGAATATTAATTATAACACTTCATGTGTGTGATTTATGAATTAAGAACCTGTTTCAATCTCTGCCAAGAGGCTGTCAATTTATAATAGTAAAACAAGAACATAATATGTATTCGATATTATTATAAAATATGAGATACTTCTATGCACAATATCATCATCCAAATCTTGAAGCAACATTATTCATTTATCATAACATTAGGTATAGGTTTAAAATTTATAATTCTCATAGGAAAAACATTAGTTTAGGTGACGAGATCGAGAAAACCTTTGTAGTTTATTAAACTGTCTCTTTCTTCAGTCACAGGAATGCGACTAATGAACATAGGCCTTCCACAAGAATGTCTACATCAGTTTGTTGTAAGCTGCCTGCATCCAACGACTTCCTACAAGCTCCTCCGTACACCTCCAACGCGGCCTAGCAGGCGTCCAACACTTCCCAATGTGTTACAAGTCAATTAATTGACTTAAATAAGCATATTTTTTTAACTCTAGTATAAAATATATACTTACGCGAATTTTACTCATTGAAAAAAACTAATAATCATGGATTTTGTTGCAGACTGAGTCCACCCTATGACTACGAAAGCTGTAAAGTAATCGAAACTTCGCGACGGGAAATTAAAAAATAAACCGAAAACGCTAAAACTTTGTAAATTATAGTTTTATTTTATAAAAGTGTTTTTGTTCTCAGTTTAATTAGATGTCTGTACTAAAGACTCATACAAAATATCTCAAACAAAATGTTTTCCAAATAATATGACAATTTATCTTTATTTATTTGTGTGTTTATCAATCTGTATTGAAATAAACACATCAATAAGTTTCTGTTAATATATAATAAAATGTCGCATATATCCATAACATTTTATTTCACAACTACAGGCCGACAGCTATATCGATATCGGTATGATACTATCGAAAGTGCATGGTACACCACTATATGTCAAGCACACATGTAAACTTCACGCACACAATCGTAAATCAGTTTTGGTCGCGCTGAAAATGACACATTGCCGATCTATGTTCTATACTACATCTATGGGTATAAAGCAGCGCGCTCGCTCGCACGTCGTGAGCCGGCGTGCGCCGGTGCATGAGATTTGGTGCCGCCCGTTCGAGCAAGGTCATTGGCGTTACCCGTCCTCTTAAGTTGGATATTAATTGGGAGACTGATAATTTCTGTTAGAAATAGAATACTACTCGTCAATCCTTTGAATGTAGCAGAATATATTGCCAAGTATCTGAAGAATGCAACGAACGGTTCCAAAGCCACAATAATATCAAAGCCACCGCACCACTTACTGATGTTGCAAATGTATTCCTTCCGCTTATTGCAATGGCTTGCGTTATGTTTAAGAAAAGATAGTAATATGTTTTATGACAAAAATAGGAATTGCGAGACTGGTATTTGAAATGAAATGTTCCACTTAGGTAGATCTGATGATAAGGAGGTATCTTCTGTATCTGTATCAGCCCATATACGTCCCATTGCAGGGCACGGGCCTACTCTACAATCGAGAATACGATTGAGAGTGGTTAGGCCATATAGTCCACCACGCTGGCCTAGTGCGGGTTGGCGGACTTACATACCATAGAAATTCTTATGAATCCCTGTGGCATGCAGGTTTCCTCACGATGTTTTCCTTCACCGTTTTAGTGCGTGGTGATTGACTTTCAATACACACATATTGACTCCGAGTCAGAGGTCAGAGAGAGAGTCAGAGGTGTGCCCTGGGATTCGAACCCGCATTCGAAGGAGGTATCTTAGATTTACGAAAATGTTACACATTAAAAAAATAAAATAAAAACCGACTTCAAAACAAAAATCCACTAAAAACCAAAAAATAATAAAATAATAACTACCACTCCAAAGCAAAAAAATAATATTTATTTCATGGAGCTCGTGCATGTTGATTAATTTGCTTAATGACTTGACTAGCCAACAAATCAAAATATGTATATGCGTAATATATTGAAGGCGGGCCGCCCAGTACCAAACATGTAGGACCTATGCCTTATATTCCTTTAAATATCTATATGTTTGCTACTGGGCGACCCGCCTTCAATATATTACGCATATACATATTTTGATTTGTTGGCTAGTCAAGTCATTAAGCAAATTAATCAACATGCACGAGCTCCATGAAATAAATATTATTTTTTTGCTTTGGAGTGGTAGTTATTATTTTATTATTTTTTGGTTTTTAGTGGATTTTTGTTTTGAAGTCGGTTTTTATTTTTTTTATTAAAAATTTTAGTTATTTTTATCTTTTTAGTGTTCATAGGTATTTAAATGAAGAAGATTTGGTCCCCACAAGGAATATGTTCTTTCCGATGACAATGAAATCGCTAAAATCGGCTAAAAGCTGCAAAAGATATTGGAATATTCACATGTTTATTATTTTTTCTCCCCCCCCCCCTCCCTTCGCGCCTACCCCTTTTTCCCTCAACCACTGTAGCCTAGCTTTTATACTAAACTCAATGTAAAAAGAACCGTTGAAATCCTATTAAATTTTGAGGAGTTCTACGCTCCAGGTCCGAACATGATAATCAGATCTTAATGTTGTGTTTCTGAGATCAACCTGTTAATACGTTCTTTCCAATGAAAAAGAAATCACTAAAATCGGTTAAAAGCTGCCGAAGATATTAGAATTTACGTGTATTTTAATTTTATCACCCACCCCCCCTCACCCCCACCCCTTTTTCCCTCTCTCACTGTATCTTAACTTTTCTTATGAACGTAATGCAAAAAGAACCATTGCAATTCTCCTTAATTTTAAGGAGTTCCCCTCTCCAGGTCCGAAGATATTCATCAGATCTTCACCATATTTTTATGGGACCAAACGACAAGCACCAGCTTTTAATCAAAGAAAGAATGATCGAAATCGGTTCACACAGTACAGAGAAACGAGGTAACAAACATAAAAAAAAAAAAAAAAGCAACATACAGTCGAATTGAGAACCTCCTCCTTTTTTTGAAATCGGTTAATAAAACTATTATTTACGGACTTAAATGCGGATTTTAATTTTAACATTTATTAACCTACCGACTCAACGTTTCAAATGGTTTACTATTGTTGTTCATGCATATTTTAACCCAGATCAATTATATGCATTAATTGGGAGGTCTTATCTGCATAAAGAATGACTCTACCTAATTCTTATTTCAGCTGTAATTTTCTTATTGCAATGTATGGAGACGAGCTTGTCATTCGCCTGATGGCAACCGATACGTTCGGTCATAATAGCTAAAACAAATAATAAATACCATGAATTACAAAGCAATGCTGGGTTTTCCACTGCTTTCACCATACCGAGACATAAGATGTTAAGTTTCAATATGGCCAGTAGTTAAATTATTGATGAGGATGTCATTTTCTTTATCATTATATTGAAATGAATTGTATAGATTTTAGTTAATAGATTTGGAACGGAAGCGAAACGGGTTTTGGGCTCAAAAAATATATTTTGTGTCCAAAACGTTCCTAATACTTTCAAGAACAGCAGCTAAGTTAGAAATAGGAGTAAATTAAATGCACATATTTACGGCCGTTGTATTTTATATCTTAAACAATGTATCACAGTATGTTGGCTCAGAATACCATGACATTTAAGCAGATCAGATAACTGAAATCCCAGAACCAAGCCCTTGTATCACTACTTCCAACGAATTGAAGTAAACTTGCCCAGCAGCGGAGCAAAGTTCACGATAGGGCTACCGAGTTAGATAATGCAAAATTAATCCTTACTAATATTATAAAGGTGAAAGTTTGTATGTATGGATGTTTGTTACTCTTTCATGAAAAAATGGCTCAACAGATTTTGATGAAATTTGGTATAGTGACAGCTGACACCCTGGATTAACACATAGACTACTTTTTATCCCGAAAAATATAGTGTTCCCGTGGGATGAGTCAGGAAACCAAATATACACATTTTCTACTCTTTCAAATTCGAATAGTTGGCACGGGATAGGAGAGGACAGGATTGAACAGCATTCAATACGGACGGGAAATATAGTCGACGGCACGCGGGAAATATAGTTAGTAGACACGCGAAATAATATGTTCTTGATGTGGATTGGACTCAAAAACTATCTGCACCCGGGCGAAGCCGGGCCCGACAGCTAGTTAAATATATATTCAGAAACGTTCGAAAATTTTTTCTGTCGTAAAAAATTTGGAAAGATATTTAATAATTAATTCAATTTGTCATGTGTTTTTGTATGTAATTTATAAACATTTTAAGTTATGTAAATATACAAATAATTTAATTAAAATGTTCTCACTGATTGCCAAATTATCATGTACTATCGTTTCGAAATTCAGAATAATCGAGACACCATACTGCATTTTTACAATTACATCATTTACATTAGCAGGCTTCTTCAATTCAATGCTATTTTTAACCGACTTCAAAAACAGGTGAAGGTTCTCAATTCGTCGGTTTTTTTACATAGAAAAACTTACGTATAAAGTATAGATGCCAACCCTATTCTATGATAACATAAATCTTTTAAACATCGTAACGCCTTTGCGGTCCGCCTTCCGACCCAGTTTCATCAACTATCGGACCTTTGAATGTGAACCTATTCTTTTGTAGCGTAGGAAAAATAACTATGGTTAAATGCTGAAATTTTGATGTTTAGGGTTCGCGAAATCTTAAGTAATGTCTTATTAAGTAGGAACGACGATCCAAAAAAGGTGTATTAAATAATTTATTGGATGCAAATGCTCTTGGAAAATTTTGGAATGGATAATGATTAGTAGCAGGTTTTCCTATTGTGAATTAATGGAAAACTAGATTTCCAAATATCTTAATCCAATGCGTTTTATTAAACTATAGTTTTATTATTTTTTCACTTTTTTGAAACTATAGTTAAACATTTACTTTCGTAAAAGTGGTCAAGACAATCTACCAAGTTACTTCTATTTTATCACACTTTAAATATTTAATGAAGTTGTGATTTTGCTAAATAAACCATGACTTGATAGCAACTAATTATGGGCCTGTACAGGCCTGTAAACCGGAACAGAAAAATTAACGGTTTAAAATGTTCAATATTTGCCTAAATCTTAGTGCTGAATACTGTTAAATTATTATCAATCAAGATTTAAATTGACACAAATTAGAATAATGACTCCGCATACCCTACTTTTCTACAACCGTTAAGTAAACCTATTCTGTCATTAATCGGTCAAATTGCGTGGAAAAAATCGATTGTCTCACTACAAATTTGATCATGCATGGGATAATGTGGGAATTTCATCACAGATTCCCACACATTGTGATTTAAACCTTACTGCAATATAAATACAGTTGCTTTTCGTGTTGGAAGTTGTTAGAAAATATGTTAAAGAAGGTTTGCTTAATGGAGTGCGAAGAGGCAGTTTTAGAACCAGTTTTGGGAAACTTTTTGATACTTTACATGCTTGCGTAGGGTCTGATGGCGATGGAAATTGGCGTGAGAGTTTTTACAGTTTATCCTTTATATAGGTATATAGTAGGGTAGACAGTGAAGGAATTTCTTGAATATTCTGTGACAAATTGCGCATAAATATGTAGAAATGTATAATGATTTTATTTATGCATTTCACGACATTTAAAAAATCTGGTTTAAAAAGTCACTGAAAAGTAAAAATGTAGTTAAGCTTTAAAAACTGTTTTGTTAGACTACCTTTAAAATACCATATAACTTGTTTGGTTTTTCGATCGATTCGTTTGAGAAAATACATAAAATTATAGCGGATTTGGTTTATTTTTGAACTTCTCAATGTTTCGAACAAGAATCTATTTTTTAGAGAAAATTAATTAAATTATTTTTTTTTTTAAGTTTTTTAAGTCATCGTGGGTAATTGTACTGAGAAAATATGTAAAGTAAGCGAAAAATCGCATCAAGGTATTAAATATGTAACAAATAAACTAAATTCGCAATAAAATCTGTAAAAAATAGCTTTATTTCAACGTGTAACATTCGCGTAAATCGGAGTGGGAAAATCTATCTATGTCCCTAATTATTTTACAGCCATTCTCAATAATCTATCTATCTTTAACAATAGATTTTGTTAGATATTTTGACGCATTTTATGATTCAGTTAACAAAGAGAGAGAGGTATAGATATGGTGCATATATTATAGATAAGTAAGTAAGATAAATAAATATGTATACATTTATTTAATAAAGCGTGGAATTGTATCAACATAGTCATGGTAACTATTTTAACCCCTTGTTAAAGATAGATAAAATATAGAGAACGGCCGATACTGAATGAACCTAATCGCATCTATCTTATTCCTTGGTCTAAGGCGCGTTGTGTGTGTTCCGTTGATGCGTCGGTGAGCATTGCCTTACGGCCATTAAATGAATTGGACTAGATTGTCGTTATTTCTCCGGTAATTTGCCCTCAGGAATCAGGGAAAGGAATTTTATTTCGGTATTTTTGTAAGAATGTCATGCATTAAAATGATACAACGAAAAAAATGTCATAGTCGTGATTATACACGCATATTTGTTAGCCGCCTTAGTTAGTTAAAACGCTGGCTGTGAATCGGGGGGGTCATGGGTTCGATACCCGCATCGAAAGTTGCGTTTGCGTATCTTTGCGTCCAAAATTTTGTTAATCTGAAAAGATTCGTGGTTTGTAGCTCCCCCTCACAAACGGCTTGTATTTCACTGTGAGTAGAATCAGGACAATAATATGAAGTTTGCAAAGGCCTAGCTAAGAAATATTTGATTTTCATTTTCTATGATATTTTATGCTTGATGTAGTTGTAGGTCTACCGGAAGATATTTCTTAAGTAGGAAGGAAGAGTATTGACTATTATAGCGTTGAAATCACGATATTATATTCCTATAAGTTTTGTTAATCGACTTTAAAACGAAGATGATTTTTATGGGACTGATTTTTAATTTAATTATGCACAGACCAAGTAGTACTAAATTATGTTGTCCGATATCTCTGGCAATTCTGAACACTCGTTGATGATTTTAAATAGAAAAAAATGAACTAACAGTACGAAATGATTAATCTATGATTTTTAAATTTTTCACCGCATTAGTACTACAATTTAACCATAAAAATTAATTTAAAAACTATTTATCTCAACAATTATAATTTTCCGATGTTACAATTTGACATTAAATTTTAATAAAAAAAATAATTTAGCTGAATTTTAATTATGCCGCTGAATTTTCCGGTGGTGTTGGAATGTCAGCGAGACACGGCACGATTTGGCACGAGTGTCTCGCTGGCTTCTCATTCCCACGGCTTGCGTGTCTAATGTCCGTCGTGACTGAGGAGGGCGCTAGTGTGCGAAGTGGGACCCAAAATTGGAGATGTAATGTTTTTCTTATTTTGGAGAAGGAAGGTATTAAATTCGTCTGTATTTTTATGTGTTTGTGCATGCGCTATTTATATGTATATTTTTACTGTACTTCAGTATATTTTAGGTCCAATTTGAATTGATATCGGAATGTTGTCTTTGGAAGTTTAGCAGGGAATCCCGCAGTTTTTTTTTGGGATTCCAATTATGTATTTTGTATTCACTAAACGAAAAATAAGAGGCGGTGTACCCATGGTTGTAGCAGAGTACGTCTCTGTATGGGTCTGTAGATTATCTGTTAGCACGTTAACAACAAAGGATACTAAATCTTATAATGATATTTATAAATTCTTGATATTTTCTATGCAAATTAAGTAAAAAAATGACGTATTGTTGATTGATAATACAGGATATATCAAGACTGCTACCGAAAACGAAGCCGGGTGGTAGTTTAAGCGACTTCAGACACAATGCAACAGAAAAAGTTGCAAAAAAAGCAATATTTTTTTTTGTTATTTTTTTCCTATGACCATATTTGGGTGGTAAATGCATTTTTTCCTAAAATAACAGTGTATACCCTTTTATTTATAAATAATCTAAGGTATAAAAGAGTTTAAAATATTATTTTAGCAAAAACTATGGATTAACCACCCAAAAATGACGATATTTAAAAAATCATAAAAAATAATTGTCGCGTTTCTTTGCGAAATATTTAGTTGCATTGTGTTTGTAGTCACTAAGGCTCAGTTGCACAAACTAACTTTGCCAATACCTTTGCCCTTGAAACTGTCAATTCCATACATTCGCAAGGTCAAATACATCTCAAATGTATCATCATCATCATCATCAGCCCGTTGCAGTCCACTGCTGGACATAGGCCTCTCCCAAGGTTTCACGCGGGGTCGCTCCACAACAGACGCTGGTGTGGAGCTAATAAGTAACATATTTGATGCTTGGGAGAACTCACAGGATGCCTTAGGTGTATTCTGTGATCTATCCAAAGCGTTTGATTGTGTTCACCATGATATACTTATCAGGAAATTGAGCCACTACGGAATTAATGGTATTGCTCTTGAATTATGCAAATCATATTTGAGCAATAGGGTCCAAAGTGTAGATGTCAACGGAATAAGATCTCCTGGGTCTGCCGTTACTATGGGAGTTCCGCAGGGCTCGATTCTTGGACCCTTTCTCTTTTTAATTTATATTAATGACTTACCTTTTTTTATAAGGGACAACTGTGAGGTAGTGTTGTTTGCCGACGATACTTCATTAATATTTAAAGTAAATCGACGCAATCCTGATATTGACGACGTAAACAACACCCTCTCAAAAATAGTACATTGGTTTAGCATTAACAATTTGTTATTAAATAGCCAAAAAACGAAATGTATAAGGTTTGTGACACCTAATGTCAAGAAAGTTAATGCTAACATTAATTTGAATGGGGATGAGTTGAGCCTTGTGGATACAACTAAGTTTTTAGGAATTACATTAGATCCCAAACTTCAATGGGGTTCTCACATAGTCGCTCTAGCTAAAAAGCTGAGCGCCGCAGTCTTTGCGGTGGGTAAGATTCGCCAATTGACTGATGTTGATACAGCTCGATTGGTATATTTTGCCTACTTTCATAGTCTGATGAGTTATGGAATTTTACTGTGGGGTGGTGCTGCTGACATTAATACCATCTTTGTTCTCCAAAAGCGAGCTATAAGATCAATTTATTCGCTTGGGTCCAGATATTCTCTTAGAGAAAAGTTTAAAGAGATAAATATAATGACAGTAGCATCACAATACATTTTTGAAAATTTAATTTATGTCCATAGAAATAAAGAAAGTTTTCTTAAGATTAGCGATATTCACAACAAAAATACTAGGAATAAGAATAATCTAGCTACTCTTAAGACCAGACTCCACAAGATCAGCAAATCTTTTAAGGGTTACTGTATACACTTTTATAACAAAGTTCCCAGTCATATTAAAGCCTTATCTATTACAAAATTCAAAGCTACTATCAAGCAAAAATTATGCAATAAGGCATATTATAAAATTTCGGAATATTTAGACGATAACAAGGCTTGGGAATAGAATAAAATTAAATGAATGTGTAGTATCTCGGAGCGTAAGTCTTGGTGTGCTCTATAATATATCATTTAAATCAAGTAACTTGTCAAATTTGCCATTATTTTCCTGTGTAAGTGATTGGGTATGTCATGCTCGCTAAAAGGTCTGTGCTTGCGGTGGCGTCGTGTGCCAGGTCGGTCACTTCCCTGCAACATGGTTGAGGAGGCCGATGGCTGGCACATGCGTCATACTCGTGAACGGGTGCTGCTTGCGTAGACTGGTCTATCCGATTTGCTTACATTGTAATGGATGATTGATGGATTACATAAGGCTTTCGCAATTATTCACTGCTTTGGCGAAAAAGAGTATACTGATTCTTCGTTCTGGGCGACTTCACTCAGCCATAGTAATTATATTATAATATAATAATATTCATATCAAAAATATTTATTGTAAAGCAACATATTATTATTAAACTGCTCTGATTTAAACCAACTTGTAAATTTTGTAAAAATTCACTACATTGTAAACTGGTTTTGAAAAGAGCAACACTAGAGTTTCTTGCCCGTTCTTCTCTAGTGAAAACAGCTTTCCGAACCGGGTGGTAGATAAAAAAATGACTGAATCTAAATGATGTTGAACATTTTAATGGATTCAATAAATTATTTTCATTTCATTTCATTTCAAGGTACACCTCAGAGCCCGGTCTGTAGCTTTACGCATCCAGTTCTTGCCGGCCCTCTTCTGCAAGTCATCCCGCCATCTGGCCAGAGGACGTCCCACGCTACGTTTGCCAAGACGCGGTCTCCACTCCAGAACACGCTTACTCCAGCGGTTATCCGTTCTGCGACATATGTGGCCAGCCCATTGCCACTTCAACCTACTAACTTTCAGAGCTATGTCGGTTACCTTGGTTCTCTGACGGATCACTTCGTTTCGAATTTTGTCCTTCAGAGAGACTCCGAGCATAGCTCTTTCCATCGCACGTTGAGCGACCTTTAACTTGTGGATTAGCCCCACAGTCAGTGTCCACGTCTCGGCTCCGTACGTCATTACAGGGAGGACGCACTGGTAAATGTATGGCGATGACATTTTCATAGGCAAAGGTATTGGCAAAGTTAGTTTGTGCAACTGAGCCTAAAACTACGACCCGGCTTCGTTTTCGGTAGCAGTCTTGAGATACCCAGTATAGAAAATGAAATCCTTCGACCTTCCTGTATGCTGTTTTTTTAGCTTGAGGTGTTAATTTTTTTACGATATGAATACGACTAAAATGATTAAAAAGTCTTTGTATGTAATAAACAATGTTAAAATGATAAATAATTATTGATTGATAGATTTGTAACGGAAAGGTGTAGTCAACAATATTTTTTATGTTTAATTTAGCGCCACCTAGTTTCGTAATGGGATACTACTTGGTATGTTGACTGATATCGTGATGATTTAAATTTTATATTAAAATGTAGATGTCGCTATATTCAGCATATTAGTAGCTAAACTATGTATTTCAGGATTTTTTTTGATATGAAATATAAACTAATACTATTGTTGTATATTTTATTCAACTTTTTGATTTTATTAGTATAAGTTGCGTCTTGGAGAAAATATAAAAATATTTCTTATTTTTTCTGCCATCTAGCGGCACAATTGTGTAGTTCTTGGTTTACTTACTATTCTACTTTTACATTTGGTTCATAGATTGTTTTATAGATGCCGCTGTTCTTAATTTTTATTTGCACAGAAATTACCCAAATAGATGGTGGTATCAAAAAACTTGCAGTTTTCGTTACACTAAGTTCAAGATAATCGTTAATCTTACAAATGGTATTTATCTTTCGGTTCTTAGACTAATAACCTCATAGACCATATCAGCATGGGCCTATCTCTATTAAATATTGTTATTGTTCTTCAATTAAATCAGTTTACTTGTAAAACAGATTACAAAATGACGATTTTTTATAAGTATCGAATAAATAAAATAAAATAACTCTATGGGGATTTAGTTGGACAATTTTGATCACATACAGCGCGTGGTAGAACAGCGCAGAAATATTAATGATAAAAACCCACTTATCCCTATTTCATGATTTTCATGTATCGCATTTTTGTAATATTTTTTGCCCTATTAAAGTTGGTTAGTTGTATTGTTGTTCACAGTCAGTTGTAGAGCATTGACACGCAGACGATTCAACCAACTTAAAAGTGAATAGTTTTCAATAATAAAGAAATCAATAAATTGCTAACCTTTTTTACTTTGCTCTCCACGTCGGTAAATTTCCCGCGAAAATCGAATAGACGAGAGAATCTAAACAGATGTTTGTGCCTATATAAAAAATTGTCTTATTCTCGATAAAAAAGCTATACTGAAGTAAATAAAAATGTTTACTAGTAATCCTTAATTATTAAAAACACTAATTACATAGCAGCAAAAACAAAACACAACAACCCCATTCAGTATTAAAACCCCTGTCAAAACTTAGACCTGGGGAGAAACATGCGTATCATTGTAGAAGTATTCAAAAACTATTCAAGTGCATTTTCGAACTAGTTTTTTTGCAATTCATACTTTGTTCATTTGTTACGAGGCCTGATTTATGCACATCATTTTAAAGCATTTTGCATTGTCAATACGCTAAAGAGTTGAATGTTTATGAGTACCTCTTTGTATGGTAAAAAAAAAATGTTACGAAAAAAATATAGGTACTATAAAAATCTTCAAATTTATTAAGTAATCAATATATCGATACCGAGTACGGTCAAGTTAAGGCAAACAAGATCTCGAGAGAAATATTTTTTTATTATGTAAAGAAAAACCTCTTTTCTTATTGTATTTCATTTTCATATTTTTTATTTAAAAATCAGATGTCAATATGACACATTCAATTGTAGAATAACGTATTTGTTGAATAGTTTTAATTATTTTATGATAAATAGGCTTAAAATGTTGTTTCTTTAATTTTTACAGCAACACATTTCAAGTCTTTCATTTTCTATAATTGAAGAGATACAATAAAGATTATTATAAAACAACATTTTCTGCAAATATACCTATCAAATAATTATGGAGAAATTGAGATTTGATTTTTCTATGAAAGCGTCGGCTGACGGTAAATCCAATATTATATGTATAACCTCCATAGCAACACCGAATGGACAAGTTTATGAAATACCAACCGAATATCAACCGGTTGATCTACATCAAGTTATAAAACATACTTCCAACTATACTACGATAAGAAAGACATTGAGTAAAAGACACCAAACAAGAAAAATATGGATAACTTTGACAAATGAGATATCGAAAACTTATCTTGATGAACAACAAAACCTGCAATTTAATGACTTTTATTTGGAAGAAATTTTTGAAGAACCTGATACTAAATGTGCACCTGATGATCAAAATCACTATTTGGGTCATGTGACCTGGGCACGTTTCCACAGCCTGACGTTTGCCTACACATACAGCCGCTAGACCAAAGAGAATTCGTACTGCTTTAAATATTAATTTTATACACAAAAACTATTTGCTAAACGCTTGACGCGGATTAAATGTAATCCTTACGTATCAATAATGCTCCCCCGTTTAGAATATTTCATACTAATCATTGTTTATTACAGGCATTAGGGTTCCGCAGTTAAACTATCTGATAAGAAAACCCTACATGAAGCAACAGTCTTATTATTTGTTAGTGTATAATTTAAAAGCTATGCAACATTTACAAAAAGCTACATAACAAGAAGAAAATCGATTTATTTAGAACAGAATATATTTTTAGAAGTGGCCCCGCTGTTGTTTGTCATGAATGGACAATATTATATTTAAAAAATCTTGTATAAAATATTTTAAAATCAAAGAAACAAAATCCAATAGTTACGGAACCCACCCAAATAATTTCAAATCCCACCCGTCGGCAACAATAGAGACGCATAGACAAAACGCCGTGTAAACAGATAATGACGAAACTTCTGGCATAGACAACGTTTTATTTTTTTACGTGACCAAGCATAGAGGGTGCTCCAGGCTAAAGCCCGCAACAAAGGACCCGTCATTACCGGTTCGTTTAAATGAGTTTTGTATAAATAACAAGGTATTTTAAAGGGTGACAGAATAATAGACCGATCGGGATGATAAGGCATTAGAATTTTAACAAAAAAAGTTATAGGAGTGAAATTGCAATTGTCACTATAGTACCAAAGAAACATTTAGTGTAATGATACGCTACTAACTAAGCAAAATAAACATATTTTGATAAGTAAAGTTGATACTTTCTAAGGGCTTTGCTTTCATTATAACTAAAGCAAAAATACGCGGATTTGAACGAATTATAGGCATTAATAGAAAACCGACGTGAAGTTAAAATCATAATAGCTTCATAGTGTGTAGATATTTATATTATGCAAAGACTGCCAACCACAGGTCTCTCAATCGTATTCGTATTGAAATGTTGGCCAGTGCCTTACATTAGGTTTTATATGAGTGGAATTATGTGCATAGGACTATGGACTTTCAATTCTCAATTGTAGAGGAGGCCCGTGCCCTGGGACGTATATAATATTATGTAGATAGGATTATAATATGTTGTCGATATATCTTATCATTCAATAAAAACTACGATAGAGACTGCCCCAACTTCACACCCACCACTGTAACTCCTGTAAACCAGGATCAACAAACACGCATTGTAATGACACCGAGAATTGAAGCTCGGCGAGTCTCCGGGAATGTCTGACTTGTATTTAACCCGCAATGAAATCCATCATAAAATTAAATGAATAGTAGTTTTTTTTTTTATTGAAATGAGTAGCTAGACGAGCATGCTGTTCGCCTGATGGTATGCGATACGACCGCTAATAAACAGTAGCAAAACCAAACAACACCTTGAATTGCAAAGCAATGTTTGGCATTCCACTGCACTCGCCATCCTGAGACATAAGATGTTAAGTCTTTATAATATGTACTCTGGCTACAATGTCCTTCAATCAGAAACACAATAGTGCATTTGTACTGCTGTTTCACGGGAGAAATAGACATTGCGGTGGTGCCTACCCAGATGGCCTCTCACATGTGAGAGACCTACCACCAGTAAAATAAACTATTGTCCACAATAAACATAGCAAGGTGACGTTTACGGCTCATTTGGCACATGTGTTGGTGCACTCGAATGCGCTGAGTACATCTGTTGTGATATAAATGTGCCCACATGAAATAATAAACATTATATGCGCGATTGACCACTGTGGGCTGTGTTATAGATCATATTGTATAGGAGGATATTGTGTGGTTTCTAATGATGTCCATATTGTGATGGGATTGATGTTCCTATTATAATTTTGAGTTCAGTGGAAGTAACTATAATCGCTGTGATAGTATGAACCAATAGCTAGTTTTTTTATTTAATATTTAAGTGAGTTTTATACTAATAGAAAATATATGGCAGTCCCATCGTATCTTTTTTTTTTTTTTTTTTTTTTTTTTTTTTTTATAATGGCCTGGCATAGTGGCGGCATTGCACCTGATGGAAAGTGCCAATGCCGCCCAGGCAGAGTATCCATTGGCATCGGACGGCAGTCCCATGCCAATGGAAACAATTATGCCGGCCTGCTTAGGTGCCTCTTCACACCACGGCGGAAGGACCCGGGATTGTAGGAAGGAGGGAACACGTGCGCCGGCAAACAATTCCACAGCCTGACGGTGCGGCACAGAAACGAATTTGAGAACCGTTTGGTTCGCGCCGGGATGGTGTGGACCGTCAAGCTATGGCTTCGCAAGCCAGCACGCGTGGTTCTGGTTAGGAATGGAGAGGAGGGGAGCAAGTTGAACAATTCCTCAGAGCACTCACCGTGATACAGGCGGTAGAACACGCTTAGAGAGGCGACATCTCTCCGGAGTTGTAGCGACTCCAAGTTGCTCGTAACGTCTGCATCATTCACAATGCGGATGGCCCGCCGCTGCAATCCATCCAAGGCATCGAGCAGGTACTGGGCGGATCCATCCCAGAGGTGCGAGCAATACTCCATACCCGGCCGGACCTGCGCTTTATATAAGCGGCAAAGCTGACCGGGCGTGAAAAACCGACGCACTCTGTTCAGGACTCCAACCCTGCGTGATGTGGCAGATATTACGCCCTCGATGTGATTCCTTGGATTGAGATCACAGCGGATATCCACACCAAGGATACACAGGTCATTCCGCACTGAGAGGGGAGTACCCTGAAGAATGGGGAGGGGAGAGAACGGGGATTTTTTGCACGTGAACGCACACACCTGGGTTTTCCTGGCATTGAACTCAACCATATTCCTGGAACCCCATGTAGAAATGAGATCCAAGGTCCGGTTGAGCTCAATGACAAGATCTTCGCGTCCCTTCACAGTTTCGACACGGCAACCTGGAGGCCCGCAGTGGTATCGCCCATGAACCGTGCTGTCATCTGCATAGCAATGAATGTTGCCAAGCGACAACATGTCATTGATATGCAGAATAAACAAGGTGGGCGACAGCACCGAGCCCTGAGGAACTCCGGCATTTACCGACATGAGCGCCGAAGCGTGTCCGTCTACGACTACACGTATTCTACGCCCATGCAGAAAGCCGGAAATCCACGAACACAGGTTGCCGGGTAGACCGTATGCCGGAAGCTTGGACAGAAGACCACGGTGCCAGACCCTATCAAACGCCTTGGCAATGTCGAGGCTCACAGCAAGAGCCTCGCCACGCCGGTCTATCGCCTCACCCCAGCGATGCAGGACAAACGCTAGAAGATCACCCGTCGATCGATTATGACGGAATCCGTATTGTCGGTCACTGATCAACGAGTGATCCTCCAGGTAGCGGACCAATTGAGCGTTTATGATCCGCTCCATGACCTTACACATCACTGAGGTGATAGCGATAGGGCGGTAATTGGTAGGGTCCGATCGATCACCCTTTTTGGGGATTGGTTGCACATTGGCCTCTCTCCAAGATTCCGGCACAACACCTGTGCGGTAGGACGCTCGGTAGAGGCGAGTCAGTGCTGGAGACAACTCAGCTGCACAAGCCCTTAAAACCACCGCTGGTATCCCATCCGGACCACTGGCTTTCCGCACATCGAGAGACCGTAACTCACGCCGCACATCACACTGCCTGATGCGAATATCTGCCATTGAGAAACCGCAATCAGGCAGCGTAGGCAGCGACTGGGAACCACGGTCTTCGAGGCGGGAATTAGCCGCAAAGAGATTTGCCAGCAAGGCAGCCTTCTCTTGCGGCTTGTGGGCCAGCGACCCTTCTGGGTACCTCAGCGGCGGCAACGCTGGACGACAGAAGTTAGATTGGACGGCCCTGGCCAACCTCCAATAAGCACGACTGCTAGTTGGGTGATCGGCCAACGCACGCCCAATCCTGCTAACGCGCTGGGCATCCGCCCTAACGTAGGCCTTCTTGCAGGCCTTGGAGGCACGGTTATAGGCTTCTTTGAGGGAACTGATATTGGGATCCTTCATGGCGCGACCCCTGATCCAAGCGCGATACGCCGCCTGTTTGTCACCGACAGCATCGGCGCATGCACGATTGAACCAGGAGCGTCCACGGCCCTTACTGGCGATCTCAGAGGAAGGAATGTAATATTCCATTCCAAGTCTGATCTCGTCAGCAATAGCGTTGGCACTCGCTGAGGGATCTTTGCCCTCAAAGCAGCGCTGCCTCCAAGAGATGGATGCAAAATATTCCCGCATACCATCCCAATCTGCCGACGAGTAATGCCAGACCCTTCGCCTAACCTGCACGGGACGTGGAGGTGATGCGATCGGTACTGACGACCCAACCAGGCAGTGATCGGAAGTGCCCAGAGGCGCACTAACGGTCACATGATACCCGGCTGGGTGACTCGCCAGCAGAAGGTCCAGCAAAGAAGGCGCATGACTCGCCACATCCGGGATCCTGGTGGGCTGGTTCACCAGTTGTGTCAAGTCATGAGTCAGAGCGAATGCAAGGGCAGCTCTGCCAGCATGATCAGTGTTGGAGGAGCCCAGCCACAGTTCGTGATGAGCATTGAAATCCCCCAAGACCACCATTTCGGCCGACGGGAACTGCGCCTGCGCGTCATCAGCCGCCTGGCTAAGATACCTGAACAGCCGAGTCGTCTCATCGTCCCCGTTGTGAGACCTGTAAAGGCACACGTAGATGCGGCTCAGGGAACCTAGATCCACGTGCACCCACAGAGCGGAGAAGGAGGGGTCCTCCATGCAGTGCAAACGGCGACAGCAGATGTCCGACCGAACATACAAGCATACCCCGGCTTTATGCTTGAAGTTTACTTCAAGCGAATAACCGGGATACAACAGGTAAGAATTATCGGTCGGACAACGAATCTGCGTCTCCGTTAGGAAGAGCAAAGCAGGCCGGGCCGTCTCAAGATGGTGGTGGACGGCATTGAGGTTCGTATGGAGTCCGCGGATGTTAGTGAACTCCATAGTGAACGCGGTGGTGGGGTTAAGCACCGCTGAAGGACCTGCTCTGTTTAGTTGCACTGTCATGGTAGAAAGGATGGGATTGGTGAAGAGGCAACGAGGATCTTAGGTTCGGGCACTAAGAAGGCCGAATGGGCACCGGCACGAAAGGGTCGGCAGGAAGCGAATTGATTCGCCGGACGGAAGGGCCCCCGTACCCTCCCGGGATGGGCCGCCGGGACCCCACTTCCGGTCACCAACCGGCACGACGGACCCACCCAAGATTATGCGCGGCATGGTGAGGCAGCCTCTCGAGGTGGTTAGCCCCGATTGGGCCCCTGTACTATACCGCGGGCGGCCAGCGGACAACCGTTTCTACGGGTCTCCCTGGCCGGCGGATCAACTCTCCTCCCTTCGACAGAGGACCGAAAATACCCACACGGTACAACCTCATGCCCGGACTTAAGATCCTCGAAGAAACCGGAAAACCACTGGCTGATCCCGGAACGCGATCCCCTTACGGAGATCACTATGGCGGTCTTTACGCCTCATGGACGGTGGTCGCTACCCGGGCGGACACATAAGTCCTACCACCACTTATAAATAAGTATACACAACCAATTATAAGAAAAAAATAGAACTAGCAAAACAAAAAATCTAACATTTCTCAACACCCGATTATACTAAAACAAACTAAAATACCAAAGAAAATAAATAATACCGAGCAATTGAAATAAAACTATTATTTACGGATTTTATCGCCGATTTAGTTTAATTTATATATTTTTGACTTCCCGGAGTTTCGATTAGTTTATAGCAACATTCGCGTAAACCTAAGAAATCATAATATCGAGCAAATTAGAATAGCAACATTATAACTTGTAAAGCTGGTCGGACATTGGTTCGGACATGATGAATCCACCCAACGTCAATATCATTAACAATGTTAATTTCACTTTTTTTTTTGTTATTGCAATGAATGACTAGACGAGCAAGCCGTTCGCCTGATGGTAAGCGATACGACCGCTCATAAACAGTAGCAACATTCCACTGTGCTCGCCATCCTGAGACATAAGATGTTAAGTCTCAATATGTCCAGTAGTTACTTTGGCTACAATGTCCTTCAATCCGAAACACAACAGTGCATTTACGCAGTGTTGTTTCACGGGAGAAATAGACATTGCGGTGGTACCTACCCAGATGGCCTCTCACATATGATAGACCTACCACCAGTACACACACACATTCAATTAGTTTATTAATTATTAAGCTAGCTGAAAATGGTATGTAGTGATAACAGTCAAACTGGAAAAAGTTGTTTAAAGCTCCATTTTCATAAGGAGAGGTTCCCGCCTAGATGCCTATTGTAAGGATATAAAAATTTGCATCGTGAAAACATTTAGCTCATACATTAGAATACGATAGCATTATAGAGACTATCCTTTAAGATAATGGCATACGATTCTCGCACGAAATCAGGCATGAAACTCAGAGTAAATGGGCTATAAGTGAAAGGTAATATTAAGTTATATTAAGTATTAAACTTTCAATGTTAATATTTAATTACTTTGGTCTCTGGTTCGATTCCCTGGTCGGGAAAAGTGAAGATAGATTTTTCTACTCATTATCAGCCCGGAGTCAGTTATTTATGCCCGATATAATTATTCTCAATAGTACTTTCGATTGTCCGAGAGGAGGATACAGTTATGTATGTATGTATATTCTTTCAAGTACGTCATTTGATGGTAAGGGGTCGTCACCACTCATGAACACTTTTATGAGAATCGCAAGTGGTCGGTCTTTGAACATGAAAAAGATTTGAGAGGAATGGATGAGAGCAGCGGCCTTTGCATAAAACGAGGCAGTAAAGTTACACCACATCGGTTTTTTAAGGCAGTGGTTTTCACATGATATAGGAAAATATTGGTTTAAATTGATCAACTTTATATTAATAATAGTTTCATAGACATGCGAATGTTACACGTTGAAATAAAACTATTTTATTCTGATTTTACACCGCCTCCTCTTGACCACAAGAGCTGTAAGATAATCGAAACGTTGAGAAGTTTAAAATGAAAATGTCTGAACCAAAATTGCGACAAAACCCGTATAAAGTAGTTTTATTTTTGTTCTATATTAGACATTAGTTTTATACATATGTGACTATTATGTACAATCAAATGTAGTAGAAAGGGAACCGAGAAATCGAATCAAGAAATTGATTTAACTTTTTCCAAGTTTTTTTTGGTACAATATTACAATTGCTAGATTTACCATCAATATTATTCATTTCTTTATCTATGAGTTTCAAAACGAAATATTTCATTCCTAAAATGCGGCCAAAGTAATTATAAGTATAGTATAAGGGCAGGTACAAGTGATATTTCACTCATTGTTCCGGTATGTGCTTTCAAACTGGTAATAATTATATAGACGGTATCTACGAAAGTAATTCTGGTAATGAGTGGATACCGGCATTAGTTCTTAACGCGCACGTGTGAGGCGCCGTGGAACAGGGAAATTTGGATAGGGGTGAAGTATTTGGTAGTGATAGTTAGTGTCATGTGAAAAAATGTTATTGACAAATATACTGAAAATATTACTTTTAAATTATTTTTGATTTGAATTGGAAATTTTACAAGTAATCTCTTAGCAAGAGTTTTAGAGTTTAAATCTTTGATCAAATATACACCAGATTAACAATAGGTACATTTACAATAGGTAACGGCATAAAAAAAACGGGAAAGAAATAAAACCATAAATAAGCGTGTGGTCTTATTTGATTTTAGTATGGTTCAAAAACATAATAAATCTCAATTTATAGGAATAAGGTTTATTGTTACCTAAAGTTGATTATAATTTATGACTTTTGTTAAATCTTCTAGTTCGAAATTCAAATGTATAAGCAGACTCGGCGACTTGTGGCGTGTGATTTTGTTCTGGACCATGTATCTAGTATATATTTAATTGAAGATTTCAATCCTTTATTCTCATTTTTTCTTAAAAACGATGGTGTATATATTAATCGATAAATGATTACGTCAGAAAAATCTATTCTACTAGATAAAATTCGCTAATCGAATTGAACAAACTTCTAGATCATTAGCAAAATAAAAAACGTACATATTTTTTAAATATTTTCAGATAAATAATGAAAATCAACGAATGCGTTCACATTACCGAATTTAATCAAAATAACCAAATATAGGTCTATCCGCGCAATATCTATTCGAAGTTTATAAAATTTTACTCCGTTCTAGTGTCGGTAATAGTCAAGAATGCATGTCGCACCCCTTCCTTCAACATTCAATTGGCTAGATACGTTCTTATTTATGGGGTAGCCGCGATTAGTTTACGTACAAACGTAATTAAGAAACAATTTCAACCACACGACACGGTGTGATAGCTTTGAAAATATTGGGTTTCATTTTCTAGTATTGTTTTAAATAGTTTTAGGTACCACCCTTATTGTGATGTGAATTGGTTTCAAAAATCATAAAGGTTTGATTTTTAAATAGGCTTGATAAATATAAGCATCCTAAATAATACAAGATTTGTTCTAGAATTCATTCTTTGGAGCCTAATAGAAATTGGATATCAAATATAATAAAAAAAATATAACCTATATCTACCCCATAAATTGTATGCAAAATATCACATCAATTTTACCATAACTACTTAAAAACGACAAACCAACAAATGCATGCACGTTCTCGATGACAATGCGTTTAACTTTTATATCGTCAATAAATTTGTGGCTTATGACCATAAATATATGCCATTAGAATTGCTAAAAAGACAATAACAATAAAGTAAGCCACGCTTCACGCGGTACTGACAACCCTGCAAGGCTACGTGGCAACCCTACGCGGTGGCTACGCGGCAACCCTTACATGTAAATTAGTTGGTGCACTTTCAACATCTGTTCTCTTATGAAATTGTACATTTGGACACACAATTGTTTATAAATCTTCATTATTATTTTATCCATTTTTTTACGATAAATGGCGAGATAAGCTTGTCATTCGGCTGCTGGTAAGCGATACGACTGCTCATCGACAGTAGCAAACCCAAACAACATGGATTACAATGCAAAGCTTGGTATTCCATTTTGCTGCGTCACTCAATATGTTCAGCAGTTACTCTGGCTAGTGGCTATATGAAGCACATTCTTCAAAAAAGAACACAGTGCATTCATACTGCTGTTTGGCGAGAAAAATATACGTCGCGGTGGTACCCATGCAATCTCTCACATATGAGGGATCTACCACCAGTAAAATATTTTTTTATTGGAGACAGACTGTAATTTTTTGTTCTTTATTAATTTAAGTCAGTGGATTCCATATCCGAAAATACGGTTGTACAAACGTAACACTTTTGTTCCCGACTGCGCCCAACCGTAAACAACGCGGTGGGTATTTCGATCCCACTTAAGATATTTTATATTTGCATACCAAATTATTGTTTCGTATATTCGAGGTCGCGCGACCGTATTGGTTTCGTGGTTTGTTACATTTCGAAATTTTTGTAAACGGTCGATTAATTTTAATACGTTTTTGGTTGACCATGACTAAACACGCGTGGCATATAATGATAGATTGCTTCCGAAATTTCTTAGTTTTAGAAGTATGATCGTTATTGAAGCAAGAAGGAAGGAAGCATTTTTTAAATAATGTATAGACCGAATAAGAATATATTTTCTTGTAAATAATACCACATTATTTAATAAATTCTATAAAAAAAGTGAATAAAGTAATACTATCTGTAAGTATCGAATTGCAATGAAGAAGCCTGATGGCAATTTTGTCAAAGTAATATGCATATACTATTTCTCTCGTCAAACAGCAGTTTAAATGCACTGTTGTGTTTCGAATTGAAGGACATTGTAGCCAGAGTTATTACTGGACATATTGAGACTTAAAATCTTATGTCTCAGGATGGCGAGCGCAGTGGAATGTCAAGCATTGCTTTGTAATTCAAGGTGTTGTTTGTTTTTGCTACTGTTCATGAGCGGTCGCATCGCTTAACATCAGGCGAACGGCATGCTCGTCTCGCCATACACTGCAATATCTTAATATATATATTTCTTGTGTGCGTGTGTATGTGACTGAACTCCTCCTAAACGACTGGACCAATTTTGATGAAATTTTTTGTGTGTGTTCGTGGAGATTCGAGAATGGTTTAGATTTACAGTTTGGTCTACTGGAAAATGTTTTTTCAATTAATTTCTTATTTATAAGGAGTTGTTGATTTTGGTTATACCATACAAAATGTTCATGGGTTTGTAACTGTCAAACATTTAATGTTCATACCGTCAATACGGTAAACTCTTCCCTCAAATTAAATAACGTATTTAAATAAAGGTTTCGAATCGACAACATATATCCACAATATTCGATTAATGGCGTATTTTAGATTTTAAAGATGTAAAATAATGACAGTAATGAAAAGTGGTTGACATTTAAATTGGTTGTCAAATATTTATGCATACGTTCAGAAATTTAATTTGTGTAAACTAAAGAGTATATTATGAAGCTAAATAAATATAGGACAATCAAATAAATAATATTCACACGTAAGAAGTTTTACTTCTTTTCAAGATAGAATGTCACTTGAAAATGAAAAATCTTTCATAAAATAACACATAAAAATAAAAACTGAACTGAACTGAATAAAATAACAATTTTATATAATTATGGAGAATATTGCAGGGATTCTCAAATTAGGCGTTGTCTGTGTCTTGAGAAACCAGTTATATATAATTGTTACTACCGTTACTCAATGACCGTTACTACATTAATTGTGTGTGTGAGTGTATTTCTATGAAAATTTATATTTAATCTCTTTATTACTAACAAAAAGTAATGGCGTAATGTTTTTGGAAAACAGCATACTGGGGGTGAAATAAGGGATGGAATATTGCATGGATAATCAAAATCGCTAAAGTGTTTAATGTCAAAAATTTATAAGGCACACTATTTGGATATGGAGAAACGGGATATAATAGAGTGGGAGGTAGGGGAGAGGACTGGGATAGCTGACACATTTGATAGGACGAAATGTAAATGCACGGTATAAGACGGGATGGTCAATGAAGAGAAAAGACGGGACGTATCGGGAAGTGACTGAACAGACGGGATGGGACGGAATTGAGCAGGACAGTAGGATAGCTAATTCATGTTTAGGTATACAAGAGCTTATACGAAAAATAACATGTATTTGGTGTGGAGTAAAATAAAAAAATATCTGCATCCAGGCAAAGGTGGGTCGGGCTTTTTTGCTATGCTAAATAATTCAATATAAAATTCATCATATAATAACTAAGCCATAGCGAAGCGTGGTCGGGTCATCTATGGTATCTTTTAATTGATTTCAATGAATGTCGTCGGAGTAGTAACAGTGTTATAATATTTCCACAGCAAAATAATGATTAGAATCTGGAGAGATGGGATAGAATAGAATATAAGGTGGATAAAATGGGACATAAGAATAGGTACAGGATGGGATTGAAAATGGATAAGCAGTTTAGACAACGGCTGTCATATTGATTTTAAATAAAATATGGACTGGAATCTGTATTTGCACCCAGGCGAAGCCGGGCCGGGCCGCTAGTATAAATATAATATACACAGTAATTGACATATTAGGTATATAATATATGTTATAATATTGAAAGGCAAATGGTACTTTCTAGCACTATGCATGTAGGCACAGCTTTAGCCGATAATAATTGATATTGAGCTAAAATGTTAAAAATCTTTAAATTTAAATATCTTGTTTATTATATTTTGTCGTTATAAAAATCTTGATAACCTATAAAACAAGGAAATAACAAAATTATGTCGTATTTTTTTTTTATCTGATCGTAATGTATAAATATTCATATTGTACAATTTTGCCACCAGCTGCGTCAGTCAAAACTGTAAAATTAGTGTGCCAAATCATAATCACACATGCAAATAGGCCCCTCGATTATTAAAGTAGCTATCTTGATAATCTTTCGCCCGTTGGTCGTACACAGCGGACCATAATTACGTGGCTAAATTGAAAATCACGACCGCCATTGTCATTAAACGACCGCATATATCATTATTTTAACAATATAATTAGCTTGCGGCTACTACTTAAATGGTCAAGCGTTTATCGAACAATTGCTTATTGTTAACCACGTGAATAAAATTAATGGTTGACAATGGGCGCGTGCCCGAAAATTCATGATTGGGATGAAAATACCCAGTCGCGGGGAAGGGTTGGAAACAGATGCAATCTTGTTTATTTACGATGGCCGTTTGTTTATGACCTCTTTGGTCATAGATATTAGATTTTTTGTGGCTGACCATTGATTCGTAGATATATTTTGATGATAATTGTGATGGATTTGTTTGTGGTTTGCATGATATTAGTTCGGGTTGTTAAGAATTGAAATTAATAAAAGGACTACCTATATTTAATTTATAACTTAATATACTATTATAAAATGTTGCAAACACAGATTTATGTATCCATTTTGAATGTTTTAACGTACTGCAAGCAAAATGAAAAATGAACGTGAAGATCCTGGTGATCTGAAACACAGGCTCTGCCCATATTATTATTATAATAAACATAACTTACTTTAGCACGTTTATCGTAAAACAAAATATGCATTTTATAATTTTCTTTTATTGCATACGGAATAATTGTTTAAAATGTTTGCAGTCCAATGACATACTTAATTCAGATTTTTTAAAATAAAACGAATACATTTCATACCTAGTGTGTAACCAACATTAAAAGTGATGGCTTTAATTTCATAAGAATAGATGTAGTAATGAATTCGTTATTTTATCTTTTATTATTGCAATATCAATAATAATATAGTATCAAGAGATATGACCTAACCACTCTCAATCGCATTCTCGATTGTAGAGGAGGCCCCTGCCCTGCAGTGGGACGTATATGGGCTGATACAGAAGAGTTTTCAGAATTATAAAATAACGTTCGGATTTTACTTAATAGCGTTTAAGGTAACAAAAATATTAAACCTACCAAGGTTTAATTGAAATGAAAATCGATGTTTTCGACCGCTTATAAGTAAATTGCTGGGTGTAGAATAGAATAACATTAGTTTAATAGAAACATGTAGGTCACGGGCCGCCGGGCAGTGCCGGAGCTGCCTCCGAGCGAGGATAATGGAAACATAGGCCATGGGAAAACCTCGAGCGGAATGTTGGGAGATATTGTTTTTTAAGTATTTACTTAAAAAACATTATACTTAAGACCATTTGAAGTCAATTTGGACTATTTGGTAGCTGATCTGAAGTGGTTGTCTATGGCTGGTTCTATTAGATTTCAACCCCATGGCACACAACTGGCTATTCGGTCTAGTGTGTATTAATATTCAGTTATCACGCACTTTAACAGTGAAGAAAAACATCACTGGAAAGTTGCATACCATAAACATTAGATTTTCTATAGCAGGGTAGATTTTAATGGTGCTAGGTTTTATGTGAGAGGCTGTCTGGGTAGGTACCAACGCAATGTCTATTTCTCTCGCTAAAAACAGTGTAAATGCACTGTTGTGTGTGAAGGATATTGTAGCCAGATTAACTACTGGACATAGTGATACTTAACATATTATGTTTCAGGATGGCGAGCGCAGTATAATGCCAGTATCTGTATCAGCCCATATACGTCCCACTGCAGGGCACGGGGCTCCTCTACAATCGAGAGTACGATTGAGAGTGGTTAGGCCATATAGTCCACCACGCTGGCCTAGTGCGGGTTGGCGGACTTACATACCATAGACATTTTTTTTTTAATTCGCTATGGTATGCAGGTTTCCTCACGATGTTTTCCTTCACCGTTTTGGTGCGTGGTGATTGACTATCAATACACACATGACTCCGAAAAGTCAGAGGTGTGCCCTGGGATTCGAACCCGCGACCACCTTGAACATGTTGGCAGTCGCGTCTAGTCCGTTTACCAACAGGCCACCACGCACTTCCAATTCCAATTCCAATAATTCCAGTATTGGTTTGTAATTTATGGTGTTGTTTGGTTTTGGTATTGTCCATGACTGGTCATATAGGTTACCATCATTCGAATGGTTTATTCTTGTTGCCATTAATTGCAATAAAAAAGAAACAATATTTTCTATAATATGTGAAATTAAACTTTCATGAACTATCATTCACAGCCTTTCTCTATAATCTACCTATCTTTAATAAAATATTTCATTAGATATTTCGATCCAATTTAATATGTTTCCGTTAGACAACAAACATAGAGAGGTATAGATATGGTGTATATATTTAATATTTATAGATAGCTAGGTAACTAAATATATATGTCTTTTTGTTTAAAGAAGCGTAGAACTATTCCGACATACTCATGGTAGCTATTATAACCTTTTGTTTAAGATAGATAGGATATAGAGAATGTCCGATAGTCCGCTAAATTGACTAGCGTTAATTTTGTTCGATGTATTCCCCGTCCGCATGTTTTCACGCAGTAAATGCCTGAAGAAAGACATATTCCATGAATTATTTATCCTCAGAGGTTTGCCCGTACGTATAAAATACATTCTTTTAAGCCATTCGCTTTTTATATCCACTGTAATTGGTATTTGCGTTGTTTACTGGTGTAATCAATGGATATAGTGTACCTTAATGTTTTTTTCTCTCGCAGAACTCGCCAAATGTGTCACAGATTTGAATCTGTTTGGTTATTTTGTTTGGGAGAGTCGGATAAATAATTAGTATTGTAGGGTCTTCGAGATACTTAATACTTAATTATCTAAAATATTTTTAGATGTTAAAATATTGTTTTTGGAAGTAAGGTTTTTACGTGATACATAATTTCGAAATATAGACTATATTTTAAATCTCATTTTAGGATATTCAAACAATCGAAAATGTGCCTCAAACAATCTGATAAGCTATATAATTTTCATAGAAAAATGCATTGAAACATATTAATGCCAAGTAAATCGTCGAATTTACAGTTTCGATAATTTACGAAGGGGCTGTCCAATTATAACATGCCATAAAGATTAGAATAGCGGCTGTAAAATTTCGTCGCTAAATCAAATGAGTTAATTGAAATTTTAATATAACCCACCCATTTCCAAATTATTTATTTATTCATGTAGCTAAGTATGCAAGGCGGACTAAACGCCTGTGGCATTATTTTTCATTATGTCAACATTAGGTGATGCAGAGATGACCTAAAGTAGGTGCAGGAATACTTAAATAAAAGATAAGATATGACTTACATCTTATTCATACATTAACGAGAATAATAGTATGAACTAAGCAAACATTAATTTTTAAACTACGATATAAAAACAAAAATAAATAAATAATGCGTCACTTAATTTGTCTCACCCGGTATTTTATTGAGCGTAACAGTTAAATTATTGGTTCCAAGTGTACAGCCCTACAATCTTGAAAAGCCCTTACTGAGACAATTTGAGACACTTTCGGTAAATTAAAGCGATGTTGAATTTCCCACGTTTAAGGGAATAAAAGGGAGCGACACGGAAGCGTTTGATGTAAGAAAATAAGTTAATTTATATCCTGTTTTATTGTTTATTTTGTTGATAGTCAATTATTGTTATGGGTGATTTTTATAAACGATGGGTGAAGTAACCTATTCTAGTATGACTATGGTGCTTGCAGTTATATTAAGAAGAATAGAATCTCACTCACCTGAGGAAACGCGAAACAAAAGCTGTCGTTTCATGTCGATCTTCTGTGGAATAGTGGTACCACACCGGATGACCCTGCGCATTCACACTGAGTTATGAATGACTTAATTAAATCAAATTATATACATACATACATAAACTCATGCCTTTTTTTTTCAGGAGGGAGGCAGAGGTGCCGAGATACCCAATTTTCGACGTCTATTTTCAGTCCCACGATGTGATAGGGGATGGGCAAATCGCTATAACTGACCCAAATCCCTGACTCCGCATTGATAATTAATATATAAATCCAATATCACTTTGCCCAACCCGGGATTCGAACCCGAGACCTCAGCATTGCAATCATACAGTAGTTACAACTGCGCCACTATTTTTTCTACAAAATAGTATTAAGGCGGCGTTATTTACTATAAAAACCGTTAAATAAACAAATAATAATTCAGTAACTGACCATTACAAACTAGTAAAAAACATGACAATTGTATGTAATTTACCCCGCGGCGCAACACCCCAAAATCAATAGACATAATGACATTATTCGTGATGATTTTTTAGTGTATAGGGCTTTTCGTGAAAATTAATATTTTTACTTTAATAAAATTATACAAGTGTAAGTATTGATTTAACAAGACTGTTATCGAAAACGAAGCTGGGAGGTGGTTTTAGTGACTACAAACATAATGCAATAAAATGTTTCGTAAAGAAACGCGACAATTCTTTTTGTATTTTTTTAAATATCATCGTGTTGGGTTGGTAAATCCATAACTCTTGCGACATGCGACTTTGAAAAAATAGGATGTACACTATTAATTTAGAAAAAATCTATGTATTGTCGACTCAAATGCGACGAGAGGAAATAAAAATTTTTGTTTGCTTTTTTTTCTGAACTTTTTTTTTTTTTATTGCAGTGAATGGCGAGACGAGCAAGCCGTTCGCCTGATGGTAAGCGATACGACCGCTCATAAACAGTTGCAACATTCCACTGCGCTCGCCATCCTGAGACATAAGATGTTAAGTCTCAATATGTCCAGTAGTTGCTCTGGCTACAACGTCCTTCAATCCGAAACACAACAGTGCATTTAAGCGCTGTTGTTTCACGGGAGAAATAGACATTGCGGTGGTACCTACCCAGATGGCCTCTCACATATGAGAGACTTACCACCAGTAAAACTTACTAAAGCTACCACTACCTAGCTTTGTTTTTGGTAGCAGTCTTAACCTGTATTACCTTAATAATAATAAGAATCTTTACCCTGTATGATTATAAGAAGTATTGTAAAATCTTTTAATATTCGGATTCCTTTAGGCTTCAGACAAAATAAATTATAATTTGACAGCCTCCGTGGCGCTGGCGGTTAGACGCCGCCTGTGAAACGAGAGGCCGCGGGTTCGATCCCCGCACCAAGAGAAATGTTTGTGCAGCCCACAAATATTTCTTCCGGGTCTGGGTGTTTGTGATACCGAAAAGTCTCTCGTAGTTCCTGATACCCACGACACAAGACTCGATCTTAGTGTGGGGTCAGGACTATGTATGTGACTGTTGGGTGTTATTTATTTATTATTATTATTAATTTAAAATTTACTTTAGCGCGATTTTCACGGCCATCTTTTTGATACTCAAAATGTACTGAAGTGTTACCTTAGTTTTAAATCAATGATGACAGAACATAAAACTTATAAGGGTACCTTGTACAGAACCCTGTAATAGACAATACAGATAACAATAATTATTTTACCTATTCCACAAATATTGGGTGTTGCACAATACTTGTGGAGTGCGTTACGCGTATGCGGGCGGCAGATGTCAATATAATGATGTTGACAGTTTTTTTGTCCAAAATTACATTAACAAGGGCGATAATAATGTAACATCATTAATATTGTATAGTTTGTTTACTTTCAAAACCAAAAATAAAGTGTTTAAATCCGTTATTAATGTAGCGTAATATTATCGTTTTTGAATTGTTTTCTAATAAGGCGCGTTGGAGTAACACCGTAATATAAGGATGGTAGGGGTAATAACCAGGTATCGTATCAGCCCATATACGTCCCACTGCAGGGCACGGGCCTACTCTACAATCGAAAGTACGATTGAGAGTGGTTAGGCCATATAGTCCACCATGCTGGCCTAGTGCGGGTTGGCGGACTTACATACCATAGAAATTCTTATAAATCGCTATGGTATGCAGGTTTCCTCACGATGTTTTCCTTCACCGTTTTAGTGCGTGGTGATTGACTGTCAATACACACATGACTCCGAAAAGTCAGAGATGTGCCCTGGGATTTGAACCCGCGACCATATATATATACTCGTAATGTATACGATATATTATAATATATCAAAAGACTTTATTTTTATTTTTTCACAAAAGACTTAGATTAAAAATTGTACGTTTGCAAAAAAGACAAAAATAAACGCAGGACGCATTTCAATTCAGGTATCGCTTTTTTTTTTTAAGCGAAATATAATTCGTAATGTAGGGTGTAAAACCAGTTTTTGACAATAGTCAATTTTATGTAAAGCCAAAATTATGGAAATAGAAATTAGATTACATCAAATTGAATTTGAATAAAATATTTTCGCATTTCTTTATTTCTATTGTTATTGTAGATTTTTAGTAAAGTTATATAATTTGATTCGTGGTCAGTGGCGTGCATTTAGAATGGTTTATAATACACTAGTGGCCCGGCCCAGCTTCGCCTGGGTGCATATAGATTTCTCTACAATAATATGCACGTATTTTACACATAAACCTTCCTCTTGAATCACTCTATCCATTAAAAAAAAAACCGCATCAAAATCCGTTGCGTAGTTTTAAAGATTTAAGCATACAAAGGGACATAGGGACAGAGAAAGCGACTTTGTTTTATACTATGTAGTGATAATAAATACACCTAACACATGCATAGTCCTGAACCCACACTTAGCCTTATGCCGTGGATAGCAGAAGCTATGAGATTTCTTGGCCTCACAAAACCGAAAAAATACCTATGGATCACACAATTATTTGTTTTGGTGAAGGATTCGAACCCACGGCCTCTCGTTTTACAGTGGACGTCAGACCAACTGCGCCACGCAGTCTGTCAAAAATTGAATTAAATTATAATTAACACTCGTCCTAAAAATATTTTATTAATATTATTATAAGCCCTTTAATTCCCACTGCTGGGCAAAGGCCTCCCTCCTTTCCTTCCATTTGTCGCGGTCAGATGCTAATTGCCGCCAGTTCGGAAGATATGAATCGAGTTCGTCCCGCCATCTCCTTCTAGGCCTACCAAGTAGTCGGTTTCGGCCATTGGGGAACCACTGTGTAGTAACTTTCGCCCAATGCACCGAGAGAAATGTTTGTGCGGCCCACAAATATTTCTTCCGGGTCTGGGTGTTTGTGAGACCGAAAAGTCTCTAGTAGTTCCTGATACCCACGACACAAGACTCGATCTTAGTGTGGGGTCAGGACTATGTATGTGACTGTTGGGTGTTATTTATTATTTATAACGTTCGTCGGACATGCGGTAGATGTGGCCAGTCCAGTTCCATTTCAACTTGGCAGCTGTTTGTCCCACGTCAGCGATCTTGGTTTTGGAACACAGCGTTGAGTTTTTAAAAATATGATATGAAATGTTAAATTTTAATGAAACTTTGTTAAGTAATCATCTACGTGGTGTAATTGATGCTAAATTATGAAATACAAAGCAAAGAACTTACTTTACAATATCGTGAAAAACGTATAGAGTTTTGTACATTTCTACATATACTGCCTCGGTGGCCTAGTTGTAAGACGGTTCGGTTATAAAGCTAAGGTCTCGGGTACGAATCCTGGGTCTGGCAAAGTGATATTGGATTTTCCTATTCATTATTATCAGCCCGGAGTTAGGAACTTGTGCCCTATATGGTGATAGGCCCCCTATCACATTGTGGGACGGAACATACATGGAGAAATGTGGGTGTCCTGGTTGCACCTCTGCCTATCCCTTCCGGGAAAAAGGCGTGAGTTTATGTATGTATATGTCTTTTAACGTTTTTAAAGCGGTAGAGTCAATTTTAGACTACATTAGGTCGGCTCAACTGGTTTCGGCTGGTAGCACTGTTTCACACAAAACCGACGCACATATTTATGTATGTATTATATTTGCATCATGAAACCCATTATGTTTTTTAAAATTATACTATTAATCGAATTTATTTACTTATTTATGCGGCAAATGATTTTTAATAACTTTTCGTGTTCATTTAAATACATAAAAGAAAACCTACCCATCACATGAATGTTAAAATGATAATAATTGGGAAGTTATAAAATTTGTCCTTATTTGTTTTTTTATAACTCAGTAACAATATCGGATCATTTTGAAAGTGAATTTGATTTAATAATTCGTCATGACATTCACCATCCGATATGGTCTAGTGGCTAGGATACCTGGCTCTCACCCAGGAGGCTCGGGTTCGATTCCCGGTATCGGAATATGCTTTTACATATTTTTAGACGATTTATAAAAAGGGAGAGCCTATTCAGTTCAACATCATTTTTAAAATGTATTTTATTCGATTTTTTGTGATATCTAAAATTTTTATGATAATTTTAGATTGTAGATTAATGTGGCGCTGTTTGTCTCATTATTCTTTGTTTTTCTCTATCTCTCACTAAATGAGTAATAAAACTTTTGTCTTAGTGCAGAGGTCGAACCCGCACCCTTTAGTTTTACAATTGACTAATAACAATCTTGCGCGTGCTATTATCAGATATACAGGGTGTATCAAGATTGCTACCAAAAACGAAGCCGAGTGGTACCTACGTGCCTTTGAAACCCTGTATCACTCTCATGAAGAAATATTCCAGGCTCTTTGGGAAAAATGGTATGAAATGATATAATCAATTGTAAATATAGAATAAGTACTATGTATGTTGTCATAAGAGGCTATTTAAGTGCCTACATCATCAATAAACCAATTTCATTTCAAAATTGTTCTATTTACACAAACTGCTATCTACTGCATCCATCTAGGTGCAGTTTTGATACTGTCAACTGCCTGCTTTAGTTTGAATCCTGTTTCGGATGACTCTACTTTTTTATTAGGTTTAACAATTTTTTTAAAGATTTATAGTGGATTTTTTGCACGGTACGTAGATGGGCTTATCCGTAATATCGGCGATAACAATAATTTTTTTTAATTGTCAAATTAAAATAATAAATTAAAATTATCCAATAATGTCACATTCATTTTTTTTTGCAATTAATTGCGAGACGAACCCGTTCGCCAGAGGGGTTACTCTATAAAAACGATACGATCTTCGAATGACGATGATTCGATACGACCGCTCATGAACAGTAGCAACATCAAACAACACCTTGAATTACAAATCGGTGCTAGATATTCCACTGCGCTCACCATCCTGAGACATAAAATATGAAGTCAACTAGTATATCACTACATAGTATAAAACAAAGTAGCTTTCTCTGTCCCTATGTCCCTTTGTATGCTTAAATCTTTAAAACTACGCAACGGATTTTGATGCGGTTTTTTAATAGATAGAGTGATTCAAGAGGAAGGTTTATATGTATAATACGTACATATTATTGCACAGAAATCTATTTGTACACGGGCAAAGTTGGCCGGGTCGCTAGTTAAATTATAATTCTTTAAATGATACATTTTTATTACAAATTGATATTTATGAATAAAACATCATAAACCACACAATTCCCGAGCATATCAAACAAACATATGTCTAATAATGATTGGAGGCACGCGTCCTCCTGATGGGTTTTTAAACGCAGCCACATGTAGGCAATTATTCCATTTGTTACAATTTATTTGTACGTGACATATGCTTTGTATATTACACAAACTGACGCTTTTAATAACCCTTTTTGATAGTGGCTTCTGATCGGTGTTTTTTTATTATTTGGTCTTATGTGGCTTGGAAAAAAGAGTTTTTGTTTTTCAATGAGGGAACTAATATCGAATAAATCTGTCTGTATCTGTATCGGCCTATATAAGTCCCAATGCAGGGCACGGGCCTACTCTACAATCGAGAGTGGTTAGGCCATATAGTCCACCACGCTGGCCTAGTGCGGGTTGGCGGACTTACATACCATAGATTTTTTTTAATATCGAATTTAATATTCATGAAAATGTTTATATACTTTTATTTATTGTTGTTAATACGTCTTCTTAATCTTTCTCTCAATTTTAATTCACAAAACAAACGAAATTCGTACGAAAATGTATAGAAATGCCTACTAATAAAATTATTCAGCGAATACAATGACATTTTTGGTAGTATTGCCATAATTGTTGTTGCCATATTTGCCTTAAATGCCGTTTATTACCGCATCGTGCTCTTCTTGCTAAGCTATACGAATGGGTCGACTCTACCGGAGTGGTATTACTCTGAAAGAAACTAGCAGTATGACGGTATTTTGAGTTCAGTGGGTGAGATTTGCAAAGGCTAATATATTTTTTCGGAACCCCTTTTTCTGTTCCTTACTCGTCTATTTTGGAATACTGAAAAAGCTTCCAGGATCCATGCATTTGTAAATTTTCATGGGCAGAATAACCATATATTTAAAAAATGCAATAAAAAATGTTGTACAGTTACTTTCCCTTACATTTTAAAATTGTATTTTTATGTGACGCCATGGTACCAAAACCAAACAACACCTTCAATTACAAAGCAAAGCTTGGCATTCCACTGCGCTTGTCACCCTGAGACATAACATTTGAAGTCTCAATATGTCCAGTAGTTACTCTGGCTACAATGTCCGTCAATTCGAAACACAACAGTGCATTTACACTGCTATTTGGCGGGAGAATTAGACATAGCGGTGGCAATGTGGACTGTCTGACCTGATATTCGAACACCGACGTCATATCACATCACTGCGAAACCATCCCCAAATTAGTTTTACGTCACAAATCTAATTAGCCTAATCGCATGTCTAAATTCGCCTGGTATGAAGCCGAATGTCACAGGCCAATGACCCGTAACGCCGGACGCAGGTGTTTTGGGTTAAAACGTTAGCCCGGACCACGCAAAGTGTTGTACACTAGTGGCGACATTTTAAGTTATAAAAATTATAGGGCATTGCAATAGGCTCGCCCCGCATCATACCGTGGGTCGGAAAATAAAATAAAAAACATAGTCCATTAAAAAATATGAAAAATATTTCCACATATTTATACAAAAAGGAAGATTTGCATCCCTGGTGGGGATCGAACCCACGACCTTTGGATTAGAAGTCCAACGCGCTATCCTCTGCGCCACAGGGACGATGGGCGGTTCCGTGGCTTAACCGCTAGACTAGCTGAGTATAATTTTCACAATGCTTACTAAATGGCCTTTATGAATTCATTGGTGAATTATTGCTGTCCATAAATGAAATAATTAATTAGTCACTTCAAATAAAGGAGGAATTTCTTAAATCGTCGGAATCTCTCTTTTTTATGTATACACTGGTGTACATACATACTCTATTTTTTGCAAAATTGTTGTTGGGTTATGTTTGAAGTCACTAAAACTACTACCCGGCTTCGTTTTCGGTAACAGTCTTGATATACCTTGTATACTTATAAAAATAATAATAATGCTTTCGTAATGCGACTTCAAATGCATACCGAGACGTTTAATAAATAAGACGATTACCAAAAATTAAATCTACATATATTTAATTTACATAATGATATAATCAATTTTTTGTTAAATATAGAATAATTACTACCTATGTATTGACTTGTCATAAGAGCTTTTTAATTGCCTACATCACTACATAGTATAAAACAAAGTTGCTTTCTCTGTCCCTATATCCCTTTGTATGCTTAAATCTTTAAAACTAAGCAACGGATTTTGATGCGGTTTTTTTTAATAGATAGAGTGATTCAAGAGGAAGGTTTATATGTATAATACGTGCATATTATTGTAGAGAAATCTATATGCACCGCAGCACCCGGGCGAAGCTGGGCCGGGCCGCTAGTATAGAATAAGTACTACCTATATATTGACTTGTCATAAGAGCTTTTTTATTGCCTACATGATCAAAAAACCAATTTCATTTCATTTCATTTCAAATCACCAACGTGAAGCAATAGTTCCCCGGCTATGTTTTGTTTGACTAGTGAAAGTATCGTTTTTCCTTTCCTATCCCATTTTCTAAGACAATCTGCGAATTAGATTGCGACTTTGTCATAGATAAATTTAAAATCTATTTTGAATTTCGAATCTTTTGTCTTCCTGGCACAAACTGAATTCAAAAGTCGTTCGAAAACAAAGCATTCGATAACTGTTGTCTTTTTAAACTGTCTGTACATAAGACCATTACTGATTGATATCCATGGGCGGCAGTAATCACTTTGACCTATTTGTTCATTCGAAATTTAAAAACTATGTTTACATTTAAATTGGAATAGCTTTTAATTAGCTTTAAGCTCAAGTTTAAAGCTTTTGATACTAAGCAAAAGCTGGAAAGCTAACGCGCGAAGCACACTGCTAACACCCGGCGTCATTAAAAATAATGAATGCTATGCTTCGTATATAAAGCTATTCACTGCCGAGTTATGATCTAGTACTTTTTATGCAATATGCTGAAATGGTGTTAAAGAAACTAGTCTTTTTGTTTGTACAACTGTGTACTTAAGTTATGCTTTATTGGTGATTGGTATATAAGAGGTCACCTGGGCAGGTCGGAATGTCTATTTCCCCGCCAAACAGCAGTGTAAATGAACTGTTGTGTTTCGGTTTGAAAAAGATTGTAGCCAGAGTAACTACTGGATATGTTAAGACTTAACATCTTACGTCTCAGGATGTCGACCGCAGTAGAATGCGAAGCATTGCTTTGTGATTAATAATATTTAGCTTTGTTACTGTCTATGAGCGGTCACCTGGCTTTCCAACAGGCAAATAGAATGCTAGGCTATACTAAACTCTTTATTGCAATAAGAAAATACTAAGAACGCCAATTGTATTATACTTTTTATTTTTGAGTTTTATTTTTGTTTGTATTTTTGTGTGTGCAATTAAGTATACATAAATACATACATATTAAAACGTCAAATTTAATAAAATGTGAAGAGAGAAGAACCATTCCTAATATTTTGACAAGAGCATAACAATGCATACGGACGACAAAACTTCATACTCTATATTACTGTTGATTGACACAATCACTACATAGTATAAAACAAAGTCGCTTTCTCTGTCTCTATGTCCCTTTGTATGCTGAAATCTTTAAAACTACGCAACGGATTTTAATGTGGTTTTTTTAATAGATAGAGTGATTCAAAAGGAAGGTTTATATGTATAATACGTACATATTATTGTACAGAAATCTATTTGTACCCGGGTGAAGCTGGGCCGGGCCGCTAATTCCTAATAAATAAAATTAACACATCCACGATACACTGATAAGCCGTTAATAGACATTGAAACTATTTTAACACTACAACACCTATCAAACGGTGCATCTGCCGCCCGTATCTCTAGTCGGACTTATTATGTCGGCCGCATACGGGCGCTCTGTGACGGATTAGTTGAGGACGTAAACAAGTATTTATAGTGTTTTGGTTAGTTTGGCGAAAAATAAACTAACATATTTTGGTAGTATGAGAGTGATAAATTAATGGAAAAATAAAAAAATACCTGCGTTGTTATCGCAATATTAACTGCTACATTGGATAGTAATCGACAAAATAATTTACTGGTGGTAGGTCTCTCATATGTGAGAGGCTGCCTGGCTGGTTACCACTGCAATGACTATTTCTCCCGTCAAACAGCAGTTTAAATGTACTGGTGTGTTTCGGATTGAAGGACATTGTAGCCAGAGTAACTACTGGACATATTGAGACTTAACATCTTGTGTCTCAGGATGGCGAGCGCAGTGGAATGCCAAGCATTGCTTTGTAATTCAAGGTGTTTTTTGGTTTTGCTACTGTTCATGAGCGGTCGCATCGTTTACCATCAGGCGAACGGCATGCTCGTCTTGCCATTCACTGCAATAAAAAAAAATCATTTAAAAACTTGTATGCCTCAGTGGTGTAGTTGATTTACGGCAAGATTATAACGCTGATGTCTTGGGTTCTAATCCGAGTCGAGCAAAATTATATTGGATTTTTCTATTCATTATTAGCCCGGAGGCTAGAATTTGTGCTCGGTATGCTGACACGCTCGCTCCCTATCATAAACTTAGACAGAACTTATAAGACGAAACCTGTGTCCTGGTACACACTTAAATCCCCTTCTGGGAAATAGACGTGATGTTTATGTATTTATACAAAACTCGAAAGTTGATTTCGAATAGAAGAAAGAAAGAAAAGAATATTTATTACTGGCACAATATATTACTGAGTAGTAAACAGATAAGAGAACAAAAATAAAGGTATATATTGCGCCATCAAAGGTTTCTCTCATTTAGCTAATATACTGCAGCACCACCTGAGCAGCACTACAACGCTGATTTTCAATAAGAGACCTTGATGACGTGTACGTTCAGTCGTTAGTAATACAATTAACACTAATACTAATCAGTCAAATTGAAAATTGAGAGGAGCACTTCACGACATAATAATGCGGATCAGTGATCAGTGTCTTGAGTGAATAAATATTGGATTGAATCATTTAAGAATACACTCTTTAACTTTACCAATCATCTAGACTTTAATATATATTTAAAAAAATATAATATCTAAGTCAACAAAGTTACGTCTCATATCTTATTTGTTACATTCCCTTGCATTCTGACGAACGTCTGCAGTCGCAATAATAATATTATTATTCTTATGTATACATTACAATGCTTGCAGCTGTGCCACGCGCCTTGAAATAAAAAAACGCTCCAATTCTGTATTGTAAATCTTATAAACCACCCCCGATTCTTTTCAATCACAAAATTATTTTCTTTCGAGATGCTATTCGTAGCAAACCGTTTTGTATTTGCAGTCTTTAAATCTATTTCTGGAATAAAATGTTAGAATGATTTAGTTTCTAACAGTAAAGGTAAATTTGTGCACGTAAAACATAATACAAAGTTGTTTTGCGGTTTTGAAACTCAAAAGTCTATATTTTTTCTTTGATGCCGCATGTTATGGGACTGGAAATGTAAAATTGGTGCTCGAAGATAAAATGGCGTAAGATTTGAATCGACGTATTGTAAGTTTACATTAAGTTCTAACAAAGCCATGTTGACAGATTTATTGCAAAAAAGATTTATAAATAGTACAAATTGTGTAACGCATAGAATTTGTTTGAGACTGGACAGCTGAATGCTAATAATAAAAGTTTATTTTTACTTTTTTCATTTCTGTACAATGTTTTTAGAATATAAAATAGTTTCTCTGATTGTTTCATTAAAATGAATTCTTATATTATATGTTTCTTTGTATGAATACGTCACATTTATTCAGGAGTAGCTAATTTAATTTTGAAATTTAGTTTTAATAAAGTATTAGTGCTTAGAGGTCTGTTGGTAAACCGACTAAACTCCAAGATGGTCACGATGGTCATTGGTTCGAACTCCAGGACACACCTCTGCCTCTTCGAAGTCTTTTGTGTATTGATAGTCAATCACCACGCATTATGACGGTGAATGAAAACATTGGGAGAAAACCTGCATACCATAGCAATTTGTAAGAATTTCTATGATATGTCCGCCAACGCAAGAAGAAATTGCAAAATGAGAAAATGAACACTTCATAATATATTTAAATATTTTGTTATTATTAGAAATTCTATAAATTTATGTATTTTCTCAAATGAATAAGGAGAGTACAGAACTCTAACAAAACATTTTTAAAGCTTATTTTTTACTATTCAGTGACTTATTTTAACCAGATTTATTAAATGTCGTAAAATGCATAAATACCATAATATAATAAAATATCTTTGCAACAAAATTTACGAGTATATCCATCTAATAGCAATACATATCGCATATTTATATATAGTTCAATAAATAAGGTTTCCCTATACAAGTGCACAGACCTTAAGTAAATATAGCCTGTTAAACAGATGTCCTGGCACGTGCTCCCGATGCTAATATAAAAGTGACATTAAACCAGACAGGAAGCATAAAAACTAGATAAATATTTTTACGTTGAATAAACTGACTAAAACGTTTTTTTTATTGCATTGAATGGCGAGACGAGCATTCGTCTGATGGTTAGCAATGCGACCGCTTTTGGACGGTATAAAAACAAGAGCCTTGAATTACAAAGCAATGCTTGACACTCCACTGCGTTCTATACCATAAGACATAAAATGTTTAGTCTCAATATGTCCAGTAGTTACTCTGGCTACAATGTCCTTCAAAGCAGACACAATAGGGCATTTAACCATCTGTTGGCGGGAGAAATAGACATTGCGGTGGTACCTACCCAGGCGGCCTCTCACATATGGGAGACCTATCTAGAATGCCAAAAACTCAGCTACGTTAAAAATTGTAGATGCTCAAGGACAGCCTCGGTGGTGTAGTTTTACTACGGTTATGTTAGGCTGAGGTCTCGGATTCTAATCCCAGGCTAGGTTGAGTTATATTAAAATTTCCATTTTCTTTATCACTCAGAAATTTTCGCTCAATTTGACGATAGGCTCGCCCGCTAGCACATTGTGGGATGGAACAAACAAGGCATAGCGTGGGTGTCCTGGTTGATATCAGGAGAACCTCTGCCTACTTTCTTCATGGGAAAAAGCGTGAATTTATGTCCAAACTTTATATAAAACTGGATGTTTCTACCTACTACTACAAACAACAGTAACAAGTATATACGTATGTATGTTCAAAACTGAGAGCAAACAGTCTCGCACGCGCCGCACCTGGACGCTAGTGATGTAATCTATATCGATAACTGAACCAATATTTATCCAGGACTGTTGTGTCAGGTGGCGGAAGTCTTGGGTAGACCCTTTCTATATGTACTATATTTGTATGTGTAACTTTACCGATATTTTATTTCATAAGAAAAAATAATATATATCAAGTGTGTGGTCACCTGTTGGTAAAGCGACCAGACGCCAACGCCAATATGTTCAGGGTGGTCATGGGCTCGAATCCCAGAACAGGAAATATTCAAACTTTAGCGATTTGTAAGAATTTCCATGGTATGTAAAGTCCGCCAACCCTCACTATGCCAGCGTGGTGGATTATATAGCCTAACCAGTTTCAATCGTACTCTGAGATATAGAGTAGGCCCGTGGCCTGCAGTGGGACGTATATGGGCTGATACAGAAACATTTTTTCAGAAGATTACAATTTTTCAGAAGATTGTATTGAGTGAGGAACATCGTGTATATTGATTTATATGCAAATACAAGTGGTATTTGTTTTATGATCCCCCAATCCAGCAACAGTAAGTCCAATGCTGAAGCTATGCATCGCCTTATAGACCTGTTGTAAGCGGCCTGCATCCAATGACTTCCTGCGACCTTACCAGGTCATACGTCTACCTTGTGGATGGTAATTTATCAACATATTGTGTAGAAAATAAATAATATTTGACACACTATTGTATAAGATCGTGAAAATAATATCAAAAGACCTATTTAACTATACAAACCAACCTATTTAAAAAAATAATTGGAACTCTACCATTTTTAATAAACTTCAGCTATTTTGTCGATAACATACAATAATACTACATCACTAAAATTAATTCTAACATCCATGCAACCGCATTTCATCTCGCCAATTCCTTTAAAAAATACTTGGAGATGTTTTGTGTTTCAATAGAAATGGGCAGCTGATTTTTACTTGTTCATACAAACTTACTCAAATATCCACATTGGATAAACCAAGCTAATACAAATCATAACTCAATGGCATAAAGTTTGGAATTTATTTTGCGAGCGGTAATGTTAAATTGGCATTTGAAAACACGCGTTCATTGAAAAGGAATTAGTACTCAAATTACTTGACTTTGTTAAAACCCGGAGGTCTTATTACGGTGGGTCGTGTAATTATTGAAGAATTAAACGTAGTGTTAATATCCTTAAAAAACTTAAGGAGTTTACGGCTTGTGTTTAATTAGTGGTGTGAGTAGAGAAAGGGTTGTTTTGGTGAATTAATTTCGGGTTGATGTTTAAAAAAGTTTGTTGAACTATTGAATTAAACTATTTAATTTATTATAAGTAATTAAGGTATCGTGATATGTTTATTATATTTTTTATGTTAATACGTTTTGAAAGAAAATCCAATATGTGTTAATTTGTAACTTAAACTTTTTCATTTTATCTAGTATCTGCTATACTTTTTTACTCATGGGAATGACGAGACGAGTATGATGGTAAACGTCATGCCACGTCTGGTCATAAACAGAAGCAAAACTGCTAAGAATTTGTGTGCTTGAACTTGTTTAAGGTAACAATTCTGTGATAATACTAATTATAAACCTTACAGAAACATTTTGGAAATTTAGAAATCATGCCCAATGTTTTTTTTTCAGTTTCTTTTTATTGCAATGAATGGCGTGATGACCATACCGTTCGTCTGATGGAAAACGATAAACAGTAGCAAAATCAATCAGCAGCCTGAATTCTAAAGCAATGCTTGGAGTTTTACTGCGCTCGCCATCCTGAGATATAAGATGTTAAGTTTCAATGTGTTCAGCAGTTACTCTGGCTACAATGTCCTTCAAACTTAGGATGATCACCATATAGTGCGCAAATTCAACTCACAAGGAACTTACATCATATACGGATTTAAAATACATAACATTAGAAACTAAATATTTTTCGCTACAGTAACACGTTATAAAATAACATTTTAAATATCAAAAATTAAATTTTACTAAATAACTCGAGCTCATCACTGCGGAATTAATTTCAAACGCCACACTTTATTGTGACAAAAACAATGCTTCGCTACTATTTTAAAACGCACACGGTCCAGTGAGCAAGGGTCCTAAAGGGTGCCGGTTACTGTCGCCGAAATGACGCGGGCTGACAGAATTAACGCCTTTGTCATGTCATTTTTCTGTTTAGTTCGTGGCCATATACAATTTTGATGTTATGAAGTAAAAATGTTCTATTAAATTTAAAAATATACAGAGTATATCAAGACTGCTACCGAAAACAAAGCCGGCTGGTAGTTTTAGTGACTACAAACACAAAGCAACTAAAATTTTCGCAAGAAAAACGCTTTTTTTTATGATTTTTTATATATCGTAATTTTTGGGTGTTAAATCCTTAGTTTTTGCTAAAATAATAATTTAAACTCTTGTATACCTTAGAGTCCTTATAAATAAAAGGGTATATACTATTGTTTTAGAAAAATAATGAATTTACCATCAAAATACGACCATAGGAAAAAAAAATACAAAAAAAAAAACATTTTCTGTTGCAATGAGTCTGAAGTTACTAAAACTACTACCCGGCTTCGTTTTCGGTAGTACTCTTGAGATACCCTGTATATGATCGCTCAAATAAAATATTGGTGTAAGTTAAGTAGAGAATTTAAATACCTATGTACGTCTACATCGAATGAGGGTAGGCAGAGACTAGCAACTGTCACGAGTAACGATTCCGATGCCTCTTTCTCCTTCTTTCATAAAACGTCTGCTGGCTATGGGTATTCTTAAATTTGCCTTTTTGAACAAATTAATTAATTAAGGTAAGGTCTCCACGGGCCCACTTTTTCAGTATTTCTATAAAAAAGGTCTGATAAATACTAAAATGGTTTTTTGTAAATATCGTGCCGAAAACGAACTTATATTTGTTTTGATCAAAATGGACAGTCTTCCCAGAATCTAAGATTTATAAAAAAACAACCCGTAACCCGTTTACCAGAATAAAATAATGTCATCAATACAGACTTATTTAGTGTAAACGTTTTCTTAGTGAACTTTCTGTAGACGATACTTCCATTTAATTAACAATTATAATGACTTCGTAATGAGCCAGTCATAAAGCACTTATTGAATTCGACGACGGCTGCGAAATTTCTTATAAACTCGATGATTATCACTTTTCAAAATTCACAACACATTACTAATTTCTCAATGACTTTTAACTTCTTCTAAGCCTATTTTTCATAAGTATGTATTTGAATTTTCATCAAATGTTCTGTAAAAATCATTTGGAACATCATGTAAAGAGGTGTATTGCAAAGGGTATTCAATTACGGAAAAGTCACTTGCACAAAAGAATTAAAGCAATTCTAGAAACGATTGCCTGACGTTGGAATTTACCCAGATATGTAACAATCCATCTAGGTTACTGAGGAAACGAGTTACGTTCTTATTAGAGTGAGTACGATTGAATATTTCTTTTTTTATATTGCAATAAATTAAAGACGTGCATTCGCCTCATGGTTAGTGATACAACCGCTCATGGACAGTAGCATAATGAAACAACTAGTAAATACAAAGCAAGGCATGGCATTCCACTGCGCTCGCCATCCTGAGACATAAGATGTTAAGTCTCAATATGTCCAGTAGTGACTCTGGCTAGAATGCTCTTCCAACTGGAACACAACAGTGTTTTAACACTGCTATTTCGCGGGAGAAATAGACATTGCGGTGATACTTACTCAGGCGGTTTCTTACATATGAGAGACCTACCACCAGTTCGTTTCGTAAATGGTTTAATAACAAAATCGTTTATTCAGTACCGAAACTATTAGGTTCAGACATAATTATTGCTTTTTGAGTAGTTTGCTTATTTTAGTAGATAGACTTTGAAATTTCTTCGCTAGTAAAACTTATACAACGTGTTCTAAAAGCAATTCCTCTTAAATTAAGTCAAATCAAAATCGCTATAAAACATTAGAAAAAGAAATCATTATACTGGTGGTAGGTCTCTCATATGTGCGAGGCCATCTGGGTAGGTACCACCGCAATGTCTATTTCTCCCGTGAAACAACACTGCTTAAATGCACTGTTGTGTTTCGGATTGAAGGACATTGTAGCCAGAGCAACTACTGGACATATTGAGACTTAACATCTTATGTCTCAGGATGGCGAGCGCAGTGGAATGTTGCTACTGTTTATGAGCGGTCGTATCGCTTACCATCAGGCGAACGGCATGCTCGTCTGGCCAATCATTGCAATAAAAAAAAATAAGAAATCAAAAATTATTTTATTTTCCCTCTACTAATCATTGATTACTGAAGATTAATTATAAATTTTTACCAAGTTATTCCCCAGCGTGGAGATCTTAATTAAAAGAGAAGTTAAAAGGTTTCTTGAGGGTCGGCAACGTGCGATCCACACCTCTGGTATTGCAGCCATCTATAGGCTACGGTAGCTACTTACCCTCACGAGTCCGTATATAGATACAACTCGAGTAGGATTTGCGAAATGCGAAATGTCGGACGCCAACCTACAAGGTGGACGGATGATCTGGCTAAGGTTGCAGGAATTCGCTGGATGCAGGCCGCTTCCAACAGGTCATTGTGGAGATCATTGGGGGAGGCCTATGTTCAGCAGTGGACTTCCTGTGGCTGATATGATGATGATGATGAGTAGGATTTTGTGACTCGAGTCACTTGAGTAAACCACTTACACTTTTTACGAGTTTCAACTTGTTTAGATATAGAATGTTTCAATCGTCTTCACCATCAGCCCATTGTAGTCCACTGCTGAACATAGGCGGCTCCCAAGGTACACCACAGAGCCCGGCTTGCTTCTTATGCATCCAGTCGCTGCCAACCCTGACGCGTTTTGGAAAACGTAGCATGGGACGCCATCTGGCAGACGGCGGGAATATCTAATTACCTTTATTAAATTAGTAATATTTGGTAAAATGAAATACAGAATCTACCAGACGCGCCCAGTTTACTTGGTAAATCGAGTTGACTCGGCAACTCGAGTAAAAACGGCTCCAGTCGCTTCACTAGGACCGTATGTTTGTTTGGGTCCTATGTATTATTTTAAAAATGTACTTTTTTAGTTTAAAATCTCGGTCTGGATTGGTCTTGGCTCTGTATATGCCCTCACTCATTAGTCGCGAGAAATGTTATTAATAAACGCGGGGAATGCGACTGTTGGCATCGACAGGTGGAGATGTAATTGAATATCGATTTTATACGCCCTACGCTTGTTTTTAGTTATTTATATCTACGGATAGTGTTTATTAGTGTATAATATATTGATGAACGGTTGAACGGTAGCGACTGGATGCATAAAGCAGCAAGCCGGGCTCTTTGGCTTTCCTTGGGACAGGCCTGTGTCCAGCAGTGAACTGCAATAGGCTGATGATGATCGGTTGAAGCAGTTAATTGTATAGATACATTATATGTGGAGTTAATGAACAAAACTACAGTGACGATGCCGTAAATAAGTAACACCTATCTTTAGCTCTCCTTAATTCTTTTGCTAGGTAAGTAATCGATATGAAGGTTATTTTATTTAAGTAGTTGTAACTATGAATAACGTATAAACATGTAGATAACGAACTATATACAAAAGAATATAGTTAATTTTATCAACAATCATAGCTTGCAAATGGTTTCTTAGATTTACGCGAAAAAAATAAACCAAATTCGCGATGAAATCTGTAAATAATAATTTTATTTCAACTATCACAGCTGTACGTACAGATATTTCCAAAACGAGTTCTTTTAGGATATAAGAGGAAGGTGAGAATATATTCTATGACAAAATTTGAACTCTCAATGCCCAAACGTCGATCTCAAGTATTATTATTTCAATTTATTGTTATTAACAGAGGTCTCGGGATCGAATCCCGGTTCAGGCAAAGTGATATTGGATTTTTCTATTTATCACCAGCCCGGAGTCTGAAAGTTGTCCCCGACATGGCGGAAGGGTCGCCCACTATCACATCGTAGGACGGAAAATACATGGAGAAATGTGGTTGTCCTGGATGCACTTCTGCCTACCCCATCTAGGAAAAGGCGTAAGTTTAGTTAAAATCAAGGTTCGTACTTTCTCGGAAAATAGATTATTTGTCTACAACTACCAACAAAAACACCACAATACAAACCAGAAATCATATCTTAAAGATTTTAAAAATAACTTGAGAGGCGAACCACTGATTTGCATAAGGAAGGGACTCTACCCTTGTTTCCTAATTGTTTTTTATGCATGTGTAACAATTAAAATTAAGAAACATTGTGATGTTACAAGACATTTATGTAAATTTGTCTTGAACACCTTGTTAGTTGTTATGAAATATTAATTTCAATGGATTGGGGATGTAAAAAATGTGGTTCATGCTGTTTCGCTTCATTGGTAAATGATTGAAGGCAACCGGTTCCCAGGAAGATTAAGTATTTCGTATTTTCAAAAATATGTGTGTATGGGCTTGTTTTTTAATTTTTTTATTTACATAAATATTGCTCTTAGTTATGAATTTTGTCAAGTGCCAATAGTTTGTCCCATTTTTTTGAGATGACCAGATGAAGAAATGAATGAAATTAAAATACATAATTGAAACTTTATCAATTTGAATTACCATAAAATAAATATTTGTAACATATACCTCAATTCTAACACCAAGGGGCAAGAGAATTTAATTTCACGCCTCAATAATTACGAATAATAATAATCACTTTCAAATAATTGTAAGTAGTTAATTCGGAATAAACCCGTCTTACCGACTGTGAAACCAGTGTAAATCAAACATACTAGTTCCTGAGTCCGTTCACAAATAAATCAACTTTGTTTTGACCCCTGACCCCCCGAGGTTTGGGGGACAAGCCCCCTGCGCGATGCTCTCACGACGCTAACGATTCTCCGATGACGCGTTTATTTTTATGTTCTATTTTATGATACATTTCTGTCATGTTTTCGAGTGCTTTTGAGCCATTAAAAGTTTGAAAGAATCATCAAGATTCATTTGACAGGTAATGGCATTTTTATTAAACTAAGACAGCCCACTACTGCGTCCCTAAAGGGGTAGATATTAATGATTAAATCTGCACTTCAGATCTTTATTGTGATATAAGACGGACCAGCTAAGGATCTATTCAATTGCAATTTGATGATTTTTCATTACATTTTTCTGTTGCATTTATGGATATCATTTTTAGTATATTTCAAGACTAACAGAATATTGCATTCAAAATATTTGTAGGCTAGCTTTCAGCTAATCTTATCAAATTTTCGACAGCGTTTAATCAAACTATGATTTAAAGTGTTTGCAAACTTATGTCAGGTTTCTGTAATACGTTCTGTACTCTTGATCATTTCACGATCAGTGATTTGACAATATGCATATTATGTTTGTACCTGTATCAGCCCATATACGTCCCACTGCAGGGCACGGGCCTCCTTTACAATCGAGAGTACTATTGAGAGTGGTTAGGCCATATAGTCCACCACGCTGCCCTGGTGCGGCTTGCCAATATGCATACAAAAATCATATTTTTGCGAATTAATTGTTAAATTAATAAACATATTTTAGTTGAACACGCTCATTATCATCCCGGGCACAAATCAATTCAATATCCTCTAGAGTTAATTGAAGATATTCAGCGGTGATTCTGTCATTGTTATTTGTCCTCATCCCATACCACCAACGCCTTTAATAAAATTATTATTACCAGCATCTGTCGCACAATACCTCATCTAACTTAAGGTCAACCGTTGGACATAACTCACGCAAAATTGGAGCGATAAGAAACGCACAAGATTGAATCACCGTTACACATATGCATCCGAACATCAGCTGCCCTGACACAATGAGTGCTCTCGTTCCAACAGCCATTGTGATCGTGACACCATTGTTATCTCAAAGTTCATTCAAATAGGAACTTCCGTGTGCGAAAACGAAGACGCAACAATGCCTTCCTTCGCCCTTCATTTTTTTTATGTCCGCGCGAAACTTGTTTTTTTTTTTCATGTAAATGTTGATTTATTTTCGTCAACAATGCATCGTTGGCATGGGAAATTTACGGGCTCACCACTTGAGAATAAGGGTAAAGTAACCCGCCTAACGCCTTGTGTACCGCTTTAAATTTCAAGTTAACAATGCAGTCAAATGAAGTGGGAAATTCGCAGAATGAAAACTTGATTTTTTAGCATTGTATAAGAAAAATAATTAGCTAAACGGGTCAGGGGGCATGCGAAAAATCAATGTATGGTGATGTTAAAAGCTTTTAGGATGTCTTGGTCAAACTATTGTTACAAGTCCGGTTAAGTAATCTTGTAATTGGACTCTGAGGTTGGTTAGCAATATGGAATAAGCAGTGATTTCAACCCCAAGTCACAAGTGTAATGCGAATGCTATGTGAAGCATTTGAAATATTGTGTCTTCAAGTCCATCATCATATGTGCTAAATTTATTTATTTATAAATACTATATTGTACAACACACAAATTAACAGAAATAATAATACGAAGCGCTTATATACACATATGTGTAACAAACGGCGGTCTTATCGCTGTTGGCGATTTCCTTGAGTCAATCTTAAGAGCGTATACACCTTGCGCGCAAAGTCAACTATAGGTATTTCTTCGTTAATTTCACGCACACATAAGAGACCAAAGCTGTGTGCGTAGAGCTGCCGCGTCGGCTCGCTATACAATCGGCTCAAACAACTTTGATCCGTGCGCTTCAAATATTCAATTGAAATGTAACTGTAATATAATATCATAAAAATATTTTATGTGCATTATAAGTAGACAAATATTATTGTGCAAGCAAAGAATAATACAAATTTAGATACTAATCATATTTTCGTTATTATTACATTGTTAAGTTGCATTCAAATCAGTGTTCAATCAGTAGATACTACGGACGTTTTATTAATCATTTCGTGTTCGAACACATAAATAGTGTTAGGGGCCTTACAACTCCTTACAATTACGAAATATATTTAATTTTATATTACAATACATAACATAGTTTAGCCTCGGAATTACGTCCCATTATATTACCTGAAACATAATTTATACTCACTACAAAATCATTGTAGGTAATAAAAATAATTAAATATTTTACTACCAAAGTACTAAGATGTGGTAATCGCATTCCGCGCGTGGCTATTTTTACTACGCGCGGCATAATCGACTGCAGCCAGGCCGGAGCGACGAGCGATACGTCCTCCCTCTAGAAGGCCTTGCGGCGGTCTGATTTGATTCACGTCGGACAGCGTGTTTTATAGTGGTTTTTAAAATATTTGTAGAAAACATGAAACCTAATTTTGTTGAAATATAAAAATGGTAATTTATTGATAAGATGTTCTTCTATTATAATATGCAATTGTTATAAAAAATTATGTACGATAAGTTGGTGAAAAAAAATATGTTCTTGACGAGAGTTTCTGAATAATTTCGCATTGTTTAAATTTTTATTTTTCAGGAACTAAACACAAAAAGATTATTTTTCTCAGCAAAATCCCTCCATAAGGGTCTTATTAGTCTGATAATATTTTTATTTTCATCTTATATTTAGTGGTTAAGGATATCTTAAGCTTCTAAATTGCCATTTAAAGCCTAAATAACGAAACTTGTGTTCAGTAATCCGTATAGTACTCACAAATTATCCATCAATCTATAATGTTTTCCACCAAAATCCCTAGATGACAACCTTTTCTAAAATTAGTAACAATTATTTTTCCTTTAAATTGTTTATTGGTGGCTATTAACTCATTTGAAAAGTCCTGTTTTTAAGCCAAAAAGCGCGTGCAGGGTATAAACGCTCTTAAGATGAACTGCAATAAAGTACGGAAGAAGTGGGTGGTCACGGTATAGGATAAAATAATACAAAGAAACAAAAAAAATATCATGGTATGAGGATTTTTTTTTTATTTAATTAAATAATAAACTACATAAACTAACTACTAATACGTTATATGATAGTTAAAATAATAATTTATGAGAGAAAAATCAAAGTGATAATTAATGTGACTTAAGACGATTTTTGGATTTGGGCTTTTCTATTATATTTTAGGAAATGAAAAAATATTTTCTACGCATGCTATAAATGGCAATCAACCAGTACTCTATCAGTCCATAAACGTCCCATTGCAGGGCACGAGCTTCCTTTACATTCGAGAGGACAATAATTGAGAGTCGAAATAAATATAAAACAGTAGAAACACATCTTGAAATTATGTGTTTATTTTTAAGATATTTCAATATTTGGCTTTGTTTAGAGATGTACCATCGCTCAGCAATTTCTATCGCATTTACCACGGAGTGTGCTTTGAAGAATTGTTCGGTCTTATCCCTGCTGCTAAGTTCCGTCGTCCGTACTGTGCCTCCTTAAACGTATTTTTTTTAAAGCCGCATAGGGCTGACTGTTGACTTCCTCGGTGGCGTAGGTGTACTACGGTATTTGTACTAAGCTTAGGTCTGGGGTTCGAATCCTGGGTTGGGCAAAGTGATATTGGATTTTCGGAATCAGGAGTTGTGCCCAATATGGCGATAGGCTCGTCGGCTATGACATCGTGGGATGGAACATACAATGCAAAATGTGGACCAGTAGCACCTATGCCTATCCCATTGAGAAAAAGGCGTGAGTTTATGTATATATGTAGGTCTAATCGGCGGTCTTATCGTTATAAGCGATTGGAAGACAATGCATATAAACTGAAACCACAGAGTAAATTCAATGCACCTGATGCAATTCAATGCTGGTGAATCCGACGTTATATAATCAGGCAAAAAATCATGTGGGTCTTATTGTGTGGATGAATCTGAAACGTGACACACTTACGTCATAATGAACAAACTGCCATACTCAGACACATTTTAAATCATCAATAAATGTAGATTTTGCGAAGATAATAATTTAATTTAAGTGAGGAACAATTTAATTGACATTATACGTCTCTATGGGTTTGCTCTATACTCCAACACGAAGTTCGTATATTCGGATGTAAAACATTAATGTATAAGATAAATGTTTTCCTCGTCTAAAAGTCAATACTATTCTGTATTTAACTTATCATTCACTTCGAATTTAGTCTAAGATTATGACGTACTTTACTGGTATCTGGGTAGGTACCACCGCAATGTCTATTTCTCCCGTGAAACAACACTGCGTAAATGCACTGTTGTGTTTCGGATTGAAGGACATTGTAGCCTGAGTAACTACTGGACATATTGAGACTTAACATCTTATGTCTCAGGATGGCGAGCGCAGTGGAATGTTGCTACTGTTTATGAGCGGTCGTATCGCTTACCATCAGGCGAACGGCTCGCTCGTCTCGTCATTCATTGCAATAAAAAAAAAACGTACGGTACAGGATTCGAACATTTTGTAAAGTATTTATTGGTTTTTCGTGGGATGTTTGAACATTTGTCATTGTGACGACGTGTCGACGTCGTCATCTTCGGGCCGTAAGTGTGACGGGTATTAATGAACATAGATCATTATTTAGTTTTTCTTTCATTATGGCACAACAATCACATACATATTCCTCATCACACATTAAGATTGTGTCGTGGGTATCAAGAACTAGGAGAGATCAGTCTTACAAATATCCCGACCCGAAAAAAATATGTGGACGGTACAAATATTTTTCTCGGGGGGATCGGACACAAGGCCCCTGGTTTCACAGTCGAGCTTTGACCAACTGCGAGCAGGCTGTCTCATGATAAACGTATTGCCGTCCAAATTCAATGATAAGAATGGCATCAGACTGTGGTCTTATCCCATTGGACATAATTATTATATTATGGACATAATTATGTCCACTAAGTTGCCTCTTCGCATTACGGCGCTACTTAGTAAATAAAACAAGATCTTAATGAAAGTAATTAGATCAATTAAACTCGCGGTCGATAGTGGTGGGGCGTGGGGTGAAACGGGATGGGGAGGAACGTCGGATAATTACACGGGGAAGTGGAATGAGATTGCTCGCTTCTAATGAATTTATATGGTCTAATGTAGGAACAGTAATGTAATTATTGTGGAGTTTAGAAATTATTTACAAAATAAATTTGATGATTACGGTCTCGTGTAGATAAAGTCGCAGCAAATGTATGGTAGTGAGGATCTAGGCTCGATTCCCAGTTGGGACAATCTACTTTGTTAGTTTTTATTGAAATAAAACTATTGTTTTGGTTTTATCGTGATTTTGGTTATTTTTTAACGTTTTTATCCTTTCTAAGGCTCAGAACACTTTACAGCAGCAGTTTAAAAAAAGGAAACACAATCAAACATCAGCGTAAAACTGAATATTTTATTCCAGTGCATAACGTTCATTAAACTTATGTGCGTTTCCTAAGACTGATTTTTTTATGGCTATAAGCTATTAGACTAGAGCGGACATTGTTAACAAAATCTATGCACATTGTGCTAGTATAGGATTCTCAGTGAAGCGAGAGCTAAGATGATAGTGCGTAGGCGTGACAGAGTAAGAAACAAAAGGAGTGGTACGGTAATGTTCATTTTTGTTACAAAAATTTTGTTCGCAGTATCCTCTCTAGTTTATTATCTCAATGGCTATAGGTATGTTTTCTATCATAACACGAGTATCTTAGACCAAAAATTAGTTAGCGAATTGTGGGTGGCACTGAACCACCTGTATCTACCCCATGGATACAGGAATGAAGTTATTTATAAGCTTTTTTTAAGTCATAAAAGTTAGTTTAAGTTAACTAGACCGGTTAATGTTTTAACCGTTAGCAGATGCACTAGCACGAGCCTGTAACCTTTGCAAATGGCAACGCATTAAAATTTTAATTCATAGCAATGTGCAGAAAAAGTTTAAACGAAGACAAATATGCTTGTCACAGTTGAAAAATGACAATCGTTCTCTTTTCAAATGAAACTGTTTTTGGAATGGCAAAGGAAATAGACGTTATGCTAACATCCAGTAGGTATAAAAATTTAATTAAATCAACAAGTATTAACATATATCCCTGGCTCTATATTAAGATGATCACATATGATCACATATGAGAGAGATCGCCTCTGTAGGTACCGACCCACCGCAATGTCTATTCTCCTGTTAAATAGCAGTATAAATGCAATATTGTTTGCTAGTTTGAAGGACATTGTAGCCAGAATAAGTACTAGAGATATTGAAACTTACAATCTTATGTCTCAGGATGGCGAGCGCAATGGAATGCCAATCATTACTTTATCCATGAGCGGTCGTATCGCTTACCATGAGGTAAATGGCAGAATTGTCCCGCCATTAAAAATCAATCTTGGGTCGCATCAAATATTATAAGGGACTTTTCGGCCTTAAAACCCTCAGATATTCGTATGCGCCGCTATCATTGATTTTCTATTATCTTGTACAGTGATCCTATTTTAATGTTTGCGAATTTTAACTATACTTTAACAAATAAAATCCAAGAATAATTTTAATCACAATAGATTAGCAGGCAGTCTATTTACCAATTTACATAACCATAGAATAATTTGACAAAACCCACAGAAGTACCAATCCTTCAGTCAAAATCAATTTGTATTAATAATTTATTCGATACCAATTATCAAATCGTATGCAAACTACATTCACGCTTATTCTAAATTATCGCTCCAATAAATATCGAAATTGTATCACAACCCTAAAATTGTCTTGCACTTTTCAAAAAATCTAAAACAAACCCTATCTTAATCAGATAAGGTTGAAATTACATTGCAGGTCGAATGTTTAGATACATAAATAAGGTAGCGAATTGTAAGACGCTTTTATAAAGATTATCGTTAGGGCGTTCTCTGAGATTGCAGATAAAAGATTTTGCTCTAAAAAGATAACTGTCAAATTAATTCATTCTATTTTTTTGGGTATCACCCCTACCCTTAAGGATATTTTGTTAAAAAAAACGTGGGTAAGGATTGGGGTATAAGATTTTTTTCTTATTTTATTATTATAGTTACCTAGTTTATAAAATGATTTACTTGGGAGAGTTTCTGGGGTGAGTTTCAAATAAGTTTTGTGACTTGTGCATGAGAGTAATAATATTTGTTAGTGTGAATTAACATCACAATTTAAGCCTATTTTCAAGCATAAAACAGGCAATAAAAGTGCTTAATAGTAGCATATTATAATATCATCGTGTTTTTAATAAGCATGTTTGTATCTAACAAGTAAGTTTGTAGAAGAAAATCGCAATTTATTGTGAGGTAATTTTTATGTCATTGATAAAAATCATTCTAATAAGTACTTTTAATAAACTAAAGATTATTCATTAATTAACAACGTTGCTTCGCGATTTTTTTATTATCTATCGACATGCATTAACTTTGAACATGTATCATTTTGAAATTCTTAGTCAAAAGTCTCTGCTTCCACACCGTACGATCTAATAGGTTCATTGCACAGAAAAAGTTACGTTGCAGAGGCTAGAAAAAATAAAAATAAGAGTTCTTAAAACCCAAGGGTAACTTCTGCTTCAAATGTGGTGATTACTGGTGGTAGGTCTCTTATATGACAGGTCGCCTGGGTAGGTACCACTGCAATGTCTATTTATTCCGCCAAACGAATATTGTAGTCAAAGTAACTACTGGGACCCTTCTATATTCATCCGAAAAAAATTCAAAACTTCGGACGAACGAAGTTTGTGACGATACGAATGTACCTACTCTGTAAATGTTCGGATTGCCGATATATTCGAATCATTCATTCTTCGATCCGAAGATTCGAATTTCGTGTTACAGAGTAGGTTTCTAAACGAAAAACGTCACGAAGATTCGAATTTCGGATTTATATAGTAGGGCCCCTGGACACATTGAGTATGTCTCAACTTACTCTCAACATCTTATGTCTTAGGATGGCGAGCGGCTTGGAATACCCAGCATTGTTTTGTCCGTGAGCCGTCGTATCGCTTTCCATCAGGTGAAGCACGCTCGTGTTGCTATTTCATGCAATAAGAAAAGCCTACATCTAACACAAACAGCCTAATAATTCTTAGCATAACTCAATAAAACATAATTATAACTAGAAAAATCCACATTCCTTACAAACGTCTTCATAGTTCCGCCCTACTGGAAACTGCATAAAAACAGCAAAGTATTCATTACAGCTTTAACCCTATATCGGCTTAATTGCGACGCGCCTGCTAAAGGTCACCTGGGCTCGTTACATACTTCTAGTGACCTTTGTTTTTTCTAGAAACACTTATTAATAGTATTAGCAATTACAATAGTAGGGCAGATGTGAAATTGTAATGGCGGAATATGTGTTGTTGAGATGTTTGTGTTTTTTGGACTGTTTTTATCTTTGATGACATAGGTTGATTTTGCGATATTATTGAGGAAAAATATGTATGTTTCTGTACTGTATCACTACATAGTATAAAACAAAGTCGCTTTCTCTATCCCTATGTCCCTTTGTATGCTTAAATCTTTAAAAGTACGCAACAGATTTTGATGCGGATTTTTTTAATAGATAGAGTGATTCAAGAGGAAGGTTTATATGCTTAATATGTACACATCATTGTACAGAAATCTATTTGTACCCGGGCGAAGCTGGGCTGGGCCGCTAATTGTATATAAATCTTACGGCAGGGCACGAGCCTCTTCTACAATCTAGAGTACGGTTGAGATTAGCCATACAGTCCACCACGCTGGCCTCGTGCGGGTTGGCGGACTTTACATACTTCCTTAGAAATTCTTACTACTTTAATTAATTATTAATTTATTGATTAATAAATACACCCAACAGTCACATACATAGTCCTGACACTAAGATCGAGTCTTGTGTCGTGGGTATCAGAAACTGAGAAAGACTTATCGGTCTCAAACACACCCAGACCCGAAGCAAATACCTGTGGATCACGCGAATATTTGTGTCGGTGCGGAGATCGAACCCGTTATAAGGAAATTTAAAAATATATTTATAAGGCGAAACGTGGACGTCTTAGTTTAACCTTTGCCTATTCCTTCTAGTTCTGAGAAAAAGAAGAGTTCTGGCATGAATTTATGTATGTAACTTATTATTGGGTGTCGCGTCAACAAAATATTAGTGCTCAGTTAATTTTATTTTATGTCGATCAGTAAAATAAAAAAAAGAATTGAAAATATTTTTCATAAAAATAATTACTAAAATAACGTACATAATGAAGGTACGAATTCACACTGAGTCAACCATAGTCCAGCATAAAAAAAATAATTAAAAATTTTTAATCACCTATCCATTAACTTAATACAATCGTCGTACCGCGCAGCTACACTGATTCGTTCATATTCGCGTTAACCCTTTGTAACGCTCGGGGGTGTGGACGGCCCACTGCGCCCAGCGTGTAGGCGCCATTGTACCCCGCACAATGACTGGACAATACCCCCGAATGAATCGACGTGTAATGAACACACTGTGACTTTATTTTGTTAAATTTCTGACACGTGTACTCATTGTGAATTTTCGGTCTTAATAAACTTGGTACGGAGTGTTAAATTGTCGTATTTTTGTGCCTACGGCGTAAATATCCCGCGGGCGATTTTAGATGTATCCGATAGGTAAACAATAGTTAGCATTAGTGGAATGTTTTGATTGATGGTTCACGTGACAAACAATATAATTTCACTCGAAATATGAGGTGGAATAACAGCTTGATGGCTTGATTAGTTTGGTTTGCTAAGTTGCCTGAGGATTAATAAAGTCGCGATCTTTATACTTATCTTATGTATTTGAAGGCACCTATTTATATTTTCATAAGTCCAATGAATGTGTGTGGGTGGGGATAATTACTTTATAGTTTAACAATGGTCATTTGTTTTATTATTGTTGTAATTATTATAAAGCGATAAAAATACTGGTATCCATGCGAAATTCAAATTTGTAATAGGTACTTTAAAACTAAAGCATGCAAATTCTATTAATGCGTGATAAAGAAAGAACCAAAAATATTACCTTTAATTAAGAATCAAATCCAATTAACTCAAATCATATTGGTTCAAAATGAACTCTGCTCGGACCTATATTCTATTGACATTCGAGATTTACTCATTGAAATTAAATTTGTCAATAAAATCTGCAATTTATATAAAGGTACGAGTAAAACCTCTTTTGATACCTCTAAAAATTAGAAGTATTAATGGGTATTAACCATTGGACCTACTTCATCTATTATTGCCTTGACGTCCATGAGGGCAAATCACTCTCCTATGTAAGGAGGAAAATATCAGTAAAAATCCCGTCACATAGACATCTACGTGTCCCGTTACAAATTCAGTTAGTGTGAATCCAGTTATTTTAGCCCGATACCCCGGCGGATGAAGATAACAGTTCCGCATCTATTGTGACTCGTGCGAATTAGACTGAATTAAGATAGTTTTGTAGATAATCTTGTTTTTAGCAGTACTGTACTAAGGCACGGCTACAAAATTGATGTCTGGGATCGGGTAAAGTGATAATGATTTTTTCTCATTATCAGCCTGGAGTCAGGAATTTGTACCTAATATGGCGATAGGTTCGCTCCGTATAGCATCGTTTGACGGAATATACTAGGCGAAATGTCGGTGTCTTGGCATTTCTGCCTATCCTTTCTGGAATAAAAAGGCGTGAATTTATGTATGTAAAACACCCTTTGCTATATTTAAATCTAAGAATTAGGTGATCAATTATGGAGTAGCGATAGGTTTTATAACCGTAAATTATGATATTTCTAATAATTATGCAGCCCTACTTTATTTAATTTACTTTGAACCCCCTTATTGGATAATTTGGTCGAATTTAACAAAGTCCTAAATTAAATTATCACAAAATCCCCGAATAAATCCCACACATGCTTCGTAAGCAGTTTATCACTCAGGACGAATTTATTTAGTAACAGTTCAAACACAACTGTTTCAACTTTCGACATCTGTTGCCCGATAGATAATCTAATTTGTACAAATCGCTTGTGAACGTATAAAAATAAAATTAAATCAACCCACGACGAGTGCGGAAGTGCGTAGAAAAAAGAATATAAAGTTTAACAGTTGTTTACGAGTTGGAACAATAGGGGACTTTTTAACCAGTAAGGTGGACCCGATGCGGATTCCATCAAAGTATGTTTGATGTTCTGAACTAAAGCTGAAGTGAGGCAGTTTTGCTGACCTGTGTCCGGCATTCACGTTATTCAGTTATTTATAAAAAAATACTTTGCGTCTATAGTCCTTAACAATATTGGTGGCGTTTAACATTTAAGAGCAACTAAAATTAAATATCACGCATGCAGCCTGTGAGTCTGTCGTTTGCAGCTATAAAATCTCTCTCATGTCGGACAAATAATGCTCTTTTTTAATATTAGGTATTGTATACATTTGGCCAAAATGTAAACGAATTCCCAAGTCATCATAACTAAAAATTTACCAATAGCCAATCAAGCGTGAAATGCTGCGCATACGAAAATCCGTCACAGCGTTAATTATGGCATTTGAAAATCATCATTTGTCAATGTACTGTGCCTCCCGCGAGGCATCTTTCTCTACAGCAATGTGACAAATATATTAATCTATTTTTCACCCTTATTACAAAGCTATCAAAGTTCAAAATTGTGGGATTCCAATAAATGTAAAGTCATCCCTATTAATAATATCGACGGGTCTTTTTGACACCACATCGATGGTTTAAGTGTTGACAGTGTTCATGGAAATAAAGATTTTTGGTAATTAAGCACGTGCGTTGCAGTAACGAATAATATTTGATAAATTATTTGTTTTTTGTTATATTTGTACATGAATATTAATTTCATAACACCTTTACAAAATGATGATGTTGTTGAATAAAATATTTATTATTGTTTCAACATATTTTCTCTTTTTTTTTTACTTTATTTCCATAAAGTTTAATTCTAGTGAAAAGAGGTAGATGTCGCTGTAAGAACCACTAACGAAAACGTATTTTGTTAGATTTATATTTACAGGTACCACTATTATTCAAACACTTTTTTAAATTTCATTTCTCATTCACGACTATTTAAACATGGAAGTCTATCTTAAAAATCTAACATTTTGCGGTCCATATTACTACTCTATCCGTACATCAACCAACTAATATATATAACGTTAATGTCGCACTTAAATGGTGAAGGAAAACATCGTTAGGAAACCTGCATACCATAGCGATTCATAAGAATGTATATGGTATGTAAGTCCGCCAACCCGCACTAGGCCAGCGTGGTGGACTATATGGCCTAACCACTCTCAATCGTACTCTCGATTGTAGAGTAGGCCCGTGCCCTGCAGTGGGACGTATATGGGCTGATCCAGATCCAGATCCAAAATGTCGAACCAATAACTAAACTACTTAATGTTCTGGTTTGAATTACATTGTAGCCAAAGTAACTACTGGACATATTGAGACTTAAAATCTTGTGTCTTTGGATAGCGAGCGCAGTAGAATGCCAAGCGTTGCTTTGTAATCCATGGTGTTGTTTGGTTTTGCTACTGTCCATGAGCAGTCGTATCACTTGCTATCAGGCGAATGGGAAGCTCGTCTCGCCTTTCATTGCAATAAAGAAATATTATAAGTATAGGTTAGTTGCATGTTTAGGCGGTAAGCACCTACCGTCACGGTGGGTAAGCAGTGCTTATATAATTAAAATACGTGAGAATTCTACTAATTTGTCGCTTGACTCCAATTGTAGTCCGTGGCGCGTAGTTTTATCGCTAACAGAATTTAATTAACAGATATTATCTTTGGGTTATAATCACACCTGTTGTTCTAATTTCGGGGGAGAGATTGGTACTTTGTTAGTTTAGAATTATCTAATTTGATCAAATTGTAGACTGACAGGCAATGCAAAGCCTGAGTCAGTGCGTATAGATTTCAGAGAATAACATTTTCGCGACAATTTTGAATCCTATTTAGGTATTTCGCACTAAGAAAAAAAATAAAAGCTTTTTCTCTGGGTTAAATAGGACCTAAAAAGTACGTTTTTGTGTCGGATATTTTAACGATAAATATAATTGAAATCTCAGATAAAATAAGTATCTAATAGCTACATACATGTATGTGTAATTGTGTATAAAAGATTTTTTATCCATGTGGCATAATTCAAATCAATATTTTTTTACTCATGATGCAGTAACGAGCACGATTTAAAATTGATTTTTAACTCAAAAATATTTTATCTTTAAACAGAATTGAAGTTCACTGCTAAACTCCCTGAGTAAATTATATTTATGTCGCCTCGGTTTTCTTCTAGCATTGGAGATCACTTCTTTATCGGCAGATGTAAAGGCATAAACCGAATATATCAAAAGTATTTTGAAGAAGGGAGAACAATAAGAGTTAACAAATCAATGACTTATTCACACTACAACTTTTTAGACATTGGAAACCTAATATGAGGCGTGACCGATCGTATCCTTGTTAAATTACTGCGTGACGCTATTTATAAAACCGTTGAGTTTTCTGATAAAAAGCCCAAAAAAGTAAAGCTATAAATTCCTTTTTTAAGTACATTTTTTAATTCTAAATCAAATTCTATTGGAGTTTCTGGGTGGGGTAGAATATTATTGTATTATTATGTCCTTTTAAAACATCTACTGAGTATCTTTATGTAAAATACATTAAATATATTTCCATCTCTACTTTTTTGTTCTCTACATAAAATAGTTTTTATTGGTTAGTCAATATTTTAAGATGTCCCTTTTAAAATAGATGGAGCGGAATTAAATAAATACACCCAAGTCACATACATAGTCCCATACTAAGATCTAGTCTTGTGTATCAAAAACTACAAGAAACTTCTCGGTCTCACAAACACTCAGACCTGAACAAGTAACTCTGGATGGGAACCCGCGGCCTTTCGTTCTACAGCCGGCATCTTACCAACTGCGCCAAGGCAGCTATCAAATTCTAAGTCATTCTTCTACAATTTCGAAGCATTCAATCTTACAAGTTCACTACAAGTTCACTACGCATACCTTACAAGTTCACTACGCATTAGAAAACTTCATAAGTCTTAAAAATTTTAAGAGTACTCTATTTCTTGACGTTATGTTCTCCATGATTAACGGCCGGTTTCTATCTTTAATAAGAGATTTCTCTCGAAATTTCGATACATTTTTTGCTTCAGTAAAGAAACACAGCGATATTTGGATAAGGTGCATATATTTATACATATCTAGGCAAGATAATATTGTATGTCTATCTTTGTTTATTGAAGCATACAGTGGTATTGACATAGAAACGATATCCATTTTAACCTCTTGTTAAAGATAGATAGGATATAGAGAACGGCTGTAAATCGAACTTAACATCTAAATTACTTACAAACCATTTTAACTACGAGGCGTAGTTAAAGGATTTTTTATAAGATCGTTTATCAAAGAATATTAGAACAGGCTGTCAGAAGCGAGAAATTAACGCGTTGTAAATAAAGAATGTTGTTCGACGATATTTATATTGTCTGGAGATCGACGCGTGCGCATGTTATACACCTGCTATCAAACCGGACAGCTATTCCAAACATTATAAAATAAACTATCATTAAATAAGCAACAGTCACGTACGTATTCCTGGCTACAGTACATTATCAAGTCTTGTGTCGTGGGTGTCAAAACCTACCAGACTTTTGGGTCTAACAAAATCCGAGTAGAAATTACATACATACAGGTAGACAGAGGTGCCAGGACAGCCACATTTCGCCTTGTATGTTTCGTCTCACCTATCACATTTTATAAGTGGCGAGCCTGTCGCTATATCGGGCACAAATTCCTGACTCTGGGCTAATAATGAATAGAAAAATCCAATACTACTTTGCTCGAACCGGGAATCGAACCCGAGACCACAGCTTTGTAACCGTGCCCTAGTACAAATACGCCACCGAGCTAGTCAGTTAAAATTAATTACTACAAGTGAATATAAACTACAAGTGTGACTCACAAACATAATGGTTTCTTAGATTTACTCGAATGTTACACATTGATATCCAGCTATTATATACAGATTTTATAGCGGATTTGATTTATTTAAAGCTGTAAAGTAATCGAAACGTCGCGTCGCGTTGTTGGGAAGTAAAAAAAAAAAAAAATTAATTGATCGAAACCAACCAACTAAGCCACTTCAGCTGGTAAATAGAATATACTACATAATTACAAATTGAATCACGGTGGTAGAACCTTTTTATTACATTGGTCAGGCAAAGGAGCAAACAGGTTACCTGATAGTATTCGACCACTGCCCATGAAGATCCACAACGCTTGGACCATGGACGTCATAGATCAGAATCAAATCAGGAGGAGAGCGTGAAGGAAGAAGTATGGGATGAGGAAATGGGTATTGGATATCCGATAATCTAACCAAACGAAACAGCAAAGCTGTCCCTTCACAGCGGTCTCTTGTGAGAGACAGTGGTATCGAACCAGACGAGCCTGCCAATGCGTGCTGAGTCATGGCTAACAACAGCGTGGTTCTACCACTTGCAAGATCTTAATAACGAGATAAAAAAATATCTCACTGAAGGATTTTACAGCATTTACCATTAGCTGCATCGTAATTTATTTTCTAACACTTATAATTTCTAAGATTTAAGAGCGTATACACCTTGCGCGCAAAGTCAACTATAGGTATTTCTTCGTTAATTTCACGCACACATAAGCGACCAAAGCTGTGTGCGTAGAGCTGCCGCGTCGGCTCGTTATACAATCGGTTCAAACAACTTTGATCCGTGCGCTTCAAATATTCAATTGAAATGTAACTGTAATATAATATCATAAAAATATTTTATTTGCATTATAAGTAGACAAATATTACTGTGCAAGCAAAGAATAATACAAATTTTGGATACTAATCATATTTTCGTTATTATTACATTGTTAAGTTGCATTCAAATCAGTGTTCAATCAGTAGACACTACGGACGTTTTATTAATCATTTCGTGTTCGAACACATAAATAGTGTTAGGGGCCTTACAACCCCTTACAATTACGAAATATATTTAATTTTATATTACAATACATAACATAATTTAGCCTCGGAATTACATCCCATTATATTACCTGAAACATAATTTATACTCACTACAAAATCATTGTAGGTAATAAAAATAATTAAATATTTTACTACCAAAGTACTAAGATGTGGTAATCGCAGTCCGCGCGTGGCTATTTTTACTACGTACGGCAAAAATCGACTGCAGCTAGGCCGGAACGACGAGCGATACGTCCTCCCTCTAGAAGGCCTTGCGGCGGTCTGATTTGATCCACGTCGGACAGCGTGTTTTATAGTGGTTTTTAAAATATTTGTAGAAAACATGAAAACTAATTTTGTTGAAATATAAAAATGGTAATTTATTGATAATATGTTCTTCTATTAGAATATGCAATTGCTATAAAAAATTATGTACGATAAGTTGGTGAAAAAAAATATGTTTTTGACGAGAGTTTCTGAATAATTTCGCATTGTTTAAATTTTTATTTTTCAGGAACTAAACACAAAAAGATTATTTTTCTCAGCAAAATCCCTCCATAAGGGTCTTATTAGTCTGATAATATTTTTATTTTCATCTTATATTTAGTGGTTTCGGATATCTTAAGCTTCTAAATTGCCATTTAAAGCCTCAATAACGAAACTTGTGTTCAGTAATCCTTATAGTACTCACAAATTATCCATCAATCTATAATGTTTTCCACCAAAATCCCTAGATGACAACCTTTTCTAAAATTAGTAATAATTATTTTTCCTTTAAATTGTTTAGTGGTGGCTATTAACTCATTTGAAAAGTCCTGTTTTTAAGCCAAAAAGCGCGTGCAGGGTATAAACGCTCTTAAGACTTTTTTACAGTTTGAGAACCACTAATGGACACTCATATTAACTAATATTTATTTATTACAAAATGTTTTTACGAATGCATAATAACAGGGCGAGGACAGGTGAACACGTTCTGCCTCGCCTCCGACGCATAATTACTTGTTTGTTGTCTTGCAAAATTACTTGGAGTTTGGCATCTGATCTAAATGTTTTTGGAATGGTATAGACTTTGATAAGAACTATAATGATGCTTCTTTATAATAGGTATAAACTGATAAACAGAAAAAGATAGAAACACAAGATAGTTGTGTTTCGGATTGAAGGACATTGTAGCCAGAGCAAATACTGGGCATATTGGGACTGAACATCTTATGTCTCAGAAAATCGGGGGCAGTGGAATGCCAAGCATTGCTTTGCAATTCAAGGTGTTGTTTGGTTTTACTACTGCTCATGAGCGGTCGTATTGCTTACCATCAGGCGAACAGCATGGTCGTCTCGCCATTCAAAGCAATAAAAAAAAGTTGGTGGTGCTGACGTTTTCACCGTTTCTTAAATGCATCAACAATAATGTATCCACAATTTAAATGGTCTTGAGAAAGACTTTATTTATTTCATTGAAATTATCACGATTAAAAGTAATCCAAATATTAGTAAAGGTAATAATTTCTACATTATCGAATTATGAAAACATTATGTAATGTAAAATCAGGATGAGACGTTTTTAAGGGGGGTTTTTTTTGTATTTTTTTCTTTTTCTGGCAAATCAATACTTAATACTTTATTACCAAAATGAAGACAATATAGTATACTGAGTTTGATTTTACAATTTTAAGTCTTAGAGACACCTTACGACCTTCACGACTTGTCAAAACGTTTAACACTAAGAGCGTTATGATCTAGATTCTAGCGCAATTTTTTTTCGTGACATTTTATAAATCTGATGCTATAAATACTTTAAATAAATCTTCATAAACATTCCCACGTTCCAAATGGTAACAAGTGACCACGGCAAGCGCAATTCACCGCCATCCGTTACCAGTACCTCCGTTACTTGGTCAGTGGGTTCGATTCCGTTCTGTAATTAAACACTTTCCGTGAACGGTTTGCTGTTGGTTTACGGTAATAGAATATAGTTTAGTGGAATGAACTGTCAGACTTGTTAGTTTACGTATAAGTGATAGATTAGTAAATGGTTAGTAAGTAAAGTAGGTGTGTGAGACTATATGCTGCCATCGTGGCGCAGTAGGTTAGGCACCGGCTATAAAACGAAAGGCCGCGGGTTCAGAGACAAATATTTGGGATTTATAGATATATTTCCAGATCAGGGTATTTGTGAGACCGAAAAGTCTCTCGTTGTTTCTAGTACCAACGACACAACACTCGATATTAGTGTGGGATCGGGACTATGTATGTGACTGTTGGGTGAATTTATTATTTTTATCCGACTTAAAAAAATTAAGAGGTTCTCACTTAATCGGTATATTTTTTCATGTGCGTTCATTTACCTAGCGAGTGATGTTCATTATACCGGGTATATCAAGACTGCTACCGAAAACGAAACCGGGTGGTAGTTTTAGTGAGTACAAACACAATGCAACTAAAATTTTCGCAAAAAAACGCGACAATTTTTTTTATGATTTTTTAAATATCCTAATTTTTGGGTGGTAAATCCATAGTTTTTGCTAAAATAATAATTTAATCTCTTTTATACCTTAGAATCCTTATAAATAAAAGGGTATACACTATTTTTTTAGGAAAAAAATGAATTTACCATCCAATCACGACCGTAGGGAAAAAATAACAAAAAAAAATCGTCGCTTTTTTTTCAACATTTTCTGTTGCAATGTGTCTGAAGTCACTAAAACTACCACCCGGCTTCGTTTTCGGTAGCAGTCTTGAGATACCCTGTATAGTTGAAAGAAAAATCGTGAGAAAACTTGCATAGCGATTCGGAAGAATTTGTATGGTATGTAGTATTGTAAGTGCCTGGTGGTCTCTTGGTAAAGGCCCCACGCGGCTGCCAACATGTTCACGGTGGTCGTGGGTTAAAATCTCAGAGCACACCTCTGACTTTTTGGAGTCGTGTGTATATTGATAGTCAACCACCATACATTAACACGGTGAAGGAAAACATCGTGAGGAAACTTGCCTACCATATCGACTTCTATAGTAGGTATGTAAAGTCCACCAACCGGCACTAGGCTAGCGTGGTGGACTAAATGGCCTAATAATTCTCGATCGATCTTTCGATTTTAGAAGAGGCCCGTGGCATGCAGTGGGGCGTATATGGGCTGTTATAGAAATGAAGTTCATTTGATGGTAGGTCGTCACTATTACAGTACCAAGGATCATTTTTTTTAAATTTATCTATGGTATAAAGAACTGAAACTGAAGAAAGAGTGTGCGTGGTGGCCTGTTGGTAAACGGACTAGACGCGACTGCCCACATGTTCACGGTGGTCGCGGGTTCGAATCCCAGGGCACACCTCTGACTTTTCGGAGTCATGTGTGTATTGATAGTCATTCACCACGCACTAAAACGGTGAAGGAAAACATCGTGAGGAAACCTGCATACCATAGCGGTTTATAAAAAAAATTCTATGGTATGTAAGTCCGCCAACCCGCACTAGGCCAGCGTGGTGGACTATATGGCCTAACCACTCTCAATCGGACTCTCGATTGTAGAGGAGGCCCGTGCCCTGCAGTGGGACGTATATGGGCTGATACAGATACAGACAGATAAAGAACTATTTAAAACAAATTGGTGTTGACTCTACCAACATTCATCAGTGTTTATTTATTATGTCCTTTAAAAGCTGCTTTGGGGTAACTTCGTAATACAAGGATGGGAGGGGTAAGAACGAGAGCTCCTATATTTTATATGAGTGTACGTTCTTACCCCATACGCACTATTATGCTGTTACTCCAACCTTATATCAGTTTTATATTTTAATCCCTCGTACTAAACCGATAAAGCACCTAGCCATACCCCGATGATGCTAACGGCCTATAATTTTTTATTTAAAGGTAAACAATCACGGGATCCAAAAATAAACATAATTTTTACGTCTTCTACCTGGCCTTATCCTTTTTCTACTTGGAGCCTGGTATAACATTGAGATTTCAATATATTTTGGAAAAAAAATACTGATTTTAACGTAGGAAGGTTATGCTCGGTGACAAAATTCAACAATTAATAAAATTATGTTTAGTAATATCATGTACGATTATAAAATTATTGCTTAACAAAGTTTGCAAAACCTCGAATATCGTAACCTACCGAAAAACACTCAAAGTAGATAACTTGCCCATTCAACATATTTTAATGGCATTTTTATCAATGGGTCTTATCAAGGAGACACTGATACTCCGCCGCCGCCAAGATAAGGTGGGAAAACAATACAACGGTACAAAAAAGACCCCTGCGACATCTTCGCGACCGTTCCGCCTTGAATACCACTATACGCATCCCACTTATGTGCATACAAAACATGCATGAGTGAAAGAGACACACGCATCATGTGGCAAATGTCATACGGACCCCAGGTAGAATAGAATTCTGTGTTATTCGAACGCGGGCATTGCGCGGGAAAACACGCGAGTCTGCGCGAACACATCCTACGGCGGTTTTATTCGAAAATGGAACGGTATTCCAATTCCAAAATGAAATACACATCAAATATGTATTTTTAGATGTGTTTTATTCATTATTTTGATTTTGGAACGTGTTCTTTTTGTGTGAAGTGAAATGACAGTTGGATGTTTTTTGTCAGTAGTGTCATTGTGCAATAGGGATTTCTTTTCTTGCGACGGGAGCTAAGGATACGGTGAGTCGGGTCTCCATTCAATTGAGATATTCACTGCAACTTTGTATGCGTGTGTCTGTATGTGTGTATTATCTACTTTTATGTATAATTTTCAAAGAGTCTTATGTGCCGGTATTTTATTATTTTTATATGTATTAAGCTAAACTGAAAATGTTTTTGTTACGAAACCATCCGTTGTATTTTGTTTATGTACAAAAAATGTTAAATGGTTTATAGTTATTATAAGCAACATAATAAGTTTTTTATGCATTAAACTGTATAAATATCTTTAATCCTATTTGAAAGTCACTGCTTCTCAATTTTGCTCTCGGCAATCGTAACGAACTTTCCTCGAGGAACTGTTAAAACGTATTTTAATATAATTTAATTTGTCCCCAAAACTATCTCAAATAAATTATCAAAATCAAGACAAAACTCTAGCGGTCTTACAATATTTTATGAGTTGCAATAACCGTTTGAGAATGTACAGCTATAGAGAAAAACTGCCCCGTGGCAACAAGAAATGTCACATATACAATTTAATTTATAAAAAATGCATACATATAAATATTATAAAGTACTAATACACTGTAAGTAATATTTACATATTAATTAAGAAATAAAGCCAAATAATAAATACAGACTATTTTAAACTATTTATTATCAAGTGTATACTTGCTGAAAATATGTGTAAAGCGTATATAATTATGTTTTCTGAATTGAAACCTCTTTAATGATTGCTCTATAACCTTATAAAAAGATCGTCCATTGTTTTAAAATAAGTGGGGATTAGACATGACAATTCTTGCGACCACCTGTTGGAATGCTCTGAGAATATTTTCTTGATCTCATTTTCTTCCTACTGTGACTTAGTTTTATTTATTGTTTTTGTAACTGTTTTAGATGTTTTAATATATTTTGTGTATATTATTAATAAGGTCCAAGATAAATCATTGTACCCTTCAAATCTCACTTAAAATAATGTAGAGATCACATTATTTTTTGGTAAATAATAGTAATTTTGCTCCATAAGTGACTAATTGATGAGTATATGATTCTGTCTAGACAACATGCATAAAGTCACGCCTTTTAACCATGAAGGATAAGCAGTGGTATTACAGGACACCCACATTTCGCTCTGTGTGCTCATTCCCATGATGTAATAAGAAACAAGCCTGTCGCCATATGAGGCACAAACTACTGACTCAGGGCTGATACTGAAGAGAAAAATCCAATATCACTTTGCCCAACCCGGGATTCGAACCCGAGACCTCAGCTTTGTAACCGTACCGTAGTACAACTACGCCACCGAGGCAGTTTTATATAATTATATATAAATACGATCAATATTTTGTTAAGAATCATTTTTTACTTTGTTTCTACACGAATGAATGACAAATTAGTGGTTGCACATATTTAATATTAGTCGGCGTATAAATACATTGCAATTCTGCAACAGACAGATTGAACAGACATTTACTGACCAGACATCGAACCCACTTCAATGTCATATCATAATTTATACACCAGACAGGTCAAAAACTAAAACAAAACGAAATTCAAAAGTGTTCAAAAATAAAACATAAGTGACCTTTATTTCGATGTTAATAAAGGAAGATATAATCCAAATTGACAGCCTCCAGACGGAACTTTGGGTGAGAAGCCGGTTGTAAAACGGGAGGTCGCGGGTTCGATTCTTGCAATGAGATAACATTTAATTAATAAAATATTTACATTGAAAATGTGAAAATACACTTTTCGTACAAAACATTCTACGCATAGAACTTAGAAATTTATTTATTTCAAGGAAAATGCAAGTTTACAGTATTTTAACCAAAACACTTACATTCTAATTAATAAGAAATGGAACATATACATTATTACTGTTATTTCTAAAATTTTAACAATTAGAGACATTTATATATTTATCAGTACAAAATAAAAAAAAAACTAGTTAACAAATTAACAACAAAGTAAAAGTAAATATAGTAGTTTTAGGTAACAAAAATTGAAATAAATTAAAATAATCAAAAACTTAATAATATCTATAAACACTTATCATCTACAAAATGCAGTAATTACAATCTTATGAATTATTTTATGTATAGAATTTTTTGTCCTCTTCGCTCAAACTAAATTCAAAATTTGTTCAAAAGAAACCACAGATTCAATAACTAAAATAGATTTTAAAACTTTCTATGAATAATACCGTAAATGTTTATAATTAAACATTACCTACCATGTGCGGTGATCAAATCCGTGTCTTTTCATAAAGCGCCTGGCTTCTCACTCACTGCACCATTGTATAACTTCATACTATGTTCTGTATCAGCCCATATACTACCCACTGCAAGTCACGGGCCCTCTTCTACAATCAAAGAAAGAAAGAAAGAAAGAAAACACCTTTATTTGTCACTTATCACAACGCACACACTCATATGACATAAATATACATACACCATACAGAAATATAAAAATAAAAAAGTTTGTACGTCGCAAAAAAGTGACACGTAGGTGACCACTCAGCTTAATGTTGCCCTGCGGCGCGAGCCACAGCGCAACGCTGGTTTTCAGTGGTCACCTTGAGTGACATGCGAACGTCTGTCTGTCTGTGTGTGTGAATCAAGTGTACGATTGAGAGTGGTTAGTCCACCATGCTGGTCTTATGCGAATTGGCAAACTTTCGAACCATAGAAATTCTTATAAATCACTATGGTCATATTAAGTACTTAAGATTAATTGTTTTACAATTTCCACACGTAATTAAAACATTTTGTATAATCTTTTTACTATTGGTTCCTACTTTTTGTAGCGCTTCGACCTGCCAGCGCTCGGGTGCAAGTAGTGATCTATTAAAACTCGTTTCACATTTATCCTTATAATAAACCCAAATTACTCGATATACATGTAAATTATATCCCATGTATCATTCTGGTGAGTAAGCTACAATACCGCAAAGTTTCATCTTTATCCGTTTAGTAGTTTTTGCGTAAGAGAGTAACAAACATACACAAAAACTTGTTGTATGATGTATGGTTACGAGACCAATTTACAGTATTTTTATTTAAGATTCTAAAGTCTTTATCAGTTTATAAAGTATAAGAAGTCTAACAGTATCGCTTTTTACAGAGATTTATACGGCGCTTTTATCTTGAGCTATATTTTCTAAGCGTTATATTATAGCTTAAGCGATAAGCGCTCGTATTATCGCCATCTGAAGATAACTGTCAATGGTAAAAAGTCTAGATTCCTAGCTCTAATTAACTAGTGAATTTAATTCGCAATATATTTTTCGCACTGAAAAAACTGTTGCGCGTTGTCCCTTCATTGTCATTGTAATGCACGTGTTAAATTATTTATGTCCTATCAATATTAATGCTATGTTAATTTTGTGGGAAAATGGCTGCCTATGAGTTATGAAGCGGAAGGAATGCCATAAGTGTTCTGAGGAACAAAATGGTTACATTGCACGGAAATGTTTTATTCGAATGAACGAGTTTACGTTACTAACAATTAAATATGTCGAAAATAGTTTACATAAAGGACTTACTAAGAGGTATTCGTGGAATTATGTAGAAATTGTTTGACACATTTTTTCTTACTGTTTTAATTTTAGGTAAATAGTAGGATGACTACAGTCTCTTAACTTCTCGTATATTTATGTGATGTAATTATCCCAATTTTCGATTTTCACGATGTTTCGGCGTTTAGTTATGTTTAATTACTAATATACATCATTACCACACTTGCAACTTGTAAAACTAAAAAAAAATAACAAAACTTCATCCAAATTTATTTAATTACAAGATAATTACCAAAAAAATATTCACGCACATTTTTGCTGAGCGAATTAAATTCCTTTTCTCTCTGCGCCGAGCATGCCTTTCATGCCTAAAAGTCAATAAGCAATCGTGGTTAAAACCCCTCGAAAGGCTCTCACACACTCGTGGCCAACACAATAAAACAAAGGATCACAACAACCACTTCTCATGCACTTTAAAATATCAGCTCACCTTCAAGGGTCAGTCATGTCCTTAATTAACGATAGAAAGGGACGCACATACACACAAACCACGCGTTAGAAAAGAAGGTGCGATTTCAGATCGAAATAAAGCACCCCAGCTCAGCGGACCGTGTGCGGACTTTTTGCGCGATTTCAAAAACAGTTCTAAAGATTTTTTTAGGTCGATGAGAATGTTTCACAGTCTAGTGCATGAGTCGTTAGGTTTTATGGATTTGTAACACGCTATCTGGAATAATCGTTTATGCCAAATATATCGATTACATAATCGATATGCGATGTTCGGCGTAATCAATCGATATCCTATTTTTACTACATATAATCGTTCAGTTAAGTAGGTTAATACTGGCTCATTTTTGTATTAATCTGTTTTTGTTACTAACTAAATGCAGGTGAAGAATGTTTTTATTAAGGAAATGATAATAATTCAATCAATTTGATGCTATTTCAATCTAGAAAAAAGATCTTTAAGGAGATATGAATGTCAATATGTCGTTATTTAAATTAATATTGTTTCAAAATAGATTTTATCAATATAATACTTTCACAATTATTTTATTATACATTGACGCGATGCAAAATTGTTCTAATATATGGAGCAAGCAATGTAGCCCTCACATAAAAGTCGGTTTAAATAATTTTTTTAAGTTTCATTTCTCCAAAGAAAACAAACCATTAATCCTAAGTTTTGCAAAGACGTCACGGCCGGAATAATTGTTAAGCCCCTGTCAGCAATTTATCAAAAACATTATTTATGAGAAAAGCTTTGAAATAGATAACTCGGCACAAAAGATTCAGTGCAAAAAATTGCAAGGGATTAAGTCGCCTTATATTATGAATTATATACATATGTTGTGTGTTTCATATTTACTTAATTTTGTGCCTACACGAATTTTATGTATATAAATTCAATCAAGGAATTTTATTTTATATTTAGTTGTAATTAATAATAGTTAATATTGTAACTTCAATTTCACTCTTTTCGTACGAAATTTATATGTAGTAGAAGAAAAAAGTAGAGAAATCAAAAAACACTATAAGAACAAAACATAGTATTTTTTTAAACAACCCGGCAAATGCTCTACCTTCATACAGCCATATACAACGTAAAACATTCCATAACGATATATTTAACATAAATAATGTCGCTGTAAATCAACTGGAATTGTTTCTGGTTGCTTTTACATGGCTGCTTCGGAGCAGTTAACTTGTAACTATGGCTTATAGTTCATTCATGTTAAATATAACATTGTACATGCCATTACCTTGGGACCTTACGGAAAAACATCGTAATCGATTATTTGCATATCAAATAGGAGGTTTTCTTTCTTGACCTTTTAAAAAGTAATATTTTTGCCCATTTTATGAAATTTTCTGACTCTATTTTTACAGCGGAATTATTCTAAAGATTAAAAAAATGGATTCCGTGTAAATGCAGCAATTCAGGTCGGTCATAATATAAAACAAACATATAAAATATAAAAGTTAATAATCAATAAAAGGTAAGTCTTGCAAAGAACAGGAAAATGAAAGTGTGAAACTTCAATTTGTACTAACAGTAATTTCTTAAGGCGTTTTTTAATCCGCGGGTCCCATCCTTTGAGTGATTCCACTTTGCAAAACAAAAGGCAAGACATATGCCACAGATTATAAATTATTTCACTTCCCTGTGTTGCCAAACAACAAAAAAATTATTGTCATTGAAATTGTTTAAATTAAAAGGAACGTGCATCTGATTAAAGAGACTCATGGTAAAAAATATGCAAATGATTCTTCAAAGTAATTGGTCCTGCAGTAAGAATTTATTAAGGATTGAGAGGTTTGATTTTATCACGTGTCCTACTACCGCCATTTTGAGTCAGGAGGGTCGTAATTTGGGGTAAGAATAATAATGGACCCGATAGCATCAGATAATTGTTTACTTTTGTCGGTGATAGTTTTTTGTGTTCAAGTGCTCTTGTCTTAATTATTTTCTCATTAACTTTTGTGATTATCTTAGATGTACATAGCTACAAATATCTACAATTTAAATACTAATGTATGCGAGAGGATTGATATATTTCATTAGCATTTAAAAATGGTAAATTACAGGTTTTTGTAAAAGTAATTGTCTCTTATTCCTATAGCGAACATAAAAAAGGATATTTATTGCTATTATTGTAACAAATAAATGTCTAAGAAACATTAAAAAAACAAGGAAGTTGCACTTTTTGTGATCTTTAATAAAAGGGTTCGAGATAAAAATCACTGGAATAAGAGCGTACAGCCCCGATATTTTTTATACATCTCAGTGATACGGAACTTTTTTACAAACAGTATCAAAATGTAGTTTGAATTGATTTGAATTTTTAAACTGGTTCTCAGGTCGAAAATATTTAAAAAAAGAACTAAAACCATTCCATTAGCAAGTTTATGCGCTAGCGGCTAGGTGGTTCGAAACCTTTTTTGTCGAACCTTTTTAAAGCTTCAAAGTCGTTCTCACGAAGTTATGACGGCGTGCGAGGGACAACTCAAAAAACTGGCAAAGGGTTGACAAAGTAGGGCGGTGAGGTTACATTAATTATGTTTGCTGTAATAAAGATATGTTTTCGTTTATTTGATTTCGTATCGTCTTTAATTTGTCCACTTGTTAATAAATTTTAGATTTTCTTATGATATCTATAGTTAATTATGAATTATTCCATTATCATCACTAAAATGAAGAAAACAAGTTCAACACAACCTAACGTAGCTTTTAAATCGCTCGATCTAAAACTAATTTTCTATTTTTTTTTAATTCTCTTGCTCTTGAAATCCACCTAATAATATTTTATACTTCGTGTATTCATACAATTTTAATTCAATTCCTATCCATGCATGCTAAATCAAAAACTAACAAGAGGCAGTAGTAGTGGTTTCTTACCCCGTTGTACCCAGAGGTCAAGGGCCAAGCAAGGTTGATTTGTATTGATAAGCCAGACACCTGGGTCCCTCGGAAGCATCCTAATTTATGGCCCGAAAAGCAACAAAAACCCTTAACTATCACGTATAGCGCAAACAACAGTTTTAAGGACTTGGAATCAGTTGTAAAAGCTACTTTCACACGATGGAAAGGTGGTTTTGTAAATTGCTCGTTTAATTAGTTGATTACTAGTAATTTTACGACGCCTCGGATGGCTTAGTATTAAAAGTGAATGACGTTTTGGTTAGAAGGTAAAACCGGGAGCAAAGATAATTACTAGAATTAATTTGTTTGGTAGAGTTCGTGTAGATAATAAAGCCATTTATGATATCACAATATATTTAATCTTAATTTATAAATATAGCTATTCAGACGTGCATATTTATGTTAAGCCTTATATCCATTACTATTGAAGCTGTTCAGATAATCTTTAAGAGATAACTTGAATTATTTTTAATTCCGCCTTGTCACCTGTCTTCAAACGCCATAAGCTATACAGCCCGTTTAATAATAAGTGAAAGTATGTGTTAACAATAGAATGACACATTAATCAAGTTTACTTTATAACCAAACCGTTGAAAATTAAACGGGTTTAGACTAGAAAATACGCAACCGCCATTTTGAAAACGCAAGGATACGTGTTCTTTCAGACTTCGACAATGGATTCGAAATTCGAACATTTTTTTGCGAATAATAGGCGAAGGAACAACGGTGCGGCCTAGACGATGATCAAATTTTGAAGGGGAGTTAATCTACTTTTTGAAAGACGGTTACTAACATTACGAAATAAAAATTTTATGTCTCCATTATAGACTAGAAGCTGTGTTGAACGTAAAACTAATAAACTGCAAGATACGTTTATTATTGTGTATGATGCTAAGATGTTTTTATAACAGTCATTGGTATGATGTAATAAAATTGTTTGTTCAACTCACTATTACGGTTTGATGGAGTTTTTTTTATTAAGTTCCTTATTATCACCGTATTAATTTGATTTTGAGAGTAATAAACTTTATAGTAACTTGAAACAATATTAAATGTCGATACAATATCATTATTTAATGTCATTAATATGATTAGTAAATTATCATATTATTTTTAACTAAATCAAAACGTATTGTTATCATGCATGTAAGAAACACTTACTTTTTTAAATTGTAAACATGTATACAACTTACTTACTTACAATATATTTTCTATTAGATAATAATATGTGTTTTAGGAATAAATATATTAATATTATGTGTATATTAAGTGTAATAACAGCAATTTATTATATTTTTTAATTGTATGTGCTGTATATTACCGACCTCCTTTCAACCTACCTTCCCACCTAAAAAACCATCTGCCCCGTTGTAAATTATAACAATCAATAATCAAAGTTGAGTAACGCGCCCCTTGATATTGCCTCGTAAATTTCCCACAACGGTGCGCCAAGGAACCATTGTTGTCACAAATAAATCATACCATTTACATGTTATTTAAAAAAAAAAACTAGATCGGAACGAAGGTAATCGGCAAAGTTACCCTTACAGCCACTCATTGGAAATTAAACCTTACCTACTTTACAATACGGTGTATTTAAGGGAATTGGCAATGAGCAGTAAGAAACGCAATCTATATTTAGGGTGCATCGTCTTTCGCACACTTCCTAAAGGCTCGCGGTAACAATGCATGAAGATTTTCTGCTCCAGATTGGATGACAATTCATTGTTAAAGATTTCGAGCTGTTGTAACAATGGTGTGGATTTGGCAACCTGGGGCTCGGTACATCTGCCCACGGATGTCGAGACAAGCTTATTATTTTTGATTTGCGAATAATGACTTGAACAACCAACGGAAATTCGCATTATTTTGTTGCTAAGAAAATGTCTTAAAGTCATAGTGGTTTGATGAACTGCATTGTTTAATTTTTGTGATGAATAGCTATACAAAATGGCGGTGACATAAGTATTTTTTTTTGGACCACATATAGGGTACCGCATCAGCAGCCCATACACCAAATTTTATTAATTTATCACCACCCGTTTAGCCACAGGATAGTTTTTTAGTTTTCAATATTTAACCACCTGCTGTAGCGATTTGGCTAGGTCATTGACACAAACGAATAATAAAGGTCAAGTGCAATAAAATACAAGGTCTTATTATTAGTTGCATAGAAATAATATCAATAATTGAATTTAGACCTAATATCCATGATAGTAAGACTCATAACTTCGCGACGTCGTGATGTCGAATAGGCAACGTCGCGTCGTTGATCAAAATGAGGCTAGGGTGGCAACGACTTCATCGATCATACAATATCAATATTATCGATATAATTCAAACTTTATTATTGAAAATTAAAGAATTCAAACTTTATTAATAAAAACCTTTATTTATCGACAATATTAAAAACAAATGTGATACATAAAATGAGATACACAACTCACATCTACATTTTATACCTACTTAAAATTGCTATGGGTCATGTGGCAACATCCGAGACATTATTCGGTATCATTCTGTATGGGTACTGTTGAGACGCATTTTTTCAAAAGCAGGCGCTATGGTGACAATGTAGAAACCCGCTGATTAGAATGAAACTTGGAAAATAATTTTTACTAAGTCTTTGTTTTTGTGTATTTATTTGTACTGAGGTCTTTTTGGCACGCTTAGAATATGTTCTAATAACTGTGTTAATAAATATGATATTCTTTGACATTTACTGCCCTAAAAGTATTTAAATATGAATTATGCGGATTTCATATTTCAATTGACGACATTTATTTACTCTCGATAAAAATATCGATGAATTATTTTATGCATCTCTAATCGTGCATCCTTCCCCACCGCGCCTGCTCCTGGGATTACCCGCGACTCCTGGGCAGTGTTGCAACGTAATTACACTAAAACTATTTGTGCTTCATTTAATGTAAAATACCAAAACAAAGTATACAGTAAGAATAAAACATACTGGAATATGACTAACAAGACAAATAGTAAAGCTATTTCTGACACTTACTAACTGTTTATCACTACAAAATAATGATATAGGGTCTTTTATTTCACCGAGCCATCCTTAAATTTTCAACCAAACCATAGATTCGATCTTAGTGTGGGGTCACGACTATGTATCTCCACTACTTTAAGATGAATTTTAGAAAAGTGACACATACAGCGATTAACTTCTTTAGTCTTTTTACGGAATACTTGTAACTTTTAAGAATGTGTTTATTTTCGCTTTCTATGAAAAAAGCCCTGTAATATACAGTATAATAATCTCCTCTATTTTATATCCATCTACGATATTTTTACGAAACTTTTTCTGTATTTTTTGAAATCTAACCTAGCAACACTGCGATCACGGGCGATGATGATGATGTCACGGGCGGGGGCGGGGGCGGGGGCGGGGGTGTAAACTCGGGAGTCGGCACCCGCGCCACCTCGTCAGTGAGCCGTACTTGTTCTTTGCGAATGCGCGTGCGTTGCTCACAACACATTACGAATTACGATAGCATTTTATGTTCATGATGTCGCGATTTACAGCTGTGGAATACACTGATATGATTTGTTTGAAGGTCTATTTAGTGGCAGTAATATTTTACGCGACGTGCTATTTTCATCCCCCTTCGCAAAAATAAGACTGAATTTGTGTACTAATTGTAAGTGGCATCGTCGCTCCCAACCCAATGAAGCAATTTTGACTCACATAATTTGTGTAAAAGGTGACTTGATTAAGAGCGTTTTCATTAAATATTCTACGAATACAATTATGCCTAAAAACTACAAAGGATTCATCGCGCCAAATCAATTTAAAGCCATTTGCGACGCGGCGACGAAAAATGCGGCGTTGCCGCTCTTATGTCTGGGTCAACTGAGGGCAGTAGGTAACTTATAAAGCGTGTTGTATTTAAACCAATTTATTTTATTATTTAGTTTGTTTGAAAATATCATTTTTTCAATTTTAATGTGATTTAAAATCTAATAATTTTAATTTGTTTTAATTGACGTTATTTAATGACGTTGTAATTTAAAGAAATTAAAACACCGACACTTTGTATAATAATTTTATCGATGTTAAAGTTCATTTTCGGCGCTTTCGTGATGTAGGATGATGTTAACATCTAAATCTCCTCAATTTATGAGTAATCTAATGCATTAAAAAAACTGTGAATTCCTCACATAAGACCTTTAAACATACGACTTATAACCATAAAGCGTTTTCTTATTAAAGAAATAATGTTGCAAATCTATCTAATACTTCTCAACTTATTAGCACACAAACACACAGTTTGGATACAACTTTAAATTACCCAACAGCACAAAAAGTTAAAATATATTAACACGAATGGCAGATTTAATAGGATGCCTGCCGTCCAATTATAAGTTGAAATATTTAGTTGTGAAAAGCGCGCGGCCCTACCGTATAGGGTCATAGCCATATGGTCACTGATTCCACAGATAACATATTAATAAAACATAATTTAAACGTTGTCGTTAACTAAGTATTGTCCAGTATTTGTCGGATATTGGGGAAAAGGTATTTATTTACTTTCTAATATTTATATTATTTTTGATGTAATCTTAATGGAATTTTTGAATTATGTCTGTTGCTGGATTTTTTGCAATTGGCATATTTTGAGCATCTAGCTGATTTATTTATTAATTTATAAATATATATTTTTTAGAACAAACTTACAGTAAAAATGCGTGTTGTTAAAACCAACCATATTTATGCTTAGTTTATGAATTATTTATGTTAGCAAATATACATTGTTATCGAATAACATATGTTGTGCTACTGCATGGAAAAAACATAGCGGAATTAAATTAAAATACTACTTGCACGAGTCCAACAAAATACCTTGAAATATTAAATTATCAGTCACAAACTTGTTTGATCTGTATCATGCGCACTAAACACCGAAGCCGCACTTGTCGATAACTTTATGTCGATAAACTTGGTTGGCAATATGTTGCCAGTCCAATATGACATCAACAATTTTATGAAGTTATGTGTCGCCGGGCAACTGAGCAGATTAAATGCCGCCGACATGTTAGTGGGCGAACCGTGCGGGCGCTTGTCGCCGACATGATTCTTTTATCAAAGGCCGCCGGGTCGTGACGGCGGGCTGTGTCGGCGGCCTGGCGGATTAACGGCCGTTCTCAATATCCTATCTATCTTTAACAAGGGGTTAAAATAGCTACCATGACTATGTCGGTACAATACTACGCTTCATTAAATAAAAATAGACATACATATTTATATAATTTAGCTATCTATAAATATGTAAAATTGTTCCTACCTCTCTATCTATGTTAACTGAAACATAAAATGCATCTAAATATCTAACGAAATCTCTTGTTAAAGATAGATAGATTATTGAGCATGGCTGTTAGTATGTAGTGCTTATTAAAAAAATTAAATTAAAAAAAAATATAAAATGGTAGTGACTAAAATTCAGGAATTATAAGGCCAGACAACAAATTCGATACCTTTATACTTACATTTCTTTGACTTGGTAGAGCCACGTTCTACTTGGTGGTGTAATCTGTACATAAGAACTATAAGGGCATAATATGCGAGTGTTAAATCAGCAGTCTTAATAAAATATTAATGTAAATAGTATTCCGTGTAAAGCTAAACGCTAGATCCAAATATGCAATATTCAATTAATACATTTAAAAATAGGCGAACATTAAATTACTTGAATAATTGCTAATGCTTTCCTTAAATAGATTTTGTAATTTAATTAAACGGACAGAATAACCCATGAATTATTTTTTTCCATATGTATTTCTTTTTAAATCTTGACCCGTAAGTTTTTTATTGCTATGAATTGCGAGACTAGTATGTCATACGCCTTATGGTATGCGATACGAGCGCTCATGGACAGTAGCAAAACTAAACCACACCACAGATTACAAAGCAATACATTACACTACTACTTAAAATTACGAGACTTATTGGTCAAAAAACAAAAACACCTGGACAATAAAACCTTAATTTTACGTTAAATTGAAAGAAATGGAAGGATATCCAACATAAGTTTCAGATATATCTTAAGAAAGAACTCTTGCTCACAATAGTGGGAGAGTAAAACAGCAGGGGTCACTACAATGCAATTACAAAGGAATCGTCTGACCTTAATGAAATAAAATTGTATTTGCGTCACCGCTATACATAATCTTCAAAAGTGGATTTGAAACATTATGCAATACATTAAGCAAAGAGCAAAAAAAATATTGACGTCAAGAAAATAATAGGTCATACGATCACAGTCCACATTTTGACGATTTCGCATACATCAAGGTTACAGCAAATTTACATTAGTTCGTAAGCTACTTTACTGGTGGTAGTTCTCTAATATGTGAGAGGCAGCCTTGTTAGGTACTATCACATTGTCTATTTCCCAGTAGCAGCAGTGTAAATGCACCGTTGTGCTCCAGTTTGACGGACTTCTTAGCCTGAGTAACTACTGGACATATTGAGACTTAAAATCTTACATACATAAACTCACGCCTTTTTCCCAGAAGGAGTAGGCAGAGGTGCCAGGACACCCACATTTCGCCGTGTATGTTAAATAAAATCTTAAAATCTTATGTCTCAGAATGGCGAGCGCAGTGGAATGTCAAGCATTGCTATGTAATTCAAGGTGTTGTTTGGCTTCGTTACTATCCAGGAGCGGTCGTTTCGCTTGCCATCAGGCGAATGGTATGCGCGTCTCGCTATTCGTTGCAATAAAAAAAATTCAAGTTTCAGAAAACTCAAATGATATTTTCCACCGGTTCCAACAAACTAGGTTACCCAATTTAAGAATTAAAGTCAGGAATGTTTAAAATGTAAATGAACTGTAACAACCAATATCATGACATTTCCTTATAGCTTATATCCGGCATAAAAAAACACAAAAATGCACTCATAATTTCATTTCACCATTAACAAATATAGAATGTTTCGTTTATATCAATAATTGAGTTTACCTTGGCTGTGGTGAGCGCGTCTGTGAAAGTGGATGAAAGCATCCGCCGGAAGGAAGTCCTGAGCCTCTGATCTAATTTTTAAACGCTTGTGGCTTTAACTCGATCATACGGCTTATTTTGCTGTCACAAAAATATATCTGTTTTGTGAGCATGACCTCTACTTTCTAATAGGAATATGTAATAAAAAATGAAAATGCGTGAAAGAGATACATCAAAGGCGCTCTGCTTGTGTCGTGTAACAGTCGATACGAATCTTAAATATATGTATAAATATTGCTTAGTTAATTGTATGAGATGAATAAGATTTCCATTAATTTGTCTACAACCACGTTCTTACGAAAACGGAAAAAGCAACGTCTCTCACTAGTAACAATATTTGAACGAGGAAATAGACAATCAAATTCATAAAAAAATATCAATTAAAAAAAGAAAAACCTTTTAAAAATAATATGACTACCATAATCACTCTTATTAGAAACATACATTGAGTAAATCAGCACTAAACATCAAAAATTAAATATTAAATTCGAATTAAAAAAAGGAATTGGGATACAAAAGTCAATAAATACTGTCCATCACTAACACCATTACATAAAAACAATCGACAGTCAATAAATCATAGAACTAAAAGAACAATTCAAATCAACCGAGAATAAAAAAAAAACAAATATCGTCAGTAATTTCGCCGGGCAAAACATACAATTAATGTTTCAAGAAGTCGCCGTGTTGGATCGATCGATGCAATTATTGTAATTGTATCGTAATTAGGTAGTTAGCACGGCGCCCGCGCACGTCAATGAGGGGGCCGACATCTGCTGTTTTGAATATATTGTTTTAAGTATTAATAGCGTTCTTTGTAGTAGTGATGTTATGTTTGAGGTATTTTTTAAGCTGAACCGATTTTGATAAAGCTTATTGTAGTGGTACGAATGTGTAGAAGTTATAAATCATGTATTTTTTAAGGTGTGATGTTATAGTTGAGCCGATTTTGATAAAGCTTAGTACTAGCTGCTAAGAGACAGCTAGTAAATACTATATTATAGTATATTATATTATTATATGTGTTAAGTTTTAACTTTAAATTGATTTTGATGTGGGTAACAGTTCAATATAAATTTTATTTCCATCATATCTTTGGTATAACTATTATTGTGTTTCTATGGACTGCGAAGAGAAATGAGGAAAGTGTGTTTAAAAATTCTCATAAGTGTTCTTAAACCAAAACAATTTCTTATTAGTAAACTAAAAACTTATCACAAAACCAAATTAAAATTTATAATAAACTTCATTTATACGTTTAGCTAAATAATATTTATAACTCGAAAATACGAAATATATACGTAAATTATGTTTATCAATTACAATATAAATCATGAAACCGCAGACACAAAACAAATTGCTAAATTAACAAACTCTATATTATTCAACTTTACCTTTCCAAAATCTACTTCAAATAAATTCATACAGTTCGCACCAAATCTTAGAGCCAATTTACATTAGCATAAATTCTCAGACTGTAATAAATGCGAATAGATTAATTGTACGAAATAATTTTCATGTGAATACCGTTATAAAGGCACCTACAGGCTTAGCGTGGAAGTCTGAATGATTCGAGGCAATGTTACCCGAACGCGCGTGGCGTGAAATAGAAACGTAATTTGGTATACCAAGTGTCACGGGGGATGATTAAGGAGCTTTTACATTGGTAAGGCAAGAAGCTAAGAATAAACAAGATAATTGTAATTGCTATGTCTTTCTTCTGTTGGATTTTATGTTTGTTCCGATTTAGCCGTATCACGATATCGATGATATAAAATGTATAGAAAATTTGATTCCTCTTAAAGCAAGCCAGTCAAAAATGACTCATTTGCAAAAATATGTCTATAAATAATAATAATTTCTACAAAATATTAATTAGAACATTATATTACAAATATCATTTTTTAAATCAACATGTACATAGCTATCTATTTTTAAACATCCTGTACTTGTAAATTTAAAAGCAATCTTATATGTTTTTGTCACTCAGTAAATATTTCTTAATTGGACTCGTAAATCCCGCTTACCTTCTATTCTCACGCTCCAAAAAAGATTTTTAGAATCCAACATTTGCCGCTCTAGCAAATATTTGCTTAATCCAATTAGAATATAAACACACTTAATATCACCTTAAAAGGGAAATGCCTCCCATCTGTCTGTATATTTTAGCTTTATAGTTTCAAATGTCTAACACAACGCCGCATAAGGATTTACTCAAGGTGAACAATCTCTGTATCTCGAACCATCTGCACGCTCCTTATTTCAGCACTTGGATTGATAAAGATAGCTATATTTTAGTTTAGTTCAAACTGGATTGAGAAACAAAAAATTGAGGGTCAAATGCAAATGCTAGATTTCAATTGTCACTGACTTTAGCGGTGTAAGAAAATGTCAGAAGGAAACTTGCATATGAAGGTTTTTGATTATGAATTACTACTGAGTTTGGAGCCTTAAGCACACTAGGTCATCGTTTAAAACTAAAGCTAAAAACTAAACCTTTAAAGTTGAGGAGGACCGAGCCAACTAGTGGGTCATAAATGAACTGATAATACATTGGCAATGCCGTAATATTTTCCACATCCGAATGATTCACGTCAATTTGTCCCCAATTGGAATTCCATTATTTTACCATAACGTTTGTGGGGACGTTGCCGAAAGTTCTGTGAATAATTCATGATCGAACGCCACCTGCCTTCCAACCGACAAACTAACATTTGGCCGACTTAAATTACGTACTAATAAATATTTTAAATATGTACCTAGCACGCACGTACGACAAAATCGTTTTGTTTTCTATGAGTTTGGGAAAATTAACATAAACAATCACGCAAGTTGCAAAGGAGATAACAATTTTGTCGGTTTCCATATTCAAAATATTGAATTTCATTATTCTAATATGTAACGATCGTACTGGCAACTTTTGGGACACCTGGTCAGTTTAAATAAGGGACATTGTTTTAAAAAAGTTTTAAATAAAGGTTGTAATACCGAATATTGGTATTTAGTAGTAAAATGCATTGGCAGTTGGCACATTTACTGAACTATTTTCCACTTATTTGTCCACAAAATGCAATAGGTACTTGACAACCACCAAGTATTGGCAGCTAACCAGCTCTCGTTTGAGAAATATCAATTATAACGTAATACTGGCCAGATCTAACAAAATTAAACCGGGATTTAACAGACTCAGTTTGTCAGCTAAAACATTGAATAAACGCAGACATTTGGATTTGGCACGAGTTGTTCCGAGTCGTCTCGCAGCTTCAAGCTTGTCTCCCCCGTGGAACTCACAATCATGTTTTCTTTGATTATGAAACGTTCTAAAATTTAAAAATCCAAGTCCGCTATAACTGGTTCGGTTCTATTCAGCCAGCATCGTTGACATTTGGCACGTTCCGTACTGCACATAAACACGTTTCCCGCCAAAACTGAACCTTATATTGATGTGCGTTCGAAAATTGTAAAAAGTACCAACCGTACCAAATTCTATGCGGATGAATAAGAAACGTTTTTTGTTCGCGGACCCCATATTTTGCGAGTCGAGACGTGTATACGATATTAAAAAATGCTCGAGAAGAAATCTTAAATTCAATAGTAATTTGGTATTGAATGCATGTACGCCCTGTTTTTGCGGTGTTGTATTTAGTTCGCGAATTTCTTCGGGGGAACCTTTTGTGTACACACTGGTTTCTGAACGCAGCGTGAGTTTGTCACAGCCAGTCGGGATGAATTGCCGCCGAGTTTCTAATTACACAGTCAATTTGGTCGGTAAAGCGTGAAATATGAGTTATTGCCCGTACCGTAACCGAGATGAAATCGGCCATTTTTAATTTCTACAATGGATCAAAAGTCTGCCGTGCGATTTAACATAATAAAAGGCGAATTTCGATTATATTAGCGAGTGATTAGTCGACTTGATTGGCGCATAATGACTCTAAGTAAGGAGGGATTTTGAATTAAATGTAGTTTAGAAGAAATTAGCTTTTGTTAGAGTCCGTACATTCTTGTTAGGTGATTTAGCATGTAGGCTTAATTCTATATTTATAAAATTTTATTGGTGAATTTATGACGCTGGATTAGTAACATCAAAATATATTAGGAGCGTGTTAGGCTTGTCATACAGGGGAGACAGTAAGATAGCGGCATTAAGCGTCTTACAAATCTATAGGTCAAGGATTATTATTTCATGATAGACTTGACTGTTAGCAACGTAATCAATTTCTATTATTATTTTTATTGTTTACGTTTCCTAAGAAGCGAATAATTGTAATTCTAATTTTTGATTCACCCCGATACTTTATTAGTTGTAGTTTAGATGTATGTTACAAATGGGCCGGTTATTTGGATCCTTTAGCCCTTGGGTAAAAAGGTACTATCGATTTGTTATTCTACAAATTATAATATCGAAACTAACCACTTAAATTCCACTTATATATTTAGGGAACCAAACTCCTCAGATCAAAAATATCCTTTAAACACAGTAAACATAAAGGCCAAATTATTTTTGTGTGACATTTAAAAGTCCCACATTAAAATTTCACGGGACAATTGTCTTTAATTACACTGGATACGTCCCAAAGCTTTGAAATGTGTTCAACCAACAATATAATTAACATGTGGTCCCTCAGGTACAGATAATTGGAAAACCCACATGGACTGACCGCAGACCGAATGAATCAAATCTATTGTACTCGAGCCACTAATGAATTAATGCCTAATTGTGGAATATTTGTTGATGGTATAAGTATTTGCACATATATACAAAAGCATACGAATGTCATCCCGAAGACAAAATTTGAATCCTGGAACTTATAGTTTACAGGTCACTGCTGCCACTAGACACTAAGATGACATAAAAATGGCTTAGAGTAAAATATATTTATTGTTGGTTATTTGCAATTGTAGTAAACATACGCTTTTACTGATGGTACTTCTCTCACATGTGAGAGGACGCCTGGATATGTACGACCGCAATGTCTATTTCTCCAGCCAGGCAAAAGTGTAAATGCACTGTTGCGTTTCGATTTGAAGGGCATTGTAGCCAGAGTAACTACTGGAAATATTGAGACTTAAAACCTTATATCTCAGGATAGCGAGCGCAGTGCAATTCATTGCTTTGTAATTCAAGGTGTTTCTTGATTTTGCTACTGTCCATGAGTTGTATCGCTTACCAACAGGCGACCGGCATGCTCGTCTCGGCATTTATTACTATAAAAAAAGGTTTTCTTTTTATTTTTGTACTGTATTGGTATTATTTCTAATAATTTAAATGACAATGGCTATAGAATCAGATGAATCTGAAATTCGTCTTCGTTTTGATAACCTTTTTTGTTAAAACTAGACGGAAAGCATGCTAGTGTCGCCATTCAAAAAAATATGTAGCATATTTTTTCTTGACAACACTTCACTATTTTTGCCATATGGCCACTAAAACACGAAATAAGCAAAATACCTGTAATAAAGATGACACTGATCTCACATTACGTCCGAAACGTCGAGTCATCGCTTTCAATACAGTAAATTGAAGTGCGAGAACACGGTCCCCTACATACCGTATTGTTCAACATTACTAACGGGTTTACCAAATATCACTTTATTGCTATAAATGTACAGTTTGAATACATCGAATTGGGACAGATAGAGTAATAAACGATGTTATTTTATACAAGATAGACGCTTGATGACATTATTTGAGTTTTAATGTATCATATCAGAAAATTGTAAACAGAAAATCATCGAAGTATGTCGAAGAGCATAACCACTAAATACATGTTTGTGAGATAACTATTGTATCACCTAGATGGAGAATATTGATTTTAATTGAAGTGATTGATTGTTATATATTTTTTTGATAGTAGAATCCCATCAAGATTTTGAAAAGACAAAATAATATTTGTGAATTTAGATAATAATTTAAAATTATTTTTAATTCTAGCCATCCATTTTCATCGTTAATTGTTCAGTGTTAATTTTGATACAAAGTCAGTTATCGGCAATCTACTAAATGTAGTTCAAAGTTTAAGTTGTAAGTTGCACAATTATAAGCTGAACTATTAGGCAACATATTAAATTATTATGTATTGCGTAACCTCATGTAATTATAGAAAAACGACAGGTGAAATAGGCATTTATAAGCTTTACAAGTTTATCAGTAAACCTAAAACGTTTACATTGATCAAAAACACCGCTGATCCAGATAATATAATGTCAATGCATTCCCAATTATCTATAATTTTAATGTTAAATAATATAACTCGGTCACTTAATTACTCAATAATCGCTTTGAAACTACTAGACATATTGAGACTTAACGTCTTATGTCTCAAGGTGGTGAGCGCAATGTCATGCCAAGCATTGCTTTGTAATTCAAGGTGTTGTTTGGTTTTGTTAAAAGTCGTAACGCTTACCATCAGGCGAACGGCATGTTCGTCTCGCCATTCACTGCAATAAAAAAATCGGCATTAGAGTATTAAAAAAAATTTAGTAAAATGTTGACTTCGTGTTGCATTTTGCCTCTTCTGATGTCGGCATTTAAAGCGCGCTTTACAAAATGTTTTTAATTGGAGAGCATTCGTTACAAGAATTATAAAATATTATACAAATGGTATTTTTAACCCATTTCAAAAGGTTTTTACATTCATCGTGCATATTTATATTTCGCAAATTAATGTATGAAAAATTATAATGTGTAAATATTCGTAGGCAAAATAAATAAATTAAGCGAATATGTTTTTATCTACATCATACATGCTGATAATAATTGAATATATTCATGTCTGCCTTTATGTTGCGTATAGGTAAATTTTTTGTTACTCCAGTTCTACTGCAATAAGATAGCAAAGCTGAGGTTTCGTGTTCGAATCCCAGGTCGGGAGAAGTGATATTAAATTTTCCTATTCATCATCTGCGCGGAGTTAGGAATGTGTGCCCAATATGGCAATGGGCTCATCCCTTATCACATTGTGAGACGTAACACACAAGATGAAACGTAGGTATCCTGGTAGCAACTCTGCTTACTCCTACGTGCATTAAGGCATGAGTTTTATATACGCATCAATGTATTATATATATGGTATAGAAATCATTGTCAATTTTTCTACAATTGTACCAATGCCATTGTCATCATTTTGTGCCCTAAAGCTATTATACTTACATTCGAATAGGAACTTTTGGTTCTTCAGAAATTTTACAAAAAGCAGTACTACATTTGTCAATTAATTTATTTAATTTATGAAAATTTAATTATCTGAGACTAATGCATAATGAAGTTGCATTTTTCTTTTAACCGCAGTCGACGCCGTAAAAATAATAATTGGATAATTTTATTATAAAATTCGCTTCGTTTATAAAATGTAACATAAAATCGTATATCTAAAAGGCATGTTATGAGATTAGAATGCCCGTGTCAGGAATCGAATCGGAGTCACGACTTCGCTCTACCGTTATCGCATGCCGAGTGATTCATTCGTTGCCGTAGCAACCGCGAATGTGCGCGTTATTTCATGATTGCAACTTTGATAACAATTTTTTTTAAAAAATACTCAAGATTATTTATGCTTACTAAAGTACTTTTTATACTAAAAAAGTTGAGTACAAAATATTGCGGGAAACTTTATTAAATCATGTCCACTTGGATGCAAACAACGTAAACTATGATGGAAAACCCGCCGTACTGGCGCACACAAGTGATTCTGGATTTAAATAACGTTATAATCATCATAATGTATTTTATTATAAGATAATATTATGGTTTGCAATCCCATGCGTCGTAGTTTTGTCGTACGAGTATAAATGTAAGAAAAATAAACATGATAATGATAATCACTTTACCAATGTATGTCTCTACTTCTCTACAAGCTTACCTTCGCTATAACTCTTTGTTTAGATAAAACAGAAGCATGTTTCCATCTTATCGCGTAGCTGATGAAAAATTAAACATTCCACAACGCGGACCGAAAACGTAGAGCTTAGTAGCAACTTGCATGAATAATATGCGTCGATTCCCAAACATGACCGAGTATTTTAGAAAACATTATTACAGAGCCCAGGTACATTTTGTATTGTAAACTTAAAGAATGAATTTTCCAAAATTCTTACTGAGTTATTGATACTTTACTTCCACTTTATATTAGTTGTGGTAGTAAAGATATCTATGAGTTTCAAAGATTTTTGTTTGGGTTAATTGTGGAAAATAAAACAATCTTAAGTTTATGTATATGGAAAATTCAATTACTACGTTGATTAATTCTATGACATAACGCGAATTATCATGCTGTATTATTAGACGTTCGCAAAAATTTTAATAACATAGATAGTCTCATTTAATATTCTGTATCAGCCCATATATACGTCCCACTGCAGGGCACGGGCCTCCTCTACAATCGAAAGTACGATTGAGAGTGGTTAGGCCATATAGTCCACCACGCTGGCCTAATGCGGGTTGGCATTAGGCCAGCCATTTAATATTAAAATATCTAAAATATACTAACGATACTAATGCAGCTCAAAATAATCTGGGAATATATATACTTTTATTTTTCCTTCAACTACAAAATAAAAATTGTTGCTTACAATAACATCTGAGTAAGATCAAAGACTTGACCGTGTGAACGGTGAACGAAGCCCTGGCGTGACAAATCATCAGCAATCTGTCACTCCGGCGATGACAAATGACAATTTATCTGTTAGATCATTAACTGTCACTTATATTAACAGTAGAGTGTTTTTGCTAGTTTTTGCCGAGATATTTCTCCTGGTTAGGTTATCTTTTAAAGATTTGTCTATCTCAAGATATTCGTTAACCCGTCATGTTGATTTAATACTTTTTAATAGGCATTCAATAATCAGCCGTACAAAATAACTTATCCAATATTATTATTACTTTATTTTTATTATTTATTTTTTATTTATTTATTTTAAAAGACCAGCCAACAATTGTTTACACTGAGACATGTCTTATAATATAACCATGCAATTAACATTTTATTTAAGCGTAACAATCTCTTACAGGCTAGTTCAGCATGCACAAAATAGAACAAAGTAGGTAACTCACTAATGTAAATTATATTGACGGAAATAATACATTTTTTTTTAAATTATACTGCGGAAATCAAAATTATAGTTATATTTAAAATTAATTAATAGACAATACTGTCCCTTTTTTTTATAAAAAAACGGACATAAAGTAAAATAAAAAATAATTTAAATTAAAAATAAATTAAAATTAAAAATAAATTAAAATTAAAAATAAATTAAAATTAAAAATAAATTAAAATTAAAAATAAATTAAAATTATCAATTGGTTGAATAAAACTCTACAATTATTTTATAAAATCTGCCAACACTGTCAAAATGCAAGTCCACCATGTCACTGCAATTATTCAAGATCCGGCAGAGTCTTGGTAATGGTGAATTTGCTCCTAGAACCGTTCTTCGACGGGGAGGACATAGCGGTGTGATTTTATTGCGTGGATAGCGGGAAGGGGCATTGAACTTTATTTGGCTCAACAAATTAGGGCATTCGATTTTGTTTCTGATAAGTTTATAAATAAATAGTGCATCACTGATGTTATTTCGGCAGGACAAGCTGAGCATCTTGAAATACTGCAGGCGGCTGTTATACGTGGAAAGTTGTTTGCTTTGACCTTTACAGTAAGCTAGATGCCACAAGAATCGCTTTTGGACTCTTTCTAGGCGTAGAGCATGTGATGCGAAGTGTGGCCGCCAAACAACACTGCAGTATTCCAAGATACTCCGTACTAAGCTGTTATAAAGCATTATTTTAGTGCCACTTCTTTTGAAGGACTTGGTATTTCTTAATACGAACCCCAGCATTCTATTTGCCTTTTTTATTATAGCCTCCATGTGTGGGATGAAGGTCATTTTTTTATCGAAGATTACTCCTAGATCTCGGAATATGTCCACTTCCTGTATTTTATAATTGTCTAAGAAATAATCAGAATCTATATTATTATGGTTTATTATAATTTATAAACTGCTCTGAATTATGCTAAATTGCAACTCCTGTATGATCACTGTAAACTTATTTTAAAAAGAGTAAGGTTAGAGTTTCTTGACCAGTTGATTTCTCTGGTGAAACAGTTTTGTGAACCAGGTGATAGTAGAAAAAAAATAATTTCATACAATATGTTTGCATGTTATTAACCTGACTCACATGATTTCCAGGTACAAAATGTTGAAGTGGGCTGTATACGGTAAGAAGAATCAAGAACCCCGAATAACCAATGAGTTCGACGGCGGAAACTGCGATGATTATCACAACGAATCATACAATACTGAAGTACGTAAATCACTGGACGCTCAAAATGTTAAAAAAAGCAAGAAACCTAGCAGATATCAACGGAGATCCCTAGGTTCTAATGCAGTTAGAAAAAACATTATTAAATCGGTTAACAAAGAAAATGAGAACTATATAGGAAATACACCAAATTATTTCAAAGAAGGATTTGTAAAGAAAGCTGAAGGCCTGGCGCTCAAAGACGTTAGTAATATAACTCCTAATTCCACACCTGTTAAAAATTTTGATAGAAGAAAATTTTATATGAACGGTTCAAGAGATGATATAACTTCAGATCTACCTCCTACCCCGCCAACTTATAGTAGAAGAGTTAGAGAAGCCAAAAAGCGGAAACTAGAAATGACCAATTCTATGAACGATGTATTTAGTCGAGACAGTTCCGTATACAAATCTGAAAGACGTATTAAAAATGTCGATAGGAATTCATTAACTTCACGTCTTAGCCACAGCACTTCAGAACCTTCTCTGAATGACCTAAGTGATAGAGTCTGTCCAATAACTAATTTTGATAAAAAATCATTTAATTTTATTAAGCCAATTAACAACAACAAAATTTGCACAACAAAGACAGCCAGTGAAGGATTGGTGGAAATTGAATATGATAAAGATTTAGTGATAAATTGTGTCGAAAAGCCTACCACTATTAATAAATCAAGTATTGAAAAAACTACTTTGCCTATATTTGGACATCATATATTTATGGACAACCCACTATATTTCAACAAAAATGAAGTTCCGGCGTGTATACGACCTTTAAAAAGGACGAGAAAGAAATCTAATGAATTTGAAAGCTCATTCAAGTCTCCGTCCGTCGATAAGAAAGACACCCACGCATTAGTACGAGATGCATGTTCTCCTGTTTCCATTACTCCTTTATCAGTTAAGTTAGCTGCTTTAAGATTCAGTACTATGAGCACTCACAGTAAATCACAAAGGGTAGCTTTCAACAACGATGTTACAGAATATTTTCCTAAAGTAGAAAATCCTTTTACTATTCCGTTGAGAGACGAAGAAACTTCTACTGAAATGGAAAATAAGTTCATCTTAGGGAAAGAATACAATAGTAATACTGAATCAACTGTTTCCACAACTCAAATGGGAGACATCACTCTGGAAAGGATGATTGACGACATTATCAAAAGTACTAAAATTGTAAAATCAAAAAGAAGAATATTAAACAAGATGGGTGAAAATGAAATCAAAGTGGAAAAAGATTTTCCTAAACCAGAATTAGTCCAAGATATATTCATTAATCCACTTGCAGAAAACAAAGCTAATTTAATTAAAGAAGCAAAATATGTGTTCCTTTCCAGGGAAAATTCAGTTTCGCCCAAAACAACACCAACAAAACGAATGCCTGTGCATAAAGTAAGTGATAAGTTACTGAAAAATCTTCCAATTGGTTGCTTTTTACTTGACGACGGGGATGGATATAATGAAAGAGAAGTAAGAACCCCAAAAAATATTGTGGAACGGGAATCAAAACCGAATAACAGTAGACATGAGAATAAATCTATTAGCAGATCACACTCAATGACAGCTTCACTTGAAAGAGGAAACTTGAGAAATACTACATCAGACTCCACTCCAGATTTATATTCTACAAGTAATGAACGGGCTAGCTTAAGGTTGAAAAGACAAGGTTGCATACGCAGAAAGAAATCGACAGTTAGCAACGAAAGTCAATGGAAACAAAGAGATGCCGTACCCAAATCATCAATACTTACCCTTGAAGTTGGACTACCAAGTCCAGCTTTAGAACTACCAAATGTCTCGTTATGTGAACCTCTTGCTTCACCGCTGTGTTACCCAATTGAACCTTGTGATGACTTTCCTCAGCAAATGAACATATCAATTAGATCAAATGTATCTCACAGCAGTTTGAAGCCACACGACTACAACCAAAATAAAAGGTCAAGGGAATTGTTCGGTTTGACTCTTGAAAATGGAATCCCAAGTCCTATAACTCCTGGACCTAACCTCAAAAGACCAGGGAAGGTTCTGAGTGAAGAGAGAGCGCATAAAACTAGCAAACTTGATGAAGACGTGCTTCCTAGTGATGGCTTTACTCCTATTATAGAACATAAGTCAATAAGAAGATGTTTAACGTACTCTCCTGAGGAATGTAGCATATCTAGTAGTGAAGAGAAAAGAAGGAGTGTTGTTAGCAATCGCTTGGAGCGTAGTAGCGATCGCTTTCAAGCTCTAAAAGGGACAATAGATTTGGAAATTATGACGAGAAATGACGTAATTGACGTGCACGGTGAGTGGTGACTATCGGACCTCATTTTATATTACTTTTTTAGGATATGTGGACATACATATATTTACTAAAAATATTTTTACAGTAATAAGGTGCAGAGATCTACAAAGATTTGCAGGGAAAACGGATGACATCAACGCGTATGCAAAGGTTAGTACTTTTCATGTTTTAAATATTTCTGTAGGCAAAAAGTCACAAACATAAAAATAATATTCTGGTGTTTAGGAATAAATAACAAATACCTAAAGCAAATAAATATAACAATTTAATTAGAAAATAAATTTCGTCACAAAATTGTCATTAATAATGATTTTTATTGGACCATATCAATACCATGATTTACAATATTTTCCCACCAGGTGGTGATAAGCGGTGTGACGGAAAGCCAATCGCTGCCGTCTCAAAGATCGATCTTCCAACGAACGTCGGTGCTGTATGGTAAGAGAGAGCCAGAATTCCAGAGGCATCTGAAATTGCCGCTCCCTACTGCCATCTACGATAATCAGATGCTGCACATCTCTGTGTGGCACAGAGACAAGAAGTATCGGTAAGTCAATGAAGTTTTTGGATGATTTTTTGAAATGGTTAGAGTAAAAAGGAAGGTCAAATGTAAGAAGATGTAGTGATTGTTATAATAACCATAAAACTGTAATTGCATATATTTAGTTGAATATATTGAATGGAATGAAAATTAATGAAAAATATAGAAATTTAGAAAAACAAGAGAATTATGTAGAAGAAAAAGTAACTACAAGGTTTTTTTAAAAAAAATCTTTATGTGACATCTTCAATTTAACATGAAAATGAAAAATTATTCTATTTAGAATGTTGGATTTAAATCCAACCACACAGAAGACGTCACCAAAAATAGAATATTATTAATTCCAATCAACAAAATATCAACACATAACAAGCACGAGCCGTTCGAAATCTTCAATACACTAAACTCTATTGACATCATAACAAATTGTTATATAACGTCGAGTTTCGGCGCGCCAGGAAACGACGCAAGGCGATTTCATTAATGCGTAAAGCCAATCTTAAATTTAAACTGTTTTCATTGGCCAGTTACAGGGCCTTACGTGCTGACCTGAATTTTCCATTGAATAGTGCCCCACTACGGAATGAATTTTAAATGATCAATTCTGTTCGGCTTTAATGTAGTCAGGAGGGTTGCAGCCAATCTGTAAGGGAATTGGAAATGTGCGGAAATTTCAAGAAATAATTCTGAGTATTTTTGTTCTTACTCAAGGACGAATCTTCAAGGTCCTAGGAGGTTTGGAAAATAACAATCTGAACGGTGTGTTATGGGTAGAGGGGGTTAGCAATGAATATCCTAAGATAATTATCTAGTTAGTGTTCTAATACATATATTTTCTAGCAGCAGCATAAAGTTGTTGATGCGCTTTAAGGAGATTTAACCATAACCAGGAAAAATTGTTCACCGTCTAAATTAATCATTATCCAAAATCAACCAGAAGATGCTTACGCTCATATGTGATCACATTTTATCACATATAATAACTGCCATATAAATAAAATCACTGGAAACTTTATTTAACCACTACCGAGTTTAATAGCAACTTCGTTACAAACCAATACATCCACAGCGGTGTATAGCAATCTAGGAGTAATAGTGTAACGAGATTGTGCCAGTTTGTTGCTCACCGTACCTGCTGTGCATTATCGGTTTTCGCCACAGGAAAGATTATTACCAGCGTCGACTCGATTTTAATTAATTTCTTGAGCGACACTTTGGGGATAAATATAGAGAAATATTTTGGTATATTCGGTGTAAGTAGAAGGTTTATAAGGATACCATTTTAGATCGATGTGTCTTCATTTTTGATTATTGACTTTACGAAAATCAGACTGCTTTTTGAATTAAATCCAGGTTTCTAAAATAGGTTTAATGGTTTCTATTATTTGGACTAGGTATGTGACTGTTGGGTGCATTCACTTATTTAGGTAGTTAGTTCTATACGCCTAATAATACCAATCGTTCCATTCTCCATCCCTTTCACTCATTATTCTTTATCACCGAAGATTGTATTGTATACTCCAGTACTATACTTTGTCAGCCCATATACATCCCACTGCAGAGCACACGCCTCTTCTACAATCGAGGGTACGATTGATATTGGTTGGTTAGTTACCATACACATTCTTACAAATTGCTATGATATGCATGTTTCCTCAATATGTTTCCCTTCACCGTTACAGTGCGTGATGATTGACTATACTCCAATTCTTTTATTAAATTCCGTAGAAAGGTCACATAATTTCCACGCATCTATTTTGTAGGAGAGACGGCATAGGTGGGTCGTGAATAAATAACCGCCGCAGGGTATACCACCTTGATTTATTTTCGTTTTCCTTTGTACTGATTACCTATGCGAACGTGTATGTATAATTTTCATACAAAAATATGGCTGTGGAGCGCTGCTTTTTTACGTTCTCTAAATATAAGTGAAGAGGCCTTAATTAAAAGTACGCGGTATTTTTTGTTTTATATGAAATTAATTTGGAAGGCAGTTTTATGTTCATTTATATGCTGTGCTGGTTGCTTTGGTATCCATAAAACTGGTATATAATATGACGGAAAATAATAATCTCATTAAAATGAATAAGTATCGCCTAGTTATATAATTGCCAACTCGAAACAAGAAAACACTTGACAAAATACGAGCACAAAAGCATTGCAAGGCATAAGCAAACAGCAGTTAGATATTGTCAAAGCACTAGTAGTGGAGACTATTTTTCACTTTTTCCTCTGGCACATACCAATCTCATACATAAGATATTGGGGTTTGGTGTGACGCGGGCTGTAGCGCGCATGCGCAGTCCGATCGATTGCAGCCCAGCGGTAACCCTGGCCAGTTGCGATACGGGCTTCGCCGAACCGCGGTCCGGATTTTGCCGCGTCCACCCATAGAAAAATACGCATAGATTTTTTCCCCCAGTGCCGTGTTGTGAGGTGTCAGTGTCCACTGTGTTATATTTATTTGACGTGCACAATTTGAGGAGTTTCGTCCGGGTAAGCATTTAGTAATGCATGTTTTCATATTTCCATTGTGCTACACCTATCGAGATAATTAATTCAATATTCTTTAGCGGTCACTAATTAGCTCACTTTATATATTTTTGCACATACATAGTGAAGGCTTGTTTATTAATAAGGTCATATATCACGTTGAATAAATCTGTGTCCGCACGCGGCGCGTAGTCGACAAGATTGATGAGCGTACAGGAAGCGGCGGAAATGTTGGAGATTAATAATATTTCTGCATCCCCCCACCCCTTTCATTCGGGAATGCCGCGTAATATTAATATCGATCATGCTTCATACTTTCTAACCTCTAAAAGGAATTATATTTACTCATCCTATCCTGAAGTTATCTCGAGAGAAACCTTTATGAAGAATCAAAATGGAATACATACGCGGTAAATTGGCTTTCATCAATTTATTGAATTAAGTTAATTTCATTAATTATACCTAATTTATATAATAACTTCACTATTAAATTAATTAATTAAATTACCTTTGAATGCACGCTCCTAGTACCCGAGTAACAAGGTATAAGTTTTTCCAATGGTATTTCCTGGGGTTATATCGTTAACGAACCCATCAATTGGAAAAAATCTTGGCTGCGGTCCAAGATACCTGACCGCTTATATCGTATCAATGATGCCTCTACAAACTCTATAGTACTTGTTCACGATACACTTATAAAAGCGAAACAAACTAAGTATGTTTGTTACATCTGTGCGACAAAACTACTGAACCGATTGTATTCAAAATGGTGGTAGGTCTCTCATATGTGAGAGGCTGCCTGGGAAGGTAGCACTGCAATGTCTATTCCACCAAACAGCAGTGTAAATGCACTGTTGTGTCGGATTGAATGACATTGTAACCAGAGTAACTACTGGACATATTGAGACTTTACATCTTATGTCTCAGGATGGCGAGCGCAGTGGATTGCCAAGCATTGTTTTGTAATTCAGGCGTTGTTTGGTTTTGCTACTGTTCATGAGCGGTCGTAACGTTTACCATCAGGCGAACGGCATGCTCGTCTCGCCATTCAATGCATTAAAAAACAACGAAAAAGCCTGGAATCTGGAGAAGGTCAAGGACAACTTAATATAACAGAATTCAAAATCTAAGTAATGAAAAGATGTCAGTATGCTTAGCAGGCCTTTAGACCGTTGACCCTAACCTGACAGAACTGAGATTTGGATTATTTCCCTTGTTTGCCAAAAGAGGAAAGGGTGTCAAAGTCATTACGGTTATGCGTTTAGCATGTCGACCTAGTACCCGACAGAGCTGAAATTCTGACATTTTCCTTGTTGACTATGTACAGTGCTATGAAACTTCTAAGGTTTCACCCAAGAGGAGATAGTGCTGAAATCAATATCAATAATAATTAAAGAATAAACACAAGAGACTCTAGGGCTCTCTCACGTTGGTGTACCAATGCATTGGGAACATTTGCCTTGACAATATCCAAACTCTAATATGATACCTTAAGGGCATAATGAGCGTTATTTACTTCAAAAGGAAATTAAGAAACAACAGCTTAACTGAAAGTTTCGATCTAATTGAGCTATTCAGAAATCTAAAAATTTGTCAAATATTATTAAGACAACAAAAGAATAATAAATAGTATTTTAACATAAAGTTTCAACATTTTTGAGGATTGAGGAGGTATTGTGAGACTGAAAAGTCTCTTGTAGGTTCTCCCCAAGATACAAGACTCGATCTTAGTGTGTGCTCTGAACTGTGTGTGTATTTACTAACAGCCGCTGCCAATAAACAAACCCAATCCAAAATTTGCCGTTTTAGATTGACAGCTCAATCGTTTTTCTGATACTATATTGCCAATAATCAACCTCAGTAGTGAATAAACTATGGCAACATGACAAGAGACCAATCGAAAAGTAGAAAACAATTGACAACAAAACAGATTGACTTCAATCTAATTTTTTCGATTGATTATTGGCATCGGCCGTAAGTGTATAATTTTTGCTAAATAACGTGGACGATCCTCATTCTAGAGTTAAAGCAACATTAATCCAAAAATATGTCCTACCAATTAAAATCTTCTCTTAACCATAAATCCAATAACTAGGAAAGCTCTCTCAATAATAACTAAATGTGTACGACACCCACATGAGTCGAACATCGAAGTAGATAATCTTGACCCAGTTCCCAAGTAGGACGCTCATTAACAACCAGACTCATGTGTCTTACTGCTCAGTCTTGTAATTAATTAATTTTTATTAAATAAAGAAAAATTTGAGAGTAACTACAAAGTAACTACTGGACATATTGACACTTAACATTTTGTCTCAGGACGGCGAGCGCAGTGTAATGCCAAGCTTTGTTACTGTCCATGAGCGGTCGTATCATTTTACATTAGAAGAATGGCAGGTTCTTTTCGCCATTCATAGAAATGAATTGAAAAGTTATGGTTTTTCTAATGTTTCCGCCGGATGTTTCTATGAGTGATATACTGCGTGGCGCTTTTAGTTTAGAAGCTTGTCACAAAAATATTTTTCCTGTGAAGCTGGCTTTTGTATGAGTTCTTGTACGGATTCTTGCATTGATACAGATTGTTTTATGATCCCTAAATATTTGATTTGTTTCCGGGTGTTGTAAGGTCAAGAAGACTTATAAGTTTTTGGTATACAATTATACATATCTTAGACGCTTGGAACCACGTTAAAAAATATTTGGTGGTCAAAATCTGGATTCTTTCATATCTTAGAAAATGTTGAGCCGTTGGTCACGTTTATTACTATCTGGCAACAGAAGTAGTCGTAAAACCATATAATATAAAATCTACACGAGGTGCTTTTACCCGATTTCATTTCCATTAATCTTTTAAATGCTATTTCTATCATACAAATTCCCGTCACGGGCAACACATATATTAAAACGTTCCTCTTTCTCTCTCTCTTTCCATATTTCTTCAGCCCCAGGAAGTCCACTGCTGAATTTAAGCCTCTCCCAAGGATTTCCACATTGAGCTGTTGGAAGTGACCTACATCCAGCGGTTTCCTGCTACCTTAACCAGGTCGTCCGGCCATCTTTTAAGCAGGCGCCTGACACTGCGCTTGCTTGTACGTGGCGCCAGGATCTTTTGACCCTAACGGCCATTAGTTTTTCGCTCTATGTACCCCACTACAATTTCAATCTGCTTATTCTCTTTCTTCCATTGTGTTCTATCAGACACAGTTGTTGACTATATTTATTATCCTATTTATATTTAGGAGAGTCTGTTTCAAATGATTATGTTGGCGAGTAGGGACTGTATTAATGCCGCCTCACATACGGACGCAGGACTATATGTAACGGGAGGGGAGGAAGGCATTGCGGAAACGGTCCTATGCATGCGAACGTCTCAGATCCACCTTGGAAAAATGTTTGATCTTACGATCATGTCTCTAAATCCGAGTTCACTGATGACCTCGCCGTGCCGTGTGAAAAGAAGAAACCGTTAGCAGATCTGCCTATCTGCTTATAGCAATACAAACGTACCAGTATTTGAGACGGTGTGACCGTCGGGTGTGTGTATTATTCTATATATTTGTAGCAAGAACTACAACACAAGCGATATAATCTATGAAATAACAGCAACAATAAGTCACAATCAGTCGGTGGCAGTAATTAATTCAGCAGTAAACAAAAGTTCTTTGGTCACGTCACTGAAACCTGCACGATTGACCTTCAAATTTTAATCTGATAAATATAATGTTTTTTCGTCGGTTGTTGCGGGGTCAGAAGGTAACTCAACCTTCTGCCAAAGTATTTTTTTAACTAGAGTAATATGATCAACTGCCAGAACGTGATAGTTTTTATTGCTTTAGGAGTGATACACATAACTGCGAAATTGCACGATGCGAATTCGCAACGCAGAAAACTGTGACAAGAATTGCTCCAATGTGATTTCGTGCGGCAAGGCGTTTCCCTTGTACGATTCGGGTTGCTCTTATTGGTAAGAAATACCTACAGGAATAACAACCATAGCATCAGGAGAGCGTGATGCGAATCAAGTTTAATCTTTAAGTATTTTCATACAGATCACACCAACTGCAATTCTTGCCGGTAAGGATCAATAGCTAGCAAAGTAGCACTATTTTTTTTTAAGATACTTTCTAGGTAATGATCCACCCAACAGTCACATATGTACAGTTAGCAACATAAGTCGCTACACATTCACGAGATTTGGAATTGTCTTATCATCCAAAATAACAATTATTTTCAATATCGTATGGCAATTCTCGGCATAGATGTCTTTACTCGGTTATATTTTACGACTACAGAGTAGTACGTACAAATTTTAATTCATAAAAAGATTATCAAAAAATGTGAAGTGTTCAGCATAAGTCATGTTGCAGACTGTACGTAGGCGTGATCGCAAACCATCTACGAAATTGAGAATATTGTTGAAAATCCATTCCCAAAACGGTTAAATAGGAGATGTATGAAACTATCTGGAAACCACCAAAAGTATCATTTATTAAACCATTATCAAACCAATAATTAAAATGGCTGCCTCCAACTTATCAAACCTCTATATTATTCAATGCTTGTAGGTATTTTCGTATTACTTCACTAACTGATCGATTGAACCGTTCTGAGTATTGCTTGACTAAATATTATGAAGCATGTTGTTCATATGTTTCAATAACTTCAATTATTTTGTACCTAAAATTTAACATTATTTTTATTAAAATTAAGTGACCAAATGCGCTTCCATACTTTATTTCAAACGTATCATATTAAGAACCAAATAGCTTCAGACTTTTTTTACCCAGCAACAGAAATAGCTTGATACTTCTCAATATAAGCTAACCCGTAAATGTTTTCCCTTCCTCTAAATTCTTCTCCCCTGGTACTTTTATCCCGACATAAAGTCAAACAATCCCTACATAATAAATACTCGGCGTCAACCCGTAAAGTCCGGTGTAATACTTTATTTGCTTTCAGGGAGCCGGGGATGCTCGTGAAACCCCGTGTCAGGTCCAAATGGTCGTAAAATGACCACAAATGGCGTTCCCTCAAACATAAGCCTGTTGAACAGCAGTTATGTACAGCTTAGTAGCTGTGTTTGAGATGTTTCGCTTTTCGAGCGTGTAATCGCTTTTCTGGCTCGAGCGATAGCGTTCCATACTCGGGAAAACCGTGGACTTATCGGTTCGAAATATGAAATTAATGAAATGTCATTTATTATTTACTTTTAGAAAACCTTTTGGTAAGAGCTGCAATCTAAAAGCATTACTTTATGACGTAATTTAATAGCGCAAGTGCTTTTTACTCAAGCTCTTTGAGTACCTACTTCTTTATAGAAGTATCATTATTGATATTTCGCGATTTCATATCAAAAGATAACATAAATTATAAATAAAATGGTTTTAATTGAAATCTACCTAATTGCAAAAAATAAATTAACTTATCAAGCCTTGAAAAGAAACCCTTCACACATTCACTTTTCCCATAAGAATGTGAACAGAATTATCTAATTAAACATCTTATTGTGAATTATTACATCCCTGAGAGGTTAACACAATTTCTAATCACACGCACATCATAAGTTGTTTTCTAATGACATATTATTTCCGTTTAATTCTTAATTCTCTTCATTATCTTTGAAGGAAAATAAGCACAGTAATATTAAGGTGTCAATTGTGTTATAACTCTTATTTTAATTTCTCAATACTTCCTATTTCTTTAGTTATTGTTCTGAGAATTCCCATCTCAAGTGTTCTAAATTTAAAAAGCTACAACAAGTCAATTCATGTTTTACTAAATATAAAGACAAAGGAATTCATTTCATACAGCTTTGTTGATTTTGTCTGTATCTCAAACACAGTCAATGTAATATATATCCATTTGAATTAAAATAATTGTATAATATAAAAATACACGCATAATCCTAGTTATATAATAGGATACCACCTTATCTTAATACAAAATATTCTGTATTTGAATCGAAACCACGCCTATGCGCTACAAAGGCTGTACATAAATCGAAATTTCAACATAAACGATGTATTCCAATATGGACTGAAACTTACTTCAAACTAACAGTAAATGAACCGAACCCCTCCAAGGTACATTTACCTTTCATAAGCATCTGCGTTTGCGAACGATTTTCACCCCACATCCCCTTTGCAACAAATCTGTGAGTGAAATCCCGAAAGCTATTTCATAACTCCTTTATAAGGGGAGTTTTAAATAGCCTTAATTTCGAAACTCCATATTTCCAGGGCTGGCAGAGAGAAACTTTTAAAAGCAAAACTATTTTCGCTGTCATCAAATTGGTTGTTAATGATGCGAAATAAAGTCTGTGAAATCTAAGCTTTACGATTTGTATTTTTATGTAAATTTAGAAACAGATGTGTCTTTTATTTGCATTGTGATTTGCAAAGATGTATGTAGCCTAATCCGCATAGAATCTGCACAATTAATAAGTATAAATAAAAAGCAGCAATGAAAAAAACATGACTTACCCAAACAGGTGGATAGACAGCAACATATTTAACCACTGATCACTTTTTGTTTACATGTTCCTGGAGACTGTCCCGCCCTCACAACCACCACTGTAACTCCTGTCAGCCAGGATCAACAGTGGCACGCATTGTAATGACACCGAGCGTTGAAGCTCGGCGAGTCTCCGGGAATGTCTTGTCGTTAACCCGCAACGAAATCAATCAGAAAATTGTTCTTGCTAAAATTAATCACTTTCACTTCACTACTCTGAATCTTAGATAACATGTTATTCACTGATTTCGCGACCAGTGAAAATAACCTCTCCGTAGGATAGTACGCGACGGGTTACACTACTGTGAATACAGAACTACCCTCAATTGTTGTTAGTAAAATTAATTATTAAACTGGGAGGAAGTCTGTCATATTTTTAATAACAAAACCATTTGTATAATTTCTATCTTATTTTATTTCTAAGAAGTTAAATTATAATAACAAATCTTCAAATTATTTTTCATGATTATTCTCATATGTCTTTTCGATCACAGGCTTAATTTTCTCGGTGTTAGAAAACAGTCAATAATATTTTTTTATGAGGTGCATAAAGATTTTGGTAATAGAATATAGGGCATTAAAAATATATTTAAAAATAATAATATTCTACATAACTTATTATTCAACCCTTCTATAAACACGAGAAAATATCGTAACAGAAAACACCACCCCACACCCATCAAACTAAAAGCAAGGATTAAATAATAAATTCCTCTAGCCATAGCAAACCCACCCGGCTCGCGTTACACCCCTACCCTCCCTACATAAGGGGTGCGCAGAGCGCATTTCCCGAGTTGTTTGCACAATTTTTCTCTTCAAATTTACATTTTATAGCTTCCGGTCGTGAGCACAATGGCCGCTACATACTTTGACGTCACTGTTCGATGTTTCGATGCAATATCATATGGGATGTTTGTGTACTGAAATCTATACTAATATTTAAAGCTGAATAGTTTGTTAGTTTATTTGAATAGGCTACTCTAGGATTCTACTGGTTTAAATTAAAAAATATTTTAGTGTTGGATAGTCCATTTATTGACAAAGGCTATAGGGTAATTTTTTTATCTCTATTTTTTTAATCTTTATCCCATCGCTGGGCAAAAGCATCATTTCTCTTCTTCGATAAGTCACGGTTTCGAACAGTTTGAGACAACATGGGCAGGTGGTCACGGCAGTGTTTTTTTGCATACAATGGCGGTGGTAGCATATAGATATGTATTCTGTCACTGAAAAATATATAGTGGAGACAAATACAGCTCAGTCCCAGTAAGTAATCTACCATTAACCACACTCAATCGTAATCTCGATTGTAGAAGAGGCCCGTACCCTGCAATGGGACCTTTGTATATGGGCTGATAAAGTACAGTACAGTAGAAGGTCTATTTGCTAATAAAATTCTGTGTGCCTTTTCGTACATTTTAATTTTGATGTCAAAGAAACTTGATGCCTGATGGTGTTGGCCTTGGTTATAAAGCAACAATGTCGCTTTGAGAGAAGTATGTCGCTACGTCTGTGTTTGTGCGTCGGTGAAAATTATCCGTCGCATTTTCTCGTCTTGGCACTACGTTGTGAAATTCGACTGCAGTGTTTTTGTGACTTTTGACGTATTTACACGTTTTTTTTTCTTATTGAAATAGGCATGATAGAAAACAAAATACGAATATTTTAGGAAAATAAATTGAGCATATCGTATCGAGTTATGGACAATTATATATATTAATTGCTGTCTATAAAACTCCTATGCATTCAACAGTCCGATTATGCTTTTTACCCCTAGTTCGCGGGCTTTTGGCGGGTTGGTGACCATCTCTTCTTTTTCCTCGTTCCTTCACTGCTGAGAATCGCGACCACATGCGATGCTCCTCCATGTTGCTCGGTCCTGGGTGGCATGGCACCAATTGCCCTCTTTCCGACGCCTGAAAATTTGGCCGGAGTTCTGCCCAAAAAAAAAAAATCTTTAATCCCATTATTTGTCAAGATATTCCAAAGACTATGTATTGTATGTGTTTGTGTATATCTCAACGGGAAACGTAATTACTTAAAGCCATGCACGTGTTCCAAGATCAAAGTCGTTCATGTGCAAATTGCATGATGCCTGCGTCAAAGGCCGCGCGTTAGTCAATGAACAATGACGTCACGCTGGGGTAGCGGTTATGTAACGTAATTGACCGGGTGGGCGGAAATCACGTAACCGACAAACCGATGGAAACTTACTTAGGCTAATTTGACGGATATTTTTTTATTTCCTTTGGTAATGGGTAAGTTCACTGTGCTATAATGTTAGTAAATGAACCCAATGTACTAAATCGAAATTCGATTTTTTTAAACTTCCATCGATTTGATCCATATTTGTTCTGTAAGCCATTCTAATTAATGGTTCCCTAAATTTACGCATATATTACATACATATTTACGCATAGATTTTATCGCGGATTTAATTATTTAATTTTACATTTTTTTTACATTTCGACGTTTCGATTACTTTGCAGCCTTCGCGATCACGGGGCGGACTACGAAAACTACCTTCTTTTAAAAATAATTACGAGTATTAAAATTAAAAATTTTTTTAAAAAGTTCGTTGTTTATGTTTCGCCACTAGGGTCCCATTTGCAAACTTGTAGCTCACAATACAAACAATAAGTACAAAAAAAAAATATTATACGGAAACGAAAGTTCATATGTTTTTCCTTCTTCACTGTTGACAAAAGGAAACACAATAAGAAAATTATAAATAATATGAACAATACCAAAGTTACTATAACTCTTCGAGTAAGTTACTAGAGCTATTCTCTCGCGTGATGTTGGCTGGCATCCAAATATAGTAATAGGAAGCATCGTGGGGAAAACAACGCGATACCACATAAAAATCATGTGTAACTTATAAATATATACTGCCTTCGACGCTGACTTTCATATTATGTTGTAGGACATATTGGCTGCATTTGTATTCTCTATATTTATTTATATAGATAAGTCCCTATGTCTTATCTTATATATTAAAATGGATAACATGTTTTATTTATGGCAAATAGCGCGATAAACAGGCCATTTGTCTAATGGTAAACGATACCACAATGGACATTAGCAAAACCAAGCAACACCATGAATGACAAAGCAATGCTTGGCAGATGTTGCTAGATGTTAAGTCTCATTATGTCCAGTTACTCTGGCTGCAATATCCTCCAAAACTAAAAACACTACAGTGCATTTACACTGTGGTTTGGTGGGACAAATAGACATTGCAATGGTCCAGGTGGCCGTTCACATATGAGATGAGAAACCACTAGTAACCTTCAGATAAGATTTAGACCTAATTTATATACCTTTTTATTATGAAGAGTTCTTTAATATGTAGTTTTAAAGAATCGTAACGTAAACTTTGTAGGTTATGAGAACTTATAATATTAATAGCGGTACAATTTTAACTCGAATTTTGAGCACTGTACAAAAGGCTTAAAACCATAATTACTTACGCAATTTAGTCGCGTTCTGAATTCAAATAATACACACTCAATGCATAACAATTTGACCAATGTAAACTTTGTCTTATTGCCACGCCTAAACTTTGTATCTCAACAGACTCTCTAGCAACTTCACAATGGACTAGATATTTTACTATTATGATACATGTTTTTGTTTTCAAGCATACATGTATAATTATTTCAACCAGCTAAAGTAACTATCTCCTATCATTTGATATTTTTTTATTACAATTTCAAATTCAGATTACAATTTTAAATACACCCACATTACCAATCCAATTTAATTAATATAAAAACCACCATTTGTTACTTTAATTAGACAACATTACAATTTTAAATGCACCCACATTACCAATCCAATTTCAAACATAAAAATAAAGCTATAATTAAAAAAACTAATTAATTTCAAAAATAGAGAACAAAGAATTAATTTAGAGAAAGTCAATTCATTAGCGCGGAGTGCGGTGCGGCGGTCGCATGTTTCAACCCTATTTGCTCACTTTTACTTTCAACCCTTAACCACGCAATTTCCAAGAAATACAACCCGACGCCGAGGTAATAGATGGTTTATGTTTTCCTTTCTGGGTGTATTTTTCCTTGGTCGTAATGTCGCCTTGTCTGTCTGATGGAAAAATAAACAAGCAACGGTACAACTTTGAGGTTTAAGCTGGAAATTCCGGCAAATAAACTTGTTTTGAGATTTTAAACAACCTCCATCTCACATTGCATAATTGCCTTCAAAAAGTGAAATAGTGTGAAATGTGAGTCGAAACAAATGTTTGTATCACATTTTAATGTTATAAACCGCACTCAGAGACGTTTCAAGTCAATTAAATTCAAAAATTGTTCCTTAGTAAAGATTCTCTTTGTAAAATCGAAATTATTAAATTGACATAAAATGTCTCTAATTGCGCCCGTTAGACACATATTTTAGTATGTGTCCAAGGAAAGGCAATTATACCAATAAGATAATAGGCACACTGTATCAAACTAGTAGCGGTACTGATATAATATGAGCGCTTAATTAAGCCGTGAGTTGGTTAGCCAAACTTCGACAATACTATTATACTCCAGCATTCAAACATAACATGTTAAGCTTCTGCGAATAGCTCACTTATGATTTCATACTTACTAATAACTAAATTCATATATTCTAAGCTTTATTGTACAATTAAACTTTCTATATATATTCTATATCCTCCTTCATCTATTTATAAATACTTCAACATTAACTTAAAAAGGTAATAAACTGCATACAAGAAAAATACACTTGCGTGACTAAAAAATTCATAATTTTTATCCTACACGACTGTTTCATAAAACTGTTTGTTTTTTTCCATTCATATACAAAGCCACAACACATAAATATCTAGCATAATTCCAATTTAATTAATTTAACGGACAGTATTTTTCTCGTATCCATCCAATCCATTAGATATATTGCAAATATATTGCCATTTTTTGCTCGCACACATTTTATTGAATACAGAACATTCCATCTGCAATATTAAATTACCCGAACTAACTCTAAAGAAATACACCGAAATCGTTTCAGTTGTCAAATCTGTAATGTCGTTCGTATCACAAACCGTTGCTGGGTTGAGCCAAACGCGTCGAGAGGAGCCTCCACCGAGGCAGCACTGTTCGCACCAGCACGCCCACCGCCACGTCCAGCTCTGCAGGAAGAACAGCCTCCCGGAATGGGACCCACCAGAGCCCCGGACCAGGAAAAACAGCCTCCCAGCCGATATCCACGATAAAGTTTCCGAACAGTCCCAGACCACGCCTCTAAGCGAGGAATGACAGCCGACCCAGTAAGTGATTGGTGTCCCCAAACACATAGTACGCATGGACGCACCGTGTTAGCACCAGGAGAAGAAAGGCTTTGTGGAACAGGCCCCCTTGCATGCTTAGAAGCTTATGTGGACCCTAAGGGCGGACCTTGCACGACCCTATAGATGTGTGTATATACTTGATGTTTATAAATAAGAATGTGTATAAATGAATGAATAAATATGCAAGGCAAATTAAAACAGAAATCTGGAAACTAAAAAGGGGGATCAAAAATGAGTTATTACCAATCACTTTAGTTGTAAGTGGAAAAATAGTGCCACCGACAGGATTTTTATATCTCTTATGTGTTTCCTGAATGTATCCTTGTGCTGTCAATAATGATGATTCTGAAACATTTAGATCTAAGCCGAGTAATGAGATCCAAAAAAAGGAGCAATTTGCGATGGATGTAAGCTAATGTTATATTTACGATGAACATTTCAGTGTTAATATTAACGTCGATGTACTGATTGGCTCTGTAAATATAATTGAAGATTGTTAAGACAAAGATCTCAAAAATATGAACTCAAAATACTAGTGCTCTAACAGTCCAATTAGCCTTATATCGAAACATGTATACGTAAAGTAATGATGTTTTAGAGAAGGTTCAAAACTCCTAAAAGCAGAGACTAACAATAACTTAAATTAAATTGGTATACTAATAAGACAATAACAAAAGTGACGAAGAGAAAAATATAATAGGCAAAGAACCTTCCTACCAAGAGATAACCTTCGAACCAAGAAAAATATTGTGAATCAGAAAATCTAGTAGTGGAGTACCAATTAAAAAAAGAAATTTGAAGAAAACAAACAACATCGTTTCAAAATTCAATGTACAAAATTTACTGATAACCAAACAACACAACACGAAAGTTATACAATCAAATCTTCATCATAAAAGAACCGTCAAGTTTATAGTAAAACGATTAGTAAAAGCAAGTCCAGTAGCAATCACCTAAAATAAGTCAATTATGGGACCATTACGGCAATATCCTGCAAGCGGCGGCAAGGAAATTACACTGATTAGAACTTCATACGGCAAAGCCGAACGATCAGAAGCTAAATTACTGGTTCATTTAGCTCTTTTTAATAGTGTTTACACGTGACTTCGGTTCATTTTAAAATCTAAGACGCCTTTTACAATTGTTTAGTTTCAAACTATTTGTATCAACATCATCTGTATCATCATCATTTACATGATGCCCTCTATTATATTTAGGTATCCTATTAACATTTTCAGAATGATTTCTAGGAAATTCAGTAAATTTTTTTTCATTCAAAATTTAGGGCTTTTTCACTAAGTGAATATGTCACCCTAAAATTCAATATTTGTTGTCTGGAATTTAAAACAAATATAAGGCATAAAATCAGTAATTGAGAACATCTATTCAAAAAACAAAAAATCTCATTTTAGATAAAAATATTTATAAAAAAATCTTAAGTACTGACTACTGTCTTAAGTTTTAGGCATATTGGTAAGTAACAGAATTATAACACTGAATAAAAAACTCCATAAAACAAAACAAGAAACGATGTGTAAATTCCATACATTTGAACTATAACTATTAAAACTTGACATACCTATATTTTTCTTCATACAATTTTCCAGTCTAAAGAACATTCTTTAAACTTCAACAAACATACATACTAGGTGTGCTTAATAAAACATCACATACGAGGTTGCGACAGTAATTTTACAATCGATAAATAATCGACTCATGATTGCCGAAGTGAGCCGCCGATATTAAAACAAATTGGAGCATTGACGATATAGAACCGGCTTAGTGCGAGTCGCAGATTTGCACCTGGGATCCGTACAATGAAACGCTTATCATATTTCGTTCATGGAAAAACTAATGTAACCTTAATAAAATTAGTTGATTTTACTATTTTAGTAACAATGAAATTTTTATTTCTTTTTTAATTCCGATTTAAACCAACTGTTCCTAAACTCCAAGTAATATAGTCTCAAGCTTGAAAAAAAAAAACTGCCTGGTAGTTTTGACAAAAACCGCGACTTAAGTTTTCAGGGCTTCTGATCGACCAATATAGGTGCGTATTTTGTACCGCTTAGGTAAGTTCCAGAACGGATCCAAAGCTCATTCAGCTATCAATTCTCTATGGTAATGGCTGGACAAAAAATCTTAAATTTTTCAAATTTTGGACTACTTTCAGCTGAGGTGATGCGAAACATGTGGATATAATTAAATACTATGTGTCAATATCACCAAGTATATTTCTGTAATTCATCATTTCTATTCTTATCATTACTTTATATAAGTACCTAATACTTTGTTTACTACCAATCCTTCCCGATGTATCACAAGATTTCATCCACAATTGAAACGTATCGACGTTCCAGATATTCAGCACGATCTAAATTTCACACACTGCCTCTACAACCCACACATTATATATAATCAAGATTATTTATAGACCGGTCGATTTACTAACCTTTCATTATATCAAATTATCACACTCATAAATCATTAGTGATATTTTTATGTACACTATGATCGAACTGCTATTAATAATATAAAATAAGTTGTTACGAAAGAAGGCCATACAGTCTATGCTGTTCAATGACAAATCATTAAGTTATTTATGTGCTCGAATTAAATTTATAATTGTCGTTGATTAGGTTATTATTATTTATAGTTCGCAATTTGGTGTCACAGCTATAACGCGACTTCTCAATGTCTGACTTGTACCAAAATACTGCTATTTTTTTCATAAATCATAATAAATAATACAATTGACTGAAATCAACAGTTTGGAACTCAATTTTGTGCAAACTTTACTTTTGTGTATCTTCAAACACTTATAACAAAACCATTTTGTCCAACAATTTAAAGAAACTAACATTTCTAGTAAAATTCAAGAATAAATCCCCACAAACATTAACGGAAGACATCAAAAGATAATCAGATAACCACAATGCTTTCAATAAAAGGATCATTAAATTCTGGACAATGCAAAAAGTTGCCAAGTGGACTTGGCAAGTACATCGGGCCATAATTCACCCCATCTGGTCAAGGCCGCGCGGACTTTCCCCTTGTTAAATATACTCCTATGCTAATGCAAGCACGCCAAGCTATTTTCACACGTCTTCACGCGACTCCAATCACTTTCACCTTTTACACCAGGCTCGTTAAATATAGAAGCTGAAGCCGACACTAAATATAGGACTGAAGTCTATATTGATCAAGAGAAAGCGAAAACGGATTCTATTTATAATGTGTAAGGTAGAAATAGAATGGAGTGAGAAGTCACTGCGGTAGTATTTGTAAATAAAGTCATTGGAATCGATGTATCAGAAAGAAAAGGATGATTCAGAGTCGATTGTAACAACTGTAATACGAATATTTTTGAGATAAATGATGTCACTTGCAAACCGAATGAAGAAGATAATATAATACACTGACAAGATGGAGTAGAGATGGAATAAAAACTTAATTGAAGTTTCATTAAAATATCATCGTTTTACAAAGGTAAATAAACTGAAACTACAAAACAATAACGCAACCAATTACTTAGCAAGCTATAATAGTAGCGATGTTAAGAACAGTTCTTCTAGAAATTGACTATGTCATGCAAACTAACATTTCACACGCACACATCGACTTATACTGTGCCATAAACTTGATCATAATATGTGCAATTACTGAAGTTAATTAATTGCCACAATACTTCAAGAAATAATTGTAAACTATGAATGGATGAGCAGTGCTGTAAAATTGGATTCAACTGTGTAAAACTTAAACAAGATTCGGAGCTTCTAATCATTAAATTCGTGGTAAATTATCACTGACATTGATTTCATATTCAACTGCTTTCAATCCATTCAAATTAAGAGCAGATACGATATACATCAAAATCAGATACGTGTTAATTTTACATCATGTTATTCGATGTATTTGTTTAACCGTGCCCACATATGTGGGTCGAAAAGTTTCATAGTCACGATGCATTAAGGCCGCCGGTCAATCCGCTGAGTCATGCGGTAATCCACCCACATTACTCAGACTACTCAGTTACAATGTTAACTTACCGCAAAACATTGTATGGACCATGGACTATAAAATGGAAACTTCATATAAATTGTGAAATCATATCATTTGAAAACTCGAGTTATATGGTTTATATTTTCATCGTTTTCTTTCTCGGTGGGATCTTGTTTTTGTAAATAAGGTTCTTTTAAAACTGTGAATTAAAATTTCATAATTACATCTGAATCTCACATTCGCTTTGTATCTGCTATATGTTTTGTGTCATTGTATTTGTGTACACACATTGCTCATTCAGATCATTATCTGTTTTTATATCTTTATCATCTACATCAACTCCTTTCCCTCTTGTTACAGTCGGAGTGAGTTCTTAGGATGCGTTTCGTTCCCGCTAAAAGATGCTATTAAGTGCGACATCAGTGGCACTTACTTCCTGCAGCAGGGCACGGGCCGCGGACAGAACGCTGCTCCGACCGCCAATGCCCGGTGTGAACGCGTGACTGACGTGGACGCTCGCAACATGGCTACAGATAACACTGAGACTAGCACCAATGACGGCACTAAGGAAAACCATACTGATAAAGGTTAGTATGGATTTTATGCTAAGGCAGGAATTGCTTAGATGGTTCTCTATTGTCATACTCTTTTGGTTTATAAAAAATCTTACAAAGCTAAGAAACTAAGCTTAGTAAACAAAACCAAAGTTTACGTAACCTTTCTAGGACCATGTCTTTGAATTGATAAAATGATTGAAAATTCTAAATGTTTTGACATAACTAACCAGCAATGACATTTAATTAACCGTGCTCCTCAGACTTATTACAGCCCAAAATAATAAATCTGATATACTTTGATTACGGTATTTAGGTTACTAGGTAATTCTTAAATGAACAGGGATCTATACGAGCTCAACTTAATGGTTCTCAATCTATTATCCTCCTTCCAATCCTTACCTGCTACTCGTCTCGAAATGACTTCTAATCTCTTCCTCCAGGAGTCACAAACGGTCCATCAGCGGCGACGGCAGCCAGCCAGGCGCAGGCGGTAGCCGCGGCGTTGCAACGTGAAGCTGACGAGCACCTGTTCCTACGCTACTTGGAGTTAGATCCTCCTGACGACCCAGCCGCGCCCAGGAGAGCACAGAGGAATGGACGCACGCCTTTTACTACAACTAGGAAGTGAGTTTCTAATTTTACATGAAGAAATATGATGATGCACGAAGTCGCTGGACGCAAGCCGTTTTCTACTCACTGCTACGGCAATTTCTGGTGGAGGCGTCAGTGGGCTGCCTATAGCTAAACAGAGAGAGAGAGAAATACAAGAAATTTGAAACAATCTTAAACATAAAATTTAAGATCGCATTATGTACATCAATTTCAAATTAGGTTTTGATTTTTCTACGATTTTGAGCCATAAATTAGAGCAATAAAAATACTGATGCTTCAACAATGAAATAAAAGCACTAAAAACATAATTTGGCGCGGGTATGTCTAATTTATTCTATTTTTCCAGATTAATTCGAGGCGCCGGTGGCGGATTTGGTTTCACTGTCGTTTGGACACGACCGCCCAGAGTAGAGAGGGTCGCCCAAGGCGGGTCAGCTGAACGAGCGGGGCTCAGGGCAGGGGATTACATCGTATTCGTAGGCACCAAGAACGTCGTCACAGCTTCCGAGGAAGAAGTCCGGAATCTTGTCAAGTGAGTTTCGTGGACTTCTCAGCCCTTATTTTTGCTGCTAAATAATTAACAATTCTAGTATGAATGTCTAGTCTTCAAATAATTCAATTTGACACATGCATGGCAATTGTTAGATTTGTACAAGATAAAATTAACGATATTTATCTTTACAGATCAGCTGGTCAAATGCTCAACCTAGAGACATTCAGAAGAGTCCCGCCCAATGGGCTCGGCATCCGGCCGCGACTGGCGCAAGTGACTATCCCGCCACCAGAGTCCACCCCGCCGCCCCCTCCCCGCTCCCCACGCGGGGCAGCACTCGCCTCGCCAGCGACAGCGGCTCGCCCGCCAACCGCTTGCTCCTCAACCAGCCAGTCACTAGACCGCCGCAAACTACACCTACCTCAAGTGACGTTCTCCAAAGAGGTCGGTAACGGCATTATAGTTTGACATTCCATTTGTTTTTAAATCTAAAACTAGTCATCCGTTTTCAAATTTTTAATTTTGGAATTCTATATTTGGCAGTTGAAATTGTTGTGGTGCTAGTATTAGAGCTAAGGCTTTCGAATTATGTAACGTCACGAATTATTGTTTTAGGTAAATTGTACATAAATTGATGAAATTAGTAATTATTCAAAATTATTGGAGATATAAGTCATGACTGTAGTGTAGTTTATAGTAGACATTCTTGTATGTGGAGAGATGTGGGTTGGTAGATTGCTATTACTCTAGGAGTTTATTAAATCAACTGTTATTTTTGTACATGATGCATAGTGTGTATTGCTTTCGTTATTTATTTGTACAGACTTCACAATACATTCCACTATTTAGTGTAGTATTTGGTAATTTGTGTCGCAGTGCTCGTCTTGTTAGTCTTAGATACTTGTGTTTTAATATATTTTAGTGAAGAAAATTATGTCAAATGCTTTTCAAATATTTGGTGTGCGTATAACGCAATAATTAAATTTGAAATTGAATATTATTTTTATAAGTTATTTCTAAATTAGCTCAAAGACGAGGACTGCTTTTTTAGTTTTTAAGTGAAATTCATTCGTATGGGGAAATCGTTACGTTTAAGCTTGAAGTTTTTGTTAATATTTATTTTGTTGATGTTTTTCTTTTATATTGTCGATTGTCTTAGATTTTTTGCGTGTTTCACATCATTGAATAGTCCTGCATCATGTTTCTTTTCTTTTTTTTCTTATGATTCTGTTCACTAAGCGAACAAAATTATTTTGTACGGTAATTTAATTATTTTAGTTTATATTTTCTTTGTAATTGCATAAAAAATTGGTTCCTGTTGTTTTTATTTCGTTTCTGATTTATGTTTAATTATTTAAGTCTAAATAAATTTATTTGCTTTTATTTTTGTTCATTTATCATTTTTACCCATTTCCATACCTTTATCCTTTTTGCACCTTTATCGATTAATATTTTTAATTTTTATGTTTTTGTTTTCTTTATTTTTGAAATGAAAATGGCTGAGTTTTAAGTCAACGATACACCAAGTACCCACAATATGATACCTTTAACGAAGCAAAATATAAATAAAGAAATACATATTTAGGAAATCAAACAACCGCCTATACAAGTTTCAACTTATCGTGGCGGCTCTATGTGCTTTTGTAAAAATGATTTTTTAATTTTAGTGTTAGTGCTGTGACAGTTGTCGCTCATTCTTCACTTAATATTTGCAAACACACAGACATACAAAGCTGCGGGCCAAGATGAATTGCAACACTTATATCACGATAAAGAATATATTGTCTTACATAATGAAGAAGTAATTAATTAACTGTCAAGTACGTCAATCCCAATGTTTAATGTTGAATTGTGATATCATTTTTTTTAATATAATATTTTGTGTCTAATAACTAAAACATTAAAAAATTGCATAGCTATTATAGAATAACATAAAAATATTTGCAACTCTGTCTTAAATTTCAAAGTATGAGACGTCACACAAGGTCGGTGGAGGGACAAAAATCATGAAATTCGTGTGACGTAGTTTATGGATGGTCCCTAATTCCCATAATACATACTGAGCAGTTTAAACCAACTGTACACTTTTGCCTTTAGGTTACACGAGACAATGCAACCTGTTGCATCACACACAATTTCTGATTCGCAAACAGTTCCAATAATGATCAAATGTCTGCCTCACTGACAATGTGATCCCGAACGATATGTTGCTCTATACACGTTGTATGATGAACTGTATTGTCAGGATTTACATGAATTTCACCACGTTTCTGAATGGTTTCTAGTAAACTTGTTGATGTATACAATGTAGGATGAATGATGCTCATGAGAGGCAATTTGGAAGTAGTAAATAACAACGCTAAAGTAATATTTATATTTTTAGACAATTTTTTTGTCTCCTTTGCTATTGAATTCAAAAGTGGTTCAAAAGTGACAAAAAATCGGATAGCTAAAATAGTTTTATAAACTGTCTGTGAATAAGGACATAAATATTAAGGAAAGTTGAAGTTTAAATTATTGATATGTTATCGATTAAATTGATACTAGTGAGCCACTGCCCATCATCCGTTGCGTACAAAATTGAACATTTTGTAGTTTCAATATTGTGGATGGTTCAGCGCATTATTTTCTTGTTCATAAATATTCATGATACGGAGTAGAATTTACTTGAATGTTCCTTCAGTTCTAGCAGCATCTTACACAATTTGTTTAAGAAGTTAATCACATAAAATATTCTGATATTTTAAGCTGAAACTTACATAGCACGTTCATCCTATCGCAAGTTACTTTTCTATAAAGTAACTATTTAGAGATTGAACTTTAACACATACAAATACACAAAGACCTAGAAACCCTCATAAAAACACTAACTGCCCAACTACTACTAACAACTAAAAACCAACTAACCAATACCAAAACCTCACCGCACACAGACGCCAGGGCTGTCAACGGATGGCAGGAAACGCGCTCTTCTAGCAGTGGTGGCCAGGGAGCAGCACTACGCAACATGCCTCCAGTTCGGCCTTGTCCGGTTCGTGTCACCCCTGGCGGAGAGAGCAGACTTGATAGCGGCCTGCGACCATCAGCTTTTGTTCCAGAATATAGAGGAGGTAAGTGGAAACCTGATGAAAAAAAAACAAGTATGATTGAAATTAATATGACACCTGATGATACACAATAAATTGTTTATGAAGAAATATAGACAAACTGTATTGTAGGATTATATTTCTAATAAAAGTAGATGATAGGGATTTTCACCACCACTAAGTATTATTAGATGTATTTGCTTGAAGGCAAACTAATCAAATCTTATTGCGTTAATACTTACTTCTTTAAATATGGCACATTATTACAATATAAGGTAGATTCAAGAAAACATAAATTATTATATTGGAATAAAACTTAAAGTTCCATGTCCAAAACAATGTACAAGTTCTGAATGATTATAACTATTACAAAAGATATTTATAAAGAATAACTTCATCAACAGATATTCAGACTATCAGAAGATATATTAGACCAAGTGGTGCAAGATGACGGCGAGATCCAGACGTCGACGGTGGTGGCGGTGTACTTGCAGAAGACCCCCGTGTTCCTTAGCCTTTATAAGAAATATTGCCTAGGATTGAAAAGAGCGGATTGTGTTCTGGTAACTTTTTTAATAAATCGAAACAACTTGGTTATTTATTACCTTTGAGTCATAATTATCATCGTCAGCCCTTCCGATCCAATCCAATCAAAAGTCGTAAGTGAAAAACTTTTTCAGTATTACTTATACACTCGTATTTTAGAATTATTTACTTTTATTTTTGGCTTTTGATGCTTGAATGTAGTCAGTTTAATAAGCAATAATGGTATTACATCAAAATTAGGAATAAATAATTATAAATAACCTAACTTAAAATCAAATTGATTGATATTGATGACACATATGTAAAATATCGACAACACCACCACTAGGTAAAAAAATCAAAGGACCCAAGCGGAGCGTTCTCGCGGTTCTGTACAAGCCCTCCGATTCCGCGCCGAAGGCCTGACATCACGTCACTAGTCCACAAGCCCTTGGAGCAGTTCCGAGAACTTCTGAGATTGATGCGGGCCGCAGCGGCTGCGTCTGGCGCCGGACCGTACGACCAATTGGAGAAGAAGCAGTTGCAAGTCATAGTTGAGCAATTACAGGTACTTAATTTAAATTTCAATGAATAGCGAGACGACCCTGCCGTTCACTTGATGGTAAGCGATATAAACAGTAGCAAAACAAATCAAAACACCTTGAATTACAAAGCGATGCTAGGCATTCCACTGCGCTCGCCATCCTGAGACATAAGATGTTCAGTCTCGATATGTCCAGTAGTTACTCTGTCTGCTATGTGGCAGGTTATTGATAGCAGATTGTAATACAGTTACAATTTATACTGAGAATCAGGCTGTAAATAAACCCTTACTAACAAAATAATTATAATATTCTTCAAAATTTTTAATATATATATATATATCATCATCACAATAATATTCCGGTTCAATTCGCAGCCTCTTGCATCACAGCCAGTATCTAACCAACTATAGTGGGGCTGTCAAATCTACTACTTTATACAATAGTGTCATAATAAATGAAATTCCTCAAGAAGTTAGGAATTTTAAAATAAATAAAGTAATGTTAGTAATAACTAAGACTACCTTATGTTTTTAGAGTGGCTACCAAGATGTAACAGCGGGCTCTGGTTTGATGGGACTCGCTGGCGATGGCAAGCCGTTGCTATCTGTAGCTGATTTAGAGAGTCGCCTCGTGTTCACTAGGTGTAAGGTAAGTCAATAATAATTATCTATATAATTTAATTATATTTCATTAAAAATACACAGGAAGACCACTACAATAGTAGACTACCAGAAACATAAACAACAAAACTGTGACATCAATTACTACTGTACTGTTACAAAGTTATACCTCTTTTAAAATCTGGTAGTTCAGAGGACCCCTCTAATTATAGACCTATTTCAGTTCTACCTTCATTTAGCAAAATTTTTGAAAAACTAATGCTCTCACAACTTCAAACTTATTTTTCAAAAAATAAAATACTTCATGGTAAACAATTTGGTTTCACGCGGGGTCGCTCCACAACAGACGCTGGTGTGGAGCTAATAAGTAACATATTTGATGCTTGGGAGAACTCACAGGATGCCTTAGGTGTATTCTGTGATCTATCCAAAGCGTTTGATTGTGTTCACCATGATATACTTATCAGGAAATTGAGCCACTACGGAATTAATGGTATTGCTCTTGAATTATGCAAATCATATTTGAGCAATAGGGTCCAAAGTGTAGATGTCAACGGAATAAGATCTCCTGGGTCTGCCGTTACTATGGGAGTTCCGCAGGGCTCGATTCTTGGACCCTTTCTCTTTTTAATTTATATTAATGACTTACCTTTTTTTATAAGGGACAACTGTGAGGTAGTGTTGTTTGCCGACGATACTTCATTAATATTTAAAGTAAATCGACGCAATCCTGATATTGACGACGTAAACAACACCCTCTCAAAAATAGTACATTGGTTTAGCATTAACAATTTGTTATTAAATAGCCAAAAAACGAAATGTATAAGGTTTGTGACACCTAATGTCAAGAAAGTTAATGCTAACATTAATTTGAATGGGGATGAGTTGAGCCTTGTGGATACAACTAAGTTTTTAGGAATTACATTAGATCCCAAACTTCAATGGGGTTCTCACATAGTCGCTCTAGCTAAAAAGCTGAGCGCCGCAGTCTTTGCGGTGGGTAAGATTCGCCAATTGACTGATGTTGATACAGCTCGATTGGTATATTTTGCCTACTTTCATAGTCTGATGAGTTATGGAATTTTACTGTGGGGTGGTGCTGCTGACATTAATACCATCTTTGTTCTCCAAAAGCGAGCTATAAGATCAATTTATTCGCTTGGGTCCAGATATTCTCTTAGAGAAAAGTTTAAAGAGATAAATATAATGACAGTAGCATCACAATACATTTTTGAAAATTTAATTTATGTCCATAGAAATAAAGAAAGTTTTCTTAAGATTAGCGATATTCACAACAAAAATACTAGGAATAAGAATAATCTAGCTACTCTTAAGACCAGACTCCACAAGATCAGCAAATCTTTTAAGGGTTACTGTATACACTTTTATAACAAAGTTCCCAGTCATATTAAAGCCTTATCTATTACAAAATTCAAAGCTACTATCAAGCAAAAATTATGCAATAAGGCATATTATAAAATTTCGGAATATTTAGACGATAACAAGGCTTGGGAATAGAATAAAATTAAATGAATGTGTAGTATCTCGGAGCGTAAGTCTTGGTGTGCTCTATAATATATCATTTAAATCAAGTAACTTGTCAAATTTGCCATTATTTTCCTGTGTAAGTGATTGGGTATGTCATGCTCGCTAAAAGGTCTGTGCTTGCGGTGGCGTCGTGTGCCAGGTCGGTCACTTCCCTGCAACATGGTTGAGGAGGCCGATGGCTGGCACATGCGTCATACTCGTGAACGGGTGCTGCTTGCGTAGACTGGTCTATCCGATTTGCTTACATTGTAATGGATGATTGATGGATTACATAAGGCTTTCGCAATTATTCACTGCTTTGGCGAAAAAGAGTATACTAATTCTTCGTTCTGGGCGACTTCACTCAGCCATAGTAACTATAATATAATAATATTCATATCAAAAATATTTATTGTAAAGCAACATATTATTATTAAACTGCTCTGATTTAAACCAACTTGTAAATTTTGTAAAAATTCACTACATTGTAAACTGGTTTTGAAAAGAGCAACACTAGAGTTTCTTGCCCGTTCTTCTCTAGTGAAAACAGCTTTCCGAACCGGGTGGTAGATAAAAAAATGACTGAATCTAAATGATGTTGAACATTTTAATGGATTCAATAAATTATTTTCATTTCATTTCATTTCATTACTCTCTAAAATATTTTTAATATATACATCTACTACTTCTATTACGAATTTATAACTAGCTTCTTACTTCATTATCCCCGAATTTATTTAAATCCTACCAATGTTTCGTTTGTTACAGCCATTCGTGCTGAGTACGGCAGGTCGTCAGTGGATCTTCGGTGGAGAACTTTCCAGGGTGGAAGGTCGAGCGGTGAGGCCGTACTGGGCGCTGCTGTTCAGCGACCTTCTTCTCTTCGCCACGGTCTCTAGAGACCGGGTGCTGTTCGTCACTGAAGAACCTGTTGCGTTAGGAACCGTGTCTGAAGCCCAGTTTAATGTTAGGAAGAAAGGTAATCTATGTACAATATTGAAAAATAAACATCTAGACGTATGGTTATGTTCCTTTTTGGAACCAGCTTCCGTTAGATACTTATGTACTAATTTATTAGTATTATTGATCACTATATTCATCATCGTATCATCATAAGTGCGTGGTGGCCTGTTGGTAAACGGACTAGACGCGGCTGCCAACATGTTCACGGTGGTCGCGGGTTCGAATCCCAGGGCACACCTCTGACTTTTCGGAGTCATGTGTGTATTGATCGTCAATCACCACGCACTAAAACGGTGAAGGAAAACATCGTGAGGAAACCTGCATACCATAGCGATTCATAATAATTTCTATGGTATGTAAGTCCGCCAACCCGCACTAGGCCAGCGTGGTGGACTAAATGGCCTAACCACTCTCAATCGTATTCTCGATTGTAGAGTAGGCCTGTGCCCTGCAGTGGGACGTATATGGGCTGATACAGATATTCATCATCGAGTAATGTTCAAGGACAACATGCTTAAATTGATACTCAATTACGCCTAATATCATCATCATTATTAGTGTATTCATTTTCACGATTAGATATTTCCAAAAGCTACTAAGTCTCTCACAGAAATACAATTAGAAGTTATAGCAATGATTTTTGTACCTCCAGCGACAGAATTCCGCCTGATCCTGGGGCGGGCAGGAGGCGAGTCACCTCTAGTATCCTGCGCACCTCGTACTCCCGGCCGAACCAGGACAGTGGTCCTTCGCGCCCCATCCATAGACCTCAAAGCGGTCTGGCAGAGCTTATTGCAACGGCAAATGTAAGTTTACTAATTGATCTGACTTTATTGAAACTATATGCACTTTTAAATAACACTAAGGATACGTTGTTAGTTACTATGATCTATAGTATATTTCAGATGAAGTCAAAGTACAGTAAAAACAGGTTATGTACAGTGTATTTTTCAATTCAGAATAAAGGTATAATAATATTTCACTAAAAACTGTGATATTGTTTCAGATACCGAGCACACACAATGTCCGGCACGCCACTCGGGTCACCGCTGGACTCACCAGACCCCCAGCTGACGTTCTCCCTGGCCACGCTAGACTCGCAGCAACGCCAGGTATCCGCCTCCAGCATCCAGAGACACTCCAGCCTCGCTCTCTTGCCGGCCAGCTCTTATCGCTCCCACCTTAACATGCTCGTAGAAGAACGACCTGAAAAGGAAGTCAGGGTCAGCTTCGATGTTAGGACTAGTTCCGATTCTCCCACACCCAAGCCGGTTCGAGGTCCTCTAAGTACGGTTTGGAGGACAGCCCCCACACCAGAAACACCGTCTGCCAATCTCTCACCAGCTGACTCACAAACATTTTCTTCACATTTTGTATCAACGTCCAGTATCGAAAGGAACGATGAACGACCTACTTCTCCAAGTGCCCAACTTACTCCTGAAGGTGGAGATGATTATTCGGAAACTTCTCCTTGTAGGTGGGAATCTTTCGAGGCAGATCTCGCTCTGGCTGACATAGACGTAGATCCTTCGTATAAACACGCTGTCGAGGAACGAATCTTCTTACCCGACGATCCTCTGTTGCCAAAAATGGCTCTGCCAGAACGGCCGACGCCGCCGGCATACCTAGAACTTTGATCCGCGGAGTCAGATCCGGAATTGGCAGACTCATGCTATCCCCGGACCCATGGAAACAGCTGGAGATAGGTCCCTGGGCCTTGGGACGTAACAGTGTGTTCTCTAGTTGTTCATAGCTGGTTTTTAGTGAGCGATCTGCGGTGGCGGACCGACAAAGCTTTCTTCGTGTAGGCTGGCGGCTCGGCCGACATTTGTTGGATTGTTATGAAATTGCTTATAGATGAGATTAAGGTTGTGGTAACAAAAATTTTGAGAGACATATTTTCGAACATTAGCAGTATTAAAAGAAATCTCGGTATTTTGATTACAATAGAAAAATGTAATTATAAGTCTGATACCCACTTATGATGTACTAAAATTGCTAAAAATTCAAATACAATCTAAATTTTAAAAGATGTTAAAGATTATTCGGGAAACTTGTAAAAAAATATGAATTTCACAGAACTGAAACCGCGATACATGGGTATTATTATACAACTCGCTTTAGAGTGATAGAAATGTGTATGCCAATGTTTTACCAAAATAGAATTCAGTGTCAAAATGTAACTATAGGGTACCAATAGTAGCGACTAAATGTACAATTACATACTTTTTTCGAATACATGTTTGCTTCATAAGTCTTCCGTCCTTCTATTAAGATGAAAATCAAAATGCTTCTTACATTTGGTGATGTCCTTGATAGCTGATTAATTTTAATCTTTCTGCTAACTCAATTCTTACATAATTGTGTGAAGGAACAACTAGTTATACTGTAACTAATGTAACTATTATTGTATCGTGTACAGTGGAGACAATGTTAATCTGTACATAGCCTTACTTGTACAGGTCATGTGGATATTTGGCGATCAGCTTCGCGAACTAACAGATCATGCTGGAATCATTGTAGCAGTACATAGCATTTTGTGTTTCTAACAATGCTTGTTTAGCGCACGTACCAATAGCGTAGTATGTAATTACATTATTACAATGAAAAATGGTAGTCGATGTAATACAACAATTTGGTTATCGCTTCTCATTTGTGTGTACTAATTTAGTTTTTAACCTCCATGTAAATGCAGACTTGATGGATTTAGATACGCGTGTTGTACCGCTAGCATCGCAAAATGTTCACATAACCTAACCAGCCCCGGGGTTTTTGTGTGTTTATATATTGTGATTCTTGTTTTTTACAAATTCGTAGATAGACTCAATAATTTTCGATGTCTTTGGCTGTGTGTAAATTTTAATATAGACTTATGGATGGTATGAAGGGACAAAAAATAATTTTGAGAAAAACGTTTTACTGATAGTTCTCGATTCTTTGTGACATAATTATAATGGACTTAAATTATATGACATTTGGATGTTTATGTTTAGATCGGAGCAGTATATTTCTGATTGTCCGTAAATAAAGTGGTTTTTTTCAATGATGATATGATATTTGATTTTATTACAATTTTGCGACGCTAACGAACGACGAAAACGTCTACCATTTTTCTGTATGTAAGATATATTATATTGTAATTTAAAAGTCTTATTCTTTACTGTTTAAATCATATGCTGTTCAGCACGTCGCATAAGGCATAATAAATTAATACCTATATATTACAAAGATACTTTAAATAGGTGAGTTTAAATAACTAGGGTAAGTACACTATTTATTTATCAAATATCCACATAACCTCGCAAGCAATAATCGAAATTACAAAAGCTAGTACTAACTACTAAAGAATGAAATGAAGTAGTACACGACGATGGTTCTAGACGCGACGAAGTTCAGCGGAGACGCAGACGGGAGCTGGTGGCAGTGCTACTGAAGCAGCTAGGAGTACCAGGAGCAGAGGATCCACGCTACATTTACAGAGGTGGATGACCCAGCTACCCGAGGCTGAAGAACTTGACCCACCAGAACCTGACATGGAAGTTAGTTTGCATATCATAAAATAGATATATAATTACTACAATTAATTCAATGTAGTCTAAGATGTGATAGCAAAATCCTAGTCTGTTGAAACGATACAAAATAGTCTAGACATCACCCACGTTGAATAAATAAAATGTTTGTCAAAAATAGTGATTTTAGTTTTCACGATTTTTGGTCACCCCTTATAGAGTCAGTTCGGTTCGCCAACTTACTGTGCTTACTCGTACCTATACAGGTTGATCAAAAGTCTTGAAAATTAAAATCTTGAATGTTAATAAAAGTTATCAGGCATTTAATTTAAGTTCAAAGTTGGTACAATGTTGCATGGGGTGGTTAGGAAGATGTGGTTTAAATATTATATATCATACGTCCAGTGGCGTAACTATACCGTCGGGGGCCCGTGGCAAAATTCAACAAATGGGGCCCTTCGTAAATGTAAAAAACTTGACGTTGTAATTTCGGTTTTCACTAAGTAAATAGACCCTCTATTCAAGTATAATATGTAGAAACACTATTATATTCGTAATTACTGTATTTTTTTTCTTATCATATGGAAAGGAACAATAACTATGTGAAAGTTGAAATATCCTTTTTCGGGCGTTTTGTCAGTAAAAGTGTCAATGTTTAGATTCCGAGCTAAAGAACCGATCATAGCTCTTTCCATAGCACGTTTAGCGACTTGAGATTTATTTATTAGCCCCACAGTCAGTGACCAAGTCTCTGCTCCGGACGCCATTAGGAGACTGTCCCGTCCTCACACGTACCACTATATTTCTTGTAAGCCAGGATCAACAGTGGCACGTATTGTAATGACACCGAGCATTGAAGTTCAGCGAGTCTCCGGGAATGTCTAAATAGTCTTTACCCCGCAACGAAATCAATCAAAAAGTTAAATAATTTATTGTCCACTTTTGTCTCACGTCCACTGGACGCCATTATAGGGAAGTCGTACTAGTTGAATACTTTCTTCATCAGAGTCTTTGGTATATCCCTATTGTGGTATATACAACTTCCTAAACACTGCCCAGCCCAACTGAATCCTCTTATCGGCTTCCTTTCCGAAGGTGTATCTTCCCAATTGCATTAATTTCTCGTGGCAGATATATTCCTTGAGAATTTTGATAGGCGTGCTATCGATGGTAACCACGATAATCGATGGTCCCGGAACAACGAGTATATTACATATTTGTCCTGTTTGTTCTTCACCTGCATCTTGTTTAGGTTCATCCGAAGGACAATACGTTTGGAGGCTTCATTATGGCAGTACTGCAAGTACAAGAAACTAAATCAGCGCTCTATTCTGCCATTCTTCCATTAGAAATTCTTTCATTTCACGTAAGGTGATTGGCGGCAATTGTGGTCCATTGCTGGATATAGGGCTCTTTCAAGGTGTGCCATAGAGCCCAATCTACTGTGGCCAATATGTGGCCAGCCTATTGCTACTTCAATTAACTTTCAGAGCTATGTAGGTCATCTTGGTTCTCTGAAGGATCCTTTCGTTGCGATTTTTGCTTTTCAGATTTACTTGGAGCATAGCTCTTTCCATAGCACGTCGAGCGACGTTAAACTTATGGATTAGCCCCACAGTCAGTGTTCACGTTTCGGCTCTGTACGTCATAACAGGGAGGACGCCCTGGTTGAACACTTTAGTCTATGGTATATCTGACCCAAATATGTGGTACAACTTCCTGCCTTCCTGCCACTCCACATATTTGTGGAGGCTCTGCCCAGCCCAACTGAATCTTCCTATCTGCTTCCTTTAGACCAACTTAATCATTCCTTTCCCGGTCTTCTGTTAAGTCTTTCCCTCCTGTCGTGCTTGTATAAACAGAATATAAACTCGCTTGAAAACATAACCCTTGACTCATTCACAGTCCAATTCTCGTGTTCTCTACCATAACTCAACCCTGAGTTTCTGTGGTGTTTTTCTAAATTTGAGGCATTTGCTAGCTTTAAATTTGCTTCAGCTGGTTGCCGCTGTACTGTATCCGTACGCACATATTTTCCTCCAGTTCATAAATGGTTACATGTTAGTGAAACAGCTGTAAAAAAACGATTTCTCCTCCTCCTCTCGCGCTGCCATGCGCCTTGTTCAGCCTGTTTCTGGTTTTCGAAGATTGGAAAAAAAATCTTGAAAACGCTGTATTACTCGCTGAATTGAAGAAAGAGATGCACTAACAGTTCTCTCAGTGTTTCTCTTATATGTTCAAGTATTGTTAGGGTCCTCGTACATACTTCAGAGGTTAACTACATGATAAATTCAGAAAAAATAATTTATTTATCTTGCAAATTGTTCATTATTATGAATATTGTAATTTAAAGTTGAATTCTCCTCTGCTTACGCCTTGTCGAACTTAAGAACGAGGGCCTGTCGAACCAAGACCCTATCAGGCTGAGGCCCTGTCAGGGCATGGTCCTACCGGACCGGGGGCCCCTTAGGCCGGGGGCCCGTGGCATTTTGCGCACTTTGCCACCCTATTGTTACGCCACTGCATACGTCAATATCACCATGATTATAATTAAATATATTGAATACTAGCTGTCGGGCCCGGCTTCGCCCGGGTGCAGATAGTTTTTGAGTCCAATCCACATCAAGAACATATTATTTCGCGTGTCTACTAACTATATTTCCCGCGTGCCGTCGACTATATTTCCCTTCCGTAGGAGAGGACATCCCGTGCCAACAATTTGAATTTGAAAGAGTAGAAAATATGTATATTTGGTTTCCTGACTCATCCCACGGGAACACTACATTTTTCGGGATAAAAAGTAGCCTATGTGTTAATCCAGGGTGTCAGCTATCACTATACCAAATTTCATCAAAATCTGTTGAGCCGATTTTTCATGAAAGAGTAACAAACATCCATACATACATACAAACAAACTTTCACCTTTATAATATTAGTAAGGATCAGTATGCCAGTTTTAGAGATTTATATAAATAGCTGTAGAATTGTGATTTACAGATGTGGAGTGTAGAAGAGTTAAGGAAGAGATCTAAAGAATTAAATCTCCTAGAGGTCGCAGAACTTGTAGCTAATAATGAAACCAAAGGTGCTTCTCCTAATGAAAAGAAGGATAATGATAGAAGTCCCTCAAAGAGTAGTAACTCTGGTAGTCAGGTAAGTACTAACATTTAGACGTAGGTACCGTTAACGAGCTAATATTGACAATAAATGCTATTTTTCAGATAACGGTCCGAACAAGCCCCGTAGTAGTAGATACAATTCCCGTTTGCAGACAATGCCACAAGAAATGTTTGTCCAAACCAAATAGCCCCTTAATATCTCAGAAAGAACCGCCCGTGATTCCTGCCAAGCCAAAAACAGAAGCGTCTCCACAAAACTCTAACAAGAGTTCGACTAGTACGTGTAGCGCAAACTGTGGTAATAGAAAACCAAAACCCATCTGCCATTTAGAAAGAAAAGGTGCTATAAAATTACGTCCCGAGGACGGGCCTAAAGTAGCCATGAAAGTAATAGATTCTATAGAACAGAGCCAAAGGATGCTGAAGTCAAAATCGTACGAACTTAAAACAGATTCGCCGGTCATGACATCAAGTATCCATTCAAGAAGTCACACTAAGAGCCAGTTGGAACTAAGAAAAGATATGTCGATAAGATCGCCTAGTCCGTCATCTAGCAGTAGAAATAATAGTCCTTTGTCCACTAGTCATACGACGTGTAGTTCTATGGTATTTAATTCGAGCTCCAATGACTTAAGAATGTCCAATTCGAATATAGCCAATCAGGTTCAGTGCGTCATAGCCCAAGAGAAGTATCTTAATGAGGTTAAATGTGTAGAAAATATAACATTAACTAAAACGAAACTCGCATCGTCAAATTACCCATCACCTGCAACGGCAAGGAAAGACCATCTTACCAGACAAAAGGCTGAAAACGTATTGAACAAAGTTTTAGGTATGAATATAATAACTAAAAGGGAGAATCTTGGCACGTGCCTCCAAACATCATCAGTTTTCTTGGAAGATGATTCAATACACGACGACGAACCTGATTTCAAAATCGAGAGAGGTTTGAAGAGATCTCCTAGAATGGGGATATCTGCAGTCAGTAAAATGAACGGGGATATAAACAAAAAGACTGAAGACGTAAACGCTAATACGAATGATGCAGGGTCTGATGAAGATTTAGAGTTAGGACCTCTTATGTTAATGGGCTTGTCGGCGATCAATCCAGCGGCGCATTTGATGAGAGTAGAGCCGTTTAAGAGATCTTCGACGACTAATTTGCACAGTGCAAGTTCGAGGCCAGGAAGCCTCGGGTCGATAAAGTCTGAATCCCCTGTTCCCAACATAGCGGTCGTCCCACCAACGCCAGATTATAATTCTGTCCATAAGACTGTAAGTACAAGGTGCTTTAAATATGTAGGGAATTCAGCAGATATAATGCCAACATTCTTTATTCCAGGATGATCTTGTAGATGATTCACCAGATTCCCCCGATGTACCGGAAGATTTACCGTATGTTACACTTAAAAGGTACTCAAATTTTCTATCAACTGATAAAATGGCTTGTATTTGATCAAATTTGATATGAAGTTACTTCGACCTTATGTCTTGAAGATTAATGGTAAATTTCTACAACTGCAGGTACGGCACAATGTCCAGCCTAGAGAGGCTACCATCTGATGAGACTGACGATGGTAATGTAAGACTGACTGCTCAAGAACCTGAAACGTCCAAGACGTACAACCAAGGTACAACTACTACTATCGACTGCTGCCTGGCTTAGCTATATCAACAAATCATGCATTAGTCTATAAATCATATTAATCTAAGAATTACACATAGGTTTATAACCAAACAGTTGGAATAATAAATGAAGAATAATATATTATTGACAGACTCAAATATCTATCCAGTTAAAAAATAAACTATACTGTATAATGCTCTTTCAATATAGCTCTGCAGATTATTGTTCTAAAAATCAAAATTAATTCTAAATAATATTTATAATCTAGTAGAGAAATGCAATTGTTTTCAGTATCAGGCACAGCCGGTGGTATAATGGGATGGACAGCCAGAGCGGGATCTTTCGTCGTGGAGAAAATGAATATTTTCAGCTACACGGAAAGCGTGCCTAACACTTCTGTAGCGCACAAGCAACCTTCATTTTTGGAGAGGTCAGTCTAAAAAAGTTATTCATCTATAAGTTACAAATAATTACAGTACATGAATATAGCAGATATTTTTTCCACAATAAGGGACAAGAGTTACCCTAGACCTACAGACATTAAGAGACATTTTTATAAGCATAGCAAATGATCAAACGGCTTGCCTGATGGAAAATGATCATTACCCCCCAAGAAAGCACAGAAATTTGGAAAATCATAAATGCGAGAGGATGCGATGGCACAAATAAATGGTAAGAATTATTTTCTTCTTCCAGTTTTGAATCTTTTGTTTTAAAAAAATCCCTTTTAAGTAATGAACATAATTCCTTCACCACGTATAATAACTTAATTATATATTGTGTCAAAAGAAAAAACAGGAAATGGTGAGTTGATGAAATAATATTTTTCTTCCAACTATTAGGTGTGATCTGCATTTACGAGGAAAGATGTCGGAGCGTTGAGTTACGAGGGTGATTCAGAACATTTCAATTACTTTTGCTCTTAAAGCTAATTTATTCAAGTTTCAAAATTTAATAGTCATTACTACTGATTTAATACCATGGTAGATATTTGTGGTAATAATGCTAGATTTATAATTAGTAAAAGTTCCATAAATATAACAGTACATGACAAAATCGTAGAATTTACATGTACGAAACATAGATGATAGAAATCAGAATATTAAAAATATTTAGCAATGAAAATACTAATTGGTTTTAGATAGTGTTTTCGATATTTTTTATTTATAGAAATTATATTCCAAATTAGAAAAAAATATAACGAATTTTTAGTAATTAGTTTGGATTTTTAGAAAATATATTTGTACATTTTTAGATACGTTTGGCTGATACGTTTTCCGTTTGAATATAGGTTCTAATATGACAATCATTTTTGGATGTTATCGCATACTTTATCATATTTATAACATAAACTAAACATACATTACTTGCTATTTTCTAGAAACTAGATCTATGCCACAAACATTATCCCAACGTCTAACTGAAATTACAAAACCCATTGTACTGGATCTAATGACGAGTATTGTAGCCAGCGTTAGACAGTTTTCATCACTTGCAGAAATCATCGCAAAACAATCTGATATCTCAGTTTAGTTGTCACAGAATCATTCAAATTTATTTCTTATCATACAATGCATAGCTGCTACACATTCTAGTTTTATTCTCTTAATCAGTTAGCATTAGTATAATTCTCAATCCAATTCATCTCTTATAATTAAGTAATAATTATAAGTCAGTCACAGTCAGTCCGCTCGCGCCGTCGTGAGTGGATGTGCGAACGTGATGTATAAGTCATCCGCATCAAAATGACTTCCAACGTGTTAAAGTGTAATAGTTGCAATATTGTAATCAGTGAAATTTTAGCGTTCATACAAAATAAATATGAAGTTATGGACGAGCAAAGTATTATACAAATTGTCGCAACTTCTTTCACAAACGAAGAAGTGAGCGTAGCTAAACAGCTATTGTTTGAGTCTGTAAAAACAAAGAGACGTAAGATTGTACGCAAGAAAGATGGAAAAGTACAGCGAGATCTGGAGGATATCTTGGTACTATTTAAGGAGATTGATCCTGAAGAAGTTCCTATATTCGTAGCAAAAGATCTTCAAAAACTGCCGCCTGTGAGCTTTGATCACGTTGACGTAACAAAGTTATTAAAAGATATACTTTTGTTGCAAAGTGAAGTAAGAAATATCAAGGAAACTTATGCTACGAAGGAAGAGCTTGAGAAGATGAACAGTGAAATAACAAATGAAAATAAACTGATATTAAGTGACGGTAATTCTGTTGCGGCAGATAAAATTAAGGAAGGATTACGTTTATTGGAAAACCAAGACACTCTTAGTAATGAAAATAGTAACAATAATTCATTGAATAATATTATTGTTACGCGGGTAGATGAAACTACAAACCAAGAACACCAGCAACAAGTATTAGCTACGTCGTACATGACTCACTCGGGCGCATCGCCATCGACCGTCGGTGTAAACAACAAATTAGTCGCCCATCCATTGATACCGAAAAAATCGTTTACTCAAATTATTACCGATGGTGAATGGAAAGAAGATAAACGTGATGGCAATTGGACATTAGTGCAGAAAAAGAGACTTAAAAATAAGTTTATAGGAAATAAAGGACTGGCGTGTGTAGAACCGGATGGAAAGTTTCGAGCAGCGAGTACCATGGATACATTATTTATCAATAATGTAGATAAAAATACTTCGGCTTGTGACATTTCATCATATATTTTTAAGAGAACTGGAGTGACAGTATCACCAGAAAAAATTAATATGAAATTTGAGAGAGAATATGACGCATATAAAATACTTGTGCCTCGAAGTAAGTATTCCATCTTCATGGATGCAAATTTATGGCCGGATGGAATTTCTTTTCGAAGATTTGTTACTTTTAAAGCGAATATTACTGCAAATAGAAAGAATATTGATCCCAAATAAACAATACAAATGGATAACATAACACAATCAATAAAATTAGTATCTTTTAACTGTCGATCATTGAAAAGATCAGCTGAATGCATTAAGTGCCTTTGTAAAAGTAATGACATAATCGCATTACAAGAAACTTGTCTTTTGCCGCATGATCTACAACAAGTGGGTTGCATTAGTAATGATTTCGGCTATACTGCTACATCCGCGGTGGATACATCGGCGGGGATTCTTCGTGGAAGACCGTTTGGTGGTGTCGCAATTATGTGGCGTAAGAATATGTTCCGGTCAGTGACAATAATTGATTGTAATAATTCTCGAATAGCAGCAATTAAAGCAAAAATTCACGATAAAGAAATATTAATCATAAGCGTATACATGCCCGTAGAATCAAGTGATAACCTACCAGAATTTACTAATTGCTTGGGCGAAATTTGCGCCGTTATAGAGAATAATGACACACAAGCAATATACATTCTGGGAGATTATAATGCACATCCAAATAGTCAGTTTGGCTCGGAACTTTTACACTTTTGTTCGGAACAACAATTTATTTGTGCAGACATAGAAATGTTAGGTTTAACTTCTGGCACTTTTACGTACATTAGTGATGTGTATGGTACTAAAAGATGGTTAGACCATATTGTAGTTAGTCATGCTGCTTGGAATTCTATTGTTAATATTAATATAAAACTCGACGTTTATTGGTCAGATCATTTTCCTGTACAGATGATATGTAAATTAGATATTTTAGAGCCGAAAACACAAATTAAGAATAATATTCATTCACAAAATAAAATTATATGGGGTATAAGAAACCGAGAGCAATCTCGTAAATATTATGAATATTGTAATAAAAATCTCAGGGATGTTGACTTTCCAGGTGAATTAGCTGATTGCTGCGATGGGTATTGTGATGACGCAAACCATAGGGTAGTAATAGATAGGCTGTATTCGAACATAGTCGACATATTATCTCAGGCTGCCGTGTTGAGTTACGGTAAGATAAGGGGTAGACGTCGACGCTGCATATCTGGGTGGAACAAACACGTTGCAGAAGCTTATGCGTTAGCTAAGGATAAATTCACGATGTGGAATCTCTGTGGAAAGCCAGCAGAAGGTGTTGTATATGAGGAGATGTATGAGAGCCGCAAATGCTTTAAAGGTAAATTGAAATGGTGTCTCAAAAATCAGGAAAAAATTAAAATGGAAGCTCTCGCTCTCCACCGCTCTAAAAACGACTTCGGTAGTTTTTGGAGAGCAACCAACAAAATGGGTGGTAAGATGAGCATACCTACAAGCATAAATGGTATACATGATCCTAAACAAATTGCAGACACGTTTATGAAACATTTTAGAGTCACTTCGCCGCTGGGCCCATCGTGTTCAATTTCCGGTTCATATGTTGAGACTACCATGCAGCCGGTGAGAATAACGTATAAAATGATATTAAATATTATACGCTACATGAAGAGAGGAAAATCTCCCGGGCATGATGGTCTCAGCATAGAACACTTCAAAGCGGCAGGCGCTCATCTGCCTAGGGTACTAGTATTGCTATACACATTCTGTATTGGACATAAATATTTACCTCCAGATATGATGAAGACGATTGTTGTGCCAATAGTTAAGAATAGAACGGGTAATGTTGCGGACATAGGAAACTATAGACCAATTTCACTAGCTACAATAACAGCTAAGGTGCTAGATGGTGTACTTAACTCTGAGCTCAGAAAATATTTAGACTTGCATGACCTACAATACGGATTTCGGCAGGGAGTGTCCACTGACTCTGCTATACTTTGCCTCAAACACACAGTTAAGTACTATACTGAGAGATCAACTCCTGTGTACGGATGCTTTCTTGACCTGAGTAAAGCTTTTGATATGGTGTCATATGATCATTTATGGTCAAAACTACATAGCACAAGTTTCCCTAAAGACTTCATAGCAATTCTTCAATATTGGTACAACAATCAAACCAATTACGTCAGATGGAATAACACTTTGTCGCAATCGTACAGACTGGAATGTGGTGTAAGGCAGGGTGGTTTGACGTCGCCTAGTCTTTTTAATCTTTATGTAAATGGGCTGATACAGGAACTCAGCAGCATGCATGCTGGCTGCTCTGTTGGAGGTGTAAATGTTAATAACATCAGTTATGCTGATGACATGGTGCTGCTGGCTCCCTCTATCAGTGCACTGAGAAAGATGATCACCGTTTGTGAAACCTATGCTAAGAAACACGGTCTTCTATATAATTCGAAAAAGAGTGAAATCGTGATATTCGGCTCGGCTAACAAATTTCCAAGCAGCATCCCCAATGTTACATTAGGAGGAAATGTATTAAATGTAGTTACATCATTTAAGTACTTGGGACATATTGTTACCAATGATCTGAAGGATGATCAAGACATTGAACGAGAACGAAGAGCATTGTCAGTACGAAGTAATATGCTGGCCCGTAGATTTGCCTATTGTAATAAACAAGTGAAAATAACACTGTTCAAGGCATTTTGTCAGGTATTTTACACTAGCAGCCTATGGGTCAATTATACCCAAAAAACTTACAATGCTCTTCGGGTTCAATACAACAATGCTTTTAGGGCGCTGTTGGGTCTGCCCCGTTATTGCAGTGCGTCACTAATGTTTGCTCAAGAACGCACGGACGACTTCTATGCTATAAGGCGGAAAAGAATAGCGTCTTTGTTGCACCGGATGCGGGCCAGCTCCAACAGCGTCCTCAATGTCATTGCTGAAAGAATGGATTGTCCTATCTTAAAATACTGGATAAGTTTTCTTATAAAATAACATTAGACATTAGTGTATGTATATTGTAAAATAACACATAGAATAAGTAACTTAGAATGTAATTTTGGACTTCTGTTGTCTTTAAATAAATAAATATATATATATATATATATAATAATACAATACAATACTTACTATTAACCACATCACTTAAGCTACGTTAATACTCGCTAATCTCTTTATTTTTCAGTACAATTGCTACAAAACTCAATCACCTACTTTAACATTTGCGATAACATCCACAAAAATGTCAAAACATTAATTAAAACTAATGACGAACTTACTGATCTCACTCTTCACGCCAGGTGCCTTGGTGTGAGTGATTGGAAGTCCACAGTTGGTACTGAGGAAGGTACTGCGGAGACTGGAGAAGGTAGTGGTGCCAGCGGAGAAGAAGCTTGGGGAACGCCGTCTTCAGGAGACCTGTCTGATAATCTGCCAGATTCTGACCACGGAACACTATCGGTAGGAGTAATATTTCTTCAATATCTGAAAATTAAAGAATATTGATGACACACTATGTCTGGACAAAATTAAACAGAAAAAAAATATTAAAAGAATAGAGTAACAAAATATACGCTAAATAATGATACTCATAATGATTAACATAGCATAATATAAATTAATTAGTTAAAAAACACAACTAAATTCTCACAAAATTCCATATACACCGACTAAGTAACCCACATTTTTTTCCAAACAGATATATTCATATGATTAATCGTAGAAAAGAATTGAGGGTCCAAAAATATGTTAAACCTTTTGAATGGAGAATGCTTCACCTTTCCAGTCACCTACGAAGTCATCGTCATCATACGCGGGCGATGACGACACGGAACTCATGATGGATGAGCTGCTGATGGCACCGACCATCACAGGACCTACCACGTTAAGGCCCTTATTGCCTAGGTATCGTTTATTTTCTGTTTTCTTTTCTTTGGGAGAAATACTTTAAATCTTGTTAGCACCGTCATCTTCTTCGGACGAGTCCAGTCAAAAGCCTAGTGAAAATGTATTCACTGGGCTTAATTTTAATAATACCTACTGTATATCGACTATCATCACAAAATACAACTACCACTGCTTCATCCATAACTTTAATTATCTTTTCTATTCTCAACACACTTTTAAATTATTTTATTTGACTTACCTATTGCTTTCTTCCCTTTAATTTTCCATTTATCTTGAGAATATCTTCAAATATTAACTAAATAAAGCTAATACAAAATCTGCCGTTCAGGGATGTATTTAGGAGGAGACTAGAGCCGCTCCTAGAAGAGGAGTGCTCTGACAGCGGCAGCGAGGACAACAAGGCGACCCCCACCAACTCTGACGACCAGGTGAATATCTCTATACTTCGCACTAGTCTGACACATGGAACAGTATACTTGTATATGTGCTAAATAATCCCATAGAGTTGACGTTAGTTATTTGGTATCTGTTGTGTCTGTCAAATTTGTTAGAATTTAACTTAGAATTTAAATTAAATACTACTCAACAAATATATTTTGTCAAAATGCCACTAATTAGGGCGGAAATGATAATAATTATTTCAAAAAAATTGCGTCAACATTAAATGGAGAAAATTTTAGAGAACAATATAAAATACATTTTGGCTAATAAGTAAATTTTTTCTTTAATTGAATGCTGATTTTGACTTCTGATTATTTCCTTTAATTTTCATTTACTCCACCCAAATTTGACAGATTTCCATTTGTACAAATAAACGTATTACGACTAGCATGTCCATACAAGTTCCGTACAAAGACTTATACCGGACGTCGCATGCTCGCTGCATGAACCTGTATGACCCATAATACATTCAACATTCATTTTTAGATTCAGGAAGGAATAAAACACCAGGACTTTCAAAAAATTGGTAGCTTAGAATATCGATTCAGGGTCGCTAAATTTGACATCGTAATGTAATAAATATAATGCTAGCTATTGGTAACTTGCCAGATAAAGACCTAAGGCTAGATGTAAATTTAAAGTTTATTGGCAATATCCGTAACCGCGTACGTAGACCGTAGCTAGTTTAAATCTCACATTGTGACTGGTCCGCTGGTGCGGCGCTTGGCGCAGGGCAGCGCGTGTGGCCTCGATGCTGACGACTGCTGCGACGCGCCGCACCGGCCGCCCTCTGCTTTAGAAACAGGTGAGTCAAGGAACATGCGCCACAGGACAAACCCATAACAATACCAAAGCTTACTTACATTCACTCAAAACTGTTACATACATTCCCAAAGACAACTAAACTGAAAATCCAAAAGAAACCTTCAAAGATCAATTAAAGGAGATAAAACTATCTGTAATCACATTTGATGCACCACAGACATTACATGTTGGTACAGGAATTGGTGAGGTAATTAACAAAGCATACTATTTGACAGAGAAAAGGAGAGCATGACAAATTATCAGAGGTGAGGCGGACGTTTACAATACATTACAAAACACGCCGAAATACAATAACACTACACGCACCCACATTTTGTGCATGCGTATTTTACTCCCTTTACTACCAAGCAGATTGCTTTAAATTTAAACTCAAATGTAATTTGTAAGTTTAAATTGTAAGCATGTGAAGGTAAACGGAATCAATCTGAAGATATTTTGTTACTTATATTCTATATTCCCATAATATATCCCAGCACGTTATCGTAGAAGTTGCACTCCACGTATTTACGTACATATTGAAATGTATTGCATATTTTATTGGTCAGTACGATCACACATAAGGATATTGATGCGGTGTGGAGTGTTGAGGGTGGCTGTAGGGTGGATGTGTCCGCAGAAGCAGGGGGCGGGGGTGCGCGCGACGCTCCCGGTGCTGGAGCGGAGGCAGATGGTGGCGCCGCGTCCGAGCTGAGCCCAGACCGGACGCCCACCAACGAGATGCCCTCGACGCCCTTACTATCTGGTGAGATTAACTGTTTTAAAAGAAACGTGGAAATATGAAATCTAATTTTTATTATTATAGGGAAAACCAAACAGTTGTACATTGTCGGTGAATTATTTTTCATTTTTACAGTATAGGTTATAAACGCACAACTTACCACGCTCTTAGCAGAATATAAAATAATAGTGAACTTTCAGGTACAAGCGAATAATTAAATATAAACAGTAGATACAAACCAAAGGAATCAAAAATACTAACTTAAATCTTGCTACAACAGAATTTAAAACATGTTTATCCGATATCAACGAATAGCAATTCAAAAAAGGGAATTATTTTATTAAACAACGAAAGCAATTCATTAAAACAATCAACAATCCGTTATAAATTTTAAGGTAATCGTTAAGGATCTTTGACATTGTATTAAAGACTCATAAAATTCTTCAGTCCGACTTATTTAGGAACCTGGATATATTAAAGAATGGAGAACTTTATGGCCTAGTGAAATCCAAATCGTAAACAAATACTAATGGATCACAGAAAAAAATGTTGCGAGTATAAAGTCTGCAATCAATGATCAATCGTTTCCAACACCGAAAGACTGATAATTACTTAACAAAGGTAACATCAATTATAATAAATAATATATTCGAGAGACTTTCTCGCCCTCACACCCACCACTGCAACACCCTGTCAGCCAGGATCAACAGTGGCACATAAAGAATTGACACTGAGCTCCGGAGCTCAGCGAGTCTCTCAGGGACACTAGCTTGTCTTTAATCTGCATCAAAATTAATCAGAAAGAAAAACAAAGAGGAAAATAAATATTATAAATGCGAAAGTTTGTATGTTTGTTACCTCTTCACGCTAAAACCACTTGACCAATTTGTCGAAACTTGGTATGGAAGTAACTGACACCCTAGATTAACACAGGCTACTTATTATCCCGACAAAATAATATAAGGATTCGCGTGGTATGTGCAAGTAATTGAAATATATTCGATCCTCTTTAACTCTTAAAGAAATGGGAGGGGAAGTTCAAAGTACGGCAGTAATGTTGAGTTTAAATATTTAAATTAGTTATCGCGGGAAATATTTCTATTTCGGCTGGACCGCTAGTCACTACATAGTATAAAACAAAGTCGCTTTCTCTGTCCCTATGTCCCTTTGTATGCTTAAATCTTTCAAACTACGCAACGGATTTTGATGCGGTTTTTTTAATAGATAGAGTGATTCAAGAGGAAGGTTTATATGTATAACACGTGCATATTATTGTAGAGAACCCGGGCGAAGCTGGGCCGGGCCGGGCCGCTACTATATTATAAATTGTTCTGTGTGTGCAGTTTCAAAAGAGTTTGTGGAGGCGCGTGCCGGTGTTGGTGCTGGCGCTCGCCGGGGCTCGGCCAGCTCGGCCAGCACGCCCTCCACACTCGATCGCACCACTATACACAACCCTATCACGACCCATCTACAACACTCACAAGGTAACTATCTATCTTCATGATCTTCAACATCTTCTACATTATGCATGTTTAGTAGTTAATTATTAATGATACTAAGATTCTGTGTGTTCGTTTCTCTTCAGCAATATCTATGGATTGATCTAGTTTGGAAAAATCATTAACAAACTCACCATTTTGTGATCAACCAACTCTTGGATTAAAATGTTTGAAAACTTAAATGTCACCTTGTCGCTTTGTCAATTATTTTGCGACGTATATCATCTCTCACTAAAATTGAAACAAAATCTTGATACTTGCTACCCCACACAATAATTATTCAATTTAATATTAATTTTTACTTTAGCCTCGGAGCCAGCACAAGCACCGGAGGCATCTTCACAGCAACCAGAAGCAATGAGACCACCGATGCCGGAGGAGCGACTCAGTCCTCGAGCGGAGATGAGGCTGGCCTTGGACCAGGGGAAGGACATGCTGGCAGAACAGGAACAGGGGTCATGGGTGAGTATACTGCGAGGTTATTTCTATAAGATATTATTTTACAAGGTTATTGAAGAAGCGAATATATAATATTATACTAGAACGTCATCAGACCCCAGGACTATTATAAAAAAAGAGGGATTCTAATTATCTTGTTCGATATTGGTAAAAGTTTTAACTAAATCGCTGCAGCGTGGAACAAATATTATATAAGTCTAACGAAACAGTATAATTATGCAGCACTGGACTGCTTTCAGGGTATAGTTTTCTTGCGATCAAAAGTTCGAAATCGCTTTGCATTTCATAGCGCTTACGCGTTTCTGATTCGTGTGCGGTGCATGCAAGGCACCTAGTGGGACACATTTTTCACAAAGAATGTCTTATCTAGTGTAACACTGATATCAATGCTCGAGTAAATTTTATTAAGATCTGTTCAAAATAAAATTTCCTTGTTTAATAATGACCATTGTCTCTATTTATTGTATTTATTTATTTATTTATTTATTTAGAGATTTACCAAACTTTAGTGGCTAATATAATTCACATTATCCTTAATGTACAACACCTGAAGGGATCTGTAGACGCAGTAGTCTTTACAATCCAACTAAACGAATAGATACCTTTTGACGTTTCATACTTTTCAACTTTGTACAGTCGTAATTCACCCAATTTCTATCACATTTTCCGCAAAACCACAATTCCATGGCTTACAGAAATGTTATATTAATTATTACGCCTTTGTTTTGCTTGCTTGTTTCTATATTAAAAATTATGAAACGTCGATTGATGCATCTTCAATTCTTGTTTTAGTTTAATTGGATAATAGACAATTTTAAAAGACCAATTACACATTGGATGATGTAATTAGCCTTCACTTCACTACTTCACTACTTCACTACTTTGCTGATCCAGGGTGGCGGGTCCGACCCCTGGTCGTTTCGCGTGGCGTGCCAGCGGTCCCTGCTTCGGCGCGTAGCGAGCGCCGACGCGGTGACGCTGTGCCGCGCCCATCCGCGCCGCACCGTCCCGCATACTACTTCGCGCAGTTCTGTATATGCTTGGAAGGGTAAGGGTTGGACAATGTATTGAATCATTATCATTGTTAGATATTGGAATGATAATTGTTCCCACTATCTACATAGGTGTAAACAACACACAGATCATTTCCAAGTTCCAACTTGGGAGTGATCTGTGAAACAACAAAACTCGTGGGTGAGGTGAGGAGGTCCAGAATTCGCCGGGTTTATTACCGATCCAAAATTTAACAGGAGCAAGTCCTATCGCCATTGAAAGCCAATTCGAATCCTCCGCAACCCATATGATTTTAATTGTAAATATCAGAATATTTTTTCACTGTAAAAGTCAATTAAAAGGTAATATCTAACTAGATAGTCGTAATGTAGGTCGCCTTCCAGTGATGATTTGCGAAAGGTTGCTGGCAGATGCTGGATGCGACAAGCCGAACTCGGTGAAATGGCACAATTTGGAGGAGGCCTATGTCCAGCAGTCGACAACAGTATAGGTTGATGATGATGATGATCTAGTTTTATTTCATATATGGATCTATTTATTACATTAGTAACTATGTTATGCAGGACATTTCTAACGAGAAATAAATTATATACACCCTCGTAATATTAGTTCCAGAAAGCGAGAAACTTATGGAGATGGAGCAACTGGCACGAGCGGAAGCTCAGATGATGCGTTCGCGGACGCGCTCTCTATGCCAGAACGGGAAGATGTAAGTAATGACTATACATCCTAAACAATCTTACTAGACACAACATAATACTTTGATGAAACAAACCATTCCTCTGAAACTTAACATGAATATGATAATCAATTCCCATTTACGATTGAAATAAAAGTATACATTAAAACTGAAATTTAAACATAACTGACTATAAAGTAGCACTCCCAGTATAACATAATTTAAATTGAATATTAATCAACCTTGTAACTTTAGTGTTCGTAGGTAATTTTCCAAACAAAACTATTCAAAATTGTAAAAAATTTGAGAATTGCACAATCCGTAACTGTCTGGTGGTCGCAGAATGGGTTTCCTCCGGCGTCGCGCATCGTCCGATAGCCCCCGCCGCGAGCCGCTGTTGTTGGGCAGCCGGCCCTTCTCGCCGCGACGCACGACAGTGAGCTCCAACGGCTATTACAAGATATGCTTTGTAAATGGCTATGTGTGAATACGCCCGCACCGCCGCTTAGTGCCGCCTGTGCCAATCAGCTGGATTTAAACACGTTCGTGGAAGTTTTTTCACAAGTACTGTATCAGCATCTGCAGTTCCCTCCTTACTCTTAACTACAAGTTTGACAGTTTTATCGAGGGGAATATCAAAATCAATCAAAATCAAAATATTCTTTATTCAAATAGTCTTTCACAAGATCTTTTGAATCGTCTTTTTCTGCTACCACCGCTTCGGAACGTGTTGTAGCTGTGAAGAAGAAGCGGCGCAAGAAACTCCCTCAGCAACACGAACTGTCTTCTTTTTTCTTTCTTTTTCTTTTGTTTTAAGTTTTGTTATAGTAGTAAGAATGTTGTGGTCAGTGAAGAAACTTCCATCTATGTGTGTGTGTTCTTAGCATAATTATTAAACAATGGAGCGGTATTGGAATTGACTCTTAGTGCTTCTTATGGTGACTCCGAATTTGCTAATACTGGCTCTAATAAATTTAAATAAATAAGTGATGAAGACAATTTAGAAAGTGGACTAATGGGTTTAGTTAGGGGTGATGATGGCGTCTCGCGTGGTCAAATCTCAATTAAACTAATTAAACGTAATCGAGAATTAAATGGGCAAGTAGTAAGTGTATTGATATATTTCAGCCACGAATTGCCTTCGTATTTTAAACTTTAGTATCTATAATATTGTTAAAGCGTGATAGGGCGTAAAGTTTTTAGCGAAACTATACCATGTTTTTAATGTCTCCACATAAGTCGTAAGTAATTCATTGCCTATTGGTATTGTTATTGTGATCACTCCGAACAAACATGTCGGCTTGTTCGTATTATTAACATTTAGATATAAACGTTTAAATCCAGCTTTTCGATTATGCTAAATTTCTTGTTTTTGTTACTTTGTTGAATTGAATCTGTCCATTTCGATTGGAACTAATGTTCTGGAAAATATATTTTTTATTAAAATATCATTGCGCTTTTCATTCTTCATCCCGAAGCTTTAGCTGAATCCCTCCTTGTTTACACTCTACTGTACCTGAATGTAGTTATTGCAACTTCTTCGCACTAGTCCTCGTTTATGACATTCTTATATACACCTCGATCTATTCTTGCAAGTGACACGTTAGTTGAATTGTAATTTACATAAAATATAGAATTGCATTTTACCTTGCAAGCGATCTGTCACACTAATTGTTTGTCTTTCCAATGTGTCGTCTATATATGTTTTTGTGCCTGTTTCAATGATCGTTTTTATTTTAGCAATTTAAAACTCAAAGTATAGTTCTTGCAACTTGCATCAGGGCATTTGGATTTCATATTTTTTATATTGACGCAGTAGTCGAATACAATATTGAATGCAAATGCGGTGTATAATATGTTAATTGCTATTCTTCCAGGAGAAACAATTTGAAAAACGATTTTGGAAACAAGTGACCAGAAGACGTCAATCTCTGGGCTCCATCAGTCAAATATAAACTGAGTGAACTAACACAAAGTAAAATCGATCGCATAAAAGTGTTCAAACATTAAGACGAATCACTGTAAAAACTTAGATTAGTTAGAGACTGCATATTTAGAAACGGTCCAAACTTCGATGTTTTTGGATCAGACAATCTAAGATGTGGATACAACGGACATTGACTGTGTTGTACGTTTAGAGTTAGTGACGCATACGAAGTACAACAGACTGCCAAAAGTTGAATGTAAATGCCAAATAACAAAGAGGGACCTGTCGACTCGATTCATATCGTATCTAGTACCAATGGAGAAACTTGATAATTTATTCGCGTTCATGTACATCTGTGTAAGGCCTACTAGGTGTAATTGTTGACTGTATATAGAAAGCGGTTTAATGTTTCTCAATGTAGTATGTACAGTATATCATAGTGAATTTTATTTCTAAGCTTCGGTGTAAGATATATTGTTACTATGTGAACTGTTTTAGCTCTCTTTTAATACTGTTACATTACTATATTGTTTTTCTTAACGTCTGTTGTGATAATGCATTTGTCGTCGGCATGTTCCGGGAATATGTATGGCAGTTTGATATTTAATAAGACAATGCCAAATGAATCATTTGATAAAATAGTACCTTATACATTATAATCTAGTCTACAGTTTTACAAATATCTGTCGAAGCGCACATAACACTTACTCTTTGCCCCAAAATTATCTGAGACATTGAAAACGAAAAAGAATAATTCTCTCTTATAGTATTATGCGATCTAAAGTAGATTTAGAAACAAAAAATATTTATTTGATCTGGATACCTACCTTTTTTCTATACGAAACATGTTATATTCTGCTGAGAATGAAATAACGACTGTTAGTTCTATACTTATTAGCAATACAGGGAACATCTATAACTTAGGTTTTTTACCATTATACATCCAGTAACATCGACAAACCTTTACGATTGCTATACATGTTCCTGTAACATGGAATCTTTGTCCATTCTATCCTTTGAAAGATTTTGCTTAAATTTTTACATTTCGCACAATTTTTAGGCAATTTTAGATACAAAAATATTAATATGATATTTACGTATTAGAAAACCATGTAAAATCAAAGCTTTTACGTTCCTAAAACGACGAATTATCTTCATATTTTAAATATTAACGAATTTTGTAGATTAAATTATTATGAATGGGAAATAATTGTCGAATTTATTAATTTTAAACTCAAACAATGTACGATGTATTTCATCACGTTTCATTTTGTCTTTCGTTGTTGTAAAATTCTCAATAAAATCATTTTAAACACCAAAATAGACTTTATATTTAAATTATCTTTATTTGGAGACTCAGTAAATATATACATCAGGCAAACGGCATGCTAGTCTCGCCATTTATTATAATAAAAAATACACACACATACATAAACTCACGCTTATTTCCCAGATGGAGTTGGCAGAGGTTCAGCCTTGCCACCACATTTCGCCTTATATTTTCTGTCCCACGATGTGATAAGGGGCGAACCTATCGCCACATCGGGTACAAATTCCTGACTCCGGGCTGATAATAAAAGAAAAATCCAATATCACTTTCTAGACCCGGGATTCGAACCCAAAACCACAGCTTTACAATCATACCGTAATATACTGCGCGACCGAGGCATTAAACATAATATAATCATATTATAATACCCACATAACGTCAATAAAATTTGAAAAAAATATTAATTACCTGATTAAGCTTCATATGGTGCTGAATTCCAATATTATCACGCACAGTCTTCGAATATTCTTTATAACGATCACAAAGTTCATAATTGAAAATCTAATTTCTAATAAACAAAGTATAACTTCGTAATATTCTCCGCCGTACACTCTACCGTACTACGCATCATGGCCCCGTCAAGGCGTCAAATGATAGTCGTAGAAAAATTGCCATATTTCTTTCTACCCCCACCGCCCTTCTTCTTTGCATTTCTATTTGACATGCTATATTTTACAGTTGTTATCATTTAGATTTACTAGAATCAGATTGCTGCAAAAAAAGATGGATCGCTATGGAGATCCTTAAAAAAATTGTAAGTGGTCTTCCATTTCCTAATGAGAGAGCAATAAAAAGTTTTGTATTAGTATTTTGTGCGTGGTGGCCAGTTGGTAAATGGATCAGGGGCCCTACTACATAAATCCGAAGTTCGAATCTTCGTGACGTTTTTCGTTTCGAAACCTACTCTGTAACACGAAATTCGAAACTTCGGATCGAAGAATGAATGATTCGCATATATCGGCAATCCGAAAATTTACATTTTTATTTACTATATTCATCCGAAACGAAGTTCGAAACTTCGGACGAACGAAGTTTGTGACGATACGTATGTACCTACTCTGCAAATGTTCGTATCGCCGATATATTGGAATAATTCATTCTTCGATCCGAAGATTCGAACTTCGTGTTACAGAGTAGGTTTTGAAACGAAAAACGTCACGAGGTTCGAACTTCGTTTCGGATTTATATAGTAGGGCCCCAGACGCGGCTGCCAACATATTCACGGTAGTTGAGGGTTCCAATCCCAGGGCACACCTCTGACTTTCAGTCATGTGTGTAATAATGGTCAATCACCACGCACTAAAACAGTGAAGGATAACATCGTGAGGAAACCTGCATCCAATAGCGATTTTAAACTATTTCTATAGTATGTAAAATACGCCAAACCGCATTAGATCAGCGTGGTAGACTATATGGCCTAACCACTCTCAATCGTACTCTCGATTGTAGATAAGGCCCGTGCCCTTTAATGGGTCTCCTTTAATATACAGTATTAGTATGTTGTACTGAAATAGTATACATATTATGTGGTTTCAGTTCGCGGCAATTTCCATATTAAAATATGAATGTTAAGAAACATGGAAATAAAACAAAAACTAATTGTTAAGGTACGTTTATTGATTACAAATGTCAAAATACATTATCAATCAATCAGCATTTAAACCTACATGTGTAAATCCAAAATTTTATATAAAAGAAGAAATATTAGATATTTTCTCGCTTAGCACCACGTTAACGCTTCTGAAATTATTATTATTTTCTAACCAGAGTTGAATGTCGCTTATTTTAATATTTATTTATTTATTTCACAAATTATAATTTATGATATTTATGAAAAATCCTTCGTATTGATACCCTTGCGATAGGGTCAAGAGGCTAGGTTCTCCGTTCTTGTAATATAAATGTCTTATTTTTTCAGACAATTGAGAAATAAAAATTAAACAGCCTTATAAAAGAGGGATTGGAGTCTGCCCCGCTGTCTGTCCCGCCACTGCAATTCCTGTGAGCCAGGATCTACAGCACACATTTTAATAACACCAACCATAAATGCCAAAGAGAAATGAAATTATCTCATATTCATTTGTTATAAATAAATATTAGCGGCCTTATTCATAGACACTTTTAAAATTCATTTTGGTTATCAAACGTTTTGTCTTCTTCGCTCAAACTTAATTCAATAATCGTTCAAAAGGGACAAAACATTCGACCAAAACAGATTATAAATAAGTCCATAAATGTCAAATTGACAATGTCAAACTCAGGTCAGAAAATATGTCTATGGATAAGGCTGTAAATGTGTATCAACTCGGATCAGAAAATATCCTAAAATTACAACCATTAGTTGAGCACAATTTGCACTTGTCCCTTTGCCCTTTGTATCCCGCTCGAACGTAGCAACAGAGGCAAGGGATCCGAAACATTCAGCCTTGCCTCCAATGCTAGGCTTTAATACTCAATCACTTAACATTAATTATTTACAACTAAATTAACAATTTCGCGTGATCGCTGTGACAAGTAAAAATAAATAAGTACAGATTTTGTATGCTGGTTTTTGTACTACAAGTTGGCTACAATTGCTATCCACACGATAATTGCTTGCCAATTTGGTATTGCCAACTAAATTATATCGCGTGAAACAAGCTTTATTTTTTATTTTTCGTCTTAATACTATAATACATTGTAGTTTTTGAAATTCATTTATTTTTATGAATTGATATAATGTAAGAGTCGCAGCGTTCACGCGAAAGTGTTTAGAAATAAAAGAAGTGATGCCAAAAAGCGTTAAAACATTCTTACTATTCGATTATCGATACAAATCGACTATTTTATACGAGGTGGTAACGAATTATTTATACTTTACACGCCATTTATGCATACTGTTGATAAAAGCTTAAAAATAAAATGAAAACGTTTTAAAAACCAGTGTTAAGAAGCGATATTAAGAAAATTATTTTGGCACAATGTTAGTCGTATAATTCTATTGAAAAATATTTTGAACTAAATAAATCCTATTATTATATATTTCCATATAATAACGGTTTAAAGACGGCATATTGAATGAAGCAAATTATGGAATAAAAATGTGATTTTGATAAAAATCGCTTAATTATTAGTCACGTTAAGTCCTAAACACCGTCTAAAATGAACAAAAATACATCAAAAGGCAGTGAAGAATATCACTTCGATAATATCTTGAGCATTCTAAGTGTCGATTTAAGTTTTTCAGGAATGTATGGTATTGCATACATTTTAGTTAGGCGCCATCTCGCGGCACATGTGTGAACTACGTCAAACTTTACTATTTTGTTCTTAGAAGCTTACTGACGCCACTCCCTGGAAGTGGCTTGGAATGTTCGGACTTCTGACGATGTGAACGTTGTCAAACCTTGAGGACCTGGTAAAAGGGAAAAAACAAATATTATTATAAAAGTAACTATTTTTTTGGCATTTTAGACACATAACAATTACCGAAATTAGAATTGATATTATCGTTGAATTCAAAATTAGTTTTACAAACAATTCTACAAAATCTTACAGTGAATAAAAACAATTACTTAAAAGCTATTGGAATTAACAAAATTTTCTGTTAATTTTCCTTCTGCTATGTCCATCCCATATTGACAGGTAAGAGATTGCCTCGAGCGATACGACTGGCATTTGTACTCTTCTGTTAAAAATTTGTTTGGTTTAAGATTTATTTGGTGTACAAAAATAAATATTCTTTCAGTTCCTTTTTAAAGCTTATAAATACGATCATCAATATCAGCTTTTATTTTTTAATTTTCATTACATTTTTTGTTATTAAAAATCCATACAAAACTAATAAAAATATTTATAAAATCTTCGGATTTATACCTCTAACCCTGCGTCCGGGCGTGGGCGTGACGTCACCGTCGGGCGCCGTCCACTGCTCCACCACCTCGGTGTTGGAGCGCGCCAGCGACGGCTGACTCACCGACCGGTGCAGAGAGTGACTCGACCACGGCCTGATGACAAATTTATTATTTATTTATTTAAAAGACACACCAACGACAGTAACACAAAACTTACAAACACATATAACATTATAGCTTTGGACAGTGTGTACTATCCTTACAGGTGTATACAACATTCATTATAACTAGCTTAAATTAATACAATTTACTTATACAAATCATTCATATGATCGATGACATCAGCATCATCATTATTAGAAATGGAGGAGAGCAAAATTTCAAGAATCTTAACCCAATCAGGTTTTTTTACATCAGTACAGAAATAGCTCAAAACCAATTTTCAAAATATGTATAACTTCAAAACAGAAAGGATGGCTATTCATAGTATCGGTAAAAAATATCGTTGAACCCGATACCGATGCTGCTTAAAATTAATTATACCATAGTTTATGGTTTGTTCTTTTCCCGTTTTATCGTGTCGACATATTAATGTGAAATAAAGTAATAATCATCACATTTTACATATTTCTATTTACAGAGCCAAAGTTTCAAAAAAAATTGGACTTCATGTTCGTTTCTCCAAAAACACCGGGCCTGATTGAAAATACATATATGTATATATTTTTCCCTACACAATAAAGTAGGTTTCATGCTATTTTCTATTTTCTATAACTCTTAAAGTGTGTGTGTGTGTGAGAGAGAGAGAGAGATATTAAAAAACTATCGATAAGGCGGAAGACTCACTGGCTCTGGTGGAAGGGATGTTCTGTGTCGCTGTCGTCGTCATAGTACCGGCCGAGCTGAGTGCCCGCCGACACTTCTGAGTGCGTGTCGGCTTGCTCCCGAGCGTAGTCCACCATCATCTCAGACATCGACCTGTATAGAAAATCATACAAATATATTTATAGAAGATATTACCAATTGCCGGATTTTAGTAACCGTCCTGATAAATCATGGAAAAATCTTTTTGTGCATTGCGACTCGTAGTCAGCCTTTATAAAGGGTATATCAAGATTGTTACCGAAAATGAAGAAGGGTGGTAAATTTAGTGACTACAACACAAGGCAACTATATTTTTTAAATTTTTAATATATCATCGTGTTTTGGGGGTAAATCCATACTTTTATACTCATATAAACAATATAGCCACAAAATGTTTCTAATAGAAACATCCATAAATAAATTTATTATTTAGAGAAAGAAGAAAGAAAGACATTATTTATTCTTGATAGCCCTGTACAGCTATGATTAATATGTATTTTGTTTTATATTATATGCATAAAAAATTTAAAAAAATTAAAATAATGGAAAAATAAAAAGTAAAGAACCTATTACATTTAACAGTAAACAATTAAAGAAATAAAAACACAACCAAAAAAAAAGATAATACCAAACTCAGATAAAACAAAACTAAAACTAACAACCATACTAAACTAGATGTGACAGACACAGTACAGACTATCATACCTCATGTCAACGTGGTCGCTGCGGTAGGAGGAGCGTCGTGAGCGCTGCGGCTCGCGCAGTGAGGCCGCGTCGCTGTCGTACTCGTACAGCGTGGGCAGAGAACTGCGCCGGGAACGGGAGTCCCACTCTGTCTTCTTGCGGTACCGGTTCTGCACAGAGGATAATGATATTTAATGTACTTTGTAATGTTGCAAAGATAGCTTGGTACGTTAAGAAAGATGTTTGAAAAACAAAAGTTAAACAGGCAAAAATAAAAACAAAATTGTATTCGAATTCAAAAAATGAAATTAAGCCCTACTGATCAAAAGTCTAATATTGTAAAAAATACGTTTTATTTTATCTCAACATTTGTAATAAATAGTTTTCAACGCAAAATTAAAATAATGAATTCTAAACCACATTTCAGCGTTTCTTTATTAAAAAAATCCAAAAAAATATTACGTTTCGAATACTTTACAGCTTTTGTAGTCATTAGGCGGACTGTAACGCTGAGAAGTTAAAAAATGTAAATATAAAACAAATCCGGAATAATTCGCTAAATAGTTTTATCTCAATGTAAAATCCGCGTTAATCTAACATACCATTATGAAAAATACATCTATCAATCTACTCCAAAACCTTCACAAACTAACCTTCGGCTTATCCGCAGGCGGCGCCAGTATACGTATAATAACGTCCCACTTGCGCGGCGTGTACAGCGACGCGAACCGCGCGTCCGCGGCGATGCGCGCGAACTCGTCGCGGGCGGACGCGCGAGCCAGCTCCCGCCGCAGCGCGCTCTCGTGCGTCAACACCTCGCGCCAACGCACGCGCTCCGAGCGAGTCAGGCGGATACTGCGCTCTGTCTCCGATAGTACCTGCGATACATACATATATTTCTTATTGCGATGAATGGTGAGACGAGCAAGCCGTTCGCCTGATGGTAAGCGATACGACCGCTCATAAACAGTAGCAACATTCCACATCGTAAATGTTGGTTACTGGTGGTAGGTCTCTCTTATATGAGAGGCCATCTGAGTGGGTACCGCAATGTTTATTTCTCCCTCCAAACAGCATTGTAAATGCACTGATGTGTTTCGAATTGAAGGACATTGTAGCCAGAGTAACTATATACATATTGAGTCTTAACATCTTATGTCTCAGAATGGCGAGTGCAGTGGAATTTTGCTACTGTTTATGAGCGTTCGTATCGCTTAACATCAGGCGAACGGCACGCTCGTCTCGTCATTTATTGCAATAAAACTAAAAAATAAAAATTCAAGACGGCCCTGGGAACCCGAAACGAGAAGCACCCAATAAACAATCGAAACACACCTCATCCTGAGCTTCGGTCTTCAGCACTCGCGTGAGCACAGTCCAGTTGGGCGGCACTGGTGGCGCTGGAACCGGTTCCGGTACATCTTCGTCGTCTTCCTCGCGGTACAGCGGGTTGCGAGCTGGCGGCAGCTCCGGCAGGAGCGGCAGGTCGTGTGCCGGCGGCTGGTACACGTGGCTGGTCTGCTTGATCAGCTCGGGGGAGAAGAGGTCGGGACCGCCTTTACCTGGAGTGATGAAAGATTTGATAAATTACTAAAGTGATAAATCACAAATTAAAATTATAAATTAGTATTATCAAATATTTTTCTATCGTACTAGCCAGTGTAAGTTCAAATGTGGTGAACATAATTGGTTTATGTGTATGATTCTCGCCAAACGGCTATGTAAATGCACTGTTGTATTCCGATTCAAAGGTAATGTAGCCAGAGTAACTACCAGTAGTCCAGAGTGTCCAGACACATAAGATCTTATTCCTCAAGATAGCGAGCGCAATAGAATGCCAAGCATTGCATTGCTGGTTATTGGTTATGCTATTGTCCATGAGCGGTCATATTACTTGCGATCAGATGCATGGCATGCTCGTCCCACCATTCAAAGCAATAAAACACGCAATCCCTTACCGATAATCTTCTGTGGTGGCAAGGAGAAGGGCACGCGCTCCATCTTGGGCGTGAGCGTGAGTCCCGACGCGCTGCTGATGTCGGAGAAGTTCTCCCACTGCGCGTCCGGCAGCGTGTGGTTGCGGATCGTCACGTCGAACTGCGGCGGAGGCGCTGGCACCTAGAACATACAGAGTTAGGGCTTAAAATCAAATCCTAGAGATCAATGTATGTGATAGAATCTGTACAGACTTGGATAGCAGTAAGGTACAGGGAATACCGAGGAATAAAATTGCTTCTAAATTAACGATTTCGTTTAAGTAATGGTCCTTCGAGCCGGATTATTTACTCACTTAACGCATTCAGACTTTGAATAAAAGTAAAATATTGCTAAACTAAAATGATGTTTTTAAGAAAAGATAAATCAAGTGTTAAATCACAATCTTCTTCTTCGTCATCAACCTGGCTTTATTCCGGCAGGTGCCAGGGTCCGCCTTCCAGATAATACTTCTTCATTTCGCACGACCTTATTATTTATTATTATTATTTAAATCTTTATTGTACACATAAAAAACAAATACAATATTCAGAAACTACAAAAAAAAAACAAGTACAAATGGCGGTCTTATCGCTTAAAGCAATGTCTTACAGACAACCATGGGATGGATTTAAAGAGAAGGAGAAAGAGAGGGCAGTGTAAAATAAATAATTAAAAGAGAGGACACTAAATAATATTCCTACTAACTAAAAAAAAAAAAAAAAACAAATTACATCATCATAACATACATACGAGTACATACATAATAAATAGCATAAATACATACATATAAAATAAAATAATATATATTTATATATATAAAAATATAATGCACACAAATTGTAAAATAATTTAGATATAGGAAATAATGTTAACTACTAAAATCAGTTTAATTAAAGAGAAAGGTAATGTTCTTTAATTTGCCTTTTGAATGAAGACAGCGATTTCGCCTGTCTCACCGCAACAGGAAGCGCGTTCCACAATCGAACTGCTTTGACGGTAAAAGAATTATCCATAAATGTTGTGGTGTGCACAGGCATTCTCAGCTTAAGATTCTCTGACGACCTCAAGGACCTCGAATGTGAGTCATGAAGAAAAATAAATCTTTCTTTAAGATAAGAAGGGGTCACAGGATTAAATAAAATATTATAAAGAAGAGAAAGAATATGAGCATTCCCACGAAGCCGTATAGGTAACCACTTAAGCTTAGCACGAAACTCGGAGACATGATCATATTTGCGTAGACCAAATATGAATCTTATGCAGAAATTTTGAAGTCGCTCAAGTTTATTAAGTTGGTCTTCGGTGAGATCGAGATAGCTGACATCGGCATAATCAAGAATGGGGAGAAGAAGGGATTGAGCAAGTGAAATCTTCGTGGTAACGGGTAGAAAGTTGCGTAACCTTCGCAGGGACTTAGCTGAAATGAACAGCTTACGGCTTATTTCACGAAGCTGGGGACCCCAAGTAAAAGAATTATCAATAAGTAATCCCAGATTGCGGACGGTGTTACTATAAGGGATGGTTATCCCATCACAATAAACACTGGGGAGTTGAGTCCAATCCAGCTTCGAGATCATCCTGGAGCTACCGACAACAATGACTTGGGTTTTCAACGGATTGATCTTCAAACCATGAGCTCTACTCCAATCACAGATGTGTTGAATGTCTGTATTAATACAAGCAATTGCATCAATCAACTTGTCCAAGGGTGCCTGAGTATATATTTGGAGATCATCAGCGTAGAGGTGGTAGGAGGAGCATAAAAAGTTGGTAATTGAGTTAATAAATACAGCGAAGAGAAGAGGAGATAGCACGCCGCCCTGAGGAACGCCAGCAGCTACGGGGCACCAAGAGGAAAATTTATCCTCCACACGGATGCGTTGCCGGCGTCCATACAGGTAACTATGAAACCAATCAACAGCCATTGGAGATATGTTAAGAGAACGTAGCATGGAGAGTAAAACGTCATAGTCCACGGTATTAAAGGCATTGCTGAAGTCTAGCAAAGCTAAGACTGTCAGCTTACCGTCCTCCATGCCGGATCTTATGCCATCTGTGATATGGGTCAACGTGGTGGTCGTACTATGCCCTGAACGAAACCCAGATTGGAGAGGATTTAAGAGGTTATTCTTGGAGAGGAAATCATTAAGTTGGGTATGGATTAAACGTTCTAGGACTTTAGAAAGGAAAGGAAGTATGGAAATGGGACGAAATTCGGAAAGTAGAGATGCATTGGATTTTTTGGGAAGAGGGATAATGTGGGCTTCCTTCCACGCAGTTGGAAAGATCCCAGTGGAGATGGAGTGGTTTAAGATATGAGAAATGATAGGAAGGGTTTCGTCTAAGACATAGAGAATCATATTACGACTAAGATTATCACTACCCATAGCGTTAGATGACAAAAGAGTGATGGTCTTCTTAACATCACAAGTGGCGAATTGTTTGAAAACAAAGGTAGAACAATCGGGAGTGTTAAGGGTGGAAAGATGCTTAATGGTGTTGTTTTTAGTCATCCTATCAAAGTAGGATGGAGAAGAGAAGTGACGGTTTAAGGAATTTAAATCTATAGATTGGGGAAAAGAATCTTGTGGTGATTTACCCACTCCCAGTGTTTTTAGAAATTTCTAGACTTTGGCTGGATCACCGTTTTCGACTGAATTGTGGATGTATCGGCGTTGAGCATTTCTACACACCTTACTGCAGTGATTCCGGATGGCTACATACTTCAGCCAGTTAGACTCGATTGGACGCCGATTATATTTGCTCTTGGCTGACGCTTTTTTTGATAACAGTAACTTAATATCAGCAGTGAGCCAAGGTGAGGGAAGGTGCTTAACCTTAATTGGCTTGACAGGTGCATGTTTGTCAAAAAGATCGGTCAACTTTTGGTTAAAAATATGCAGCTTAGTTTCAACACAATCCGAAAGAAGAATCGAGCTCCAGTCAATGCTATCGGCGTCCCTACGAAGATCATCAAGATTCATACCCCGAAAATTCCGTTGCATGAGGACTTTGGGTAGGGATTTAGGAGGACGGATACGATAGGAAAGGTATAACAGATCATGACAGGAAAAGGCATCGGCGGAACATTGTCCATGTTTAGCAACTAGGTTTGGGGAGGAGACAATGATGAGGTCAAGAAGAGAAGGAGTGTTGTTAGGGGAATGGTGAGTGGCGGAGAGGGGAAGCATAGAAAGGTTACATGATTGGATAGTATTTAAAAAGGAGATAGAGCGACGATCGTTCTTGAGGATACAGGTATTGAAATCACCCATGATTATGGTCTGACTGTACAATGGGACAAGATTTTCAAGAATGATTTCAAAAGAAGAAAAGAAGTCGATACGAAGAGAAGGACAGGACCTTCGGCATCCTCAACAGTAAGGCCAATAATATAACAATATTTCAATATATTTAATAACACAATACCTGTTTGTATTCCGTAACAAGGCGCTTATGACGCTCGATGTCTTCGATAGTCTTCTTTTCAGTGATCGTGCGGAGGAACACATCGTCCACTACATGAGATGTGATCTCCGGTTTCCTGAAAATAACAAAAAAATTCGTGAGGTTAATACCTCAAAAGAACACCTCATTAGAAGTGTGCCATGATTATTAAATCATGGCTCTTCTATGGGATTCATAGTAGATCAAATCCACTTAAGAAAATTAAACCAACAAACAAACTTTAAACGAATCTCAGTAATGTTATTGAAATGTGCGCTTTTAGTATAATGTGATTCTTTTCTAAATCTATTCTAATGATTCCTTAGGTTTACGCGAATGTTACTCATTGAAATAAACTATTATTTACGGATTTCGGAAGTTTAATTTCTATTCTTTTCTTTGAAAAATTATCAACGACATTACCTGGCTGGCATAATAGGTGTCTCAGGTAGTGGCTCGAGGCTCTCCATCATCATCTCGTGCTCCTCCGTCTCCAGCCGCTCGGTCATCACCGGCGGCGGCGGCGCTGGCTTCTGCAACACAATCATCATCAGTATTCATATAATCTTTATCACTTTTATATGGTACTACCTAAATGGTATTTCCTTGCACTCTTTTTATCAAGAAGAAATTCATAAAAATGACAATATTTAGTTTTAATGCTATTTAAACTAAATATTGGTTTTTTGTACTTCCTACTGCTGGATACAAGGAATTTCCAGCAATAAGAGGTAGAACTTAGGCCTATATCCAACAAGGCATCCTCATATTATGTCAGTAGACGAATTTCTTAGATTCTGACGAATTTGTTAGATCAATGATCACAGTAGTTATCAGAATCAAGCTAGCCAAAGATAGCTCATCAAGTGGCAACTATCTGGGACATTCACTGAATAAGAGAAATGTGAATTCACTCAACCTAACTAAAAAAAATCAAAATTGCTGCATACAAATCCATAAAAAATAATTACACTTACATCTAAAGTTAATAATGGCACAATGAGTGCAAAATACCTTAATATGGAACATCCTGGCGTGAGATCCGTCAGTGACTTCGGTGACGGAGTGGGTGTCCGTCATCTCAGTATTGAGGGAGACGATGGAGCGAGGACGCCGGGACCACTCCTGGTTAGTCGTGATGTGAAATGAACGATTGTGATCAGGTGATCAAGTGATAGGACCGTGTGCAGTGATGCCATAGGGTAGGAAGGACAGAAAACAAGATTTCAATACGTTTAATCTATTATTCTGACAATATGAACTAGTTAGGTCTGTACCTAGTTCTTGTGGAGTTTATATGGTTCTTTTTTTCTTTTTGCAAGTACCATCTATACAATTTTAAAGAACGATTTTTGTAGCAAACTATGATCAGATCCCAAAAACAAGTTTAGTTATTTATTGGGGACAAAAAACAGGGGTATTTTACAGTTAAATTTTAGATTTGAACATAAATTGAAATACATGAACCCACATCATTTTCCGAAGATTAACAAAAATAATTTATAAATTAATTGTTAATTGATTTGGCCTTCATTTGAATTGTTTTTACTTTTTTGACCTCTTGATATATTAAAATAGATTCCCCAAAATGAAGACAGGTAGTAAAAAGAAAAAAATTAAGATCATCACTGCACATGATCATTTAGATTTAAACACACAAGAGTTTGCATCACTTTGTAAAATCTTTTGCAACTCAAAATTATTTTACAAAACGATACAAATATTTATTGTGATTTGTGGAAAATTAATTCGTTCATATGGATGTGAACAAAAAATTACGTAAATTAATTATTATTTTAACGTGCAATCAATTAAATTAATACATAAAGTTACCATACATACAAAATAGAGTTTTAGAAACTCTACTTAAATTATTTTTTTAATTAACATAAATTAGACAAGAGTAGTTTGAATGGAGTGCATCGTAGAAACGTGGAAAAATAACTTTCCCTAGATGAGTCTTTGCAGTAACATAAAAAAAAAATAACATCTACCCTCAAATCATTCATTATTTCATCATCATCATACAGTTTCAACGGTATGAATTTATTGAACAGACTAATTAATCAATCGACAAACGAATTTATTCGAATCGAATTATCCAATTACTTTTATATTCAATTCCTTTGATAACTAACACCAAACAATTGCATAACTACCCTCTACTTAACCTCAATCTAAATTTCCACAAACTTCAAACTACCCACAGAGACAAAAAAGGTGCAAAATTGATATTGATCAAGTTAATCACAAACAAATGAAATATACTCATTTAAAAGACATCCATACCTGTTTATCCCTGGCGACGTGCGAGTAGACCGCGGGCGGGCGCGGGGGGCGCGGGGGTCTCTCGGGCGGGGGGAGGAGCGCCGCGCGCGCCGGCAGTGGGAGCGAGACGGGTGATACCGTACGTACTGATTGACCACGCGCTGTCTCTTCTATTAACGTGTGTCTGTGGATATTTGTTAGGTATTGTATTTTATAGTAAAAGCTTGGATAAATCCCAATGGTTTAAAAACGGAACCCTATATGAAAGAGTTCCATATTATGAGGAAAGAAGTCACATCGTGGTGTAAGAAAAGATAAATAATGTCCGATATATGTATTTAATTTAAATGGTTTGCCACAAAATATTTTGTATTTTGAAAATTACTGATGTATAATTTTGTTTTGTCACTATTGAAAACGGGATAGTAACTCAAAATGATATTACTAAATTAGTGTAAACTTTGAAATAAACATTTATATTTAATACATAAAATTACACACATTGCCTCCTTACAACGCGATAAGAAAAAAAAACAATACCTAAAAATATCAGTTCAAACTTGCAATTCACACTAGTCTCCTCCTGATATGATGGGCCGCCAACACACCTATGACCCATTGTGGATATTCATAGACGACAGTGATCACATATCACGTGACTTGTATCAAAAAATTCCCCAATCTAAAGATGCAGCTCACCTTAAACTAGCGCCATCAGTCTCTGTGGCGGTGATGGTGGACTGCGGCGAGGGCGGCGCGGGGGGTCGCTGCACGCGCACGCGCACGTCGAACGCGGGCGGCGCACCCACCATGCGACCGTTAGACGCGCTCGCCTCGCGCATTTCTCCGTATCCTGGTGTTAAAGATTAGTATGGGAGTACTTTTGATTGGTTGTAATAATTTTTAAACATTAATTTATTTTGTATCAGCCCATAAACGTCTCACTGCAGGGCACGGGCCTCCTCTACAATCGAGAGTACGATTGAGAGTGGTTAAGCCATATAGTACACTATCCTGGCCGAATGCGTGTTGGTGGACTTACATGCCATATTTTTTTTTTATAAATTGCTATTGTAAGCAGGTTTCCTCACAATGTTTTCCTTCACCGTTACAGTGCGTCGATGGACTATCAATACACACATGACTCCGAAAAGTCAGAGGTGTACCCTGGGATTCGACCCGCGACTACCGTGAGCATGTTGGCAGCCGCATCTGGTCAGTTTACCAACAGACCCCCACGCACTTTATACAGATTAATTTATTCAATACACACAGTCATAACAGGTATATAAACAATTCGAACTGGCGCGATTTGGAAACAAATCTTGAAAACGAGGTTCTTAACAAAAACATACATATGTACATATGGTGTGATTGGATGTGATTTTGATGCTTATAAGGGTGACAAACCTGATTTCAAACCATGTTTGTCCTAGAATAAATCGGTTTTCATTTTATGCATCAGGCTAATGTATTTAATTTAGCATAGTAAATCTTAACATAAAATGGTCCACGGTAGATTCGTGCCAACCCTGACACGGCTAGGATAAACCAATTTGACCGACAAATGGGAACTATACATAAACGGAATAGCAGAGAATTATTTTCAGATTAAAAGAACACTTCCCACTTATCCTATCTACACAATCCGGTACAGATTAAATTATATTGAGTGTTCCTAAAGCTCCGCATTCCAATACTTATTAACATTGGCTAAATCTCCTATCAATCTTAGCTCAGAAATTGTATAATTTAATTCATAAAAAAACTGCAGTGCACCAAGCCGATATAATATCATTGTTATGAAAATTCAATTATAATGTATACTTAATGGAATTATTTTGTTAAAGTGCATTTTCTCGATTCGTTACGGTATACGATTTAATAGGTTACAAAATGAAAGTGCACATAAGTGTTTGTAATAAATTAATTCAAGCGATGAATGAAATTCTGGTGCAATTTTAACCCATTTTACTTTGCTAATGAATGGCTCTTACGTCATCGCTGTTGGCACTATGACAATGGCTGACCGAATTATATGATTTTCGTATTAATTCAAACATGATGGAGGCTCTAGTAAGTCTTACCACAAAGTTTCGAAACGTAATTAATACAATAATTCTAAAATGTCGAAAAGCTAATGCTTTCACAATCTTAAAATATTGCGGACATTAATTCCATCATTTTCTTTTTCTACCAGTCAGCTCTCTTACGATAGGAAACGGCTTAAACAAACACCAATTTCCTTCTACACTCAACCAATCTTTTCTCTATGACCATTTAAAACACCGTGTCATGTAATGCTTCCATCACTGCCACTACAATAGATTCATTTAAAAACCAGCTCACATTTGCAGTTACCTTTCCACCACAAACTAATTCATTCCAAACCTGGCTAATATCTACAGGATGTGATGCCTTACCTTCGCTATGGTAGCTCTCGTCCATCATGAAGGCCTGGTTGGTGTGCGCGGCGTCCGCCTCGCTGGGCGTCTCGGACGGGTAGTCCGACGGGATGGTGTCCGACGCCACGCTGGCTGCTTCTCCACCTACTGGGTATACAGGGTGTGCGCGTGGTATCTTCACCTCTGTGATAAGAAGAATATTATGTATTGTTTGTTGTTGAATACTGCAAAGGCTTGGCTTTGGACTTGGCAAATGTTTACTGTGAGGTTCCTCCAAGGTGACAACAAGATTTATTTATAGTATCAATGATATTTATTAGCACTTCGTTATTCTTATTATTAAATAATTATTGGCAAATATTAAAGTACTAAATACAAATAATTAAAAACACACCTCCCTATCACATGGTGGGACGGATTACATATAACGAAATATGGCCAGGGAACACTCTGACTATCCCTTATGAGAAAAAGGCGTAAGTATATGTACTATATGTATAAATAGTTATAAATCTCTTTATTTATATTAAAACATAATATTACATAAATAGTCAAGAAAGAGTTAAAGAATTTTAATACCACCGTAATAGTTTTAGCTATGAAGAAAAAACAACCAAAGAAACCCCCTCAGCAACACCAACTGTCTTCTTAAACCTCTTTTTACATATCCTAAACTGACCTTGTATACTCTCCCTGCTGATAATAGAAGCCGATGAATCATCGATGAGTCTCCTCGGCACTGGTAGCGCTCGTCTGCGCAGACACAGATAAGATACTCCCAACCCCAGGAGTAGCAGCGTCAGGAACAGAATCGCGCAGATTATCATCAGGATGTGAGTCCCTGCCAGCGGCGCTTTGGCGGGTAGAGGACCCTTCTCTGGACTGTAAATAGGAAACAACATTTATAAATGTTAATTAATAACAATAAAAATGTCGACGCTAAATTGGATTCAAAACAGATGCTATAGAATATAAATCCTTCGTAAATGAAAAGTTGTTTGGGTAGGTTGCTACTTTGTCTATTTTGTATTATTGCAGTGAATGGCAAGACGAGCATGTTGAGCATGGACAGTAGCAAAACCAAACAGCACCTTGAATTACAATGCTTGGCATTCCACTGCACTTGCCATCCTGAGACATAAGATGTCAAGTCTCAACAAGTGCAGTAGTTACTCTGGAAATATTGTTGTTTTATGTCTGCTACTAAACAACAGTGTGTAAGTACTGCTGTTTTCCAGTAACAGGGCACTGTCGTTTGTAATTTCTTGACATTGAGGAATTAATAACATCAATATATCTGGAACTGAGGAACTATTAGCAATAATAATATTAAATATAACCAACAGTCATACATAGTCCTAACCCTACACTGAGATCGAGTCTTGTGTCGTGGGTATCGGGAACTACGAGAGATTTTTCGGTTTCAAAACCACCCAGACCTGAAATAAATACCTGTGGTTCACACAAATATTTGTTTCGGTTCGGGAATCGACTCCATGGCCTCTTATTTCACAGCCGGCGTCTAACCAACTACACCACGGAGGCTGTCTTAGTCCTATGTAATGTTCAGTAATATGTTCTGAATGGTATTGACCCTCTTATAGCCAGGTGACACAATAACAAATAATAGGCGACATACATAAGCACATAGGTATTTTGCTAAATGGTAAATTAAACTCACATGAATACGAGCGGGTTGAAGGAGGGTATGGGCACGATGGGCGGCGGGTAGCGGCACACGATGGTGATCACCTCGTCGCCGTCCATCTCCAGGCCCGGGTGGAACCGCACCACTATGTTGTTCGTGAACACGCGCAGAGGGTCCTGGAATCAGGAATAAAGCTGGTTATTGCGGTATTGGTGACACATAACAAAAATATAATTAAGGCCCAAATGGCGCTTGTTTTAATGTTGAAATAACGGCATGATACCGTTTTCTAAAATATTTCATATCAATGTACATCCTGCAGTTAGCAAAATATATAAACGAACAAATTCAAACAAATAAGATTCTTATGACAAATTTTGATGGCTACATCGAACAAGCCTATCATTTTTTAAATGTGAAATACTTTCGGAAAACTTTGATTTGAAAATTCCTCAGTATGTTTTCCTTTATCATTCAATTGAGTGGTAATAAAGCTGTACGAAACACGAATACATTCGTAACTTTTTGAAAAGTCACATTGTGTGTTCCATGGATTCGAACCTTGCACTTCTGACTGCCAAACGCAGAGACGTATTATATCAATTTAATGATTCGATAATATAGACATCACGAAGAAAAGTAATATTCAAGAACTATTTGATTGACATTAAAAGCTTCTGCATGGGATAGTGATTCAGTTCACTCCGGCCCCAACTTTATTAATGATTATCTAAAATAACTAGCTTATTAAATAATTACCTGCTTGGTGCCACATCCTTTCAGCGGCAACTCGAGTTTATAAGACAACGCGCCCTTGCCCACAATTTGGCACGCTGAATACCTGTCGAAGTCTGCGTACGCGATACCGTAGAATTTCTCGTTGAATTTTAATTCAATCTGCGAAAATATAAAAATAATAAATACACCTTACAGTCACATACATAGACCTAACCCCAAATTATGATCAATTAAGTCTTGTGTCGTAACACCCAGACCTGAAAGAAATATTTATGGGGCACACAAACATTTCTCTCGGTGTAGGGGTCGAGCCTGCGGGATCTCATTTCACAGCCGGCGTTTAACCAACTGCGCCACAGATGCTGCCCATTACATTATATGATAAATATATTATTTAGAATTTTTATTATCACTCGGAATACTCCAATATAGTGATATTATATCATCAAAGTGTTTTATAAGCATTGTAGGTACCAGTAGAAACAACAAACATTGTAGCAAAAAGGTTATTAACGGCAGTTAGTGTGTGACCTTACTTTTCCTACCTAAGTATCTATCAAAGATTAACTGTAAACATGGTTAAAAATCTACTAGGAATTATATATTACCTGCATAGATCCAGCTGCGCAGTTGAGAGCCGCTTTCGTTCTGTTCAAGAAGATAACTGGACTCAAATCGTCTAGTTTTGTCACCTGCAACAATATGAATATAATATTATAATACTTTTAGCTATTTTTTTGTTATTGCATTGAATGGCGAGAAAATCATGCCGCTCGCCTGATGGTAAGCGATGCGACCGCTCATGAACAGAAGCAAAACCAAACAACACCTTGAATTACAAAGCAATGCTTGGCATTCCACTGCGCTCGCCATCCTGAGACATAAGATGTTAAATCTCAATATGTCCAGTAGTTACTCTGGCTACAATGTCCTTCAATCCGAAACACAGCAGTGGATTTAAACTGCTGTTTGACGGGAGAAATAGACATTGCGGTGGTACCCACCCAGGCAGCCTCTCACATATGAGAGACCTACCACCTAAACTATATAAACTATACAGACTCCAGTAACAAGTGTCTTAATTAATACTACAATTTCTCTAATCTCTATCGCACATAAAATGAGATTAAAAACAATATATTCCTAAAAGTATATTACTTAGTCTTAATTTGTAATAAATGTTATTCGCTGGCCGACCTTCGAAAGGCAAAGGGAGTGGGCATTACGTCAACCTTAGCTACAACTCGTAGAATGCGCTTAATAATGTGCATTTGATCCAAGTTTGATATAGAAATACCATAAGGACCTATAGTTAGTTATAAGGGAATTTACTATGCCGATTCCGACATATCAAGAAATTGCCAAGAACTGAGCTATTAAAATGTATTCGCCATCAAACAATCAGCCAACCCGCATTAGGCCAGAGTGGTCGATTATGGCCTAACCGCTCTCAATCGTAGTCTTGATTGTGTCTGCGCTAGCCGCCCTGAGACATAAGATGTTAGATCACAATATGTCCAGTAGTTACTCTGGCTACATTGTCCCTCACATCGAAACACAACAGTGCATTTAAACTGTTTGGCCCAAGAAATAGACTACGCAGCCTCTCACATTTATGAGAGACCTACCACCAATAATACGAACATAACATTACCAAATAAAATTGGAATAGCCATCCACAGTTTCTAGGTTAGAATAAAACTCTAGTTACTGCCATTTTAAGAGCATAAATCGTTAATCTTATAATATCCACGAGTCTAACAAACTGCATATATGGAACTAACATATTAGGCCAGTCCCGCTGCCTAAACCCACTCACAAATTGCAGGTATAACAAGTTCCCAACCACAGCACATACATTTATTATATTAAGTAGGTTAATATAAATCTTTATTATTTTCAGTATAAATTGTTAACCATTGCCGGTCAAAAACCCCTTTTTCCTTCCTACTATCCTATCGTACACCAAGCACTTTTCGCCCGAATACATCCATCCAGTTACTTTATATAAATACTTATAAATGACGACCTCCGTAGCGCAGTTGGTTAGACACTGAGTGGACGCGGTTCGATCCCCACACTGATACAAATGTTTATGGCTTTTAAGCCTACAAATATTTGGATCAGGTCTGAGTGTTTGTTAGACCGAAAATTCTATCGTAGTTTATGATACCCACGAGCCACACAACATAACACAAGACTTAAATGATTCTAATGTTGCGTCAGAACTATGCATGTGAATGTTAGGTGTATTTATAAATGACATCAAATCTATTTTGAGAGTGGTTAGGCCATATAGTCTACCACGCTGGCCTAGTGCGGGTTGGCGGACTTACATACCATAGAAATTCTTATGAATCGCTATGGTATGCAGGTTTCCTCACGATGTTTTCCTTCACCGTTTTAGTGCGTGGTGATTGACTATCAATACACACATGACTCCGAAAAGTCAGAGGTGTGCCCTGGGATTCGAACCCACGACCACCGAGAACATGTTGGCAGCCGCGTCTAGTCCGTTTACCAACAGGCCACCACGCACTTCGTATTCTCGATTGTAGAGTAGGCCCGTGCCCTGCAGTGGGACGTATATGGGCTGATACAGACAGACTACAGACAAATCTATTTTAATTATGTTTTTTTTTTTTTTTTTTTTTATTGCAATGAATTGCGAGACGAGCAAGCCGTTCGCCTGATGGTAAGCGATACGACCGCTCATAAACAGTAGGAACGTTCCACTGCGCTCGCCATCCTGAGACAGAGGATGTTAGGTCTCAATATGTCCAGTAGTTACTCTGGCTACAATGTCCTTCAATTCGAAACACAACAGTGCATTTACGCAGTGTTGTTTCACGGGAGATATATGTTCAATATATCTCTATAAATATCTTAAATCAACATAATAACCAGGCGGCAGTTCAGTCTATCACATTCACTCAAATTGTTTACAAGCGTAGAACTTCCCTAAGAGTATATATCCATCCTTAAACCATATTGAAGTAAACCTATCTTCAGATAACCGTGTAATAAATAAAACTCATTATATCAGAATACGTAGAACAAGATAATAAAATACCCCAGCTTGCTCCGAAACAATCAAAATCGTTTACTAAAAATACATATATTTATCTCCGCCTTTATAAATCTCAATAGTTCTTTTAGTTGCCAAACGTCACATAAATCTGTATTGCTAATTGTTACCCCGGGCTTGTGCATGTTCCCATCAACACCCGTCAAAGCGTGGGTTTAAATTAGAAACTTCTTGGTGTTCAGTGTATAATTTTAAACTTATTTTATTTATTAAGGAAATCTTAAAGCTACATCATATAATATTTAACTTATAGTTTAAGTTTCCACATAAATGAATATTATAAAATGCATGTTTTTTAAATGGTTACTATTTTTTCATATAAAAAAAAACAATTTAGGAATAAATATGTTTAGGCTATAACAATACACTAAAGTTTTATTCTAATAGTTTACCAAAAAAACAGTGTATGCGGATGTAATTGAAAGTCTTCCTTTTATCTTCATGCGATTTCCCACACTTCTGTGTAATTGTATAGATAATACACTAGTTTTTGCACATATCAAAGTCATTGTGTAACGTGTTTAATTCGGAAATATTCCACGGTAATTGTCGCTACTACATCCAAGTTGCAATAGCTTTTCGCTTAAAAGTTTTACGTAATTAATAATTTAATGCTAGAGATCTAGTAAAGAATTTTATCACCCACGCCAACGTCCATGTTTAATTAAAAAAAAATTAAAAAAAAAATACAATATTATTAGTGTTATTTAAAAAAAAAACAATTTGTCTGATATTGCTCAAAAATATAGCGATAAATAAGTATTTCCTTTGCTTTTTTGCTTACCAAAAAGTCTGCGGTAAATTGGAATTTAGACTTTACGTGAAATCAGCATAGCAATTTATTGTTATTAAATATATACTAGGTAGCACAAACAACTGCAATCTAAGTATAATTTATTGCATCTGAGAATCACCTACACATTTACCGTCGACAGAGAACAAGTTTGAATATGCACCTATTATAGCCTAACCTATGCAAAATAACGGGACCTGAAGCTTAACTTGTATTATCGACACGCAACATCGCATGTCCGATCAATAATATTGACAAAATATATTGTAAAAACTAGTTTTGTTTGTTTTTTTTAATCATCCGTCGAATATTTTTGTGCATTTTTTCATGTTATTGTTGTAAAAACTTTGATTTTTTTATTTAATTTCGATTTCAATTGTCTATAAGAATTTTTTTACAACTATATACATAATATGCAGAACGCTCTTTGATGTTTTAAATAATAATAGGACACTTTTCACTTTATGTCAGAGCTGGATGATTATGCATTTAATAATTTGGTTAATATAAGTACGAGTATTCTTTATATAAAAATCCTAGGGGGCTACTTTATAATGTTTAAAAATAGAAAATATTTTTATATAGTAATGTTTACAACTATCTAAACATCGTACCGTGTAGTACAATGGACACGCGACAGTTCTACGAGCTATTTATACGAATCCATCATAAAGTGGGATTCGCGGCGCTGTAACGATAGCACACTCAATGCCTTCCCCACATCGAACCCATTAAAATGGTCTACAATGTTACCGCGCAGGTGCGAATCAGGGAACATTATTTATAGGGGCCTATATTTTATATCAGATATTATTTACAGACTACGAAAGCCGTTAAGTAGTAGTCGGGAAGTCAAAAAATGTAAAAATTAAACCAAATCCGCAATAAAATCCGTGAAAATATAAAATTTTAATTTAAAAAAATATCCAAAAATAGTAATGCACTTAGAAATTGAGAATTATTTTTATTTTTATCTTCGCTGATTTACAAGATGTTGAAATTAATTGAAGAACAATTTAATACCAATTACTCCAATGTAAGATAAAGTGTAAATATAACAAAATAGCTTGTATTTTGAAATTAAATTATCTAACACCATAGTACTAAATAATTATTCACTTAAAGCACCAACTTAGAACTATTGTTTAAATAAATTACTGTCTGCATTCTCTTTGAATGATGATGATACCATCCATAAAGATAGTTTTAAGTAAACGTTGAATACGAGTAACTATTATTATGGAATTCTAAGTACGAGGCCTCCTCTGCGAGTTAAATGACTATTATTAGCTTAAACAATCTACAAGTTAATAAAAAGTATAAGAAAATATTACGTTCATTCAGTAAAATATTAAACTTTGCTTTTAGAATTCCTAGAATCACTTACGGGAGCTATTTTGTGGTAAACCATATTGTTCCTTTTCCATAAACATATTTTTAACTCGCGCGAAAGGAAGGTATTATTTAATAAAGATGGATTGAGAAAAATATGAATAACTGGCAATTATTCGATAAGAAGTTGAAAATTTGCTTATTTGTTTTCGCTCAGGCTACTCCCGATTATGCGGGAATCCCAAAATCAACTGGGGGCGTTTACGTCCCGACATAATGTTATTATATTAATGTTTTATATTGCCACAAATAAGGTTTGGGGGTCATACCCCCGCACCGTACAAGGCATTACATGCCTGCCTGGGCAACATTAACAAGTTGTACACTTCGCCTTGCTCGTATATTTTTATGCGACACGGAATGATGTCATATTTTTATTTGCCAACACGTTGTAATTTTAACCGTGTTTGAGAACGATATTGTACTGCCTTTTTGAAGTGCAGAGGAAATCCGACCTAGTTTTACAACATTGGGGCCACATTTTTAAAAGAGCAGGAAATAAAAAAACATTGGAACAGAATGGATATGTTGCATTGCCTATGTAAAATCAAATGGATTTTAAAAACAGAGGCTGAGTGGGAAGAAGGTGATGTGAAATATGTGGGAATTATCGGTTTGCTGCAACATTAATGACAATTTTCAAATGCGACTATCAAGCCCTACCACCGTGTCGTTAATCAACATGATATGTAGCCATAGAAAGTCAACTGTTAAAAATAGGCTTCTCCAGCAATTTCCATGGTGACCTGTTGGAAAACGCATGCATTCGGTAATTTTACAGATCATAAACAGTCTATCCACCTTGATCCTATCGTTAACACTTTTGAGTAATCTCCTTATGCGGTCATTACACGTAGGCGTAAACTTATTTCGACACCAATTACCATAAATTCTTATGCTGAGTTGTTCTTTAGTCATAACAGATTTCAACATAAAGGGATTTTATAAAACACTCTAGTAACCCAAGCCTTTGATTGAACATTAATAATTATAATAAATATAATTACTTCATATTAAAAGAGAGAAGCTACCTAAAAGCCAAGAAATCTGAAGTTGAAATGCCGGTGCCACAAAAATTTACCTGGTCCAAAGATACGGAATGCCGAGACAATCCGTTTTCAGATCAAATACTTTAAACTCTAATTCCCACGGTCGAAAAACGTCGGTATGGGATCAGAAGTAAACCATGAAAATTATATTTTTTATGGAATCATTCACAAAAATGTAATATAAGTATTAAATGTAATATCGGGTCGGCATAATTAATTGTTGAGAGATAGTACAGAGATGTATCTCGCTAATCCTACTTAGAATGACCAGACACTTACAAAGAAGCGTTAGACTCGTCCAAAATTAAAAAAACAAATATTGACCCAGATATTATTAGCCCTATTACTAGAATAAGTGAAGCTAAGTCTTAAAAATATCACAATGTGTACGCAAATGCTACGCATCGTAATAAAACAAATCAAACGGAGTCACATCTTAATCCAAATAGGCCTATGTTCTGTTGAACATTGAGATGTTTCTCAATCCACCCTATAACCAAAAAGACTTCAGTCACCGAATCTTGCGAAATTACAGCAAAAGCAAGACTAAATCCGGAATTGTTTTGTGTCAAAGAAAAAACTCAATAACAAAGTATAAAGTCGGCAACAAGTGAAACTACTGCATCCTCGTGAATGATCCGCTGTGCATTCTGATTCTGCCTCGGCAGCGGCTAAATTATTTACGTCCGTAAACGCGGCTTTACCACGGAACGGTACATTGCGGCCGAGCCATTACCTACATTTGTATGGCGGCCAAATAAAAACAATATTGAGGCGAGTTGGTAAGATATTCTAGAAATATGTTGCCAGATATACAAGAAATTTGTAACAAGTCATAGTCTTTTCGAAGTCATATGTATTGATAGTCAATCACCACGCACTATGACGGTGAACAAAAATATTATGAGAAAACCTGCGCACCAAAGCCATTTGTAACAATTCTATGGTATGTAAAGTCTGCCAACCCGGACTAGACCAGCATGGTTAACTATATGGCCTGACTCGTCTCAATCGTACTCTCGATTGTAAAGGAGGCCCGTGCACTTAAGTGGGGTGTATAAGGGCTGACACAAATATAGATTTCAATACGTCCCTGGATGCAGGCCCCTTCTAACATGTCACTAAAGAAGTCCATGGGTGTAAAACTATATTTATTCCTCGAAATTTTTGCTGCTGCTGTTAATTATGGTAATGAAGATATCCTTTATCTACGGGTTATGTCTTTTCCACGGATTTTGATTCTATTTATGAGCATTCGTATGGCTTACCATCGCCATTCATTGCAATAAAAAAAAGTTATCGAATGTTTTGTGTCGAGAAGAAAATATATTCTATAACTAAAACAAGTTTTAACATCGTCTATGAATAAGGCCATTCAAATTGTTCCCCTTATTACAATAATAAAAGTGAATAACAATCACATCCGAAACAATCACAAAAAAGAAATACAAAACTCCAATTATTTTACATCCAGATCGTTCGGTAATAAATGAGATGAAGCAACGGTATTGTAACAATAGCAAGTGCGTTCAAATGATTTAATTAAGAAGTGATGCGAATAGAAAATGAAAGCGGTACCGTTGGCTCCAATGACTGAGCACTCCATGCTAACCTGTGTTTACCATCATAATAGTTCCGCATTCTCTCAGTTAATTGCATAATAGCTGTTGTTTAAGTATGGAATGGTTCAGAAAACTAAGTAATACGTAGTGACAGCGCTATTTCTGGACGGTGCAGTGGTTGGAAAGAGACGGCAATATACGTGATTAAGAAGTCGTACATCTATGCAAAAAAAGAAGTTTGTGGAAACGAATGGAATAGGATTAATAAATTACATACATGGGTAAAATCACGCCTTTTTCCCCGAAGGGCTAGGCAGAGGTTTGAATGTAAATGCGATAGGTGGCGATCTTATCGCCATCGGGAACAAATTCCTGCCTCTGAGCTGATAATTAATAGAAAAATCCAATATAATTTTGCCCAACCCGGGTTTCGAACCCAAGACCTCAACTTTGTAGCCGTTCCCTAGTACAACTACATCACCGAGGCAGTCAATTAATAATAATGTTAATAAATTAATAAAAGTTAAAACAGATGTCCATCTTGTCTCTCGCAAGTTTATTGTTCCAGTTACCATCAATGCATTGTAGCTCCAGAAATAAATTTTTTTAATTGTAAATAAATGAGCTGACTTTTATATAACTAAAAATAATATTTTATTATATTAATATTGAAATACTGCTGGAATATAAACAAATTGTACATAGCTATTAATAACTCGGTAGTCAGCGACTTGGCTGTGCTCCTAATATTGCTAAAAACCTCAAAAAGTGGCAGTCTCTCCCTATCGCGCCGACCGCTCACTGGTCTTTCTACAAATCAAGGATGATAAATATCTTGGATCTTTAAGGCACTTAATCTAAAAGGCACTTAGTGATAAAACAGATGCATCAATACCGACCTTCCCATCCAGTACAGTTTGCTCAGGAAGCCTGTCGCCCTGGTACTCAATGTTGTTTGCTTGAGACTCGTAGTTTGATTGCGCATGCGCCGCAGTCAGCGCGCATGCCAACACACACCATAACAACGCCATTTTAACTCTGAAACAAAAGACAGTAATTTAATTAATATCATCTACGTTATCTTCTAGGTCACCTACATCGTCTTTGTTATCAACATTATAACTCGCATCATCATCAATAACTAAATATTCATGCCTAGACTTTGCTATGCCAAAGTGTCCTAGCAGGCTGATAAAGTACGGGGATCCAGCGACCTCTGAAAAAAAAATCATGTACTTTGTCGATCCTATTATTTTAATATCTAGCCTACCAAGAAGGGCTAAATACTGACTGAGTCTAGTTCCTGAACTATCAATCTAAAAAGTTTACCATTCGTAATTACCACCTAGAATATTCAAAGCGGAAGAGCATAAATTAATATTCCTCATACCAGATCTGATTTACATTTCCCACCTAGATCTTGAACCCAATGCATACATCAGAGCAGAGATCACAATTAACACACCGTTTTTCGTCTCAAACGAGATGTTTTCACATCCGTCGCAAGTGGAGTGAAACTGACGCCGCGGTAAAAACAGCTTTTCCGCGGTGAAACACGAGCAACGAGACGCGATCTACTTTCCAAGATATCGCCAATTCACCTTATAGATTATTTCTTGACTTTCGCAAATGATTTGCAGGATAATTAATTGTGATGCCAATTGTTTGAGCATTCACAACCACATGACTCAGGTATTACATGGCTGGTATTGTAGCTGAAGAGTTTCTTTCTTTGAACGAGCTAATCTCAGGAATATTTTCAAAATCAGGAATATTATTCAATTCGAACCAGTAGGGTTCGAATTGAATAATCTTTTATTATTAAATAGTGAATTTATCGAGGAAGGCTAATGGATATTTTGTACCGTATGAACTTTTTTACACAGGCGGAGCCGTGAAAAATAATAAATACATATAACCAATGTGGTTTACACATTTTTCCTGACCCCAGAGTATAGAGTACTCGTAATAAGATATTTTTATTGAGAAAGTTATGGACTGAAATAATTAGCGGGCTACCCAAACAGTAGTTAGTGCAGGTATCAAATCCGACTTTGCAGATTGCTTATAAAGCGACTACAGCATGGATGCTGCCGAACACACTGACATATTGTTCGCTATATTTCCCCGAAGGTCGCAGTTCTGAGCAGATTAATTTATATTCCGAATAGTGTTTAGGCAGAACAAACAGGACGTACTTAGTGACATGTCTATTTTTTATTATTTTTTACTTCATACGTGATTTTGAAGGACGAACGTAGGTCAGTCCTCAATGAGAAGTTAGGTTTTATAATTGCGCAAAAGTCATAAATTTACGCCCATTGTTGAATACAGAACTTCTCCACTGCTGAAGGTACTATTAAAAGAGATTAAGCAGAGCCCTCCATGCTAGAGGTTAAAATTTTACATCATTAATGACTAATATTAATTACACAGAATTGTCACGATCCTGCAACTACTTCCAAATACGTGCAAAAAATATGAAAGTAATTTTGAGAATCATATTAAATAAAATCTGGTGTGAGAGCATGCGTCCTTGTTTTTATGATGCGGCTGGCTTAAGAAAGGCCTTTTTTACTGTTAATCCCGTTCATATAGATAACATTATAAGTGTATTATAAAAATACATTTGTCCTACGACTAGGTCAGTTTTTACATGCAAATATATTGTGATCGTCCTTGGTATTAAATCAAGATGATGTGTGCTAGTTTCCCTAAAATTCCGCTTTTAATGAACATCTCTATTGCAGTTTCCAGGTTTAAAACAACAATTTAATGAACGCACGCAAATACTAATTGATTGGCGTTTTTTATTCTCAAAGTATTTAAAAATAAACTCTTTGTGATTCGAAATATTCTAAATTCAAATTTTAAAAAGTTATGAGTAGCCTGCCAGCTCTATTCTATTTCTAAAATTAGTATTCAACACCCAAACCTTAATATACAAAGTATATTTCGCCCAGGAGGCAGGATCTACAACAGCTACAACCACGCACTCTTACTGTTCCAATTATCATTAGAATTAATGCAACTCACCAAGGTTGGTGGTTCCACCGAGAGCGAAACCTATAGCAAAAACTGGCTTGCGATAAATCATTCAACACATACATCAAGGGCTTAATGACTCGGACGGAGTAATGCGGTTACAATTATTAAAACATTTTGAACGCTGGATATCTGTGCAAGGATAGCCACATCGCCGCGACTAACCTTTCACCAAACAGTACACCACGCAAGTTTGCACTCTGTCTGTATTAAATAAGGTGGTTTATTGACAACTTGACTCCAGGTGAGTGCAAGGCTGCTGTTAATTTCGTATCTAGCAGGATAAAATGTTTTTGTTCGTTATTTATAGTAATACATACAATGCGCTGTTTAATGGATGCGAGCGTGGAATGGAGGCTATTTTTAGTGGATGAATGAGCATTGTGTCTTGTGAGGTAATTTGATAGGCAGGATTCTTTTGTAACTTATAGTTAACAATAAATGAACTTTTTGGGATTATTTAAGTTCATCGGATTTTTTCTGTTTTTTTAAAGCTGCATCAGTCACTAGATTTTTATCAGCTAAGTTAAGGGTAGGTTTTTTTTTTAAATGCAGCAAGCTATTGCTTTGCTGACAGCTCAACTTATATGATAATAAAATAAATACCTCGGATAAACATAATTTTGTTAAAGATGATCTTTTGGCTCAGTTCTTAGAATGAATTATGCAGATTTTACAGTTACGAAGATTGGAATCAAGGATCGTAATCAACCAGATTAATAAAAAATCTATGGTTTCTAAGAAAACTTTAAGCCTTTGCTCCTGATTAAACATTTGATATTATCAAAGCCATTAATTGTAATCGTAAACTTTGTATCATATTGATATTACTTTTGTCATAGTAATTTTCCAAGTACGAGTATGTTCATAAATTGTAAATTTAAAAAAAAACTCACATCTATATTGGACCATCATAGTGTAATAAAACCCAATGAGGAAAACTGATAACTTTGTATCAAAATATATTAAATGTCAATTTGCTAACTGTAAAACAAATTCAAGGTAATTTTTTAAACCACTAAAACAAATCATAAATAACTTTTGCGTCTCCTCAGAACGTTACCAAGGAAACATAAATCCCGTCTGCTCATCCCAATTCCGGCAATAAATCCAGGAAACTCAAACACGGTATCGCGAATTACTTACATTACCCTGGCCGACCCGCGATTACGTATAAATATGGACATTATCGCTTTTTTCTTGCGCCACCGGTTATTAATCGCGTATCGCCTTAACGCCCCCCGCCTTCAAATGTAGTTTTGAATCGGACTCGGCCATTATCATTTCTCTTTTTATATTAAGGGTGAGCGTTTGGTGGCGGTTATGGCGATTTAAGCAGCTTAATAAGTCATAAGCGCAGAGTAAATTTTACAAACTGAGATAGAGACGTCACTCAATCAATTCAAGGCGCCCTCTGGCGTTGAGTAAGAAAAACGATCCAAAAATTAACTTATACTTATGTTTATGTACGAAACGATTGAGAAACTTGGACCTGAAATAGATATTTGACAAAATACCCAAGTTACAAATTATTTTCCGCATGCGTATGCTTCTTCAAATAAAATTAAAGTTTTAAAATCACTAATCTGTAGACTACGCTATTATATGTAATTCAGGCCAAACTAAACAATTATTTCGTCGTCTAGTGTTCAGTCAAAGTGATGACTATAATTCGCCGTCGTTCATTCTAAGTTAAACTACTGCGGTCCTAAGGAATACATGTAATAAAACAGATATTTATATAATTATGTCACTTTCCTTTGGCAGCTAATCTGCAAAGTTATTTTTTTTATTGCTATGAATGTCGAGACGTGCATGACATTCACCTGATGGTAAGCGATACGGCCGTTCATGGACAATAGCAAAAACAATCATCACCACGAATTACAAAACAATGCTTGCCATTCCACTGCGCTCTCCATCCTTACACATAAGATGTTAAGTCTCAATATGTCCAGTATTTACTCTGGGACAATGGCCTTCAAACTGGAACATGTAAATGCACTGCTGTTTGTACCTACTCAAGCGGCCTCTCCCATATGAGAGACCTACCAATATGGCAAAAGTTAACATATTTTCTACTCAAAACCAAAATGTCCTTGAAGAAGTTAGCTGATCAATATCACTATTACTGATGATAAAAGATAGCCAACCAATAACATATGTTGATTTTTTCAAACAAAACTTAATTAGAGTTCCTTAGATTTGAATTCTTCAAAGCCTGTTACTATGCTATAATGTTGTTCATATTAATAAAACATCTATGTTTTATAAGAATACAAAAGCAAATGTCTTTATATCATCGACATTTGGCATTATAATCGCCAGTTATCCTTAACCTTTAATTCATCTTAAAATGACCTTTTAGCACAACTCAATTCATATGTCACGATGCGTTTGGCATTCCTCTCTTTGTCTTGTATCAATTCTAGATCCGTCTAGTTGCACATCTGTATTTAAGCCCCACTATTGATTGCACCTCTTACATGTACTAGATTGGGGCAACCAAGTACCCTTACGTAATATAGCTTGGTAGACTTATCGAATAGGTTAGATTTCTTTAAAATTACTAATAGAGCCCTCGAGGGTCGCTGGGTACACTGCAAGGTTAGCGCTGCCTTGAAGGCTTAGGTACTCGGCAAAGAATAATCGCGAATCATTACTATATTATTACTTTTCTTTTACCGTAGGTCTAGCGCCCGTCAAAGGACAAAGGGAGTCAAGACGACAAAGGAAAGCCTTTGTCCTTCTCCTATCACTCTATTCAGCTCCATATGTTTAAATACATATCACAACATCTATATCAGGTGACTTATTGGTTCGTAGACCAATACATTCTTTATAAAAAAATACCAGGTTATATGTAATTTTCTCTCCCGCTAATCGCTCATCTACACACCAAGCACGCTCTCCCAGTATGGTCCAATACAAAAACTCCGTCGAATGTCATTTCACAAATGCATTAACTTCCAAATTTATGTTTGAATTAAAAACGAGCTTCGCGAGAACTTGTTTTGGGTGAAAATAATTTCTTATGTCACTGTTCATAATATTTGGCTGTGGACCGTTTGCATTTTTAAACGATTCGGTGACATCATGACTGGTGGGTTCGTGTTTTGGATGTGATGTTAATTTATTAACCGGAATTTACATAATTGATGAAAGGTTATGCAAGTTTAAATATAATGAGATTTTCGAATAGGTACATTTGGTAATATGTATGTTTTGTGTATTATCATGCATAATCTTGTAAATAACACAGAAAAAATAAATAAAAAATGATTTGTTTAAGCTTATTTTTCACATGATATGTAGACTTATAGTAGAGTTAGTTTCTAACTTAGTCTCCAGATGTGCTTTAAAAATGTACTCTACAGCAAAATTATGCATCTGGCTTTTGAAGATCACGGACATTTTTTTCTTTTCGAAACAATAATAGTAACTTTTTGTAATTGATATTTGATATCAAAGCCCAACAAAGCTCTTTGTAAATTATTTACCTAACTTCCTTCAACTATCGTTCAATTGCATTGGTACATTAGCCTAAAAAGAAAATATCTATAAAATCGAATATTTTGAATAGCACGTTTGAAATCTTAAAACCAACATAAGTACTATAAATTTCAATAACATCTAACACCTCAATATTTCTCAATTACAAACATTAGTACTGAAGAAAATCCACATTAGTTCCACCTAAAAATGAGACTTCATACTCTAACAATAAAAGGATTCAAGTATAGACCGTCCCCGATCTTTTGGCGTGCGTGCTGTTATCAAAATATTGCGAACAATTTTTCCATTTTCACATTTTGTTACATTGAATATGTTATTATGTAACGCTTGGTGTTTATAGTAATGATAAATAATAATCCTAATTTTATTCCTAATGTTTGGCATATTTGCAGCAAGGCAACTCATTCGCTCGCAACAAAACCGTAGACGATCTGTACTGTTGTATAAACATTGACTTATATAAAGGTATGGTCAAACAGGTATGGTTGATTTAATTAACACATTTATAAAAGCTGGCGTAGAGACAAAGCGCATCTCCCACTGAGATGACACACAATCATATCAACTGTTGAATGTACTGTCGGACGGACAATTCACTGGATTTTATTGTTTTACTGATTTTTCAATTGTAATGCTTTTAGTGTCATTTAATCGGAATAGCATATTTTAAAAAAATATTTTGACAAAATGAGAACTTTATCCTTTTTTGAAGTGAGTTAAAAATATGTAGTTGTTGAGTTTTGTTTTCTATATTGTCAAGCGGCAGATATTCTATTATTTATTTATTTGTTTTTATTTTTATTATGCTATCTACATAATTATCATCAGGCTTTTAATGTTCACTACTGGACAAAGTCTTCTCCAAATTGCACCATTTTGCCCTATTTTCGGCTTGTCGCATCCAGCACCTGCCAGCTTTCGCAAATCACTCGACCTAGATTGGGGGCGTCTTGCACTACGTCTGCCAAGTCGCAGTCTCCCTACAGAATACGTTTACCCCAGTGCTTATCGGTTCTTCGACAGATGTGGCCAGCCCACCGCCGCTTGCTATGATGCGTAGGTGTTACAATTATATTCCGAAACCTTCACACTTTTAACTATCTTGTATCCAAATTCTAAGGAATTTCTAGATGTATATCTGTACAAAAGCATTAATGATCAAATGAGCTACTTGCATAAAATTAAAGTTAACAATGTTTTCTCCCTTTACTAAAGAGCACCAGTTTCTATTCTCATATAAACAAACTTAAGTAACACCTTAAAGTATTTGATCCTTCTTATGTCCATCCAAAGGTGACCTAGTGCAATAAGGCCGCTGATAGTACTTATTTTTTATGTTGTTATAATTTCTGTTTTTACTGGTATACTATAAAGTTTATAAATAAATAATCCCAACATTTAATACATCTGCAATACTCAATACAACTCTAGTGTAAAACCGCCTTAGGAACAACACCAAACAGATGTAATCAGCAAAGATATTTGTCTCAGATTGTACATATAATTTCAGAGCTAGTCGGCATGCAATACGGACTCGTAGTGGGCGTTGACACGGCTCCTACCCGACGGATTGTCGCATGTAATAGCCGCTTAATATTCTGTGTTTGTGTGCCTTGATTCATTGCAAACCGCCCAGACATTGTCATATTATGGTCTTGATGCGAATTACGTGCATATTCATAAGGTATAATTGATTGTTTTAAACAGGTTGCTTATGATTTACCATGACAGTATTAAAATGACTTTTACGGATATGGATTGCGCGTTAGTTTCATTGTTAACATTGTGTGGGTTGTTTTTTTTATTGAGTAGAGCATTCCTCATGAACAGTAGCAAAATCAAACACCTTAAATTACAAATACATTTCACTGCGCTCGCCATTCTGAGACATAAGATGTTAAGTCTGATTGTGTGATTCACACTAATTTGTACTTATGATCATTTCCAAAATAAATGTCTTGTATTGTTTTGTTATTGAGAGGTTTCTGTGGTGTATTGTGTGGTTTTATTTACCTATTTCTTTTATTATTATAAATTATAATTATTATTCATATTAATATTATTACCAAGAAATCATAACATGTTTTGTTTACGTGTGCATAGGTAGTTTGTGTGTCATTTTTGTAGTGTGTACTTTTTAAATTGAATTGCGTCACAGACTAATGAATTCATTACTCCGCCACTATTCTCCAGCCGGGTAATGGCAGAATATCAGTGTTTGCTCGTGTGAGTGAACGTATGCTGAGTCATCACCCTTTTGTTCTGCTGCAACACATATGCTGCTACACTTTTTTATTAGATATTTGTAATATTAGTATTTGTAATAGATTTGTATTTTAATTTTGTATCAGTGTATGTGTACTTTAATGAACAAATAAAGGTTTTTCTATTCTATTCTATTCTAAGTCTTAATATGTCCAGGACTTATTCTGGCTAATGTCCTTCAAACCGAAATACCTGCATCAGCGCATTTACACTGCTGTTTGGCGGCAGAAATAGATATTGCGGTGGTACCTACCCAGGGACCTACTCACATTTATGAGAGACCTACCATCAGTAAAATGTGAATGTGATTTTGTTATAAACGGTGTATATTCACAGAATGTTGCCGCGTCTTGATCGATGTAATTTTACATACATGTAGTTTACGAGCCAAAAATTGACATTAGCTTTTTAACCCAAGAAATACTTAATTCAAAACACATGAATTATACAAAATATAGGATTTTTACACCAAGAAAATATCTATAATCAATTTTAGTTATTAAAATCTCTTGAGATATGCATACGGCTATTGACGGCGTCTCAAGTACAGCTTAAGGCATTTGAAAGGTACAAATGCGGCAACTAATGCTTCTATACGCTCAGGGCTACTTTAATATTAAATCCATAGAAATGTTGAGGAAATTAACGGTCCCTCCGTGCGAGAGCCGCGAGCATAAATCAAAAAGACATCTAATATTAAAACCGGAATGCCATCAAATTGTTTATTTCCAAATGGTCACGTCATTCGATATTATTATATCAGTTTTATGCACGAACCAAATTGAACATTATTCATTTGTGATAAAGCTTAAAATCAGGGAAACGTGTTTAAAATGACATTTGTAAATTTAATAATAATTAAATTTTGATGTATCTTCGGAACGTTTTATTTCTTTTAACCTCGCGTCTCGTGCAACCTTTGTAATAAATGATTTTATTGAACTTTAACCAAACAAGAACTTGTAAATCCTATATTAAATTCACGTTTGGGCTAAGACCATTAATGTTAAACCCACGTCATGCAAACTTTTTGGACTGACTACTTAATAGTACAAAATAAAATGTCTATCTACCGTTACTTTTCATTTTATAATAATATATTGTCATTTTATTTTACTAATGTGACCCCACTTCTACTTACTTGGCTATTAACTCAAAGCTTCAATCAATTTTACGCCAAACTCTCCCTTTTAATGCTATGCATCAGTTTTTCAATCGCCCTCCGTTTGGGAAAGATAATTGCCGTTTTCATTTCAATCCACATCGTTCTAAGTAGTCATTTTTTCCGATTTTCAACCACTTCACTGCAATAACATTAAACAGCATAAATGTCTTTTCATTTTCCTTCTCTATAGCCTGAAAACACACTTCTAGCCAATAATCATTCGTCAGAACCTACAATCAATAGCAATTCTTACACACAATCCCTATAAGTTATTACATAATAACTAGAGTCATCGTGCCCTTTGCGATGTCCTAAAAACCTCCACATTTATGCAACCTCGAAGAGGGCGAGTCAAGTGTCGAGTGATCAAGCGAATACGTATATATTCTGCAAGGTTCCGTCGTAAGCTATCGACGTCATTTGTTTTGGAGCCAAAGGTGATATGCGTTGGGACAAATGTTTGCGGTAATAGCCAACATTTATCTTTGGATTTACGAATTGAAACGTCAATAAATTGTGTGTTTTGTTGACATACACACATAACTCACGCCTTTTCCCAGACAGGGTAGGCAGAGGTACAACCAGGACACTTCCATTTCACCTTGTATTTTCCGTTTCAATATACTTTCGCAAAATAAGATGTAGTTTGTACATAACTCTTATATAAAAAGGTTTTTCCTGTTATGTACACACACAATCTCATACGGTCTGTGTGAGATTTCTTGAATAAGTTATATTTTTTTATTTATATTTCCTCGACATGCTAAGTCTAGAAGTGTATTATGTTACTTAGGTTATCACAAAATTACTTAGATTACATAGAAAGATTTAAGTAATAACAAAGATATATACTGGGTATCCCAAGACTGCTACCGAAAACGAAGCCGGGTGGTAGTTTTAGTAGCTACAAACACAATGCAATTAAAAATTTCGCATAGAAACGCGACAATTATTATTTATGATTTTTTAAATATCGTCATTTTTGGGTGGTAAATCCATAGTTTTTGCTAAAATAATAATTTATACTCTTTTGTACCTTAGAGTATTTATAAATAAAGGGGTATACACTATTATTTTAGGAAAAATTGTATTTACCACCCAAATATGGCAATAGGAAAAAAATTACAAAAAAAAAATTGTCGCTTTTTTTTGCAACTTTTTCTGTTGCATTGTGTCTGAAGTCGCTTAAACTACCACCCGGCTTCGTTTTCGGTAGCAGTCTTGATATACCCTGTATAAAGATAAGTATATCTTCAAAAATGGAATTCAATCATTTTTTAATTCTTAGAACAGCGTATAAATAAGAACACATGATCATATATGTATATATATATTTTATCTATATAATTACTGGTTAGGTCTGAATTGAATACAAAACACTAATTTAGGCCAAATAAACAATACACTAACGTAATACTAATTTAGTAACCAGAGCAACAACTAATATACCACGAGTACTTGCCCACAGAACGCTAAAGCGTATATTATCATACATTACGTTAAAAATGTGTTAAATAACTGCCCATTGGAAAACCACCCTTACAGCTCACGTAATAAGGACCAATTAAAATAAACGTAGATGATGTAACTTTGAGGTGTGCGCTGTTTTTGGCAGCAACTTTCACTTTTTGCGGGGCCATGTAATAAGATACAATATTTGTCGGTTTGTTTACCTTGCGGCGTAAGGTTCGATTCTCATAAGGCAGAAGCTAGTTTTTGTATGAAATTGATCGCTATCGGAACAAGAATTAAATAAATGGCGATAGAGTCTGGTATCGTGGGTGGTATGAACAATACCTAGTATACACCTGGCTTTACGCATATATTTATCTTCTATCTTGACCTAAACTCTTCTAGGAATTGATTTCAAGGTTTTCATTTTGTAAAAACTAACATATGAATTTGCCTCGTCTCAAGACTAAACTTTTATTTGACAACATTTTAGATGAAATTATATAAGTTTCCATTGTGTTTTGTATGATGTTGGTTAATATATTGCTGGGCTCAAAATCGGAGTACATTTGAATAAATAAAACTGTATTAGGTGGAATTAAGTGGTAATAGAATATTGGCCAAGACGCCAAAAGAATATGGACAGACCAGTTGCTAAGTGAAATGACAACATGGCAAAACATGGCTGCGATTGGGTTTTGAAGTCTCAATATCTCCATTAGTTACTCTGGCTACAATGTCCTTCAAACCGGAACACAATAGTGCATTTATACTGCTGTTTGGCGGAAAGAATAGACATTGCGGTCGTACCTATCCAGCGGACCCTCACATATGAGAGACCTACCACCATTTCAGATTTACATGTCGGACTAACGCCTAACGTCGTCTACTCCAATAGAAGACCTCAGTAATTAATTTAAAGACTGATATATTGTAATTATTATTACTAAGTGAATAATTACAGCGTAACATCTGCGCCGTGTCCTTGCAAAGCAATAAGCCTGGCCCACATTCTGGCCACAATACGCCATCCGTCGCTTTGTCTCGATTGTTCTGAGCCGGTTCGTATTGTGCGCCGAAATGCTAAACAACGCAGTCTGAGGTTCTCTTGTTGGATTGCTTGGATTTGTGAGGTATACCAGAAGTACTTTTGTAAGCAAAGGCATAAGTAAAATTTTAATCAGAAATCATTTAATTTGAGTTGGTGTGTAGTACTAATTTGTAAATAATATGAATCCTATAAGCGAATGAGCAGGTGATTCGTTCCATTTTGTTGAAAATATAACATCTAAAACGGACCTAGTTCTTAACGCAGATCTACCATGATTATAAAGTAAATCAAATTTACAAGATATTGAAGTTAATACGTGAAGGATACATCAAAGCAATGTTTAATGAAAAACGTTCACTGAATTACTTTTAGCAAAAAATGTAAACTTGCTCATTACGTAACACTGCGCAATTTTCTTTATCAAATGTGTGACGTCGCAGGAAAAGAGTATAAGGATCATGTATGTACATGAACATAAAATGCATAACAATTCCGTAAATGGTATCAACACTTACTATAAACGTATTGCAGGAACCCATTAGCTTTTCTTTGCTCATTCTACTCAATATAAAGACAACTCTTTGTATTAGATCATTGAAGAGCCATTGCAATGCTCAATTATGGATTATGGAATAAAAACGCGCTCTTAAAATAAGTGACACCCACCAGGCTTACTTTAAATGGCCAAGAATTCTTATCTATATACAAAAAGACATTACACACAATTCAACACTGATTAAAACTCGAAAATCTCCTAACAAAGAGAAAATGCTTGAATGCAAAATCCAAAGTATAGTAGAAACAAACTCGACAATTACCTAGCGATAAGCAACAATACAAGGACAGAATAATTTCGACATATGCATAATTATAGATAAGATAGGCACTCGCGCGCAACAACCCGTCCCGATGTGAGATAAGGAACGGAGTTATAACCTTTGTTATCTAATTATTATGTTGTTTATTATTCTCTACTGGAATATCTGAGGAGATAAAGGATAAATCTCAGTCTCGCGACAAATGTTTTACTCTAAGTGAATAAATTCTATTGGTAATTTATTTGTGAAAATATATTTTATTTTAGTTATTTTAGAATGGTATTTTGTATTACTAATGGGTTACAATTACTTAGATCAGTTTTCAGCATATGCGATGCGAAATTTTATGCGAAAGTAATAGCCTCAGTCGTTGGTGAAAAATAATTAAGCCCCGTCAAAGAGCCTTAGACGGCTAAAGATCTGATACTAAACCAGTTCAGGCGGTAGTATTAAAGGCAGAAATTAACAAAAAGTATCGATTCCTTAGCTCGCCCAAATATTGGCGAAAAAATAAAAAAAAATATAAGTACTTAAAGATAAAAGGGATTCATTACCCCTTGCATAGACTGCCTCGGTGGCGTAGTTGTACTAAGGTACGGTTACAAAGCTGAGGTCTCGGGTTCGAATCCCGGGTTGGGCAAAGTGATATTGGATTTTTCTATTCATTATCAGCCCAGAGTCAGGAATTTGTGCCCGATATGGCGATAGGCTCGCCACCTATCACATCGTGGGACGGAACATACGAGGCGAAATGTGGGTGTCTTGGCACCTCTGCCTACCCCTTCTGGGAAAAAGGCGTGAGTTTATGTATGTATGTATGTATGTTATTTTAGAATGGTATTTTGTATTACTAATGGGTTACAATTACTTAGATCAGTTTTCAGCATATGCGATGCGAAATTTTATGCGAAAGTAATAGCCTCAGTCGTTGGTGAAAAATAATTAAGCCCCGTCAAAGAGCCTTAGACGGCTAAAGATCTGATACTAAACCAGTTCAGGCGGTAGTATTAAAGGCAGAAATTAACAAAAAGTATCGATTCCTTAGCTCGCCCAAATATTGGCGAAAAAATAAAAAAATATATAAGTACTTAAAGATAAAAGGGATTCATTACCCCTTGGACAAATACCTTTTATTATCTCCAAATAATACACAAATAAGGATGTTGCTAAATATTTATGCAATTAAGTTTGACCGTTAGGAAAACAAAAATATGTGACATCAATATAAATACAACAAAGAAACCTGACACAACCAGGATATCATTTAAAAAACAAAAGAATTCAGATTTAAATGCATATGCGTAATTATGTTCTTACGATTTACAGCTTATGTATGTATGCCTCTGCATTAAAGAAGCAACAAAATTCCTCGTTTAATGTAGTTTATTTCGAATACATTATAAACGCATACATTTTCTCACGTGATAAATTGATCACAAATACACACAAAGCGAACAAAACGGCAATCTAAATGCAACTTGTACTGAATAAAAAGTAAGGAGACCAAAATAAAAAGAAATGTTTCTCGTTATGCCATCACGGGCTATATTTGGACCCCAAGGTCAGTCCGGATCCTCCGCTGTCAACGTGTTTGAGTTCATTAGCGGTACACCCAAATGGATTGGAACCTCTCAGATGTTCGATGGGAAAACAATTCATTTTGTTCTTTTGTTCGACAGGTGACGTCACTCGTCAGCCTGTTCAGTTCAGTTCAGTTCTTATTTTTGGCGTTTGCGTTATAACCACCCCGCAATTCTGCCAGTGTCAAGTTATATAAACAACAAATGAAAATGAAAATTGTGGAGTCTATTTTCCAAGTCGACATAAACCTGCAACACACAGAGACAAACACATTTCTAACTATGGTTAAAACTGTTAGATACGTGCCAAACGTTAAGCTTATGTCAAAGCGACGTTTGCGTTTTGTTATTCGTTCCGATTGTAATTTACTGCTTAAAAAATGAAATGAATATATTTTTTTATTTACTGAAAACAAAATGCGATCGATAAATTATTTCTGTAATTAAATAAACTAGTGGTCGCCTAGCGGTCGAAATTCGACCAAATCAAGAAGAGAAAAAGTTTTTACCTGTATGATGATGTTATTCTGATAATTCGTGCACATTTAACTACAATAATTGCTTTGAACCAGCAATAGTAAATTATATATTTTTTTTGTACCTGAATGTTGTTATTGCAGATTGCTGCTACAAAACTTTCTTTATGCATATAATGATAGTCCGTGTACATTTAAACGTATCTTACTGCTACACAATTTGTATAAGCGTTCAGTATTTCACGTAGTATTCATCAAATAAATATTTTCTGTTTGACTTTCAACAAAACCACAATAAACAAATTTTTCTGATTGACATTCAACTATGTCTATAATAAACCAAAGAAACAATTTGACCAAAGAGTATGTATACGTGTACAAATTCTTGTGTATGCGTGTGTCAAATGCATGCTGGTTTATTTATTGATTTAATGTACTTTTTATGCATTATTATTAAAATCTTTTTTTATATATTCAATTTAATATTAGGCCTAATATTAATATTATTGCCTCATTTAAAATTAATATTCTCTTTTAATATTAATATTATTACCTCATTAGGCGAATAAAACCTTTTTTTTGATATGTCTATGTCAGAAGAACAAAATGAAAAAGAAAAGAAACAATTTGACACCAGAGTATGTATACTTGTGTATGGATGTGTGTGTGAAATGCATAGCAGTGTGTGTAATGTTTTATTTTTTGATTTAATGTACTTTATAAGCATTATTATTGAAAAATATTAGCATTCTCCACTTCTCCTACACATAAACTATAAGTGTGCCAAATTTTATGCTCCTGCGTCCGCGCAATTTTCGTAAAAAGGGATCCAAAGTTTTTGCATCACGTATTAATATATAGATTAATTAACATTAATTTATTTAGAACAAATGCAGACAACAAACGTCACCATTTTTTATTGTATCCAATTGAACTAACGATTAATTTCTACACTATTTTTAAAGCAAACATAGCATGTCGCTAATAAATAATAATAAAAGTATATAACAACTGGCAGTAGCCCCATTTATCCTGTGGATGTAGGCAATCAATTATGAGTTCGAAGATATTTCTCAATATGGCTGTAAAATTCATTTAACAAACACTGTGAGGACTAAAAATGTTTCTTTAATGAAGGAAAATAAAGTGTGACTGATTGGCGCTGAAATGTTCGCAACAAGACATTAAGTTTTGAGTCTTTTAACGTCCAAGAACTGTGAGGGACAATATCCTTTAGAATGCAACTGCTTACACAGTCCCCCTTAGCGAAAAATTCGACAATGTGGTTAGTACAGCGTTCCAGGCTTATAATCATAGTCTATACTGAAAATATGTATACCAATTAGTAGGCAAAGACAAGCAAGTGGTACCTACTCAGAAAATTATTGATGCTTCTTACTACTCGTTCGTACTTTGACGTTTCATACTTTTCATAAGCATAATATATGCATGCACACACGAATTTTAGCAACGTATTAATCTTAATCAACTACACGGATCGTCTTACAGTTTCTGTAACTGGCAATGGTTAGGCAATCGTTAGGATAAATAGCAACGGGCCGACAGTATTGCAAACTAGTTCTGCTTGTATATTTGCATTTTAATTGCTGCACTTGTAATATTTGTGATATATCGCCTCTCGCGATGTATTAATGTTTTGTGTTACGAAATGTATTAGATGATAAGAATACGTTGAATTATGGCTTTGAGTGCAGTGACACTGCACGAGATGTTCCGATGATTGTGTTACTGGTTTTAGTTAATTTAACCTTTTGTAATTCTTATTCTTTTTAATAACGGTTTCATGCCCCGTAATATCGGAGATTTTCCTATGTCAAATTTTAGTCGTTGTAATATTGGTAAAACAATAATAACAGTAATAACAGATAAATAAATTAAACTAATAAATTATGATGGATACGATCACTTTCGAAATTTCAAAAGTCAAATAATTACGATATTAGTTAACAACATGTGTTTTAATTTCGTTTCACTTACATTTTACTTAGAATATCGTAATCTTAATTTATTTGTTTCATGGAGTTTTAGAATAGATCAATGCATTACATAGTTTTGTTATGAAATATCCCATTCAAGAATTTACCATAATTTCATTTATTTATATTCTTAACTGCACATACAAAGGATTAAAGATATTACAAATGTTCATTCATTTTTCATTTATGTTAATTAGAAGTAAGTAACTGTTTATGCGCTTTTTGAGATCATTTCGCAGTTTGCATCACAAGGATACTTTTACCAAGTGACACACTACTTTTAATGTATTCGCAATAAGTGATTTTATCACATTATTCAAACTTGTACCAATCTTTCAATTTTTAACTGTACAGCTTTTTACACATCTTGATCTTTTAAACAAAAAATACCAACGGCACATCGCCGGGACACGAAAGAAATCGGCGACAAATTTTGTAAAAACAATAATTTATCGCAAGCGGCGCCTTTACAAGTTATTTTTGACAAAAAGTCGCAACCCGAGACTGATCTCCATACCTCCGCGGTGGCGATCCGGTATTAATTGATTACTGCGCCGACATAACAACCTTATGAATAATGCCGTTTTTGCAAACACTGCGTTTAACGAAACGTGAATTTATGAATCGGAATGAGATGGCACCGGGTGGCTTGTTGACTGTAATTGTTTTGATTAAACTCGTATTTTAATATTGAATAAAAAAGATGAAAAAATAATTGAATATTGATTCGACTGCATATGAGGGTCAATGGACTTACTATTGAGGATACCGAAGATGGGGCAAAATGGAGGTGAGTTTGACGGTAGGCCCTGACATCGGTTGGGATAACGCCAGGTAGAAGAAGAAGAAGAATATTGAATCGACAGCTTCTATAGCAAAGTTGATTAGAGCCGGCTGCGAAATAATGCAGCGGGTTCGATCTTCATGTATTTGTTTTGGGACTAGGTGTAAGACCTAAACTTCTCTCGTAGTTTCTTATAGCCATAGCACAAATTTGTATCATATGATCATGCCGGACATGTTTTTGTATACGTTTTCTAAATGTTATGAAGTGCACAGAAGTATAATGACATATAGAAATGCACTGTAGGTGTGGCTGAAGATAAGCCTCTGTGGCTTTTTGTGACAATCTATGATGACCGAAGCATTTCTCATATGATTATCAGCCCATATACGTCCCACTGCAGGGCACGAGCCTCCTTTACAATCGAGAGTGGTTAGGCCATATAGTCCACCACGCTGGCCTAATGCGGGTTGGTGGACTTACATACCATAGAAGTTCTTATGAATCGCCACGGTATGCAGGTTTCCTCACGATGTTTTCCTTCACCGTTTTAGTGCGTGGTGATTGACTATCAATACACACATGACTCCGAAAAGTCTGAGGTGTGCCCTGGGATTCGAACCCGCGACCACCGTCAACATGTTGGCAACCGCGTCTGGTCCGTTTTACCAACAGGCCACCACGCACTTATTCTTATTTCTCATATGATTGAGGAACACAATTACGAACAAATATTTTCATAATAATTATATATTATGAAAATATTCTTCATTAGGCTTGCGACTGGGCATTATGAAATTATTAATAAAAATGTTATATTATTAAGAAATGCTTTTAGTTATGGATGGTAAACATATAGGCCTACATAATTATTATGTTTGTTTAATTATGATTAGTAACTTCAAATATTTCGAATGCACACAGGAAATTTTAATTATTATTGTGTTTTAAGGTTACCGGTAATTGTACGGCCATACCAACTAAATACATTAATACCCTTTTGACCTACTTTCAAAAAAATGTAATTGCATTATATTTTAAACATTTAAACCGTCTGCGATTTGCACCGAATAATAATGATATTTATTTTCTGTTTCTGAGTCAATACACGAATTTGTGTCTTTTTAAACATGCAAAAACATTGCCTTTCTTGCATTGAATATCAAAGATTTTACTCCAATTACAACTAATTAATAATGAATGTTTTTCTACCATTTAGATATTATTTGTAAAGAATCAGACAATTTTTAACCGAGTTTAAAAAAAAGGAGAAGGTTCTCAATTCATCGGAATCTTTTTTACTAACTACGCAGCTAAATCAAACTAGGACTATCTCTCTAGGAAATTTCTCGCATTTGCCTAGCGCACCATTTGATGGTGAAAAAAAGTCGAAAAAAAAATAGAGTTGTGCATCTATCTCTATATCTAGTAATCTATAGTTCAACTGATGCCTCACATCTGAAATTATTCTGATCACAGTACCACCCGGGTCGACCCAGCTTTTTCTTGCATTATCTTGCATAAATTCAATACACCTGGATACATTTACTATCCTAAAAACTAGAATACAAGCGAGTCCCAACGCAAAATCAAGTTGCAAACTGGACGCGAGTAAAGAACCTTTTAAACAAAAAAAGCCAACGTGGTATATCTGATACGAAGTCTCAACTGTATTGAAGTGTCGTCCGTAACGAGTCGATCCCAGATAATTTCTAGAGTGCATCCAACGGCTTGTTAAAAGTTCTGTTTGATATAAAACTGTGGGGAGGTTAGATCTTAATACCGTTGTAATAAAAGCGGTTATTGCATGATGTTTTTGTCGAATTATAGCGATAGGTGATGTCAGACGTTTAAGTACTAGGGGAACTCGATTGCATCTCGTAATTAAAATGCTGAGGATAGCTTCATTCAGTACTAGGTATTTGACTGCGCTATATGTTTGGGTTTAATCATTTGGCATCTCATCTATTGACATGGAAGTATTAATACACTATAGTAAAGTAGAAATTTAATTTATATTATTTGCAATTTAAATATTTTCCGAGTAACAGATCTAGCGTGTGTTGTAAATGACAGATAGTTTAGTTCTTTTGCATATTAAAATACAACAAATCAGAAATTAACAAACATAATCTATGATACTCGTATTCTTAAGATCGGCTTAATTGGCACTCACTTGGATAGACCTTGGATAGGTCTGTATATAGCAATAAATCGCGATAGGCAGATAAATGGATTGCCTGAAAGAAATTGCATACTTTGATAAGGCCGCCACTTTTACTATTATTTTTATTATGTAATTGCTAAATAGTATCTCCGTAGTGCAAAAAAGGATGAAACAAATAAATCAATACTTTTTTAAATAAAGAAAAACAATGAAAACTCATTTTAAAACATCTAATTTTTTTATATTGAATTAATCGAGACTTAAGTGACTTTCAAACAAATAGTAACACCACTAACTCGACTAAAAGCAAACCGAAGTCAAGGAAGAGTGTCCTATAGTTTTTCTTACATTGTTAGTGGTGGATAGGCCACGTAAATCCCGGGGTACTTTATATCCCAACTTGTAGCGTCGCAGGAACAAGCAATTCAGCTTGGATTGTCTATAGAATATACAGCCATGGTATTTAGAAACATGAGACCGTGAATAAACGCCTTATTTTGCTCTATTGAATCTATACTAATCGAATTGATAGATTACCTAACTGATGCATCAGGAATATTTTACGTAGATTTCATAGAATAATTATTTGACAGACTCCGTGGCGCAGTCGGTTAGACGCCACCTGTGAAACGAGAGGCCGCGGGTTCGATCCCCGCACCGAGACAAATGTTTGTGCGGCCCACAAATATTTCTTTCGGGTCTGGGTGTTTGTGAGACCGAAAAATCTCTCGTAGTTCCTGATACCCACGACACAAGACTCGATCTTAGTGTGGGGTCTATGTATGTGACTGTTGGGTGATATTTATTATTTATTTATTTATTTGTAAGGTTTTAGTAACTTTATGAAGTTTTGCAATGATGGTAAACTATGGACGCAGTGTTTATTACTTTAGATGTACTCGAATATATCTATACAGCTATTTTTAATTGCCTTACTAAGTATTATCTTAGGACCAGTCAGGCGAATGGATGGTACGTGGTAAATCCGCAAAAATGCCAAAATCGAAGACTTGGTGGCCCATTATCGGCGATATGAAGGCCCCTCGTCTAAGGCTTGCCAAATAGAGAGAATAGGGCACCATCGTAGCGTAAAGGAGGCATACTTGGGCAGACCAATGGGTCGCCGACCGATAAGTTAGCCCACATATCACTGGAGTGATATTGTGGAAAGTGAACTACGCCAATTTTAAGTTACTAATTACCACACTCTCAAAATGTCAATGATTTCGAAAATGCAAAAAGCTATTCAAGTAATTGTTTCTTAAATATACTCGAATGTTACACATTGACACTGTTTTAGTTTTCATTTTATTTCCCGAAGTTTCGATTACTTTGCAGCTTGATGGTCACGGGACGAACTGGGTTTCATCCGCTCAGCGAATACTACGAGAACTAGCTTCTTTTATTTAACAATTATGTGCATTACAAGGGTAATTTAAAAAGTTATTTGTATGCGATCCGATCGAAACGTTGCGTCGCATCGTCGGGAAGTTATAAAAGGTGAAAATTAAATCAAATACACGATAAAATCCATACATACATACATACATAAACTCACGCCTTTTTCCCAGAAGGGGTAGGCAGAGGTGCCAGTGCACCCACATTTCGCCATGCATGTTCCGTCCCACGATGTGATAGGTGGCGAGCCTATCGCCATATCGGGCACAAATTCCTGACTCTGGACTGAGAATCAATAGAAAAATCCAATATCACTTTGCCCAACCCGGGATTCGAACCCGAGACCTCAGCTTTGTAACCGTACCGTAGTACAACTACGCCACCGAGGCAGTCGCGATAAAATCCGTAAAATAAAATTTATATAATATTGCAAATAGTGCCATAATAAAATGTTACTTGGCTGTATTAATTAAATAAAACTGTTTCATCTAAAATACAAATCTTTTTCTATCACACACGTATAGTCAGCAACATAAGTCGCTGAACACTTCACATTTTTTGATAACCTTTTTATGAATTAAAATTTGTACGTACTACTCTGTAGTCGTAAAATATAACCAAGTAAAGTCATCTATGCCGAGAAGTGCCATACGATATTGAAAATAATTATTATTTTGGATGATAAGACAATTCCAAATCTCGTGAATGTGTAACGACTTATGTTGCTGACTGTACATGCGTGTTCGAAAGTTGGTTCACTTGTTCTTGAATAGCAAGATCGACGTTGCACATGCAACTGTGACGTCATTGGAAATTGTAACACGCTAAACACCAATGGCGATGATTTGAACAATTTATAACTTTGAAATAAGACTATATTTTTTAGTTTGTCGCGCTGGCCTAACAAATCTGAAAAAAATTAAAACATAAGTTTTTGAACTATTTAAATGTAAAATAAAAAAGTCCATTAACACTTTTTTTGTTTTTAGACGTAAGTGTTCACACTTCCGTCTGCTAACCCTGATGTTGTAGTTCCGATTTCCGTATTCACGAAAATAAATAAATAACACCCAACACTCACACACACAGTCCTGACCGCACACTAAGATCGAGTCTTGTGTCGTGGGTATTAGGAACTACGAGAAACTTTTCCGTCTCACAAAGACCCCGACCCAAAAGAACTATTTGTGAGTCGCACAAACATTTCTCCCGGTACGTGGACCGAACCCGCAGCCTCTTGTTTCACAGGCGGCGTCTAACCTTCTGGGCCAATAGGCTGTTGGTACAATATATTCTAAATATACTTTCTGTTGAATAGGCATCTGCATCAAACGCCAACAATTTAAAAAAGTAGAAAGCTACGCAATTAAATATGAACCACATCCTGTCAATAAATCAGTAATCGGCTGCTCTGATTGGTGCAATTTGAACATCCTAGCGCAATAAAACACGTAATAGGACCATTACTATGACCGCGTTACTACTCCGCATGTTACTTCTCTACATTTTCTCACATACGCATCGATTTGAAGCTAATTACAAAGAATGTGACTATTGCGGGAATGTGTTAGATAAAAATAATGTATTAGAAAGTTGAATTTTCACAAATAGCGTTCATTAGAAAATAGCAGAAAATGCAATTTCAAAAGACAAAAAGAAAACGTATTCATATCGAAAACACAAACATCTTTAAACGTTACTATATACAGATTAACTGGTACTCATACATTTTTATATTGTATTGTTTAAAAGGTGCTAATTAAAAGAGCAAAGTTCGTTTCTAATATTACTAATCTTTTTAGAACACTAAATTATTACAATTGTATAATTATATCCCTTTTTTCATTTTGTTGTTAATTTATAGGTATTTTAACGAATGTTAACAGAGAAATAATGGTTTATATAATATTTATATTTACCTGATAAATTATTTTATCAAACACTCTCAAAATGTGGGAAATCACGAAGATATGGATAAGTAGCCACTTCGTCACATTGTCGACTTGTTACTGAAACAAACAAAAGAATATTTTTAGATAACATATTCCTTCTTCGCTTTATTTTTCTAAGTGACAACTTCCGTGGCTAGGTGGTATGGTAGGTATCTAGGTGGTAGATTTTTAATCAATTTAAATAATAGAGTATATAATGGATAAGCCCCTCCAAACATAATGATTTGGTCAATGGATATTTTTTTCTTCTGCCCTAACTTTAAAACTACGTAACTTTACATTTCCGTATGCATTACATATGAGAATTAGGACTGTGAACAACTAATATTATTAACAAGTTTCTTTAATTTCTAATCTCATTTACCACGCAGTTGGTTGTAATGTGGATTGAAAACAATGATTGCAGTTTTCTTCGCTCTACAAAATTTTCCTCAAGATTTTCTAAAGGTATTTAATAGTAATGCACAGCTCATACACTGAGTAATACTACAGTGACTCATACTCGCAAGAGGAAATAAACGTGTCGCTTTTAACATATTACAAGTGAGTAAATACTGAATGAGAACATTAGTAATTGTATACTTTTTCCTATGTGTATTTATACTTAATTATATGACCTTTATGTTGTATAGATAGGTATATATATGTATATATTGTATGTATGTATATGTGTATATTGTATGTATGTATATGTGTATATTGTATGTATGTTTATGTATATATGTTAAATATAGACACTACTATAATATTCTACAGGTATTATTCGTACACCTGATGCTGCCCCAACTATCGTCCTTTTCTCTTATATCCATCAAATGGTTGTCTGTCAGAGATTGCCTTGTGCGATAAGACCGCCAATTGTACTTCTTTTTTTTTTCTCTCTAGTTTGAATTGTTTCCTTTTGTTTTATTTATGGTGTACAATAAAGCTTATATAAATAAATAAATAAATAAATACGTGAGTATATAAGTGAGTTAATACATGGTCTATGTACCATGTGCAACGGCATAACATCCGCTTACTAATAAATATTTACCTCCATATAAAACCAAAGTTTTTTGAAAACTATATTTGATTTTATTAATCATACATACTCGTACATTCATAAACTCAGGCCTTTTTACCGTAAGAGGTAGGCAGAGGTGCCTGGACACCCACATTTCGCCTTCCGTTCCGCTATGTTCCGTCCCATGACCTGTCAGGGGGCGAGCCTATAGCCATACCAGCACTAATTCCTCACTCCGGGCTGAGAAAAATCCAATATCACTTTGCCCGACTCGAGATTCGAACCCGAGACCTCAGCCACTAAAGTAGTTTATCAATCAATAAAATTATTTTGTTTTAGAAATATCATCTTGTTCATTTTGTTTACATCGCAAATGCATTCGGATCTATAGAGTGCCGAGTTAGATTTCCAGTTACAACAATTCGCTTATTACGTAATTTTATAGTATCTTATTTTGTTTTCATAATATTTTTCTGTAAGACTTATGATCACAAAGATCGATATAAACTTTCTATGTCCCCTTCATGACATCAGAACTAAGTTAGTAACTGACGCCTCTATACATTTTCTATACGACTAAACTAATAAGTACCGTTTAACGTTACATACTTTTCAAGTTACAAAGACTTTATACAGGCGCAACAAAGACAAATTTAAGTTTTTTTTTTTTCAAAAAGAAAATGTTATTGAAATTATATGACAGCCTCCGTGGCGCAATTCGTTAGACGCCGCCTGTGAAACGAGAGGCCGCGGGTTCGATCCCCGCACCGAGAGAAATGTTTGTGAGGCCCACAAATATTTCTCTCGGGTCTGGGTGTTTGTGAGACCGAAAAGTCTCTTGTATTTTCTGATACCCACGACACAAGACTCGATCTTAATGTGGGGTCAAGACTATGTATGTGACTGTTGGGTGTTATTATTATTATTATATGAATTACGCCTCTGCAAAGTTGAAAAGTACAAAACGTCAAACGGTACCTTTTAGTTTAGTCGGATTATAATAAGCTATCGACCACCTCCGTCTTAACACTTCATAACAAAAAACAAACACTGCTACAGATGCATAATTAAGATGATCTGATATGAAAACACATGTCGACGTACAAAAAGACGAGGGGCGTATCTCATTGTGCCCCTGTCTACTCGACAACAGTAATATAACGGGCCCGCTTTTTATTTGTTATTGTACTATTATACATTGATTTGAAATGTAATTGGTATAGTATTGGTATTTGAGCTTATTTAAAAAGAATGGAACAGTATAAGGGTTGATTTATTTGGCAAGAATTTTGATTTCAGTTCAAATTTTCATTTGTACCTAAATTGAATTATACAATTATAATTAATAATTACTATCAACAATTATTAATCATATGCGCTGTAATATATTTTGCAATGTTATTTTCCCTTATTTTAATTGTAAATCACCTTATTTTGATTAAAGAAAATACCAAACCGATATAAAAGTCACCGAAAAAAGATTTATTCCCCTAACAACTATAAATATCAAGTAAGGCCAAAGAAACACAACTTCGGAAAAACCTATCATAAGTTGTATCTCTTGGCAAAAATTCTGGCAACTGCAAATTCATGATAAATTCGCACACACAATACCACTTGCATGCAAATAAATGCCAAACTTGTCAATCATTTTGTCAAAGGCTCTCTATTCCGTCCACGCGCCGTACAATTTGTCATACATACGCCAACACATCAGTCTACGCTTTGAATATCAAATGTATACTTTACTGTTCAGTTCTTGCGAATAAAAAACGCTATTTCCATCGATGACAAACTGCCGGAACATATTTGTCTACATATTTAAATGACCAACTCCCGTATCCGAGATATCAAAATAATAAAGAGTTAGTATTAATTTTTCTCAAATACTAGTACTTAAACAATGACTTCAACACAAAGAATAATTCGTATTGACATATAATAATTACAAGTAGAGCTACAAACTGTCAAAATTCCCGCCATAATGACAATTAACAATATTTGTTTTTTATTTCACACATTTGGCAAAAGACATTTTATTTTACAGCCTAGCTGCTGCAGCATCAAAAACTGGTTCCAACTCGTTTGATATCTAATAAAAATATGAACAAACTCAATTTAGAAAGAACGACTAACAAATTACTTCGTGGTCTATAAAAATGGACGAAAAAAGATGAATCCCATTTTTACTATTGCAATAAATTTCAAATTAATAGACTATCCTCGCCCAAGAACAACAAAAAAGGTTGTTTCAAATTTAATTTTACTCATAAACAAGAATAGAATTTGGGTGAAAATAAAAGTTTATTACATCAATTAAATACGGGCTACTAAGAAACAACTCTCGTTATGCACTAAATTCATGGTAAATCATTTATGTATTGTGTTTTTATAAAGCATGTGCTTACCTATTTCAAATTAATAATTATTAACACAGCAAGAATATTAATAAGTGCGTGGTGGCCTGTTGGTAAACGGACCAGACGCAGCTGCCAACATGTTCACGGTGGTCGCGGGTTCGAATCCCAGGTCACACCTCTGACTTTTCGGAGTCATGTGTGTATTGATAGTCAATCACCACGCACTAAAACGGTGAAGGAAAACATCGTGAGAAAACCTGCATACCATAGCGATTTATAAGAATTTCTATGATATGTAAGTCCGCCAACCCGCACTAGAACAGCGTGGTGGACTATATGGCCTAACCACTCTCAATCGTACTTTCGATTGTAGAGTAGGCCCGTGCCCTGCAATGGGACGTATATGGGCTGATACGATACGACGATATGAAGAATATTATGAAAAATAGCATTTATAAACAGTTCTGAACTATTCAGTATTATTTAAGTATTTTTGGTACTCATTGTTTCCACCAATATTTATTGTGCTGTGATACGTCCACGATCCACTAGTATAGAGAAAGCATAACTAGGCAAAGGTTTAAATGTTATTCGAAAAATTTAAAAACACGTGAATGCTGGCTGAGTACCATAATTCAAATTTGGAACCTTTTTATAAAATGAATTCCAATTTTTTTTTTTTTATAAAACCTACTTAGGTGAAATTCGTATTAAGGCTCCATCACCTGTCGTTTCTCGCCAATTTACATAACACAAAAAGCTTAATAATACATGTAAATTCATAGACACGCACTTAAAACTTTAAAAGCCGTAAAAGAAAATTCAACGGGGACCACCTATGGAGACGTGGCCAGACACAAATTATGATTTGGCACGGACTTTTTTATGATTGTGTTGTGAATCTGTGATTAGACTTTCGGCTCGGAGAAACAAAATAAAGATGCGGTCAGTAACAACAAATTAAAAAAAACACTAATATAAAATTAAGCAAAAGTAACAATTATCAGGATTTCGTGTTGTTTAAAATGACCATAAAAATGTGTCATCTTCTGAATTCAATGTATTTTTTCTTATTGCGATGAGTGGAGAGACGAGCATGTCATTCGCTAATGGTAAACGATACGACCGCTCATACATGGTAGCAAAACCAAACAAAACCCTGAATTATAAAGCAATGCTTTGCACTGCGCTTGCCATCCTGAGATATAAGATGTTAAGTCTCAATATGTCCAGTAGTATCTCTGGCTATAATGCCCTTCGAACCCGGAACAAAACAGTGCATTTACACGTTTGGCGGGAGAAATAGACATTGCGGTGGTACCTATCCAGGCCTCTCACATATGAGAAACTTACCACCATACCAGTGCTATTCAAATACACGTATCTATAACCACCGACTTATATTATACTAATTAAATCGATACTGAAACGTGATGCAATTATAAAACCAATTAAACAGCAATACAAACATAGCTTTTTTATAATTACAAAAACGTTATAAGTTTCCAATAAACGTACTTATGTTTTTCACTCGCCAAAGTAGCCGCGTATTTACAAAAAACTCGTCATTTCAATTAAATCTTACTTTATCGCTTCTAGGAAAGTGTGTGAGGAGTGAGAAGTGGGGGTGTAGTGATGAGAACTTCTAGGGAATACGAATGTTCATATACGCCGATAGCCTACATACATTTAAAGTAGCTATCTTGGGACAAATAACGTTACCAATAATGAATAAATAAATATCACCCAAAACTCACATACATAGACCTCACACTAAGATCGAGTCTTGTGTCGTGGGTATCGGAAACTACGAGAGACTTTTCGGTCTCACAAATACCCAGACTCGAAAGAACTATTATAGGGCCGCAGAAACATTTCTCTCGGTGCGGGAATCGAACCCGCGGCGCGCCACAGAGGCTGTACGCGCTTCTTACTATTTGCATGTTTTATTTTGGTTTTATATCTCTATTTTTATTGGTAATTCACGTGGGATGAACGTCGACTGATCTCCCTAGCGGATACGAATATCCCACGATTCGTATCCGCGGTCACATCACTAGCGTCGTCGCGCGGCGCGTGATGCCACGCGGTGCGGCGCGGCGCGGAAATAACTGCGCATACGCAGGTTCACATGCATTACATAAAAACATGTCGCGCTCCTGCCGATTGAGTTGCGTGCATGACCTGTGTGATGGAGTCGCTTAAATGGAGTATTATAGTACACATTTATATTTAAAAAAACTGAATAAATCCATCGTAATGTCTAAACCGAAAGGGTTAATATTAAGCGATGAGATTATATAATATACTGCCTCGGTGGCGTAGTTGTACTACGGTACGGTTACAAAGCTGAGGTCTCGGGTTTGAATCCCGGGTTGGGCAAAGTGATATTGGATTTTTCTATTCAGTATCAGCCCAGAGTCAGGAATTTGTGCCCGATATGGCGATAGGCTCGCCACCTATCACATTGTGGGACGGAACATACAAGGCGAAATGTGGGTGCCCTGGCACCTCTGCCTACCCCTTCTGGGAACAAGGCGTGAGTTTATGTATGTTTGTATGTAGATTATATAATATCCATTTTTCGAGGTTCCACAGCATGATACTATTTTTTATGCGTGTCGAAGATCGGGGTATCTTGATCAAAATATAAAGTGTTAAAAAGTTACAAAATATATAGTATTATATTATATGATGTTACAAATGTTTTCTACTGTTTAAAGGTACAAAGGATTTATACTGTTCTTTCTTTTCCTTGTTTCAATCAGCATCTATGTATAATTGAGATACATATTTATTCGCAGTCCAAGAACAATTACTGATTGAAATTACGTTATCTTTGATCATAACCAATAAAACAGTTTATTTGTATTATGCCGCAAAAAAAAACACTTTTTCAACCTACCCAAGCCCTCGGGAGCGCCTGGATTGAAATGCAAGATCCATAACACGTAAAGTCACGGGTAATCGCTAGTACGAAACAAAGGCCATAGTGGAAACAATTGAGTATAGGCGTCACGTACAAACACGTCAACAACCGCAGCTATTGCAAGGCGGGTCACGCCCGCGGCCACTGGCGCGAGTCACTGGCGCGAGTCACTAGCGCTAGTAAACAATGCAACTAACTTAACTTGTTGTTGTATTAGCTTTAGGGATTTAAAAATAATGATCCCTTGCCAGATATACGGGGTGAATTGTTTCAAGTAGGCGGCAATTATATTAATTATAAGGAATAGCTAAAAATACTAAAAAGAGTAACGAGATCGATTTTCATGAACATTTAACTGTAAACCTGGATAACAATTGAAGATAAAATAAGAATCCCGTCATTTTGGAAAAAAAAAACAGCTGTAATAATACGCCATTCGATAATAATGATGATGAAGAATTGAACGAAATAAAAACAAAGAAATAATGTAAATTTTCCCCACAATATAACTCTTTCTAATAACTTCTTCAATGATGTCAACTTATTATTTGACAGTGTAATAAGAAAACAAATGTACAATTAAATCATGAATGCTTCGTTAAATCACTGAACGAAAATAAAAAGTTACTTTCAACTCGTGAAAGCGGAGATTTTATTTTGCATTTTTCTCTTACAATGTGCTAACTCAGATGCGCACGCATCCCACTATTTGCAAGAGCGGTAACTGCCAATTTATTGCATAATTACATCCAATGCTCCACAAATAAAAGACTTAATTCACAACCAGTACACTTTATTTTGAACCATATCTGAATTCAAATAAATTTCACAATCGAGTGTAAGTCAAAAGTGTGTTACGCTACAAAATTGATCCCTTCGCATCAAGATACAAAATTAGATGATTAAGTTTAATGAATTAAATTAAAAACGCATGTACGCAATTTAGATTTAATTTAGATCCAAAATGTCCTATCAATTGTGCATTTTGTAATTAGACTTGCGTTTAAATTGTTTAGAGTATGGAGCAGATGTTGATGTCTTTACTTTTTACTTTTGTGTGAGCTGTTGAATATTAAAAATATTTATTGAATATTTAAAGCCCGATAACCTCTCCGACGCGACGATCTCTCAACCGGCTGCGACGCGAAGGTTACGGGTTCATTTCCCGTAAATATATCATCACACAGACTGTCACCTAGCCGCGAACGTAAAACTCTATACATATTCGAGAAACTACGAAAGATCATCCTCTCGCATTATTTATTCAAACCTGGAATATTTGCCAAATATAAATGAAGTGAGATTTTATGCGATATTTTTGTTTTCCAAGTGGATTGTATAGTAAAATAAGTCTTCGTGAAGTTATAAGATATGGACATCTTCCTACCCTATCCTATTAAATTAGTATCGTATGACCATAGTTATTACTACTAACTAGTTTTATCACTAACTAGCGGCACAGCAAACAGCACACTTTTTTAAATGCAAACAAACAATAAAATTTCTGTTCTTTTTTATACACGTTTAGATATGCCGGGTATATGTTTTGTAAATTCAAGTAAATGCAGCCCTGATGATAGGCTTAGCCACTAAAACATTTTTGGGGTAAAACAAACTCGGCTGTCCTAAGCGTCATCAGCCTCCCCAGTATATACTATTTTGGGGAAACAAGAATGAGCTATGAGCATTTTAAGTACGAAGTACTAAACAACCCAACGTGAAATCTTGGGCCCATTTTTGTTTATTGCTTTGAATTGCAAGACGAGCATGCCGTTCGCCTAATGATAAGCGATACGACCGATCATAAACAATAGCATAACCAGACAACACCTTGAATTACAAATGCTTGGCATTCCACTGCACTCGCCATCCTGAGACATAAGATGTTAAGTCTCAATATGTTCAGTAGTTACTCTGGCTACAATGTCTTTCAATCCTACTGTTTGGTGGGGGAAATAGACATTGTGAACTACCCAGACGGCCTCTCACATATGAAAGACCTCCAACCAGTTCATACAAATCACCGCACAAATACGACACTAAAACATAAGATCAGTCACATCGACACAAGAAATCCGACATACAGATATACAGAGAACAAACGAAGGTCACGTGTCCACGCGAATCGTCTTAAAATAACCGCGTGGCCGGAAACTGAGTCAGTTTGGTGACGCCATGCTGCCGAGAAAAAATACATCACCCATCGCGGTTTGCTTAAGCCTCCGTATCTATGTTGGGTTCTTGCCAAATGTTTTGCGAAGTGATTCTACGAAAGTTAGAAACTATCGACTGGCACAATACTATTTATAATTACAAAGCTGTGGTCTCAGGTTCGAATCCCGGGTCGGGCAAAATAATATTGGATTTTTCTATTTACTATCTGGACTCAGGATTTGGTACTCGATAAGGCGATAGGCTCAAACCCACGTTCAGTGGTTGAACTACTGCGATCCCTTCTGGGAAAAATCTATGTATGTATTATACCTTCTACGTTCGTTTATTAAATGTACGTAATTTTCAGTTACTTTTTGTGTACTTCCTATTTTCCAATGGGTCCAGCAAACGAGCAATTGGATCGCCTGAAGATACATTTATCTTCAGGCGATCCATCATTAGTACTGCCGCCCATGAGCATCCATAACAGATATATTACCAAGCCAATGAATTGGGAGTGGAACGGAAAAGAAAAACGATGAATAGAGGAAAGGCACCCGGATATCTCGCTCACTCTTTTCGTTCAAAACGAGACAGCAAGATGTATTTTTAAGTCTATATCATGTGAGACAGTGGTACCGCCCCGGAGGAGCCTTTCCATTCATGCTGAGCCATTTCTGATAACAGCGTAAAGAGTAAACATAGCCAATAACTCGTCTTTTGATTGACATATTCACATAGAACTTAAGCCTTTAACGAATAGTTATTTATAGTAACGATTATGTTTGTTTACTAGTGGCAGGTGCCTCATATGTGAGAGGCCTGGGTTGGGATCATCATAATGTCTATATCTCCCGACAAACAACTGAGTAAGTGCATTTTGGTGTTCCGGTTTGAAGGACATTGTAATTAGAGTAACCACTGGACATAATGAGATGGATCTTATGGAATGCAAAGCATTGCTTCTTAATTAATGGTGTTGTTTGGTTTTGCTACTGTCCATGAGTGCTCTTATTGTTTACCATCAAGCGAATGGAGAGCTCGTCTCGTTATTCATTGCAATCACTACATGGTATAAAACAAAGTCGCTTTCTCTGTCCCTATGTCCCTTTGTATGCTTAAATCTTTAATACTACGCAACGGATGTTGATGCGGTTTTTTTAATAGATAGAGTGATTCAAGAGGAAGGCTCATATGTATAATACGTAAATATTATTGTACAGAAATCTATTTGTACCCGGGCGAAGCTGGGCCGGGGCGCTAGTAAATAATAAAAAGGATTTAACAAAGTATAATTGTGAAGTTTTTCAAATATAATAAATAAATTCAATTAAATTCACACCCTTAACAACCGGTTGTAGGTATTCCCACACATGTAACAAACTCGTATTATAAACTTGTGTTTTTTGTGTTCGTATTTGGAAAGATCATAAAAAGCATAGCATTACGCATAATAAAGATAATAACAGGTTATACGCTTTTACATACATTAATCATCATAGATTTGGTCAGTTTCAAACAAAAACACCGCTTTCAACAGAATCACTATATACATCTTAAATAAAAAGAAATTGATAAATATTCGATATCACAAAAGTCTCCGATTTTTGAACGTATTTTATTTAAATCCGAAGTTCCAAACCTTTACAAGGTCTGTAGGTGACAGCTACAATTTTTTTGTTTGAATATAAGGTTTACCCTTGCGAGAAACATCTTGCAAGGGTAAAACTCCTCACGTAGAAATATTGATACTATACGCTAAAGTAGAAACCCAGCTGTAATATAAACTAAGCTGATCATTTTTGTGAAGTCAAGAGGTTATTTAAGACTTTGAACACACAATCTGTCTTACTAAAGTTTATTAAAATATACAAATATCACGTCTCCTATGTCTCAATTCACCCAGTTTCAATACATTGTTCACTATATAAATTATAAAACACTACACGATATATGAAGACATCACCCACGTCGCACATTCGCAGTGCCGCACGCGGTCGCACTTGACCCCGAGGTCACGCGCGCCTTGTATTAACGCATTTCATTACTACGCGTTTGATTACCGCCATTGTGCGTTTGACAGGCCTCTTGGAAATGTTTGAGTAAAAGTATAGGAGAGTATAAGACTTCAGAAACGTAGGGGGTCTTTGCGTCTAAGCTTGGGCAAGTCACTTTTGGGGAGAAGGCTGTATTGAACGATGGATAAACTCCTATAGCCATATTTCCCAATTTAGAACACACATACATTAGCTATTATAAATATAGATAATTTACAGGGAAATCACAGATTATGTCAACCACGCGATCCAATGAGCGGATACATTTTAATAAACTACCAATGAGATTAAATCGGAAGCAAGCCATTTCTAGTATAATCTGAATAGAAAATCAACTTTTTATCCTTATTTATGCAACTTCATGTATATTTAGAATAAAAATAATCTAGAAAAGACTATTTAAGTCATCGTATGCAAAAGATTTCAACGGGCGCGTCGCGTTGATGTCTTTTCCATTAGGATGCGCGCGCGCCGCCCGACAAAATGCCAACTTTACTTGTTTTACCATTCCAAACTCGTCCGGCAATGTAGAATCAACAAATTGAACGCAAATATTAGCTCTGTTCGGTCGACTCACAGAAAAATGGTAAGCGTGAAGTTATTTTACTTAGCGGGTTCCGTTGAATATTTTGATGGAACAATTTGTAGGTATGAAAGTTATATCAGACTAAATTTTAAATAGCCTTTGAAACATAGTTAGTAAATACATTATAAATGTTATGCTGTTGCATCCTAAGAATAAATTGAAGGTTTTAAAAAGTCCAGTTGAAATTCTTGGAAAGGTCTCTGTAGTGAAGTTGTTGAGACTGATAATTATGATGGAACAACATTTGGTTTAGCATGATTTTAATTTTTATAAACATTCATTTTTATTTAAATTATACACCAACAGCATAATACATCAAATCAATTATTTTGGAATATTCAAATATATGTACATATATGCCAATTACAGGCGTACCCAGTTTTCCCCAAAATATTTATACTTCATAAATATTACTAAGTAAACTGAAATCCTACCGAACACCACTGACACCTATGTTCAACGTGTCACTTAATCTTTCCAAGAATCTCGCGCTCAACGTGTCAAATAAACATAATCGCATTATAATAATTCCGAGAATATATTACAAATGGCGGGCGGAGGCGCCGGCTAGAACTAGCGTGTAATTCGCATTCCTGTTGATATTCTGGTTTTTGTTATCATAGCGCACGTAAAGCCTTATTTGGCGTTCGTGTCAAACAATCGGCGTAGCGGGACTTGCGCGAGGACTGGTTCCACCTAACTTGTAGCGTGTGTTTTATGATTGTGGTTTTATATGTTTGAATGTATGGTAGTCTAGAATACAGGCAATGAAAACTATGTGCCAAATTACGACCACCCTAGTTTAGTGTCACCAAAATTTACTGTAGATATGTTTATTTATTTAAAAATTTAACTTTAATAAAATGTTATAAATGAGTACAATGGTGGCCTCATCGCTTAAGGCGATCTCTTCCACTTCCTACCGTAAGATGGATAAAAATGAAATGAAAATTTATATGTATTTATTTTTGAAAGAATTATTACCTTTAGTTTTGCATCCCACCATCGACAAAACAGAACTAAAATTTATACATATTTGTTTTTAAAAGTATTATTACCTATGCTTTTAAATTAGTCATAGATATTTTTCAGAACACAAAAAATTCTATTACATAATATCTAAACTACTTTTAATGATTTTTTTTCTGTGTCAACCAAGCAACCTTTATCAGCTCTTATACGTCTTACTGCAGGGTACAGGCCTTTACAATCGAGAATATGATTGAGAGGGTGAGGCTGTATAGTCTACCACGATAGCCTAGTATGGGTTAGCAGACGTACAAATTTTTCAAAATCAGAACATCAATTTCAAATTTATTGTATTTTTACAAATGGAACCAACAACCATCAAACCCAAATATATTTCCTTTTAATTTGACCTTTCTTCGACCAATCCTACACTTTCTTAAATCCAACCTTCGCATTCAAACCCACGCATACCCAAATATATATTGAGATTAACGCAAAAACATTCAGAGATGGCACCTGACAGTTATGCAAACGAAGGCTCTGTGCGAGGCTGATACTTGATATTAGACGCGCATTATGTCATGTGTTAAACAAGGCCTCGAGAGTCGTGAACGTTATATAAGCGGTAAATATTATGTATTTCATGAAAATTAAAAAAGTAAAGGTCGATTTTGGATGACTTGAAATGTGGTGAATTATTTGGTTAGTAGCAATGACATCATGTCTTTCTTTCTGAGGATGTTGAAATAAGTAAATATTAATATTATTTTCACTTTTCGCGTATAGTCATATTTTTTTAATCTGTTTAAATCAGTGTTTGTTTTTGTCATATTATTTATATGTGGTGTTCAATGAATAATTTATAAATAAATAAATGTAGATGGAAACAAATCTTTGTGTGGCCATTTCAAAACATCCGTTGTCCAACATCTAAATACATTCTAATATTGGTCATTGTAAACATGAACATAAGTACACCTAAAAAACATAAAACAATAATATTACAAACATCGATTACCACACCAAAATCGGCTATATTTATTTCATTCCTATGTTGGCAATTATTTATTTTCCCCTTTTTCCTGCGAACCACCGTATTGGCATTTAAAAACATTCTTGTAATTCGAAAATGACACATGTCATTTCACAGCCGCTGTAATCATCGGATAATTTTCAAAGAACACGACAGTGGTAGCGAAACGTGACTCTCAATGCAATTATAACCAATTATATTACCGAGATCATCGGCAAATGCAAACTAATTCTGACGTATCACTCTCTGTTATTACTTGTATTACGAGTAATTTCGGTATTACAATGTAATTATTTCATGCGGTCGACGTGACACGTTGTTATGTCAAATTATCGTATGATGGGCGGAGTACTTGCGTCTCACGCGATGCACTGGCCCACTTTTATTTAAATTTGTTTTAAGGATTTTTGACATGAAACTCAGATTTGGATGGTGAGTGACTATCGCTTGTTGGTTTCAATAGTAATGTATCAGACCATATACGTCCCACTGCAGGGCACGAGCCTCCTCTTCAATCAAAAGTACGATAACTAACCCTCTCAGGGTTAGACCATATACCATAGAAATCAATATAATATATCGTATCGTAGATATCGTAATAGCAGTACACCTAATTACTGTCTTATAAAGAAACAAGGACATGTCCACCCACTTTGGTGCTTAAGGAGCTGGATATATAAGGATTTAAATTTTATTTTACTAATACCTAAAAATTCCAAGATATCATGACATATTTTGGTCATTGGTGGCATTTGTAAAATATATTTTAACAATTTGATTAGTTCAATTAAACAATTTTATTTACCTCTGTCAAAATACCAAGCAAGGGTACCTTATCTATTTAAAGCCGACCATAATCTAGGGCGCGTTTAGATTCAATTTTTTATAAAACCCAAAGAAATAAGTGTGGACAGAAAAACTGTCATTTTACATGCACAAGCGCAAAAATTGCATGTTATAAGGTTTTTACGCGCGTTCCACCACGCTCGGGCGTTTGAACATTAGCGCGCAAAAACTAAACGGACGCAGGATTGCGAAAAATAATGCCCGTGTCTATTTTTACAACGCCATCTTTTTTTCATGGCGCATAAACTTTTTGTTGCACATCGCAGTTAATGACAAATGAGAAAATCCATTTAAATTGATAAAAAACTTGTCAATGGCTTATTGGTGATGGAAAAAGTAGACGTGTGCCTATCAATTATCCGTAAATACGTCATGTTTTATCGGTCATTTGGCTTGGATAGATCATCTGTCGCAGATAAAATTAACTCCAATTTTCAATTACTGACATACATAAACTCACGTCTTCTTCCCAGAAGGCTTAGACAGAGGTGCAACCAGAACACTCAAATTTCGACATGTATGTTCCGTCTCACGATATGGTAAGGGCCGAGTTTATCGCCATATCGGGCACAAATTTCTGACACCGAACTGATAATAAAGAGTAGACCTAAGCTTTGTAACCGTACCGTAGTACAAATACGCCACTAAGTCAGTCTTCATAAATTAATCATCAAATTATTCACAATTAATGCAACGTACTACGTGTAACTTTTAAAAACTTAGTTTAAAAATAAATACCTCATTAAATAAAATTAACATTTCCAAACCATATCAAATTGCCTATATTTACCAACGTTATGTGTTCTGATCATCCTTAATAGATTCAGTCGGTATAATAACGTTACATTATCCTTTTTTTCAAATCTATATCTGGATATAATTGGATCATTATTGATAAATTAAGGACAGAAAGACTACGCATATTGCATACCAAAACAATAAACCATTATGTTAGTTTATGTTAATATAGGAATTTATTTTTAGCTCAGCACACATTCCCGGCACCGCGTACCTACACGGCACAACACAAAGTGCCTATTCATTTAAAAATATTTATTAAAATCTCCAACAAAAAATGTCTGTACAATCGAGAAAAAAACATAAAGCTCGCGAAATTACAGCTGCGCTCGCACCATAAATCCCTTGCCATAGACAACCAACATGGCCGCCTATTCTATATTGTCTCTTGGCCACATCACAATTTCTTTTTACTCGATAACTACCAACGATAACTCAGGAACCAGTGTAAACTTTATCACCGACAAATAAGGATGATTTTTCCGTGTGTTTTTGCGGAAAATAATGTTGTTTTTCTCAGTAAATAGAGATGACAATCAGCTAATCTCCCGCCGTTTTATTGGATGCAATATAGAAGCTGAATTATGCTTTTAAAAATAATATTTATTTATCTGATGTTCAATTTATGCCGGTGCCAGGTGATACCGCGAAGTCTTGTTGCAGCCTCCGTGTGGCTAATTAATGGCCCCTTTCTTCGTGTTATTCTATTTTTATACAGATTAGCCTCTGGCATCTGTCTCTGCGGAAATTTAATATTGGATACATCAAAACTAGAAATCAAGATTTAAGTCGTAAAAGCTGCTTATACCGACATTAATATTTATCAGTTCTTTTCGTAAATTTGCTTGATTATGTTTCTAAATATAGTCACATACTTTACAATTTATTTATTTTGTTATTAGTAATGAATAAAAACATTATCAAGATTTTTCAACTGGTTCCCCGAATGTATAGGCATAGATTTCCTATCAGATAGTCTCTTTGAATCTGCTCCACCGCATAATACCCGCATCAATACACAATGCAAACTATTTGTTTTGCGAAAAATACCATAAATCCAAAAAAGGGGTAATCACCTCGATTTATTCGACGTCTCCCGTGCAGCGCGCCCTTAACAAGGGCGGCATGAAGACCCTCGGGTTCGTTATCTGGAATAAAGAAAAATACCTTAATTCTTCTGTCATTCAATGCGCCAGTAATGTATGCCGACTATAGACATTGGAAGGTTTAGACGGACCATATTGCAGAAAAATATTGCGGGTATATTGACTTATGTATGTCGTAATTATTGGAGAATTTTGTATTTGGAAAAATATTATTTAAATATCGAATTAGTTATAGAAGCAATTCAAATTGATCACAATTCTGAATGAAAATGAGTAGTTCCCTAAAAAAATCACACAAATAAATAAATAAATCATAAATCCGAATAAAAAACGTTTTTGTGGAGTTGGTTAAAAATTGACCAATGTGTTGTAAGACTTGCGGCAACTTGCTAAACATCTTGATATGACAATAAATAGTTGTTACATCTACTACAACTAGTTAGCTGTGTTTTTTCTCGAATAGGACAACTAAGGTCAATGACCGCATTTTTTACCATTCCATATTTGAATTTTTTGACTTGTTTACATCCTTTATCCCAGTAATTCGGAATTCAAATATGTTTACTGGAATTTCATACCTCATCAAAGGTATCCTATCAACTTAATGTACGGAAACAAATATTTTGAAGACTCCCATTAAAACAAAATCTCCTTGCAAACTTTAGGGTATATCTAAACATTAGCAAGTCTACATCGTATAGTTAAATCACAGTAAGATGGTAATTTAAAATCTTTAACAGAATAAAGAAACCCTTTTAGGCTGACTGAATAACGAATGCATAGAGCTGACAGTTGACCTTTTATAATTATAGTTTATCTAAAGTAAGGGCAGAAACATCGGTGCCTCAGGGACGTTCTTTATTGCCTTAGTTTTGTATCTGTCGGAGATAAGACTTCAAAGAAATTTTATTGTAAAGAAAAATCTCTGCAGATTTTATTACATCTTACATATTTTTTATCCTAATTATTAAATAGATGTCGTTTGTGTATTTATAAAGTTAATGTTTATTGCTCTATTCGCATGATGGCGTATACTTGTTTTTATAATTTGAAATTCCAGTTTTAGACCCCGAATAGTTCAAACATATTGTGAAACATACCCACCAAGACTATTCTGGAGCCACATTCAATACAAAATATGGGTCTTTTAAAAATAAGTAAGGAACATTATTCTGTACAACCATTACTCCTAAACTATGCCTCTCACAGCGTAATTATTTTTAATTATCATATTTAAGATACCGCCAAAGTACTAAAACAACATAATCAAGATATTACGAAAAAAGAATCCATGAAAAAGGTTCTATTTTTAAACATCGATCAAAGCTTCCCGAGCGATGCATTCGAATTCTTCCAACAACCTTATTTTGCGCAAAACTGGATATTTTCGTGTATGAGATCATCCTTAATAATAAAGGAGGGAAAATAAGAAACATCTAACCATTCTACGAACCGAAATGGGTTCTAAATTGTAAACCAACAGAATGCAGATGGAGCTGGGTCTGGGCTTGCGTTTAAGTTATGTGTTACCAAGTCAACGTTAGTTGTGGGAATTCTTCCGTCGAGATAGTTTGCATGCATACTAAAATTTATGGCTAATTTGCTGTATAAATTCCTTTGTTTCCATTACGGATAGTTAGAACTGATTTTGGTAATATTTTAAATGAGAATTTTTTTATGAGAGCACGTTTTAATCATTTGTAATTTTACGTTTTTATTTAAAAAAGAGATGAAAGAAAGAAAAGTTTTATCTTTGTAACAAGCTTATATTAATAACGTTTACATTCAATGAATAGCCAGCAAAAAAAGAAAGCACAAATCAATAAGCGTATAGTAATAAGAAAATAAAAAATGGCAATAAAAAACAAAATAAGAAGCACTCTGTACATTACTAGAAATTAATAAAAAAAATTGATTAAATACATTTGTAGAATCTCAATTATTTCATCTTCCTTTTCCACGTACGTAAGTATTACATAGGATTTAATTTGATGCTATCAATCTAAAAAATCTATTATTTCACAATTATTATAGTGAGTTTGTAATGCATAATAACTCTATGGTATTTCCTTTTCAAAAAATAAAAATTAAATCAAGGCAGTCTTATATTATAGTACTGTAATATTTACATGTATTGCATTAGTCGAAACTCATATGAAACACTTAAAAGCACAATATTGTCTATGTCAAAACAAACAAAAACAAAAAATAATTGTCTTATATTGACCCCTTAAATGTGAGGGAAACCATACAATCCTGGTCACCCTACATCCCATTATATTGTTTGAAGTCAAACTTTTTACTCGTGTTCCCAGGAGCGCTCGAAGGTCCCACCAATGTGACTCTTTTGACATTACTCGGCCGGTTCCAAGCGGTAAAGTAAATACACCACAAATCAAACAAAAACGTACCTTGTTACACCGCAATAAGGACAATCATTTAGAAAATATGTAAATAAGCAATACCTTTGAAATGGAAAGTGTTCGCTTAACCTTGAGAGAGCGTCTTTATTTTTTTACAATGATGTGTGGAAAACATATTTTTATTACCACCATTAACCCTACACTTTTTGTGAGATAATGAACTTGCATGCGCGCTTTTTTCTTAAATTAATGGCAAAGGAACATGATACTAAACGATCGCGGTGTCTTATTACGCGATGTTTTAAAAACTGCTTGGTATTATATCTAATTGGATATCAATTTACATAAGATTCCTTTGTATTATAATTTTTCTATTTTTGTCCTATTCCATATTAAATAATGACCGGTAATTATCATAAATCATATACCTATTTCACTTGTGATATATGTGTAGGATAAATAGGTAAGTGCTTTATGATCTACCTACATATTAGCATACGAGTTCGATGACATTTAAAAAAAATATATTAAATAACAGACCCAGACGACAATTCGATTCAATTCGAACATCAATTCAATTCGAATCAAACGTCGCGATGCGTCAGGAAGTCAAAAAGGTAAAAATTAAACCAAATTCGCGATAAAATCCGTTAATAATAGTTTTATTTCGATTCAATTCGTCCAACATAGGTCTAAGATAATTCGAAGACAATAAAAAGTCCCTCTTGGTAAGAAAGTATTACCGTGTTGATGCGTGTACAGAGAATGATTAATTAAACAGTAGTTAACGCTTCCGAGCCGCTGCTGTGCGACCAGCATAATAAACACTAGCTGGAAATTATTTCGTCACAAACATGACCGTTTCTATGAGTAGATTACTGTTTAGTCATGTTGTATACTGTTTAGTCTTGACATAAAAATTGTTACAAAGAAAAACAACATTTTTTACGATAATTTCCTTGTACTTTTTTATTGCAATGATCAATGAAAAATGCTCATGAAAAGCAGCACAACCAAAAAACAGCATGTTTTAAAAATTACAAAGCAATGTTTGGCATTCTTTAACGCTATCCTGAAACATAAGACGTTAAGTCTCAATATGTCCAGTAGTTCCTCTGGCTACAACGTCCTTCAAACTGGAACACAACAGGACATTTACACTGGTGTTTGGCGGGAGAAATAGACATTGCAGTGGTACCATCCAGGCGGCCTCTCACAGATGCGAGACTCACCACCAATGAATCATTAAAAACAATTTACCCCTCCCACTGGCTCACTGGATTTAAATGCTCAATGTCAATTAAATTGCATGCAATCGATCCTGGGGAGTTACTCTGTACTCCAACACGACGTCGAATGTTCGAACATGGCACGTAGAACTATCCGAATATGTCTAAATACTTTACAAAATGTTTGAATCCTGTATCGTACGTCGTAATCTTAAACTAAGTGCGAAGTGAATGATAAGTTTCGTAGAGAATTGTAAAGATTTTTAGCAGTGAAAAACTTTTATTTTATATGTTGACGCCCAACGATCGACCAATTTTTTTGACAGAATCCGTGGCTCAGTTGGTTAACACCGACTGTGAAACAGGAGATCGCGGGTTCGATCCCCGCACCGACACAAATGTTTATGTGACCCACAAATATTTGTGTCAAGTCTGGGTGTTTGTGACACCGCAAAGTCTCTTGTAGTTTCTGGTACCTACGACACAAGACTTAATTGATCTTAATGTGGGGTCAAAACAGTGTTTAAATAAATAATAATAACACCCAACAGTCACATACATAGTCCTGATCCCACACTAAGATCTAGTCTTGTGTCGTAGACCTGGAAGAAATATTTGTGGGCCGCACAAAAATTTCTCTCGGTGCGGGGATCGAACCCGCGGCCTCTAGTTTCACAGGCGGCGTCTAACCAACTGCGCCACGGAGGCTGTCAAAATGTATGAGACTTGGGTGTATTTTTATCTGTATCAGCCCATATACGTCCTACTCCCTGGCACGGGCCTCCTCTACAATCGAGAGTACGATTGAGAGTGGTTAGGCCATATAGTCCACAGCGGGTTAGCGGACTTACATAACATAGAAATTCTTGAGTGTATTTATTGTTTATTTATTATTCGATCTTCGTGTCGGAATATCAGTAACCCCCGTGACTATACTATTGCTATATGCGATGTAAGAACAGGATAATCACTTACATAGGTGCCAGGCTCACAGGAAGGCAATATTTATCAAAATCTTGCTATGAAATATCAGCTCATTTCATACACGCGAGGCGAGTTCCGCGTTCTAATCTCGGTGGAGCCTACGCACTGACTCAACCCAGCTTATAAGGCGTTGTAATTATGTCATGTTGTCTCAGCGCCGGATCTAGGTTTTTTTCGAGGCGGGGCAAAAATTGAAAAATGCCGCCCTCCCCCCCTTGCCTATATTTTTATTTTAATCATCATCATCATTTTTAGCAACCAGACGCCCACTCAACACAGGACATCGGGAAAGAACGTCATTTTACCACCATGTTAAGCATTTTTACACGCTTTGTATTAGCGTCACTTTTGAGGGTTAACGTCACACACGTCTGTAAGCTTTTACTCTAGTTTTCCTACACATAACCCCTGGGTAGTGCCAAATGAGTGACACAGTTCGTGGTGGTAGGACTTAAGTGTCCATCTGGGTAGCGATTGCCGTCCACGGGGCGTAAAAACCGTAATAGTGATCTGATAGTGATTTTGTACGTATTTTTGATCGCTAACAAAGGGAGGAGTGTTGACCCGCCGGCCAAAGAGACAGTACAGTACAAGAGCCCAATCGTGGCTAACCACCACGAGGGGCTGCCTCACCATGTCGCACATAATCTTGGGCGGGTACGTCGTGCCGGTTGGTGACCGGATGTGGCCGACATTTAGCGACATGCCGACCTTTTCATGCCGGTGCCCATTCGGCCTACTTAATGCCCGGACGTTGGCTTCTCGATGCCTCTTCATCAAACCCATCCCTTCAACTTCATGACAGCGCAATTAAACAAAGCAGGTCTTTCAGCGGTGCATAACCCCACCATCGCGTTCACTATGGAGTTCACCAACATCCGCGAACTCCAAACAACCTTAATGCCGTCCACCACCATTTCGAGACGGCCTAGTCTGCTTTGCTCTTCTTGATGGAGATGCGGATTCGTTGTCCGGCCGAATATTCCTACCTGCTGTACCCCGGTTATTCGCTTGAAGAAAGCTTCAAGCCTAAAGTCGGGGTATGCTTGTATGTATATTCGGTTGGACATCTACTGTCACCGTTTAAGCTGCATGGAGGGCCCTTCCTTCTCCGCTTTGTGTTTGCACGTGAATCTTGGTTTCCTGAGCCGTATCGACGTGTGCCTTTACAGGTCACACAACGGGGAAGATGAGACGACGCGGCTGTTCAGGTATCTCAGCCATGTGGCTGATGACGGGCGGATGCAGTTCCCGTCGGCTGAAATGGTCTTGGGGGATTTCAATACACATCACAAACTGTCGTTGGGCTCCTCCAAGACTGGTTCAGTTGTACATTTATCCTGGGCTGTATAAAAATAACAATGGTGGTTGTGTCATTGAGATAAAACGATGTATGGCGATGGCTAGAGGGGCAATGGAGAAACTCAGGAAAATATGGAGGATTCGTACTACTACAAAAGCTACTAAAGATCAGGCTTGTCCGAGCACTTTCTCGTATTTCTGTATGCCGCTGAAACATGGACGTTACGGGAGAAGAAAAATGTAGCTTCATTCATCAGGTCCGAATTCCACACAAACGTTTCAAGAACTCTGCATCAAGTAGCGTCTTTCCGAGATAATACGGCCCCATATACTTCGAATATTCGGTAATTTCTCACGACGAATTAACGACTCCATAGAACGTCTTATGGTTAATAGGGCAGAGTAGACTGAAATAGATCTCGTGGTAGGACACCATACACATACATTTATATACATTATACATACGTACAGCGGCACAGATATTATGGCGGATATTATAAGGATAGCCTTATCAGTCAAAACCTCCAGATCTGATTCAAACTCAATTTCCTAAAAACGGAGTGAATACAATACCTTTTTTTAAATCGATATCTACGGGGAAATCATAAGGTGCATGTTGAGGTCTCCAGCCTTCCAATCTGACGCACGGGGACAATTATTGTCCGTACCGCATAGATTTTGCAGCCAGGTTGGATGTATTACGGATAATAGGCGATGCGGATGAGCGAGTAATACCTAGTTGACTCGCCGTGCCAGCCGGCGCACTTCCTAATATGGCTCCTCACAACTTAGGTAGGCATAGATTTTCTCTGCGACGGACGCCCTAACCGTGGGCGTCCGCTATGAAGCCACGAGTTCTGCCGCACATCTTAGAGTTTGCCAGCGACCCCAATTACCCCTATTAATCGCCTCTTACGCCAGGCAAAGGAAACCGTGAAGGAATTTTGCCGTCCCTTGACCACGGGGTGCATGAAAACAATAAATAACCAATTTGAAAAAAAAAACTATATTTTTAGCAAGGTACTCTAAAGACTATAATCAATGTTAATAGGTGTTTTTTTTCACATTTAAGCAAGATTTTTTTATAATGTATCACTATTGGAATATTTTATAATATCCAAGTATAGATATTTACTTGGGAGTGTCCTACCCCGAATTGCCCCCGAACCAAGGTCTTGTTGCACCTGTTGCACCTGAAGAAGTTCTCTATAGTCTTCGTCGCATGAAGAACCGGAAAGCGGTAGGGCCTGACTATATTCCGATAGAGGCGTGGTAGTCGTTGGGGCTTCATGGTGTGGAGCTTCTTGCTGCGTTATTTAACCGCATCCTGAATACCAAAAACATGCCTGACTCATGGCGGTTGAGTGTGATAGCTCCCGTGTACAAGGGTAAAGGCTGTGTTCAGGAATGCGGTAATTGTCGTGACATTAAGGTCATGAGACATACCATGAAGCTTTTCGAACGCGTCATCGAGTCCAAGCTCCGCCAAGAGTGTACTATCTCTGAGTGTCAATACGGCTTCCGTCCTGGCAGTGGTATTACCGACCCGATATTTGCACTCAGGATGCTTGGCGAAGCATACAGAGCGAAGAAGACGCCACTGCACATGGCTTTCTTGGACCTGCTGAAGGCCTTCAACTGTGTGCCGCGACAGGCAATCTGGTGGGCGATGAGGATGAAATGGATACCGGAAGCCTATGTGGACATTATCAGAGACATGTACCTCCGATCCGAGTCCTTCGTTTGGACCGCCGTTGACGATTCGAATCCTTTCCCGATTGATGTCGGTTTGCACCAAGGCTCGGCGCTGAGTCCATTCCTCTTCAGTGTTGTGCTCGACGCCATTACGTCTCACATCCAGGACCCTGCGCCCTGGTTGTTGGATGTATGCCGATGACATTGCACTGGTGGAGGAGGACCGGCGACTTTTGGAGCGCAAGGTCAACCGGTGGAAGGAACGCTTGAGAGCGGTGGTCTGAAATTAAATGTGGCGAAGATCGAGTACATGGCTTGCGGGAGTACGGACCCCCAAAGCATCGTGATAGGGAACGAACTTGCTGTGAAGACGGACAAGTTCAAGTACCTTGGGTCCGTACTGCGTGATATCGCCCTTGACGTCAAAGTCCGTATAAGCGCTGCTTGGGCTAAGTGGAGGGAGATCTCGGGCATACTCTGCGACCGCAGGATGCCGATGAGGCTCAAGGGCCTCACCTATAAAAGCATCGTGCGGCCGGTGCTCCTGTATCGGTCTGAGACGTGGCCTGCCCTCAAGCGGCACGTCCAGGAGGTCTACGTCGCGGAGATGAAGATGCTGCGGTGGATGTGCAACGTTACGCGTTTGGACAAAATCCGTAACGAGCACATCCGTGGCAGTCTTGGTGTCCGCGATGTGGCTGATAAACTCCAGGAATCCCGCTTGAGATGGTATGGTCACGTCCTAAGGAAACCGCAGTAGTGCGTCGGTAATGTGTGCCTGAGCCTCAATATTCCCGGACCTCGACCGCGGGGTAGACCAAAGAAGCGCTGGCTCGATGTCGTCAAGGAAGATATGAGGGTCAATGGCCTTACTATTGAGGATGCCGAAGATCGGGCGAAATGGAGGAGAATTTTCCGGAAGGCGGACCCTGGCACCGGCCGGGATAACGCCCGGTAGAAGAAGAAGAAGAAGATCCAAGTATAGATATTTAATAAAGTGTTTATTATGAAATTGTCAACGTGGAAACGTGGGAACATATTACTGAAATATTTTAACTATTCTTAATTTTCAAACCCCATTTTTTCAGTGTGTATAATATTGCCTTTTATTATTTCAGTAAATCAAAACAAAAAAAAATGGCCCAGATTTGCCGCCCCTTTAAATTTGCCGCCCTAGGATCTAGCCTACTCAGCTTACTAGTAAATTCGCCTCTGCCTGTACCACATAAAAGACGTTCGATGGTTAATCAACTAAAACTAACTACTAAACACAAATTGGATATTTGAAACTAAACGTAATTGTTGAGATGGATAAATTATTATACATTCCAAATATTAAATTTTCATCTCTTTCCCGCGCCTCTATCGCATAATCACTAATTCGCGCACGGCGAAAAAAAAAGTGTAAGTGGTGTTACGTTATTGATGAGTTTTGTAGTTGTCTTCCAAGATTCAATATGCCGCCCCCTGAACTTGCCGCCCGGGGCACGCACCCCGACTTGCCCCCCCCTAGATCCGGGCCTGTGTTGTCTGTGCGGTTTCGGACTTGGTTGCCCAACTTGGCTGGTGTATATGGGTTTAATTGCCTGATGTGTTATTATATATTTTAGTAGAATGGTTTCATCAGTTACAGTTGAAAAAATTAAAAATGTGATGTCGTAACATGACTATGAAATAAGCTTTATGTACATCTCTAATGACATTTTAAAGTGGAAAATTCTACGAAGAAAATATAATATGGTCGAAATATAGAACAATTATTACACAAACTTGAATTTACGTTGCAATCCGTGGTTTTATAGGAAACGCTATTCCCTTACTTAAATTGTATTATACAGGCACATCAACCAATTAACTCATAATAAAACCGCGTAATAATTTACTCATTTCAAGCCTTGAATAAAAATAGTAGTGTTAAATATCATCTGTTAAAATATTACGTGTGATCAAGCCTAAACCAATTTCCGTAAAATAAGTTTAAGTGACACACTCATAAACATTGAATATTAATTAGGTAGCTCCTTATTACACATTGTAATCAGTAAATCAATATTGAAGAAAAACTTAATTGACATTGTTATAAAAACATAACATACACTCAGATGAATGCAGCAGATATCAACTTTAAATGACACATGTACAATTGTAATGTCAGTTCTTCGAACCAATTCCCGCTATTTTTTGCTTGGCTAGTTGACAAAACTTACAGCAACATAGTATATGATGTAACATTAAACTGCACGCACCTAGTCGACGCTTCAAGCACTATAACTGGAACTAGTCTAACCAGTTCTCCTTCCGCGAACATCTCCAACTAAGTGGACGTTTAACAAACGCATGCCCGTACCTTCCAACTAGACTAGTGTTGAAATGTGACGGAGATCGTATCTTTTTAATTTGTTGCCTGTGTTCCTGGAATCGGGATTTAGATGCTCGACGGCTAGGCTATTAAAATACTCGTCTAAATATAACTGTAAATAAAAATGAATATAAAGAAGTAATGTGTCTATGGTCGCTCGTGCTCTATGACACTTTCCCGCCAATTTGTGAAATTAAAAAGTTTACGGAAAACAGTACTAAATCAGCTTCTAATCATATAGTGAGCGTTTATTTAATTAAATATAACATTTACATCAATAACATACTGTCTGTTAGTGATAGAGCCACGCTATTGTCAGTCATTACTTAGCATGAATAAACTCGTCCGGGGCGGTACCACTGTCACACAAGAAATCAGCATGAAACGACAGCTTTGCGTCGCATTTCGTTTAGTGAGTTAGATTGTCGGATGCCAGATATGCCTTCTCTTTCCTTCTCCTCCCCATTTTTCCTTCCCGCTCCCCTTCCAATTTAATAGGCCATTCATGGGTGACAGTGATCACTTACCATCAGTTTACCTGTTTGCTCGCTTGCGGAACCAAAGCAATTAAAAAAATGTTTTCTCGTATTGCGCCATAAACTTTGAAAATTAGATTCAGATGAAACGTTAAAGCGAAAATCTTATTATTCACTACAAATAATACTGAGTTTAATAGTTATGGGTAGGCCTACACATATGACTTAGCCGCCATTATTTTATAATTTACATATAAATATAAACTTTATATTACCACAGCGCCTTTCACATCCGTATTTACAATACCTCCAGCCTTTTGTTACTTAATACCAGTTGAAGTGAGTGGAAACCTTCACTATAAACAACACTAAAAAAGGAGGTTCTTAATTCGACTTCTTTTTTTTATGTTAATTCATAATTTTGAATTATACAGCAAGAATCAAAGAACAACTACTATAATGAAGACGTCGTTTTTTAAACAATAGGTATACTTTTTTTATTTTTGAACTAATTTCCTTTTATATCTTCAACTCATTGAAACATCTACAATATGCAAATCATATGACTAAATAGATTAACAAATTCATTTACCCTACACCTAGATTAGTAACTGGTTACAATTTTACAAGATTTTTGTTCATTGTTATTTACAAAAACATCTTTGCAATTCCAAAGTAGTCATGATATCAAAATAAAACCTTTAAAATTGGAAGTTGCATTCCATGTTTAATAAATATCTCAACTGTTAACATAGTTTATCGATATACAAATCACTAGAAACATAAGAGCTTTCAAAAGAACTAAAAAAAGCTGAGACAAAACGACACAAATGAAAGTAGTGTTGATAATTTCCATTGTGTACCGCATGGGAATGTTTCATAATGAAATTATAGAAAAAAAACGCACAGTTATTAGACTTCTTTACCTTTCATTGATTTCTACTGCGAACGTGCTGTATTGTATAATAAGATGTACCTAAAGTACTGTGAACAGTAATCTTCGACATTGTACAGACATTGTACAGAAAAGGCCTGTATAAATTATTATTTTTATTCAAGACAACATCTACAGTCAAGACGTATGTATGAGCAAAAGTATCAAGCACTGGTAAACTAGCAAGGAAGTAAGTACCACAACATAAATTAGTCACCTAGATATATTCAGTACCTAGGTATTTTCGACGGCAATTACCAGTCTCTAAAGTATGCTACCTTAAGACCTATTTAAGGTGATGACAAGACAGATTAATTAATTCTAATTTGCCTTTCTATCATATAACATACTGGCTGTCGATGAGACATTACATTTATGTATACTTCAGCTTCCGAAATCATCCGTCTATGGGCATACCTTACGGGAAATTTCGAGTCCCCACCAAGTTTTTCATTGCCTCTAAACCACACAGGCCGTTTAGATTATACGCAAAGTTATGTTTAACCTGCTTAATCTTCAGTAGCTTTGACATTCCACTGCGCTCGTCATCCTGAGACAAAAGATCATAAATCTCAATGTATTTTAGGAAAAACTTTAATCCTAAGTCTCTGTTTCAATTGAGTGTTAAACGCTCCAGAGATATCTCGATACATTTATGACGCCGGTGAGCCGCGAATATGTGTTGTACCGTTTGTTACTACGCGGTACAGTTACCATCATTACGCGACATTAAAACGCCGCATTGTATTACAATGTTGGTAATACAACGACTTGGTAATCGATTGATGTAACTTGTCACTTTGTATGGATGATGAAAGGCGAGATAATGCTTTAACATTTCGATTTAACGGATGTTTACATTGCTGATTTAGTGTTTTTAGCCAAAAAATGTTATTGAATTGAATGGCGAGCCGAGCATACCGTTCGCCTGATGGTAAGCGATACGACTGCTCATGAACATAACCAAAACCACACAACACCGTGAGTTACAAAGCAGTGCTTGGCATTCCACTGAGCTCGCCATTCTGAGACATAAGATGTTAAGTCTCAATAAGTCCAGTAGTTACTCTGGCTACAATGTCCTTCAATCCGAACCACAACAGTACATTTAAACTGCTGTTTGACGGGAGAAATAGACATTGCGGTGGTACCAGGCGGCCTCTCATATATGAGAGACCTACCACCTGTAAAAGTACGGCAATGTATACTTGAGCTTCAATATTCCCGGACCTCGACCGAGGGTTAAGCCAAAGTAGCGCTAGCTAGATGTCCTCAAGGAAGATATGAGGGTCAATGGCCTTACTATTGAGAATGCAGAAGATCGGGCTAAATGGAGAAGATACAGCTGGAAGGCGAACCCTGGCACCGACCCGGATAACGAATAAGTTGAAGGATAAATAAGTTTTTTTACGTACGCATGGAAAATGGACTGGCAAAGAAATTGTAAGTTTAATGCAGCCGCAATTTGTTTTATAAAAATAGCGGGAAGTTTTAAGATTTGCAGAGCTAAAGGAAAAAAGCGTCACCATACAATATATCTGCTTAAGGAAAATAATCAAAGGCATACACGGAAAAACGAATATCAATAAATCATCCTTGTCAATGTTAAAGTACGCATAATGAGTTTTATTTTTATATCATCATGACAAAATGACTTCACTGCTTGTGATGACGCAGTATCATTATATAGGGTGGGTATCAATGAAATACAGACAATTTGTATCATCATTAATTTGCTGTATCTGTATCTGTATCTGTATCTGTATCAGCCCATATACGTCCCACTGCAGGGCACGGGCCTACTCTACAATCGAGAATACGATTGAGAGTGGTTAGGCCATATAGTCTACCACGCTGGCCTAGTGCGGGTTGGCGGACTTACATACCATAGAAATTCCTATGAATCCCTATGGTATGCAGGTTTCCTCATGATGTTTTCCTTCACCGTTTTAGTGCGTGGTGATTGACTATCAATACACACATGACTCCGAAAAGTCAGAGGTGTGCCCTGGGATTTGAACCCGCGACCACCACATGTTGGCAGTCGCGTCTAGTCCGTTTACCAACAGGCCACCACGCTTTTTTTTTTATTTAATTTGCTGTGGCAAGACAAAATGGATTGATGGCCAGATAAAGGTCTTAGGAAGTCGTTTATTTCTGACTAATTTCGCAAGAAGTTCACTGTAAAAACCTTTAAAGGCCTATATATATTTAATCAGACTTCCTCTAGGTGAAAATGAATATGAATAACAATCAGTAAGTATTAGGTATTTTTAATTTTAGATATGATATTGAAATCCCTAAATTTTACGAGGCAATATTACTTTAAGTCTGACTTTTATACATATATTTGTCATGACCCTAAAAATTACTCTAATGGCAACTTATCACTGAGCTTCCTACCCTTTAAAAGCTGGAAGAAACTAAGTAACAATTTCATTAAATATACGAGTGTAAATAAATGTATATTGATAGTCAATCACCACGCATTATAACTGTTAAGGAAACATCGTAAGGAAACCTGCACACCATAGCGATTTGTAAAAAAAATCTATGGTATGTAAAGTCCGCCAACCCGCAATATGCCAGCGTGGGGGAATTTGTGGCCTAACCACTCTCAATCAAATTCTCGATTATAGGGTAGGTCCGTGCCCTGCTGGGACGTATATGGGCCGATACAGTACAGTAGAGATACGAGTGTAAAAGTGTAATGATTATGTCGATGCCGTCATCAATTCGGTTACACTTTCGTAACACTACAAAATGTTTTAGGCTGATATAACGTGCGTGGGCTGTGCGCTTGTGATTGACGTATCGGTACCCAAGGTATATGCTGAAGCGATTTATAATAAACTAGCGTCCCGTCCCAGCTTCGCCTGAGTGCACATGTTGTTTGATTCCTCTCCAGATACATGTTATTTTTCTACAAACTGGGACACTCTGCATGTGTAGATATTATGCATATAAACCTGCCTCTTGAATCATTCGATTTAAAAAAACGCATTAAAATCCGTTGAGTAGTTTTAAAGATCTAAGCATACATATTATAAATTTTAGACTATGTAGTGATATATAGCTTTTTTTTTTTTTTTTTTTTTATTGCAATGTATGGCGAGACGAGCAAGCCGTTTGCCTGATGGTAAGCTATACGACCGCTCATAAACAGTAGAAATATTCCACTGCGCTCGCCATCCTGAGACATAAGATGTTAAGTCTCAATATGTCCAGTAGTTTTTAATTTAATTTAAAATGTCGGTAAAAACGAATTTATTCGCTAGCTGCTAATCATGATTGATGTTTGAAAATCAATGAAAACATTAAACGAGGAAATGCAAGAAAAAAATGAGTCTACATAAAATATGTAGTTACTGTTACATACTTAAAATGTACAGAAAATAAATCAAAGATAAACAAACAATTATATCTATAATAATAAATTTTACCGTATGGGATATATTTTATTACAGTTATTATTCTAACAAGTTCAACAATCAATTAAATCAGAAAAAAAATCATCAAAAAACTATAATCGGTATGCGTTCATAGCTTAATGGTTTGCACCGCGAGCAGCGAGCTCACAAAACTGTGTCACGGTCATCACACAATATCGAGTCGATAGGCGTGTCTGCATGTAAATCGCACTGACACGACACCGGCCATCACTGGTTCACGCTGAATTTGGGTGAATTCCAGTAATGAGCACTATAGCACAGAATAGCTATAGTGTGGTGAATAGAGTAAGATCCCAGGCCCCCCAGACGTTACTTATTTTCTCATAAAAAATATAAATGAGATAAAGTAGTGTTAGTACGTACTTTGAATGTGTGCATACCTGCTAGCTTGTGTCGACGGCCAATTCATAGGTACCAGGTGCTAAAGGTAGATAAATACAGTACTGATTTTTCTTAAATTCTCAGTGCTGATTTTTACATATGTTTTAGATAATTTTGTTAAAAATTAATAATAATTATTGCCAGACACTTTCCATCGGCGCTTATCCTTAACAGACGCTTTAAAGCTTCAAAAAAATAACATATTTTTACTTATAATCTCACTCTTGATTTTTATATATGATACTTAGGGAACTATTTGAACACCCCTGGTCAGCAGCCAGACCAATTGGAGGGGTCAAACATCCCCCCAGACACACATAAAGTGTCGCTATGTGTATGAGCGTGAGGTCATTATTTGTACGCATGAGTGTGAGAGAGATATCTATTTATCGATATCTTTCTTACTTAAAAATGCAGAGTACCAGATAGCATTTATGAAACTCGGCGATATTCAGTGACTTAGAACTAGAGCAAAATGTGTTTAACACTATACAAAAATTTGTTTGTGAACTGTACAACGTGGCCGGAATAATTGACGTACATAGATGCTGCCCGACTCCAACTCTTCATCAACACTTATATGGTTTGTGATGTAAATGAAGAGTTCAATCGCAAAAATGTGAAAACCTTTGATGCAAGTAACTTACCACCATGCAAAAGTGAGCTTTTACAGCAGTTTGGACGAGCTAATTACATCACTAGTCTCTGGAAGAAAATTAGTATTTTTAGTCCTGACAATAATGGGTGGACATTGGAAGACAATAAATATATATCTTAAAATTACACAAAGCTATACATGTCTTTCTTCTTTCGGATTATTTGTAGTTTGAACATTTTGCAATTCAGCGTGATCTTTACTGTCATCATCGTCTAAGTTTGATAAGTCATCATCAACCCAATGTTGGCATTGACTATCTTCATTATCATCCTTATTACTTTCATTTTCTGTTACAAAAATAACATAATTAAGAATCAAAGAGTTACACGGTTATATCAATTATTCAAAGTTAAAGTATAATACCTGATGCTTCTTGAAGCGATTCACTGACAAAGCTCGGCAATTGGTCCCCATCGAACCAGTTAAAATGATATTTATTGTCTTCCAACGTCCCATTATTGTCAGAACTAAAAATACATTTTTTTTTTTTTTTTTTTTATTTATTGCAATGAATGGCGAGACGAGCAAGCCGTTTGCCTGATGGTAAGCTATACGACCGCTCATAAACAGTAGAAATATTCCACTGCGCTCACCATCCTGAGACATAAGATGTTAAGTCTCAATATGTCCAGTAGTTGCTTTGGCTACAATGTCCTTCAATCCGAAACACAACAGTGCATTTAAGCAGTGTTGTTTCACGGGAGAAATAGACATTGCGGTGGTACCTACCCAGATGGCCTCGCACATATGAGAGACCTACCACCAGTAAATAATTTTCTTCATATATTACTGGTGGTAGGTCTCTCATATGTGAGAGGCTGCCTGGGTGGGTACCACCGCAATGTTTATTTCTCTCGTCAAACAGCAGTTTAAATGCACTGTTGTGTTTCGGATTGAAGGATATTGTAGCCAAAGGAACTACTGGACATATTGAGACTTTACATCTTATGTCTCAGGATGGCGAGCGCAGTGGAATGCCAAGCAATGCTTTGTAATTCAAGGTGTTGTTTGGTTCTACTACTGTTCATGAGCGGTCGTATCGCTTACCATCAGGCGAACGGCATTCTCGTCTCGCCATTCAAAGCAATAAAAAAAATGGGCATTCTTCCAGAGACTAGTGATGTAATTAGCTCGTCCAAATTGCTGTAAAAGCTCACTTTTGCATGGTGGTAAGTTACTTGCATCAAAGTTTTTCATATTTTTGCGATTGAACTCTTCATTCGCTCATACACATAGCGACACTTTATGTGTGTCTGGGGGGATGTTTGACCCCTCCAATTGGTCTGGCTGCTGACCAGGGGTGTTCAAATAGTTCCCTAAGTATCATATATAAAAATCAAGAGTGAGATTATAAGTAAAAATATGTTATTTTTTTTTAAGCTTTAAAGCGTCTGTTAAGGATAAGCGCCGATGGAAAGTGTCTGGCAATAATTATTATTAATTTTTAACAAAATTATCTAAAATATATATAAAAATCAGCACTGAGAATTTAAGAAAAATCAGTACTGTATTTATCTACCTTTAGCACCTGGTACCTATGAATTGGCCGTCGACACAAGCTAGCAGGTATGCAAACATTCAAAGTACGTACTAACACTACTTTATCCCATTTATATTTTTTATGAGAAAATAAGTAACGTCTGGGGGCCCTGGGATCTTGGACCAGAAGGTTTTATTAGAATTAGACGTGGTTAGCTCGGGAAAGTACCTACCCATGAATTAAATGGACCTCATACGCAGAGCAATTCTATAGTACTATTGTCATGACCTCCCTTAAAGATTACCACAGCCAGCTATGGAAATTGAAAGCGAAACCAAACTCAAATTTAGTCCTCAATTCTTTTCATAAAAATAAAAAATAATAAAAATAAATAATCATAAAATTGTCTATTACCAACAAACTCACGCCTTTTTCTCAGAAGAGATAAGCAGAGATGCAACCGGGTTACCATCGCTTCGCCTTGTATTTTCCTTCCCACGAAGTCACAGGCGGTGAGCATATCATCATATCGAATATAAATTCCGGGCTGCAGTCTAACAGTAAATAGAAGTATCCAATATCGCTTTGCTCTACCTGCGATTCGAACCTCAGACCTTAACGTTGTAATCGTAGCAGAGAACAAGTACGCCAGTGAGGCCAGACACTTTTCACCTATTATTTAGGCTATCGCATAGCTCTTGCTAAACATTATCCCCCTTATTCATAAGAAATCGCTAATCAACCATAATAACGTAAATTAGTTAAATATTTTTAAGAGGAGATAAAACGTTGATTACGGTCAGCCACGCATAATTATTCATAAGATTCCTTTTGACGTTTAGTATCTAATACGGCAAATTAGGCCGTGAATGTTGCCACTATATGGAAAAAAATTGATTTCATTCCCTCATCATTCACTGTTCAGTGCTATACTCTGTAATTTCAAACAGATTTTGTCTATGGTATCCAAAAAAGACAACGTATTTGTCTATGTTGTTTGTTTTGTTTGTTTTTGAACATATAAATTTATCTTAAAATGTTGAAATCGGAGTGCTTTTGAGAGCTAATGTAGTGATCTTTGTGGACGGCGTTATTGTGATATTTACGCCTAAAATGCGAACTGGACAAAAGTATGATTATTTGTTGTAGTAAGTATTTTAAACATACGTCTTCATATTGTATTTCCCTAAGGCTACATATTGGTAATAACATTTGTTTCTTTTTCAGCACTCAGAAAATAATGGATTTGGCTATATTAGAAACATAATTTACTGACAGCAAGGTTGTCGGTAACAATATTTTGATACAAGGATAAGAAGAGAGGTTATATCTTGCCGGATCACCCGATATATTAGTTGGCTCAGAAACTATTCAAGAAACAAAGTGTACTTAAGCAAATAGATTTCAAGAAATTACTCCTGAAAATATACCATTATTGGTAGAACTCAATTACGTATTATATTAAACTTTACTATACTTCTCATCAGAAAAATTGAAACACCTTGCAAGTTGAACGTTGTGTAATGATTATCAGAACAGTGTGTTTATATTTAATTTGAATTCGGAACATCAATTCATATTAGTCACTACTAAACAACATTTGACATTTATACCTAAATACACATATTTTTCTTATAATCTTCACACAACATTAAGTTATAAGATATACCAATTTTTCTTATGAGACGTATATTTTATTACCAATATAATATAGAATTATTTGTTTACTAATATAGAATTTTATACAAAATAATCCCACTGCATTAGCTGCGGGACAAAATAAGCATAATATAGAAATACCAATAAGTGCTGTCAGATCTATTTTTGCCAACATTCCCATTACCTCCAATCCCGAATTTATACTACTACAATTATTAAAAATGTGATATAAAGAACTGCTGTAAGGAAGAAAATTATGCCCTTAAATAATCCTTCAACCAAGTAGTGTATATGTCTTACATTGACAAATGAATTAATATACACATTTTCTCTCACATGCATACACACACACACACACACACACACATCCTAACATACATATTTCCTATTATTATTAATAATGTTACATAAATAGTGTTGGAGTTACATTAAGTTTGTTTTTTTTTTTTATTTTTTAAATGTTGTTTTCATAAATTGTTAACCTTCCACACACACCCATTGTTGCAGGGTTGAGTGCCCAAGACAGGGGCTTGTTACTTTGGGACCCAAATATTATATAGTTAAATAAATGTAATTTTTCAATAAATAATTCATATTGTTACTAAAATACCTGACCATATTTTATTACCCTATATTCAAGGATATTGTCCGGGCAAAATACACAGCAATATGATTATTTGCAACATACTTTTATAGATACTAAGGTATATAAGGAAAAATAATTGTGTAATAAATATAATTTTGAAATAATATTTAATTGTCTATAATTACTTTAAAGGTGCATTATTTGAAAAATATATTTGATATAAATGTAACTATGAAAACTTAAGAAATAAAATGTAGTACATGTAGTGCAAAATTTTTATTTACAAAACCTCTAAATCTATCTACATCATGACTCAAATTGAAAAAGAATTTGATGCTTGCATTATTATAGACCGAAATAATGATTTGTTTTTAACCACATGATGCGGGCAAGTTCCAAAAGGTTGATGTGAACATAATTAAGAGACCAACAGTGGACTTCTGTGGCTAAAATGAACAAACAAACTTGTTGGGACGTTATATCTTTGGTAATTGGTACTAAGTCCTCAATGCACTTCAATGTTGATGACTGATCAAAAATATGTCTTCTTATTTATCTTCTACTTGCTTTCATTTCTTGCTTTAACCTCTTCAAAAATTGTTTTTATGTGCCATGGATATATAGATGGTACAGCACCTCTCTCCAAATATTTGTGTTGTAGTTCAACTCCTGAAACAATTGATTTTAACATTGAGATCAGAATGTAGCCATTCAATAAGATAAATTTGAAATTATGAGTAAAAAGGTTTTGATTAGGTTAGTTCAAACCAGCTGTGTGGTTGTTTTAATGCAGAAACTTGAAACATTACAGTAACTTTGTTTCTCTAATTAATCGCAAATAAGACCATTTCGAATGCACTGTGGCCTGTTGGTAAACGGGCCAGACGCGGCTGCCAACATGGACACGGTGGTCGCGCTTTCTAGTCCCAGGGCAAACCTGATATCTCGGAATCATGTTTTTATTGATAGGGAATCCTCATGGCATGCATTAAAACATCGTGAGGAAACCTGCACACCATAGCGATTTGTATACATTTCTATGCTACGTAAAGTAATCCGGCACCCAAATATAGGCTGATATAGTATAGTATCAGTTCGGCTTACCTGTGTATTTACTGATAGTTCCGCAGCCACATCGAACACTCGAACTACATCAACATCAATATTCAATATTCACTACTTTATATATTTTTATGCCGACGGATATTTCGACGACCAACTTAGAGAACTTTTTGCACAACACATTATAATTAAAATAATTTATTATTTATAACTTTAAATAAATAACCAGTGATGACAATTGACAACGCTAATTTGACAGTAAAAATCTGCCATCTTTCTGCTTAAACATGGGTCCCGGCTAGACATGTGTAACTCAGGAGTGATTAACTAAAAAGATATATATCCGACGTACGGAGTGATTATATCTTTATATCCCTTGCACTCAAACTAACTCATTATATCCGTACGCGTAAAGATCATTTTTGGTTCAATTTCACTGCAAAGATTAGAAAGAAACAGATATAGACTTTTACATTTGTGTGAGCGGAAAAGAGAATATTTATGTTCACAATGTAATGCATGCGCCATGCGTACGATCGTGGAATACGATCACAGTAGTAAATGGAGTGTAAGCGAAAACAAAGCTATTTACAATGATTTAAGGCCTAATTTCGCTAGCATGTTTTCTAATTAGCAAAGATATATTGTATTCATTTTTTTTATCGGATTTGTATTTTGTTTCCGTGAAATATCTTGTACTAGTGGTGATCATACCACAAAAGTTTTAATTACAAAAATATCCAGTTTATGCAATGTTTAAATGTCCATGAATTTTTACATATTTCACTACTCCTTATTTATATTTCTAAATACAATTTATTTCTGTTGATAGATATCAGCAGAAAATAATTAATCTCTTTATCTCACTGTAACAATACTGTATCTAAACCACAAAGCAATTTTTACTCGAATATAGCCTCTTGAACGTCCACCCAAATGTTAATTTTAGATATAGATATTGTGGAAGACTCATAACTAAATTTCTAATCAACTAATTTAAACTCATATTTTAGCTCATGAATCATTAAGAGATAGAGATATAAAGATATACTCCACCAAAATCTCAATCTTAGATATAGACACAGATATAGATATAAAGAAAGACTCATAACTCAATTTTAATCAACTCATTCTTTAGCTCATCGATCATTGTGAGGTAAAGATATAAAGATATAAAAGAGTGATATATATCTTTTGACTTAAAAGATATATATCTCTCTTTTCTTTACAGTGATTCATTTTGCGCATGACTAGTCCCGGCCATTTTAAAGTTAGTGCGCTTTAATATAGCTGATTAGTGATTTTTGACGGTTATGAATAAATTTTAAGTGACAGTTCATATTAACGGCAACTAAACACTGCGCTAACTTCTTTTGCATAAGGGGGTATATTTACCACAGTTACATTTTCATAATTACTGGTTGTGTGATATTTCTTTATAAGACTTTAAAGGCTTCTTACAGCCAAACTTTAAGATATTATAAAATGACGTAAGTGTAGAGAGGGCGGGCTTTTATACCTTAAAAAAAACATTATTTGCTTCATAAACAAAACTCTTTATTACGAATTTAATTCACATTCCGATAACACAATAAATAATAAACAAGTGTTAAAATACGGCCTAGCTGTAACTACAAAACAAGAAAAGGCTTTAAACATTTAAGTCACTTAATATTTAGTTATCTTGGCCACTTGAATTAAAATGAATTAGAGTTACAATACTTATCATAAGATTCTGAATTAAATTTTAAAATATCAATACTACAGTAAGTGCCGTTTTCGTATTTTTATCCGTAGTTTTTGACGCTAATCTTAAATTTTTCTTTTATATCTAAAAGTCACATCCCTAGCAAGAAAATTTCAACAGCTTAACTGCACAAACAAAATAGTTTCAAATAAGAAAATAATAATAAAAATTCGAAATGTTGAATTTATAATATAAATCACATGATAAACTAGTTTTACCTGTACATTCCAACGTTACAAATAATTCAAAAACACGAAAACAATGCTATCAACGCAATTAGCCATCCTTATATTAATGCAGCCAAAACATTATCAAATAAAACAATCCTAAAAACGATAACCTTAAAAAATGCAGGTTGCTTAAGAATACTTAAGCACAAACATTATTTTATATAATACAACCAAAACACACTAAAAGGACGCAATCGCAATATTGACAATATGAAAATATTGACATTAAAATTGTACATTTGAATCTCTTTAAAGTAAAAACACTATATTATTCACAAATAGATTTAAAACCAAGTTCAGTTACTCAATGTTATTTTTTTCTTTACTCCAACTATGCTCAAAAGTTGTTCAAAAGAGACAACATTCGATAATGAAATAAAATAGATTTCAAAACTGTCTTTATAAGGCCGTAAAAAACATTTCATATAACCGGAATCATTTATCGATAAAATGAGAACCGGTAATTGTTAATAATTTAAATAAATAACAAAGTCAAGTTTTACTATTTTATTCATCAATATAAATATAATTAAGTATAATTTAATTCTTTATGTCTTAGTACTTTATCTCATTCTAGAAATTATGGGTATTAAAATAACAGTTTATATTTTAATACCTTTGATTGCCTTTTAATGTCACGATATTATTTCTGACTTTTCTTAATAAATAAACTTAATAAAACTAAATGAGGTAAAATTATGGATACGATTGAGAGAATGTACTCTATAAAACTTCATTTTTTTTTTTATTGCAATGAATGGCGAGGCGAGCAAGCCGTTCGCCTGATGGTAAGCGATACGACCGCTCATAAACAGTAGCAACATTCCACTGCGCTCGCCATCCTGAGACATAAGATGTTAAGTCTCAATATGTCCAGTAGTTACTCTGGCTACAATGTCCTTCAATCTGAAACACAACAGTGCATTTACGCAGTGTTGTTTCACGGTAGAAATAGACATTGCGGTGGTACCTACCCAGATGGCCTCTCACATATGAGAGACCTACCACCAGTATCATTCATGATTATTACAAAATGAGTAGGATTCAAGTCCGATGACACAGGCACTTTGCCTATATATTTTTTTTTATTATTGCATTGAATGGCGAGTCAAGCATACCATTTGTCTCATGGCAAGCGATACGACAGCTCATGGACAGAAGAAAAACCACACACCATGAATTGAAAAGCAATGCTTGGCATTCCACTGCGCTAGCCATCTTGAAATATAAGATGGTAAGTCTCAATATGTATGTAGTTACTCTTGCCACAATGTGCTTCAAACCTGAACACAACAGTGCATTTACACTGCTTTCTGGCCGGAAAATAAACATTGCGGTGATACCTACCCCAGCGGTTTTCCACATCAGAATCATACCTTATCACAAATCTAATTGTTTCACTATCTGTAACAGCCCATATACGTCCCACTGCAGGGCACGGGCCTCCTCCACAATCAAGAGCACGCCTAAGAGGGGATAAGCCATATAGTCCACCACTGGGTCATAGTTCGGATAGTCCTTCACCGTTGTAGTGCGTGGTGATTGACTATCAATACACATGACTCCGAAACTTTAGCGATGTCATTTGAGATTTGAACCCGCGTGTTTATGTATAATCTGAAATAATTCACTAATCTCAATTAGCATCGTTACTTAATTTCTCGGATTTGAATTTGCATTGTACGTAAGCATTTGTCTCAAAACCGTATAAGTTTACTTCATAACTCATCCTTACGTTTATGCATACATTCCATAGTTTTTATAAAATACTGTTATGTTTTACAGTAAATAAAAAAGTCAAGTACAGCGATGCATCACGCGATTTCCCATAAGAAAGCAGTAACATCACGATTTTTTACATCATATCCCAGATAGCCTTGGCGTGGTTTTGATATAACAGATATGCGGCAGACATACTTTAATGTTCTCAGTGCGTCGCCAATTCAGATACAAGTTACATGCGTCGTTGCTTGTCTTGACTATTTTACATTATAATAACCTTGACGGCTCGATATTCTACTTTTATGGAGAAAAAAGGATATTTTATGGTATTTGCAGACGTGGATGCCATATAAGATGGAATGTGCGAAAATTATAAAAAAAATACTAAAATCAACTGGCACCGAATTTGAATTCCTGGGTTAACAGGTATGAAAAATATATCTTCCTAGATTTCAAACCAATTTAGAAAACCTAAAATCTAATAATCGAAATTGCGTGGTGGCCTTTTAGTAAACGGACCAAACGCAGCTGCCAACATGTTTACGGTGGTCGCGGGTTCGAATCCCAGGGCACACGTCTGATTTTTCCGAGCCATGTGTGCATTGATACTTAATTACGGCGCACTAAAAAGGTGAAGGAAAAAATCGTAAGGAAACCTACATACCATAGTGATTTATTAGAATTTCTATGGTATTAAAAAGTCTGCCAATTCTCATTAAGCCAGCGAGGTGGACTATATGGCCTAACCTAACCTCTCTCAATCGTGCTCTCGATTGTAGAGGAGCCCGTGCCCTGCAGTGGGACATATGTATGTATAAAAACATTATTTAGATATTACGTGAAAAAAAAGGTATGAACATTGAGGAAAGCCCTTTACCCAGTAGTGGTATCAAAGAAGAAGCTAATGATCATAACATAAACTCATGTCTTTATCGGTGGAATAGACAACGCGTTAACACGGTAAAAAAACAGAAATATATAATTTCATACATTTATTGCTAACGCGTATCACTAATTAAATATAAATAACCCGGCAATTTCTTACCGTTGAAAGTTCCCCCATTTCTTCCTATAAATTCCGCATAAATTAATTATTTACACGCCTAATTAGATTCCGTATTTCCGTTACAAGAAAATGACCAGAAGCAGATCTATTGGTATGTATGAATGGGTATTGCCATTGATTCCAAGATAGGCTTCAGATAAATCCTAAAAAATGATTGAAATGCAGGTCACAAAGTATATTTTTAACCGATTGTGGGATCATTTTTTCCTACAAACCAATATTGCTTCCAACCTCACATAGGCTTGAATAATATTCTTATCACTTAGAAATTTAATTGAGAACAAAATCTAGACTTAAATACAATTGAGCATACTTCTAAAAGTATTTTACAATAAATATTAAATTATCTTACATCTACCACTGACACAATTATAAATTAAAAAGTTATTATGTACGGAATATCTGCATTAAATCAAACTCCTTCAAATCCACTAGGCCAGTATGACCGTTGATCATGCAGTAGTACTCGGCTCCCACAATGTAAGCAAACACCATAGCGCCAACAAAACCTCCTAGAGTTGTAGACTTTGGTAGTAGAATTATTGTTGCGATGATGAGGCCTACATAGGTCATGTACCTATAAGAGAAACACTTTTTAGATAAGTATTTAAGTGCCCCTATGAGACCCAACACCATATATAATATGACATAAAAAGCATACCTAATATAATGATAACAGGCTGTGTATACATATGGCAAATATTTATAAAAGCCCTACTGAAGAAAATACATAAAAATTAAATAATAGCAAAAATATAATAAATACTTTTGATCGTAGAACCCAAATCAATTGATTTTAGAATATTTCATTGTTAGCAGACAATAATTATGTATGACATAACAGAAAATAATTATATATTTTAATTGTAAGATTTGTAATGAGACAAATAGAACTGCATATTATATAAATTATATAAATTAGTACCCCACAACCAAAAAAAAAATGAATTACAATTTACCTACTCAACTACCAATGACCAATTCCTGTAATTCTTTATAACTCGTCATTTCTGCAAAAAATATGAAAACATTAAACAAAAAACTTTGATGTAAATTAAATTATACTAATTTATGTTTCCTCACCTTGTTGTTGCTAGTTTTTCAGACTGATACTCATCTTCCCTGTCCTCTATGCAAAATTCTCCTTTCTTAGAATAACCTTTAGCACATTTTCTGCAGCCATCAGGTCCATCGCTGTGGCAACCAGCACATGACTTGTCACAAGACATACATGTAAAAGAACCAAGAGAGTTCATGCAAAACTGGTCCTTTGAACATCGGTTAATATCATCACATTCATTAACATCTATGCAGCCTTCATCCACATCAAATACAAAGCCAGTCTTACAAGCCACACAGTCTTTCTGAGTTCCTTGACGGCAACCTCCTGAGCAGGACACATGGCACGGCCAACATGTCACAGATTTTTCATCTTTATTTGATACATAATAATTAATTGTACACTGATCACAATTATCTCCTGTATATCCAGTATCACAGAGGCATGTACCATTTCCTTTACGAGTGCCATCTCCTCTACATTTACCATGACCATTGCACAAGTTCTCATGATCTCCTGGGCATGGGGTACAGTCCTTGCCATAATGATGTTCTGGGCAACACACTTTCATATTTTCAATACAGATGTATGTGTATAAGTCATCGGATTCATCAGGATCTTGAGCCCACCACTGTTCAATAAATTCTTCAGCTTTTTCTGCCATAAGGTGACACTGACCTGAGTGCTTAGTATCCTTACAAATGCCGTCTTGTATGTCTATGAGCCGCATTTCGCTTCGTTTGTACGATTTCTTGAGTTTTTCTTCTTCCCATGCAGCATCGCCACCCTCATATTTGCCTCTCGCTGTCCTTTCTAGGCCTTTTTTGAACGATTCGATAAATGTTCGGCAAGCGTGACAGTCACCAACTTGTTTAGATGGAGTGAGTATGCCCGGATTAATTGCAGGAGGCTTCACACTGTTTATGACACTTGGCAAAACTACTAATAGTATAATAATTTTAAATACACTCTTTTTATTGTTCCCCATAGCTATAACCACCTGAAACAAAACAATTTTGGTACAATATGAACGCACTACACTTTTCATTCATAACACCGTCGTTTTCAATTAAAATTAATCAATTATTGACGACATAATATACCTGTATCGATCTCAGATAATTCTCGAAACACGGCACTTAACTGAATTAAAATCTTGTTAGTATCACACGCGGTGTATAATTAAATGCAAATGGGAATATTATTTAATCGCTGGCAAATAATAAAGATGTTAAAACTGACGTGTTTTCATCGTACTCGCCGCAGTTTTTTGACGTTTTTTCCGCTCAGCTGTTTGTTTGACATCGCCCATCGCCATAACGTTACGTTCCTTTCCACGAAGATCTTTTGAAACAAACGTTGACGTAAATAAACCTCAACTAAATTGAATACTGTACTTTAACAATTTTAAATACAAAATATTTTCATACGACATTTGTACATAAAAACGACATTATTATACCATCACCATCCTACACAACACACCCACATTGTAACTATATCCGTAAATGTGAGAGGAAACAAACATACATTGACCTTTTAATATTATTTCGCAAATTCCTGCCTTCTTTAAAACAAAGAACGCTACAAAACGTAATATAAATACTAACGCTATTTAAATTTGCGTTTGTTGTTTAAATTCTTACATTATATATTTTTAAATGATTGCTTCGTTTTGTTTCTATTTCACACCAAAAATAGAAGTCGAGAAATAATAACAAAACACACACACATGATATTTTTTATTTCAAAAGCATAAGCCTACAAGTCAATCTGCAGTCGACCACATGACAAGACATTGCAAGGTAAAAAAACACCAAGCCATGTCATCAATAAAAACACGATGAAAAACATGTGGGGAGGCGCGATCGAGTGAAATGATCGATTGTGGTCAAGTTAAATCGATGACTTCAATAAATAGCCGCCTTTACGCGAAAGAATCGACACAGTGATCAACTAAAAAGTATGCGTTATAAATTGAGTCGGCGAAGACCTTTGACGCTGAAATTGACATCATTGTATATCTTTTTCCCGTGTCTGCAATGCCTACTACAAATAGAAACCAAGACTAGAAATAACTCAACATAATATAACTAGTTATCAGCTTTATAACATCCTTGATTGACACATTTTTACTTAAAGCTGCAACCAATTCGTTAAAAGTGTGGTCACATTACAGTAATGTGACAACAAAATGCTTGCACCTGGCTTAGACACTTAATCTAATAATTCGCAAATTTCTAAAACGTGATGTATTGCAGCAATCCTTCCTAGGCCTGGAATGACTGCATAGAATTACCATTACCATATAATATAAATAGCGACTTAAAGGCATCATTCATTTCCCTTTGAATTGACGTTCGATCGCCACGATCATCCTCATAGCAAGCAATGTAATAGCTAATTGTGATTACGTTCTTCAATAGCTATGAATAGGTAAAGCTTTTTGCTTTTATTGGAAATTTATAAAAGGCCAGGTTTATGAGAAAACTGCTCTTATATAAGGGATGTAAATATTAGACCAGTAATGCAATCGGTTGCCTTATAAGAAGTTTAATTTTATGTTTCATTTGTTATAACGGACACAAAATCCTTTATGTGGACATCAGAACTACTAAGCTACCAATAAGGATGTCTTATGTATGATGTAATTTCAAACGTATTTCTTTATAAATTATGCTAATTTTATGATTCTTGAAAAAATAACGTTACTAAATATATTTTTTTAAAGTATATAATAAAAACAATAGTCAGTAATGCAATCACTTCACACTAAGTGCGTGATTATATTATTAGGAAGGCCACACAAAGGGTACAACCCATTACCTTCCATAATAGAGTTAACATTTCGCTAAATTAGCCACAAAACTATGTAATTAAGCCCTTACTTTTTATACTTATATACTTATCACCATGATCGTAGCCAGCCGTGGGGTCAGGGTGGGGCAGCAGTCTTAAATCATATGTAATTAGCAAACTGTACCCACGGTATTCTTCTATAACAACCTGTATCTTTGTTTATAATTCGAATTATCCTAAATACTTTGTTATTGCTCACCTGCCTAGTACTTTACCTAGATAATTTATTTTTTTAGAGTTGGTTAGGTACCTGACAGGTTAAAGCCAGGGTGGGGCAAGCGCCCCACTCTGCCCCACCGTGGCTACGCCCATGCTTATCACAGTGCATAGATATAGGTACCACATCGAACACTTATCACCGGTATCGCGGCCCTGCTGATAGTTAAAATACCTTTCTCCCAGGTCAATGCTAGTCTGTACTAGGCAACTATTTAACAGCCTCGCAGACAAAAGACAAATGTATAATGTATACGTAATTACACCGGCATTAATACTTGCATAACTTCCTGCTTTCACCGTAACAAAGGCTATTTCTCATTCGGCAAACTTAGTACGTGCGGTCGGAGAAATGGTGGAACTATGGGTTTTAGAACAAATAGTGATGGGTTTGTATGACTACTAGCGCCATATACATAGTGTGGTAAAGTTGCTTCTTGAATCGCGAACATTGTTGACTTGGCTCGCACGGCCGACAATAAAATGCGCGTATGCAAGATCATTTAGAGCTTGGCTTTGGAGCCAATGTCGAAATGTTTAGACCCTCTGAACTTTGAGGTTTTGCGGAACGTGTAAATAAGAATATGTAATAGTTATTACCGTAATATTGTATCGATATATCGTGCAACCCGTTTCGTGTTAATGTGTAAATCGTAATTAAGTAAAGTTATATTAACTTTCATTACAATTTTTTCCTCAATTTCACTTTTAATTGATGATGTTCATTTCAATTATTTACTTAGTTTATTCCTTTGTAATTACTGAATTAAAAATAATTAGGTAATTTCTTCCTTCAGTGATCAGTCACATGTAGTATGTACAGAGATTTCGCGTATCGATACCTAATCTACGAAAATTTTATGTCAGTGGTATCCACATTAAATATGAAAAGTTAAAGAAGTGAAGAAACTGTGGTAACTGCTAGGATCGTAGAAAGTGGAAAGCGAGTCTCTGCCAACTCCTGTGGGAAACTAGCGTAGCGCTATGCAAATTAAATTAATATACATACCGGAGCCAACTTAAAATACTGCGGCTTTGCATCATCAAGAGTTTGTCTGAACGCACCAATTTAAAAAACAATTTGGTTAATTGGAAAAGTAACTTTCTGCTAGATTAATCTGTCTTTAAGGTCAATTAGCATGAAGCTGTCTGTATCTTCAAGGATCGGATCGGTACCTAACCACAAAGATCAATGAATCTTCTAAATAAGTGATGTCATTCTCTATAAAATATTTCATAATAACTAACTTGTCACACAGTTATATAGAATATCAGATTGACCAACACCCTACGGGTTTCGAAGTAGCTATCGACCTAGATCCAGGACACGAGGTAACATTCTAAACCAATAAAGCGAAACTAGTTTCCAGTAACGTCGTAACATAACAGAAATGGGACGTGGTGACAAATTGAAACATACATAGCGTTCATTTCTGTACCGCATTGGAATATTGGATTTGCTTTATCACTTGATAGCCTTCTTTCACATTCATTTAGATATAATATACAATATTTTTGTCCAAGGATAAAATAAAATATTGTTTCAAAAATATAATATATGTGACTGTCGGGTGTTAGGTGTTGGATTTTGGTTGTTAAATAGATATATATTTATGTTTCATTATTCAAATCAATTTGTTCGATTGGTTACAGATATAAGATGCTCAGGTTATGCGAGACAAACACTTTCGTAACAAAGTTTCCAAACGTCTATTATAATTATGTTCGTTCCAGAAGATACCTAATATTTCAATGAAAGTTTACTAGAAGTAATGGACCACCTACAGGTTTTCAAAGGTTACAGAGAAGAGAGAGAGAATTTTCAGAGAATTTTTAAGTTTTTAATAAATATTTTACTAAGCGCAAAAATCTACCTTATCAAACTGCCAAGCTTTTCATACCATGTTATTTGAAAAAGACTAAACAAGTCATTTGGTAATGAGTATGATTTAAGACATTCCAATACAACTCAACCAAACTAATACCTACTGATATAATAATAGTAATATTCTTACAAAATAAAATATTAAAATCAAACTTGAATGCAACGTCGTTGCCTCACATTTCGCTTGCGTTCCATTATATTTTTTCTTTTTATTTAATAATGGTTTATCGTATTAATACAATAGTATCTGGCCTACGCCCGGCGCGAGCAACTTAAATCTTTTTCCTTTTGCATAGTCACACGAGTGTTTTAAAAACGAAAAAAGTAAGATAGGTACCATGAGTTGTACCTAGGTTGTGTGTTTCGCGATATCCACGCCTGCGCAATAAAAAACAACTTTTAAACAAACGTACCATGATCGGTATTTAAAGGTATCGGTCATTCAGAAGGTTTAAAAATAGTATTTGTGTTCACTTTTACAAAAAAACATACATTTAACAGATTTTCTATGTAATAAAATACCTATTGTTAACCTAATCGGTTACAGCTGATTACAGAATTATAAAGTGTGTTATGGAGTATGACCATTATTACAATTGAATTAATTTAATTATAAATTATTTTTGAATGTAAATTTAAATTAATCATATTTCAATAAAGGACTGTCTCGGTGGCACAGTTATACTACGGATTGCACAACTGAGGTCTCGGATTTAAATCCGGGGTCGGGCAGAATGAAATGGGATTATGTATTTAATTCCTTATCAGCCCTAAATTTGTGCCCGATATGGTGATAGGCTCGCCCCCATCTTGCTTACAAATTCTGGGAAGAATTAGTTGTATATTCTCATAAGTCTTGTAGTAATAAGACTTGATTCTCGCGTGACATTTGATTTCAAAATATAAGAATACTGTAAGACATGCAGGAATCTCCCGTTAATGTTGCAAAGTAGACATGTCATAATAGCATTTAATTTTGAAGCATCATTCGTACGGAGGTGTTAGGAATGAATAGCGGAGTATTTTGAGTGCTTTCTGTTTATACAGAAATTAACACTAGCTATGAATTATTCAATCTAACAGTCGAGATATCAATGAGTAAACATTTTGAAGTGTTAGGCACTTACAGATTTTATAGGAAAGACATTTCTGTGTCAAAAATCCAGACAAAATATCGTCGGAATATGTTCTTAAATGATTCTCTACTTTGGATCTCGGTACCCAAGTAAATAGCCAACTGCCAAGTAAATATAAGTTAGTTGTTACCTAAAAATGGCATAAATACGTGTATATAATATAGGTATACTTTACAAAAAGAAGAATAGTCTACTAACAAAAACACTCTGCATTATGTAAAAAAAAATATAAACCACCCAGATACAATTAAAATTATCTCAAATCAGTAAATTAAGTTTGAAATATAATTTTCATAGTCATTCCACGTTCATGGAAGCTACGCTACCGACTATTATCGAGTTATGAGATCGGACAATCGATGAGAGATTAGCTGCAAGGAAGATGTATAGTCATCTCTAAGACTTTTTAATCAGATCTACCATTTTATCTAATTAAAAATCGAATGTAAAAAGATTTTGAATATTTCGCCGTAGTAACAGCTTTTATTAGAAGCAGGCTGTATGATTCTAATTATTTGCCGAAGAAATTATTTTAAAAGTATTTCGGGGTATTTTAAGTAGTAATTATTATTAATTCGTGTTTTGATTAGTCATTAGACTTAATTTTATTTTTATCGAAACTCTATAAAATGATTTCAATTAACTACAGCGCAGGCCAAATTGGTTCCCTGCCGATGACTGTGAAGAGATAATCAGCCTGTGACAGTCTACTTGATAACGGATAAACTTACACGCGTTAAACTAGAAACAAGGAAATATATGAATCCACATTTAGGTACCTTTCAAAAACTGGAAGTGACAAGACCTCCATTCAGATTTATATTCAAACAATAAAATAAAAATGGTCGCTGTCAGCTACAGACCTTGTAAAGATTTCGAAATACCGGATTTAAATAAAATACGTTCGATAAAAATCTGAGTCTTTTGTGATATGGAATATTTATCAATTTTTTTATACTTCCAAATTATGTCGTGGGATGCGAGATTAATCTGCATCGTTTATTAAAAGACTCAATTAATACATTATCAGAGTAAAATGTTATAACTATTATAAAGGAAAAGCTTATTTCGATTTATTTCTGACTAAGGTAGCACAATTTTAGCTTTTCCTACTGGAAAGAAATTACGATCTTACTTATTATAATCGTTCACGCAAAAGAAAGATATATCATTGGGTAGGTAAGGAAAATTCGTCTAACCACCAGAAATTGGTTTCAAATTTATATGACCATGTCGTCCGACAATTATTGCTTTAAACAAAAACAAATAAAATAAACGACAAATTACTTATTTAAATCCTTTTAAATCAATGTTGTAAAATACATTGTTAGCCAAGGCCCGAGTTGAATCATGACATATGACGTCACCGCCACAAATGCCAACCAGCCGCGCAAAGCAGCGACAACTCCCTATAAGCGCGATTACTTAGAGTAAAATAATATCTAGAAGGAGCACCCAAACTTTAAAAACGTAGAAAGAATTGGTGGTGCTCGGACACTTTTCTGCCCTCCTTGTGGTTGACATTTGACAGTATACATACACAAGAAATTTTTGAATATGAAAAATAAAAAAATATGCTTAGCGCTATTGAATTCCATTCAAAATCGTCTCGGACTATTTCGTATTCGACTAATAAATAAATATACTTTGGGTTACCAACAGCATAGCTGCATTTTTTTAATTAAATAATAAGTTCAATTTCACGTAGACGAATTAAACGAACTCTTTCATAATATAGCAGTGCTGTTAACATTATGACCAAAAATTCTTCGTTTTCGAAGACACAAGTGTATGACAGTGCTCCCTCTAGGCATTATGTACTCTATGCACGATTAATAGCGAATCTATGAAATTGGCATGAGAATAGTGTGGTCGGTTTTTTTTTTTCATTGTTTGTTTCGCCCGCTTTGCCGAGGATGTCTGTTTAATGAGCACGATTTATGTTTTTAATGCCAAAGTTGTTTTTAAAGTTACTTAATGTCGGTGTTTTTAAAAATAACATAGAGTATGACGAAAGGTTTTATAAGTCTCATTTATCCCACAACCATATATGTGTTGCATGGTTTTAGGTTCGATTCCCAGCATTGGACAGTCCACTTTGTATTTTTCTGTCCCTGAAGACATGATTAATCAAATGGCTGGAATATTTGTATTCCTACTATTTACTTCTTGGTGATGACGTAACGATATAATGATACATTTGCATTCCTGTGGTTAACAGGTATCATTGTCACACACGTGCAAGACAAATAAATACAATATTTGTAATCAACAGTCATTCATGTATTATCATGTTATTTTGTTGCAAACTTCTATTTCTTATGCATATTATGCTTATAGAATACAAGAGACTGGGGTTTTGGCGGGAAAATCGTAGGAACTACATATAACTAACATTGTATTGTCAGTAATTTGCTGCTTTAAAAAGTTTTAATGCATAAAGTAGAAATCATTTTACTTATTCAATACAGTTCTATAAAAGTGCACAAATAATGTGGAGTTTAAGAAAGAGTGTCGTGCGTGATTAATTCAATTTTTTGACACCGAGCATTGAAGCTCGGCGAGTCTCAGGGAATCTAAGGGTCTGACTAACCCGACGAAATTAATCACAAAGTTAAATCGGAAGAGTTGGAAATAAATTATTGTCGACCTCGCTCTATAACAAGGCGGGTTAAAACTATATATGGGTTTCAACTTTCAAGATTTAACATTTATAAGATCCTATGATTTACACATACTCAACATATAACACGATAGAATCAACATGTCCTGCGGCCCGCGACATGAGCAACGTGCTAACAACTCGGATGTGAGTTGTGACTAAGTTCGTGAATGTATTATTTATTCACTTGTTATTCATTGTTACTGCCAAGCAAGGTCCACGGCTTAGACAGCCACATATTTGTTTATTTACATCACAAGAAATACCGAGGATGGTTTCAATAAATAATCGGTTACGGCAAGTATATTTTACGTCCTTCTGAATATAAGTTATGTTTTAAAAAAGCATTATAGAGAGTACATATTTTATTTAAATTATTATTAAAAAGGGACAAAAAACTAATGCGAATAAAGGTGACATCATTGCCATGCTATTGAATCTCCAAAGAAAATCCCAAGCAGGACATGAAGCGAATATCGACCATATTTTTTGACAAATCTAATAAACCTAACAAAGCACCATTACACATATCAGAATCCCACAAAGCACACAATGGCTAAATAAATTACATTCCATTTTGCAAAATAAAAAGCAAATCTTGCAATTTTACAACGCGATGTCTCCATTCCGCTTCTGAATACTAAAATGATTTTATCGATGCGAAACACAAATAAAACCGCGAGTTTACAGCTTACGACGTACGTAAAACGGAATGGCACAATAATTCCCGCTCAGCCAAGAAGCTTATACCCAAATGGAGATTGCATTCCGTATATAAAAGTGAAGCACAAAAATTTGACCTCGAATGACGTTGCGACTGATTGCTATCCTTTTCTTTCGAGTGACAATGAATGAAACTTTTTGTTCATTCATTGTCACTCGAAAGAAAAGGATAGCAATCAGTCGCAACGTCATTCGAGGTCAAATTTTTGTGCTTCACTTTTATATACGGAATGCAATCTCCATTTGGGTATAAGCTTCTTGCGCTCAGCGATATACTTGCCGCCAATATTTAAATTTAATGGAGCTTGGTAGTGGGCGCCACTCGCCACGATTCGCCCACGAAACTCTGAAACCTTGTGATGGCTTGCGTAATGCAGGTGTTTTGGTGGGTGTGTTTGTCCTGTTCATTCAGTTTTCTAATGTTTTGTAATAGCTAGGTCAATCACAGTTCCGCTTCGAGTTTTATCCCGCGACCCGAGGATGTATCAATTTTGTCCCGATTGATAGTCGGGTCTCAATTAATAACTCATGTAGCAGTGCAAAATCCTTCGAATATATTCTACATCAGTCGAGATTAGATATCACCACTTGTGATTACGTAATCATTTGCAGGCAGACCACTCCGATGCGCGCTTGTTCCGATTTCTTTTTCGCAAAAGTGGTAAACCTGCTAATGGCCTGTAACGTTTTGTTTTTAAGGAGGTTAATAATCGGTGCCATCGGTATCGAAAGAGAAATATTTTATGACTAAGAACCAATTTGTAGTTATAATACATACTTTTAATTCCTGTCTTAAACGATTATAGCTTTTATTTACATATATAGTTACATCAAAAAATTTTCAAGATAAACCCTCTCAACATATTGACTAATTAAAAGCTAACTCTTAGGAATTCTTTCGATCATCATCATAAATAAGTACAGACTTGATCAATTTGTAAGTGATGCAATTAATTATATTTTTCTCCGAGATTCCAGATGCATAATATCACAAGCAATAATTTATCACCTCCAAATTTTCTATTTCATTTGTTTATGACCATCTGCTTCGATGTTAACTACTACGTAGGGCTAAGTCACGGTTAAAATGTAACATGCAGAAATAAAAATGATTTATAACACACCTGTGACATCCAAATCATTTAAAAGTGATTATAGACGGAATAACACTAACCAGTAAGTACTGAGCAGGGTGTTCACAAATAAGTCACGTCGCAACATCCTGCGATGCGAGCCGTCCGCGTCGCGACGCTTACAAAAACGGTCGGTGCGGCTAATCGTCGGTCATCGCTCCCATAGCTCCTACAAATATGTTTTATTCACCAAAAAACCTCAACCTCTTTATGACAAAGATTTTATCCAGTTGACGTTTTAGTTGAGGCGGTTTTTGGTCAAGTCCATGAGGTAAGTTTTTGTGCTGTATGTTCGATGGCAGTGCAGGGTTGGATGAAGGCTTTTTGAACGTATAAATTATCCTTTATTCATAAGGATTCGCAGTTTGGAAATGTCGTTAATATGAGCTGACTTAAAACAATTATTCATAGACATCAAAATAGCTATTTATTAGCAAATTCACGTTAATATGTCCGAGAACGTAATTCATTTTAACGTTTATGTGGAATAAGGAGGTATGAAAGTATACGTACTCATGGAATCACCGTCCACTTCAGAGCACATGTTTCTAATAGTATGGTTATACATAGCCCCAGTTTAGCCGATTTAAATATCAGACTTCATCAATTAACATATTAGCATAGATGGTGTAAGTCCTTTGGCGTACAAATGTGTGACTGTCAGGCAAAATACTATGAAGTGTTTCTCTATTTAACAAATTGATTGTTTTTTTTTTAATATAAACAACAAACAGGTATACTAATACTAAGATCTAATATACAAATTAATAAAATGGGAAAGGGGAACACCTGTTGCTAATATTTTAACAACCGCATGAAAACCAATTCGCACGCCAAAAGACCGTAGTCTATTTAAATCGTCAATTCCGTTATATAACGTCACAAATATTAGCAAATTAATTCTAAAAAAAAACAAACAACAAACTTTAGTAAAGGGTGGATCTTAATTTGAGCTATATTTAAGTCCTCACAACACTTAACTGGTCATATAAATATCACATTCAATTTTTCATTTTTATTCATGCATGCGTCTGACAATGTATCTTTAATTTAATTAGTAAGTATAGATTCGTTTGGTATAAGTTGAATGTTAAAAATCAATCAATCAAAACTGAATGTGGACTCGTTTAACAATAACGATGTAAACGTTTCGTTTTTTGCCTTGATAATTGCCCATATAAATTGATAAAAAATATTACTAATACCAACGTGCAATACAGTCTGTTTGTTTTACTCCTGGCTCCGATAAGTTCAACTTTTACTATGTAGATCAAAGCAATAAAATAATGTAAATTATTATTTGAAAATTACATAATTATTGCGATCATAATTTTATAACCAGAGCTCCAAGCAATTAAGATAAAATAAGAACTACTTAAATCTGTTATTAAATTATGGGGTGCCAGGAATTTGTGCCCAATATGGCACCCCATAGGTTCGCCCCTATTACATCGTGGGACCGAATATACAAGGCGGAATATCAAAATGTATGTCCTGGTTTCTTTGCTATTCCTTCTGGAAAAACCGCGTGAGCTTAACTATGTATTAATTTTTATGCGTTTTTTTAAACGTGCTGCTAAGATTTTCAGATCCTAACAAAACCCTGGAAAAATAACACATTTTAATTCACTCATAAATTGAAATATCCGTCCTAGTATATAATGACCAATAATCAATAAAATGATCATCACTATCCACAATAAATAAAATAAAACCACGTGAATATAATTTCTGGCACAAACGAATCCAACGAGACGAATTGTGATTCGCAACCTTGTACTCTGACTGTTTGGACGGCACTTTTTGTGTTGCTAATAAATAATTCATTGGTTCTTCATAATTACATGTTATGTGTGCAATTTAGCAGTGAATAGACGGTTTCAAGCAGTAAATGAGATTACGTTAGTTTTTGCTCGACACTGGGAGTTGTTATTGTCTTGAAAAAGAAAGTTCATCTTACATTTTCTAGGTTCACGTGAACGCAAATTTTGAATTAGTTAAGTGGCCTCAGTTGTGTAACATTTTAAAAAGTGAATATAATTACTTTACCCAGCATTTTGTCTACGATAACTTAACAGCTACATTTCTTATTTTGCATGGCAATTTTAATTAATTTTCGTTCAGTTTAACCTGTGTTATGTTCAGATTAATACAGATGAAAAGATTGATCTAATAAAATACTAAATCCATTTTTTTTCATACAACGTTACCCAACCATAGACAAAACTTCAATCGATCATAGATTACCAAATAATTATAAAGGTCGTATATCACAGTCACATCCGCAATAATCGTCCATCAATAATCGATTTTTTGGCAAAACAAGTTTCTTTATAGTATAAAGAGGTAAATTGTTACGTGGAACATGAGTCGTTTCACTGTATGCACAAGTGGCAACTAACACATTGCCTAATTTAGTCTGTTCCACATTCAACATACTTGCATTAATTTGAACATTTACGTCGTTTTCACGTACCTATGTTTGTATAGAGCTAAGAGAATACGCAGCTTAATTAATAAACTATAACTGTGAAGGAAAACATCGTAAGGAAACCTGCATAGTATAGCGATTTGTTAGTTTCTATAGTATGTAAAAGTTCTGAAACCCGTACTAGGCCATCGTGGTGGACTATATGGCCTAACTACATTCAATCGTACTCTCGATTGTAGATGAGAACCGTGCCCTAAAGTGTGACGTTTATGAGCAAACACAATAAACTGCTTTAATGGTGATTCCTTTGCGCTTAAGTTACCTACAATTGAATCAAAATAACCACATTTCTAAAGATTTTATGGTAGTCTTTTATTCGACAATTTCTATAAGTATCTTATACTAAGCAGATAACCAGTTGTTAAATCATTTATCTTATTATTTAAGCTTCACAAAATCCATTACTCAACATGCCTAGCTCAAAAATCAATACTAAAGTCTGCGCTATTTGCAAAAACCTGATTTTACCCTTAGCTAACTAATAATGGGTAATATAATAAAAAAATAATTCATAAAACAATAACTGGCATATCTCAGTTTTCAGTAAAGGCGAGGCGCGTGAGAGCGCGCGCGGCCGGCCGACAAATTCCTCACAAACAAAGAGTACAGGCACAAATCACTAAACACATCGCCCTCCATTACCTTAGTACACGGTGTTATTTGCCTAAGTGGTTCGATGCCAGGTAATAAGTTAGAAAGAATGACCTGCACGGGAACGCATTCAGGGACCAGGAATTCTAGATTATATTTATGATTCTTTTAAAATGACGAAATGACGCGGATATTTCGACATATTAACATTTTAAGGTCGATTTGTTCGGTTTATAACCAACAAACCCGGAAGAAATAATTCTGAAATCTTCTTTAAACTTTACAGTGATAAGCGTAAAACACGCCAAAGTTTACCTTAGAATAGACAATAGCATTTATTAATATGTTATTGTTAATTTATTAATTTTACGATGAATTCCAAAACTGCTTATTAAATTAATAATAAACATTCAAAAGGGAAATAATATTTAATAGAAAACATAATACTTTCACCAACGGACTTCCCTTGCCGGTTAATTACGACGAAAATGTATGTTTATAACATTACAAAATCAATCTTAATTTATGCTTCCTTAGCAGTAACAGTAGGCTATTCCTAAAACTCAATTGTTCCCAAACAAAATAATATTAATTTAATTAATTAATATAACGGTGGAGGGAAACATCGCGAGGAAACCAGCATACAATAGCGATTTGTTAGAATTTATATGGTATGTAAAGTCCGCTAACATGCACTAAGCTAGCGTGACTATAGGGACATAGGGACGTATATGATCTGATAGATAAATTATTATTCTTTAGTTGTGACTGAATAGTCCAAACCTCACAATCCCACTCCATCCCTGGCAAAATTAGGAACAATAGCCGTAGGTTACTGTCGGGCCCACGACACCTCGGGGCTAAGCGAAAACGTGGTCTAATCTCGGTTCGAATTACCATCGGCTATCGGCACACCGCAATCATTGTGGCTCCATTACAATTATATTCACATTTAAATAATGCTTTACTTTCGTAGAAGCGTAAAAAAGTTACAAAAAGTTGATAAGATAATTTATATTTCGGGTGTTTTATTTAAAAGTGATTTATGAAGCGATTTTGGATACAGTTTGAAGGTTGAAGTTTGAGTAGACTAATTAAGTGCAATTTAGAAATTAAGACATTGTACTTTTGACCCCAAGTTATTTGCTGTTCAGTCTCAATATTCAATAAACAGTGGTTGCAATGCCTTCAAAACACAAAAAAAAACATTACACACTGCCTCATAGCGGCAGAAATAGAAGCGAAGGAACGAACCTGTAAAGAAGCTAGGATTTAATTTTGTTTCATTTTCACATAAAGCCTACTTCGAACAATGGCTATGAATACTTTTCTACGACGCAATTGTGTGGCTCACCGTAGTTCGATATGACTTGACCGATTAGTACCAAACAAATATTGGTATCGCCTTTAGATATTTGTCTGGGCTTTTATCCTCATACATGTGAAAATGTCTCTGTAAACGCACCCGTACAGTTGTTATAATATTGGAGTTTAAAAGTATGTCGATGCATAATGAACGGCCATATTGCGTGTAGAGAGTAGAGCAAAAGAAAAACAAACATGAATGTTGTAATAAAAGTTTATTTAATAAAATTAGCACTTGCACGCAAATTCACTTAAGCGCTGAGCACCTATAATGACAATAGTTATTGTAAAACGAAAAAGGTACAAACTTGTATTAAATTACATATTTATTACAAGGCATAAAGGGGAAAATAGCAAACATTAACCAAATAACATGGTGCAAGAGCGTAATTTGTTCAAATATTAATATTTTTAAGGTAATCTTGTAGAAAAAATATAAACAAGATATAAATTTTACAGTGTCTTAAATTAGACCTTAGTGCAAATGTATACTAGCAAGGATTTCAGATTGGGCAATTTATGTTTGTAAAACGCACCTACAAAAGAGTAATGTAACTTTGAGCCAAAGAACTTAACCGACGAACACTAAAATTAGAAACAATACGTCACTCCCGATAGTTTCTCTATTTTGCTACTAATAAATCATCATTTTTCTATCAATTACTTCTTTCGTCATGCGTAGTAACTTGTTGTTCTTGAACATAACCCACACAAGCTAGTCACATTGCAACCGCGAGTCGCGTCGCCCTTCACCAGCCTACATAGCCATAATTCTTATATCACCGGTCAGTCCCTTGTTTGTTATGCAACAATGCGCATCATGTGCTAATAACCCTTCCAAGTCACAGTTGCAGCTAAGTCCCTTGAGGTGCAACTGTTCCTCCACCGGTAAGAGACGTGGGGCAAATAGTTTCGTATGATTAGGAACTTTGCTGTATTTAATAATATTTGCACTGTTCACAAGGAAAAGTATCACACCACTATGTGATAGTGAATCTAAAATACTTTTTGCTCGTAGGTAAATGTATACTTATATCTGATAGTAGATAGTAAAGCAAAAAAACCTGTTCAATTAGTTTTGCTGTAAGGATCTAATAGGGGTTGTAAAACAGTTTTATAAATTAATCGTGAGGACAACAAAAGTCCCTGTTGGTGTACTGTTTAACTCAAGCAAAACTACCAAACAGCAACGCTAACAAGCAGTAAATTCACAACAATTTTGGTTAAATCAGAAACTCGCAGTAAAAATCTGCGCGTTCTAAGCGTATCTTTGGGTGTGACATTGAAAAAGGCGGGAAGTGAGGTGCGAGCCGGTGTTTTTTTGTTGTTCTAGCAACGAATTCGGCGACACGGTCCGCTGCCCACCCTGTTATTAAGTTTTGAGAATTACGTTATAACAATTTAACACACTCGTTCCTTTTGGCTGGAGCGGCATGCGCTTGCCCACCTGTCAAAATTTGAAGCCCGAGGCATCTCGATTCAAACAAGATATTAACAAAATACTGATATGGTACCACGTACAATATTTTTCACGAATGCAGACGGTAAATTAAGAACCTTATGGATTTAATTTCTATTTTGGGTGGTATGACACAACTCAATAAGTATTACTAAAAAAACAGCAAAATACAAGTAACCATGACAAGGATGGCGAGCGTTTAATCAAAACAACAAAAACCATTAGATATGAAATCCCTTAGATTTTAGAAAAAAGATCTATTTAGATTACATCACTATGATCGATAAAAATATGAGTAGGTAAGTACAAAAAGTTATGCAAAACTTTGCAAAAACTATATTTGCTATTATAAATTCTCATTATTATAATGTATGATGATGATAGGATCCAAGGAATTAAGAAGAAGAAGAAGAACCTAGAAAGATCAAAATGTCCCTAAAATGGAAATTCAGTGACTGAGGTGACATTTTTACTCATACCAAATCAAATGCGGTAAAATATCTAAAAAAAATGGCGGCTGTAAAAAACGGTGACAAAAAGCTATCGATGGATCCCAGCGGGGCGCGCGCTCGATAACTCTTGAGCGCCTAATGATGCATCAACTATCATATTCGCAGGAATAATAAACATGTTTTTGTTGGCTCACAACTCAGTTTGGTCCATTTTTCTTTACGCTTTCATGTGAGAACGCACTCGCTTTGTAAAATTAGAGCGCGCGGCCATTCTACTCTATTATTTATGGATCCTATTAATGTTGTTGACAGTGTGATATATGACGTTATAATTATGAGGGACGTTATAAAAATATTCTTGTTAATTTGATGTCAATTCCAATTTTCCTCAGTCCATCCTCATGCGAAGCAAATTGTGTCCGCAAGCATAATTCTCGAAGATGAAAATAAAATGGATTTTAAGGAAACCCTTAAAATCCATTAAAAAAAGTATTTCTAGGTATTTCGTCTCTTACGTTTATCTTATAGTATGTTTTTTGTAGGTTTTCCAATTGGAAAACAATTTTTGAAATGTATTTCATAGTACAATGTACAAATACTTTAATCCAATCCAATCTTTAGTAATTTAATCGCTAAAATTCTATCAAAGAAAGTAAAACTTATTTACTGACCCATTAACGTTATAATAAAATTAAACGACACAAGACACTAGCATTCCATTACAATAGTTAAAAAAAAACAGAGAAACGCATTCCGTTTAACACAAACATAATAAAATTACAAAAGTTATTTGTGCGTTGATTTAAAAAATAAAAGAGGTTTGACATCGGCCTGAAAGGCTATAAAAACCACGGGCTACTGTAAGTAATTTCACGTTAAAAAGAGGACCGAAAAATCTCATTACCATCTCAGGTTAACGGCTCACTCCTCTCGGAATTAGTTTGGTTAATAACGAGAGAATAGTCAGGCTTTTATGGTTTTACCTTATAACGCAAGTTTAGAGCGTGCGCCGACCGAACATTCCATTTAAATGCCTATAAAATGTTGATGGGGTTCTAGTTGGTAAAGAACAATTAAAATCGAGTCGCCTTTCTTTTTTGTTTTCACAGGCACACGCTACACTGGATGCATTGGGAAAGGATATTTTTTAACGAAACTAATTGTTATCCTACTAATACTATAGAGGCGAAAGTTTGTGTTTGTTATTTCTTTACGCTTAAATTACTGGGCTTATGTTGATAGCTTATGTTCATATGGTATAGAGGCTGATATACTTGATAAACAAATAGACTACGTAATCCCGAAACAATATAGTGCTCCCGTGGGATGCATGGAATTTAAATATATTTGCAACTCTTTGAACTCAAATGCATAGGACAGGATAGAGCAGAAACGGGAAAGAGAAGATATAATTACATTCTTTGAATCATGGGACATAATGACACGAAACAAGGCGCGATGTAGCGGGAAAAAGTAGTGTAGAAAACGGCAGTCATGTTGAGTTTAAATATTAAATAGTACGCGAAATAATGTTTTTAATATGGACTGGAAATTATTTGCAAGCAGGGCCGGGCTTCAGTTTGTTTTATATTTGAATGTTTAATAATGATTCGCGATCAGATCAACCTTAACAACAATGAATTAAATTTGAAACATTAAACAATAACATTTTACACCACTTACGAAAAATTCAAAAACAACATTCCAAATCAAACTTTGCATCAAAAGTGAACATTTCAAATAACTTTAAGAAGTTATTTTTAAGGTTATAGTCTTGACTTTAAGCCTCTCAGCTTTATGGACACTATTATAAACTGCAACGATATGCTAATGTGATAATTGAGAGCCTAAATATTCAAACACAAACCAGAAAACTGGCACCTGAATTTACCGGCTCTTTTCGTCATTTCGAAACAGTAGGCAATGCATCTTCAAATACTTTTAGTTCGGCCCTCACATTTTCTGTTTCTTCATTAGCATCAATTTTCGGTGTTAATTTCCCGCCGCATCCGCGTCTTGGATCGAGATTCCCGCCATTTTACAATCGACGCATCCGGAACTCTTGTAATAGGCGCATACCGTGGCCCTGTGAACGCGTCAAACGCACTCGGAATAGCTGAGTGGCCGCCATTAACGACGCTTTCGTGGTGATGCCCATCGGTAAATTATGGCTTTGTTTATCGCCTCAAACGCGATTAGCTACACAAGTTTTTTTTTAATTGAGGCTAAGGGATAGTGGTGTGTGTTCGATTACGATCAATTTCAATATTTAGGTAAAGTGATCGTCACAAAAAATTAAAAAGCTTTTTTGAGTTCTGTTTTGTAACATATTTTTAGCAAATATTTTGTTTCAACATAAATTACATTATTCCTTTCAGGAAACAAGTAAGTACAAAGCAAAACTACTGCCTGAAGAAATAAGGAATTCCTAAAAAATAAAATAGTTTTGTGTCTGTTTATCCTACCGGCCACGTCAATATTTATTCCAACGTCCAGCTACCGCAACACATAAATAATGGCAAAAACAAAAGGATGCACAAACGTGAGTTGAAAGACGACTCACCGCCGACAAATGGAACCTGAGAGTGGAACTCATGTTACACACCTCAGTAGCCATTATTCACATGATATGCGGCATGCGCAGTAGTCTCCTTCACGACGCATCTTCACACGAGACTCAATTCATAATAAATATTACATAGTTGACTACGGAAACTATAGTAATCTTTGAAGAGTTCCCGAGAATTCAGAAAATGTCGGAACACTGCCAGTAATCATGAGATTTCCTGACCATTCACGCTTTTACACATCGAATGCGTTTTAAATCCATGATTTCTAGTGACTTCACACACGGTTGGCCAATGCCAACCTGATCAATATCACGACATTGATTTTTAATCTTTGGTTTTGAGCACTTGCAGCAAGCCAACTTCCTAATTTAACTATTAATTTCTAATCCTCACCATACATTAGTAATTTTCCCGGAGGCATGACTATTAAGCAGTTCTTTTGGGTTAATCTACTTATAATGGGAAGTTTTATTAGCAGGGCGGGCTAAGTTTTAAGGCACACATTTCCCCGAAAAGGTTGACGTCAGACATAATTAGCCAAACTAATATATAACTTCCATAAATCACATTGCTCCGCCTTCATAAGAGCACGAAATAATAACAAGTAAGGCGATGCAAAGAAGTTGAAAGAATTACCTAAAGTCAGATAGGATGCTAGCCGTATCTTGTAGATACACCCATATAGCATTAAGCAACGCTTATTATTGTATGCCATTGAAGAAGATGAGGAAATAACGAACTTAACCTACTTGTCACTATCAAGAAAACTTACTTGAGTTTGGATTCAAATAGAGCACTGACCATGTTTAATAGCAGACATCACCACTGCGCCGCGACAAGGCGACCACTGACGACACCAAAAAACCGACTGAAGCTTGCTTTCATTTTGACATTGGCAAAGTTAGTTTCTGCAATTGGGCCTCAGCTATCAATCTTAATTGTGCCTGATAGCTAATTTATTACAAGTATAGATTTTAATTACAAGTATAGATTGCATATACCTAAACTTACAAAGAAGTAATAAACTAGCACGGAGCATTAGGGCAGATATTCTTTCGTTAACTTGAGGGATGAACTGTATAAATCATAGATAATATAAGCCTGAAATTTTAATATATCGATGTTATTGGGCAATAATATCCGTGCCGTATTGGAGTCTTGCCTAATGCGCTTTAACCAAAATTAGAAGCCATTACAGTGCGTGGGCATGGGGATTTTGAAGGTATACCGCCGCTATTAAAACTAATTTATAAACATGAATTAAAGAGTGTTTAACAATGTAATGGTAAAGAATAAGGATAAAAAATCATAGGTAATTATTATTTTGTACGGATTTTTTTTATTAGCCATTAGAACAGAAAAATCTTCAAGCCACGTAGAAATATCCAATAATACAATTTAAAATAGATACCTACATTTCTACACAAATATACAAAAGGAAACAAACTAAATTCTCATAATGACAATAAAAGTAAATTACACCATAGACTGCACACATTTCAAAACTTAATTACACACCACAATTTGTCTATGGCCACGAATCGGGTGCAATCAAATCGGTGAGGCAACAATCGACGCGACTCAATAGGCCACCGTGAATAATGGCTCAAATTGCTTGAGAACAATAGTGTAGGACCACCGAAACCGGGACAATTATAAGAATACCCTTTCATTAATCCTCATAATTACTACGGAAATAGTAATAGGATCTGCTGAGAGTGTGGTCGTGGCTTCGAATCCCAGTGCCATGTTTTAACCCTTCTGACTTTGCAAACGTGACCTGAACTTTTAGTTGAACTTTCAATTATTAAAGATTTGTCTGTTCTGTGCACAACAGTGCACATAGGTAATATAAGTTTCATATACTAAATAAGACCAGTTTGCTGAACCAGATAAAATCAGCTAGCCCTAATTCAACAATCAATTAATTAGTTTAACTAATAAAATGGCGAAGAGATTAATGTGTGATAATTCCATCACCTTTTTTCCTTTCAGGACTTTGTGTCCATGTATATTAACTTCTAGTTACAAGACCGCGCAAAAAGAAAACTAGAGAACTCCACTTTTCCGGATGCGATTTTTCTTTAACCAATGAAATATTGGGAATTTTGGAAACAAACTGAGCGTAACTTAACTAATGTCTTTTTAAGATATTAATTCAAGTGGAAGAAAACGCGAAGGTGGGTTACCCCACCATATGATATTACCATCCCCTAACTGGAGACAGAGATACTAAATACAGACCTAAGTATCATTTTGAACTACATTTTAAAAGTTTAACTTAATGGTTGCTTTTCAAAATACGTTTCCTAAACAGCCTTTAAAATAGTTTCCACCAAACTTCAGAAATACACGAACAGAAGACGATACTTTGTAATATTTGAATAATAAATTCATAAAGCCTTGATGATATCATACTTAAGTGACCAAACATGACAAATAAAATAAGGTCAAACTACAATCCAAAGGCGAGCGCGCAAAAAATACAATATGTTTTATCTTTCCAAGCCAACGGAGTAAAAATAAGTTGTAATAGACTCGAAGTGACCGCCCATTACGGCGATGCAACATATTTATTTACTATAATAACGTTAAATAAGGTTGTTAACATAATAAAACAATGCGAGGTCGCCGGAGGCTGCCGATATTTTCATGAAAATAAACGCGTTCAAACTGCACGCGAGTTACTCTTAATATCGCCGATTTTCTTAACTAAAGTAAGAAATAATTGTCTTTGCCTACATCATATTATTTGGACAACTTATTTTTCCAAGAAGTATTAATAAATGTATTTATATGTGTGTTTATTAACATTGAAAAACTTGAATTGCTTTAAAATGCTAATTAAAACACGTTTATTAGAATCAAAAAGATTCTTGTGTGATAATAAATTCCGTAGGGTCTTAAAAACACAAATACAGGTAAATAAAATATAACTGCAAACACATTTGAAGACGAGGTCGCGTTAAGTAATCCTTGCAACCGACCGTAACAACTAATCAATGGTAGTACAAAACGATGCAAATGAAAGGCAAGTGGGTCCGGCGATACTATCGGCCATCGGCTAGACCACAACGCAGGTAAACATTAAAAAAACAAACAAACCTCTGTGCAGAGTCGTTGGCCGTGTGCGTCCGAAATGGTGCAAATTAGAAATATAAACAATCACAGTTATGAAACACTGTTCGTAACGGGCACGTATTTACGACACGGACGGTAGTCGCACGGCTTCGAAAATGCGGGACGTGCGCGTGCGCTGGCGGTTGCGCGCAGACTGCCGCCTGTCGCGGGTGAACGTCGTTTGACCTTCCTGCCCACGGAGCCTAGCAATAGAACCTCTTTTTCCTTTTACACACTTGTCCCAAAATACGACTTTCCAAGAACATTGGATTTTGCAATGTTACACATCACATAGACAATCTTCCCGGTCCAAGTTAGATAAATAATGTTTCATATTAGTTTCTCCATCTACGGTTGCATGCGATGCCTCTAACTCATTTGTACAGACATTCATAAAAGAAAAGTATGAATAATATTTCGGATATACCTACAAAAATTGCACATTAGGTACATTCATACTGCTTATAGAATAACATTCTGTTTAGCTCACACATCTTCTCAATAAAAAGCCCCTGCTAATCCAATAACAGAATTTAGCACATTATTTCAACTACCAACTCTTATTATAAGCTATAATATTATAAGCTTATTATAGACTGTCAACAAATTTCTCAAAAAGCCTAGAAGAAACCATTTTTGAGCTTAGCTAAAACCTCAGAGCATTTGCAGTGGAGTCGCGAAGAGGCTAAGCCGTCGACCCCGGTTAGCTGCCCCGTTATGCCCTGTTAGCGGCCGTATGACTGTTTTGACATTAGATTGCCTGTGTAACTCTGCTATTTCTTTCTTGATGCCAATAATCTAGAAACTAGGCGATCTTGGACCGAAGGCAGATTAAATAAAACCTTTCGTAGATGATTTAAATAAGAGCAAAATCGATATCACGGATGCCATCGCTGAGTAGAGTTTGTTATTTCTTACGGGAAAATTATGTTAAATCATGTTATGATTGAACTCTATGCAAGAAAGAAATGATTTACACGTCTTAATGATGAAGGTAATCATTTTATTTATTAAAACTAAACCAATACTCATAATTAACCGGTTGTCAACCACAACGATAAACTTTCCGCGATACCTAATTCCCCGCACAGTATTTATTTTGCTATGCGCAAGTCAGCCGAAAATACCACAAACACCCAGACCCGGAAATAGCTGTAGATCACGCAAATATTTGTTTGGATGCGGATGTCGAACCCGCGGCCTCTCGTTTCACAACCGGCATCGAAGCACGCATGCGGCATGCCAGACTTTGGTGCCACAGCTTTGTATCGTACATCTCGGCCTAATTCAAAAGGTTGTAATTCTTAATATCAATAATCAATTCCGTCTTGCAATTCGGATGCTTCCGTCGTTAGGTCAAAAAGCAAATAAGCAAGCCGGCAAAAGACTACGAGGGTTACTCTGTGATCCGAAACAAAATTCAAATATTCGTATGTTCGACGTCCGAAGCAAGTATCCACTTCTTAAAATCAATATTTTTCTCTATTATGCTTATAATTTTCTCTGAACTTAGTCTACAGTTACGACGTACGATAGAGGATTCGAACATTTTGTGGAGTATATAAGTATAGGCACATTCGTACAGATTTACGCACGAGATCTGAACATTTCAACTTTCATTCGGATCACAGAATAAGGCCACAGATTCGTCTGTCGCCAATTGATATATTTTCCAGCATTGCATTTTTTTCTATGAATGGCGAGACGAGCTTGTCATTCACCTGATAGAAAGATACGACAGCTCATGGAGAGTAGCAAAACCAAACAACACTATGAATGACAAAGCAATGCTTGGCATTCTACTGCGCTCGCCATCCTGACATATATAAGATGTTTATTCTCAATATTTCTAGTGGTTACTCGGGCTACAATGTCATTCTGATAGAAACACAACAATGCATTTACATTGTTTGGCGGAAAAAAAGACATTGCGGTGGTACCTATCCAGGCGGCCTCTTCCTTATGAGAGACCTACCTCCAGTATTTGTCATGCATTGTAGTTTGCCAAAACCAAGGCAATATGGCCTAACAAAACAAATACAAATACAAAAGATACAAAGCAATATAAAACTGTCGTACACATTCATAACAAAAATTACAAATGGCGGTCTTATCGCTAGAGGCGATGTTAAGACACTCCATTAGAATGAAGCGTGAATTATTCGGCCTTCGAAGCATTAGGCGGCAGGAGACAATTTACATGCACTGTTCGGACAGCAAAAACTATACATTGTTTTAGTCTATTACGCCAGAGACTAAGCAATGGCTTGTAGAGGTGTGGCAGCTAAATTAGAATGCTGTTTGTAATATCGCTTGTGATGTAATTAAAAGCAAAAGATACATAAAGCTTTGCTTTAATGCCATTTACAATTTATTGAGGACCAATTTATTCGAGTGAGGTGGAATCTATAATTGTCTCACGGAGAAAAAATATTCATTGCAAATTTTACTCCCTCTCTGTCTTAATCACACGAAGTCCCCTGCTGAACATAGACCTCTCCCTATTCTTACTTACTCCGTACTTCCTGCAATCATAACCAGATCGTTCGTCCAGGCGTCCGTCCTTGTAGGCGGGCATTCGACACTGCGCTGTAAAACTGTAGTGGAGGTTATGTACAGGCAGTACATAACCTCCACTACAGTTTTACTGCAGTCAATGAGTTTTAGGTAAAGCAATTCGATTGAAATAAAAAATGGTTGCCTGGAAGAGTTCCACCTAATGTACAGTTGCTTCTTATTTTTATTTTCTTGTTTTGTGGTGTAATAATAAAGAGTTTATTATTATTATTATTGGTGATAGTAACTCTAAAATGATATGCTTAATACCTACTTGCATATAGCATCGTTGGGGCCGAAAGGTTCTAGAGTGAAGGCCACGTACAGGCAAGCGAAATGTCGAACGCCCGCCTCCAAGATGGACGGATGACCTGGCTTCCAACAGGTCGATGTCGAGATCCTTGGGAGAGGCCTATGTTCAGCAGTGGACTTTCTGTGGCTGAGATCATAGAGCATAAGTATAAACTAAGGAATAAGTATGTGACCACCCTTTTCTTCTATGTTTCTAATCAATATAGTTTATCTAAATTTTAAAGGTGGTATGGAAGAGCCGTTTTACAACAAAACCGCCGATTGTAACATTTGTATCATGTTTTATATCCTTGTCAAATTAACTAAATATATAAGTCTTCGAATTACAAAACACGTGAGCAAGGGATCCAGCTTTTAGGCCAGGGGGGGTCACATTATAGTTCATGTCAGATTTTACGTCAGGGGGGGTCATATAGTTCATGTCAGAATACTGGGTCCAATTTCAATACTCCAATTCGTAATAATGACTTTTTAAAGTTTGTTACAGGCGTGATTTGTGAACACACACATACATTTTTACTTTATTTATCGACATCAGTGGCGTAACAATAGGGTGGCATAGTGGGCAAAATGCCACGGGCCCCCGACCTTAGGGGCCCCCGGCGGCCTGGCCTCTCAGAGCCGAGAGGCCCGAGAGGCCGTAAGAAGAGAAGAACCTAGCCAATTTCTTACCAACAAAATTGATAATCAAAAATTATTTTCTTAGTTTCCATTAAAGATACCAAGGTTTATTTTTGATACATAAAAATAATAATAAATAGTTTTTTAGATTTACACGAATTTTACTAACTTTTTTTTTTTACTATTATGTATAGTGCGGATTTGGTTTAAAAAAGAACGAAACTTCAATATTAGGCTTCTGAGGGGGCCCCATCACCATTGCTGCGTTTGGGCTTCGCCCACGTAGTAAAGATATTACGACGACTAATTGGTCTCGTTGTGGAGTTCTTTTTATGGCCTGCAGGTAACGAGCATACAGCCCGCCTCACGTTCAGCGGTCACCGCCGCTCATAGACTTTTGCAGATCCAGGGATGCACCAAAATGAAGTCGCTTCCTACCGTAAGGAGAGCACTTTCTTAAAGCCTAGTTTAAAGAAGGATAGGTTATAGTGATCAGGGAATACCGAAGCAGGGAGTTCATTCCAGAACTTGCAGGTGCGTGGTAGAAAAGAACACTGGAAACGTACTTCCCGGGAAGGGATAGTTTCCAGGTAGAAAGAATGAATTCTACTGCGGTGACGGGAAGTGTGATGGGAGAATAGCGATAGTGGCACCGTCTTCCTCAGAACACTTTCCATGGAACAATTGATAGATTATACAGAGAGACCCAAAGTCTCACTGCAATCCCAACGGCTCCACATTCTCCATGAGATTGGGATTATCGATGATTCGAAGAGCTCGGCGCTGTAATGAGTCAAGTGGGTCGAGCTGGTATTTTGGGGCTTCTACGCAGGGGTGAGAGCAGAACTCCACGTCGTGCCGGATCGTCGAATTTATAGAGCAATAACCGATGATCCGGCGAAAAGCACCGCTTGGCTCTGTTAAGAATCCTTACCTTTTTGCTGGCCAATTTGCCCTTGCCTTCCAAATGACACCTAAACTGCAATTTTATCAATAATTCAGGTCAATGAATACTCTCGGATGCTTAGAGAGAGTTTTTCTATGACAAAAGGGGTCTTCTTGCTTGTAAACGAGCATACTTATATCTTCGTGGGGTTAAATTGTGCTATGTTCAATTTAGCCCATTGAGAGGCCTGCCCTAGAGAGATCTCAATTTCTGATAAAATTTGTGACCATCTTTCCTTAACGGATCCCTGATAGAGATTCTGTAGTCAGATGTATCTTGCCTAACTTGCACTAGCATCTGCATAGCAATGCCAGCTGGTGATAGACAACATGCCATTGATATGGAAGATAAATAGGGTCGGCGAAAGCACCGAGCCTTATGGAACACCAGAATTAATGGTCATGGTTTCGATGCAAAAGCGTTCAATATGACTTTTATGCTGCGATCATCCAGAAAGCTAGCGATTTACTTTCAGAGTTCCTCAGGTTGAAATACCAGGCAGGTAGCTTCCCCAAAACGACGGCATGCCACACTAGATGACAATTTCAAGGCCAAAATCGCCTCACCCCCACTATCCAATGCCTCCACCTGATGGTGGGTGAGATAAATGAGAAGATCACCATCCGAACGACCCTCAGTTGGTGATCCTCAAGATACGTCAAGAGCTACATATTTATAACTCGCTCCAAGAACTTGGAGAGTCAGCATGTGACAGCAATTGGTCTGCGATTCGAAGGATCCGACCGGTCACCCTTCTTGGGGATTGGATGGACATGAGCGATATTCCATGAAGCCGGGCCTAGGTTGTTTTAATAGAAAAGACGCGTGAGTACGGGGGTTATCTCCGGGGCGAACATCTTAAGAACCACTGTAGGGACACATTCCGACCCACTCGACTAGTAGATGTGTAGCAGGGATGTTGCGAATATTCGCATCCGCATCCGCAAATGCGGAACTTCCGCATAAATTTGGACATCTGCATCCGCATCCGCATCCGCATTAATCGATGCGGATGTTTTATGCGGATGCGGATGTAATACAAAATGAGACAAGACAGAAATTTGGCGGTGCCGGCTAATGGCGCGTGCCGTTCGGAAGTAGTGTTGCCAGGTGTCCCGCTTTACGCGGGACGTCTCGCTTTTCAGGGGTTTGGTAACGTATCCCGATTGAACCTTCGGCGGGACGCCAAATGTCCCACTTTTGAACACCGTTCTCAGAACGAATAAAAAACAAAATCTTACACACTTTTATTTATAATCCGTACTGTATTTCGCGTTTTCCTACAATTATTTACCTACTTAGTATCTATTTCGATTCTAAAGTAGTTTCGATAGCTCCGATTCTCTTCGAGCATTATAGCGAGCATAATTTGTCAAAATTCATGTGCAAAGACGTGTCGGAAAACATAAATTTTCATCTTGGCGATAAAGATCGCTCTGGTAAATCGAATAGTTTTAGTCTGAAAATTTAAGGAATAACTTGATGTACACCCATAGTAAACGCTAGAGGAAAATTTTTAATCGTTTTTTGTAAATATTTGAAATATTTGGAGTAAGGTAAGAAACCTCTGCCTAACCCTTCTGGAAAAAAGGCGTGAGTTTATGTATGTATGCATGCTCAGAAACCATGGCGTCTTATGAATTGAAGCCTCGAGAGTACTTGGTCTGATTGAGCTGCGCTTTCATTATTATACTAATAACCAAAAACGGCTATTGTCTTTGAGAGCCTCCAAAGACGCGACGTTTTTCTATGTAATAAGTATATGCTGCTAGAAAGAGGGAGAGTAATAATTTGTGAAAGCAAAAAAAATATAATTGTCTCTTCTTTAATAGGCATCCCGCTGAAGAACTCAAAATCCCGCTTATTTCAATGTCCTATTCCGAATTTTCAAAAACTAAACCTGGCAATGCTATTCGGACGTGACAATGACCAATGGGAGCGAAATAAATAGTGACATGATCCGATGCGTTTGTTGTTGCTATGATAATAGATTCTTCTAGTGAAAATGAGAGTCGAGAAATACCAGAAAATGGTATCACTGAAGCTGTACTCCAAAAAAATGTCTTTCTTACCCCAATAAAAAAAGAGTCTATGTGGATGAAAATCCTCTTAAGTGGTGTTTATCAAGAGGAATTAAAGATATTATTGCCGATAGCACAAAGATTTTTATCCACTCCACTAAGTAGTAATCCTAGCGAACAATTATTTGCAGCGTGGGTTTAATTTGCCAACCTCTTCCTAAACGCCTTGTTATCAGAAAAGGCGGACCGGTGTTATACTTAATAAATGAAACGGTGTTCTTTTGCGAGCTCTTGGGGCTACTCAAAACGAAGGTAATGCATTTAATTATCAATAGAGAAGATGGCTAAAACCTTGCACAAGCATGGGATCGAATTCTACACTGAATTATATCGGAACCCAAAAGACCAACTGCCCGACATCAAGACACAGTTAGCTTCTTCTGCATAGACTGAAAAGCAAAAACAGATTAACGTTTTAAATTAACTTTTTAATTTAATAATTGTAAATTACGGGTAATTAAATTCCGCCCTGTGACCATGAATCCTTTAAAGTAATCAAAATACCTGGAAGTTAAAAAATATAAAAAATAACATAGATAAATCGATAAATATTAGTAAGCGATAAAATCAGTAAATAATAGTTTAATTTCAATATTCATTCATAAACTATATTTATATAAGATGTTAAACATCCGCATCCGCATCCGCATCCGCGGATGTGAGCCTTTGACAATCCGCATCCGCATCCGCATCCGCGGATGTGAAAAAATCGACATCCGCAACATCCCTAATGTGTAGTACCGATCGAAATGCGGAGGTTTGGGTTTTATTCGGTATGCTAGCGTAGAGTTTTTGTTAGGGACCCGCTTCGGCCTCAATTTACTGGCAGGCCAGGGACACATATATTCCTTTCGGTCTTCTCCAGGGTATCGGAAAATAAGCCTAACAGTTTTCCTCTCCATACAAAAAGGGGGGCCCCCATCCGATGATTTTGCCACGGGCCCCCGATGGTGTAGTTACGCCACTGATCGACATACAAATAATTAAATATGCTTATAAATTTTATGTCATGACCCCCATGACCCTATATAGATTCGCCCTTGCACGTGAGCCACTACTCAATATGAAAGTTTTTTATTTCTAACTGTCTGTCTTTTCTGGGCAGAAACGAACTTCCTATTTTGTCAGCCTATAATTTTTTTTTAATCTACAATTCTTGACCTCTAGTTAATCTGGTCAAGGTCATTAGGTTAATGAATTGCATGTAATGAATGGATACTCATTCATCATTGAAGCAAAAACAACTTAACAAATAGTACTTATTAAAAAACCTTTGTGTTAAAGGTAGAGTCACTGGAGTGTTCAATTACAAGAAAGTGATTTAAAAACCATTATAATAAATGTAAATATATATTTATTTAATAATTATAATAATAAATCAGCCCAAATACCCTCTTACTATAGAGATATCTATTTACATAGATACTGTTTACCTTCCATAATTCTATAACGAAGTACCTACTTTGTGCAGTCGAATCTAGCCGTTGGACCAGACTAGGCATTATAGCAGAATTTCCCTCTGACTTCTAAAAAGAAAGAAATAATTTATCGTAGCAAAACCTCTCTAAAATTCTGCCACCCCTCTAACTCACAGATCTCTGTGCTCTAACTAAAACGAGTCGGCTATGTCTTTACACTACCCTAGCGCGGGCTGACATGACATTTTCGTTTTGCTTAAAGTCTACTGCCTCGGGTTAAAAACTGTGGGGCCTATTTATACAATTGTACACAAAATTTTAGCACTTATAGCCTGTTTTTTAAAGTGAGACTAAAAATCTAGTAAAAAATATTATAACATACATATTAATTTTGCGGCCATTTTGCTGACACCTCACTAGCATCAGCCTGAGTATGGGCTGTGAACCGTGAAGCATTGACTTTTCAATTCTAAGGTCGGGCATACCACCATTGTATTAGTTTTTCGAATAGAATAAAGCAATACATGTATGCTTGTGACTGGATATTATCCCAACAATATTGACGTCAGATACGTGGTCGGTCCAGAAAACAAAAAAAATAAACAATTTTAGACACGCAACTATTTCGCCAATACCATATAAGCAAGGGATAACGAAAGGAGAAAAATATTTATAGGTTGTCTAAAGTGGTTTTTCATAGTATATGTACTTGATATCGATATTTAAGTCATTAAACCTACGTATTTATATTCTTTGCATTATAAAGTATTTCATCATCATCATCATCAAGCAGTAAAGTATTTAACCAAGACATAATCACGGCAAATTACATCATATTTATCACGCTTTATCCTTCACCTAACGACATCCTGCCGCAATTAAATGACTACATTACGGTCTATAGATAAAATCTTATTCACTGATTTATAAACTCCGAGTAGGCTAGTAAATCAACTAAAGAAACCCACTGGACGGAACAGTAAAAATCTCTTTAACATAGACATTATAAGCACATGAAAGTGTGACTTCCAATCTCGTTACCAAACTAGGACATTTGCAGAAATTAACTGGCTTCGCAAAAAAATTATACTAGATCGTGGTGAACCAACGGGAAGAAACGGCTTCGCTGTCGTGTTTCATTCGGTAAGTGAGATTGCTGGAGATTTGCGCTTTCAGTAGTCTTAAAAGCATTGACACCTATTTTTTAAAACCAAACAACACCTTGAATGAGAAAGCATTGCTTGGCATACCACTGCGCTCGCCATCCTGAGACGAAAGGAGTAGTCTCAATATGTCCAGTAGTTACTCTGGCTACAATATCCTTCAATCCGAAACACAACAGTGCATTTAGTTACACTGTTATTCGGCGAGAGAAATAGACATTGCGGTGGTACCTACCCAGGCGGCCTCTCACATATAAGAGACCTACCACCAGTTTCCTTATTCCAGCCATTCATCCTGTTATTTAACATCCGAAAACACATATGCGATACGAGTAGGTATTGTAAATGTTCATAAGCGGCAGTAATTAAGCTTGGCTTCTATTGATTTACTTGATTTGTGAAATAAATAAAACTATATGTACCTTTTTAAGTATAAGAATGCGTCAACATTAATTCGTTCCTGTTCAATCTCCATGAAAATATCAAACCATTGTTTACTAGACCGAATTAGGAACATTGGACCATACACCTAAGCCATACATTGACAACACAAACCAGGTGCTTACTGTTCTCCTTCAAGTCGCAACAATTACAATACAATTAAATATATCCTTAACGTGACCATACGTCCTGCTTTAGGCGGGACAGTCCCGCTTTCACAAAATCTGTCCCGGTGTCCCCAGCAAGGCCGACATCGTCCAGCTCTTACAAACAGATCAAACAATAATTCAAAATGTATTTTTCACTTGAAATGCTTTACCGAACTACTACTGAAAACCGTGGGGTCCTATTATACCAACACTTTCGTAAAAACCTTTTGACTTAATAAACTTTTCCACAATTATTGAGTACGTTATGTATCTGCCTGAAAGTAACACACCTATCGAAAGATTTTTTTTCTCATATTATCACAATATGGACAAGTGATAAAATATAAGTGAGTGTCGCTGTAATGAAAGTTATTTTGATTACGAAAATAAATATAAACAAATCATGTACTGAGTTTCACACATCTAAAAACTAAACCCGATGGTTTGAAACAATTTGTTCAGCCGACAAATACCAAAATACGATTTTGATTATTATTTTATGTTATTTAATCTTCTATGATAAACACTTGTAAAACACTAAAAACTTTATTATTTTTATTATTTAACTCCATTGATGTCCCGCTCTGGCACAAAAAATAAATAGTCACGTTATATATCTGCGTAAAATGAAACATCAGTGTTGCTATGGCAGAGGCTGTATTTTTCGATAATTTTACGGAATTCAAGCTCTAGTGAGTAGTTATTGAACTCTTTTAAACACTATAAAAGTTTATACTTACAACAGTTGCTGTTGTAGAATACGGCGCATAAGATGCAATGCACTTTCCTCTTAAGCCTTAACAAACACTCGTTGAAAAAATAAATGGCAACTAATGAAGGCATTGCTATAAATGCAAACAATAAGTTCTTACATCCAAAAATCAAATGGCACATTTATCGGAACAACTTGACGATAGAATATCTCGTAAAGTTCGACTCGTAAAGTTTGTATTTTGATTCGATGAGTTTGTAGTAATGACAGTCATACTCATACAAGACCCAAAGTGCTTTGAAAAGGCGTCAACTATCCCTTTGTTGGCCTAAAATGTGTGCTGTTTCAAAGACATCGCCCCGTGTCTTATTAATACATTCGTGTACGATTGAACTAGCATCTGAAGTTACTTTATTAAAATATTTATGGAGAGTCAAATAATTAGTCTGCAACAAGCAATCGTACGAAAATTTTAATTTTTTCATGGCAACATTCTACAATCTGCCAAAATTGTCAAAATTTGAGTGTTGTTGTAGGCAAGTTTTAATTAGAAAATTTAAATAAACTGTGAATTACAGTGTTTTCAAAGTGTCGATCAAATTGGTAAAGTAAATACACTTTCAAAGGATAATGCATAATATTAAGAATCTTGTCAGAAGTGTAGGTGAGTATATAGGTTATGTTATGTACAAGTTACAACACAAATATCGGTCAACAGAACATACGGTACAAGGTCCTATGTATTTAAGGTTTATTATTTTAATAAAAAACAAATGTAATTATTTTTTATATTAAAATATATTTTCACACCAAGTTGAAATTGATATTATCATTCCTCATAGTTATTTGCTTATGAATTTGTATTGGTAAACATAAAAATAAATAAGTTACATTAATTTTTACACAACAACTAACAATAAAAATGTTTTATTTTTAACTTTCTTTCATGACAAACTAAAAAAAATTAAATTCGACTTATAACTTTCAGCGAAAAAAGAAATCAAACTCCTGCGCCCTATTCTGTCTGTGACCTCACGATCAGCATCCAGCATAGATCAGCCGCCTGGTGAAGTCCAAAGACCGCAGTTCACAATACCCAAGGGCATCCTCGGGCAGGCAACATGTCACACGCACCCACACCTCATCCCACAGGACCATCTAACCTGTGGTATAACCCAGATGGAGTACAGGGAAAGACGGGAAACACTAGTGAACAGGCTGGTGTCTGAAGTGGATAATATGCACAAAACTCATATTGTAAGAGTTCTCATACATCAACTTTTTCAACTGCTTCCCTTATGATAAATAAATTAATAAATGCCAAGCATTTTCTGCCTTTTTACAATCCTATATGCATAGTGATAGAAACATAATATTAAACCTCAAAACCATTGCTATGCCAATTGTCACATCATTATTTGAAAATCTATATCTCCAATAATAATTGTGAAAATTATGTATTCTAATTGGAAACACATCTACAGCCGCTGCCAATAAACAATCCCAATCCAAAATTTGCCGTTTTAGATTGACAGCTCAATCTTTTTTCTGATTCTATATCGCCAATAATCAATCTCAGTTGTCAAAAAACTATGGCAACGTGACAAGAGACCAATCAAAAAGTAGAAAACAATCCGGATTGACTTCAATCTAATTTTTTTGATTGATTATTGGCATCGGCCTTTAGTGTCTAATATAATTAAATGTAACTGAATTAGGTTTTGGTTTGAAAATTTACCAAAAATTGTAATTATACTAAGTTATTTTATTGTTTCAGATAGTATTTCCCGCAGCATGTAAACAGTACATGTCGGACAAAATCCCATATGTGTTCAGACAGAATTCAGATTTCTTCTACTTAACTGGATGTTTAGAACCAGGAGCAATACTAGTCATGGTGAAACCAGCACAAACCAGTAGTTTTAAGGTAAATATACAACATTTTTACTGAACCTAGGCGAAGCTAGTATAGTATCATGCTAAGTCATATTCACATTTTTAGACGTTTGATACATCAATAAAAAACAATTTATGACATATTCATTTGGCAAAATAAAATTATACCTGTGCATACTAATCAGTATAAATTTATATTTTACCGTTTTCTGACCATGTACAAGAAAAAAATTAAAACCATGTGCAATTGTATTGAGCATTATCAATAATTATATAATTTATTGTAGGTGTATGTGGGTACTTATTAACATGCTGTGCCACCTTTGTTTTTGTTTATGTGATATTGCAAGTTGTAGAAAATGACATTTTCATTGTATTTAATCTATAAGTGTTATGATCTTTTTTGTAGTTTCTGAAACAAAGCGAAATGCAAGAAAAACATTTTAATGATTAAATAACCAAATTAAATAAATATATACTGTTTATAAGCAATTTGCTACATGCCTCATATGTTAAACCCCCATATATAATTTTTGCATGTGTTGGGATGCTAGATGGGGTCCCTGTGTATCCAGAATTTCTTTTAACCTAATAAAATTTAACCTGGACTGAATATCGAACCCGGCACTACACGCATAACATTCCGCAGAGCATAATATTCGTCCACGACAAGGACAGTCACGCGGAGCTGTGGGAGGGGCCGCGCACGGGCTGCGCCGCCGCCGCCAGGCTCTTCGCAGTCGACGAAGCACGACCGGTCGAGACTTTCCACAATTTTATTAACAAGTAAGACAATAAAAGCCTTCGATCAAATTTATACTACATAGGGTCCAGAACAAAATCACACGCTAAAAGTGGCCGAGGTTGCTTTTCTTTTTACTACCTGACGGTAAGCCATACAACCGCTCATGAACAGTAGTACATAAGATGTTATGTCTCAATATGTCCAGTAGTTACTCTGGCTATAATGTCCTTCAATCCGAAACACAACTGGCCTCTCACAAATGAGAGACCTTCCACCAGTAAACAACACAAATACTAGATACAGGGTCCGAAACATTTTGTTCATTTCATCCTGCCAGACAGATTGGAGCTGACAACTTCCAAAGCAACCACGATTGGAACTTCATAACAACTGATTGTGTGATGCCTATGTCAGAGTCATGCGCAGAAAAATAAAATTTTATAAAACGAAGAAAGTCTGACAGTCACGGGCTCTTGATCTATAAACTTAACATTTAATTCATTGATAGCTATTTGATCCCTTCAAAACTGACCTTCCAAAGTAACGCTAAAAACCCTTTTCTCTAGAATAACATCATCATCAAAGCCCTCAGTCCTGTGGTATCAGAGCGAATCCCCAGCCAACCCTGAGCTGCATCAGACCGTTCGATCTGTGGTGAAAGACGGTCAAGTGACCCTAGCAGACCCGCAGCGGACAATACACTTCATGAGAGTCATCAAGTCACCAGCAGAGATCGAACTCATGAAGGAAACTTGTTACATCGGCTCGCAGAGTGTCAATATGGCCATGGCTTGCACTAAACCTGGTGAGTGGATATTGACTTATACTAGGATTCTCAATTCCACTAATTGTGGATAATAATTTCATATTCATTTTATTTCATAGTATCATCACTGAATATTGAAATAATATTTTTACTGCCTCGGTGGCGTAGTTTTTAGGCGTGAGTTTATGTATGTAATATGTGGATCTGTAATATGTTTTTCACTTGTGGCATCGAAAGGTGTAAAGTAATCATACCAAATCCGTGAAAAATAGTTTTATTTCAATGTATAACATTCGTGTAAATCTAAGAAACTATTAAGCATTGGAATGCTTCGTAATCAACCTAGGTCACAGAAGGTTCAACTGTGAACTAAAGAAAGAAAACCGATGTGTAAATTTTTAAGACCGAAAGTCTCTTGTAGTTGTACCCACGACACAAGACGCGATCTTAATGTGGAGTTAGGACTATATTTGTGACTGTTGAGTGTATTTTTTTTTAATTTATTTGCCAGGTGTATCGGAGCACGTGCTGAACGCGGTGCTGGAGTACAGCTGCAAGCAGGCGGGGGCGGAGCACCTGGCCTTCCCGCCCGTGGTGGCCGGCGGCGCCCGCGCCACGCACATACACTACATCACCAACAACCAGATACTACATGGTGATGAGATGGTGCTTATCGACTCAGGTATTTCAACAATTTTCGAAAAGAAACGCGACCTTTTTTTTTTTTTTGATTTTTTTTATGTCGTTATATTATCTTAAAAACTAAAAGGCTGGACACTATAACTGTAGAGAAAACTGTGTATTTAACACCAAAATACGACGATAGGAAAAAATTAAAAAAATAATCCGACACTTTTTGTAAAATTTTTTAGTTGCGTTGTGTCTGAAATTACTAAAACTACTATCCGCCTTCGTTTTCGGTAGCAGTCTTGATATACTCTGTTTGGTGAGTAAATCTAAACAGTATGTAATTTTTTGCAGGTAGTCAAAGATGGTTGTACAATTCAGACATATCGCGAACATGGCCGGTGTCCGGCAAGTTCTCCAAGTACCACAAAATATTGTACGAACTGGTGTTAAACGTACAGGTGAGGTTATTGCAAATATTATGTTTTATCTAGCGTTCTGGCCAGGCTTAGTACAAGTTCAGATAGATTTCCAAGAAGAAACCGTTTTTGCAATATATTTCAGTACTGCTTCGCTCGTATTGACAGCCTCCGTGGCGCAGGTGGTTAGAAGCCATGAGATCCATAGGGCATCGAGCTATCAATAACTTAAAATAGAACTATAAAATGGTCTCATAATAGAAGTGTGCCCTACGAACTTCGCTGATCAAAATGCACACAGAGAGGCAATGTAGAAGCGAACAAAACTATAATCGAGCGTAATATAAGTAAGTCAAGCCAACTTAAGTCCGCCAACCCGCACTAGGCCAGCGTGGTGGACTATATGGCCTAACCACTCTCAATCGTAGGTACTCTCGATAGTTGAGAAGACCCGTGCTCTGCAGTGGCACGAATGTGGGCTGATACAAAAAAATACCAACTCACCGAAGCCCCGTTCTTGAAACCACGACACTATACACCCGCTATATATCGATATATCAAAAATAAATATCAAAAATCACTTTGCACCACATAGTCCAAAATTACGCGAATATTCAGCTCGGTTTCAGAAAAAGCGCCATGCGTTGCGAAGCGCACACTAAACTGCATACAAAATGACAATGGAGTGCTAGCGACGACCAACTACCCTCCACTTCATTATATTCACCATATTATATTATTCTTATTGTGTAATATCTTCATAGTATTTCTGTACAGTGCAAAAAAGAATGAAATAAATAAATAAATATATTGTAACGATTATTAAAATTACAAAAAAATATTACTGTGAAACTGTAGCTGTGCTGATAATTATTTCCATGATTTTAAATCTAAAGTTAAGAATATCTTAACTTAGGAAGCCTAGATTGAACCATTGGTAAGTGGATACCCTCTTTAACGGACAGGAATTTGTGTGAACATTATAATTTTAGGCTTCTGCCTACCTTTATCCTACACTATTAAGTTAATACATTGTTTCATGAATGTTACAGAATAAGTACGCTCGAGAATCATAACTTTTTTATGCAAGTTGCAAAATCATTAAACATGATAGATTGGTTCCTTAGATTCACTCGAATGGCATATATTGAAATAAAACATAGGCATGTAAAAACACCCAGACCCAAAAGAAATATTTGTGGGCCGCACAAACATTTCTCTCGGTGCGGGGATCGAACCCGCGGCCTCTCGTTTCACAAGCGGTGTCTGTCAACCGTTAACCGTGCGAAGATGTACGTTTTGATTTCAGAAACGCCTAATCGAGTTGCTAGGTGAACACCGTCCGCCATTGGACCAACTGTTCGACAGCATGTGTCGGCTGCTCGGCACGCAGCTGCAGCAGGAGGGCATCCTGCCCAAGAACATTGACGGACACGAACTCGTAGGGGTGAGGAATTCATATTAATAGGATAAATACTCAATACAAAATACATACTTACATAGATACATACAGCGTATATCAAGACTGCTACCGAAAACGAAGCCGGGTGGTAGTTTAAGCGACTTCAGACACAATGCAACAGAAAAAGTTGCAAAAAAAGCGACAATTTTTTTTGTTAATTTTTTTCTTATGATCATATTTGGGTGGTAAATGCATTTTTTCCTAAAATAATAGTGTATACCCTTTTATTTATAAATAATCTAAGGTATAAAAGAGTTTAAATTATTATTTTAGCAAAAACTATGGATTTACCACCCAAAAATGACGATATTCAAAAAATCATAAAAAATGATTGTCGCGATTCTTAGCGAAATTTTTAGTTGCATTGTGTTTGTAGTCACTAAAACTACCACCCGGCTTCGTTTTCGGTAGCAGTCTTGAGATACCCAGTAATCGTCACGTCTGTGTCCCATACGGGTAGCAGTATAACCCTGTATAATTGTATTGCAGAAAGCGTACCGGCTGTGTCCGCACCACGTGTCGCACTACCTGGGCCTGGACGTGCACGACTCGCCGCTCGTGCGCCGCAACGTGCCCGTCGCCACGCACATGCTCGTCACCGTCGAACCCGGTCGGTAACATATACACTATACTACCCTTCAGACTACAACACTTTTTTATCAACACAATTTTCTATTTTCGTCGTATTTTGTTCATTTTCTGCAATGAAATTGATTCTATTAATGAATAATTTGTGCGCGATAAGGCGGTAGGCTCGCCACTGTAGAGATAAAAAGATGTGTGGGTACCTTGTAGTCGATAGCGTGAAGTATGTAAGGGTACAGCAGAGAAGTAAAAGCTAGTACACAGATAGTTCACAGTTTATTGTTCACCACACACACTATAGAAAAATAGTCAGAAGGGTCGTAAGCGACAGTTCACACGTACACACAAAGAACAGCAAACAAGCACAAAAGATGGAAGACACATATATACAGTAACTACTACGTAAGTTAATTATAAGCCAGTGCGTACTGAATTAAAGCGAGCGAATAGCGAAAACAGCTGGTCTAATCAGATAGCAACGTATATCAGCGCGGGTAGGGTCTGACTGGTTAACCATTTGTTCCGCGCGTTCGGTCGAGTTCGGCGGCCCTCGGATGTCGTTCGGGCACCCGAACCACACGTCATGGGCAGTGAAGCTAGCCGAACTCGGGCGCACAGTTATTGTAGTAGCCCGTAACGCATTTCCAGACAATTTCGGAAACGACCAATTGTGTCACTCGCGTCAGTGACTTTGTCAGTAATTTATATGTGTGTACGAGTGTAAATATGTATGTATGTATGTTTGTATATTTGTATGTATGTATGTTTGTATATATGAATTGTATGTATGTATGTTTGTATGTTTGATGTGAATGTATGTTTAAATGTGAATGTGTACATGTGTGTTTATTTATGTGGGTGAGCGTCCACATCACTCCCCCCCAGAGACCTGGCTAGGGGCGATAAAAATCTGGAAAATGGACACGGCGTCCAGAGCGTGTGGTTACTGGCACTGTCTTTAAAAGTGGCGCTGCATCCTGTGAAAGAGTAGTGTCTGGGACAGGCGTAACGAATGTGCGCCGCAGAGGTGGTGCTGGTGCCAACTCCTGTTCGTCACTAGTCACATAGGCCGGTTTAAGACGGTCTATTGTGACCGTAACTGGTTTTCCCTTTATCAGGAGCTTATAAACCTTGTCAGTTCGTTCCAAGACCTTGTACGGTCCTGTATAAGCCGGTTGAAGAGGGGCACGTGAGGCATCCTCACGCAGAAATACGTATTTGGTGGAAACCAGATCTTTATGAATAAAGATCCTCGATTTGGTATGGTGGGAGGCCGGTACTGGTTTGAGCTTCTTGGCGAACGAGTGGAGACGCGCCATAAAATCTGACATGTCAGATGTACATGGCACGCTCGGATCGAAAAATTCGCCAGGAAGTCTTAGCGGCTCTCCATAGACCAGCTCAGCTGAAGAAGCTTGGAGATCCTCTTTGTATGCGCTGCGTATTCCCAGCATCACTAGAGGCAGGACTTCAGTCCAGTTTTGGCTTACATGGGACGTGATTGAAGCTTTAAGCTGCCGATGGAAGCGCTCAACCATACCATTGCAGGCTGGGTGGTATGCAGTGGTGCGTCTGTGTTGGAACCCAGCAATTTTTGCCAGATATTGGAACAGTGCGGACTCGAATTGACGTCCGCGATCTGTCACTATCTGCTCTGGGCACCCAAATCGGGATATCCAACCAGATGATAAGGCCTTGGCTACTGTTTCAGCCGTGATGTCCGGTATGGGTATCACCTCGGGCCAACGAGTGAACCGGTCGATGGCCGTAAGACAGTAGCGGTGTCCTTGGGATATGGGTAGGGGTCCCACAAGATCTATATGCACGTGCTTGAAGCGTGCACGGGGTAAATCAAATTTCCCTACCGGCGCCGACACGTGCTTTGTTACTTTCGCACGTTGGCATTGTAGGCAAGTACGAGCCCACTCTCGGCAGTCCCTCCTGACGCCCGGCCAAACAAATCGTTCGGCAACCAACTTCGCAGTGGCAGTAGCGCCAGGATGACTAAGAGAGTGTAAGCTCTGGAATACTTGCCTACGAAAGTTTTTGGTAACAAAGGGCCGGGCAGTTGGTGTACTCGTATCACAGTACAAATGTATGCAACTCCCGGGTAATTGTATTTTGGAGAGGCGGAGAGATGAATTGCCATCCAAATATTGAGACAACTCAGTATCCGACTCTTGGCTCTTAGCAAGTTCGGCTAGATTGATTGGAGCCCCCAGCTCATCGATTCGAGATAAGGCATCGGCCACGACGTTGTTTTTGCCTGAGATGTGCCTTATGTCGGTCGTGAACTGGGAAATATAGTCCAATTGCCGAAACTGCCTAGGCGAGCAGTTATGTTTCCTCTCAGTGAAAGCATAACTGATAGGCTTGTGGTCGGTGTAAACTATGAAGTCCCTTGCCTCGAGCATAAACCTGAAATATTTGATTGCCTCATAGATCGCGAGAAGCTCGCGATCATATGGGGAATATTTTTGTTGTGTAGGGTTCAGTCTGCGGGAAAAGAAAGCTAGCGGACGCCAAGCATTGTCCTGTAGCTGTTGCAAAACTGCCCCCATAGCCACGTCCGACGCATCCGTAACTAAAGCCAGTTTGGCATTGCAGTTAGGATGAGCGAGTAGAGCTGCTTCTGATAGGCTCTCTTTGGCGTTAGTGAAGGCCTTTAAGGCTTCGCCAGTTAGGGTAATGGGCGTTGAACCCTTGACTGCACCCATGAGGAGAGAGTTGAGAGGAGATTGGGTTTCTGCGGCATGGGGCAAAAAACGCCGGTAAAAATTTACCATGCCCAAAAACCTCCTCAATGCTCTGACGGTCTTCGGTGGAGGAAAATCGCGAATGGCTTGAACTTTCTCGTCCAAAGGCTTGGTTCCTTCCGCCGAGATGTGATATCCCAGAAAGGAAACTTCCGGGACGCCGAAAACGCATTTCGCGGGATTTATAACCATTCCGTAAGTTTTCAGCCGTGAAAATACTTGACGGAGATGGTTTTCATGCTCGACTTCGTCCCTGCTGAAGATGAGAAAGTCATCAAGATAGCAGTAGACGAAGTCCAGCCCGCGCATCATTTCATCGACGAAACGCTGAAATGTCTGGGCGGCGTTCCGCAACCCGAACGTCATGTACGGGAATTCGTACATACCGAAGGGCGTGGTAATAGCGGTCTTCGGTATATCCTCCTCGCAAACTGGTATTTGGTTGTAGGCTTTAACGAGGTCAATCGTGGTAAAGATCCTACAACCAGCAATATTGTGGGCAAAGTCATGAATATGACGTATCGGATACTTATCCGGTATTGTGCGGGCATTGAGCTGTCGGTAGTCACCGCAGGGACGCCAGCCGTTATCTTTTTTCGGCGCCAGGTGTAAAGGCGATGACCACGGGCTCTCAGAAGGCCTTGCGGTACCATCGTTTAGCATGGCCTGGAATTCCTCCTTAGCCACCTTCAGCTTATCAGGAGCCAAACGTCTGGGAGGACATGAAACGGGGGGGCCTGGTGTTGTGCGGATGTGATGTTGTGTGTTGTGAGGTACCGTGCGATGTGTCCCAGCTGGTCGTGTAATCTCCGGAAATTCCTGTGAAAGTAAAAGATGGTAATGTGAATTGCCAGTCAGAACCTTCACCGAATAGACACTACAATCAATAGCAAGTGAAGCTGGAGTAGATAGAGTAGTTGTATTGTCTACTAATTTTTGATGTTTACAATCAACAATTAAATTATAGTGACACAAAAAGTCTACTCCTAAAATAGGTCTAGTTACATCCGCAACAATAAATCGCCATGGGTAGACCCGGCGAAGTCCTAGGTCCAGGTTGAGATCCGTGTAGCCGTAGGTGCTGATGGTCGTCCCGTTGGCTGCGATGAGTTCGTAGCTGGTAGGTGCTCGACGTTGGCGCAGTTGCGACCTTGGGAAAACGCAGAGGTCGCTGCCTGTGTCGACCAAAAACTGCGTCTTCGTATGGCGGTCGGTTACAAAGAGGCGACCTGGGAAAGCGGGGCAATCATCAGTCGCCATTAACGACTGCCCGTGGCATTTCCCGCTGGTTTGTAGTCACACGGCTGTAGACATCTCCGCGCCTTGGATCCAAAGTTGAGGTGGTACCAACAGGTTGGAGCCCGACGATAGCTGGACGTTGACCGCGTTCTACTCCGGGACGAAGATCGCTGGCGCCGTGGTCTAGAATGGTCATCTGTTGTACGAACACGTCCGCGCTCCTCCAGTTTCGCTTCTAACCGTGCCACCATCAACTTCAGCTCTGCGACCTCGCTGGATGAAGTCCCACTGCAGGAACAGGCACACGCTGAAGCCGCTGCCACGTTGGAAGGCGCAGTTAGATCTTGAACACGATCAGCTAATTCTGCTAGCTGCTCCAAAGATTGACTGGTTTGCGAAGCCAGAACAGTTTGAATCTCTCGAGGCAAACGGTCGCACCAAATGGTCCGCAAGAAATCGTCCGGAAAGCTTGGGCCAGCCAAATCTTGAAGGTGCCGAAGAAATTGTGATGGCTTCCGGTCTCCAAGTTGCTCGTGAGTCAGAACCTGTCTCATTTTCTTCTCCTTGGAGGCGGTCAGTCGTCTAATAAGCTCACTTTTAAGTTTTTCATACCTTCCTCGAAGTGGAGGATTTATGATTATGTCCTTTACCTCCTTGGCTGTTGCGACATCCAAATTCTTGAGGGTGTTGGAAAACTTGAAGCAGTCGTCAGTTATGCCATACATTTCAAATTGACCCTCTAATAAGGCAAACCAAATTTCCGGTTCGTCGGGAGAAAATGCCGGTACCTTCAAATTAATTGGAAGGTCATATGAAGGTCGCTCTGCTGTCGGGCGTACCTTTCTAGCCCGACGGGTAACGTTGCCAGTCTCGCCGCCTTTCCGTGATTCGACGGTATTGTTGGAATCACTGCTGTCGCTCATTCTAGCGTTTTCCTCGGGGTCACCAATGTAGAAGATAAAAAGATGTGTGGGTACCTTGTAGTCGATAGCGTGAAGTATGTAAGGGTACAGCAGAGAAGTAAAAGCTAGTACACAGATAGTTCACAGTTTATTGTTCACCACACACACTATAGAAAAATAGTCAGAAGGGTCGTAAGCGACAGTTCACACGTACACACAAAGAACAGCAAACAAGCACAAAAGATGGAAGACACATATATACAGTAACTACTACGTAAGTTAATTATAAGCCAGTGCGTACTGAATTAAAGCGAGCGAATAGCGAAAACAGCTGGTCTAATCAGATAGCAACGTATATCAGCGCGGGTAGGGTCTGACTGGTTAACCATTTGTTCCGCGCGTTCGGTCGAGTTCGGCGGCCCTCGGATGTCGTTCGGGCACCCGAACCACACGTCATGGGCAGTGAAGCTAGCCGAACTCGGGCGCACAGTTATTGTAGTAGCCCGTAACGCATTTCCAGACAATTTCGGAAACGACCAATTGTGTCACTCGCGTCAGTGACTTTGTCAGTAATTTATATGTGTGTACGAGTGTAAATATGTATGTATGTATGTTTGTATATTTGTATGTATGTATGTTTGTATATATGAATTGTATGTATGTATGTTTGTATGTTTGATGTGAATGTATGTTTAAATGTGAATGTGTACATGTGTGTTTATTTATGTGGGTGAGCGTCCACACCACCTATCACATGGTGGGAAGGAACATACAAGGCGAAATGTCCTGGCACCTCTGCCTACCCCTTCTGGGAAAAAGGCGTCAGTTTAGGTATGTATAATAATAAATACATTGTAAAAAAAAATAAGGTCTTCAAAGAATAAAGCTAGATTAATTATTTGAAAAGAAAGAAAAAAAAACATGTAATTGGTATACGCCGTTTTAATTAAATTAAAATAAATAAATGGGCACGAAAATAAACAGATGGGAAATTCTCCAGTCTTGTGAAATTTAGTAAACTTCAATTTATCACAACATTTCATCGTTAAAACAATAATATTATGCGTTTAAAACTAACAATATAATTTACCGGCTATCTTCATTCTTCAGGTATCTACATCCGTCCGGACGACACGTCAGTTCCGGCGGAGTTCCGCGGCATCGGCATCCGGGTGGAAGACGACGTCCTCATCACGGACGGAGAGCCGATCGTACTCACAGAATCCTGCGCTAAAGAGGTCACCGATATTGAGGCTATAGTCGGCAAACAACATCTATGAAACACCCTGTAGCTACTGTCTGATAGACAACTTAGAACATTAACTTTTAGATTTGTCTATGGTGCCAGTGTGGTAGTCAAAAATTGGGAAAAGTCTACAATATAGAGTCTCGAAATTTGTGAATGAATGAAAGAAAGAAAAAAAAATATTTATACAACTAAATAGTAAATGTGAAAAATATGTAATGACTATCTGATGTAGAAACGAAGTCTAAAGAACCTTCCTAAAATATTTTGCCAATGGCAAGATTACCATACAGCTGAAAAAATGGTTTATTTCGGACATAGAGTCTGTGCTGAACAGGGCAGAATAAGTACTCTACGACGTTGACGTAACTAAAGTTGACATATTGAGACTTAACACCTTATGTGTCAGGATGGCGAGCGCAGTGGAGTGCCAAGTATTGCTTTATAATTCAAGGTTTTGTTTGGTTTGCCACTGTTCATGAGCGGTCGTATCGCTTACCATCAATCGAACGGCAAGCTCGTCTCGCTATTTATTGTAATAAAAAAAACTGTTGATTGTTGTAAACTAACAAATATGTAAGACTTAAAAACCCTCAAATGGTGGGATAAAATATACGCCGCGGATTCTATTAGTTACCTTTATAGATAATTTATACACTACCTTTTTGGGATATACCAAAACTGTTATTGGTTAACTAACAGTAATAAAATGTTTGTGATAAGTTATTGATATTGTAACAATGCTACCAAATTGTTATTTTGTTCCTTTGTATATAAGTGTACCAAGTTGTAAATATATTTTTATCAATCAAGCTTGAGTTTTAAAATGAAATAAAAAATAATAATAAAATAAAAACAGACTTCAAAACAAAACAAAAACACTAATTAGTGTTGAACTTTGTTGGTTTGACTTTGTTGAACTTTTAGTGTTGAAAGGCATTTTAATGACGAAGAGGTGGTCACACAAGGAATATGTTATTTCCGATGAAAAATAAATCAGTAAAAGCCGAAGATATTGGAGTACTCACATGTTAATTAATTTTCTCAACCCCCTCCTCCCACCCTACTCGCTCCTCCTATCCATTTTTCCCTCAATCACTATAGCTTAGCTTTTATACTGAACCCAATGCAAAAAGAACCATTGGAATCCTACTCCATTTTGAAGAATTCTACTCCCCAAGTCCGAAGATGATTATCATATTATGTTCATGTTGTATTCCTGAGATCAACCAGACAATATGTTCTTTCCAATGAAAAAGAAATTACTAAAACCGTTTAAAATCTGCCAAAGAGTATTTACGTATATTTTAATTTTATCACCAACCCTCCCTAATGTTGTTTCCAAATAAAAATACCATGTGAGTAAAGAAAAACTTTATTATTGCTAACACCACGCGTAAGATCCCGCGGGCCAAAGTTATTCTTAACAAAGTCAATGCAACGAGCAGCAGCCGCCAGCGCCACTGCGGTAACACCTAACATAATTACATACTATCGGCTTACAACTAGGAATTAGGAATGTAAATAATGTATGTAGGTACTTGGGTTCAAAAGGTGTAGTATATTTTGGGCTTTCCCAATTTAGACTCTATATATGTGAGATAAAGAATAAAGTGCAGTGAGCCTTAATTAGGCTATACGCCCTTTGAGCCACAATGCAATTATGACTGAACTATGAGCCATTATATATTGGGTGACCATAGATCAAAGTATGTATTCAACGGTATTGCCATCAATAACAGGAACATATAGAATTTCAAAAAAATCTTAATATATCTTATGCTATATTGAACCATGTAATTATCACTGCTGGGCAAAGACCACCCTGCTATGGGCTTGGTCAATCTTATATATCGTCTTATAACTTGACCACATTTAAATTACTATGATCTAAGGTGACCACAAAAATTCTAAATGCGAGTTTCGGTGAAATTGTTATCGACATCAATATGTTTCATAGTAGATATAATCCTAATATTTGTTACAACAAAGATATAAAAATTAGTTGCGTTTTCTACATTAAACTCAGGATATAAATTACAAAGGCTCTGGGCAGAAAATCTTAAATACTATATAATTGTATATAATATATTTTAGTAGTTATTATTGCAATTTTCATTAAAATATATTTCATCCAAAATATATATCAAATCTAAATAACAGCTTGGTGTTAGAAAATTACAGGGCATTATATATTTTACCGTGTAGCATCTAGTAACGAGATATATTATGACAATTGACAGTATATTCCATATAAGCAGTTTAACTTCCCAATTTCGCTCAAACCCTACTTTATTAAAAAGGTTTGCATATGTAATTAATTTTACAAAAACAATAAAAAATGCAGATAATTGAGATGCAAAAAATTAAATGTTTTATATTTTGTAGCTATATAAACTAACAGCATATTCAACAAAGCCGATTATCAATTTATTCAAAAGGATTACATGTCTTTTGTAATATCACGGCCAATAAGATATATAAAAGTATAACTCTTGATTATTTTCACAAAAAGATGTGATATAAAATCATACAACTAATCATATTGCTTGTATCTATTGGTTGGATATACTCGTAATCCAATATTGAGATCCTAATGAATTCGTTTATATTCGATTATTAATATTTCGAGAATAAGTTCATTTAAGTATTAGAGACATATTGAGGTATACTAAAAAAATATAATATCATCTGTATAAATCTTAAAATTGAAATCCTCTATAAATGTAACTCTACAGCGATCGAGGACATTTGGAAGATGTTACTGATAGGGGAATTTTGTTGATTAGACTAAAAAGTAAAACTAATGACAGTTTCAGGGGTTTACCATAAAATTGACAAAACAAACAACCCATACAAAACATTTGTAAATGGTTTAAATATAATTAAAAAATCAAAATTATTGAAAACTATTCTCTCAACAAAATTCCACAATTTCAATATCATTAATATCATTCATTAGCTCTTGTACTTACGTATGACAAATCTGATAAAATGTATCTTTAGTTTATAAAAGAATCAAGAAAAAATATAATCAGTGTATAGCAAATTACTTCAAGGTTAACCGATTAATTAAACCATATCAGAATATAAATATTTCATCTCTTAATAAGTTTTTAGATGACAATTTTAAAATGGTGACATGAATGAAACGGCAAACCAAATTAAAAAAACCTTGTAATTATAAATCATCATCACATTAGGACAAATATGTTATCACTCCACATATCGACACTTTGGGGCTCAAAGGGCGTATATGACATTTTGACATGTCTCTAATTTGAACTTTATAAGTAAGATAGATACTGTTCAAATTTCATTGCGTTAAGTAATATACGTCCTTTGAGCCCTCAGATATCGAATCACAGTGTTGGATGTGTTTATAAAGGCTAGTCTGAAATATTTTAATAGTTAAATTACCCAATAAACTAAATATAATAAAGTTTACAAATCAAAATTGATCTCTTATCCGTGTGAGGTGAGGGGAACACTCCAGATATTGATAAAGTAATAATGAAACATCATAAACTGAAAATAAATGATAATAATAATTTGATATTCGAACCAACAATGTAAAGCGTACAGAACTGAATGGCAGCGATTTGTTGACTAACAAAATCAACTCATTTTCATTTGCTTTACATTGCGTTGTTTACAAACATATTTTTTAATTTTTATATTTTTTTATCGACACATTGCACAAAACCTGCAAAAAGTTACGATTGATATTTTGTTCAATATTACTGGCATGAAATTATTAGTTTTCATTATCCTATCTTCAATTCAAGAGCGGTCCCCTCGCACCGTAGTAGTAAATTGCAGGCATGTACAACCAACCATGTCGCATGGTCTCGTGAATAGTGGGCAGTGTGAGAGTGACGTCACCAGTCGACATCGGGGAGTCCCCCGGGGTATTCCCCGGTGAGGCACGCTGTACAGTGGCCGCCGACGCCGTCCGGAGGTGTTGTCTTCATGTTGTAGTGTACCGCGCTTACTAGACCTTCCACTGATAGGTATTCTAAGCTGTCCGCACCTAAATCATAATTACATACATTAGTTTACCACTTACTTTTATCGGTTATATTTAAGTAATTAGGCTATAAATGAAATCTTCGATCAAATGTATACTAGGTACAGGATGCGGAACAAAACACATTCCTGAAGCGGTCTATGTTGCTTATACTTATACATTTGTATTTCGAACTACGAGATTTAGCAGTCTTACGCTCAAATACTGGAACGCGACTTAAATATAATTTGCGCTTAACTACGTTAATCCCGATTAAATGTACTGGCTAAGTGGGCCATGTGCTGTTAAGAGCAACTTATTATTTAAATGGCGTTCCAGTATTCGGGCGTTAAAGTATGAACAACTTCAGGTAACAATAAACCTTATAACTTTGAATTAAGATTTATTATGTTTTAACATGTCGTTATGCCGTGCCAGTATAAGAAAAAGTGTACCTTAACCAGGTAATTAAGCCCAATTAAAATCGAATTTATCTATTGATTGTATATTTTTGTACTTACCGACATGTTCGGCGAGTTTGAAGGAGTCCATTTTGTTGGCGATGAGTTCCTCGCGCGTGGGGATGTTGATGCCCATATAGCATGGATACTTGAGCGGCGGAGACGCTATCCTTATGTGCACCTGTAAATATATGAACATTTTAATCAACACAATCTGCATCT